>OX637400.1:9626857-10885191 GCA_951799425.1 Ilex aquifolium | reverse complement strand
CTTTAGAGATAAAGTTTGGCTATGTTGAAAAATACTCAACAGCAAATTGATTAATGCAATGATGAAAAAATAAATAAATAAATAAATAATGAAAGCACACAAAGAAAAGATAACACCAATATTTACATGGTTCGGCAAAATTTTTACTTACGTCCACGAGACATGATCTCGTCATCTTCTTTATTATTGAAAAAAATTGAGTATAACAATACAGGCGAGTTTAATATCTCAAACCCAAGATTTTTACACCCTTGTATACCCCACCCAATTCTCACTCACTCAATATGAAGATACAGCAGACAGCTTTATTATTCGACTCTTGCTACACACTCAGATTTAGAGTGAAGTTCAAATGCTGAAGACTTAAAATCCATTGCCTATTTGTAGCCTTGTAGGCTGCTGGAACTGATGGCACTTTGGTAAAATAAGCTAACTTCAAAGGTAATGAGTTAAGCCCAAAAATCAGATTTTCTTTTAAGTTTGTCTTCTTCCTTTGCACGTCACCAGAAGTTTCGCATGCTGCTTGGAGGAAGAAGTCTTCTTCTGAGATTCGGCGTCAATTCGTAGCTCACAGACAACGACGCGACCAACAGCCCACATAGAGCTGGTTTTTTTGTCGGGTGACGCCGACGTTGAATTCGAGTCACCATTGCCGCCTTCTATCAACAGGCCATCCCTCATCATTCTTGCTACGTAACCCGCCTAATGAAATCTTAGAATCCACATGTAATAAATCAAACCCTCAGTGTATGATTCGTACTGTGTAGTTGTGCTAGGTCGAACTTCATCCCAAGTTCGTCTGAACTTCAAACAACCCAAACGCCCAAAACACAACAACATCCACCCCCTCCCCCATTCCCCCCCCCCCCCAAGAAGCTTGATATGCCATTTAGCAAGCATTCCTTCACGTTTAACATATGGTCACCCTTAGAAATCTGATTTTGGAGTGGTTTTGGACTCGTCAAGCCTCTCCAGATAAGTACCTTTATTAAGCCCATCCATATTTTGGAGAGACCACTATAGCCCATTCATCTAAACATGCCATTGCATGAGACCACAACCCTATCTAAGTTTTCGTCTACGGTGTAAAGTAAAACTATGCTGCCCAAAACATATCTCAAAAACTATATCCGAAATGACTTGGGCGTCGCGATCCAAAAAAAAAATTGACTTGGGTGTATAATCATATTGAATTTCATATGAATTTTTTACTCATTTGATGGGCCTTGATTTTCTACTGATTAGATTGGCCTAAGCAATAACTTGTGACATTTGGGATATTCTTTTTGGGACCCAAATCATCCACCATTAATAAATAAAGGATTCACTAATATATAATAGGGTCCGCCTGAATTTACGGTAAGGAGTACCATTTGACCTCAAGAAGGAAAAATTTTCACAAGCTAAGGCGTACCATTAAACCAAAGACGCCAAAAAATTTGATAAAAAAAAATAGGGTGAAAAGAAATTTGACAGCAAAAAATGGTGAAAAGCAGTGTAAACTGTTAACCTTTGGTGTTTGTGCATAAATAATTTAGTCAGAGACTCACAATTTTTTATTTTTTTTTCTATCGTAATATAGTTTTTTTGACAATTAGCTTAGCCTCCCCAAAGAAAATTTTCTGACTTCTCCACAAGGGTAATTAATTAATTAATAATACAGGGGTAAATGATACTTTGACCTCCTAAACTATAGACTCGATTTCAATTTGTCCCTTAAATTATTTAATTTTTTACATTTCTCCAATCTCAAACATCCGATACCTTTTTGGACGGAAATTACTAATATATGTGGACAAAGTCAAAAGAAATTACATAATTTGGGGGTCAAAATGAAACAACTTTCCATTAAATGTGTACGGACGTTAATAATTGGGACGATGTGAAACTAATCACATAGGTGAGTAAACAAATACAAAAAACATAATAGTTATGAGAACAATACGGAAAAAAAAAAAGTCATAGTTGAAGAGTCAAAAGTGCAATTTGCCCATCATAGAAATGCATAGGCTAACTGTTATCACTGCCAGATTGTGTTCAGCTTTCTGATTATCATTTGCTACTCCGTGGAACACCACTCTTTATTTGAACATTTGAAGTAGGTTCAAATTAAAATGACTATCAAAAATTTAAAACCAGTCTTAATGTGAGGGCCTAATATATTGTACTCATTAAATTAGTAGTAGTCCCTGATTAATGAAGTGCACTAACAATCCAATCACCATAATTTCTTACATTCTAACCATATATATTTTCTTTGTAACTCAGTACTATTACCTGCACTTATCCACCTACAATTTCTATAATCATTTTCTTCTTATTTGCACACAAGTACCATGTGTGCACCACCTTAGTGTACAGGATAGGAGTGTAATTTGGGCGGGCCAATTCGAATTTAATTCGAGCCTAATCTAAAAAAAACAAGGTTTGAGTTAGAATTTTTAATACTTTGGTTGGGTATGGGCAAAAAAATCTCAACCCGAATTGAATTTGAGCAAACCTCGGGTTGTCGGGTTTAACCCGAATATTAAAATCGGGTTGAACCCGAATATACAAAAATATATAAATATATTTAATTAGGGTTAGTATTTATCTTCAGTTTTTAAAGTCCAGACTTTTACTTCACTTCAAGTCTTTACCCCTACGCCTCCATAACACTCAGATCCCTCTCTCACTCGTCACTCCTCCCTCTCTCTTTATCTGCGTCTCGCCCTTCATCTCAAATCACTTAAAAAAATTAGATCTACACTTAAAAAAATCAAATCTACACTTCAAAAAATCAACCCGAATTAAGTAACCCAAGCCCAATCCGATTTTTAATCCGAAAGCAGTCCAAATTAAGTAACCCGAATTCAACTCGAGCCCGCCCGAATTTAACTCGGGCAGTACTCGTATTGAGTACCTCAAGTTGAGATAAGGTTAGAGTTAGGGTTAAGGTTGAAGATTATATACCTAGAATTGGGCTAGAGTTGACCTCTCAACCAGCCCAACTCGCCCGAGTTGCACCCCTAGTCTAGGAGTTGTCAATGGTTCCAATTTTTTTTTGGGTACAATACCTCTATTTATCATATTTGTGGATATTTTTATCATAATTGTGTGGGTGTTTTTACCACTGTTGTAGTACCGAAAAAAAATGGTACAAATATTTACCACAACAGTGATAAAAATATCCACAAAAGTGATAATTTTTTTTTTTACCAAAAAAAATGATAAAAACACCCACAAAAATAGTAAATCACCTACAAAAGTGGTAAATTTTTTATTTATAAAATGACCCACATAAATTTTAAAAAACATTTATTAAAATAATTAATTATGGAGGTATGGTATCAAATTTTTTTTTTTGTCGGTACCGATCTGTTATAGAAGCCCATGCAATTAAGTGACGGTGCTTGACATGCAACGAGACATACCCAATTCTCCTGATCATTCTATTCATTGTCTTCCAATGTCGCTACGCAAACGCAACTCAATCAATAATCTGTCGCACGCACGCACGCACCAAATAAAAGATGACTGGTTAGGACACTATGATGTTAATTTCACCAAATATGGAAGTTGGGACCGCCACTGGAATAGCTATATTGGCTTGTCAGAAGTATGCTGAAGGATTGTTTTCGTTCTAGAATGATGGTTTGAAAGAATGCTCTAGAGTCTAGACCAATGAAGAAGCTGTGCTACAATGGCCATTCTAATGAAAAGTTCTGAGGTGAGAAGACAGAGATGAAATTATATATTATACTTACTAGTGTCCATTAATATTTCTGTGGTTGAGCTGCGTCGGCATTTCCCTCCAGAGTGGGCATGTACTTGAATGAACCACTCTCCTTCTCCTCAACGTCTTGTACTTCTAGATTTTTCTTTCATATTTCAGCCTCATATATGTTTTCTGGCCCCACCATTAAAAAGGCAACACCCAAGAGGGAGATTATGGGTGATAATCTAATGATAATTTAGATTACTCTCTGATGGTGTGCTCTGGTCAACTGAATAGAGGTGAACTACTTGAAGGCTTGGGGGGTCACTGGAATGTCCGATCAGAGCTTTTAGGCTCTTGGGAGTTGAGGTATCGATTTAATCAGATGACAAAAGATGAATAAATAGAGAATTTATAATGATTCACCAATTCAAAAGCTTGGTTAATTCACTCTAATGAAGTCTCTTGCTCATGGAGAGTTTTCTGTTAATTGAGAGGAAGGAGATTACACAGAGTAAATGCATAGATGATTGTTTGATTACAAATGTGAGGTATTGGTCCGCTATTTATAGTGTATAGTTGCCCTACGTGATTGTCTTGCGTGATCTCTGCGATCCTCCCGTAAACAATATCCTCCTAGCGTAATCAACGTGCTTTCCCTTGAGACTGTTGCAATCCATGTGCCAGAATATTTGGCTGTTACAGTTACATTCCTTAGGCGTGACATGATCTTCTGAAAAGTGACAACTGTCGCTGTCATTGCGTGCATGAAAGTCTCGTTATTGAAGACTCCCGACCTGCACACCCCAGGTTAATGATCGTGAGCTGCGGGGTCCGAGCTTAGTGGACCGAGTTTAACCTTAGTTAATTTTTGGTATCATAATTTTTTTTCAACGATTAAAAAATGTGAAAAAATGTTGAAAAAGAATAAAAGAAAAACATTGTACAGAGGTGCCCTAGTTTTTTATATGTCCCATCAATTCAATATGAATTAATGTGGGGGAATTATGCTTAGGCCAGCATAGTAAAATTGCTCGATGTGTACACTAGCTTAAGTCAAAGGAACTCAATCAAACCTAATTAAGAAAAACTCATATCACTGGTAGTCGTCGCTTTAATCATGATCCTACGTGAAAATCAACATAACAGTTACTCTTACATCCCCTAAAGATCAACCCCAATTATAGTATCTCTTGGAGAGATATGCCAATAATTATGCAAATTAATCCTATACAAAGGGGTGTCTCACACATGACACAACCCAAACATATGCTCACAGAAACCCTAAAAGCTCCTTCCATTGTGTCCATCTTGTCAAATTGACTTAAGCATCACATGAACTTTGCCAAGAAATGTTGACCTCCCTTGGATCATCTCTATACCTTGTAGGTCAACCATTTTCTCTACTGATCAGTAACTGTTTAACAAAAACCTAGATCAATAATTTGGTGGAGATGTTAGGTTTTGTTTTATACTTGTCGGGTTTAATCCGAATTTAGCCCGAAATTAAGTTTAAATTGAGTATCCCGATTTTAATCCGAAATTTAACAAATTAAGTTGGACAGTACTCAGGTTGAGTACTTCGGATTGAAAGTCAGGCTCAAATTAGGTTAGGGTTGAAGGTTTCATAATTTGAGTTGTGGGCTTGGGTTGATCCTCTAACCCATCCGAATTACACCCCTAATGAGAATTCACTTGTATAATCATTCACATTTATTTGTTAAATAAAATTTAATAAGCGATATAGTATACACGTTATTATAAAGACGAAGTGTTACCGAGCTACTGTTTTCAAGAGAATTAATGGTCTTATTTACTATCAAAGTGATTCATATGACATTGTCAAAGAACAACTCCAGTTAACTACACAGTAGCGAAGTTGGTTGGACCTGGACAATTGTAGACTCGGACATAAGAGATTTGACCATGGTTATTGTTTTCTAAATTTAATTGATATCGATAATTTGCAAGTGATTGTAACATCCAAAATTTACTCTCACAGAGATGGGTTCAAAATAATCTTTAAAACCTTAAAACGTTACTCATTTTTTTTTTAAATACTGGCACTAATACCTGCAGCTTTAATAAGAGTTAATTAAAATAATTTGTTTTCAACACATGAAGACGATGAGGTAAGAAATGTTCAGCAATGGCGTATTACTCAACCCTATGCTTGCTGCTCAATCAACAATATGCAGTACGAATCAGTCAGCTGTCTCCCTACTTGTAAAAGGATTCTCACCAAAGCATTTAACAAGGGAATGGCTTCTACAGTTGGATCAAGATCTTCACCAGCTTGCACCGACTATTTCTACAAAAATGTTCGAATCAGTTTACGCATATCTCGATTAATTTTTTTCTCGGTCTAGTCAAAAGCATGTCATCCACGCCAGAATTAAGGTATTCATGAGAGATAATTCTCTTATGTCTTAACCCGAAGGAGTTGTTAAGATTCGAACTCAGAACATCTAAGTTTACAGCTCATCTATATTATTACTTGAATTATCCTTAGAATTAAAAATGAAGTTTAGATTGTCGAGCTAATGGTTCGCCTGGGATTCTTCTCCTCCAAAAAAATATTAAGAAGGAACAAAATAACCTTTAGATATTTCCAAGGAATATCAAATCCGCCAAATCCAATAACACAACCAATGTGGGACAAACTAGTAACCATATGGTAAACCGGCAGTCCGGCAAACAGCGTCTAAGGACAAACCCTATCTCGGATTTAGAAGCCACAAAAAGCGACATAACAAAACATTCAATCCCTTGTCTATATAAAGGAAGGGAGAATATTTAATATCATATCAGTATTGATAATATAATATTATTAATTAATAATAAAATACTCCCTCCGTTCCTAAATATCTGGCGTTTAAGGTTTTTGCACAGGGATTAAGGAAGCTATTAAATAGCTCTAATATGAGTAAAAAATAATTGCACAAGACTAAAATACTCTTATTCAATATGTATTGGGAAGGAAAGGAATATGAAAGACACTTACCCTACACCTAATCTAATGCATTGAAGAGTTAAGGGTAAATTTGGAAGAAAAAATATTAATTGTGTTTTGGTTTCATTAAACGACAGATATTATGGAACAAAAAAAATTGGGTAAAACGACAGATATTTAGGAATGGAGGAAGTATTAAATAGGTAAAATAAATTCTACTTGAATAATTATCTATAATATAAAATGTAATAGATTTCAATAAGTTTATCCGACGGCTTCAAATAAATTCATCTAAAACTATCGACATCTCTCTTAAAATCATTCATATTACATCGTGTCTGGTACGAGTTACTCTTAATTAGTTTATATAGAAGAAGAGTGAGTAATTATCTTCTTAAATGGATGAATAGTTATTTACTGTGCGAGGTGATATGAGGGTTGCAATCAATATTTTTTCCTACATAAAGACAGCGTCCTCCATGGCAACCATAAAGAGCTTCACGTAATTCCGTTTCACTAAACACCCCAGAGAGAGAGAGAGAGAGAGAGAGAGAGAGGGTGTTTGGAACTCCATCTTCCATATGAAGTTCTTCGAAGGATTCGGGTCATGTTGTGGCGGAGCCACAGTCACACCGGCGGCGGAGACTGCCACCGCGGCCCAGCGGCTAGGAGTGGTGCGTGTGAACATCAGCCGTGGGCGGCGGTTAACCCAATCGCGAACGACAAAGCATTGGAAACCAGCTCTTACAGTGATTTCAGAAGACAACGTCGTCCCCGACGTGGGTAACAACAACGAAGGGACGATGAGATCGGAGAAGAAACAATCTTCAAGGGCAAAATCAAAGGCCACATCTTACAACTATGGGGACGAGTACTGGTAAATTTCACTTTCAAAAAAAATAAAGAAATTTTACCTCTATAAAGATACCATATATAAATTTGAGGGAATTAAAAAAATATATAAAAATTGGTTTATTCGTATGAAAAATCTACAAAAAAGGAACGATCTTACACACTCGGGATCTGCTCCTTCCAACTAAAAGACTGATCAATAACATTTGCATACATAGCAAGATCATGTATTACTCGATTGTCATTTCTATTAACTATTGCTATTTTATACCTATAGAGATAGAATTGAAATAATAAAGAAAGGGAAAAAAAAAATCTTGTTGATTTTTTAATGAAGAATGATTGAAATTGAAGATCAATTAAGGCTCGATCCTAGTTACAAAGGGTTGTGTTCATCTGGTGAACAATTCAAGCAGATTTACCAAATTAAATCATGTGATTGTATTTAACTAGTTACGATTATTATGTTTTCTTAGGTACATAGAGTTATAATACTATGAACATAAAAAAATCAACTATTAAAACTAAAAACAATGCAGCTATACTATATATAATTGCAGAAGAAAAATCTCATAAGGGTGAAAATGGGTAAAAAAAAAAGGTCGAAAATGGGTAAAAATAAGGCTGAGAGCCCCTCATACCATGTGACAATCGTGTTTCTGAATTGATTCAATGTTTTTTTTTCTTGTTTAAGTCCTCTTTCTAAGTTTTTTTGGTACTTGATTTGTGGGCTAATGGACTTCTCTTTTGTGGTGCATATCAGGAAATCCTCCCACCCAATGGGCTTCACAGCATTATCACCAACGCCACATTTATTCTAATTCAATTGAGTCGCGATTTTCTCCTTTTCTTTTTCGTAAATTCAAAAAAATATGAATTCGACTTCGCTTTTCAAGTTAACTTAGGTTTTGTATATTTGAATTTTGGATGAATTGTTTTGTCCCCAATTGGGCGAAATGAATAAATTAGTTGGAACGATATAGTACTGAAGCATTCTTAGTTCCAATGGGGGTGTAATTAGAGCAAAAATGGCATTGTTACATATTCAGCTTCGATGTAACTAAGGTTTCTCTGGCGTGAACGATTTCATCTCATCATTTGTACAACATCTCACACTCTAGTATTTATTTTGCCTTTTTATTACTTGAATTCTTGTCAAAGTTAGATTTTATTTTTGGTGTGCGGCAAATACAACAAATGACTATGCTAATGGTTTGGAAGACGCCCCCCAGAGCCCTACTGTTCAATATGGGCTGGAGGGCCAGGGCTGACAATGCCCCAAAGAGAGAGAAAGACCATAAAATTTGCATATATATGCTATACTATTTATTATTTTTTGAGTATTTATATCAGTTAGGGGTGCAACTTGAGCGGAACAAACTGAATCCAATCCGAAAAAAAAAAGAGTTTTGGTTGAGGTTTTAAAATTTTGGGTTGAACTAGAGTTAAAAAATTATAATTTGAATTGAATTCAGACAGTACTCGGGTTGAGGCATCGGGTTACTGAGTTCAACATGAATCCAACCCAAATATATAAATCGGACTCAACCCGACAAATTAAAATATATATATATATATATATATATAAATTACATCCACCTCCCCTGAGATTTGATCAAATAATAACTAAACCCCCTCTTATTTGGCAAATATCACTGGACTCCTTTCTGATTTCATTGTCTGTAACAGATTCCCCAACCATTAGTGTGCCGTGAGGAAAACGTCAAAAAAATTGCTGATGTAGACAATCTATTTTTTTAAAATGTCAATATTACCCTTATCCAAGTTATAGTCAAACTAAACTTGTTGCCAAATAATTGTCAGTGATGATGTGGTTGTATTGTGCTCAAGTTTTCATGATCTTAAATCCAATCATTCACCGGTGATGATGTCAAGGGGTTTCAGGTTGTGATGATTTTGAGAGGCTATGGTAGTCATCGTGGTGGTCGGTTGAGGCGGATGGTGATTGTGGGTATGTGATCAGGGTGTGGGGGGTTGTGGCTATGGAGGGCTGAGTTTTTTGTTGGTGAGTGAACCGTGGGTGGTAGTTCTATTAGATGTGGTTCTAGATCTTGGTGGTTTTGGGAGCTTGTAGGTGGGTTTAATTGGGTTTTGATTGATGGTATTTTGGGATTGAGGCCGGCAGTGCAGTGCTGGTGGTAGTGTTATGGACGTGGTTGTGTAGTGGCTTGGGTGTTACTTGTGGTTTTGGGTGGTGGCTTGGGTACTGCATTGTGGGTTTTTTGTTTGTGTTGTTGGGATGGGGCTTGTGTGTTTGCGTTGTTGGGGTGATCCTTCTTGCGGTGGTTGTGGTGCAGATGACTCATCGGAGAAGATTGGGGAGGTGCTTTTTGCGATTTTTGGTGATGGTGCAGATTAACTGGTTGGAGAAGATGACCAAAATATTCTCCAAAATGTTGACAAAATATTCTCCAAAATGTTGACAAAATATTCTCCAAAATGTTGAGGGTGTTATGGTCATTTCATAGTTCTCATGGAGGGTATTATAGTCATTTTATATTTTCCGTTACACTAAATGGAAGGATGTCACTGACAGTGACAGGGGAGGGCAGTGTCATTTGGCTAAGAAGAGGGGTTCCAGTTGTTAGTTGATCAAACCTCAGGGAAGGTAGATGTAAATTACCCTATATATATATATTGTTTTACATAACAACATAACTAGGGTTCCTTCAGGCACCTCTGCCTCTCTCATTCTCCACCTTTATCACTCTCTCTCATTCTCATCGACGATTCGACCCTCTCACCCTCTGCTTCTCTAAGTCTCTCACTCTCAAAACCTCTCTCTGCCATCTCTCACTCAGATTTGAGAAGTTATCGCCATCTCTCACTCAGATCTCAAATCTCTGACTGAGAAGTTACTGCCTTATTGGAGGAAATTGAAGACAATATACTATGGTTTTGTTTTGTTTTGTTTTTTGTATGATGGATTTGTTTGCAGGTTGTTTTTGCTTTTGTTTATGTGGATTCAATGTTTGCTTTTGATGCCTCGCTTATAACATTTTAGAGTTCAACAAGTTTTTTTAACAACCCCTCATTCTTATTAGATAACAAACACTATTCTATCTTATTTATAGTATAAAATAAGACGGGTTTCAATAAATTCATCCGATAGTATTAAATAGACTTATCCAATTACTATTAACATTACTTTCAAAATCATTCACATTGTACCGTACTTTTAGACACAAATTACTCCTAGTTATTATATAGATTGTCAATAAATAGATGACGTCTATATAATCATACCCTTTTGTAGTTTAAACGAATTTGTCCATGTCTTATTCAAAAAAATTTGTCCATCTCAAATGAGTGGAAACGAGAAAGGATCTGGTTGGAGCTGCATTTCTTTCAATGTACTTTATTTGGCTTTTCTTAGATTTCCTTCTATGTACACATCATGAAACTATGCATCATTGAAAAAACTGAATTATAGAGGATCCTATAATGGAGGTTATGTCTAGTCTTAAAACCTCTTTCTTTTGTTCTTACCTTGATTGGTAATTCATCCACTTATTTATCCCAACTAAAAATCACAACAACACACGACCCGACTCGACAAGACAAAAATTTTGTGGGCCTTGTTAGACTTTCCAATGGGCCTCAAACTAGAGCCCGGAGTGATATGTCCCATAGCCCACGGGCCAACCCTAAATTGTATTGATATTTGATACAGTCGACCTGAAAATCTTAGTTGACATTGGGTTCCCTCCATTACAACCCTTGGGAATATTTTGTTCCATGTTTGGGCGCCAATACAACAACCATTTTACCAAAATGACCCCACCCAGTTTGGGAACATCTTTTAAACAATTTTTTTTAAACAATAAAAATTGTCATAAAAGTCAAAACATGTTGGATCATTATATAAAAAAATGGTTAATAATTCTTTTTGGTTTTTAAAATATGTATTTTTTGTCAGTTTAATCCTCAATGTATCAATTTTATCAATTTGGTTATTAAAGTATTCAATTCGTGTCATTTTGATCTCCACATAAATGGACTATTAAGTTTTTTTGACGGAAGTGATCACATGTCATTTTTTTAGACGGTATCACGTGCTCAAAACGTGATCATTATGTCAAAAACTTAATAGTCCGTCTATGTGAAGACCAAAATTACACAAACTGAATACTTTAGGGACTATATTGAGAAAATTGATACATTGATTCATAAACTGACAAAAAATGCACACTTTTAGGACCAAAAGTGTTATTGACCCATAAAAAATGATTTAAATGAATCTTAATATCTAAATTATAATCTCATATATCTATACTACTAATAAAATGAAGCTAAGTGAAAAACTTTTGATTGACTATAATATCCTTCATAAAACATATAATTTCCTTGAATAATTTCTTTTCATCTTCTCCAATTAATTACATACTCCTCTATTATTATTTCATCTCCTTAAATTAGTTATGTACATATATTTAACATTTCATATATTCATTTCAACTTTAATTATTGATTTTAACTCTAATGGTATTTATATCATTATGAGTTATAACAAAACAGTACACTATCACCTTTTTGTTTCTCCACATAATGAACTCGACAACTTTTAGTCTTCTAATTCTGACCACATGAATTTATTTGAGGTTTTAATGTTTGTAAGTCAAAAGTTTTTCGTGATTACAAGAACGCTTGAAAATTTTCTCCTTAATTAATGTTTAAGTTTTATGAACAAGGAAAAACCAAGAGTTTATGATAACTACAAAAAACTTTAAAATTTTTCTCTCTTTCCTACTGGGTTTCAAGGATTTCTATAAAAATGTTATCGCTTGATGTATTTGTTTGATATGAATGTGTCATCTCTATATCATAGAACTTGATTGCTATGCAATCACCTTTGTCCCTATTTACATGTGGGGGCTTGCGATTTTCCCAAAAATAAAAAGAGTTTGTGGTCTTGTCCTTATATATTGATGGTTGAACAATTATTTTCAACTTCAACTCTTCATTATTTTTTTTACACTATCTTGGAAAAATATATGTCAAGAAATTTGCAAAAACATTGACCAACAATTAGCTAGAGAAATAAGATTTTGTGATCCTCCATGTATCCAATATAACTACATGTTAGATAGCCTATCTATTCATTGGGTGTATATTTACAATGTCAAATATGATTAGATTTTACAAAATAACGATCAATATATAAACACCATTTCATTGAGTTTAATCATACTATTTTTACTTAATTCAGGTTAAATTAAAGTGTTAGAATTACAATAATTAATTGGATTTTTGCGTCAAAGGTTTGCCCCTTAAACTTTATATTGAACAATAAAAAATTTGAAAAGACATTGGTTTATGTATTTTTGAAAAATATTATTTGTTTTGGGTCAAGCAAATAGAGATTGAAACTTTTCCAACCTTTGATCCCCCATCTCCCAAAAAAAGAATTTAAAATCACAATCTTATTGAACTTACTTCAACTATTTGTAATGTCGGGATCACTTTTTCTAATTTTGGTGCTAAACAAAATATTCATAATGAGATTATCCATGTGCAAAACACGTGTACATCATCTAGTGTATATATATACACACACACATTTATATATGTATATTTGTGTTTTAATATTCATGCAATTAAAAAAAGAAGAAGTGAATAAGCTCGAGGTAAAAAAAAATGAATGAGAAAATGTAAAAAAGTAAATCTAAAAAAATAATAAAAAATTTGTTAACAATTATACTCCATAAATATAACTTCTTGTAGTTTTATTAGGCTCTTAATGACCCCCATACATTCTACAACTATAATTTTACCATTGCTTTGATTTCTTGTACTTTGAGCATAAAAGTTATTATCATTATTTTCAAATATTGTCTCTTCGTCCTAAATGTCAAGATATGGATTTAGTCTTATCGTGTTTTAGTCATAACTGGACTAATTCGGTTGATTCTTCTTAGAGCATCTCTAATTGTTAAAAACTTTGGATAAACTAATCTTTAAAAAGTTTTTACAATCTTATACACAAACCCATACTTAATCAAGAGAAATTTAAATTTTTATTCAAATTAAGGTAGACTTAAATTTTTATTAAAATCATCAATAATTAGATTTCATTATTTTTCTAATGGTCATATTCTATTATCCTTTAAATTTTATTTTGTCCTCATTTAAATTTAGGTTGTTCTTCTTTAAATTTAAGTTTTTCAATTGGAGTACTTTATATTAAATCAAAATTTTTATTTAAATATTAACTCAAATTTAAATAAAAAATAGAGTTAAGGTTATAGATGTTCTTCTTAACATGTTAATTGAGACAAAACTAATAGTACACTATATATTAAAAAATTAAAAAGAAAAAACATGCACAAGTAGAGTAAATAAGAGTAATATTACACAATTCCAATGAAATTTAAAAAATTATAATTTAAATTTGCATATCATTTATTGGATGAATGGATCCTATTGAGTTGCACTTTTTTAAATTTTATTTGAGTTGTGTATAATAAATATTGGGTATAGTGTCACTAATTAATTATAAAATAATAAATAAAATTGATGAACCTCACTACTCCGCCGTGATGGACCACATTTGTAAAAGGGTCCGTGTTTCTTAGGACTTGAATAATGGGTTCGAATATGGATCTACATCTGGATCACAAGTATCAAATATTTGACTTTTAGCAAATTGAATAACGACGCCGTTAGTATAACTCTTATATAATAAAAATAAAAAGTAAATGTCTATTTCTCTTTATCGGGATAGGGGGCGCTCGGATTTGTCTATCCACCATTTTTTTCACAAGTAAATGGGAAAGTAAGAGATCAACTCCGGCACCCACTTCCCTCCCTGCCCGCTGCCCAAGCGTGAATTTCACAAAATACGGTCCCTCACCCAAAAGTTTTTCATATTTTATCTACTACCCCAATAAATACACCAAAAAAGGGGTTAAGAACGAAAAACAAGAAAAATAAATAGAAAACAAACATTAACAAGCAACAACGTTTTCGTCTCAGGCCAAGCACCACTCTGAAACATCGACACCCTTGGAGAGAGAAAGAGAGAAGGTGAGAGATTTACAGAGATTCGTCTTCAGGCTATTATCTTCGTTCGATCTGTGTGTCTCTTCGAGTCCCTCTCTTCACGCTGTTCGGTTGGAAAGCTGCACAGATTCGCTCTTCGATCTCTCAATCCAGACCGTCAATTTCCTCGTAAGTCTTCGTTATTCTGATTCAAAGCCTAGGGTTTTCAATTTCAATTCACCCATAGTTTGAAAATTTCAATTATACGAGTTCTTGGTTTGAGAAACGAAGTACTTTTTTTTTTTTGGTTTGTTTTGAAAACCCTGCATTGGTGGTGAAATTACGGTGTTGACTTTTTGTGTTTTGTATGGAATTAGGGTTCTTGAGCCGTTGAAAGTGTGGAAGGAATTGCACAGAATGAGCATCGATAGCCCCGGGAAAGGGGAGAGCTAGGATTTTGGGTTGGAAATTAGGGCTGAGATTTGGGCATTCCATGGGCGATGGCGGCGTTGCTTGCGTTCCTTCGCAGCATATCATGGACCGGTTGTCGATTTGCGGAGGCAAAAATGGTACTACAACAACAGCTAAGTTCAATTCTTCTTCCAAGTCTTCGTCGCTCAAGTTCAACGAACGAAAGATGAAGATGAAGGCCAAGAGAGAGGAGTTGACGAGTAAAAAAGAGTTGGGGAAGAGTGAATTGGGTGGGAAGCAGGTTGCCAATGGTCGAATTTGTGCGGAGAAGGTGTTGAAGGAAGAAGTGGAAGAAGGTGAATTGGGTTCTCTGAAGTGGCCAGAGAAAGGGGAGGTTATTCCTACTGAAAAGCCGCGGAAATTTGAGCTAAAGAGTGAAATTGAGAAGGGTGAGATTTCGGGCGACAAATGGAGGAAAGAGGAGGTAGAAAAGGGTGAATTTGTTCCAGGTAAGTGGCGAAAAGGGGAAGATAGGAAGGTGGAATTCAGTTCTGAGAAGGCTGATTCCGCAGCCCGCAGAGTAGCAAAAGATGAACTTGAGAAAGGAGAGTTTGTTCCAGAAAGATGGCGAAGAAGTGAAGTGGCGAAGGATGAGTATGGTTACTCGAGAATACAACGCCATGATTCTGCTTTTAGAGACAAAGGGTGGAAGTATGATAATGAACGGACACCATCTTTTGGGAAGTATGAGCATGACCGGACGCCGCCTTCCGGGAGGTATTCAGGTGAGAAAGACTTCAATAGAAGTGGGAGTCAGCATATCAAAAGGTCTTCCAGGTATGAAACTAGCCAAGACAGGACCCCAAGGATCAGATCAAAGATTGTAGATGAGGAAGGCTCTTTCAAGAATGAACTCAGCAACGGTAAGGATCATGGAAGACAATACTCATCAGGAAACAGGTTAAAGCGCAATGGCACTGATTCAGATAACTGTGACCGTAAACGCTATGGTGAATTTGGTGATTATGCTGGTTCAAAAAGTCGAAGATTTTCTGATGATAGCCATCGGGGTGGATACTCCGATCACTATTCACGCCGGTCTGTGGAGAAGTCATACAAAAATGCTTCTTCATTGCGGAACATGTCCTTTGACAAATATTCTTCCAGGTATCATGAATCTTCTATGTCATCTAAAGTAGTTCAAGACAAGTACAATAGTAGTCCACGTCATTCTGAGCGGTCCCCACGTGACCGGGCCCACTACCATGATCACCGGGATCGGAGTCCAGTACGGCATGACAGATCCCCGAATGATCGCAGCCGTCACTATGATCGTAGAAATCGGAGCCCTAGTTACTCAGAGCAGTCCCCACAAGATCAAGCCAGATATCATGATCATAGGGATTGGACCCCAAATTTTGTGGAGCGGTCCCCACTTGATCGGGAAAGGTCCAATAATTACCGGGAAGCAAGTCGAAGAAGTGGAGGAAATGAGAAGGGGCAGAGTCATTATGGTGGTAAAGGGCAGGAGGAGAAGCACAATCAGAGAGATCCTAAAGGAAGGGAGCCACAATGGCCAACTAAAGAGTCTGTAGATAAAAGCAATCAAGATAATGGTGATGGATCCTTTGAGAAAAATGTGAAGCATCAGTGTTCCAAGGAGGAACAATCTCAAAGTCCGAATGTGAGTTGCCTCGGTCCTATTCAGGTCAATGGAACCACTGAGGAGCCGCCTTCGATGGAAGAAGACATGGATATATGCGATACACCGCCACATACCCCAGTAGTGGCAGATTCAGTTGCAGGGAAGTGGTTCTACCTAGATCATTTTGGCGTGGGACAGGGACCTTCTAGATTGTGTGACCTTAAGACACTGGTTGAAGAAGGTTTTCTTGTGTCTGATCACTTGGTCAAGCACTCTGACTGTGATAGGTGGATGACTGTTGAGAATGCAGTTTCCCCGTTGGGTACCGTGAATCTCCCGTCCATTGTTTCTGAGACTGTTACTCAACTGGTAAGCCCCCCTGAAGCTCCTGGTAATCTGTTGGCAGATGTTGGAGATGTGGCACAATCTGATAATCAGGCTGCTGAGGGAATGATGGCTACTTTGCCGAAGCCAGTGTTCAGCCCTGATGACAGTTTTGCTGGATCAGAGCCTTTAGTAAATCTCCAGATTGATGAGAGGGTTAGAGTGCTTTTAGAGGGTTTTACCATTATTCCTGGCAGGGAACTCGAGACAGTTGGGGGTAAGTACTTTTCTGTTAGTCCTTTTCAATACTTCATCTGTTATTTGTATATTTGTAATCCTGTTTTCCCTTTTTCTCCCAATCTTATGTATTCTGTTCTTCCTTCTGTGAAATTCTATTGTCTTGCAGAAGTGCTGCAAATGAAGTTTCAGCATGGGGAGTGGGAGAGATGGGGAAACTTTGAAGGTAATTTTATCTTTTTTGACAAAATCCGTAATTACTAGTGCCATTTTTTTTTTTGGGTTTTTTTCTTGTTTTGTTTTGTGTGTGTATGTGTTTTTTTTTTTTTTGGGGGGGGGGGGGGATTTGTTTACTTTTGTGCTATATAATTTTTTTAAGCTTACGAGAGAAATAAATGTGGGTGCGAAAGCAAAGGATTGCCATATTTTACACTAATACTTAAAAGAAAATGCATTCAACTAGGCCATACTATCTTATCTAAAAAAAGAAGCTTGATCATGCTAAATTTTTGTTAAATACTTTAAAAAGGACTGAACTACTATCAGGACATTTTGTGTTGTAAACATTACCTAGGTCATGTGAGATCATCATACATCATGTGGATTGAGGACTCTATTACTTGTGGTGCACAACGTGCATTTGCAATATCTTTTGATAAATTGATGACAATTTCAGTTCAGGTGAGGGTTTCTGTTACACCGCACAAAATGTTTGAAAGGGGTTTCTATATAATTAGTCGGGGTTTTTGTGTTATAACCCACAAAATTCAGGGGTCAATAATTTTCATAGTGGAAATATGAGGGGCGCGCCATGTAGTTAGTGGAGGTAACTGAACATCAAGGCTGGTCTCTTGCTTAATATATAGTATTGATAACCAGTTCTCAATGGTATTGTGTTTTTATCTTCCATCAGTTACATAGGTGGCACTGAGGCATTCACGGAAAGGGCCCTATAGAAATATTTGAAATTTAAAACGGATCAGTCGACCTGGTCTACGAAGCTATTCTAACTATCAACGAGTTCCTAGAATTTTAGGCGGGATGGGGATTGTAATTTTGTCTACTTCTCAAGGTATAATGACAGACCTAGAAGCTCGACATTTTGTGCAAACATAGGATTTGAAGATGTCTTAATTGGTTATAGTAACTGTAATGTAGCCTGTATTTGATTGTTGGGAATGGGCCCACATAGGATTTCAAGATGGCTTAATCGGTTATAGTAGCTATTTAGTTTAGCATATATTTTCAAACCATTTTGAAACTTTATGTTCATGGAACAAATACTTTGATGGCTGGATGTCATTATTATTTGTGGTCTAAATATTCTATCAAAGCATGGATAACTAGTCTGCGGAACATTCGCTGGTTCAGCTCAATTCAGTTTCTCTTGTTGGCCAACCAATTGAATTGACTTCCCAAGTTTTTCTTCCCTTTGAAGCTCTTGCTTCTCTTAGAGGACCATATACGTTGTATTTAATTAGAATTTGATAAAAAGGATTGGCAGCCGAGGTTGAAATTAGCTGTTGCTTGCTCAGACACATTATGCCGTTCAATCGCAAGTCAATACATTGAAGTTCTTGTCGAAAGTATGTTAATTTTCTGTTTCTCTGAGTTCCTGGTCGCAAACTTATAACCCACATGAGCTCGTTTTGCCAAAGATATCTCTAAATCTTTTCTCCAAGATGGCTTCTATTTGTAACATCATATTGCTGGAAAGTCAAATAGAACATTTTCTTACTGTTTTTTAGTTTTGATTTTCCTGCTGTAAAGCTAGAGCTTACAGCTGTATTGCTAAATATTAGAAGCTATGCAAGTATGCTATGTCCACATACATATGCGTGTCTTTGGATCTCATGATTAGTACATATGAAATTATTTGGTGCATGCGTAGGCTTCACTTGGTACCAATCTCTTACAGGGGAACATAATAATCAAAGGGCAAGTGAAGGCTCATCCAGTTACCCTGATTTTGCATTGACAGAACCTGCAGAATCCCGGATAAGTGCACTGGGACCTTCCGACAAGGATATTGTCTTTCCCTCCGGTGACAGTAGTGACTGGTTCTCTGGTCGGTGGTCATGCAAGGGTGGGGATTGGAAGATAAATGATGAAATTGCTGATGATAGACCTTGGAGAAGGAAACTTGTTCTCAATGATGGGTACTATCTGTGCCAGATGCCAAAGTCTGGCTATGAAGACCCTCGGTGGCATCGAAAAGATGAATTATACAATCCTTCTCACAGCAGAAGGCTTGACCTCCCATCTTGGGCTTTTACCTTGCCAGATGAATTGAATGATGGTAATGGTGCGAACAGATCAATTCAGACTAAACCTGTTGTTGTAAGGGGGTTGAAAGGAGCTATGCTTCCAGTGATCAGGATAAACGCGTGTGTGGTCAAGGACCATGGTTCTTTTGTGTCCGAACCCCGCATGAAAGTTAGAGGAAAGGATAGATACTCTTCAAGATCCAGTCGGCCATACTCTTCAGCCAGTGATACAATGAGATCATCAGAAGAAGGTGTTTCTCACTCAAAAAACATGAATGAACAAGACTCGAGCACAGCATCCATCAGTATCCCAAAAGACCGTCTTTGCACAGCAGATGACTTACATTTACATTTGGGTCATTGGTACTACCTTGATGGTGCTGGTCATGAACGAGGGCCTTTATCATTTTCAGAGCTGCAAGTCTTGGCAGATCAAGGTATCATCCAGAAGCAGAGTAGTGTTTTCAGAAAAATTGATAAAGTTTGGGTTCCAGTTACTTCTGTTGCAGAGGCTTCTGAAACGTCTGGAAAGATCCCACAAGAAGAAAATGCAATATCTAATGATAGTTCTGGAGCTTCTCATTTTGAATCAACACCAAGCAGCGCAATTCTAAGTTCATTCAACAGCTTGCATCCTCAATTTATTGGTTATACTCGAGGGAAGCTTCATGAATTGGTCATGAAGTCGTACAAGAGTCGTGAGTTTGCTGCAGCTATAAATGAGGTCTTAGATCCATGGATAAATGCACGGCAGCCGAAGAAAGAGATTGAAAAGTTTTTGTATAATCAAGCTGTGAACAATAAATTCCAGAAATCAGGTATGTGCAAGTCCTGATATTTTTTATAAGAGTTCTGGCTTTAAGTTTTGCAGAGACCAATTCTTGTTCTGCAACGATGTATGATACATCCTTCCTTAAACGTCATCATCTCCTATCTCTGGTGTATGCTAGAAGGATGAGTGTAGCTTCTAAGCATGGGATTTTCTTAATGCTAAATATCGAGTTTTATGCAAGTGTTCTCGGTCATTTTATCCTTCCTTGTCTTTATAGTCATCCTTTTAAGAGCATTTTGTACTGCAAGTTGTGGTGAACTGTTTTTAAGTACTTTAATTTGATTGTAGTCCTTTGATACCCCACTCTTCTAGATCTTCTTTTGCTCCATCTTGCATATCACATAATAGATTCTGATAGGAATTTTTGTTTTATGTTTGCATTTCAACATTTTTTTATGTATTCATATCTTCCCCTTCGTTTATATTTTATATTTTCAATTTTTTTCCAAGCTGGTTGAGGAGCTTGCATTGTGGGTCTGCCTGATTTTTCTGCCATGCATGGACAGCAAATCCGAGGGCTTAGTCTCTGGAAGATTTGATGATGTTGTTGCGTGTTTTATTTTCTTTTTGGTGATTAGTCTGGGTATTGGCTGTTATGCTTGCAATCCATGCATATGCATTTCTTTTCCTCTGGCAATTTCTATGTGAACCTCATTTGAGGCCATTTTTTTTGATCAAATACAACAGCTGATCCATTATTGTGGGGTACAGATCAATATCGTTCTGGCAAAAGAGCGAGGCTGCTGGTTGATGGAAGTGAGGAAGAGTATGACATGGAAGATCTATCAACAGTTCAGAAGGATGAATACCAGTTTGATGATCTGTATGGCGATGCTACTTTCTGCAAAGATGAGAATGCAGATTCTGGAATTGAGACAGGGGACTGGGGTCTATTGGATGGCCGTGTGCTGGCACGAGTGCTCCATTTCCTTAGATCTGATATGAAATCCCTTGTTCATGCTGGTTTGACTTGTAAGCGCTGGAGATCTGTGGTCAAGGTTTACAAGGATATGTCCAGACAGGTTGACTTTTCATCTATTGCGCACAATTGCACAGACTCCATGATCTGTAACATAATGGTAAGTTTTACTTTTGTTTTGGCTTTTTCAGGTCCTTTTCTTTTCCTCCTTTGTCACATCTCTTCCTTTATTCTTTTGGGTTGGAGAGACGGAGAGGGGGGGAAAGAGAGAAAGAGCTTTTTTTTTTTTTTTGGGGGGGGGGGGGGGGGCTGCATGATTTCCTAAATTTGTCACTTCCTACGGAGTGTAATGTGCACATTTACTTGCAGAAGGAATATAACAAGGAGAAAGTTACTTCCTTGGATCTGCGTGGTTGCACCAGCATTACTTCTGGCAACCTTGAAGAAATTATTCAGTTGTTCTCTTGCTTATCATCTCTAGATATTAGAGGTTGCACCCAGTTTGAGGATTTGGCTGGTAAATTTCCGAATATTAACTGGATCAAGACCCGGGCTTCACATTCAAAAATCAGGAGTCTTAAACACGTAACGGATAAAATAGCATCAGTTTCCAAAATTTACAATGGTCTGGATAGTCAAATGGAGGATTCCAGTGGCCTGAGAGATTATTTGGAAAGTTTGGATAAGCGAGATTCTTCAAATCAATTATTCCGAAGAAGCTTGTACAAACGTTCAAAAGTATTTGGTGCTAGAAAGTCCTCATCCATCCTATCGAGGGATGCGCATTTGAGGCGATGGGCCATCAAGAAAGCTGGAAATGGGTATAAGAAGATGGAGGAATTTCTTGGCGCAAGTTTGAAGGACATCTTGAAGAAGAACACCTTTGATTTCTTTGTTCCAAAAGTACACCTTTTCCTGTTTCCGCTTTTTTCTAGAGGTTTCCTTTGTTCCATGTTTCTGAATATTTTTATTTCCTTTTTTTGCACTTCGTTCATCAGGTTGCAGAAATTGAGGAAAAAATGAAGAATGGTTATTATGCTGGTCGGGGCTTGAGTTCTGTCAAAGGCGATATTAGTAGAATGTGCCGGGATGCAATAAAGTAAGTCTCTTCTATTTTACTGTTTCCTTTTTTCATACGATTAATGCCACAGAGCTTCGGTCGAAAATGGGGTAAAAGCTCTGATGTTTTGATTTAATTGTGGTGAACTGTGAGTGGTGCCGCTTAGAACATTGAAATGGCTTTGTGTAAAAACTCAATGCACATTTTTTTTTTATCTTTGTAATTTCTTTGTTGCATAAATAATGATATATATCTTCAGGAGGGGTTGACTATGTTGTATTGAGTCTATTGACATTTGTGCACAAAGTTAGGAGATATGGATACCGTTGCAGGGAGCTTTGCAAGTTAACTAACCTTTTATATATGATACTTTGCATGTAATCTAGTATGGCACCTCTGTATGTGTAGGTTCTCTATTCCTTCATCCATTACATACATATTGTAAATTTCAGCCTTATGGCAATGTGCTGCTTTGGTTAATTATTGTATATATTCTGTGGATTCAGGGCGAAAAACCTGGGTGATAACAGAAACATGAATCACATCATTAAATTGTTCATTCGTCTTGCCACAAGTTTGGAGGATTGCTCTAAGTCATCTTACCAGAGAGATGAGATGATGAAGACTTGGAAAGATGACTCACCTCCAGGGTTTGCCTCTGCTTCCCTAAAGTATAAGAAGAATCTTGGGAAAGTGACTGAAAAAAAATATGTGAACAGGAGTAACGGTTCCTCTTTTGTTAATGGTGGTTTTGATCATGGAGAGTATACATCTGATCGAGAAATCAAGAGGCGTTTATCCAAATTGAATAAAAAATCTATGGACTCAGGAAGTGAAACATCTGATGATCTTGACAGGTCTTCTGAAGATACTGTGACTGATAGTGAGAGTAATGCTTCAGATACAGAGAGTGACCTGGATTTACGGTCAGAAGGTGGATTAGAGGACTTTAGAGGAAATGCTTACATTACTGCAGATGATGGGTTAGATTCTCTGGCTGATGAGCGTGAATGGGGTGCTCGCATGACAAAAGCAAGCCTTGTTCCACCTGTTACCAGGAAGTATGAAGTCATTGACCACTATGTTATTGTCGCAGACGAGGAGGAAGTGCAAAGAAAGATGCAAGTTTCTTTACCTGAGGACTACATTGAGAAGCTCAATGCACAGAAAAATGGTACTGAGGAGTCTGATATGGAAATACCTGAAGTGAAGGCCTACAAACCTAGAAAACAGCTTGGAGATGAGGTGATAGAACAAGAAGTTTATGGCATAGATCCATATACCCATAATCTTCTTCTTGATTCCATGCCGGAGGAATCAGATTGGTCTCTCCTGGATAAGCATGTGTTTATTGAAGATGTTTTCCTTCGAACTCTGAACAAGCAAGTCAGAAACTTTACAGGCATAGGAAACACGCCTATGAAGTATCATTTAAGGCCTGTTGTTGAGGAGATCCTAGCAACTGCTGAGGAAGACCATGATCGGCGAACTGTGAAATTATGTCAGTTTATCCTGAAGGCTATTGATAATCGTCATGAGGACAATTATGTTGCTTACAGAAAGGTATGCTGCACCAACTTTTAGATGCATGAGTGGAAAATTTTTGTTCTTCTTGTTGGTGTTTCACCTATATCCTGATTCCATCCTTTCGTAATTTCCGGTTGTTGTTGATCAGGGGCTTGGTGTTGTTTGCAACAAAGAACGTGGTTTTTGCGAGGATGATTTTGTTGTGGAGTTTTTGGGAGAGGTAAGGATGACATGTCTCATATATATATACTAGTAATAACCCCGTGTTTGAAGACACTTTGCAATACGAAAAATCGAACATTGATTATACAATATTTATATTTTAAATAGTAATTTTTTTTAATTACACAATTTAAAATTAAAGTGAACTTAGAGAAAATAAGAGAGAAGTACAGGAAAGAGAAAATATGGATAGATATGGATTAGTGGGGTTGTTTGGTATTGGGAAGTGTGTTGGTTGAGTTGTGTGGCATTGGGAGTTGGACAGGAAAGATGATGTTTTTCATCGGAAAAAAGTTCTTGGGATGAATTTTGTACTATTGGATTAAAGTAGATGAAAATTAAATAACTCTTGACCGTTGTGTTTTTATAAGTTGAGAATTCAACTTCCTAATTGTAATATTAGATATTAGAGATGGACCCGTGCCAGAAGCCACTTTATAAAATAAAATAAAATCACAATTAGAAAAAAAATTGCCAAAGACATAAACTAAGACGATAGAATTTTAAAAATTGTAAAAAATATGCTTTTTTTTTTTTCGTTAAATGCCATATGGGAATTTTATATTGAAAAACATGAATTTAATTTATTTTCTAAAAAATGTCCGTGTCTGAAGACACCGTGTAAAAATATTAGCCTCCTACTTTTCAAAAATTTTGACAGCCTCTTTTGAAAACAGGATCCAAAACTCATTCCTACCTCATGGTCCTCATCCAACAGAACAATTATATTCCAAGATCCAATTCAAAACCCATAAACTCATGATTACAAAATTCACAAAGCCAATCCAACGAAATCACCATTCCCCTTCGCATCTAGAGAACATGAGATGCAGTAAGGCAATAGGGGTAAAACTACTTCTTGTAATGCATCCTCACACAACCACAGACTTTCATTATTCACTCACAACCTTAGAATTCACTTGCCACACAATGTAAATTGGCCCTTCCTTTTACTATTCCTCCTGTTTTAGACAAACTGCAGCGCCTGTTCAAAAAGAAAAAAAAGTGCAGCGACAAATGAATCGATTGAAACAAAGGGAAAAATTTACTCTGTCGAATGTCTTAATCCAAGAGAAGCCGTAGGTAAAATGATGCCTAGAGAAACCCCAAAAAGCAATACCACCAAATGTTGCCTAGACCACAAAGCAATTGTTTCAACTTTAGAGTAAATAATGGGCCGCAAACCAACTGATGCATTTTAGTAACCTGAACATACAATTGATGCATTTTAACTTGAACATACAATTGATGCATTTTACATCAAAAGAATTGGATTCAGATGCATTCACTGGCAACACTTTGTTTCATGTGTTTCTTAAACTTCAATCCAATATTTAGAAGGTGAGTGTTTTGACCTGCATGAAACTAAAATGGGTTAAAGGGAGTCTAATTCATGGAGCTAAAATTCCAAACTCATCAACTCAAAAACTTTAACTACAAAAATAGGACAAAATTATTACTGCTACCAGCAGAAACAACAAATAAACACATTAAAATTGCCACCTTTAACCACCTTCTTCCATCCACCACCTGAAAATATGAAGCAGAAAAATCAATGCTGAGATTACCCTTTAAGAAAGGGCACCGCTAACCCAGGTCATGTATCTATTCCAACGTAAATGCCTATAACAAAAATTTTCCCCTCCAGTCATATACCTTAGCCACTAATTTTATGCTTAGACAACAAAAAATTCCCAAGCGTCTCATTTTTACGATCATGAATATCAACTGTGAACTGTCTCATATTTGGACATGTAAATTTCAAACCACTACAAAGCCATAAAACATCCATAGAGAGTCCCCAAAAATAACAGAGGATGCACCAATTTGATATATGAAAAAGACCTACTTCATATATGAAGCCGCCAATTCGATATTAATACAGACCCACTACAAATAGATCAAATTAATGCACCAAGACTCATTTTGATTAAGTTGTAATACTCAAGGATAACCAAAAAAAAAAAATGAACATCAGAAAAATAAAAATAGATTGAAAATGAAAATGCAAATACCGACAGAAAAATGAAAATGAAAAAGATGAGAAATAATTGAACAAAGGAGGAGCAAATTTTACTTCCATGGTCACCCAGGACCTCAACGGCATAAATATGATGCCAAATATGCATGATTCTCTACCTTCACATGTCCCGAAACTCACCTTCAATAGAGCAAATGAACAAATTTTTAAGTCCAACAAATGCAAATCAAATAAATAGAATAAGTCCACATAGCCAGCTCATTTTACTGCTGCTTGCTTGAGTTTATTGCTCCTTAAAAAGATTTGTGATCCTAGAACCTTTCATGAATTTTTACTCTTGGTAATTACAGGTTTATCCTGCTTGGAAATGGTTTGAGAAGCAAGATGGTATTCGTTCCTTGCAAAAGAATAATAAAGATCCTGCGCCAGAGTTCTACAACATTTATCTTGAGAGGCCAAAGGTATTTATAGTTTGAATATCTGGATTAGACTTCGTAATACCTATTGGTTTCTTCTGCTGCTTTGAACATTTTCATCTGATCATGTGTTCTTTCTTCTTTTTATGGCAGGGTGATGCTGATGGGTATGACTTAGTTGTTGTTGATGCAATGCACAAGGCAAACTATGCCAGCCGAATTTGTCACTCGTGTAGACCTAATTGTGAAGCGAAGTAAGCTTTATGGCTTTATGATGGATAGTTTATAACCATGTCCTTTCTGTGTGGATTGAATTGTTGATCTGATTACTTCCCATGCAGTTGAGAAAATGATCATATATTAGCCTTTGAAGTATTGGACTTCCATTTATGAATAACTTTTTACTACGTAAAAGAAATGGTAGATAAAAGAGGATGTAGTACACAATATCGTGAAACATTTTCCTGCATGTTCACTGTCTTAATTGGATGCACTGTTCTACTTATTTTGAGAAAAGAAGTCTGTTGAAGAATAATATGTCTATTGCTCGAACTTTTGAACAAAAATTCTGGGTGAACCAAACTGAGAACCTGTGTTGTGATAAGTTGGAGGCAACACTTGGAAACTAGGAAGTATGGATACAGATACAGATACGTAATATGAGTATCATACAATATAAATACTATGATACGGAAAAACCTTTAAAAAAAGGATACGGATATGTCTATAACAAAATATATTTATATTTTATATTTTTACTATTAGTTAACAAGTTGATGGTTATAATTTTTAGTAATTATTTAACAATAATAACCAAAATTCACAATTTTTACTTTCAACAAGGTATTTATCGTCTCATTATGTTATATCCATAAAATAAACGTGACTAATAAAAGGAATCAGAATGCACATTTAACTACTTGGTTGGCTTAGAAGTATTTGTTGCTAAGATTGTAGTGTAACTAACTCACTTATATTCTTTTGACATGGGATAGGGGATAGTTTCTTAAAAAACACTGTCGTGTCTTCAACCTCATAGATATTTGTTAATGTATTGCATTCTATGTCAACTTGAAACATGGGGGTAAATATTAAAATTGACAATTTTATGTATTGCTCTACATATGGAAATGTCCGCAAAGTGTCTACATATTTTATTTGTTATCGGATACATATGTTGCAATCCGATACGTATCGGATACAGTATCCGATATGGAGACGCCAAGGTTGACGTATCCTTGATGTATCCGTATTTCGTAGCTTTGGAAGTCAGATTGGGCAGACATGAACGTGGGCCCACAACTCTGAATACGAACGTGGTTGCCAAGAAATGAGAGGAAGATATGACTTCAAAAGAGCTAGACAGTGGAAAAGAATTCTGTTTAGAATTAGGACTGATTTAGTTGAATTGTATTTGGAAAAATAAAATTCATGCTCAGAAGTAAGAACTATACTGGTTTTTTTAGTTGAGGCCATCTACTGGTCAGACTTTGTTATATTATTGCCCAAATCTTCTGTCACCTGATTATATTAATTTTTTTTACGTGACTGAATAGTTTATTGGATGGCAAAGTCTCGGATGTTTTAAAACTGTACTTACCTACTTTTTCGTGGGAGCAGAGTAACTGCTGTTGATGGTCAGTATCAGATTGGAATCTATAGTGTACGTCCCATTGGATATGGTGAAGAGATCACTTTTGATTACAATTCTGTTACGGAGGTGAGTGTCTTCAGCTTGCCAACCTCCATGAAGCCTTAGAAGGGTGTATTATTGAATTCCTTTATTATTGTGATAGTGATAGGTTTTTGATGCTAATATTCTTAATTATTCTGCAGAGCAAGGAAGAATATGAAGCTTCTGTATGTTTATGTGGCAGCCAAGTTTGCCGTGGGAGTTATCTGAATCTGACTGGTGAAGGGGCTTTTCAGAAGGTAGAGACTTGAATACATTTTTCCACACTCAAAATTGAGTTGGTTTTGCCAGTGGCTGATTTAAGAAAGAAATTTACATTGACAAGTTACATTATTGGGAGGTGGACTTTGCAAGCATAATTTGAAATCCTTGCCTTGTCAGCATCTTCCTTGACTATAGCTGTTTATTTAATGTTTCTGCAGTTTTTTAATGCAGCCAATTGAATGTGGTTGCCCTTTGCTACCAGTGAGTTTTTATCCACTACATTGTAATGTCCACCAGGTACTGAAGGAATGCCACAGAATACTAGATCGATATCAGTTGATGGTGGAGGCTTGTGAATTAAACTCATTATCTGAGGAGGATTATATTGACTTGGGTAGGGCCGGATTAGGAAGTTGTTTGCTTGGCGGGTTGCCTGAATGGCTGATTGCATATTCAGCTCGTCTGGTACATATCTTTGCTCTATGCACTCTTTTACTCATGGAATTCAATCATTTCTCAGTTCTTTCCTGATACACTTTGTCTGGATGAAGGTGAGATTTATCAATTATGAAAGAACCAAACTTCCTGAGGAGATTCTAAGGCATACTTTGGAAGAGAAGAAGAAATACTTCGCAGATATATGCCTAGAGGTTGAGAAGAGTGATGCTGAGGTTCAGGTGAATGTTGCTGAATGCAATCTCTCTCTCTCTCTCTCTCTCTCTCACAAACAACACCCCTCCCGCCCTCCAACCCACAAAGTGTGCATGTGCTCGAACATGCTTTTGTGTTTGATTGAGCAGGCTGTTTTTGCTTGGGTTTGCCCAGTTGCAAATTTCTGAGGGTATGCTTGTGGTTAGCTTGCTGATGTTTGTCCTTTCTCTTTATAAATGAGACAGGCTGAGGGTGTCTACAACCAAAGGCTTCAGAATTTGGCCCTTACTCTTGACAAGGTAGCTGCCTTTCTCAATTTGTGAAGGACTTAAATATCTTTTGCCTTCTCTCATTTCTCTTACATAAGAAAGAGTTCTTTTATCTTATTCTCTATTAGATCATAAAATGTGGCTGTTTAAGCAAATTGCTTGGACAGATGATGACAATGACGTGTCATAGATGGGGCCTGGAATTTAGATGTTTGTAAGCAAATTTCATGGTTAAATCATATGAACTAAGAAGACTTGTGACATTTTCTTGATCTGCATTGAAATCTAAACTTAAGATTTTTCAAATCAATGCTTCTTACTTATTGGGTTACTAGTGGGACCTATTGTTCCTTAAAATCATGAATGTGTTTATCATCCCATATGCTTTACCATTGGGGCTTATGTAGTTTTTTGATACTAGGAACAGAGTTAAAATCTTAAAAATTTTTGTTGCAGGTGAGGTATGTAATGAGATGTGTTTTTGGTGACCCCAAGAAAGCTCCGCCTCCGCTTGAAAAGCTTAGTCCTGAAGAGGCGGTTTCCTACCTCTGGAAGGGAGAAGGATCATTTGTGGAGGAGCTTATCCAATGCATGGCTCCTCATATGGAAGAGGGTGTGCTGAATGACCTCAAGTCCAAGATTTGTGGTCGTGATCCATCTGGTTCTGATGACATCCGGAGGGAGCTTCGGAAATCTTTACTATGGTTAGCAGCATGAACTCCTTTGTTTACTTGAAGTTTGTGAACCTTGGAAAACATTTTTTAATATGGAGATTTATTCTTGTTTCAGGTTGAGGGATGAGGTTCGAAATCTTCCATGTACATACAAATGTCGGCATGATGCTGCTGCTGACTTGATCCACATATATGCTTACACAAAGTGTTTCTATAGAGTACGGGTGAGTCTTGTAATTACCTTGATTCTGCAATTCAGGAAAACTGTTGCCCTTCTGGTTCTGTTATTCCTTCTTTGACTTAAATCTTGTTTCATGCAGCAATACAGGACTGTAACTTCCCAACCTGTTTACATCAGTCCACTTGACCTGGGTCCAAAGTTTGCTGATAAGTTGGGATCAGGAGTTCATGAGTATTCCAAGACATATGGTGAAAATTATTGTTTAGGGCAGCTCATTTATTGGCATAGCCAAACTAATCCTCAGCCAGATAACTGCCTAGTTAGGGCAAGCAGGGGTTGCTTGTCTTTACCCGACATTGATTCCTTCTATGCCAAAGTCCAGAAGCCGTCACAACAGCGTGTTTATGGCCCAAGAACTGTGAAGTTTATGCTTGCAAGGATGGTGAGTATTGTTTTTTTAATTTCTCTGTTTCATTGATCTTTCTTTACGTTATTAACCCATTACCGGATAATCTGAATTCATCTTTTGAGCGATCAAACTGCTGACCTCTTTTAAGAGAAGAGTAGCCTGTGACTTAGTGATGACCCCCCCTCCCCCCCTCCTTTTTCCCTCCTTCATTCTCCTGTGTGGGGCTCTGTGTTCCATCTGCAGAGTGAGAAACACCTACAATCTTTGTCTTCTGACCCTATGAGGGTATAGTAAAATGTTTGTTTTGAGTTTCCAAGTCATTTAATATAGATGACATTGCGGAGAACAAACATGGGTACTGGAGCTCTTTTTGGTGGTTCTGGTTGATTTGCAAATTTGAAATTGCTTTGCATGGACATCATTCTTTTTAATGACTTGGGTCAAATGGTCTGTGATTGACCCAATACCAATTGGTCAACTTGATGATATTGCAAATATCTTGAAGATCAGAATTCTCTGTTAATTGATTTTGTTTTCGACAGTGGACTATTTTTTATATATATGTCAAAAAAAATAAAAAAATTGGATGGATGGATGAGTGCTGAGACGCACACACCCCACATATTTATGTTTGAATGTATAGGCTTTACTGTTAGTCTCAATGAGAAATATTCAGGAAATTTTTTTTTTTTTGTACCATAGCAAAGCTGTCCTAGTGTAATGGTGTATGATTTTTATTAATTTTTTTGGTTTTGGTGTGTGTGTGTGTGTGTGTTGAGAAAAAAAAGGGGGGGGGGGGTGTGGGTGAGTTTTGTTTGGCGTTCAGTTTCCCAGAAGATGAAATGGATGGTCTTGGAGGGACCTTTGAGATTAAAATGTGTCAGTTACTACCCCAGTGGTTCTAACACATTAAATCCTTTGGTCACTGAATTTTTGTCAGCCATTATTTTTTACTTGCTTTCTTTGTATATATTGGTTGGCTTTTACTGGTTCAACCTTGTTATTGATATGTTTGCTTAACTTGAGTGGTTTCAATTGTCTTGTTTCACTAGGAGAAGCAGCCACAGAGACCTTGGCCTAAGGACCGGATATGGTCATTCAATAGTCCTCCAAAAGTCTTAGGCAGTCCAATGCTAGATGCTGTTTTAGATAATGCTCCGTTGGACAAGGAGATGGTGCACTGGTTGAAGCACAGACCTGCTATTTTCCAGGCTGGGTGGGATCGGTGAATTTTGCAGACAGTGGAGGAAGCAGCAGTGGAGTATTTTTCTTACCTTTGATATTGTTTTGAAATGGTTTCTCAATTTTAGAAACAGCTGCTCCATTTGATGTGGGAGTTGGCGGTCATTTCAAAGCATCATTCCTTTGTGCTGCTCTCCACTCTTCATTCTTGTGTACAGTTTATTTTTGGTTGTGTAATTTGTAATTCATCATAGGATAGTAGATTAGTGTTTTTTTTTTCCCTCCTAATTTAAAATTCAAAATGGTAGAGGTAAGCTTGAGCTTTTTCATTGCCTCAGTTTCTACATATCGGTTCATTCTCTGTGTAACTTCCCCCCTTTTTTTTTTCCTCTTACTTATTTTTCTTGTTAGTTTCTACATTTTTGTGGGAGAGTTCAGGCAATAATAGCAGCGTTTAACGTGGATTTGTATCAGAGTTCTGGATTGTAATGGTAGCGTAGAGGCCTGAGAAGATGAATGGTCTGTAGGCATATATATATATTCATTCATGTGATCGAATTAAACAGTAGCCCCAGGTGGGGCCTGATAAAACTAAACACGACCGGATTATTTGACAAAAATTGATACGAAATTAGGAAGTTAGGGTTTGATTTTAACGGATTTGGGTTATATGTCTCATCCGCATAATAAACGAATTGTGTTTGAGTAAAATGTTTTAACTCATTTATCACTCGATTATTTGTTTAATGAATTGATATATTATTCGATTATTTGTTTACAACCCATTTATCACTTGATTACTAGTTTATTACATGACAAAGTTTATTGCAAAATTAGGGCTTTTATTAAAAAAAATTTATTGTAGAATTAATGGTTAATAACGATCGTATTAGATAATCCGTTTAAAAAATGAATTATGTTCAATTTTACGATTTGTACCTATGAGTTGTATGCCTAGTTCCATATTTTTGTCATTTGGACCCTTACTCTTTTTTTCCGCCCTTAAGATGCAATGTCAGATATGACCAATTGTACTACACCAGTTTTAGGTATGAACAGGGCTGGTTTGCTTGTCGTATTAAAAATGAATGAATTAGACAAAATAATTCAGTCTAATACAATACAAAATAATAAAAAATAAGATTAAATAGGGTATTAGAATAATACGTAATTTTATTTAGTGTTTGACAATACACAACATAAACGTTGAATAATAGTTATTTAATCAAATCGGTTGTTTGGTTATGAAATTATTTCATCGTATTAATGTTGAATTAACAAAAATATCCTCAATTAATGTTTGTTAAATTGATGATAACGTGATTTTATCCGTTGGGGAGTTATAATCGTAAATGTGTAGAATAATACGTTTGAGTTGGATTATAATACCATCTCTCTTGGTGGTATTAAAAAACTTTCATAATACAAGTCTATCGTATAAAAAATATGCGATAAGTATACGATTAGTATACATTTTTAAAATTAATACGGTATTAAATTTATTTATCAAACAAAATATTAGGCCAGATTAAATAAAAAATAGTACAATTCAATATTTAATTTCTTATAATACGTTTACCAAACGAATTCTAACGAGAAGCCTTGAAATTTCTAGTGAGTAAGAAAAAAAAAAAAAAAAAAGAAAGAAATTTCTCGTGCTTTGAGCGTGTAGTGGGATAAATAACTTTGGGTTGCCAAAAAAACACACCGGGATAAAACCTCATTTTTATGCTAGAAATTCGAAACTCAGTTTTGATTAACACAACTTTTTTTCAAATTTGTTTGATCTAGTGATGAACACAGGTTTACATTCTCTGCCAAGCCACAGGTCCACAGCTCATCAAAAACAGTACTAACACTAACACGTGTACTCTTTCTCATCAATGGTCACCCTACTGTTTCATTAAAATAACCATCATACCTTCAACTCCCTCCTTCACACTCACACCCACGCCAGGGGCATATTCGTGAATTCACTTTTTTCTTGTCCATTTCTTTCTCTGAACCCCCACACCACACACCCCATTGCCGACAACACCACCTAAGCACACGCCTCCCCCTAAGCCGTCGATCAAATTCCCGTCCCAATCCAACGGCTACAAAAGTTCCGGTTTGCTTTTCCGGTCACCTGAAACGACGACGGTGACAGTACAGACAAAACAACCCCCCGTCTTCAGAAAACAGAAAAGCACCGGCACCTGTCGGTTACAATTCACACCCCCATACTGATTCCTTTAGCCGCCAAAACGATTCTGTCTCGTTATGTACGGTATGATCACAGCCTCTGTTTGTCTGCCACGTGTCTCTCCCTCACATTTATATGTTCGCCGCCTCCTCACTCTCTATCTCTACGCATACACACACATACATCTCTCTCTCTGAGCTGTGTTTTGCATTGAGAAAAAATGGAGAGAGAATTTGGGAATGAGTTCTCGCCGGCGTTCACCGTCGATAACACTAGTATTGACGGCATGTACTCAGGTATGAGTTTTCAGACTTTGTTGAGCGTGAATCCCGAGAAGATTCTGTTTCCTTCGCTCGACAAAACTCTGTATACTTCGCAGGAGTATCCGTACGGAGCTACGACTTCGACGATCTCAGATCCGGTGACATTGGGCTTTTCAAGCGAGGCTTTTCCAACGATGAACGCTGATGATCAGAAGCTCAAGTCCTTCGGATTTATTCAAGATTCACAGCTCAATAACGGAGACTTCGCTGCTGATGAGTCGTCAACTGAACCACCGTTCAACTTCATATTGAAAACTGAACCGTTCGACTTCATTTCCCACTCAGATTCGAGTTTTCGTCAACTACCGTATCACCCTGGCTCTCTCGAGCAACTTCAAGACGATTTTGCAATCGCTGAGTCATCTAACAAAAGAGCCACATCGTTCTCACAACCACAAATCGATATGGACTCTCTCAACTCAATCATCAGGAACTTCCAGATGTCAAATAACTTTGGTCCGTACAAACCAGTGCCCGAGCAGACTCGACGGCTTCCGTCAAGCGCTTTGGCACGGCAGCGAAGGCAAAGAATCAGTGAAAAGACTCGGTGTCTGCAAAAGGTGCTGCCGTGGGACAAGAAAATGGACATGGCGACAATGCTGGAAGAGGCGTACAAGTACGTCCAGTTTTTACAGGCTCAAATCAGGGTTCTACAGTCCATGCCTTGTGATTCGTTAAGTTTCGAGACGAGAAACCCAATCAATGTGAGTGCGTTCGGTGGAATACTGGCAAAACTGAATCGGCAACAACTTTTGGAGGTTCTGGTGAACTCGCCGGTGGCTCAGACGACGATGTACTCGCAGGGATGTTGTGTTTACTCCATCGAACAGCTGATATTGCTGAAGAAAATTGCCCAGAGGAAGGCTCTCTATCAACAGATGCTCTACGATCCTTCGTTGCTCCCTTGAAAGCTCTTTCGTCAGTCTGATCATCTCATCCTTCAGGTTCTGTTATGGATTTTTGCTCCTTAGTTTCGTTTTTTTTTAACACTGGCACGTGGGACCTAACTATAGGCTCTATAGATTCAGTTCTTAACCATGGATTATATGAGGAAAGTGTGGATTAGGCTTTAGGCCTTTTTGGGTTACAGATATTAATGCTATATACAAACAAATTTGTAGTGGTCTGTCTTCTCTATTGTGTGTGTTTGATTTGATCCCATGAGTGTGCGTTCGAGTTGCAGAGAAGTGTTGTTCAAAGCAGAGTATGGAAAGTGGAAACTTACTTCACATTAATGAAGATAGGAGTATCAGAGTAGTATCAGAATACACGTACCCATCTTAATCATTACTATTGTGGATAAGCACGTGATTGCCATTTTGCTTTTTTTTTTTTTGTTGCTGTATCGCTGATTTCCGAAATAAATAAGAGTGATGCACAAGATACATATTATCAGGGGGCGGATCATCGAAGGTTTGGACATTTAGGGTCACAAGTCAGAAGGATAGCAAAGATATAACTTAAAATTGGTGGGGCCATAATTGGATTAATTCATAATTTAAAGGCTTAGTAATAATTTAAAAACATTTTAAATTTAAACTAACAATTATCTATCGATACACAAAAGGAAATGCACAGTCACTTCCCTTAAGGCCTGCTTTTGTAAAAGCTAATGAAGTGGTGGGGTTCGATCTAGTGCATCAAGAATTGCACAGTGCACAACGTTGGTTGGACCATCCAAACACCATGGTTTTTATTTAGTAAAAGAACTAGTTTTTAATCTTCTAACATCATCTTTAATCTCGACTTAAATTTTTATTTAATATTGCACGTAGTGTAATCGTTTAATAATAGCTCAACAATTAAGTAAAATGGACTACACTCCTTCAAATAACCTCCCATCCATGTAAGATAGTAACCGTCACATATTCAAAAATTGGAATTTATTTGTCCATTTACTCACTTGTTTCCACGTGATAATATTAACATGTTATAACTATTACACCCAATATTTACTCGTCCGACATGCCTCTATGTAGTGGGTCAGGCTTACCTATGACCCAATGAATTGGCAAGCCCGTGGGTTTTAGTAATTTTCCATGCCCTAACTCAAAAGAACCACTTGAAATCTTAGTTACGTCCAAAAAAAATCTAAACCCTTCATAGGAGTTTGAAATCCTATAGTCCAGTATGATATTGGAGGATTTGGAGCAAAAGTTTTACCCTCCTTGTTTAATTACAATCAAAGTTCAAAGGACATTGAATAGAATTATCAAATAGATTGTGTTTGGATACTCGAAAAGGATTTGATAGGATATCAAATTTATATCTATTTTTACTCATGCCTAACCCACCACTCACTTGCATTGGTTTGGATATAATGATATGTCATGTCCTATCCAATGTTTGGTAAGTAATTTTTCATTTTTGTGGGGCTCACATATATGTATGATATTAAAAACATTATTTAAGTTAATTTGACCATTTTACCCCGTAACATTTTTTTGGCGAAAAACCACTCCAACAAACATCATTTTACATCCACAACCATCCATGTCCCAGCCACATACACCTCTGTCTAGAACCATCTATTTCCACCTCCCAAACCTCTCTCTCTCTCTCTCTCTCTCTCTCTCTCCATGGTAGTTCGGTATAAACTCACACACACACACACACACACACATATATACATATACATAGATAGTAAACACACACACATATATATAAACTCACATGCTGATTTTTTTTGTAAATCAGCCCATCCCCACCCACAATAAAAAAACCCAATTCAAAAACCCTTGATCTTCGTCGTAATAGTATACCAGTCAAGCAAAGAAGAGAGAGAGAGAGAGAGAGAGAGCTTCTTGTTCGCCTTCATCGTCTCATTCGTCGTCGCCTTCACAGAGTGATCAAACCCAGAAGATGGCTTCAAATGAGTGGAACGAAAAGGAGAGGGGTAAATATGTCATTACCCATAGAAACTCTATCAGTTGGGATTTAAAACTAGGGGGGAGGTGGGTTAATTTTAACCCATGTAAGAGGGTTAATATTTACTGTAGCAATTGGGTCAAGCTTGGACCCGGGATTTATATCCTATCTCATTTTTGTCTTCCCAAACAAAATATTTATAGGTCCCACTGTATTGTTAACCTCTCCTTATTGTGTTAACCTACTTTATCCTACTATCAAAACACACCTAAGGTTTGCATATCCATGGTAAAAGTCAAAAGACCTTTCTTACTCACCGATTCCCTTTTGTGTTTGCTAGATGCCTAGGACCATCTACCTTCTCGGCTGTTTTACACGAGAAAATACTTTCTTTTTTTTTTTTTTGGGGGAGGGGGAGGGGGAGGGGGAGGAAGGGGGAAGGGGCTTGAACCTTCGACCTTAAGAAGTCAAAGTCTTCACAAGGTAAGGAGTACCATTGGACCAAAAATTCATTGGTTACACGAGAAAATATTTAATGTAACGGTGACACAATATTATCAATGTTGCATGATGTCACGAATTAATCATAAAATATTATATAGACTTAGAAGGTTGTATTATTTTAATAACTATTAATAATCACTCCGTCTAATCTTTTTAGGGGTCGTTTGGTTACAGTGTTAAATGGTAGATTATAGACTCATAACAGATTAATGCTCTCTAATCCAACCTTATATAGTATTTAGTTGCAAAAAATACTCTGTACTATATATAGTCTTATTTTAAATTTTTATCCAAATAATACACTGTACCCGTACTATTAAGTCGATTATAATACCACCTAGGGAGGTGGTATTATAGTCAAATTCAAGCGTATTAAGTTGTAAATTTATTATTTTACCCAATAGATAAACAAAAAATATTAATAACTATACAAGATTGATGGTTTTTTAGTTAATATGTAATTGTTACTCTATTATCCTATTCTTAATCCAGTGTCTTACTAACACTGGATTACCATACGTAAAATTTTTGTCTCATATTCAATCTTATATTTTATTCACCTATAGTGAATTAGCTTGTATTACTTAATACAATCCATTTTTAACAATAGGACAACTAAATGAGCTCTTAATATTTATTATTAGTTTGTGATATTACGTTTCAATGATAACTATTACAGATATGATAGGATCAAAAGAAATCCGTCAATATTCAAATACAGGTACGATAAGATTCAAAAGACTATTAATATCCAGGTTATTTAGATAAATATAGGGGATGATAGATTTGCTTGATTCTCATCTTTATCATATTTAATCATTACCCTATAAACAGGGTTAAAATTATGTAATAAAGTACCTTCAATAATACATTAGATATAGCATATAAGACATTAGGATTGCCGAACCACGTTACTTTTTGTATCTTGTTTTTATATTATTTTTTTATTTTAATCTCTCTCATATTCTAAATTTTTTCAATGACATGTATCACCATTGCACCTAATATTTATTATTTTTACACGTTACTTGCTACCGCATCAAAGGAATCCCAAAAAGAAGGAAAGGAAGAAAATAAAAGAACCCACAAAAGCAAAAAAAGTTAAAAGCACTATTTTGAGAAAAAAGAAGCTTTTTCCTATCATCATCCACCTCTAATCTCATCATGTTATTCATACTACATCCCCAGCTCAGTGCTCTCTAAGTCTTCAATTATTCACACTCTGCCTCTCTCTCTCTCTCTCTCTCACACACACACACACACACACACACACACACACATCTTCATGATCTCTCCAGCTTCTTGAATATCTTCATATTCCTGAAAAATGGCTAAAATACTTGGTATTTTTGCATGTCTTCTAATAGTAGCTGTGGACATAACAGCTGGGATTCTTGGAATAAAAGCCGAAGTAGCTCAAAACCAGGTATGTCAGTCAGTTTTCAAGTGGCAAACTAACATGTTTTTCAACAGTATCTATAGTTCAAAAAAAAAAAAAAAAAACAGTATCTAAAAAACTTTTGTAATATTTGTCAATAGGAAAAGCATTTAAGGCTATGGATATTTGAATGTAAAGAGCCAAGCCACGAAGCCTTCTTGCTGGGGTTAGCTGCAGCCACTCTTTTGGGTCTATCACACGTTCTTGCAAGCTTGATTGGTGGGTGCAACTGCAATGTCTGTACTCAAGAAGAGCTTCAAAAAGCATCCCCTAGCAGGCAATTATCGTTGGCATGCCTCCTTTTTATGTGGTAAGTAAATTTTTTTAAGTCTCAGACTGAGTCAAGTTGGAAACTCTGGCTTTGTGTGCAGGGACGGAGCCAAAATTTTATCTTTAGGGGGGCCAAATCTTATGCATAAAAACCCACACAAACAAAAATTTAAATTTCTAATATAATAGTAAAAGTTTCAATATAAACAAAGCTATTCAGCCAAAATAAGATAAACAAAAGAAGTAGATTTTAATAATACTAACTGGTTAATCAAAGAAGAAAAAAACCAGCGACTGTAATTATTTTGGTCGGATCAATGATAGTTTGTTGAGTAAAAGACTCAAGAATGTGCTTTGGAGTTATGGAGCTACAGGTTCTTCTAATTTTTTTTTAAAGGGCTAACCGATTAGGAATTTTAGTGAGAGAAAACTGAAAACTCAAAAATTCGAATGTATTATTTTTTTTATTATCTTTCCATTTACCAAAGAGATATATATATATATATATATATTTTATGGAGTGAGAGGGAAAAGAACAGTTTTTATTGATTTAATTAGGAAAAAATAAAATAGTATGCTATTGTCTCACCGATGATTGGTCCATAAATCTTCTCTTATACAGACAAATAAGTTATCAAAGGAGGGGTCAAGTCTGTTTGACATATAAAACTCTTAACAACCATTTTATAAACCCTCAGGTTATACAAATTATTGGGGAGGGGGGGGGGGGGGGGGGGGATCACGTGGAAACCCACAACACTTGGGTCGGGGCGGGTCCAAAGTGAGAACATTTGAGTTTAAGGGATTGGATTGTGATGATCCAATCCCATATCGCTTTGTGTAGTAGGTGTGGAATAGTATCGTACGGACCTAACACAAAGCACACAATACTATATTATGAGGTCTGGACTCTTATATATATGGTTATGATTGATCAGGATCATATTGGCTGTTGGATTATCCATGCTGGTAATTGGGACCATAGCTAACAACAAGTCAAGAGCATCTTGTGGGTTCACCCATCATCACTTTCTGTCTATTGGAGGAGTTTTGTGCATGGCTCATGGGCTATTTTGTGTCGCTTATTATGTTACTTCCACTGCTGCACTCAGTGATTAGGCAAAAGCATGGAGGCAATTTTTTCTGCTTCTTTCTTTATTCAACTTAGTGACTCACTCATCCCTTTCAAGCTAGATGACTTTCGACTTTCTTTCTTTGTTTTTTTTTTACTTTGTGAATTGTAACTTTCGGTTCAACTGTAGTTGAAAAGACCAAGTAATCCTCTATAATTGTTTTGTAAGAGTAAGTGACATCGCATATCTTACGTACTCTCTTCGAGTTAGCAAAGGTATTAGTATACTCAATCATGGTACTAGTTAGCTTGAATTTAATTTCATGACGTAATTCATGGTTGCCATTGATTTGATAATGTATCACACAATTATTATATTTTCACTAGCAAATGGTGGGCCCTTTTTTTGGTACCCACTTCATTTATTTTTTGAGGAAAATAGAAAAATTCCTATAATAAAAGTATAGTTTAATTTTACAAGGAACCAAAATAACAGAAGAAAGGAACGCGAGAGGGTGCATAATGATTATGCGCATAACAACACTGTTACTATAGGTAGTACCTAGTGCACAAGACATTTGCATCATATATAACGGAACCCGAAAAAAATAAATGGCAGTCGCTTTACATCGTTTTAAAGAAGCCTTACTAAAAGTCAAACTAGCAAGCAAGTATTGTAAAAAACTTAACCAAGCAAACCCAAGGATGAGCAGAGTCAATCATGCTAGGTAGAGTTTCTCAATCGGAATGGGCTTGACAATTAGTGAGGTTAAGATATCTTTTGTCTCTCCAGTTGATGTACCAATCCCATCCCCATGTTGGAAGATGCACTGAGCAGTCCTTGCCATGTTTAGTGCTATCCTTACTATGGATTGAGGTTGTGATTTCCTTGAGATTGTCTCATTAAGATTTTTCCAAGAGGAGCTTATTAGGCTCTTCATGTGACTGCGTGCTTGTTCTTCTGATACTTGCTCTCCAATCATGTAACACTGAATCGATTTTGATACATCCCCTCTCGCAATCTCATCCTTGAATATGCATGAAAAAATAGTAAAGTTCCAAATTATAGATATAGGCATGAATGAGATATTTCATGTAATTGATTGTCTTATCCAGTAACAAAAGCAGTTCTTTTTTTTTTTTTTTTAGTACATAAAATAAGTACATAGATAAACTACTCCACATATGTGCCAAAGAAGCATTGCTCCTCGGCTCTTGTCACGGTTCTCGCTATTGATTAGTGAATAGAGAGGGAGAGGGAGAGGGAGAGGGAGAGGGATAGATTTTTTGGATTGGAGAAATATTTAGGGGATATTAGTTATTATTTGCCATTTCTAATTCTACTTCCATGCCATAAGAGTAGACTATACAGTTTGTGAAGACTGAAAATTTAGTGCAAATACCTTGGAAGTGCCCAAATCATCACAAAGTCGGGTAATGAGAGATGACCAGTAAATTGTTTTGGAGCCAAGTTTGAAGGACTTGAGAGACTCTTCTGTAACGGGAAACCCTAGCAGCACGTAAGCATGTAATATGGCTATAGGACCACCTATGGAGGTGCACGCATTTCTCAAGTACTCATCCAGTGTTGGTGTATGACCACTGTAAAACCATCGTGCTTCTAGCAGATATGAACCGCAAAGATCTGCCCACTACAATACATAAATTACTGTTAGTCTCTTATACTGTGAGAGCATTTTTTTTCAACAATACTATTATGACATAATTTACTGATTTAATCCAACACAACTATTGAATTGGTAGCGGGTCCCAACGAATACTAGAATTCACTGGTAATCCAATGGTCATGAGTGAGTAGGTCAATAAATTTGGTCCAAATAGTATTGCTCTTTTTTTTTACCTTGAGACATAGCCTATAGGCCAATTCTCTCGGGCCTTTATGGTGGTGTGCTTTTTCAAGGCATGTTTTGGAGTATTGATATGCTTACCAAATTATTAACTAAAATTAGTATACAAAATAATTGTATGTAATTGGATTAGAGGGTCCCTCTCACTCGCCTACTAAACATTCAATGCATAAAATTTCACTACATTTATAAAGAAATAAACTCTTTTCTTTACCTCGTGTTTAATGTAGGGAAGAACATCCAGGCCATGATCTTTCAAAACATCATTGGCAACTTCATTCCCAAAATGGAACATGGCCAAGTAACATAGCTTCATGTACTCAGGAAGGTCTTCCATGGCCTCAGTACTCCATCTGATAGAACAAAACACACAATGAGCCATTACAGCATGCACACACGTTAAATACTTGAGATCCAAAGTGCTAATCTGAGCAGTGTGCATATCATATCATACCGATTTACTGCATCAGTGAAGTGTTCAAGCTCATCTAATGATCCATAAATATCATACATGTCGTCAATCGCGGTTAATATGCAAACCATCTTCGTGAGATCTTTCCTGCATTTGGAGAATTGGGGCTCAAAAATGCCTCCCATTACCCACAAAAAATTTTCCATCAAGCGATCCCGGGAAAAGCTAAGGTTTTCTTTAAATCCTAATCTCTCCACCACCTAAACCGCAAAATTCAATACTTATTGTTATTGTTAATCCATTGTTCTTAGCAAGGGCGGAACTGTTGGTGGGCTGAGGTGGGCTGAAGCCCAGGGTAAAAAAAAAAAAAATTTACTAGGATTTTTAGAAGTGGGCTGAAGCCCAGAGTAAAAAAAAAAAAAAAATATCTTACTAGGGTTTTTAACCCCACTTTTTTTATATTCTTCACTTTCTTTCCTTTCGGTGGTCCACCTTCCCGCAAGCGGCGCCCTGGCAGTGGTCCCAAGTGCAAGTGTGCAACTGTGTAAGCTTGCAAGTTGCAAGGTATTTCTCTCTCTCTTTCTCTATATTATTTATACGAAGTGCAACTGTGGTCACAAGTTGGCAGGTGCGCAGCCACAAAAATTGACCAAGATACATATATATAATATATAATATAGACCAAGATACATATATATATATAATATTGTAGATCTTGCATATATAATATTGTTGTAGATCTTGCATATATATATAATATATATACATATAGACCAAGATATATATATATATTCTCCCTTCTGTTTGGCTTAAAACAGCTTGTTAACTTCACAGCTTGAATTGAATTATCTGTTCATATTGGTTTGGTTACTATTGCTTTGCTTTGTATTTTTTTTTTTTTTTTGAAAAAAACTACTTCCTGTATCTAATTTTCTGGATTGGGAGTGATGGGGAACTGTTCTTTCTTAACTTGAATAAGACCTTTTGTAAATTGTAATTGTGCATATAATTTTGAAATCTTCATCTCTATTCAGCTGTGTATATTTTTGCTCTCAATTGTGGCTGAATTGTACATAAAAAATGCCTAGTGCTTGGAAGATCATTGTGCCTTAAATCTTTCAATCCTGATCGCATTTGTTTACTTGCTGAGAAGTTTTATGCAGCTGATTTTGACAGACAAGACCTGCATCATTTGAAGTGTCAACTGGATCATTATCGATTTGATTTGGTTCGCCATGAGAGGTTTCAAAGTATGTCTATAATTTCAGAATTATGTCGTGATTTAGTAGAAACAAATAAGACAGAGTCCTACAATTTGATTGATAGGTTGATTCGTCTTATTTTAACTCTTTCCGTTTCTACGGCAACTTCAGAAAGAGCATTTTCAGTCATGAAACATGTCAAAAGTACTCTCCGTAACAAGATGGAAGATGAGTATTTGACTGATTCATTACTTGTCTACATTGAAAGAGAAATAACGGAAGCAATCGATACAGATTCAATAATAGATGTCTTTTGTTCTAAGAAGGATCGAAGAGTCCAATTTCTTTAGTAAGAATGTGATGGTCTATGGAGCTTATCCGCTGGTCTTTTGGTTTTCATGGATCCTTTATGCTTTGGGAGGTTGTTTTTGTTCCTTTTGATTCAGATTTATTTGTATATTTGGTAAATCATTCGTTTATCTGAAAGGATTAAAGCCAACTTATGATTTTTCCCTCTTTGCTTCTTGTAATGGTGTTCCTTTCTTTTTATATATTTCCCTCCTTTAAAGAAAAAAAAATGCTTACCTTAGCTTAGCCCGGGATAAACAAAAATCCTGGCTCCGCCCTTGGTTCTTAGGATATAATTTTGTAACAGGTAATAAAACTTACATCGTAAGTTCCTTCAATTCTTTCTGATACACACACTGCACAAGATTATAATCCAATTTAGCCAACTTGCTTAGAATTAAGCTCCTTTCGTCGTCTATTACGTAGAGATCGATGAATTTCCGGGCTGCTAACCTTGGCATTCGCCAGTGTAAGGGTGTGTGCAAGGACTGCTTGACCTGCTCAACTAAATTAGTGTCCAACTTACCAGCTAATGACACTAGATGTTTAATGCTGAAGCTTTTGGCTTCTTCTAAACCATCTTCACAGTTCATTGCAAGGTGCGAAGCTTCATACAAACTCAAAAGACCTGCCACATCCTTGCTTAAGTTGTCCATAAATCTCCCGTTCCCATCTTTGAATTTGTCAAACACCTCTGTTTATTTTTCAGCATCATCCCAAAAGTTATATTTTAGAAAAATACAAACGTATCCTTTCATCATGCTTTTGGATGTAATTACTTTTTTTTAAAAGAATATAACTCGAGAGAAAATATATTTTATTACTATTTTACAATGATCCCCTTGATAGGAGGGATGCAAAATAGGAGGGATAAATTTTTCATCCTTAAAAGAAAGAGGTTTCCATCTTGGTATTACAATACAATTACCTCATTAGATCAATAAATTAAATCAAAATTTTAGGTTTAAATAGCATTACCCTTAGTATATTTTAATCTACATATGGATAGATTTATATGTACATTAGTATGTATGTAATTTCTATACACACACACACACATGATTAATCGTATAGGAAACACTGATTAAAAAAAAAAAAAGTGAAAAAAAGTAATTATATAAAACACATGCCATCTAGAAAGTCCTTAAAAGTTAATAAACAATGTTATTTGAACTTAATTTATTAATCTAATTCTCTATAACTCTTGAATTGACTATGAACCTCATTAAACATTGAAACTTGTGTCAGATTAAGTCAGATTTTCACAAAAAATACTGAAAACAAGCTACCAAACAATAAGTGCTAATTTTATTTTTTTAAATGTATTTTTAGTATAATTTTGCTCATACCTGAGTTAATTGAATGACCATGTTCTCTTAGAAGTCGAAATTGAAGAGCAGTTGTGTATAAATCATCCATCACATCCTCATGAACATGATCTATACAATCTCGGATCTCTTCCTCAAAGTGGTAAGCCACTCCTAGTCGCTGCATTGAATCAATAAGTTTCATTTGAACTGAAGGTTCTCTTTCAGATTTAAGAAACCATCTCGCCTCTTTCTTCAACTCCTCCAACATAATGCCATATAACTCATACTGTATTATGCAAGATAAACCAGAATTAGTCAATTCTATAATTACATAATTATTAGAAAAAAGAAGTCCACGTTGATAAAAATGATATTAATACCGGCCTCCCCTGGGGGCGCTCGGTGACCCTGAGATCTTCTTTTTCTTTTTCATTATTTTTGGGCAGAACTAGTTTGGTGTCTCGTTTAATTACAGGATATTTCTCAGTCGTATCGGATACGTATTCCAGCGAACGCATACCCATATTCAATATGTATCCCGGCGTATCGGACACATACCCATATCTGATACCAATACTTTAACCCTTTTAAAGTATCCGTGTTTCATATGTTATAACCAAAATACACACTATGCCCAATTACAAACAATATATCAAAACGATGAGGAAATTAAAAAAGATGGACTTAACTGTATAGGGTGTGCTAAATGACTCGATGTGCTTGGGATCCCAAATGGTGGGATGATAGTTAGCTGATCGTCGTTGATTATCATGACCCTCCATGGCTTTTCAATCTATGCAAAGACAAGTTCCTTTTTTGATGAGACAAAACCAACTAAGTTGATAGGTATATATAATAGATTCGGCGATCACTTTCCAAGAAAAAACATTAGCATTTTCTTGGCGTCCACTTGCATTACTCAAAAACCAAAAAAAAAAGTTCGTCAGATTCAAAAAATAGTTGCATTATTCAGTTGTCCCTCAGCTTTTAACTGCCTTTCTCGACACGGCCCAAACTTCAGAGTGAAATGACCAATTAATACGAATGATAAATAGGTTGTGATAATATTTAAACATGATTAATTCGTTTAACTAGTGTTGTAACAAAAAAAATTTGAGTATTTTTTATTTTTTTGAATTTAATATTGTATAAATTGGTTTAAAATTATATATTTTTATTGACACAGATACGATATAACAGTATGACACAAATGTAAAAATGACATGACACGACCCAATTGACATCCCACTCAATTCGATATCGATAAGAAGTTATTTACTTTATATCGACAACAAAGTTGAAATGATAGATAAAACATCATATTTAGTAAAGAAGGAAAATAGAAATGATAAAAAAAATGGATGTATTACCCATTCTTCCAACTCACCAAAATCTAACACTTCAAAATTAGGAGAAAAATTGGATAGAAATTTAATTATGTATGTCAAAATGTATATTATTTACTTTTATATTCTTTAATATATGCATATATCCTATTTACCTATTGCACATTATATAAGTATTAATTTCATATATAAATATTATGATAAAATATATATCTATATTTTTTCCATCGTACCAAATACAAAAAAATCAATCATTACTCCCTTAAAAATTACAAAATGTATCACTCAAACTTTCTATAGTTTCCATTTTCCATTCACCATAAAAAACACATGTAAAACACCTTCATTTTTTCAATAGCTAACACTCCGTGGCATTTGATCCAATATAGAATTTTTTATTGCCACAAATTATGTAAGATTCAAAATGTGTATCACATTGTTCAATTATGTAAACTTTTGTTCAAAAATCAAACAAAATTAGGTAAATATAAAGATATTATAAGTCAATTGATGGTAGGCGTTAACACAACGATATAACTGCTTAATTATGAAATTGCATTACATGTGTTGCGGTTTTTTTTTGACCAATTAAAATATAATACATATAAATTTCCATCAACTTTTGGATGAAAGTTTACAATTCAACAAAATTAAAACTTCATCATAAACTATAAGGTTGCAAAATATATTTAACCCTTTGAAACATAATCAAACATGAAATCTCCCTGAGCACATGTTAATTCAATGAACAAAGGAAACTAATGGAACAAGTCATTGATAAAATCTCTCTAATCCAAGAACACATGGAATTCCACGATTAATGGGTTTTTGATCCAAAGGTACTGCAAGTTATCATTCAAGTGGGTTAAGTAACGTTTAAAACATGTCAAATGAATACATGTAAATGAACTCAATTTAAAAACGATCTCAACTTTTAACTAAAAAATCGATCTCAATTGTTTAGACATGATTAGATTATAATTTAATGTCATTGACTTGATTCCCTCCCCACAATTAGGGGGTGTCAACTCTGACTTGTTGATACGAATCCGACACGTTTAATATTCAGAACACACTAAATAGATTTTTTTTCGTAAGTTTTGACACAAACACGGTACGAATAACAATAACACGCCACAAATAATACGATTGACATCCCCACCCACAACCATATTGTCAACTGCTTCGATTTGGAGAAGTTGTCTAGATGCCACTCCCCCCATGTGCTTTCAATGGAAAGGTTGACCATATGTCGCTTCCTAATATAAAAGAGCAATGCTATAGGGACTTTATTTGGGGACCTAATTTGGGGACCTAATGATGTGGCTTCAATGTAACCATTGGATTAGTTGTGAGTTTCAATGTTAGATGGAGCCCACAACCAATCCAATGGTTGTACATCATTAGATGCCTAGATTAGATCCTCAAATTAGGTTCAAATCGCATTTCCCAATATAAAATTATTTCAATTATTGACAGTGTTGTTCACACCATTTACCCAAAAAAATCAACGTTCACACACCACGTGCTACGTAAGTTATATTAAAAGAATGTTCACATGCAACTTCAGTGAGAATAATAACTTTTAAAATGACTTATCAAGTCAAAACAACCCAATACAAAATTGACATGAAATTATCACGTATATGTTTAATTTTATCGGATTCAACTCATAAATGGATTCATTCGAGTTTGTGTTTTTTTTTCATCCTAATTTTACAAAATTTGAGTCAAGCATAGAAAAAAAAAATTTAGGTCGGTACCCAATGGCAGATCCATGGCGGAGGGCAACTCTCGGGTTGAAGAAAACGATAGAACAATAATAATAAAAACTTAAATGTTGAATATGCTTTCAATGGTCAAATTTGGACCGGGTTTCGAGAGATACGAATTCGATTTGAAAAAATTTGGACCGGTTTATTGACAAACCTAAGCTTTTAATGTATGAAAGAATCTTATTTAATTTCTACTATACGAAACTATTTCTAAATTTAACAAATTTTCCAATGGGGGCAAGTTTTTAAAATATTTAAATTTAAATTTCTTAAAACTTCAAAAAGACTTCAATTTTTTATTTTTATTTTTTATAAAATTGTTGTGTTTGACCACTTTCTCCGGCCCCTGTCGGTACCACTTCGGCGCTCTCTTATTTTGAGGCTTTGTTTTTATCCATTTTTACATATAAAAAAAAATCTTGATTTAATTATTTGATGAATTTTATTTCACTATACATCACCTGATCCATTAAAATTGTGTTTCTGATAGGACCTGAATAACTTATTCAGAACTAATTTTTGTAAAAACATAAAAAATTGATATGGCATTTTCTAAAGTCATTGGAAATTTTTTTTTTTGTTACAATTCATTAAGCACATGAGAATGAATTACTGGATTTGGAGAGGTTGCCAAGTGTCACTTCCCATGTGTTTGTATGATTTTTTTTTTTTTTTTGGTTAACTGAAAAAGGAATCGTAAATGAAAGCACCTAGAGACCATCCCAATAAGTCCTCACTAATGGGATCATGAGGCCTATGATCGCGATAGTTACTCTTCTCGGGAATGAACCCAATTAAAGTAGCATAACGATCAACCATTAAACCCCAATATGAATTTCAAAACTCGAACTTTTAATCTCAAAGTGAGACATTCGATCGGTACCTTACTGGACCACCCACTCGGTGGTGCCATGTGCTTCTATGTGACTTCCTAACTTTCTTCCCAATATACAAATGCTATACATCATTCCATCTTATCTCTTAACAACAATAATGTTTCGTTTGGTATGATGGAAAGTTGGAAGGATAAAAAGTTGGAGGGATAAATAAAACATCATGTTTGGTAAGTAAGGAAAATATGAATGATGGATTAGTGGATGGATTAACTTTCCTTCTGTTTGGGGTATTACAAATATAGTAAAATCACTTATTGAAATTTCTGATTTGAAACATGTAATGTTAATCAAAACAGTAACAATCAAGTGCGAAGCAGTTACATAAAAATAGTCTTACACGAAAGAGTTAGACAAAAGAGTTACACGAAACAGTTACACGTAACTGTTTGTATAACCAATATAAATACTGACCTGATTGCAAAACAAGAACTGTTATTGAACTTTAGGTAGATCGAGATTAGTGTTTGACACTATGTCCTTAAGACATATTTCGCCCCCACACACGGTGCTTATGGAATATCAAGCGTCTGCCTCCCAGGATATTTACACGAGCAGAAGTAGCACTCCAATCTACTCGTCCAGCGAACAAAAAATTGTGTTGTGTACTCTTTAAATGTTGACTGTCTTAATGCCGAAATGCAATGCACTAATGTCTGCCTTAACTCTGAATATGACTGATGAATGATTCAATGCAGAATGGTAATGAGCCTATGTATTTATAAACACTTTAGTGACTTTTCGGACAGCCACCATACTAAAAAACACAACCCAGTATGAATAGACACAACTCAATGCAAGCCAGAAGACATCACTTGTGTAACTGTTCTCTATGAACAGACATAACTCGGACTAGAGGGAAGCAAAAATTCGAACCAGTGCGATCCAACGGGTACCGAAAATTAATTTCGGATTAAGAAATTCTCGCCCAATTAATTAAATGAATTTTCTCCAAAAAGATAGGGCTTGGTCTAAAATACACCCACACCTGAGCCCAACCCGACCGGGTCAGGTGGTGGCGTGGCGGGCGGGTGGGCAATGCGCATGTGTGGTAGAACCGAAGGCATGTAGGTGCTCGCTCCGCTCATAAAACTGTGGTACCCCTTGAGGCCTAATCACATAGAGCAAACTTGGCCTATATATGCCCATGTAGAACTTCTTCCTCAACCAATGTGAGATTGGTGTCAAATCCCATATTGCACAACCTTTATTTCCACATTTTAAGAGGGTCACTTTAGAGACTATTTTCTTATTTATTTCTTACTCAATTTCACAAGTGAATATATATTACATTATCCTCCTCACAGAGTAGAATATGAACCCATGGAATTTTATTCAAAATAACAATCGGGTCCCACTTTAATTTAGGCTCAAAGTCGACTAAAAATTTAATTTTTTATACTTAAAAAACTGTTTTGGTCCAACACCTTCCAATTCACCAAAATTAATCCCTCCAGAATCGGAAGGAAAGTGGATGAAAAGTTAATTATTTGTGTTGAAATGTATCTTATTTATCTATATATCTTTTGATATATACATATATTATGTATGCATTAATTCAATATAAAAATACAATAATAAAATATGTATATATATATATATATATATATAATTTTTTTAAAAAAAATATATTTAAAAATAAAAATTTAAATTAAAAAAATATTTTTTCCATCTAACCTGGTGGTGAAAATTTTCGACTCAACACGATGACACGACTCGAGCTCGACACGAACTTGAAAATGACCTGACACGCGAAAAAGTTCAACCCATCAAACTCAAAATTGACACCATCAACCCGTTTATTTAAAAATAAACATTTTCTCTATTTTTTCGTTTGTATGGTAACATGAAATTAACATGTTTAATTAGTATTATAGACATAAAATATTAATTATTTGTAACTATTTATTGAGTACTGACATAATTATTATATAAAAAATATTTTTACTTATTATTATTATTATATTTATTTAATTTAATTTTTAATTTGTAGAAAAAATATGAACATGGATTCAATTAAGTGAAAATATAATATTAGCATTAAATTTTTTATTTAAAGTTTATGTGGGGCAACACGAATACAAACACGAACACGACACGAAAATAAACAGGTCAACTCGACACGACACAATTAGTTAAATGAGTTGAGTTAGGTTTGCCTAATATTCGACACAAACTCGTAATGACTCAACACGAACCTGACATGACACGATTCGATTTTCATTTCTAATCTTAGCCAGCAAAAAAAAAATAAAAAATTAATCATTTTTATTTTCCATCCATCCTACCAAATACAAATGAAAGAAAGTGTATCATTCCTACTTTCCTTCCTTGGAGGATAGAAAGTGTATCCCTCCTACTTTCCATCATTCATACTTTTCATCATTCCTACCAAACGGAACATAAGAGATGGCATCGGGCAGACTAGGGCACCAGTCAATCGACCCATGCTAAGGTATGGCAGTCAGGTCATTGACTAGTTTATGGGTCAGGCTGGGCCAAGCCAAGCCAACCCGAGTCAATCCATCCGCCCTTTCTTAGGGACGGGTCAGGTGCAGTATCTAGTGCGACCCATGGCCCAAAAAGATAGGCCAGGCTGGGACATGGTATACTGGGCTGCGCTGCAGACTCCTAAGATAGTGGATGTTGTTAGTAGCATAACGTTAATGTTGAATAAACTTTAATCAAACAGACTGAAAAAAGAAACAAATCTATGAATATGCTCAATATTTATTTACTAGTTATTTTCCATGCCTGAAGGTACGAAGTAATAAAAAAAAAGGTCAACAATAAGCATATTTCTATTCACACCCAAAATCAAATTACAAAGATAGAGAGAAAGAGAAATGAATTTAAGCACCAGTTATAATGGGGGCGAGTTGTGGTGGTGGTGAAAAACGGTGATGGTTGTGATGGGTGATGACGACTGATTATGATAGTGGCAACCGTGGGTGGCAATGGTGATTGTGGTGGTGTAGGGGTGATGGTGGGACAGTGATGGTGGTGGTAAGGTAGCGACAGCTGTGGGGGTGGTGGTAGTGGGGATGGTGGTGGTGGTGGGACAGTGGTGGGGTGACGACAATGATGGTGGTGGCGCGGTGGTGGTGGTTGTTGTGGAAGAGGTGGTGGTGGGGTGGCAGCGATGGTGGTGGTGCGGTGAGGGTGGTAGGGTGACGTCAACGATGGTAGTGGAGCGATGGGGGTTGTGGTAGTGGTGATGGTGGTGGTGGGGCGGTGGGTGTGGTGGTGGTCGTGGGGTGGCGACAGTCGTAGCGGTTGTTGTAGCAGAGGTGGTGGTGTGGTGGCGACGGTGGTAATGGTGGTGGTGGGGTGACAGTGGTGGTGATAATGGTGACGGTGGTGGTGGGACAATTCCAAACACTATTTTTTTTTTTAAAAATACTTATGAAAAGTTATAAGTCATAAAAGCACTTTTAAAAAGTTATTCCAAACACACCCTTAGGAGCCTATTTTCCCTATTAAGTTTGAGGCGTTAATATTAACCGTCGGATGAACTTTAAAGTAAAATTTAAAGAGATCTCAACCCCGAAATACAAAAGTCATTTTGTTTATCTTTTAAGATTTGAATTGTATTGTACTTTATTATATAGATTTATTTTGGGGAGAAGGGGAGGAAAATTTGAACCCTAACTTCATATTTATTTAATTATTTATTTTGACACAACACAAAAACACGGCTGCAAATCTACACGAAATTAACAGGTTAGGGTTAACTATTTCTCGACATGAACCCATATATGACATAACCCGTTAAAACGAATAATAAATGAGTTGAGCTAGTGTCAAACACGAAAAATACGAAATTGATACGATTAACACATTTAAGTAGTATTATAAAAATAAAATGTCAATTTTTTATTATAGTTTATCAAATAGAGACCTAATTCTTATACAAAAAAAGATATTTTTACTCATTTTTATTATTATATTTATTAAATTAATTTTTTGTTTATAGAAAAAATATGAGTATATGTTCGATTAAGTGATAATGAAATTTTAGACATAAAACTTAACGTTAAATTTTTATTCATGGGTTATATGGATTAATACGAACATGATATAAAACACTATACGATTAGGATTGTCGGATCAATAATCTTCAAACGTAGGGCGGCCCAAGATATTTTGAGGCCTAAAGTGAAAACGATAAATAATGTCTTTTTATTTTTAATATTAATATTCAAGTTTTTATTACCATATTTGAACTTGATGGTAAGAGAGAGAAATAATATTTGAAAATTATGATGGTAAATTTAAACTTCACTTTTTTGGGAGGTTAAGGGTATATTTTTTAGTAGCTTTAATTTTATTATTAGTTTTTTTAAAAATAAATTTTAGAACCTTTTAATTTCACGGTTCAATTAATAGCCATAATCTACTTAAGTTGAAATCTTTTATTTGAGCATGAATTTAAATTTGTTGTTTCGACTATTACTGCACACCTATAAATTATAGGTAGGGATGACAGTGGACCGGAAAAAAATGGGTATTCGTCAAAATCTGCCTCGTTTGGACCGGAGATAAACTGTACGTATTGGACGGTGGACGTATACGAGGATATCCGAATAAACCCGGGCGGAGATGAAGACGGGAATAGACTTAGCCTTACCCCCGCCCCGTAATATATATATATATACTCCCAGTTAAAGGCTTAAAGCCCTAACTTACTCTATCAGCTGCCGCCTCCGTCTCCTCTTCCTCTATATTCAGTCGCCCGCCTCCATCTCTCTCTCTCTCTCTCTCTCTCTCACACACACACACATAGTGACACAGACACCCATCGCTCTCGCTGATCGCTGCACTCAACACTCAGCACTCAGCACTCAGCACTCAGCAGCTCTTCACAGGTTACAGCTGACAACTCCTCACAGGTCACAGCTGACAGCTCCTCACAGGTCACAGCCGACTGTTTTCAAAGGTGGGTTTTTTTATATGATTTCTCTAATTTTTTTATTTGACATCTGAGAATGAAAGGCTCATATCTAGAGATTTTGTTGGAGTCCCCACGGAGGTACAAATATAGGAAGCCATTCTTCTGTACTGTTTATATATTTGTGCAGGGATAGATCTTATTTGTGTACAAGCACTTCTGACTTTTCCTCTCTACCTCCGTCCTTGGGGGAGAAGAGCCAGCTCTCAGTGTGCACATTTGCACTATACGGTGGGGGGCTATTTTGTGCCTGTACGTAACCGAGCTGTCCTCTAATCAAAAGATTTTCTCTTAAAAATGAAAGAATTGCATATTTAATTGGCAATTTTTAAGATGTGACACCTGTATACCAAAATGATTATGTGAGATTATACAAATTTCAGTGTGCACCTATATACAAATTTGTTTTAACAGTATACCAAAATGATTATGTGAGATTATACAAATTTCTTGTGAGATTATACAAATTTTAGTATGCACCTATATATAAAATTTTGAATTATGTTGGCTTAAACTTGGGCTTGGGCCGGTATGGGGAAACGAGGATGGGGGCAGGGATTAGAAATTTATCAGCGGACGGGGATAGAGATGAAAATTATGCACGTTAATGGAGGTGGACCGGGGATGAACGAAGTTTTTTTAAGCGGGTACGGGAATGAAGACTACACCCCCCGCCCTCGCTTTGGTCCACTGACATCCCTAATTATAGGGTCTTCCTTGAAGTGAGGCCTTAAATATTTTTTGATTGTGCTTGTGTTTTTATAAGGCCTTTTTGTAGGGCTTAAAATATATTTATGAATTTTATTTTTTTACATGGACTACTTATGATATCTAAAAATTTGGAGACTTCCTTAAAAATGGGGCGTAAAAGCCCAAACTTTTTTAATAACACTATTGGGTCGCCCTTGCTTAAAGAACCGCGAAAAGCTCAAGACAAATATTCTAGCTCCCTTATTATATAGATATAAACCAACACAATAAACTAATATGAGCATATAAAACGACGTCGTTTTATACAAAATATATTATTTTAAAAAAAAAATTATATGTGCGGGTTGGGTAAGAATGTGATATTTTTATGGGTATTCCGCATTCCTACTCGTGGTTTTACGGAATATTTAAATTTCTTCCATTAGTCGGCCGAAATTTTACAGAATTTCAATAATCAGGTAGGAAGGATAAAAAATAGATCGGATGGACAGAATTTTGAAGAGCCCTAGTTTTGTATGTGTATGTGTATGTGTGTGTGCCGTATGAAAGAGAGTGAGAGAGGGGAAGAGTGAAAAGGTTGTGGCTGTAGCAAGAGAGAGAGAAGGAAAAGAAGAAGAGTAGGTTGCTTGAGTTGTGTGTGAAGAAGAGAGTCACGATTACATTTTTTTATTTATTGTTCATTTATGCCTTTATCAATAATTATTTTTATATAGATTCTACTCTAGTTAATATGTAACTAAAATAAGGGAATGAACAATTCATATCCAATGGAACATATTAACTTTGAGTCAACTCTTACATTCAATTTATGCTCATAAAAGAGGAAAGTCGCATTAGAAACGCGCCACACCACGTATATACGTGGTTCGGCCCCCATTGTCATACATCCACTCTTCTAACAAACACTAAGTTGTGATCCAATCCACAATACAAAAAAAACAAACTCTAGTTACATTCAGGCAGTCACAAGACAATCAATCCACCATAGTGCCAGAATAAAGGATGCAGAGTGATGATTTTCATAGAAAAGTATCAAAAAAATACTTCATACCCCATTCGAAAGGCTTCACTTCTAGGGACACCTTAGACATATAAATAGTAGACAACCTTTACTTCTTTTGGAAAGGCCGATTCTCAGAACAAAACTGTCAACTAAATGCTGGAGAAAGTAACTGAGTCAACCCAAGCATGAGCCGAGTCCATCATGCTAGGGTAGAGTTGCTCAATCGGAATGGGTTTGACAATTAGTGAGGTTAAGATATATTTTGTCTCTCCAGTTGATGTCCCAATACCATCTCCATTTTGGAAGATACACTGAGCAGTCCTTGCCATGTTTAATGACATCCTTACAAGGGATTGAGAGTGAGATTTTCTTGCAATTGACTCATTAAGATTACTCCACGAGGAGATTATTAGACTCTTCATGTGACGGTATGCTTGTTCTTCGGATACTTGTTCTTCGATCATGTAACACTGGATGGATTTTGGTACATCTCCTCTTGCAATCTCAGCCTTGAAGATTGCACAAAAAACAAAAGAGTAAGGTTTAATTTAAACCATGATGTGAAATGATCAGGACTAGACTACATAGTTATATAAAATCAATTCAAAAATTATAAATTAGATAAATGAAATCAAATATCTCGTCTATAAATGAGAAAAAGTAGGGATTTACATCAGCACGGATTGACTCTACTTACCAATTAGTGACCGAAGACATCAATGAATAGAGAGGGAAGAGGATGAGACATATGTTTTCAGATACCAATGGACCTTTGGTCTAATGGTACTCCTTACCTTATGAAGGCTTTATCTTCTTGAGGTCTCAAAATTCAGCTTAATAGTCTTTAAGATTGTTGATTCGAACCTTAGAGATGTGTAGAATTTTCAACATGCTATTTATACCCGATCTACTCGTGCAGGCCTACACTAATAGGGACTAAATATGATGTCATGTTTATACTCGCGTCTTAGTGCAGTCGTTAGGTTGTTCCGTTATGATATGTGTATCAAGGGTTGGAGACTTGGAAATAGATTTTTTCACATGAAAAGATAAGGTAGTTTACTTCTAACATTCCCTAACATTAAAGGCTCAAGCACCGAGTTGCCCTTTTACTTCTACGTCATATATAAATTAGATAGGTCACAAGGATTATGCAAATTAAGTGAAGATACCTTGGAAGTGCCCAAATCATCGCAAATTCGGGTAATAAGAGATGACCAATAAATTGTCTCTGAGCCAAACTTGAAGCAGTTGAGAGAATTTTCTGTTATGGGGAACCCTAGCAGCACGTAAGCATGGAATATGGCTATCGGACCACCTATGGACGTCCACGCATTTCTAAAATATTCTTCCAGTGTTGGTGTATGACCACCATAAAACCATCGTGCTTCTAGCAGATATGAACGACAAAGATTTGTCCACTACAACAAAAAAAATAGCTACTGTTAGCCAAAATTATTGCTCTTGCATTTAGAGACTAATGCATAGAAATATTATTGTTTTGCAACTTAGATGCATTATTAAAGATTGTGAACATGTTTATATCTAAATACCCCGGAAAAAATTGTAAACTATACTCTTATCGCTTAAATGATAATCCTAGTCTCTTATTGTCTTTTCAATTACACATTTTCTCACATTCCACTTTCATCTATTTGAGCTGATTTTAGATTACAATAACTCCAAATGTCTATTAGAATTTTGAGGTTCTACAAATTCCATGCTTAATTATGTTAAACAAAATGTTCATTTTTTCCTTTGTAGAAGTCAACCAAAAAAAGAAAAGGCAAACTCTTTTATACCCTTGATAGAACAATAGAATGCCAATTATACCCTTACAACCAGCCATCCATGGTGGGATTTGAGGTAGGGATGGTAATCGACCATGAAAAAATGGGTATTCGTCTAAATTCGTCCTATTTGGACTGAGAAATGACCATATGTATTGGACGATAAATGTATACCCATATAAACTCGTGCGGGGATGGATTGAAACTCGCCTCTGCCCCGTCCCGCTAAACCCGTGCTATATATATATAAATAATATCACAAAAATACAAATCTCACCCACCCTCCCACTCACTTATTAATATAATATCACAAACCTTACCCACTCACACACTCATCTCTTTACCAAAAAAGAAAACTTTACTTTCTCTTTTTGTTTTTTTTGACCTGTTTTCTATATAATAGAGTTTCATTCTTCTTGCAGAACCATTTGTGAGATTTTATTATTTTTTTAAATATTTATCTTAAAACCATAGAAATTAATTATTATGGACGAGGACGGGGACGGGGATGGGGATCAAAATACCCATAGGGGGGAGATGAGAATTAAAATTTTCCCCACTAACGGGAGTGGGCCAAAGGTAGACGAATATTTTTGAAGAAGGTACCGAGATGGAGACTACTCCCCTGTCCCTTCCCCCGCCCCGGTCCTTTGTCATCCCTAGTTTGAGGTGGTGGGGCTAAGGATTAGTGGATGTAGTGGATTTGGTGTCTAGTGGCCGTGGGAATTTGGAGGGGTGATGCGTGAGTTTTTGTGCGTGTGTGTGTGTGAGAGAGAGAAGGGTATTTGTGTAATTTTGGAAGCGATTGTCACGTTTACCTTTACTTGTGTACAGTTTTCTCCATAGACATTGGATATCGAGGGAATGATATCGTTAAATCAAATCAAATATTTAATGTTGCAAAGTGTAATATCTGAAAATAAAACAAAAATGTTTTCAAACTTATTTCTTACCACTTCTTTAATGTAGGGAAGAACATTCAGACCATTATCTTTCAGAACATCATCGGCAACTTGACTTCCTAAATCGAACATGGCCAAGTAACATAGTTTCATGTACTCAGGAAGGTCCTCCATGGCCTCGATGCTCCATCTGATAGAACAAACACAATAAACCATCACGTTCAATGCCTGTGATCCAAAGTTTTATTTCAACTCTACATTGTTATGTTCACATATCATACCGATTTACTGCATTAGTGAAGCGATCAAGCTCATCTAATGATCCAAAAATATCATACATGTCGTCGATCGCACTTAATATGCAAACCATCTTGGTAAGGCCTTTCCTGCTTTTGGAGAACTGGGGCTCATAAATTATTCCCATTGCCCACAAATAATTTTCCATCAAGCGATCCCGGGAAAAGCTCAAGTTTTCTTTAAATCCTGAGTCTCTCCACCACCTAAACCGTGAAATTCCATACTTATCGTTATTGTTAATTCATCCTTACTAAAGATATGATTTTTTTCTAGGAAAAACTTACATTGCAAGTTCCTTTAGTTCTTGCTGATGTACGGATTGCACCAGATTATAATCCAATTTGGCCAATTTGCTCAGAATTAAGCTCATTTCATCGTCCACTACATAGAGATCAATGAATTTCCGGGCTTCCAACCTTGGCATTCTCCAGTATAGTGGTGTTTGCAAGGACTGCTTGACCTGCTCAGCTAAATTATTGTCCAACTTACCAACCAATGACACTAGATGCTTAATACTGAAGTTCTTTGCTTCTTTTAAGCCATCGTCACTGTTCATTCCAAGGTGTGAAGCTTCATACAAACTCAAAAGACCTGTTGCATCCTTGCTTAAGCTGTCCATGAATCTTCCATTCCTATCTTTGAATTTGTTAAACAGATCTGTAATTTCGTAAAAGAAAACAAGTTTAATTACTATTTTATGAACACGACCAACATGCATCTTATTGTACGAATAATATGTAAAACAATTCTACTACCTGAACTAACTGAATGACCATGTTCTCTTAGAAGTCGAAATTGCAGTGAAGTAGTGTATAAATCACCCATCACAGCCTCATGAACATGATCTATGCTATCTCGGATCTCTTCCTCAAAATGGTAGGCCACTCCTAGTCGCTGTATTGAATCAATAAGCTTCATCTGAGCTAAAGGTTCTCTTTCAGATTTAAGTAACCTTGTAGCTTCTTTCTTCAACTCCTCCAACGTGTGGCCATATAACTCATACTACACGTAAGATCAGCCAAATTTAGCTACTACCACAATGACTTAATTATAAAAATGATAAAAAAAAATGATATAATACCCTTCCTCTAATTTACCAGAAAAAACAAACAAAATACCCTTCGTCTCCCCAACATTGATAAAATGATATTAGAGTTAACTATCTATTTATTTGGCCCCTGAACTATAATATTTATGACAATCAAGCCCTTGAATTATGATTTGTGTCAATTTAATTCAGGAATTATAACATTTGTGTCAATATGGTCATTCCTTCTAAATTCGTCATTAAATTTGATAAAATTCCTCACTTGCATAACACATTACCCCTAAACTATACCCTAATCCCTAACTCACGTGATGTGCACATGAGGAATTCCGTCAAAGTTAACTGTGAATTTGGACGGAAGGACCATATTGACATAAATAGTATAAGTCAGGGGCTAAATTAAAACAAAATATAATTCAAGGATTTGATTGACAAGTTTATGGGTCAAATAGATATTAATCCTTGTCACTTCCCACCTCTTTATTTCTTTATTTATTCTTATATGCTTCATTAGTTTTGGGCAAAACTAGTCTCATGATTAGTTCTGCCCAATACCACTGCGAAAATGAAGGCAAACCCCAGTAACACTATATAAGAAAAATAACAGAAAATTGACAAAAAAATATTTAAAGAAAGTGGGACTTAACTGTATAGGGTGTGCTAAATGACTCGATGTGCTTGGGACCCCAAATGGTAGGATGATAGTTAGCCGATCGCCGTTGATTTTCATGAACCTCTATGGTTTTCGAATTGATGCATATAACATTGATTGGCCTCCTTTGCTTGATTCTGATCTGTTGCTTTGTTAAAGTGGGCATTCCTCCATGGCAAAGAACTGAATGAGAACATGAGGGATATGGATGAATAAGTTCCATTGGGAGTTCTGAAATCTCATGAACAAGTTCCTTTTTTTTTTTGGTGAGAGATAAACAAGTTCATCGGTATTTATTGGACGAAACAAAGGAAATGGCTGGAGTGAGGTTTAGCAACCATCACATCTAAGAAAAATATGGGAGAATTACACTCAGATCTCCTGAGTTTTGTTACTTAATCACTTAGACCCCTTGACATTTAAAATATTACACACAGATTTCTTAAGGTTTGTGGGTGTGTAACACTTAGACACTTGCTGTAAATATGTCTATTAATAAATTATACCTAGATCCCCTGAAATTTATAGGTATATAATACATAGACCCCTTAAGTTTAAAATATTATACTTAGACTAAAAATACTTCAATCAAAGATAGAATATCAAATATTTTAAATTTTATAACCAAAATTTATGTTCTATTGTATCATTTATTGAAATAAAATCAAAAATAAAAATTCAATTTTTTCTTAAAAAATCGTAAATAATATACAATTATACTATCTATTGGAAAAAAACTAAAAAAATCAAACAATGGGTCTAAGTCATTCATAATAAAACATGAATTTTACAACCAAAATTCATGTTCTATTATGTCATTTATTGAAATAAAATCAAAAATAAAAATCTAGTTTTAAAAAAAAAATCATAGTTAGTATACAATTATATTATCTGTTAGAATAAAACTAAAAAAATTAAATAAAGAGTCAAACTGTAATGGACACAATATCTTTTAATTTGATCGTTTAAACGACCAAATTAAATTCCAATAGACAATATAATTATATACTAATTACGATTTCTTAAGAAAAAATTAAATTTTTATTTTTGATTTTATTTCAATAAATGATACAATAGAACATGAATTTTAATTATAAAATTTAAAATATTTGGTATTCTATCATTGATTGAAATATTTTTAGTCTTAGTAGAACATTTTAAACTTAAGATATCTAAGTAACATATGTTTACAAATTTCAGGGGGTCTGAGTGTAATTTATTAACAAATATATTTACAGTAAGAGTTTAAGTGTTACGTGCATACAAATTTCAAAGGGTTTATGTGTAATATTTTAAATGTCATGGGATCTAAGTGATTAAGTAACAAACCTCAAAGAGTCTGAATATAATTCTCCTAAAAAATATCTATGGATGAGTGAGTGTTCAAAGTTGGTGTCCAGACACACGATTTAATTATTTTTCTCAACTACCTCGTTTGGGCATCAATATATAATTCTTAGAAGTTTACACTGCTGAACAAAAAAATTTGGTACCGTCCTGTCAAATTTTATAAGTTTGGTGGGTCGAGATATAAGTTTTTAGATTTGTTTATGAAAAAAAAAATTTATAATTTTTGCAGTCATATTATAATTTTTATAATTCAAGTTACAACATATGTTAAGGTCATTTGTGATCAATCATAATATTTTTAGGATCGATCACAAATGATCTACAAAGGATATAAATAATCCTCTCAAATGTTGTAAATGATCATGAAAACTTATAAATGACGCTAAGGAAATTATAAATGATCTTTAAAATTTTTAATGACGGTACAATACAAAAAAATAATAATAATTCTTTTCGCTATCATAGACTTTTTCATAATTTTGATTATCTTGATGTCATGTTTCATATTATGTAAACAGTTGCTCTGTTGTCCTTTACTAATAATGCAACTCTATCTTAGAGGGGGTCTGAGTGTAATATATAACCAAATGATAATGTTATACTGGTGAAACTTGTGTTTCATGTATTTTGGAACAACATGGCCCACCTTCATAAGTAATTATAAACAAATGGTCTCTAGTACCCTTGGATTTGTTAGATGATCTGCAATAAAACTTAGTGCAGCAAGGGACCTGCTTCACTTTTTCCAGCACATTTCTTGAGTTGATACCATGGCTTTTCTACAACAGTGATTCTGCAAGTGGATAATGTTTTTTAGCATTTTAGTCGTGCTATCTCGGTACGATTTTCGTCATGACACGTTAATGTAATTTAAATTAATAATTTTGACTATGGTTACATTAATATGACTCCAATTCAACACAATGCTTTCGAGTTTGAATTAGAAATTTTGATACCGAGTGATTTATTGTGTTGTGTGTTAAACGAGAAAGATTCGATTAGATTTTTTTGGTGAAATTTTACAATCAAAGACTATGCAAGATGACATTGCCACAATCTTTGCAATATGTGGAAAGCGATGGGGAAGCTGCTGGAGAGGGATAAACAAGTTTCATCGTGAGTTTTAAAATCTCATAAACATAAACAAGTTAATAATGATATGTATACCACTTCTGTACACTATTTCATCTATATCACTTAATGTGGCATGACCTCAATCATCAAATATTCAATGAATTCAATGGGACCCATTAACTTAATGATTCATATTGAAATGATGCAAAAAAATGGTAATATTTATAAAATTATAATTTTTTGAGAATTTAAGTATCAAATTATATAACTTTTAAATATCAAATTATACATTTTAAAGATGAAATTATAATTAATTGAGATTGTACACGATATTTAATGATCGATCACAACATTAAATATTGTGTTGAGTCACTTTGGTTAAAAGTAAAATTTAAATGAGTTATTGTGGTTAGAAGGTTAAAAAGTTAAAATTTAAATGAATTATTATAGTTAAAAGATTTTTTTTTTTGTCAAAGTGGTTAAAAGATTAAAATTTAAGTTACTATGATTAAAAGATTAAAATTTAAATGAGTTATTGTGGTTACAATGATAAAAGATTAAAATAAAAAAGGTTAGTATGGTTAAAATGTTAAAATATTAAATCGTAATACACTACAAGAAATTAGGCTTTTAGTGACAAGATTTATTTTGTAGTTAAAAATATTGCCACAAAATATCTATAATTAGTGGTGAAAAATTAGTGTTGCCACTGAAGATATGATATTGAATCCAATTAGTGACAATTTAAATATTGCAACAAAAATATCACTAATTCATCACTAATTTTGTCGAAGAAAACTTTTAGTGGTGCTTATTTATTTGTTGCCACTAATGATGTTGATGAAAAAAGATTTAGTAACAACAATTTAAATTCTGCCATTAATGATTTAAAATTTTAGTGATTAAATTTTTTATTTGCAGCAAATATGCAATTTTTACAGCAACAATTTTTTTTCCTGCCACTGTACGTTAATTTTAGTGACAGTTTTTTTTTTTCGGTAAGTAATTTTAGTGACAGTTGGAGATATGATAAGTCTTTGCAAAAAAAAAAGAAGTTATTCCCTTCATATTTACCATAACTCTTTGGCCCTCTCTCTCCCTCCCTCTCTCTCTCTCCCCTCCCTCTCTCCCTCTCGATCTCTGGATCTGAAATTTCAATGGTGGCACCCTTGACCGTTCGAGCATCTTGTGAGCGTGGTGTGTTGTGTTGTCGTTCTACGACTACCACTGTATTTGTGTTGAAGAATTGCAAGGTAGGGTTTTCTTTTAAATCTTTTGATTTTTGTTCTCCCATCAATCTCTCACTTATGTCCTTCAAAATGCTTGATATCATGTTCAAGTCTGTTAAATTGAATGTGATTTCATGGTCAAGTGATGTTACGAGATGAATATTTCCTTCTTTGTGTTATGGACTTAATAGGCGACTTTTGATTTTGGATTTTGGTTGTAGTTTGTGCTGAATTGGTGGTATTTTACTGTGAATCGACGAAATCTAGGCCTTTCTCACTATATTGTTCGATGAATTTTTTGCAAAAGTGATATCCTGCTGAAGTTTATGTCATGAGATGTGGTTTCTTGCTCTGATTGACATTAATTCTATAGGAAACCCAGTAGCTCTAATTTTGTTGAATACTTGTTCAGATCCTTAGCTGTATCCCTCACGCACGAGATCGAAATTTTGGTGTCATTTCTCTCTCCCTCTCTCTCTGTCTCTCTAAGGACCTCCTAGTGGTGGACCTCATACCATAGGTGTCATGTTCCTTCTCATTAATCAAGTATAGACCTAATTTGTGGCTTTCATTTATGCTTCTTTGGTTTATTGTTGTTCTGGTTAATGTTTACCCCTTATATCTGTTACTCTCTCTGTATTCTATATGCTTAGAGAATCTGACAACAAGAAACTGCCCATCATAGCGGTGTGGTGTGTGTCTCACTTCAATTTTTTTTGGTCTTTATCTGATGAGCTTGCTACTCTCTACTGATCATTTCTGGAGAGTATAAAATATTTGCATCATCTGTTGCAGTTGTATGCCTGAGTGTAAGCTTGGGCTGAATGATAGAGTGTTGTTAGAGGCACAAGGACGATCAACTAAGGGAAAAGCCATTGATCTAGATGACATCAAATTTCAATCAGTATGTAGTCTAACCCTTGGTGTGGATTTTTAATCTATCTCTCTCTTCTCTGCTCCTTGTTCTCCTACTCATGCTACTCTTTGTGTAGGGGTGTTCATTTGGCACGCTTCAAAAATGATCAGATAATATCATTTATACCTCGTGATGGTTCTTTTGATCTCATGACATATAGACTCAGGTTCTCCTTTTGGTTATGTAGTTTTTGTCCTTGTCTGTTCAAGTCTTGATGCACTACCTCTTAATCATATCCAGGTGCCAGAAATTCTTTTTTCCGAAGTTGAAAGATGCATATATTATCTAAACTTTGAAGTGGATCTAGAAATTGACAAGGATGCACTAAAGCTTATTGCATCAAGATCAGATGGATCTTTAAGGGATGCTGAGATGGCCCTTGAACAACTGAATTTGATTGGGCAGTGAATCTCTGTTCCTCTTGTTCAGGAACTGGTGAGTTATATGTCTGTTTAGCAAAACTAAAACAGATTTTTGGAATTGTTTTTCCTATCCTGCATCATTTTATTATCTAATTACCCACAACCAATGTTGTTATACACTAGCAACCTCTATTGGATTTCATGTGCTTGCATTCATCAATTCAACAAACTATATATGTTTCAGGGAATGGGCATTGCCCTATATTTAGAGCTAGTACTCACATCTCTCGAATATTGCTTATACTGTTAACATTAATGTCCTAAAAAATTGTTTTTTTCCTTGGCTTAGGTAGATGCTGCCAACACTACCTTTTTTTTGTGCGACTCGGTTAATTTGTTAAGTTTTTATTGCTAAACAAATGACTATCCTATGACAATTTTCACTTGACACTTGCAATTGGTTAAACACTTTACCAGAGGGGGTTGATAAGGTTCCACAATTCATTCAAGTTAATGCACGTGTCTGGCCACAGTACTTCCTTTAATTCTTAGTTGTTAACATAGCCAAGGTGCCTTTCTGGCATACAACTTTGTGTAAATTGTTTTTTCTTCTGTTAATTTTCCTGGTTTGTTAGACTACGTTGATGACCAGAGATACTGCTGTAATAATATTTGTTTCTTTTTGATAAGGAACTTTTATGATGGCCCATTGAAACAATGCCCTTTTGATGCTTGTGCAATGCCATCCTTCACAGCCTCTTCAAGGCTACCATTCAGCCAGTGGCTCACTTTATTGCTCATCCAAAATTATTATCCAGTCCTCAAATTTTTTATTGCCATATGATGGGTGATAGATAGTCTACATTTGCTCAACATGCCTTGAATTATGTATTATCTGCAGAACATCTCAAAACCTCTGATTGATTTGTGGGGTTGCTATGTATGAATTGCTGAGATGACTATTAATTGTGGGTTGGACTCATTTCTGATGAGAAGTTAGTAGATCTACTCGATTTAGCATTATCTGCTGACACAGTTAAAACTGTAATCAATTTAATTAATTTCTTTTTATCTCTTTTACTGATTGTTGTTTGATTATTTGTTTATATGTTATACTCTTTGTGCTTCCTATTAATGTTGGGTAATTTTTGTTAGGTACAAATCAGTAGAAGCTTTGAAAACAGCTTTGGAAGACTCACTTTTAAAGACTAAAGACGAAAGATTCAATAACTTGCCAAAAATTGAATGTGTAGTTGAGACTTAATTGTTATGCAATTACTTTCTTTTGAGTGGGTATCATTGTCTAGTTGGTAGGACAATTTGAAATTATGATCATAATTTTTTTGTTCATTCCTATTCTTTGAAGATGATGCATTGTACACGTACAATTTAATGATACTAATATCATAATATTATTTTTACGTGATTTGATTTGAGAATTATATCTTTGAAAGTGAGTGTTTGTGTTATTATGTTGTTTGTTTCCTCATTAGATATATATATTGATTCATTAAACTATAACATACATGTGAAATTGGAAAATATTCAAAAAGAAATTATTTCAAATATGTAATAGCTTTTTTTTCTGTTCTTTTTAATGTATTAACCGAGACAATAAGTTGTCACTAAAAACATGTTCTAAATTTTAGTGGTGATTTTAATTGTGGGTAAAATATATACTTTTAGATGCAATTAATTATTGTCACAAAAAGTCAGGTTTTAATTGGACTTTTAGTGGTGACATGATATATTTTAGTGGCAAAATTACGTTAACTTGTTACAATAATTATTGTGGCTAAAAATTTAACATTAGTGACATTTTTCATATTGTGGTTAAAAAATTTACTTTTAGTGGCAACAATTAAATGTCATAGTTAAATGATTTAGCCACACACATAATGTCGCGGCCTAGTGGCAATAAAAAAATTGTCACTAAAGTATATAGTGACAATTTTTATACATTTAGTCGCAACAATTTCCGCGGCTAAAAAACAAATTTCTTGTAGTGATATAAACCGTCAGATCTAAATGATCTGTGTCATTGTTGTATTTTTCTAAGTGAGAAGTTTAAGCAGCTCAAGTATGAGACTCTTTTTATTATTATAGAAATCTTAATATAAAACGTCGAATCTAAATGATCTATACTGTTGTTGTGTTTTTCTAAGTGAAGAGTTTAAGCAGTTCAAATAGGAGACTCTATTTTATTATTATGAATCGTAGTATAAATTGTCAAATCTAAATAATTTGGGCCGTTGTTTTATTTTTTTAAGTGAAGAGTTTAAATATTTCAAATATAAAATTCTGTTTTATTATTATAGGTAACATTGCTATCCCTGTCACTATCAATCATTGATGAAACGTGAAAGAATAGCAATTTTATTCAAACCGTCCTAAAAAAATCCATCTAAATAATTCTTTAGTGCAAAAGGACACCTGCTTCTCTTTTTACAGTGATGCTACACCAATAGTGATTTTGCAATTGGATAGTGTCGGCAACATTTTAGTCACAAGACCGTGGTACGATTTTCCACCATTGTGCCACGCAACGTTAGCACCGATCTAAATTAGAAGCAGTAATTTTGTATATGATATTTTAACACGATTCAAATTTATACTCGTGATAATTAGGAGTAATAGCGTTGTACACGATACATCAATCTGATTTTCAACACAATAAAATTGGGTTTGAGTTAGAGGTTTTGATACCGAGTAATTTATTATGTTGTGTGTTAAATATACATTAATGACACGTGATCTACAATGGTTATAAATAATCTTCTCATAGGTTGTAAATGATAATTGACGAGCCCGAAATTGACTGGGCCAAGCCCAACTTGTACGGACCAAGAAAGCCCAAAGAAAATCACACGTGGAGTCAAATAGCCCGGATTACAAAGGAAGCCCAAGTCAAGACCCGAATCAAGGCGAAGTAAAAGGGACCCAAGGCCGTGCACAGGGGGTGCCACCCATGGGGAGGCCACCCTTGGCGCCGCCCATGGGGAGGCCACCCTTGGCGTCGCCCAAGGGGGCGCCGCCCAGGGAGGCGCCTACCTCTCCTCTCCTTCCTGCTTTGGTTTCCTCTTCCCTTGCCTCCTTGTTCCAATGAAGCCTCCTGCCCAGCCCACCTCCAAATCAAGCTTGGGTCATCTCAGCACCGCCTCCGATGGAATAGGGCACGAGGGAGAAAATGTCGGGATACACCCCGGAGATCAAATCCTACCATACCTGTACTTACCAAAGTGGTAGAATCCTACCATAACTACACTTACCAAAATGGTGGTGACCGCCTCAACTCACCGCCTTAGTGCACCTATATAATGTAAGCTCTCTCCACTCGGAGGAGCATCTCATAATCTACACACACCACACCTTATACACCTCTACACATTGCTCCCCCTCTCGCTCTGTAACTCTCCGGAGTACCCTTATGCATCAATAAAGAACACCGGCCATCGCTGCTATTCCAGAGAGTGGACGTAGGTCATCCGAGACCGAACCACTATAAATCCCTGTGTTAATTCTCTGTTTATGGTTTTGATTCATTGATTGCCATTGATTGCTCATTAATTACATCGTAACTCATACTTGACTGTTGATCTTGCACAAAGACAATTTTGTGCATCATAAGTTTGGCGCCGTCTGTGGGAAACGACTAAGTTTCTATTATTCAACCTCTTCACTCGTTGAATCTATGGCAATTACCACTAGATCAAAGTCTCAACAACCCGGGGACAACAACCCGGTTCACCGGGAGGAGGCTCCACCTCCCCTCGCGCCCTCAGGACCTTCTGCCACGGCAACCCCCGCCGTCGGACAACAACAACTCTTGCAGACCATGCAGCTGCTGGTAGAACATAACCAGCAGATCATCCAATTGATGCTCAACCAAGGAAGCGTCGCCCCTCACCCTGCAGGAGGAGCACCCTTCCCTCCAACAGCCGAAGACCAGCAACCTCTACCTTCTGGGCATCAGGTAGCCCCTCGTCAGGAAGGCCTTCGCCAGAATGCCCCAAGGCCATACCAGGGCGTACCTCGCCCAGCAGTCTCGCCTCAATGCGCAGGGAGTTCACGTGTACCCCCTTCACACGTACCTGCGCCGGAGCACGAAGACGGAGAAAGTCAATATGGAGACCACGAAAGCCAGTACCACCATCCGGCTGAAGAGGTCTCCAACCGTTGGGATGAAAAGTTTAAGGAGGTGCAAAACCAACTTGGTGACGCACTCAACGCCATCAAAGCCCAGACGCCTGAAACTGTGGACTACCTGGTAAGACGCACTGATACTCCTTATACTGCTGATATAGTAAATTACCCTCTGCCTTCAAAATTCAAGATGCCCAACATCGAGATTTTCGATGGTACCAAAGACCCCCTCGACCATCTCGACACGTACAAGTCCCTCATGCAACTCCACAATGTGTCTGAGGAGATCATGTGCAGAGCTTTCCCTACCACCCTGAAAGGGTCTGCTCGCCAGTGGTTCTCCAAACTCAGGCCCTCCTCCATCCGTTCCTTCGCAGAGCTTAGCAGAGCCTTCGTCTCCCACTTCATTGGGGGACGGCGGCATCAAAAACCAGTGACCCACCTGCTCACCATCAAGCAAGACAGGGACGAAAGCCTTAGAAGCTACCTTGCTCGTTTCAACGACGAGGTCCTCCAGGTTGAGGAGCCAGATGATAAGGTAGCCTTAGCTGCCTTTATCGCCGGCCTCCGCACCTCCAGCTTCATGTTCTCTGTCCTCAAGAAACCACCCTCCAGCATGCCCGAGCTACTGTCCAGGGCACAGAAGTACATGAACGCGGAGGACGTCACCAAGGCCAGCCGAGGTGAGTCCTCCCGAGGAGGGGAGAAGAGGAAGGAAACCCACGAAGACAGGAGGGAGACTGAAAACAAGAGGAAGAAAGCCGACAGAGTGCCTGTGAAGGACCGTCTAGGTCCACTACCTCCGAGAGACCGACAGCCTTTCACCCCGCTCAATGCATCAGTGGAGCACATCTTGCTCCAAATACAGGATGACCCAGCCATCCGTTGGCCCGGAAAAATGAAGTCCGACCCCAAGCGTCGGAATCCTAGCAAGTACTGTCGCTTCCACCGCGACCATGGTCATGATACAGATGACTGTTTCCAGTTGAAGAAACAAATTGAGGAACTTATCCAACGGGGTCACCTCAGGCAGTATGTAGCTGGTCGAGGACCAGTTCCCCCGAACGAAGAACGTGACCGCCAGCAGCCCCTTGGTGAGATTCAGACTATCGCCAGAGGGTTAGGAGGAGGAGGTGACTCCAACTCCGCCAGGAAGGCGCACGCCAGGAAAGCCAAGCAGGTAGAGTCATATGACTCTCGCCCAATGAAGACACCCCGACAGGAGGAAAAGGAGGTCATTACTTTCTCAGACAGAGACCTTGAGAAGGTCCAAGCTCCACATGATGACCCTCTAGTCCTAACCTTGATGGTGGTCAACTACCAGGTGAGGAGAGTCCTTGTTGATAGTGGCAGCTCCGCCGACATCTTGTTTGCCACAGCCTATGACAGCCTTCACCTTGGCAGAGAGAGGCTACAACCAGTCAGGACTCCTTTGGTTGGCTTCTCAGGAGAGAGGGTCCAACCCTTGGGGTCTATCACCCTGCCTGTCACAGCAGGGACTGCTCCAAGGAATTCTACTATCATGGTAAATTTTCATATACTTGATTGCCCTTCTGCATATAATATCATTCTTGGACGCCCTGCCCTCAATGCTCTAAGGGCAGTGCCATCTACCTACCACCTTCTCCTCCGTTTCCCAACCTCTAGTGGGATTGGGGAGATAAGGGGAGATCAGGTCTCAGCCAGAGAGTGCTATGTGGCCTCGATGAGGGCTACAAGATCACAGGAGACTCTCCAAGTCGAAGTGCTAGACCCCAGAGATGACAACACCTTAGAAAGATGTGAACCTGCAGAAGAACTCCAGCCAGTAGTGCTCGACGACAGCTTCCCAGAGAGGAAGGTCTACATAGGCTCCTCACTCCCCCAGGAGTTGGCATCTGCCTTAGCAGACTTCCTCAAGCAGAACATAGACGTCTTCGTCTGGTCCTACGAAGACTTGGAGGGCATTGACGCTGAGGTGGCCTCCCACCGGCTCAACGTTGATCCCAAATACAAACCTATCCGCCAAAAATTGAGAACTATAAGCACTGAAAGGGGGCAAGCTATGGAGAAAGAAGTGGACAAGTTGTTGGTGAATGGATCAGTGAGGGAGGTAGCCTACCCAGACTGGCTGTCCAACGTGGTAATGGTAACCAAGACCAATGGGAAGTGGCGCCTCTGTGTGGACTTCACAGAGCTCAACAAAGCTTGTCCCAAAGACAGCTACCCTCTCCCCCGCATCAACCTCCTCATCGACACCACTACGGGGCACGAGCTACTAAGTTTTCTGGATGCCTACTCCGGGTACAACCAGATCAGCATGTTCCCCCCTGATCAGGAGAAGACCTCATTCATCACCCCGAGAGGCACTTACTGTTACAGAGTGATGCCTTTCGGACTCAAGAACGCCGGAGCCACATACCAACGCCTTGTTAACAGGATGTTCGAAAGTCAGATTGGGAATACCATGGAGGTTTATGTTGACGACATGCTAGTAAAGAGCATAGCTGCAGTAGACCATGTAGCACATCTCCAGGAGACCTTCAAAGTATTGAGAGCCTACAAGATGAAGCTGAACCCTGAAAAGTGTGCCTTCGGCGTCAGCTCAGGAAAGTTCTTGGGTTTCATGGTCCATAAGAGGGGAATAGAGGCAAACCCGGACAAAATCAGAGCTATATTGGAGATGAAGTCCCCTGCATCCACCAAGGAGGTCCAACGCCTTAATGGGAGAATAGCAGCCCTTAACAGGTTTGTTTCTAAGTCCGTTGATAAATGTCTTCCCTTCTTTAAAGTACTCCGCAGATCTTTCCAGTGGGGCCCAGACGCTGAGGAAGCCTTCCAGAAGCTCAAAGCCTATCTGGCAACACCCCCACTGCTCTCCCATGCACTACCAGGAGAGAAACTATACCTCTACCTCTCCTCCTCACCGTCTGCCGTAAGCTCCGTCCTATACAGAGAGGATGAGGGCACCCAGAAGCCCGTCTACTATGTGAGCAGAGCCTACCGAGGGGCAGAGGTAAGGTACACGGAGTTAGAAAAATTGGCCCTTGCCCTCGTCACCACAGCCAGACGCCTGCGACCCTACTTTCAGGGCCACACCATCATGGTAGTCACGGATCAACCACTTAAGAGAATTTTAGGGAAGCCTGACGTCTCTGGAAGATTGCTCAAATGGGCGGTGGAGTTGAGTGAATTCGATGTGCAGTACCAACCAAGGGCTGCCATCAAAGCACAAGCACTCGCAGACTTCATTGCCGAGTCCACTCCATCGCATGAGTCTGAAGAGGGGACATCGGAGGTCTCAGCACCCGCCTACATGGTACATACTGACTCCATCCTCCGGGAGGCTAGTTCAGATGTATTTGACGAAGAAATCCATGCACCAGAGGCGAAGGTGGACGCAACCCCACAGCTTGAGCAGCCCGGGGCGCCGCCCACCTCGCCTCCCTCACATGGGGAGCCGCCCACCTCGCCTCTCTCACCTGGAGCGCCGCCCACCTCGCCTCTCTCACCTGGGGCGCCGCCCACCTCGCCTCTCTCACCTGGGGCGTCGCCCACCTCGCCTCTCTCACCTGGGGCGTCGCCCACCTTGCCTAAAGCGCCGCCCACCTTGCCTCCCACTCTGCCTAAGAAGTCACCTCCATTGCCTACCACCTGTTGGAAGCTCTATGTTGATGGATCTTCCACCAACGAGGGTGGCGGAGCCGGACTAGTATTGATCACTCCACAGGGCACTCCATTGAAGTATGCTGTCTCCCTCCACTTTACCACCTCAAATAATCAGGCCGAGTACGAGGCCCTCGTATCCGGCTTAAGGTTGGCGTTGGAGATGGAGGTCCTCTACTTAACAGCCTACAGTGACTCTCAGCTCGTAGTCAACCAGGTGAATGGGCATTTTGAAGCAAAAGAGGAAAGAATGCAAGAATACCTCTCGATGGTCCAGGCCCTTCTCACAAAGTTTGCTTACTTCAACATCCACCACCTGCCTCGAGAAGAGAACGCTATGGCAGATGCCCTAGCCAAGTTCGCCTCTGCTAATGTTCTCATGGGCCCTGCATTGACAGGCCATCAGTATGAGCCTAGTATCACCAAGGCAGAAGAAAACGAGGCCCACTGCATATCCTCGGAGCCTAACTGGATGACTCCTATCCGAACTTACCTAGAGGAAGGTGTTCTCCCACATAGCCCGGTGGAGGCCAGGAATCTCAGGATGAGAGCAACCAGGTATGTCATCCTACAGGACACCCTCTACAAGAAAAGTCATTCACTCCCACTGCTTCGATGTCTCACTCCTGAGGAGACAGACTACGCCATGAGGGAGATACATGAGGGAATATGCGGAAACCATTCAGGAGGACGTACCTTGGCTCAAAAAGCAGTCAGGCAGGGATACTATTGGCCTACCATGATCCGAGACACCCGAGATTTTGTCAGGAGATGCGACAAGTGCCAACGTTTTGCAACCGTGCCCAGACAACCACCCGAAGAGCTCACCACTATCCAGAGCCCATGGCCTTTCTCCATATGGGGGATCGATATCCTAGGTCCCCTCCCTATGAGTAGAGGCCAGTGCAAGTTTATAGTCGTAGCCATCGACTACTTCACTAAGTGGGCAGAGGCTGAAGCCTTAGCCAGAATCACAGACCAGAAAGTAAAAGACTTCATATGGAGGAGTCTAGTCTGTCGCTTTGGAATACCACATGCCATTGTAAGTGACAATGCCAAGCAGTTTGATAACAAGCTCCTAAACAGTTTATGTGCAGACCTACAGATCAAACAGCCTCACTCCAGCCCCGCCCATCCACAGGCAAACGGGCAAGCAGAGGTTACTGTCAGGACCATCCTTCACAACTTGAAAGCCAGATTGGAGACTGCAAAAGGGAAGTGGGTAGATGAACTCCCAGGAGTATTATGGGCATATCGAACCACACCAAGAAGTCCTACGGGTGAGACCCCTTTTTCTCTAACCTATGGGACAGAGGCAGTGATACCCGTTGAAATCGGGGTACACTCCCTTAGGGTCCAGCATCATGACCCTACCAGTAACGAAGAGTACCTCCGCATCAACCTCGACTTGGTGGAGGAGGAAAGGGAGATAACCATGCTCAGAAACGCAGAGTACAAGCGTCGCATGACCAAGTACTACAACTCGAGAGTGAAGCCTCGGTCCTTCTTACCCGGGGACCTTGTCCTAAAAAAGGTCATCCTATCCACCAAAGATTCCCGGGAAGGAAAGCTGGGACCCAACTGGGAAGGACCCTACACTGTCACGGACATAGTAAGGCCAGGTACCTATAGAATCCGGAATTTCGAAGGAAGGGCCCTGGCCCATCCATGGAATGCGGAACACCTAAAGAAATATTATCAGTAGCTGGGGGCAGTGAGTCGTGGGTTGGTGACCACCATCTAGGATATTTTACCTTGTTTGTTGATTTTTTGTGTTAGTCAGTTTCATTCAAGCATTTACTTTGAACAATGAAATAAAATTCTCCATGTTTTCTCAAAAAAAGGTTGTATTCCATTCAAATCAATGAACTTTTTACAAAAGGTGACACATATCCTGCCAATGGAACAAAAAAAAAAGAGGCAAAGGCACCATACTCCTACTGGCTCTCACTGCCTCCACTCACGTAATCTTCATCATCTAGGCCTGTCAAAATTCAACACGACACGATTAACCGACACGATTAACCGCTGATTAAACGGGTTTGGGTGAGACCTTAACGGGTTCACGTGTTAAACAGGTCAACCCGTTTAACACGTTTAATAAACGAGTCGTGTTCGAGTAAGACATGTCAACCCATTTATAACCCGTTTAACCCGTTTAAATAAATTTAATATAATAATAAATTATAAATTCATAATTATTTTAAAAAAAATAATCAGAATTTATTAAAATTAACTATCCAAATATTCAGTCTCTTAATTAAAAGATTTTTATTAGTGAACACTTGGAAAAACAAATAAAAAAATTAAATGATAAAGAAAAGAACGGACTTCACTTTTTATAGGCAAGGAGGAGGTCTCCTTCCTTGCAAATCTACCGATGTGGGATTCAAAACTTGTGAGTTGTGAGAGAAGTGTGAACACAGTGAAGACATCCTTGAAAGCTTTTGGTTGGAATGGTTGGAATCCCACATCGACTAATTTAAGTGAATGAGAACTCTCTCATGCCTATAAAAGGTTGCACCCATTTGTTTAGTCATTCACCTTTGCCTTCCACTTACAAAAACAAGTGGCATCCAACTGAAACTTTTTTAATAAAAAGAGTTTTGATGTTGTGGGTAATTAGTGGAGTTTAAAATTTTAGTAAAATAATTTATTAAAATTTAATGGGTTAAACGAGTTGTGTCGTGTTACCCGTTTATTAAACGAGTCGTGTTCGTGTTGAGATTTTTTACCCATTTATTAAACGTGTCGTGTACGGGTTTATATGTTTTTCACCCGTCACCTGTTTAACCCGACACGTAACCGTTTAACCCAACACGTTTGACACCCCTATCATCATCACTATCGGGGGCCTCATGAGGATGAAAGAGGGTGAAGTCATTATAAGGATATGCTACTGTGACTTTCCTCCTAAGCTCCTCGTAGCCATCAATGAAGGCACCAGCCCTGTCTCTCTCAGCGGCATCTCTCTGAGCCTCTGCCTAGGTATCCCTCTCAAGTGCTACACAGAGGTCAGCCTCAAGTTGAGCAGTCGTCGCATCATGCGCCTGCCTCAACTCCTCAGCGGCATCCTCTCGTGCCTGCCGCTCTAGCCTCAGCTGCTTCGCGGCATCCTCTCGTGCCTGCCGTGCCAGCTCCGCGGCATCCTCTCGCGCCTGCCGCTCAGTCCTAAGCTGCACCTCAGCAGCTTCACGTGCCCGCCTCTCCTTCACTTGGCCACTGATAGCCTCCTCAATCTTCAGAGTATTGGCAAATAAACAAGGCAAGGCAGCTGCCACCTGCAAACGCTCAAAGGAAGAAGTCAGGGACTAAGTCAAAATATATACGGAGAAAGTCAAGGTATGAAAAAGGAGTATGGGGCGTACCAGTGCGAAGCCCTCTACAGTAGCGTTGACTACACCAACTGGGCCTCGTGAAGCGACCTCCTCAGCATCTGAGTGACTCACAAAGTCACAGAACCTCTCTCTGGCCAGAGCTACGTCCCGCAGCATGGACACCGGGGCACCACCCGAAGCAGGGCAACTCGGCAAGCTCTCAGTCCTGGCCGAAGATGGTGCTGGAACCTCGGCCCCGGCACTAGAGCTATTCCCTGGGGGTGTGAAACCATCAAGAGGAGAAGGAGGAACATCGTCAACCTCGGCCTCCAGAGGACCAACTTGTCTGATAGACCCCGGCCGAGTAGAACAGGGGGCACTAGTCCTCGCTCTCTTTGAAGAAGGAGCAGGAGGGGGTACCACCCTAGAAGAAGCAACTTCCACTACTAGGGACCTATCAATGGATGAACCTGCAGACACAGTATGAGATAAAGATCTACAACATCATGTTTTACCAAGGGGAGTCACATACCTCTTTTCCCCGGCTTGGAAGGAGCTATAGAAACACCACCCGTTGACATGATCTCCGAAAAGTCTGTCGTTGGATTGCCACGAAACGTCTCAAGTAATCTCTCTTGTTCCGGAGATAGTGTCGGCGGAGCTGTGAGAAGACAATGCACCATATAAAAAGAGTATGCGTGGCAAGCAAGACAAAAGTTAAAGGTAAAAACTCTCACCTTGTTTGGTTTTAGGGACTGTATCCCATCGGGTAGGAACCTTGCCGCGATCAGACTCAGAAGCCCACTCGCCTCCAGCAAAGAAGAACCTCTTCTTCCACTTGTGATGATTAGATACAAGCCCGATAATACACTTCCCCAATCTTGGGGCAAAGCGGTACCACCCCCGGTGGGGCGCAGGATTCTCATGAAGGGCATAAACAGATAAAAATTCCTTGAACGGAGGGGGAACGGAGTCGGAATGTACCAACCGCCACAAGACAAAGAATGCGCATATCACTCTCCAACCATTAGGAGACAGTCTCCCCAGAACCAGCGACAAATGCTCAAGGACCCGACAAATTGGCCCCGGGATAGGAAACCGTAAACCCGCCTCCAGCATGCCCTCGTAAACAACTATCTCGCCCAGGGAGTCACAGCACGCTGACTCATCGGCCTCGGCAAGACGACAAGTCACACCAGGCGGGATGCGGTATGAAAATACTATGGCAGCTATATCGCCCTTACGATTATACATGCTAAGTATAGAAGCTACCTTGGAAGCCTTGTCTGTCTCGGCGTCTGGCCCTCCGTCTGAGTCCCCAGCAGCCTCCCTCTCGATTGGACAAACACCCATGAAAGCAAGTTCAAGCCATTGCTAAAGTAAGTTAACTATATAAACAAGGGAGGAAAAAGAATGATGAAAAAGTATACCTCGGGAGCTCATGGCGTCCAGATCACTGAGTGGCCGCTTCCCGGCACTACGAAGAAGGGACTGAGCCCCACCTGAGGCACCGCCTAGAACAACATGGGCGCCGCTTAAACCACCCCCTATCTCATTTGTGGATCCCCTTTGCTCTCTTGAAGATCCTCTTTGCTGCACTCCGACACCTTGGGTCATTCCAGCTGCACCGAAAGGATTAGTCGAAGGTTTCCTTCTTGTATCCAGCGGACCACTAACAGTGCCGAATGGCTTCTCGTTAGCTGCCGAGGCCACCCCAAAACCACGATGAGGAGGTACACCTAGAAAACCAGAGCCCGAAGAGCGAGCACCCAAGGAGGCGCCGACCAAGGGGGCGTCGCCCAAGGGGGCGCCGCCTAGGGGGCGTCGGCCTGGGCGCTGTCCGTAGGCGCGCCTGTTTTGCCTCCTTCGCCTCGCACACTGCTTAGCCTACCTCCACCAACCTGGGCGCTGCCCACACTGCCTCCCTCACCCTGGGCCTCGCCCACTTCACCTTCACCAACTTGGGCACTTTGTCTCCTTCACCATGGGCGCCGCCCACCTTGACTCCATGGGCATCGACCGAAGCACCAAGGCCATAAGCTTTCTTTTGCTTCACCACCAATGCCTTGGAGCTCCTAGTCTCCATGAAGATTGAAAAGAAAGCCAAGAGAAAAATGGTGGAGTATGGGTGAATGGAAGCCTTGAAGCCCTTTAAATAGGAGAAGGCAAGCTTCTTGAAGAAGCTTGGAGACTTAGCTTCCTGGAGAAGCTTGATAGGCAAAGCTTCTTAAAGAAGCTTGGAGCTTTAGGTTCTTAAGGAAGCTTGGAAGAACACCTTTGTCAAAGAAAGCCTCAAGAAGTGAAGAAGCCTGAGCAGTGACCTCCATTTATAAACAAAGAAGCTATATAAAAAAAAAAAAAAAGAAGAGAAGAAATATTTTTTCCGACACCGAAAAATTCATCGGTTCCCGAAGACGTGGGAAGTAAGGAAAGGCCTACCCAAACAAAGGCAGAGTACATGCCCACAACCTTCTCCTCCCATAGAAGTCAGAAGCTCGGAGCATGGGGGGCAAATGACGAGCCCGAAATTGACTGGGCCAAGCCCAACTTGTACGGACCAAGAAAGCCCAAAGAAAATCACACGTGGAGTCGAATAGCCCGGATTACAAAGGAAGCCCAAGTCAGGACCCGAACCAAGGCGAAGTAAAAGGGACCCAAGGCCGTGAACAGGGGGTGCCACCCATGGGGAGGCCACCCTTGGCGCCGCCCATGGGGAGGCCACCCTTGGCGTCGCCCAAGGGGGCGCCGCCCAGGGAGGCGCCTACCTCTCCTCTCCTTCCTGCTTTGGTTTCCTCTTCTCTTGCCTCCTTGTTCCAATGAAGCCTCCTGCCCAGCCCACCTCCAAATCAAGCTTGGGTCATCTCAGCACCGCCTCCGATGGAATAGGGCACGAGGGAGAAAATGTCGGGATACACCCCGGAGATCAAATCCTACCATACCTGTACTTACCAAAGTGGTAGAATCCTACCATAACTACACTTACCAAAATGGTGGTGACCGCCTCAACTCACCGCCTTAGTGCACCTATATAATGTAAGCTCTCTCCACTCGGAGGAGCATCTCATAATCTACACACACCACACCTCCTACACCTCTACACATTGCTCCCCCTCTCGCTCTGTAACTCTCCGGAGTACCCTTATGCATCAATAAAGAACACCGGCCATCGCTGCTATTCCAGAGAGTGGACGTAGGTCATCCGAGACCGAACCACTATAAATCCCTGTGTTAATTCTCTGTTTATGGTTTTGATTCATTGATTGTCATTGATTGCTCATTAATTGCATCATAACTCATACTTGACTGTTGATCTTGCACAAAGACAATTTTGTGCATCATCAATAATGAAAACTTATAAATGATGCTAAGGAAATTATAAATGATCTTTAAAAATTATAAAAATAAATTATAAAATCTTGATATGGATAGATTTATATGGATATTAGTATGTATGTAATTTCTATACATATACACACACATGATTAATCGTATAGGAAACACAGATTAATGGTAGGCCACTCATGAACATGATTTACACCATCTCTCCTCTTTCTTCAACTCCTCCAATGTGATGCCATATAACTCATACTGTATTATGCAAGATAAACCAGAATTAGCCAATGCCACATTTACTCAATTATTAGAAAAAAATGTCAACGTTGATAAAAATGATATTAATACCCGCCGCCCCCCCTCCCTGGGGGCGCTCGGTGACTCAGATCTTTTTCTTCTTCACTAGTTTTGGGCAGAACTAGTTTGGTGACTCATTTAATTTCAGGATATTTTTCAGTCGTATTGGATACGTATTTCAGCAAAAACGTACCCATATTCAATACGTATCCCGGCGTATCGGACATATACCCATATCTGATACCAATACTTTTACCTTTTTAAAGTATCTGTGTTTCATAGGTTATAACCAAAATACACACTATGCCCAATTACAAACAATATATCAAAGCTATGAGAAAATTAAAAAAGATGGACTTAATAGTATAGGACGTGCTAAATGACTCGATGTGCTTGCACTACAACAATTAAGGTTTTTTGTGACAAAATTTTTTGTCACTATAAATGTGTATTTCGTCACTGAAGAGTTTCGGTGATGATATTTATGTCGTCACTAGGTGGCCACTAGAAGCTTGTCAGTAATTGTCTATAGTGACAATCTAGAATAACTGTCATTAATTCTATACTTTGTAGTGACAACACTCTCTCATCACTAAAAAAATACATTTAATGACAAATAAAATAGTCACAAAAGACCTAAAAGATGTGTCATTAAAAGAGTAATAACGTCACTGAAAGTACCAATGTAGTGATGAAAATATTTTGTCACTATTAAGTTATGTTATAGTGACAATATATTGTCGTCTTTAGAGGTTTACTTTCAGGGACGAATTTTAAATTCATCACCATTTGTCGGTCTTTAGTGTCAAATTGAGCTTGTCACAAAATATAGAATCGTTAATTGTATGACTGTCAGTGACGAAAAAAAGTTTGTCAGTAGAAGTTGAGATTAGAGACAAATTCTTATTTTCGTCACTCAAACTCTTTCAAAAAAAAAAAAAAAAATATATATATATATATATAACAATTGACTCTTGAAATAACCTGATAAGAGCCATGTAACAAAACCAATAATGTATTATCTAGTCATTCACATCCAAACGATATATGACAATAAATATAATAACCCAAAACTAAAGAACTTAAAATTAATTTTTCTCAAATAAAAATATCATCCAAGCAAATTCAAAATAAGTGTATGAAACAAGTGTTTTCCCATTGAATAAAAGACATAAGTACGGAAAAGAAAGAAATAAAAGAGGCACAAGTGTGGTTTTGTCCGTTGTAAACAACTCGCACCACTAGCCAATAATCTGCACATAAGAATAAAATAAAATGATGTTAGTATGTTTTCAACATCCATAAACAATTAAATTTAAGTGTAACTTTTGTAAAACACACCTCATAAACGAGGTTCCTTCGTATAGATAACATAAAAGCAAAGAAAAAGAATCAAGACAACACACAAACAGATGCTCCAAAATTTTAAATAAAAATGTGAAAAATCCAAATCCAAGCTAATTTAGATCAACTCAAGCAAACATAACTAGATCCACAAATTATAATGTCAATTTGTCTTTGAGAGATACTATATTGTATACATGATAGTGTATGTGATGTCCACATCATTGAACCATTGGTTAGTTATCCTATGTTTTTGTTGCTTCAAGTAAATTCAAACAATACTCAATTTAGTGATGGTTCATGAAAGGTGAAACTTGGTGTAAAAGTGAAATTTGATTGGTCAAATTTAAAATCCAACGTAGGCCAACCCAAAAAAAAAAATCAACATTGAGCAAAGTTTGGATAAAAAATTATCAACCCAATTTAAAATCAAACAATACTCAATTTATGTCTCTACTTTTTAGGATCCAATCCAATTGAAATCAAATTTACGCCCTAGTTGCATAACTTGAGATTCAACCTTTAATTAAATTGGATTTGAACTTGAATTTCTATCTTTGTTATCTACCTCAAAAATCAAACCTCAATTAAAGTCGATTTTGATTCAAATTTTACCACTACTTGCATATCATCCAATTTCAAAAATTAACCATGACTGACATTGAAAATTTCGAATTAAGCTCAATTTGAGAGTTTTAAAAATTTTGATTGAACTCGAGTTGACTTCAACTTGCCTTACCACCACTATACTAGCTAGGTTGTGGCATGAGTATTGATACTTAAATTAAATAAATTTGTGGTTTTACTATTTTTATGTATTAAGGATGTTTCAGAATTTTGCTAACAAACTTAATTAAGGTGTAGTTTAGTCTAGAAATAACAAGAGCGTTATGTTTTGTTATTTTTGGAGGTTAGGAGGTGATGTGAGAAATGTCATATCGATATGGTATAATTTGAAATTTGCCAAACAATATAAAATAAGCCACTTGACAACACCAATGTAGTGACATGAACTAAATTATTTTTAGTGACATAATTAATTTAGTTACTAAAAATATGAAAGTTTTAGTGACGACTTGACAATCATCACTAAAAGTATAAAAATTTTAATAACAACACCAATGTTGTCACTAAAACTATGAAAGTTCTAGTGATCACATCAAAGTCACCACTAAAGTCATTAGTGTTTTAGTGACGACAGTAAAGTCATCACAAAAACCTTGAAACTTTTAGAGGCGACTAATCTCATTACTAAAAGTAATTGTTTATCATTTTGAGTGACAACAATAAAATTCATCACTATTTATCCAATTTCTCACACTTCTAGTGACGAAGTTACAATGACAAACAATTATTTATCACTAAAAGTTAACTTTTTTGGGACAAATAGTGTTGTCGTCACTCATCCTAGACCATTAGTGACAACTTCACATGTCATCGCTAAAAGGGTATCATTAATGACGAAAATAACTTGGTCACTAAAAAATTTGTCCCTAAAGCCCATAATTGTTGTAGTGTTGGGATCCCAAATGGTGGGATGACAGTTAGCTGATCGTCGTTGATTATCATGACCCTCGACACGGCCCAAACTTCAGAGTGAAATAACCAATTAATACGAATGATAAATAAGTTGTGTTAATGTTTAAACATGATTAATTCGTTTAACTAGTGTTGTAACAAAAAAAAAATTGAGTATTTTTTGTTATTTTGAATTTAATATTGTATAAATTGGTTTAGAATTATGTATTTTTATTGACACGGATACGATACAACTGTATGACACGAATGTAAAAATGACATGACACGACCCAATTGACATCCCACTCAATTCAATATCGATAAGAAGTTATTTACTTTATATCGATAACAAATATGAAATGATAGATAAAACATCATATTTAGTAAATAATGAAAATAGAAATGATGAAAAAAATGGATATATTAGCCATTCTTCCAACTCACCAAAATCTAACACTTCAAAATTAATTAGGAGAAAAATTGGATAGAAAATTAATCATGTATGTCAAAATGTATATTATTTACTTTTATATTTTTTAATATATGCATATATCCTATTTACCTATTGCACATTGTATAAGTATTAATTTCATATATAAATATAATGATAAAATATATATCTATATTTTTCCATCGTACAAAATACAAAAAAATCAATCATTACTCCCTTAAAAGTTACAAAATGTATCACTCAAACTTTCTATAGTTTCCATTTTCCATTCACCATCAAACACATGTAAAACACCTTCATTTTTTTAATAGCTAACACTCCGTGGCATTTGATCCAATATAGAATTTTTTATTGCCACAAATTATGTAAGATTCAAAATGTGTATCACATTGTTCAATTATGTAAACTTTTGTTCAAAAATCAAACAAAATTAGGTAAATATAAAGATATTATAAGTCAATTGATGGTAGGCGTTAACACAACGATATAACTGCTTAATTATGAAATTGCATTACATGTGTTGCGGTTTTTTTTTTACCAATTAAAATATAATACATATAAATTTCCATCAACTTTTGGATGAAAGTTTACAATTCAACAAAATTAAAACTTCATCATAAACAGAAGAGGACACGAAATATTAAGATTGTCGAAAATAGGGCTGAGCAGATGTCAATCAGGCCTGATTCTGAGCAACAGTGTCAGAAAATTTCGGAATGCCCCATTCTGAAAAGTTTTCAACAATCTGAGTAAGATTGAATAATATATCTTTTATCCCGCCGTTTTTAAGCTAAAAAAACGACGTTTGTAGCGCTTTTTAGGCACTTTTTTTTTTATCCCGCTGTGTGGGGTATTTTCATAATATTGCTTATTTGCTTAGATTTTCTAGTAATTTAGGACCATTAAGATTTCGTATTTTTTTTATGTAGAAAAATTTAGAGTAGCTTTGGATTATTTAAAATAAACAGAGAGATGAATTTTCTTTTCTTTCAATTAACTTGATATTCTTCGTGAATCAAGAAGACTCTTGATAACTTTAATCTGGTATTATTGTGATAATCAATATATTGAAATTTATGTTATTTAATCTTATTTCTTATTTACTGTGATAATCAATAGCATCACTTCATTGACTTACTTACTTCCCTCCCAACAACCATTGTCAACTACTTCGATTGGGATAAGTTGTCTAGATGCCTCTCCCATCACGTGCTTTTAATGGAAAGGTTGGTCATATGTCGGTTACCAATTTTCTTTCCATTATTGACAGTGTTGTTCACACCAATTACGTACCCAAAAGAATCAATGTTCACACACCACATGCTACTTGAGTTCTATTAAAAGAATGTTCACATGCAACTTCCAAGCCAACGCAATCAAACACAAAATTGACCTGAAGTTCGTGTAATTCCATTGGATTCAGCTCATAAATAGATTCATTCGACTTTATGTTTTCTTTCATCCTAAGTTTACAAAATTTGATTCAACCATAGAAAAACAATAAAATTAAGTCAATACCCAGTGGCGGAGCCAAAGTTCTTCCATAGCAGGAGGCAACCCTCGGGTTGAAGAAAACGATAATAATCAAAACTTAATTGGATGCCAACCAATGCATCCTTCTGTTCATGGCAACTTCTCAATCACTATTTAATGCATCAACAGATGGACGGCTTCGGTACGAAAAGAGTTAAAAAAAACAAAAAAAAAAAACAGAAGATAGCCAAGTGGAAAAAGTAAAAAAGACAAAATAGAGAGAAGCCGAATGTTAAGATCTTGATCAGAGACATCATTTCCCCAAAACTTTGACACATTCATTTTGTTATCCCGTGGGTTTTCCTACGTAGTGGGTTTTCCTACGTAGTGGGTTTTCATACACAGTGGGTTTTCTTGAGTTGTTTATCAAATTACTAGAACCTAATTTTGATATACTTTCAAATATATTACTACTTGAGATCATGATATTTATTTGGGAATGATTAAGAGTTGTTTGAGACATCTCTACATTTGCGAGTGCACACTTGTGGAGAACCGATAGTTGAATCCTGGAGGATAAGACGCCATAACCTGTTGCACTGGGTTTTGTACTCAGAGGGGCGGAAATCTATTTTTAAGGACAGTGGCTACAGACCTTTATCGATAAGTTTTCTTACCTTGTTTATTTTCTATTTGTAGCATTCTAGACTTAAAATTTTTACAACAATTATAAGAATAGATCAATATGGATGCTACAATTATAAACAAGACCATTCCTGACGTGACAAAAATTGAGCCTTTTAATGGGTCTAATTTTAAGTGTTGGCAACAGAGAATTATGATGTTACTTGATATAGCAAGTGTTGCATTTGTTTTGACTGATTTAAAACCCAAAGAAGATACAGAAAATTATGTAAGAGAAAAAAAAATAGGAAAATGCTGATAAGGTTTGTCGGAATGTTATCTTGAATGCTCTATCAAATGAATTGTTTGATGTTTATTATAATTATAAGCATGCTAGGGAGATTTGGGATAGTTTGGTGAAAAAGTATATTGTCGAAGATGCGGGGATTAAAAAATATGCAATAGGAAATTTCTTAGACTATAAGATGGTTGAAGAGAAGGATGTGTCTTTTCAAATTCATGAATATCAGTTGATTATTAATGAGTTGAGGAATGAAAAAATTACTTTGCCTAAGTCATTCGTAGCTGGTGCTTTGATTGAAAAATTACTCGATTCTTGGAAAGTTTACAAGAACAATCTTAAACATAAAAGGAATGATATGTCTTTGGAAGATGTAATTATCCATATTAGGATTGAGGAGAAAAATCATTTGAGGGATAAAATTGAAAAAGCCAAGGAAAATGTCTCTAAGGCTAATCTTGTGGAGACTACGAATAAGCCTCAATATAAGCATAAGAAAAAGAATCACAATGGAAAATTATTATTTACTCATATTTTGATATCACGTGATAAGTTTATGATAAAAAATCGTTAGCAATTTGGATATTATTTTCTTGAGTAACCACATATAAACATATTTAATACTTCATGACCAAAATGATGTAATTAAAATATTAGAGACCAAAATAAGATAAATTTGATACTTTTTGGAACTTCGTACAATTAATCCTAAATATAAAAAAAAAAAAACATAGTATGAACTATGAACTAAATAATTCGTCGATAGATTCGGCATGTACATAGTGCCAGAAGAAAGAAAGGATGCAGAGTGTCATACCCTATGCGAAAGGCTTCACTTATAGGGGCACCTTAGAAGTATAAATATTAGACAACCTTAACATCTTTTTGGAAAGGCCGATTCTCAGAACGAAGCTATCGACTAAATGCTGGAGAAAGTAACTGAGTCAACCCAAGCATGAGCCGAGTCCATCATGCAAGGGTTGAGTTGCTCAATCGGAATGGGTTTGACAATTAGTGAGGTTAAGATATCTTTTGTCTCTCTAGTTGATGTCCCAATACCATCTCCATTTTGGAAGATACACTGAGCAGCCCTTGCCATGTTTAATGACATCCTTACAAGGGATTGAGGGTGTGATTTTCTTGCAATTGTCTCATTAAGATTACTCCATGAGGAGATTATTAGACTCTTCATGTGATGGTATGCTTGTTCTTCTGACACTTGCTCTTCGATCATGTAACACTGGATGGATTTTGGTACATCTCCTCTTGCAAGCTCAGCCTTGAAGATTGCACACAAAAAAAGAGAGTAAGGTTTAATTTAAACCATGGTGTGAAATGATCAGGACTAGACTACATGGTTATATCATGGGTTGGAAACCTTGAAATAGATTTTTCACATGAAAAAATAAGGTAATGTACTTCTAACATTCCCTAACATTAAAGGCTCAAGCACTGAGTTGCCCTTTTACTTCTACGTCATATATAGATTATAGGTCACAAGGATTATGCAAATTAAGTGAAGATACCATGTAAGTGCCCAAATCATCGCAAATTCGGGTAATGAGAGATGACCAATAAATTGTCTCTGAGCCAAACTTGTAGCAGTTGAGAGAATTTTCTGTTATGGGGAACCCTAGCAGCAAGTAAGCATGGAATATGGCTATCGGACCACCTATGGACGTGCACGCATTTCTAAAATATTCTTCCAGTGTTGGTGTATGACCACCATAAAACCATCGTGCTTCTAGCAGATATGAACGACAAAGATTTGTCCACTGCAACAAAAAAATTAGCTACTGTTAGCCAAAATTATTGCTCTTGCATTTAGAGACTAATGCATAGAAATATTATTGTTTTGCAACTAAGATGCATTATTATAGATTGTGAACATGTTTATATCTAAATACCCCAGAGAAAATTGTAAACTACACTCTTATCACTTAAATGATAATCCAAGTCCCTTATTGTCTTTTCAATTACACATTTGCTCACATTCCACTTTCATCTATTTGAGTTGATTTTAGATTACAATAACTCCAAATGTCTATTAGAATTTTGAGGTTCTACAAATTCCATGCTTAATTATGTGAAACAAAATGTTCATTTTTTCCTTTGTAGAAGTCAACAAAATAAACAAACTCTCTTGTACCCTTGATAGAACAATAGAATGACAATTATAACCTTACAACCAGCAATCCATGGTGGGATTTGAGGTAGGGATGGTAATGGACCATGGAAAAATAGGTATTCGTCTAAACCTGCTCTATTTGGACCGGGAAAGGACCATATGTATTGGACGATAGACATATACCCGTATAAACTCGTGCGGGAATGAAGGCGATGATGGACTGAAACCATTTGTGAGGTTTTATTAATTTTTAAATTTTTATCTTAAAACCATAGAAATTAATTATTATGGACAGGGATGGGGATCAAAATTTACCTATGGGACGGATATGAGGATTAAAATTTCTCCCGCTAACGGAGGTGGGGGCGAAGGTAGACGAATATTTTTGAAGTAGGTACCGAGGTGGAGACTACTCCCCTATCCCCTCCCCCTCCCCGGTCCACTGCCATCCCTAATTTGAGGTGGTGGGGTTGAGGATTAGTGGATGTAGTGGATTTGGTGTCTAGTGGCCGTGGGAATTTGGATGGGTGATGCGTGAGTTTGTGTGTGTGTGTGTGTGAGAGAGAGAGAGAGAGAGAGAGAGAGACGGGTATTTGTGTAATTTTGGAAGCGATTGTCACATCTACCTTTACTTGTGTACAGTTTTCTCCATAGACATTTGATATCAAGGGAATGATATCGTGAAATCAAATCAAATATTTAATGGTGCAAAGTGTAATATCTGAAAATAAAACAAAAATGTTTTCAAACTTATTTCTTACCTCTTCTTTAATGTATGGAAGAACATTCAGACCATTATCTTTCAGAACATCATCCGCAACTTTATTTCCGAAATTGAACATGGCCAAGTAACATAGTTTCATGTACTCAGGAAGGTCCTCCATGGCCTCGATGCTCCATCTGATAGAACAGACACAATAAACCATCACGTTCAATGCCTGTGATCCAAAGTTTTATTTCAACTCTACATTGTTATGTTCACATATCATACCGATTTACTGCATTAGTGAAGCGTTCAAGCTCATCTAATGATCCAAAAATATCATACATGTCGTCGATCGCGCTTAATATGCAAACCATCTTGGTAAGGCCTTTCCTGCTTTTGGAGAACTGGGGCTCATAAATAATTCCCATTGCCCACAAATAATTTTCCATCAAGCGATCCCGGGAAAAGCTCAAGTTTTCTTTAAATCCTGAGTCTCTCCACCACCTAAACCGTGAAATTCCATACTTATCGTTATTGTTAATTCATCCTTACTAAAGATATGATTTTTTTCTAGGAAAAACTTACATTGCAAGTTCCTTTAGTTCTTGCTGATGTACGGATTGCACCAGATTATAATCCAATTTGGCCAATTTGTTCAGAATTAAGCTCATTTCATCGTCCACTACATAGAGATCAATGAATTTCCGGGCTTCCAACCTTGGCATTCTCCAGTATAGTGGTGTTTGCAAGGACTGCTTGACCTGCTCAGCTAAATTATTGTCCAACTTACCAACCAATGACACTAGATGCTTAATACTGAAGTTCTTTGCTTCTTTTAAGCCATCCTCACTGTTCATTCCCAGGTGTGAAGCTTCATACAAACTCAAAAGACCTGTTGCATCCTTGCTTAAGCTGTCCATGAATCTTCCATTCCTATCTTTGAATTTGTTAAACAGATCTGTAATTTCGTAAAAGAAAACACGTTTAATTACTATTTTATGAACACGACCAACATGCATCTTATTGTACGAATAATATGTAAAACAATTCTACTACCTGAACTAACTGAATGACCATGTTCTCTTAGAAGTCGAAATTGCAGTGAAGTAGTGTATAAATCACCCATCACAGCCTCATGAACATGATCTATGCTATCTCGGATCTCTTCCTCAAAATGGTAGGCCACTCCTAGTCGCTGTATTGAATCAATAAGCTTCATCTGAGCTGAAGGTTCTCTTTCAGATTTAAGTAACCTTGTAGCTTCTTTCTTCAACACCTCCAACGTGTGGCCATATAACTCATACTACACGTAAGATCAGCCAAATTTAGCTACTACCACAATGACTTAATTATAAAAATGATAAAAAAAAAAAATGATATAATACCCTTCCTCTAATTTACCCAAAAAAACAAACAAAATACCCTTCGTCTCCCCAACATTGATAAAATGATGTTAGAGTTAACTATCTATTTATTTGGCCTTTGAACTATACTATTTATGACAATCAAGCCCTTGAATTATGATTTATGTCAATTTAATCCATGAATTATGTGTCAATATGGTCATTCCTTCCAAATTCGTCGTTAAATTTGATGGAATTTCTCACTTGTATAACACATGACCCCTAAACTATACCCTAATCCTTGACTCACATGATGCGCACATGAGGAATTCCGTCCAAGTTAACTGTGAATTTGGACGAAAGGACTAAATTGACATAAATGGTATAGGTCAGGGGCTGAATTAAAACAAAAATATAATTCAAGGATTTGATTGACATATTTAAGGGCCAAATAGATATTAATACTCGTCACTTCCCACCTCTTTATTTATTTATTTATTTTTCTTATATGCTTCATGATTAGTTCTGCCCAAAACCACTGCGAGAATGAAGACAAACCCCAGTAACTCTATGTAAGAAAAATATCAGAAAATTGACAAAAAAGAAAATAATTTAAAAGTGGGACTTTACTGTATAGGGTGTGCTAAATGACTGGATGTGCTTGGGATCCCAAATGGTAGGATGATAGTTAGCTGATCGCCGTTGATTTGCATGAACCTCTATGGTTTTCGAATTGATGCATATAACATTGATGGGCCTCCTTTGCTTGATTCTGATCTGTTGCTTTGTTAAAGTGGGCATTCCTCCATGGCAAAGAACTGAATGAGAACATGAGGGATATGGATGAATAAGTTCCATTGGGAGTTCTGAAATCTCATGAACAAGTTCATCGGTATTTATTGGTAATGGCTGGAGTGAGGTTTAGCAACCATCACATCTAAGAAAAATATTTATCGATGAGTGAGTGTTAAAAGTTGGTGTCCTATCTATACACGATTTAATTATTTTTCTCAACTACCTCGTTTGGGCATCAGTATATAATTCTTAGAAGTTTACAGTGCTGAACAAAAAAACTTGATGTCATGTTTCATGTGATGTAAACAGTTGTCCTCTTGTCCTTTACTAATTATTCTACAGCTGTAGTGCATTTATTTTATTTGGAAATAATGCAACTTAATGATAATGTTATACATGTGAAACTTGTGTGTTCATGTATTTTGGAACAATATGGCCCACCTTCATAAGTAATTATAAACAAATGATCTCTAGTACCCTTGGATTTGTTAGATGATCTGCAATAAAACTTAGTGCAGCAAGGGACCTACTTCTCTTTTTCCAGCACATTTCTTGAGTTGATACCATGGCTTTTCTACAACAGTGATTCTGTAAGTGGATAATGTTTTTTAGCATTTTAGTCGTGTTATCTCGGTACGATTTCCGTCATGACACGTTATTGTAATTCAAATGAATAATTTTGACTATGGTTACTGATGGGTCAAGCCCAAATGGCCCAATCTATATAAAAAACCCAATTCAAATAAGCCAAGAAAGCCCAAAGAAGAGTCCAATCCATTACCCAAGCCCAAGCCCACTAAAGAGAAAATTCTAGAGAATGTTAGATAAGAATTTGAATGTTAGATTTGTATTAGAATGTTAGATTTGAATGTTAGATAGGTATTATTTAATTTGTGTGGTTCGGATTGATTCACGTTGTACGGCTAGGATTGATTCCCTACTACTATAAATAGACCACCCATTTGGGTATTCTATCATCAAGAAAGAAGCAAAGCTTCTAAGAGTGAGTTTAAGAGAGAGTTCTCTTGAGATTCCTAGTATGCTCTGTGGTTGCAGTTTAGACTGATCTGCCACATCAGAAAAGATTTCTAAAGATTGAGAGTGTAAGTTGTGAGCTTCCTATTGAGTGTTTGCTTCTCTCTCTCTCTCCCTCTCAAGCATTGTAAAACTCTCCGGAGTACCATTATTCATCAATAAAGAACACCAGGCCACCGCTGCCGTTCCCGAGAGTGGACGTAGGTCAACCGGACCGAACCACTATAAATCTCTGTGTTGATCTACTATTTACTGTTTTGCCATTGATTGCTTATTAATCATATTCGTACACATTCTTAACTGTTGATCTTGCACGAAGACCAATTTGTGCATCATCAGTTTGGCGCCGTCTGTGGGAAACAACAGAATTCTCATTCCTAAACACAATCCAGTTCTCTACTGAAACAATGGCGATCCCTACCAGATCCATGAACCAGCATGAAGGCAATCCTCCACGAGAGGAGGAGGTTCCTCCGCCTGTCAACCATGTGCCAAATGCTCCAGCTCCGAATCCTCAACAAATGCTGGAGACCATGCAGCAGCTGGTGGCCCAAAACCAGCAGATGTTACAACTTATGCTCGCCGGACGAGGAGGAGCACAACTCGATGGAGCACAGCTTGGAGGAGTCCCACGTCCTGGGGGTCCAGGAGCTCCACGCCCTGATGCTCCACATATAGGTGCCCCCGTAAGATTGGACGCCCCCATTGGAGTCCCCCCAGGCGCCATGCACAGGGAGGCTCTATACAGGGAGGCTCGTCATGAAGGACCTCTACCCCCTCCTCCTACTTCCCATGGTGAGGGCCCTCCTCTCCAAGAGGACGAGGGCGAAAACCAAAGCGTGGAGCATGGGAGTCACTTTCATGACCATCCCAGAGGAGCTCCCAACCTTTGGGATAAGAAAATCAAGGAAGTGCAAAACCAGCTAGGTGACGTCTTCAACGCCATGAAAGCACAAGGACCTGAGACTGTGGACTATCTTGTTAGGCGAACTGACACACCTTTCAAGCCGGACGTGTCGAACTACCCCCTCCCTCAAAAGTTTAAAATGCCTTCTGTTGAGGTCTTTGATGGAACAAAAGCAAAGGACCCGCTGGACCATCTCGACACCTACAAAACTCTGATGCAGTTGCACAACGTCCCAGACGAAATCATGTGCAGGGCGTTCCCAACCACACTAAAGGGATCCGCCCGACAATGGTTTGCTAGGCTCTCCCCTGCATCCATTGCCTCCTTTGATGAGCTAAGCAGGTCATTCGTGTCCCATTTCATCGGGGGGCGTCGCCACCAGAAGCCAGTCACCCACCTGCTTAGCATAAAACAGGACCGTGAGGAGAGCCTGAGGAGCTACCTCACTCGTATTAACGAGGAGGTACTTGAGGTTGATGAGCCCGATGACAAAGTGACGATGACTGCCTTCCTGGGAGGTCTCCGCTCATCAAGCTTCCTCTTCTCGGTGATGAAGCGCCCACCAAAGAGCATGCCAGAGCTGCTAGCGAAAGCCCAGAAATATATAAACGCGGAGGACATCACAAGGGCCAGGCGAGGTGAGTCCTCCAGATCTGGAGACAAGAGGAAGGAAAGAGAGAGGGACGATAAGAAGGAGGCTAGCAACAAGCACGGTAGAACAGAGAAGGTTCCCGTCAGAGACCGGTTTGGTCCAACCCCTCAGAGGGATCGACAAGCCTTCACACCCCTCAATGCCGACCTCGGGCATATCCTATTCCAAATCCAGGGTGACCCCGCAGTGAAGTGGCCAGGGAAGATGAAGTCCCCTCCCAATCGCAGAAATCCTAACAAGCATTGCCGCTTCCACAACGACCACGGGCACGACACCGACGACTGCTATGAACTCAAAAGGCAAATTGAGGATCTTATTCAACGCGGCCACCTACGCCATTATGTTGCTGGTAGAGGACAGGCGCCGCCACCACCCCGTAACCAGGAAGAGCAACACCCCGTTGGGGAAATTCACACCATCTCGGGAGGATTAGCAGGAGGTGGAGAGTCCCTCTCTGCCATGAAGGCCCATGCCAGGAAGGCAAAACACCTTGACGAAGGACGCCCGTCCAAAGCGCCCAGGCAAGGCACCAAGGAGGTTATATCTTTCTCAGATAAGGACCTAGAAGGAATTCAGCACCCCCATGACGACCCCCTGGTGCTCACCATGACAATTGCCAATTTCAAAGTACGCAGAATCCTAGTGGACAGCGGCAGCTCTGCCGACATCCTATTTGCAGAAGCTTTTGACAAGCTCAACCTGGGCAGGGAGAGACTGCAATCCATCAGATCTCCCCTCATTGGGTTCTCGGGGGAAAAGGTGTACCCCCTAGGGTCCATCACCCTACCAGTCACAGCCGGAGCAGCGCCCCGAAGCTCCTCAGTCATGGTCAACTTTCTGGTGATAGACTGTCCATCAGCTTATAACATCATATTAGGGCGACCTGCTCTCAACACATTAAGAGCCGTGCCCTCCACCTACCACCTCATTCTCCGATTTCCAACCCCTAACGGAGTTGGAGAGGTCAGAGGAGACCAGGTAGCAGCTAGGGAATGCTATGTCTCCTCCATGAAGACCAGGAAGCCACAGGAAGCTTTGCAAGTTGAAATCCTGGACCCAAGGGATGACTCCACCATAGAAAGAGGAGAACCGGTGGAAGAGCTCACCCCCGTGGTTCTGAATGAAGATCACCCAGACAGAAGAGTATACGTTGGCTCTTCCCTTTCTGAAAATCTGGTTAGCCCGCTGATAGATTTTTTGAAAAGAAACATGGACGTCTTTGCATGGTCACATGCAGACCTTGAGGGCATCGACCCAGAAGTGGTCACACACCGACTCAATGTTGACCCACGCCACAAGCCTATTCGCCAAAAGCTAAGGGGCGCATCCACTGAAAGGGCCCAAGCTATGGACAAAGAGGTGGGGAAACTAGTAGACAACGGGGCCGTCAGGGAAGTAACGTATCCTGAGTGGCTCTCCAACGTGGTGATGGTCACTAAGACTAATGGGAAGTGGCGCCTTTGCGTCGATTTCTCAGACCTTAACAAGGCGTGCCCAAAAGACAGCTACCCGTTACCACGGATCGATCTCCTCATCGACGCCACAGCAGGACATGAACTGCTCACATTCCTGGATGCCTATTCTGGATACAACCAAATCAGCATGCACCCCCCTGACCAAGAGAAGACTTCCTTTATTACTCCAAAGGGTACCTACTGCTATAGGGTGATGCCCTTCGGGCTAAAGAATGCGGGGGCAACCTACCAGCGGCTGGTAAACAAAATGTTCCAGTCCCAGATTGGGCGAACGATGGAAGTTTACGTTGATGATATGCTGGTGAAGAGTCTTGCTGCAGCAGAACATGTTAACCATCTCCAAGAGACCTTCAGTGTCCTACGGTCATACCACATGAAGCTAAATCCTGAGAAATGCGCTTTTGGCGTGGGGTCAGGAAAGTTCTTAGGCTTTATGGTCAACCAAAGGGGAATTGAGGCGAACCCTGACAAGATCAAGGCAATCCTTGACATGAAGTCGCCAACCTCAACCAAGGAGCTCCAACGCCTCAATGGAAGAATTGCAGCACTTAACAGATTCGTCTCCAAATCCGCAGACAAGTGTCTGCCTTTCTTCAAGATACTCAGAAAAGCCTTTGAATGGGGACCTGAAGCAGAGGAAGCCTTCCAGAGGCTCAAGGCTTACTTAGTTATACCTCCCCTCCTCTCGCATGCCACTTCAGGAGAAATCTTGTATTTGTACTTGTCTGCCTCCTCATCGGCAGTGAGCTCAGTTCTAGTCAGGAACAGTAATGGAGTGCAGAGGCCAGTCTACTATGTGAGCAGAGCATATAGGGGGGCAGAAGTGAGATATTCTGAACTTGAGAAGCTAGCACTCGCCCTGATCTCAGCAGCAAGACGCCTACGACACTACTTTCAGAGTCACAGTGTCGTTGTTGTCACAGACCAGCCTCTGAAGAGAATTCTGGGAAAGCCTGACTTATCCGGAAGACTCCTTAAGTGGGCAGTGGAACTTGGTGAATTTGACATTCAATATCAACCAAGGGCGGCCATCAAAGCACAAGTGTTGGCGGATTTCATTGCCGAGCTTACACCAGCAAAGGAGGAGACTCGCTCAGCCACCCCTGATGGCGCACAAGTCTCTTCAGCCACCCCTGATGGCGCCCGAGCCTCCTCAGCCACCCCTGATGGCGCCCAAGCCTCCTCAGCCACCCTTGATGACGCCCAGCCTTCTTCATCACTCTGGAAACTCTACGTTGATGGCTCCTCAACCAACGAGGGAGGAGGAGCAGGCCTAGTCTTGATCAGCCCAGATAGCACCACTCTCAAGTATGCGGTAAAACTTCATTTTCTCGCCTCCAACAATGAAGCGGAATATGAAGCCCTCCTCTCGGGATTAAGGTTGGCAGCCGAAATGGAAGCCCAACAACTTGCCACATACAGTGACTCCCAGCTGGTAGTTAACCAAGTGAACGGCGAGTTCGAAGCAAAGGGAGCAAGGATGCAGGAGTACCTTGCTATAGCAAAAAGTTTAACGGCAAAGTTCCACTACTTTCAGATTAGCCATATCCCCAGAGAAGACAACATGGCAGCCGATGCACTTGCAAGACTCGCCTCAACCTTGCAAGCCTCACAAGAGGAACCAGCATTCATTGGTCACCAACTCGAGCCAAGCAAGTTGGACATAGTGACCACAAATGTCAACTGTGCATCAATCGAGTCGAGTTGGATGACCCCAGTAAGGGCATACCTCCAAGAAGGTGTACTACCAGATGATCCGTTAGAGGCCAGGAAACTAAGGATGAGAGCCTCCAAGTTCACCATCCTGCAGGATACCTTATATAAGAAAGGATATTCCTTACCTTTGCTAAGGTGCCTTGCACCGGAAGAAGCTCAATATGCCCTGCGAGAGATTCACGAAGGGATCTGCGGGAACCACTCTGGAGGGCGCTCCCTTGCCTACAAGGCACTCAGACAAGGCTACTTCTGGCCTTCCATGGCAAGGGACGCCCAAGAGTTCTCCAAAAAGTGCGACAAGTGCCAACGCTTCGCAACTGTGTCTAGACAACCACCGGAGGAGCTAACAGCTATCATAAGTCCATGGCCCTTCTCCAGATGGGGCATTGATATACTAGGCCCCTTACCTCTAAGCAAGGGACAGTGCAAATTTGTGGTGGTGGCAGTCGACTACTTCACCAAATGGGCAGAAGCCGAACCTTTAGCAAGAATAACAGAGGTAAAGGTGAAAGACTTCATCTGGAAGAACCTGGTCTGCCGCTTCGGGATACCCCACGCCATCGTCAGTGACAACGCGAAGCAATTCGACAATAAACTACTCAACTCTTTCTGCTCCGATCTTCAGATAAAACAACCTCACTCCAGCCCAGCACACCCGCAGGCAAATGGACAAGCAGAGGTCATGGTGAGAACGATGCTCCGTAACTTAAAGACAAGGCTCGAAAGAGCGAAGGGTCTTTGGGTGGAAGAGCTACCAGGCGTATTGTGGGCCTACAGAACCACGCCAAGAGCTCCTACTGGGGAGACCCCTTTCTCCCTCGCCTTTGGAACTGAGGCAGTCATCCCAGTCGAGATAGGAGTACACTCTCTAAGGGTCCAACACCACAACCCCATCACCAACGAAGAAGGACTCCGCATCAACCTCGACTTAGTGGAGGAGGCAAGGGAGATGGCTACGGTTCGCAACGCAGAGTATAAAAGACGCATGGCGAAGTATTACAATTCGAGGGTGAAGCCTCGCTCCTTCCAACCAGGGGACCAGGTCCTCAAAAAAGTGATCCTCGCCACAAAGGATGCACGCGAAGGGAAACTGGGACCAAATTGGGAAGGACCTTACCTCATAACAGAAGTAGTGAGGCCGGGCACCTACAAGATCCAGAACTTTGAAGGAAAGGCCTTACTCCACCCCTGGAATGCAGAACATTTGAAAAAATACTATCAGTAACTGGGGGCAGTAGGTCATGAGGTGGTGTCCACTGCTTAGTCCGAATATCCACTTTGGATTATGAAATAAAGTTTCTTAGTATTTGCTCAAAAGGATTGTGTTTCATTCAAAATTCTAGAAGCTTTTACAAAAGAATATTCTAGAAGCTTCTACAAAAGGGGTAAAAACATAGTCTGTCAAAAAAAAAAAAAAGGGCCAGTCGCCCAGCTCTCCCTCTCCCAGCTGTACCCGAGCAGCTTACCAGACCTCTGCACTGTTCTCAAACAGGCAATCTATCTCCAGCTTAGCGGCTCTCTCAAGGGTCGCCAAAAAGCTTGGCCTCTGCACTGTTCTCAAACAGGCAGCCTATCTCTAGCTTAGCGGCTCTCTCGCGGGTCGCCAAAAAAGCTTGACATATATCTGCTCTGCTCTTAAGCAGCAGCCTACCTCTGCACTGCTCTCAAGCAGGTAGCCTACCTACCTCCGCACTGTTATGCCGGTCAGCCGAAAATTCGAGTTTAACCAAATGCCCTCCTCTCCAAGTTTCATTGGACACAGGGCATTGGGGGGCAAATGATGGGTCAAGCCCAAATGGCCCAATCTATATAAAAAACCCAATTCAAATAAGCCAAGAAAGCCCAAAGAAGAGTCCAATCCATTACCCAAGCCCAAGCCCACTAAAGAGAAAATTCTAGAGAATGTTAGATAAGAATTTGAATGTTAGATTTGTATTAGAATGTTAGATTTGAATGTTAGATAGGTATTATTTAATTTGTGTGGTTCGGATTGATTCACGTTGTACGGCTAGGATTGATTCCCTACTACTATAAATAGACCACCCATTTGGGTATTCTATCATCAAGAAAGAAGCAAAGCTTCTAAGAGTGAGTTTAAGAGAGAGTTCTCTTGAGATTCCTAGTATGCTCTGTGGTTGCAGTTTAGACTGATCTGCCACATCAGAAAAGATTTCTAAAGATTGAGAGTGTAAGTTGTGAGCTTCCTATTGAGTGTTTGCTTCTCTCTCTCTCTCCCTCTCAAGCATTGTAAAACTCTCCGGAGTACCATTATTCATCAATAAAGAACACCAGGCCACCGCTGCCGTTCCCGAGAGTGGACGTAGGTCAACCGGACCGAACCACTATAAATCTCTGTGTTGATCTACTATTTACTGTTTTGCCATTGATTGCTTATTAATCATATTCGTACACATTCTTAACTGTTGATCTTGCACGAAGACCAATTTGTGCATCATCAGTTACATTAATATGACTCCAATTCAACACAATGCTATCGAGTTTGAATTAGAGATTTTGATACCGAGTGATTTACTGTGTTATGTGTTAAATGTGAAAGATTCGATTAGATTTTTTGGTGAAATTTTACAATTGGATTTCACCCTTTAAACCATAGTCAAACATGGAAATCAAATCAAACACTAATAGAAGATGACATTGCCACAATCTTTGCAATATGTGGAAAGCGATGGGGAAGCTGATGGAGAGGGATAAACAAGTTTCATTGTTAGTTTTAAAATCTCATAAACAAGCTCTTTGTTTTGGGTGAGACATAAGCAAGTTAATGTGACCCATTAACTTAATGATTCATATTGAAATGATGCAAAAAAATGGTAATATTTATCAAAATTATAATTTTTTGAGAATTTAAGTTACAATTTAAAAAATTATGATCGATCATTAAAAATATAACTTTTAAATATCAAATTATATATTTTAAAGATGAAATTACAATTAATTGAGATTGTACACGATCAATCACAATATTTAATGATCGATCACAACATTAAATATTGTGTTGAGTCACTTTGGTTAAAAGTAAAATTTAAATGAGTTATTGTGGTTAGAAGGTTAAAAAGTTAAAATTTAAATGAATTATTGTAGTTAAAAGTTTTTTTTTTTTTTTTTGTCAAAGTGGTTAAAAGATTAAAATTTAAGTTACTATGATTATAAGATTAAAATTTAAGTGAATTATTGTGGTTACAATGATAAAAGATTAAAATTAAAAAAGTTAGTATGGTTAAAATGTTAAAATATTAAATCGTAATATAAACCGTCAGATCTAAACGATTTGGGTCGTTGTTGTACTTTTCTAAGTGAGGAGTTTAAGCAACTCAAGTATGAGACTCTTTTTATTATTATAGAAATTTAATATCGAATCTAAATGATCTATACCGTTGTTGTGTTTTTCTAAGTGAAGAGTTTAAACAGTTCAAACAGGAGACTCTGTTTTATTATTATAAATTGTCAGATCTAAACTATTTGGGTCGTTATTTTATTTTTTTAAGTGCAGAGTTTAAATAGTTCAAATATAAAACTCTATTTTATTATTATAGGTAACATTGCTATCCTTGTCACTATCAATCATTGATGAAACGTGAAAGAATAGCAATTTTATTCGAACCGTCCTAAAAAAAATCCATCTAAATAAGTCTTTATTGGGCTTCAAAAAAAAAAAAAAAAGGGAAATTTGGAGGCCGGTCCCCCTATATGGACTTGTTTGGACTTAAGTCCGTCAAGAAAACTTATTTGTTATGAAGTCCGTTTTTTGTCAATTTTACCATATTATCCCTTCCCTTTAGAAGTGAAATAAAACTAAAAATTAAAAACTCCTAAATCTTAGGAGTTTGACTAACATTAAAATCTTTTCTCTCTCATATCTATCTATATCCAAATATAGGTTAAGAGTTTGACTAACATTAAAATTTTCCCTCTCTCTTATCTATATATATCCATATATAGGTTAGGTGCATATATATATATATATATATATATATATATATATATATATATATATAGTAACATTAAAAATAAAAAATAGTAACATTCAAATACAAAAAAAAGTTATGATTTGGATACAAAAAATAATACATTTAAACACAAAAAAATAGTAACATTTAAACATAAAAAAAAAATTTGAAACATTCAATATTAATATTTTTAAAAAATAACAACAGTAACATGTTCAACAAAAATTGTAACATACTTAACAATAATTATTTCTCTCAAATTCAAACGCAAAAAATAGTACCATTCAAATACAAAAAATAGTAATATTCAAAAACAAAACAAATAGTAACATTTAATATTAATATTTAGTAAAATAATGGTAGTAACATGCTCAACAAAAACAGTAACATGCTCAAAATAATAGGAACATGAACAGTAACATACTCAACAAAAGTAGTAACATGAACAGTAACATAATAAAAAAAATAGTAACATGAATTTGATATATATATATATATATATGGAGAGAGAGAGAGAGAGAGAGAGGGAGAGAGAGAGTTTTGAATTTGATATATATATATATATATATAGAGAGAGAGAAAGAGAGAGAGCTTTGAATTTGAATTTTAAATTTATGATGGAGATTTTATATATATATATATATATATATATATAAAGAGAGAGAGAGAGAGTTTTGAATTTGATATATATATATATATAGAGAGAGGAGAGAGAGAAAGAGAGAGAGTTTTGAATTTGAATTTTAAATTTATGATGGAGATTTTATATATATATATATATATAGAGAGAGAGAGAGAGAGAGAGAGAGATCTTTGAATTTAAATTTTAAATTTATGATGGAGATTTTATTAGCATATTTTAATTGACCTTGAATTAAGGGATAACAATTTCCAAAATAGGAAATTAATTTAACTTCCTTTCAAGGAAGGGTATTTTTGAGATAAAAAAAAAAAGTGGATTTAAGTCATTACATATAATTTTAAATATGGACTTAGCCCCTTATAAGTTTCCTTGCCGGACTCATCTCCAAACAAGTACATCTAGGGGGACTCACTTCCAATTTTCACAAAAAAAAAAGTCTTTAGTGCAAAAGGACACCTGCTTCTCTTTTTACAGCACATTTCTCGAGATGCTACAACAATAGTTATTTTGCAAATTGGATACTGTCGGCAACATTTTAGTCACAAGACCGTGGTACGATTTTCCACCATTGTGCCACGCAACGTTAGCACCAATCTAAATTAGAAGCAGTAATTTTGTATATGATATCTTAACACGATTCAAATTTATACTCGTTATAATTAGGAGTAATAGTTTTGTATACGATACGATAATGCGATTTTCAACACAATAAAATCGGGTTTGAGTTAGAGGTTTTGATACCGAGTAATTTATTATGTTGTGTGTTAAATATACATTAATGACACGTGTTAGATTTTTTGGTGAGATTTCTTTTAAGTCTGTAAACCATAGTCAAACATGGAAAACACACACTAATGTACTGTATTTGGGAAGGAGGGTCTTACATTTCTTCCTTGAAGCCATTGTTACATGTCACCTCTTATGTCACTTTTGATATTTTTTTTCTCTTTTGATTCCTCTAATTTTGTCTCATCAAAGCCGTACCAGTGCTATTTGATCCGAATTTATCGTGCCCTAATTTTCGGGGTGATTTAATATTCATATTCACTCATCGTGGATAATTCAGGTTACACCATGTACATATTTTGCCATTATTGTCCACTGGGTTTTTTTTTTTTTTTGCCTATGTTGACAACAAAAGAAACCGCATTGAATGTTCGAATGCACTTCATGTTTCAAGTTCCACCATGTATTTCACTACCATTACTGTTACGTAAACTTCAATTATACCAATATAAATGAAGGGGGTGGCTCCCATTATCACACGTGTCAAGGCATTAAATGAACCCACGTGAGGATGACAAGATAAGGCACGTGGTGAAGTCCTTAGCCACTCAGCTCATTGACCTAGCCGAGCTGAGCAAAGTGTTCGGCAAACAGTTAAAGAGTTCGGCTCTTACCAAACCCTGTTGTCAGAAATGTTCGGTATTTGGTGAATTAGTTCGGTTCTTACTATGACTGATCTGATCGAAAGAGCTCGGTAATAAACAGAAGAGCTCAGTCCACATTATAGCCGAGCTGTTTTGAACGATAAATGCAGAGCAAAGGAGACGTCTATAATTCAGGCATTCTAGATAAATGAATGGGCGAAATGATAGGAACGGCAAAGGGATTGCCGGAGAAATATCAGCAATTTCCCAACTAGAGCCGCCTGATTGGAGGAAGGTGTACCACCTTGAATCGGGAATCATGGAAACCCTAACGGAACAGTGATCTATAAAAGGCACAAGGAGCCAGGTTGAAAGGTACGCTGAACTCTCCTTGTCTTCTTGCAATTCAATTAGTTCCATTACTGACTTAAGCATCGGAGTGCCTTCGATCGAAGCACTTCGATCTTGGGCAGTTTGTTCGTTTTGCAGGGAGGAAAGATTGGGATATCAAGTTCAGAGCTCGCCTTTAGCAGAAACATTAATTCTATATTCCTGTAGGAGGTATCCTCAATTTTTGCCTCTTACATTTTTGGCGCCTTCTGTGGGAAAATTCTCATCCCTCGAACAAAAAGCAATAATGTTAAGACTCAAAAGTGTTATTGGATCTCCTAGAGGCAGTTTTGCCATGGGAACTTCAGACCCAGCGTCGCTGCCATCGGATGATAACATTAAGACGCACGTGAACAGAAGCCCATCTGGGCCCCATGAGGATGATGAGGTATCCTCAGCAAGCTTCAAGCGAACCAGGAATCATAATCAGCAGATTGAAGATCTTGGTGAGTCCCTCCGTGCCGAGGGGAAAAACCAATCCCTAGCAAAGTTGGTCCAATCCCTGTAGGACCGTCTTGACGCTCACGACAACTTGTTCAAAAAATCATATGCCAGGGAGAAAGGCCTGATAAAAGAAAACGAAGAGTTGAAAGCCAAGATAAAAGAAAACGAAGAGTTGAAAGCCAAGATAAAAGAGATGACTAGGAAAGAGGAGCATGTAAGGGGAAATCGACGAGAAAGTCCCGAACATAAACACACCAAAATCAAAGGTCCCGATGAAAACAAGCGACAATAGAAAAAGCCTCGGATCCAGGAGGAGGATACATGGAAGCAGTTCATCACCGAGGAACTCAATAACAGCTTGAAAAGGCCGGAACAGAGGTCGGCAAGGGACCTAGCCAGGAGAGCGACTGGGGAGTACGGAAACGGCTCGGAATCGTCACCATTCGCTTCATGGATTGAAAAGGGAAGAATCCCGAGCAAATTTACCGTCCCGAATTTCAGACTGTACGACGGAAAGACCGACCCCACCTCACACATCAGACATTATAGACAATTGATGACCATTCACCGAAGGAACGAACCCCTGCTCTGCACCATCTTCCCCACCAGTCTTGGGGAGTCGGCCATGAAATGGTTCGATAGTCTGCCGAAGGGATCGGTGGATGGATGGTCACAACTGGCTGAGCAGTTCACGGCTCGGTTCATTACAAACAGTAAGCAACCAAAGGATGTTGGAGCTCTACTGACTTTAAAGAAGAAGAACAATGAGATACTGCGAGAGTATGCTCATCGCTATTGGGAAACTATGAATGAGATGGAAGGATGTAATCCTGAAATTGCAATAGTGTCCTTCAAGATCGGGTTGCCGAAGGAGAATCCTCTATACCAATCACTCACTAGGAGGCCAGCCTCCGACCTGGAGGAATTGATGGCGAGGATCAAGAAGTATGCCAAGGTCGACGACGACTTATCCAGAGACATGGTTAAAGATCATCAAGGTAGAAGACAGTTCGGTCGAGACAAATAGACCGAACCAAGCAAAGAAGGCAGAAGGAAGAATGACAAGGAAGGTTATCCCCAGAAGTCCCCTTTTCTCGGGGTAAATACGTTATTCAAAGAACCGATATACAGGATACTGAATCAAATAAAGGCGAAACCATTCTTCAAATGGCCCAATAAGTTAACAGGAGATCCCTCGAAAAGAAATCCGAACTTCAGATATTCCTATCATCGGGATGTGGGGCATATGACTGAAAATTGTCGGTCTTTGAAGCAGCATTTGGAAGAGCTGGTTCAGGCCAGACATCTCTCCGAGTTCGTCGAGGAAAGAACTGGAGTTGACAGAGAAATAACCAAGCCGAATGGAGACCAGACCACGGTAGGGGGAGTGATAGACGTGATCCACGCAACCATAAACCCGCAAATGGCCACTAATAATGCAGCCAGAGCCTACATTCAGAAAGCCGCAAAGGAAAGAGAGGTGTTTGAGTTGCGGTTGACCCCAGAAGTGAGGTCCAAGAGAATGAAGTTTGAAGACTCGGCGGAAATGATCCGCTTCTCTGAGCAGGATCTGATCGGGATTCATCAGCCACATAATGATGCGTTGGTAGTAACACTTAGGATTGCCAACTACGACGTCAAACGAGTCCTAATAGACCCAGGGAGTTCCTCCGAAATCATGTACATGGATCTCTTCCAAAAGCTCGGCCTCAAACAGGAGATTTGAAACCCTCAAATACTCCACCAATTGGCTTTAGCGGAAAAACAGTTCTTCCTAGGGGGAAGATCACGATGCCTGTAAAGACTGGGCCAGTTTGCAACATGACCGAATTCCTGATAATGGATACGGTTTCAGCTTACAATGCGATAATGAGCCGATCCTGGATACATGACATGAAGGCGGTACCATCAACGTACCACCAGATGCTGAGGTTTCCTTCTTCTGAAGGAATAGTAAACATTCGAGGCGACCAGGTTAGTTCTCGAACCTGTTTAGTGGCCTCGGTCAAAGTCAGAGATGGAATAGAGGTTAGAGAGAGGTGTTCAATAGCCGAGGAGACGAAATAGCAATCAACACCGAACAGCTCGGCTGAATCCGCCGAACAAGCTGTCATGCAAATCCCTAAAGTACCTTTTGGCCCGGAAAAAGAAGCAACAGACCGAACGATTGGAGACTTGAGTAAAGTACCTTTAGGCAAGGATGGAGATCCAGAGAAGTACTTTTTGCTGGGAACTGCTCTTGGCTCTGAGCAGTAGAAAGAGCTCGTCACCTTGCTGCGAGAATATGCCAACGTTTTCGCTTGGAGCACGAGTGATATGCCCGGCGTGCCGGCTGAAGTAGCATGTCACCATCTGAACGCCGACCCCAGCTTCAAGCCAGTCAAGCAAAAGCTCAAGAGGTCGGCTCCACAACATCAAGATGCAGTAAAAGAGAAAGTAACACGGTTGCTCAAATCCCAGACCATTAAGGAAGTACAATACCCGACCTGGTTGTCAAACACAGTGGTAGTGAAGAAGAGTAATGGTAAATGGAGAGTCTGTGTTGATTTTACCGACCTGAACAAAGCCTGTCCAAAAGAAAGCTTCCCCCTGCCTAAGATAGATCAATTAGTTGATGCAACTGTTGGGCATGAGCAGATGAGCTTCTTAGATGCCTACAGGGGATACCACCAGATCCCCCTTGCCGAAGAAGACCAAGAAAAGACTGCCTTCATAACGCCTGGAGGAACGTATTGTTACAAAGTAATGTCCTTCGGGTTAAAGAATGCAGGTGCGACGTATCAAAGGTTGGTAACCAAAATGTTTTCACACATGATAGACAGTACTATAGAGGTCTACATAGACGACATGGTGGTTAAAATTCGAAGGGCCACTAACCACTGCTCCGACCTGAGAAACACCTTTGATGTTCTGCGGAGGTACAAAATGAAATTAAATGCCTCGAAGTGTGCATTTGGGGTCGGGTCAGGGAAATTCCTTGGTTTCATGGTTACCCACCGAGGTATAGAAGTGAACCCCGATCAAGTGAAGGCCATCGCAGAACTACAATCACCTCGGTCTGTAAAGGAAGTGCAGAGGCTAACTGGAATGGCAGCTGCGCTCGGGAGGTTCATATCCAGAGCATCTGACAAATGCAGACATTTCTTCCAATCAATCAAAGGAAACAAGGGGGCACTATGGAATCAGGAATGCGAGGAAGCGTTCGTAAATCTTAAGGCATACTTAGCCTCCCCACCAATCCTCTCGACCCCATCGCCTGAGGAAAGACTATTCCTCTACCTAGCTATATCGAAACACGCGGTAAGTGGAGCATTGATGAGGAATGATTGTGAAAAGCTGAAACCTGTTTATTATGCGAGCAAGATGCTCTTAGATGCAGAGTCGAGATATACTCCGTTGGAAAAACTCGCACTCGTATTGATCAGCTCGGCTAGGAAACTCAGGCATTACTTCCAGGCCCATCAAATTGTAGTGCTCACCGACCAAACCTTGAAGTCTCTCTTTCATAAAGCCGACCTATCAAGGCGCATTGCTAAATGGGCAGTCGAGCTTGGGGAGTTCGACGTTGTGTTCGAACCGAGGAAGGCGATCAAAGGCCAAGTAGTGGCAGACTTCATTGCAGAATTTCAATCGAAAAATAGCTCGGAGCAGAAGGGAAAAATTGATGACGGTCAGAAAGCAGGGCAATGCCAAGGCTGGATCCTATCTGTTAATGGGTCTTCAAATCAGAAAGGTGTCGGTATCGGCCTCACTCTGATGAGTCCAGATGGGTGTCTTTTGGAGAAAGCCATTAGGCTCGGCTTCTAGGCCTCAAACAACGAAGCCGAGTATGAAGCCTTGATAGCTGGAGTAAGGCTAGCAGCCGAACTGGGGGCAACGAAGCTCCAAATATTCTCTGATTCATAACTGGTGGTGAATCAGATAATAGGGGAGTACGCGGCAAATGATTAAAGGATGATGGCATATCATGTCGTTGCGGAAAAAGAACTAAGCAAAATCCCAGAATACTCAATCCAGCAGGTCGGAAGAGAAAAGAATTCACATGCTGATGCTTTAGCCTCGCTAGCCTCGGCACTTGACCAAGAAATTGAAAGAGCTCTAACCGTTGAGTTCCAGTCCGAGCCTTGCATTTTACCGACCAAACTTAATGAAGTGCTACAAAATGAAGTCGAACCGAGCTGGATGGACCCCATAATCGATTACTTGAAAAATGGTGACCTTCCCAGGGACAAGAAGGAAGTTCATAAGCTACGACTGAAGGCGACCAGATTCTGGATATCCCCAAAGGATGAGCTTTACCGACGCTCATTCGGAGGCCCGTACCTGAGGTGCGTTCACCCGAGAACGGTTCCCGACTTTCTATCCGAAATTCACGAAGGAAGTTGCGGAGCTCATACAGGTGGAAGATCTCTGGCACACCGAGCTATTTCCCAGGGTTTTTGGTGGCCATATATATAGAATGATGCTCAACAGTTTGTGAGGCGATGTGTGAAATGTCAAAAATTCTTACCAATACCGAGAAAACCATCTCAGGAACTGCTTCCATTGGCGAGCCCGTGGCCATTTGCGCAATGGGGGCTGGACATAGTAGGACATCTTCCTCGGGCCCCAGGCAATAGGAAGTACCTTCTGGTTGCAACAGATTATTTCACAAAGTGGGTGGAAGCCGAGCCTCTAGCCAACATCAGGGATATTGATACAAGGAAGTTCGTCTGGAGGAACATCATTACCAGATTCAGAATTCCACACACACTTGTTTCGGATAACGGCACACAGTTCGATAGTGGTCCCTTCAAAGCTTTCTGTCAGCAATATGGAATTCGGAACCACTATTCCACCCTAGCTTATCCGCAGAGCAATGGTCAAGAAGAAATCTCCAACAAGACAATCTTGGATGGAATCAAGAAAATGTTAGAAGAGGCTAAAGGAAGATGGGTAGAAGAGTTGCAGAGTGTTATGTGGACGTACCGGACCACACCTCGGCGCTCAACTGGAGAAACCCCCTTCGCCCTGGCTTATGGAATGGAAGCAGTAATCCCATTAGAGGTCGGCTTACCGACCCTGAGAACCGATCTAGTTGAAAGCAACGGTAATAATGTCGTTATTACCCGAGATCTTGATCTAGCAGAAGAGAAAAGAGAACAGGCAGCTCAGAGGATGGCTTCTTATCGGCATCAAATGGCCCGAGCTTATGAAAAGAAAGTTAACCCTCGGTCTTTCACACTTGGAGACTTGGCCCTTAGACGCGTACTGGGGTTGGCAAAGAACCCAACGCATGGAAAGCTCGGAGCAAATTGGGAGGGTCCATACAGAGTTACCCGAATAGGCGGCAGTGGATACTATGAGCTCGAGACCTTGGACCATAAAGCAATATTACGCCCTTGGAACATAGCGAATTTAAGAAAGTTCTATTTCTAAAAAGTGCCTTTTTAATAGAACTCCGAAGTGCCTTCGGAAACTTAAGGGTACCCCTTAGGAATCAACAAGAATTTTGCAAATGTACTGACAAGTTGAAGTTATCAATAAAGATCTTTTGAGGAGTCATCTCCCTGTTCTCACTCTACTTTTCTTGTTATATACGTCCTACTATTAAGGCAGGAAGGCAAAAAATTCTGATAGAAGTATCAACTTAAATCAGGCGCAGCCACCCGATTTGATCCAGGCCCACAGCTAGGCATGACGATGTAAACTGACTTGGGATGGATTGGAGTCCAACAAGATTGGCGGGTCGGTGCAAGGTAAAAACCCTCAGATGCCCAAGCGGATCTGAGAATAACTCTATCGAGATACCGAACTCTTTGAAGAAGGGCCGAGCAAGTGCCATAACTTCAAGAGTTAAGATTTTTTTTCTAAGTATTTAAAGGTCTCTGTTGAGGGACCGAATTCTTTGAAGAAGGGCCGAGCAAGGGCCATAACTTCAAGAGTTAAGAGTTTTTTCTAAGTATTTAAAGGTCTCTGTTGAGGGACCGAACTCTTTGAAGAAGGGTCGAGCAAGTGCCATAACTTCAAGAGTTAAGTCTCTGTTGAGGGACCGTACTCTTTGAAGAAAGGCCGAGCAAGGGCCATAACTTCAAGAGTTAAGAGTTTTTTCTAAGTATTTAAAGGTCTCTGTTGAGGGACCGAACTCTTTGAAGAAGGGCCGAGCAAGGGCCATAACTTCAAGAGTTAAGAGTTTTTTCTAAGTATTTAAAGGTCTCTGTTGAGGGACTGAACTCTTTGAAGAAAGGGCGAGCAAGGGCCGTAACTTCAAGAGTTAAGATTTTTTTCTAAGTATTTAAAGGTCTCTATTGAGGGACCGAACTCTTTGAAGAAAGGCCGAGCAAGGGCCATAACTTCAAGAGTTTGAATGAATTATCTCTAAAAGACCAAACTCTTTTTAGAAGGACCATGCTAGGGCCACCACTTCAAGAGCCTGAATTGGTTTTAAATTAATTGTGTCTAAAAAATTCTCTGATATGAGACCGAGCTCTGTGAATAAGTGACAAGCAAAGATCACCGAAAAAAGTTACTTCCATTCAAAAGATAAGGATTACAACAAAATAACCATTACATCAAAAAATTGCAAAAAACTTGCTAAGTGTTTTCAGGAGGTTGGGAAGAACTTGGCAGGGAGTGCCTAGAAAAGAGCTCGGATGAAGACGGAACCCCTGCAGCAACTAAAGCAGCCTGCCAGCCCTGGCTGAAGTAAGCATCTTTGAGTTGAGGGATCTGCAAGACCAAATCACTTTCTGCCTTTTCAACCCCTTCATCATATGCAGCGTCTTCTTTTTCCTTTGCCTTAGATTTGTATTGCTCATACTCTTCAAGAAGGCTGGAGTAGTCAAGCTGGGACTGCAAAAGTTCAACATTAGCCTCGTGCTCAGAATCTCTAAGCTTCCCGACCTCTGAATGAAGCTTTTTGATCTATTTTGTCAAGCTTTGGTTTTGACCCTGAAGAGCCTTTGCTTCTTCACAGACCTTGGCATATTCCTCGTCTACAGATTCCTTCTTTGCTAGAGCAGAAGCACGGGCATGGATAGCGTCCTTCATCGTTTTGTCCTTTCGGGCTATCTTAGCCCCTACTTCGTGAACTTTTTGCAGACCCTGGAAAGGGGAAGAAGACTTAGAAAAAAAAAATTAAGGGAGGAAATGCTTAAAGGGACAAATGGAAAGCCTTACCAGGACCATGTGTTGGATAGCTTGACGAGAAACTTCATCATCAGTAAGAGCCTCGTTCATTGTCAGGTCCCGTGGCAAGATCACCCCTCGAGCAATTCCTACCGCAACATTAAAATCCTCTATTGCAGAATCCTTTGCAGTGATCTCTCTCCTTTTTTGCTCTAAGAATTGGTCGAAAATGTGGATTGACGGTTTTGGGAGAGAGGCTCGTCTCGGACTCAGCAATCTTTCATTTTTTTAGGGCAGTGTCCTCGGTAAGCTCAAAAACTGAATCATCTTGAGGAATGGGAGAGTGGGCTGAATCTGGAGGATCAAGCTCAACTGGAATAAAAGTTTCAAGGGTCTGAACCACGTCGGGTTGGTCATCAATCGGCAGACCCGCATCATCTGGAAGAACGGCCTCGGCAGGGACCTCGGTAGCCGGTTCCTCAATAACGGAAATAGAAGGCACTGAAGTTGGAGGAACGGGATCAGCAGATGGGGTTGGCTCGACAGTTGATAAAAAATCTAAAAATTTCTTCACCGTTCTACGACCAGAAGCCGCAAGTGAGGACTTCTTTCGTGAGAGGGGAGTCTGCTCCCGAGCAGATTGGATGGCCTCCCGATCTGCAGCTAGGGTTGCATTGGGTCGGTTCGGAACCGCGATGAATGATGTATATGTTAGAGTGTACCCGAGCAGGGTATGTGCAGCTCATCCATTTTTACGGCCGACTCAGGAATCCTGTCCTTTACAGTTTTGCCTTCAAGCAAAAGAAAATTCATCAGGAAACAGCAAGCTAATAAGATATTCAGGATGAGTTAAAATTTCGAATACCTGGAGAACCTTCTTCGTAAGGACAACGGTAGGATGGAATAGCATCAGCAGCATACTCCCAGTTTCTAGAGACAAACACGATATCATTCTCATGTCCCTTGTTGGAATCTGGGAGATGAGTCACAAGATAACGATCTTTCTTCCTCACAGCAAGGTAGAAGTTGTCTCCGGCCAGTTTCAGAATGTAGCAATATAGGATCTCCCACAAACCCAAGCTTAAGTTCAGAAGCCTATTCAACGCTGCTACACCCATCACTATTCTGAAGAAATTGGGGCAACATTGGATGGGGCATAGTTTCATGGCTGATAGAACCCAAAGAAGTAGGGGATCAAGTGGAAAGCGAACTCCTCCTTCGGTGATCGCCCTCGTATAAATTGGAATCCTCTCTCTCGAGCCAATCAGAGGCTCATCCTTTCCAGCGACTTTCACCTCAACGTCGTCTGGAATGTTGTACTTAGTTTTGAAAGCTGGAAGGTATGAGAGGGGCCATTGAAGAAGATGAACGTAGAAAGAAGTGAAGGTGCAGATACAAAGAAAGAAATGAGTTTGAAACTGAGAAGGCAAAGTGACAGAAAGATGAAGGGAAATCGTTTATAAAGGGAGGGAATTTCAAAGGGTGGCATTTAAATGACTAGATTCGTCGCCAAAAGCAAAGGGGGATGTTCCCAAAAAGGCGTGAGCAATGATGACACTAAGGACACAAAACGGCTGACAGACGAAAAGCGTCTGTCAGACGTTTTTTGGGGGCAAATGAAGGGGGTGACTCCCATTATCACACGTGTCAAGGCATTAAATGAACCCACGTGAGGATGACAAGACAAGGCACGTGGAGAAGTCCTTAGCCACTCAGCTCATTGACCTAGCTGAGCTGAGCAAAGTGTTCGACAAACAGTTAAAGAGTTCGGCTCTTACCAAACCCTGTTGTCAGAAATGTTCGGTATTTGGTGAATTAGTACGGTTCTTACTATGAACGATCTGATCGAAAGAGCTCGGTAATAAACTGAAGAGCTCAGTCCACATTATAGTCGAGCTGTTTTGAACGATAAATACAGAGCAAAGGAGACGCCTATAATTCAAGCATTCTAGATAAATGAATGGGCGAAATGATAGGAACGACAAAGGGATTGCCGGAAAAATATCAGCAACTTCCCAACTAGAGCCGCCTGATTGGAGGAAGGTGTACCACCTTGAATCGGGAATCATGGAAACCCTAACAGAATAGTGATCTATAAAAGGCACAAGGAGCCAGGATGAAAGGTACGCTGAACTCTCCTTGTCTTCTTGCAATTCAATCAGTTCCATTACTGACTTAAGCATCGGAGTGCCTTCGATCGAAGCACTTCAATCTTGGGCAGTTTGTTCGTTTTGCAGGGAGGAAAGACTAGGAGATCAAGTTCAGAGCTCGCCTTTAGCAGAAATATTCATTCTATATTCTTGTAGGAGGTATCCTCAATTTTTGCCTCTTACACCAATATAATCAAGTTTTTATGTGTTACAGTTCACCCACAAGTGGCCACAAGCTTTAACCTACCAAAATTCAAACTCACATGCAACTGAGACTAAAGAGAATCCACATTACAGTAATAACACCAGAAACAATGAGAAACCGTCCAAAGTTGGCAATCAACGTCATGAATTCCAGAACCTTAAACTGTGTGCCGGCACCGAGTCTACATACCTTATTTTCTGCGTGTCTGACTGTCGACGACAACATTTTTCCACGTCGGCTTAACGACAGATTCTTACTGCTAAATCAAAATGAAACACCCACCGTTGAAAATATCCAAAGAAAAATCTATAGACCAAAACTTTTATTAAATTTTGATATATATATATATATATACTAGTTATTCCCCGTGCCTGAAGGCACAGAGTAATAAAAAAATTTGTCAACATATTTGTATTCACACCCAAAATCAAATTACAAATATAGAGGAGAGATAAAGAAATTTAAACACCGATTATAGTGGGAATGAGTGGTGGTAGTGGTGGTGGGCAACAGTGGTGATGGTGGGAGACGGTGATGGTTGTGGTGGGTAAGGCGACGACCGTGGTGGTGGTAGCAGCCATGGGTGGCAATGGTGATGGTGGTGGTGAGTTTTGAGTGACGATAATAGTAGTGGCAACAGTCGTGGTGGTGGGTGTGGGTGGTGGTGGGCGACGATGAGTGTTTCTAGACGACAGTGTGATAGGTGGTAGCAAATGTCGACGGTGGTAAATGTGGTGGGTGTAGGTGACAGTGATGGGCGATGACAGGTGGTGGTGGTAAGTGTGGTGGGGTAGGTGACAGTGACTGGTGGTGATGGTGGGCGACGATGGGTGGTGGTGGGTGCTGACGGTGGGCGACAGTGATAGTGGGATGATGGTGGTAATGGTAATAAATATAAGAATAAGATGACTGTGGTGGTGGTGGGTGATAGCCATGGATGACGATGGTAGCAATCGATGGTGGGTGGCGGTGGGGCAGTGAGGGTGGGGTGGGGGTGTGGCGATGGTGGAGGTGTGGCAATGGCAATGGTGGAGGTGGTAGGGGTGATGGTGGGACAGTAGCGGTGATGGTAAGGTGTGACAGCGGTGGTGGTGGGGATGGTTGTGATGGGGCGGTGGAAGTGGTGGTGTGACGGTGGTGGTAGTGGTAGTGATGATGGTGTGGTGGTGGTGGGCAGTGGTGGTAGGGCAATGGAAATGGTGATGATGGTGTTAAGGTGGTGGCAGCGGCGGTGATGGTGGTGGTGGTGGTGGTGGGTATGGTAGGGTGGCGATAGTGATGGTGGCGGCGACAACGGTGGTGGGGGTGGTGGTGGTGGTGGGGGTGGCAGTGGTGATGGTGGTGGAGCGGTGGGGTGGTGGTGGTAGAGGTAGTGGTGGGGCAGTTTCAAACACTATTTTTTTTTTAAGTACTTATGAAAAATAATTTGTAGAAATACTTTTAAAAAGTCACTTCAAACACACCCTTAGTAGCCTATTTTTCGTATTAAATTTGGGGTGTTAATATTTGTCGTAAGATTAACTTTAAAGTAAAATTTAAAGCGATCTCAACCGCGAATTGTAAAAATTCATTTTATTTATCTTTTGAGATTTGAATTGTATTGTACTTTATTTTATATCTATAACAATATTATATTCATCAAAATTTTTATTAAATTTTGACTCCCAAATATGCGAATGATTAGTAGGTTTGACCAGGGACGGTCCGAGATATTTTGAGGCCTAAAACGAAAATAATAAATAAGGGTTTTTTTTAACATTAATAATACATATTTTTTTATTTTTTGAAATGTAAAAATAGTAATTTAATTTTTATATTCAAGTTTTTGTTATTATAATTGAATTTGATGGTAAGAGAGGGAGAGTGAAAAGGGAAAAGAGAATGATTGAAAAAACTAGGGTAAATTACACCCAGACCCCCTCAGGTTTGTCACTTAATCAGCTAGACCCCCTCACATTTAAAATATTACATCTACACCCCCTCAAGTTTGTGCGCTTATAACAAAGAACCCCCTGCCGTCAGTCTCTGTTAAAAAAAAAAATACTATCATCTAATACACAACTAAAATTCCCATATTACCCTTTTGTTTTGTCCACTGTTAGTTCGTTCAAATAATTTGGAGACATGATTCTGGACTGTTTTTTTTTTTTGGGACTGTTCTGGACGTTTCTCTTATCCACAGCAGCTGAATTTTTTCAGCACATGGACTCTTTTATTTTATATATATATAAAATAAATCAAGCATTATGCATAATCCAATAGAACCCAAGTGTCATGGCAAGCCAATAACATGATCAAATTTTAGAGGAAAAAAAGTACTCTGCAATAAATCTGAATGTAACAAAAAAAAAGGAAGAGAAAGGCCCTCTAAATATCCATATCCTGAGAAGAACAAACAATAATAAGGCAGCTCCAAGGTCAACCTCTGAGCAGCTTTCTTCGCAAGAACCTTTTCTTTGGCCTTGGTTTTGGCTTGGGATTTAGAACCCATGATCCCACCGCCCCACTTCTTCCTGTACTCATCATATTTATCATTGAAGTTGGCGTTTATGGCTTCCAAGATTTTGCTAAACTCCAATTAATTTAGCATCTCAGCTACTGCTATTGCGGGAAAAAAAATACTTACTGCACGAGTGGATTACAATGCAGCAGGCTCTATGTGGACCAAGTGTATGCTGGTTCTTTCTTTGCTGCAATAAGCCAAAAACAATGCAGGCATCCAATATATGCTGGGAGACAAAAACAATATAGACATCCAAAAAACATCACCTAAGCATTGATAATAATTCCCGATGTCAACATATTTACATCCCCAGTAACCAGATATCGAATATATTGTTGGGAACCAAAAACAATGCAGGCATCCAATATATGCTGGGAGCCAAAAACAATGTAGGCATCCAAAAAACATCACCTAAGCATTTCTAATAAACACAAAAGATTCACTTCCAACAAAAGCTCCAGCATACTCAAAATACACCCACCATGCCACAACAAAAGTTACTTTCATAACTAAAAAGAAATTTAGAACATAGCTTCAGATTCCACAGCCACAGTAGGTGCAACAGGTTCAGAAACTTTGTTACTTCCTTCTTGAGTGCTTGTCTTCGGTACTCCAGTCCTCGAAGGCCTACTTTTTTTCTTTCCTCGTCTCTAACAAATTGAATTAGTAATGTCAACATATTATTACTCAGATGTTAAATAACAATTTACTATCATAGCTTAATTAAAATTTTAGTATAGGATATAAGATTAACTATAAAAGATGAATACAAGCAAAAAAAACTACAACAGGTGAATTTACACACCTTATTGCCTAGCATAGCTTCCAAACCTTCCATTCCTGCATTAACTTGAGAAGACTGAGAAGTTGCAATTCCACAGCCCTGTGTATTACTAGCAGCAGTCACACCTCCCTGCCCACTAGTAGCAACTGTCACACCTCCCTGCCCACCACTAGTAGCAGTCACACCTCCCTGCCCACGAGTAGCAGCTGTCACACCTCCCTGCCCACTAGTAGCAGCTGTCACACCTCCCTGCCCACCACTAGTAGCAGTCACACCTCCCTGCCAAAGCAACTTAAAGCATGACTAAAGCAACTTAAACAATATGTTATAATGTAGTAAAAGTTATACCAAAGCAATTTTAAAAGTATCTAGCATACCAGATGTTAAAAATGAAATAAAACATACGAGTAACCTAATTTTACACTCACATCCGAAGTCGATCTCTTTCTTTGGCCTTTTCTTATCCTTATTGGACCTCTTTGACAAGTCCTCTTATTATGGCCAAACTCTTTGCAGTTTACACATCGAACAGTGCAAGATCTTTTAGACTTAGTGGATGGGCCTGATTCATCTACCTCTCTTCTTCTATTTTTCCTTGGCCTTCCAGGGAGTCTTCTTAATGGTGGTGGCAGCAGCTGAGATGGAAAGATGCCATCTAATTGTGGCCATAACTTGACATCAGGAATGGGATGAATCATTTCACTGTAAGCCTTAAGGTATGTCTCCTTATAATAACATGGATCACAAAAATCCTCAAGGTTTTGCCTCCTATATGCAATGCCAACAGCTGCATGCTTGCAAGGTATTCCACTGATGTCCCATACCATACATTCACAAGTCCTCTTACCAATATCAACTACATAATGAAATGATCCATCTGTGATCTGAAATTCGTCATGACCAGCAAGCAAGATGGTACATTTTCTAGATTCATGCTTCACAACATTCAACTTCTCCACAGTTTTTGGTGTCACGGAGTTAGGCCAAGTACATGCCTTTTCATACCTCTTTTGCAACCTATTCATAAGTTTAGCCCTCAAACTCTCTAGCAAGGTTAGTATAGGTTTTTCCCTCAACTCTCCAACCCAATTGTTGAAAGACTCACTCAAATTGTTTGTCACATGGTCACTTTTCACAGAAGTATCAAAGGCATGCCTTGCTCACATTGAGGTAGGCATCCTTTGAAGCCATGCAAATGTTGCAGGCTTTACATCCTTAATTCTCTCCATGGCATAATTGAAATCTTGTGGTGTGTATGCCCTTGCAGCTTTCCAGAACAATTTCCTTAGAAGTAACCCAGAGAAGGTGGCCCTAAAGTTGTTATAAATGTGCCTACAACAATGTCTACTAAAGGCATGTGGCACAATATGATTAATGGCCTCCTTGCAACCCTGCATAAGTACACAAAAATTGCATAAGTAGAATAAAATCATTAGTCAATAATAAGTACATACTAAACTGCAGAAAGAACTACCAAAAAGGTAATACCTTCTGTCTATCAGTCATGAAATTCCATGACTTAACCTCTTGGAACCCATCCAACATTTCACTGAGCCACTCGAAGAAAAAACACCAACTATCCTTTGTCTCAGATTCCACAACAGCAAACGCAACTGGAAACAAACCATTATTTCCATCTAATCCAATCGCAGATAAAAGCACACCTCCGTAAGGCCCTTTCAAATGGCACCCATCAAAACCTAGGAAAGTCCGACATCCTGTCATGAAACCTTGCCCAAGAGCAGAGAATCCAATAAAGATTCTCTTGAAAGATGGAGAAGCTGCCAAGTTATGCAACTCGTAATGGATCTTGGCAATGCTACCCGGGTTTGTTTGATTCACCAAATGAGCATATGTAGGCAACCTTCCATACGAATCACCATGGTTACCTTGAATCCATTCTAGAGCCTTCTTTCTTGCCCTATACAATTGCATATCGGGAGGTTGGACTCCATACTTTTTCAGTTCTTCCCTCATTCCTGACATTGTCACATTAGGATTAGCCCTCAACATATTTACTAGTTTTTTAGCAATCCATGGTGCATTTGCTTCCTTGGGCTTGGTATTCCTAACACAACTATGGATAAAGTTATATGTCTTTACCTTGTAGGTAAGCATATCTGGCAAGAGAGAAGCGTGTATCCTCCAAGGGCACCCCTCAACACCACAGTGTGCTGTTACCCTCTTCCTTTCATTTTTATCTCTGACCAATGGGAATCCCTCTTGAATCACATAATCCCTTAAAGCATCTCTAAAGGCATTGATGTTTGAAAATAACATTCCTTTCTCAAATTCAATTTTTTCACCTTCCCCAACGTTGAATATTTTACCATGAAGTGAACCATCCAAAGGGTCATCCTCATGATCATCATCTTCATCATTAGAATCTACATGTTGGCCACCCTCATCATTTGACTCATAGTCTGATAAGGGTCCACCATCTTCCATATTATCAATCTCTCTCTCAGTATCCAGTAACTCCAAACCACTCAAACTAATATCACTTTCAGTGTGCACACACCACCCATCATCATCACTAAATTTGTACTCTTCATCCTCAGTGGCCATCCTACACACGAACAAAACAAAACAACTATTTAATGATAACAGTTTGAAATACAAAAAAAAAACTACCCTTAATTTTATCCATGGAAAAGCCTTTCTCTTTGGTTAAGTATACATTGGACAAGAGAGTACAGCCACGAAATAAAAGACAAGGTGGCCATTATAATACAAGAAGAAACAAGGCATGTGCCTAGAAAAGAACAAAAAGTTGGAAAAAAGATTTATCTTTAACGATGCAATATACGTATCACTTAAGCAGATAGTTTAATAATCATAATTGAAAATCTCTATCATTGGTGTATAATTTAATACATTTAGTAATAATAAATCAGGCACTATATCCCTGCATAATGAAATTATTGTCTTAATATAGAATGTTTCTGAAGAGATGTGGGCTGGTGCCCACATGATCATCAAGTGGGTGATGAGACAAGGAGATCTCTTTGGCCCACTTACAAGATCTTGGAAATCAACATTTTCGATGCTTTGGGATAGAGATTTCACTGACCTAATTGAACAGATTGTTTGGAAAATGAAAACGAAAAGGAAAAAAAAGGAAAAAAAAAAACCCTAGGTTGTTTGGAGAAAAAAAACCCAAATTTTTCCTAAAAAATCCTAATTAGGATATGTACCTTTCAACACCTTGGAATCTTCCACCTCCTAGTAATCTTGGATCCACTTGGGAAGGCCAGACGCCAAGAACAGCAGACGCCAAGAACAGTTCTTCCAGCTGAGAGAGTGAGGCAGGTTGAAAAAGCGGGTGTAAAAAGCGGGAAAGCTAATATACTCAGGTAGAGGGGTAGTTCAGTAATTGTAAAGGTCTTTAGCAATATCTAGGGGCATTTTAGGTCTTTTCAGTGGTTCCGTTTCCACCGTTAATTAGTCGTCAGCCACAAGGGGTGTAGATGTAATATTCTAAATGTGAGGGGGTCTAGCTGATTAAGTGACAAACCTGAGGGGGTCTGGATGTAATTTACCCAAAAAACTATGATAGTAAATTTCAAATGTCCTCTCTCTCTCTCTCTCTCTCTCTCTCTTAGGCTAGACAATTGAAGTCGTCGGCTAAGGGCCCATATTTTTTGGGCCTTTAAAATTTTAAAGATTTAGATTTACTTAACTTTAAACTATTTTTAAAAATTTTAGATTCATGTTTAATTAAGTCTAAATTGTTTATTTACCGAAGAAAAAAGTCTAGATTTGTTTTCAAGGTCCCAAATAAAACTTTTAGATGAATGTTCAATCAAATCACATTTTTCTTTTTGGCCCAAATTTTTTTTTATAGACACTGATTCAATGAAGTTAAATTTTTCTTTTATAAATTCTATACTAATATGAGACTCATTATGTTAATCATAATAATAATCATAACAAAACTATGTAATTGTTTCTTTCGTATATTATTTCTGACTATTTTGATCAACTTGAAAAGCATGTATTTTGGTTTTTGTTTTTTGAATTTGATGATTTTTTGATAAGTTAAATTTATTGAAATTTAAATTGAGTTTGTTAAAAGTTTCTTTCTTTTGCCATGACAGCATAAACATCACTAAAGTGAGTAATATTGAACTTCAAATATACTCTCTTACTATTCTTTTGACTATGAGTTCTTGAATGAATTTTATAAGTCTAAATGATATGCTACAAAAATTGAATTCAAAATTTTAAATAGTAAGTAGGCATCTCAAATAATAAGAAATTTATTTTTAAATAAATATATTTTAATAAAAATATTATATATTATCATAATAATCATAATTAATAACATATCATCCAAGAATTTCATCTAGGGCCTCCGTTTGGCTCGGGCTTGCTTGCTCTCTCTCCTATTACTTTCAATCACATTTTGTCCTTCCTCACACTCTCTCTAATTTTTGATTTAACGAATTAGGATAAAAAAAGTTGAAAATTGGGGTTTAGTCCTCCTTAAGGAACTTATAATGAATTTAGTCCGTCAAAGAAACTTATTTTAGGATAAGTCCGTTTTTAATCTTACTAATAAATAATTAGAGATAAATACTATGTATCCCAAATTTATAACTCAAATTTGCATCCCAAATGAAGGGGGGTCGTTAGATGAATGGGTCCATCAACTTTTTTAAATGGGACCCACTGATCCAATAGTCCTCCTTCATTTGTGATACAAATTTGGGTTGCAGATTTGGAATACATAGCATTACTCATAATTAAATTCACTATTTTTTAAAAACTCTAAAATACCCTTCCTTGAAAACAGCTTAAATTAATTTCTTATCTAGAAAATTGTTATTCCTTAATTCAATGTTAATGGAGATATGTCAATAAAATTTTCATCATAAATTTAAAATTCAAATTTAAACCGTACAGTTTTCAGTTCACTTCCTTGAACATTATCAGAAACTTCAAGATCAAGATTTTTGTGATTGACAAAAATATGATTCGCACGCAACTCATTCAACTTCTTCCGGAAGACCTCTCGATCACGCTTGACCAGTTCGATTGCAATCTGAACGTTCGTTATGTCTTCTTCTTTGGTGCCATTGATATCTTGCTCAGTAAGATCATCTTTCGTTATCCCATCCGCCATTGATGATCTTTCAACAACAAACAACGAAACTATTGATTTTGGGGATGTTTTGAACTCGTAATGCTTGAAAGATAATTAAAATAATAGCCTAATTATGATTGAATTATTGGTACCGATTGTATGTTACTATTTTTTAAAAATATTACTATTTTTGGGTTTGAATGTTCTATGTTATTATTTTTTTGACCATGTTACTATTTTTTTTTTTTTTTGTTAAGTATGTTACTGTGTTGTTGAGGATGTTACTATTTTTTTTAAGCATATTACCACTGTTACTTTTTCAAATATTAATATTCAATGTTATTATTTTTTTATTTTTTAATGTTATTATTTTTTGTTTTTGAATGTTATTATTTTTTTTGTGTTTGAATGTTACTATTTTTTGTTTTTAAAGTTACTATGTATATATATGAGAAAAAAATAATCCTAATTTATATCTGGATATAGATAGATATGAGAGATATATATTTTTAATGTTAATCAAACTCCTAAAATTTAGGAGTTATTAGTTTTTAATTTTGTTTCAATTAAATATAATTACTAAGGGTATTTTGAATAATGGAGATCAAAATGGACTTGTTCCCAAACAAATTTCCTTGATAATTTTATCACCAAATAAGTCAACATATAGAGACCCGCCCCAAATTTCCCTAAAACAAGAATTTAGGAAGGTGCCATCAAATTTTTTTGAACATATTGTGATATTAAATTTTTTTGAACATATAGAGACCTGCCCCAAATTTTTTTTTTCATATTAAATATGTATTTTTTGAAATAAAATTTAGACATATTTAATTATGTTCACCCTAATATTGTGTTCTGGTGATATTGATTTGGATAGACCCCTACTTAGATGATTTTTAATTTTTCGAACAATATTATTGAGACATAATTTAAAGACCTAATATATTGTGATATTAAGTCTAATAATGTAAAACCCGGGCAAATTTGAACTTTTTCTGAAAAAGGGTAAAATGGTAATTTGTCACCCTTATGCGTATTTAAAATGCTCATGTTCTAGAGCTCGGATGGAGAAACGGAGTTCGCCATTGGATTCATATCGCAAAATCTAATTACCCTGCCAAATTTCGTCGAATTCCGAGATAGTCGGATTTATGCACGTCGTTCGAGACGGCTGGGTGGCGAATGACCTCACAAAGGTCCCCAAATATAAATTTTATAAAATTTATGTATAATTGAACAAAAGTTCAAATAAAATTAATTTGAACTTAAATTAGTACGAAATGAATCGTTTTGGGACGAAAAACGGATCCGGATCAGTGGGTGACGTGTGGCGCGACGTAGGCCGAGCATTTAAAATTATAAATAGGGACTTAAATGAGATATTTCAGCAGAAATATCTCATTGTTAAGCCCCTTTGGCCGGCCATAGAGAGAGAAGAGAGAAAACATTGATTCTTCAAGCTTCTCCTTTGATTTCCCGGAGTTCCGTCGCTCGGAATTCGTCGGACCAAGACTTAAACTTCTTCTACTCAACGAGGGCTACGTCTACGTACCAAAAACAAGATATTTCACCGAAGATCCAAAAGGGTGATCTTGGAGAAATCAAGTCTTGGAGGCTTTCTTTGGTATTTTTGGGAATTCTATCATTCCCTTCACGTTACTAGAGGTAGGGTTCTTCCTACTTTGGTTCATTTCCTACCTAGCATGTTCATAAGGGGTGGTTAAGTGTATGTTGATGTATATCACTTGTGTATTGTTAAGGAAAATGAAGAATTGAGTGTAGGAATAACTTAAGCTAAATTCTAGCTTGCAATTGATACATGGACTGTTTTTGTGCATTTTCATGGACTGCTTTTGTGCACTTTCATGGGCTGAATTTGTGCACCTTCATGGACTGAATTTGTGCACTTTCATAGACAGTTTTTGTGGCTGTTTATTGGGGCTGTTTTGTGTCCGTTTATGGACTGTTTAACGGGCTGCTTAGTGGCGAAATTGTGGGCTGCTTAGTGGCTGATTTATGGGCTGTTTTTAAGTTGTTTTGGATTGAAATTGCGGACTGTTTTTGGACTGTTTAGTGGCTGAAATTGCGGACTGTTTTTAAGTTGTTTTGGATTGAAATTGCGGACTGTTTTTGGACTGATTTGGAGCTGAAATTGCGGACTGTTTGTAAGTTGTTTTGGATTGAAATTGCGGACTGTTTTTAAGTTGTTTTGGAGCTGAAATTGTGGACTGTTTTGGGTTGAATTTATGGACTGTTTTGGGCTTATTCTATTCTATGATGTTCATGTGAAAGGGGTTGATGTATGAGACCTTGTATAGGACTCTTACCTATTGTTGGTGACTTGATTAAATGGGTGTTGGAAGTGGAGATAATATATTCCATCTTGAAATAGTGGAGTAGAAATTACTTAGAATAAATTCTTGTGTTATATGATACTTGTAGGATTCTTCCTATTTGGGATTATTCCTAACCTAGGTGTTTTATATGAAATGTTTATATGGGATGAGTAGGGTGTTAGAGACTTAACACTTACTAAATGGTTATGGAAATGACCTAGATCACTTCCTTGTTTAATTGGATGTAGGGATCCTCTTAATTGGGATTATTCCGGTAGAAATGACTTGGAACAAATTCTATCATGAGATTTGGTGTGGAAGTTCTTTGTGAAACCACTTAGGACATGGTAGTGTGTAGGCACTCTAAATGTTAATATTGTGTCTTGTGAATAAAATGAATTGGTGACATGAATTATAGGATGACTTGTAGAGTTTTCCTTCCATTTGGGTTCCTCCTATTGTGTATAGTTATGGAATTAAGGAAAAAGGGTAGAGAATTGGCTTAGGCTATCTCTTAGCTTGAGAATGATGCATGATAGTTACTTGTGAATTTTCTTGTAACTTAGTGGAATTTGGGCATGATTTGTGTTCAACATGAAGGTTGTCTTAAAGGTGATTGATAAAACACCTTGAGTGATTGAAATCATGCGTTACATGACTATGTTTAGCATGTTGAATGTTGTGGTGAAATATGTTAATATGTTGCTAAGATATTAGTTTCATGATGTTTTATGGTAATTGTATGCTTAAGACATATATTGTCATGACATATGTTGATATGTGGTTTAAATTGTTCATAAGGCATTCATTGCATCTTGAACATGTGGAAAGTGTGAAATGAAGCATTGCATTTCATGTGTATGGGAGCATCACATTCATGAGCATAAGTCATGGGTATGGGGGTGTGAGGTGCATGTTTAATCAAACACCTTATTTGGTGGTTGATATGTGGACTTGGAAATGTGGATCGATAGTCACATGAAGTCGCATGATTGCATGAGAAAAACTTGTGTCGGGTATAGAAAGCAGGGCTAGACTCTCCCTCGGGTGCAAAGCCCGGTCACATGGTTCAGGCACTTTGCCGGCGGTGAAATTCCAGAAAAGTGCTGGTGTTTACGGAACCGGAGGTTGAGATACCAAAATCCGTTGCTCAACAACACACAAGCTTTTGTTAATAAAAACATACTCTGTCAATGAGTATCATCCCATAATGATCTGATTTATAAAATGCATGACTTTTATTCAAAGCAATCATTGGATGTTTTTCCGTCCATGACGGGTTCATTACATATTGGTACTGCATTGTGTCGTGTGAGTCGGGGAGGACTCGGGGAAATCTGCATGAGTGAGTCGCATCTCATTTCATGGCATAACATAGTAGAAGTCCAGCCCTTAATGCATGTTCTTTTAAGGAATTGTGGATGTGTGTGTAAATTGTTGCATATACACTCTTCATGTGCATCTAGGGGGGGGAGTAGCCTCTGTAGGAAATTCTCTACTGGGCGTTGGCTCACCCTATACGGGAAACATTTCAGGTATGGGATATACGCCGGTGGACGGCTCTCATTCGGGGCCGCAAGGATGAAGAAAAGCCGACTTGTGGCTTTTAATGCATTGTTTTTGTAAAACAAACTTGAAAAATTATATTTTTGGACATGTAATGTGTAAAATAGTTGTAATCGAACTCTTATGGACTATGTTAATGTAACATTGCATGTTATTATATGAGTAGGGATAAATGGACCTGGTGTGGTCAATGTCTTGCTTATAAATGGATCTGGTGCGGTCATTGTGTTATATTGGGTCTCAGATGAGTCATGTTAATGTATATTGTACAGGTTATATTTTAGGTAGAGCTCCCTGTAGAAAGGAGACTCTGCCCGATTTTGTTAAATTATGGATCCCGGTAAATGGGACGCAACGGTGTGATATCGAGTTACACGATATCCATAGGCATTCCGCGGGTTGATGGGTGATCAACGGACCCCCGGATTTTGGGGCGTCACAAATAATGAGTTTAAAATTTTAATAAACTACACTATATATCTAATGGTTACAATCCATTGGGTATTTGCCAATTAAATCTCAAATTAGGTGCAACTAATATTATTGTTAACTTTTAAACATGTTTCAGACATGTTCAAATAAGTTTTGAACATATTGAGGTTATTTTATAATTTTTTTAAATTGAAAGGTTATTTCGTTATTGTATTAAAATGTGTGTCGTTATGTAGTAAACTATAGCATCATAAATCAAATATTGTTACCACGATTTTATAAATAAAAAAATATACTATTGATAAAATTGATTTGTAAATCTTTTAAATAATAAAAACATAATAGGGTCAATTGTAAGTGATAATAATTAGCCGCACTCTAGATAAGAAATTTTAATTATTATTTTTTTTATTCATGTCATTTATATCGGTTTTTAATCTTCTTTGTTTCCTTAACTTTTAAGTATAAAATATAATTTCAATAAATATGAATTTATAAAATTTTACAGTCAATTGAAAAAAAAATTAAAATGTGTTAATATGCCCACCCTAAAAAAAATTTCTAACTCTGTCCCCAAATTAAACCCATTCTTGTTTCACCACCCGACTAATCTCTTGTCTTCATTGCATTGGGTATTGTTAGTATTAATGTGAAGATAGTTGGTTTTGGGAGGGTGATATCAATATGATAGATTATTTATCATGATTCTTTAATTATATTAAACATGCAAATATATTAAACAAACACAAAAAGTTATTTATGTAATTAAGAACAAAACATGAGTATGTAAGAACTAAACTGTAACGCTTGAAAATGTAATATATAAAACTGACCTGAATGTAGATCAGGAATGAAAATTGAAATTGTACATCAAGACTAGTATTTGACACTCTATACTTAAGATATATTTCACCCCCGCACTGGTAATAATGAAAATTTTGGCGCTTGCCTCCTAAGATACAAATGTTCTTTATGCAAACAGAAGTAACACTCTAATCTGTTTGCCCGGCAAATCACACTATGTTGTGTACTCTCTGTAATGAACACTCTTGAAAATGATAAATGTAATGACTCTGGTAATCACGAATTTTGACAGTACCAAGTTCTTAATGCAAAAATGCAAAATGAATCTTGGTCATTTATAAATGTAGAGGTGACTTCCCGGATTAATCATCATTGATCATATCACTACAAGAATTATGGGAAAATTCGGCATTTAATTTCCGGCGTTTAATGTAAACGCCACTAAAACTGGCGTTTGTTTGTACACGCCACAAATTTTTAATAAAAATAATAATTTTTTTTTTTTTCGCTTAATTTCCGGCGTTTAAGTATAACCGTCACAAATTCTTAATTAAAAATAATAAAATTTTTTTTTTTTTCCCCCAACATAAGCCTAATTTTTTTCCCAATTCACTTTCTCGACTTCCCTGCGGACGACGCTCAGAAGCCGATCCTCGCTGGCTCTTCTCAGGCGACTTCAGCTCCGGCATCACAAGCAGGTCTTCCATTTCTCTACCTATTCAGAGACACTGGTATTTTGAGCCATTTCATCTAATTCAAGTTTCTTTATACAACAATGGACGAGGATGCCCCAAATTTACTCCGTCGTATGTCAACTCGAACTCGTAGGGTTGCTACAAAAATGGCTGCGGCACTTGCCAGCAATGACAATCGAACACAGTCTGTCGAACTCCTTTCGCTGTCTTTTTCAGTGTTTGATTGTGAATTTGAGTGAGGTTGTGGCCTCGAATTGATTACTAGCTTGGGCATCTATCTCAATATTCAGTGATTCTTCTTTGTTAAAACTGTTGTATTAGGCAGTTCTTGCTCGTCTTGAAGCTTTGGAAAATGACAATGCTGGTGCATAATTGATACAGGCTGACGATGACGACGATGCATCTCTCGATGAGGATGATCAAGGTCTACTTTTGGTTAATCCTTTTTTATTTTCTTTACTATTTTTGCTTGTCAAACATTATAAGTTTTGCTTTGAAGATGTTTTAGATTACAAGTTTCTTTTGTGACTGTAATTTTGTTTCACAGCTGAATTATTATTATAGAAAACATGTTTGGTTAACATAAGCTGCCTAGCATTTAGGTATTACTACCATACCTGAAATATGGTCCTACTTATCAATGCTCCTGATACGGGGAGCCTCCCCACAGGAAAAAAATTACATGTAGGCTGTAGCTACCCTGTCCATCAAATGACTTCTAACTTTATGTTTGTGAGTTTTGGAAAGAAAATAAAATAAGGGATCATGAAGGAGAGGAGAAAAGAAGAGAAAATGTAATTCTTCATCTTTGTTTGGGAGCTTAGTAGAGAAAAAAAGTGAAGAAAATATCATATTCAGCTCCGGCATCACAAACAGGTCTGGATTCGGTTCATCTTTTCCCTTCCGAAGGGCGACAGACGGTTTCCTCTTGGCTCTGCAAGTGGAAGTTGTACTAGGTACCACACCACACCATATCAAAATTTTATTTATTTATTTTTGGTAATTCTGCTTTCAACTATGTATTTTCCTGTATATATGTATGTCGACTCTATATCTGTGTGTCAGCCATGGAATTTCAAATCTATAACAGGGATCAGAGGGTTCATCCATTAATCACTTCAAAAAATCACTTCAATGTCAAGCAAGCTTAAGACTTGACCAATTTCGATATATTGTTGACTAGATGTCAAGCATGAACACTCCCTGACTACCATAGTACGTACTTTGTGTTCAAGGATTTTCTTAATATGTTACTTTACCTTTCTTGTTCTATGATATTGAGTTGCATGTTCCATGTATCATATGTGTATGCTTCTAGTTCATTTTGAATTATTTTTTTAGTTATTTTCAGTTTGTCCTTTTTCTGATTCTAGTTAGATAAACTGAAAACATATGTTTCCTGAATGTGGCGCTTAGTATTTAAGATGTAAAAGTGATTTGCCTTGTTTTTTGGTTGTTTGAATGTGATACTCTGATTTTTGGTCCTCAAGCACTTGGCATGTCATTCATCGGGCCTTACAGGTTGATGCACCGGGCTTTGTTCCTATGTCTCCAATGTAAGGCCCCCTGTTCAATTCCACGGAATCATTTCAATTGATTGTTATAAATCTTAAGTTTGTATGTTAAACGGGTTGGCCTTGTATATCTTAGTTAAGAAAATCTAGCAAAGAAAGCCACAGAAGTATTTAATTCCTTACCTTTTTTGCTGTTCTTTTATCATATTCACTTTGGTCCTTGAATTAGGGTCGCTGTTTGGAACTATGTGGGATGGGTCACTGACTCACTAATAAAGCTGTGTTTAAGTTAAGACACTGCCCATCCTTATGGAGTATGCTAAAATTGAGTGGCATCTGAGTAAACACCTTTGTCATTTCTGCATAAATTTTCCACCACCTCACTTCATATAGTGTGGCAACTATTGGTCTTAATGCAGGCTCATATACAAAATAGATATCGTTGGGGCACAAATTGCATAGTTTTGTGTACTGAGCAGTTTCGTTGCTAAATAGTTTGGGGCACAAATTGCATAGTTTTGTGTACTGAGCAGGTAGTTCAAGGTTGGATTCAAGTAATTGCTGTCTTGTTCTTTGAAATTTTTGATTGGCTACATACATTTATGATTTGGAGTTCAATTTGTCAGGTATTGTGTTTAATAAGGGATGATGCAGAGCTTGCCAACAGGAAAGAGATATTGGGAATCTCATGTATAGCTCAAATTTGAGTTTTGATTTTCTGTTTTGCCTTGTTGGAATTTTGCTATGCTGTAGCAGTCACTGCTTTGCTGCTAGGCCTGTACTGTTGTGCAGGAGTTAGGCTGCTGCTGTTGTGGTGCCTCTGATCAGCTGGGAGTATTGTGCAATTTTGGAGGAGTAATGTGGAAGATTGGAGATGATTTTGAAGGATTAAAGCTGTTATTCATTGTAACAGATTTTCTATAACTCTTGCGAACTGAAAATCTGTTTTTTGGTAACAGAATTTTTGTTGGCTTGTAACAGTTTTCTGTTTTGAGTTTAAACAGTTTTTTCTGTTTTGTTAAAAAAAAAAATGTTAATGGCATAATTTTATATACCATTAAAATTTTCTAGCTTTGATTTTAATGGCATAGTGTTGACTTTGCTGAGAGCAGGGGTGATGATGGGTGAAACAATGATTTTAAACAGCAAAATTTTCTGTTTTGATTTTATAATTTTATTCATTTTATAATTTTCTGTTTTGATTTTAAACAGCAGGCGTGTAGGATGCAAAAAAAAAACCATTACCGGCGTTTATTTAAACGTCGGAAATAATTTGCAGAGAAGTAATAATTACCGGCGTTTAAATAAACGCCGTAAAATAGCTCCGGTCACCGAAATTTTAAAACGAAGTCGTCGATTAAATAAACGTCACTTAAATGTTTTGTAAACGTCACTTTAATTTTTGTGGCGTTTAATTATACGCCGGTAATTTTTCCGACGGAGGTTTCGGCGTCGTTAATAACAAACGTCAATAATAATATTTTGTGGCGTTTATTTACAATTACCGGCGTTTATTAAACGCCGGTAAATGTCTTTTTTCTTGCAGTGTATATAACCCAAAAGACACTATTCATGTATGCTCATTCATGAACAACACAAAATTCAAATTCGAATTGAAGGAGGACTCAATTTGAACCAATGCGAATTTTGAATTCCAACGGACAAAAATTAAAATTTTGGGTTAAAATATTAAAGACCCATTTTAGGAAACTAATTTTCTCCAAAAGATAAGATTGGACCCACACCAAGCCAGGTCGTGCGGTAATGCGCACATGTGTGGTTGAACTCAAATCCGTCTCAGTCCTAGACCGCCACGAACAAAAGTGTCACTTTAACCTGTTTGTCTAGTGAACCACACTGCGTTGTGTACTCTCTGTTATAAACACTCTTAAAGATGATGAATGTAATGAGTCTGATAATCACAAATTTTGACAGTACCAAATTCTTAATGCATAATGAATTTGGGTCATTTATAAATGTAGATGTGACTGTTCGGAGTAGTAACCATTGATCATATATAATCCAGAAAACACCATTCATGTCTACTCACTCATGAACAGACACAAAATTCAAATTCAGACTAGAGGAAATTTGAACCAATGCAAATTTTAAATTCCAACAGACAAAAATTAAAAATCCGGGTTAAAAAATTAAGAACCTATTTTAGAAAACGAATTTTCTCCAAAAAGATCAGATTGAACCCACACCCGAGCCTGACCGGGCCGGGCGGCAGCGCTCGTGTGTGGTCGAACCCCAAGTCCATCTAGGTCCTGGACCGTTCACAAAAGTGGAATGCCCCTTGGAGACCAACCATTCGAGCAAACTCGAAGTGTCAAATCTCACATTGTCTTAACCTCTATTTTCACATTTCAAGAAAATCACTTTGAAATATATTTTTTCATTCATCTCTTAATCTAAGTGAATATAATATTTTATTCTTTTCATAGAGTAGAACACGAACCCACGAAAAATTACTCAAAATAATAAATGTCTTACTTAAATTTAAACTCGATAAAAAAATCTATTTTTGACCAACAGTTGGATTTGAAGGCAAGTTGAAGCTCAAGCACAAATTTGAATTCAGTTCGTGTAATCACACAAGTCAAGTCCAAATTTGGAAGAAAAATAAGAACTTAAACAAATGTAATCTTGTCACAACCATAAACAATTTCTCGAAACACTTTTAATGAACGAACTGGCGCCGATGGTTTATCTGAAAATCGATCATGAACGGCGAGCAATTCGCTTGAAAACGTCATCGTTTTGACCAACCCATGAACACTGCTCCCCATTTTGATCAACCCGTACCTTCACCCAAAAATTTCAAGCAGCAAGACTCTCATTAAACCCCTCACAAAAAATGCCTACTTTCTTCAACATCTCCAGTTGCCATGACTCTCTCTCCTCCCAGGCTCAACCCACTGAAGAATTCAATCCTAGCCCTCCTTCAAACTACCAAAAAGACACCCCAAATCTTCCAAATTCAAGCCCAATTGATCACCAAAAACCTCATATCCGACCCTTTTGTCACTAGCCAATTACTCAATTCCATAATATCAACCACTTCTAACATGACTTATGCAGAGATTGTATTCGCTCACATTGAACAAACCAATACATTTGTTTATAACACAATGGTCAAAGGCTATGTGTCAAGCTCAAACCCAAAAAAGGCCTTGCATTTCTATGTTAAAATGAGAAAAGATGGCCTTGTGGGTGATAATTATACATACCCATTTGTGCTCAAGGCCTGTGGGATGACGGGTGGGTTGTGGGAAGGAAGAGAGATTCATGGGGAGCTTATAAAGGGAGGGTTTGATTGGGATGTATATGTGAGGAATGGATTGATTGGAATGTATTGTAGGTGTGGCGAGATGGGTTGCGCTACGGTATTGTTTGTTGGATTCCATTGCAAGGACCTGATATCTTGGAATTTCATGTTGGGTGGTTATGTTGGCTGTGGAGACATGGAGGAGGCTCAGAGGTTGTTTGATGAAATGCCTAAGAGAGATGTGGTTTCTTGGTCCATTATGATTGATGGGTATGGGAAGGTCTGCAATTAACAGTTAGTAAAAATACCAAATGTGTGGAGAAATTTTGTTATTTTGGCGCCATTTTAAAGAATGAGAGTTGTTTAGAATGTGAAAGGGAGGTTTCTTGGATATTTATCTTTTTCTAAATCATTTTTTTGAAAAGAATATTCAAGCATGATGAACCAAAAAGATTTGATCTTTTTTTTCTATTTTGTAGGATAAAGGTCCTACACGGCAATGTCAACAGAGAGTCTAGTTTCGTGATATAAATACTCGAGAAAGTTTAACGTCATGGAATTCTCTCTTATGTTCACTATTAAACCCTCACCTTATCTAACGCAGTCTTGGATTTTTGTTTCTTTTGTTTTGGGCATGTTCCTTTCAGATATATCCTGACATATGCATTATTGCCTCCTTTTTTCAGAAAATTGGTGACGTTATTAGAGCTCGTGCGCTTTTTGACACCATGCCTTTGAGAGATTTGGTTACTTGGCATTCTATGATATATGCTTACACAAAGGCTGGAGATATGATAGCAGCTCGCCAGTTATTTGACGAGATGGAGGAGAAAAATGTGGTTTCTTGGAGCATTGTGATAGATGGCTATGCTCAGCATGGAAATCCCAAGGAAGCATTGAATCTGTTTAGGCAAATGCTTTGCCAAGGTGTGAAGCCTGACAAGATATCTATGGTTGGTGCAATATCATCTTGTGCCCAATTGGGTGCACTGGATCAAGGAAGATGGATTCATATGTACATGAAGAAGAACAGAATACAGTTGGATGTTGTTGCTCAAACTGCCCTGGTAGACATGTATGTGAAATGCGGATCTATTAATGAGGCTTGCACAATGTTCAATAGCATGATAGAAAGAAATGTTATTACTTGGAATGTCATGATTGCCGGACTAAGTATGAATGGCTTAGAGAAGGCAGCTTTGGAATATTTTGCTCGAATGGAAATGAGAGGAATTCCAATGGATGATTTGATTTTTGTCAGTGTTCTTACTGCATGTCGCCATGCAGGTTTTGTAGCTGAGGGTCTCAATATCTTTGACCGGATGAGAACTCACGGGATTGAACCCAAGCTTGAACACTATGGTTGCTTGATTGACCTCCTTGGCCGAGCAGGAAAACTAAATCAAGCTCAAATTGTTATAGAGACCATGCCTATGAAACCCAATTCAGAATTGTGGGGTTCTCTTCTTTTGGCATGTCAAACTCATAGTAATGTGGCTCTTGCTGAAGTTGTAGTGGAGAGACTTGTGGAGCTCAAAGCTGATGACTCTGGAGTTTATGTTCTTATGTCTAATATTTATGCAAATGCTAGAATGTGGGAGTGCGCCCTGAAGATACGAAAATTGATGATGGAAAGAAAAATGAGGAAGGAAACTGGAAAGAGTGTAATGGAAGTAGATGGCGAAATCGAGGAATTCATTAGCGGTAAAAAACCTCATATTCTAAGTGAGGAAATAGAGAGAGTTCTTTGGAGTCTGGCGAAGGTGGTAATGTTCACAGAATCCTGGAATGAGTCCATGCAATAAAAAAGACTTGTTTGCAATTGATGAAGTTTGTTGAACTCGTTCAAAATTGAGTGATCTGAAGTTTGTAGAACGCGGTTATGTTTACAGAGGCATATTTCCTTTGGGGACACGAGGATTATTTGAAACTTGGTCTTCCAAATTTGAGCATATTTTCTTCACTTAATGCTTGATGCGGTTAATCCTACTCTTCAACATCTAGAGCACGCAGTGAAACCTTAGTTTCGACCGCAACGTAAGTGCGGTAGAGTCTCCTACAGATTGTTGTGTAGTGCTGAAATGCAATACTTCCTGACAGATATGTGAAGTGACCTATTTACATATTTATTTATGTATCCAAAGAAAACATGCCGTCACGATACGGTTCACATTTCATTTTACATAGCCTTTGGGTTCAATCTTTTGGGTCGACTTAGCCGCTGCACTTATCAAACCTGGGTCAGGCCATTGATGACTGAAAATGCTGGCAACTGGAAGATGAAGCTTAGCATTCTTGAATGTTATGATAGAAAGCTTGGGTCTTTTATATGGGTTAACAATGGGAGAAGCATGTGAACGACAAATTGCAAGGCATGAACCCTTCAGAGTTAAACCCCATGCATCTATTGTCCAAACTGCTTTCTGTGACTCACCATCATCATCAACTCCTTTATAAAGATGGTGAATCATTCTGTCATGACATAGAGTCAGAGATCAGTTCCACACCAAAAAGGTTAGCCGCTTTTGGATTTATGGGACTCAACCCACGCCCATCCAGGTTCCTCTGTCCAAATCCCTGGCGACACAAAACACACACAGACACATATGCATGCATTCTCCCATCTTTATCACTTTTACAGTGAAGCCATGGTTGTATCTTTGTAATCTGTTTTTCTTCTATACCTTTTAACAATTTTTACGTGTTTAAGAGTCAAAGAGAATTCTTTTGCAACACCCAAAGGTTATTCACGATTGGTGTATGTTAGGGGAACGAATGCTGGCAAAACTAATGAAAAACTAATGAAAGTGAGGGCATACCAACTGAAAGTAAAGAACAATATTGCTGTCTCGATCAATAAGTTTTTCTTACCCCATTTATAGTTCAATTTGTATACTTGTTCGTGTGAAATTAATTGTGACAACTTTTGTAATGAATCATCTCTAACACTATCCATTGAAGCAATGTATAAAGGGTATGCACTCATGCATTTAAGTCATCAAGGCAACAGAGTTATATGCTTGGGAACTAAAGGAATTATCAGCATCTTATGAAACACAAACTAAATTGTAAGACCAATAACTCAACTTAAATGAACTCAAAATACTAGAATATGGTATTGCATCAGCAAAAACAACATCACAAATATAGTAAGGAATATTTCATCCAGAGCTGTGAAATATAATAACCAAACAAAAATTTCAAAGCTCTATAGCTTAAGCAAAATAAATAACACTTCAACAACCATTAATTCAGCAACTGTGAATTAAGCAAAAATAAGCCTCCGACCGCCCAGTTACCTAAGATTTAAGAATCTGAAGACTTCATAGCATCCAACACCAATTTAGTATGTTCCCTAATCAACTCCAATCGCTTGGCGTACAACTCAAATTCTTCCACCCTCAAATCCTTCCACCTCTCCTCTAACTCCTTTGCCTTCGTGCTCCCAATCATCTGTATTTTTTCTTTCGCAAAACTTTTCAAACCCTCTGGCATTGACAAATATAGTGACTTCTCCAACTCCAACGCCTCATTCAATCGCGGGTGCTCAGACCAAAAATCCTTTTTCTCAACCTTCACTTCATCCTTTGCTACCTCTCTCACCACAATCTCCTTTTCTTCTTCGTTAGCTGAACCCACATTGTTATTGACTTTACCAATTTTTCTAGTCTTCCCGTTGTTACTTCCGGCATTCTCATCCACTACATTACTACTCCCACCACCCCATATCTTCTTTGAGAGCTCAAAGGACTTGTGCTCATGAGTTCTAGAAAAAACAGGGCCCTCCCCATTCTCACCCTTCTCCGCGTTGTTTTGATATTTCTTCCTCAACCTCCTAATCTTATCAGTCAATTGATTCCTCGAAACATCAACATGAAGAGATTCCTTTATAAATTCATGAAATGCACCCAAATCTGCGTAAGGTTCGGCCCCTTTTTTGGCCTGGTAATCAACCATTCCCTTCAAGACTGCAATTTCGTCGTCCTCACTCCACAACCTATTAATCCCAGAACCCTTTTTCTCTTCCACAGCCTTAACTTCTTCAACATTGGAGACCTTACTCTTCTTTTTCCTCGAATCATTGCCATTTTCTTCCTTCTCCGCATGGCGTTTTGATGGAATGGCCAAAACAGTAAGCCTCGTGGCCTTAGAAGAATCGGCCATTGTCTTGGAGGAGACAATTGGCTTGATGGTGAAATCAGAAGCACTAGGGGATTGTTGGGTCTTGTCAGATTGGGATTCCGAATCAGACACGTCATCGGAATCGGATTCCGGCGAAGATTTGGGATTTGAGGTTGGAATGAGTTTTTGGATCGAGGGTTTCTCGTTGACAGGCGGTGGATTTGAAGGAATCTCTTCTTCTTCTTCTTCGTCATCAGACTCTTCCTCTTCTTCTTCTACTTCAGAATCTGCTTTTTCTGGTTTGTTTCCTTGTACTTGATCTTCATCAGATTCTTCTTCTACTTCTTCATCGTCATCAGGGCCATCGATGTAATCTTCTTCTCTTGATTCGTCAGATGAAGCAGAAGGCGGCTCATCTAGATGATTCGACCGCTTGGGGGCCATTCCCTTCCCGTTGAAGAGAGAGAAAAAAGAGAGCAGTCGAATTTTCTTCTTTAGAGAGAGTAGGGTTTAGGGCAAAGAAGGGTTTGACAGCACGGAGTATTATTATCATTTAATTATATAGGGGCTGTTAGTTTGATGGGTTTGGGTGAGTTTAAGTAAAAAATAATGTTTTTGAGTAAAAAATAATGTTTTTGAATAACACCAAGTTTTAATATTTAATAAAATTTATAGTTAATCTAATAGTGAATTAGGTCAAATTTTTAGGTCCTAATAATATTATTTTAAAATTTATATAATAAAATAACTAGATTGTTTGTCTTGAGTTTTTTGCAGCTCAGATCATTTTGATCCGATAGTTCTAATTGAACTTTCATTTATTTTACAACTCTAAAATTCTCATCTCTCATATAACTTTCTCTCTATCTATCTATCTATATATCTTATACTCTCTCTCATACTATTATATTTTTTTTTTTTGGTTTTCCTTTTGTTGTTTTTGTTATTATTTACACCATAAAATAAATGAAATTACATGTTATGCAGTTATTTATTCCGTAAAACTAATTCAAAGTTTTATATATCTGACGACATGTATTTTGTCACTTACTTCTTAATTTGTAAATAACACTTAATATAAATTAAAAAAACATATCGACTATAAAACACCAAATAATTTTCAACGCGAAATGAGCCTCATATTATAAATTAATATATAATTTTATTAAAAATTGATATTTAATTTTGTTCAATTTATATTAAACTTTGTCGAATTAATATCAAATTTATTTTTATTGATATTAAATTAATATTGAAATTCCTTTAATCAATTTTTTGGAGTACTAAATTATATCAATTTTTTGGATACTAAATCCAATTTTATTTTATTTTATTAATTTTTTAATTTTTTTTTGTACTAAATTTGGAGAAGGGTAATTGTAAAAATAATAAAAAAATTTAAGATAAAATTCTCAATTTCGTTAACAACATTAACGGAAGGGAGACAGAGGGAGTCTGCGTGTAATGAATTTAAATCTCAAGGGGTCTCCGTATAATTTATAAAATGTTAGGAGGTGTCCGTGTAATATTGTCAAAACTTAAAGAATGTTGGTGATTTTTACATGTTATTTGATTAAACATTAATTTATTATTATTTTATCTTAAAAACTTAAATTATTGTATTTCTAATAAAAACAGTTATTGATTAGAAGGGTTTATTGGTAACCAAAAAAAATATATGTGTAAGTGTGTTTCTGTATATATTTATATGTAGAAGATTGGATATTTAGTGATTAAATTTATAATTATATTGCTTCATTTGAGGTTCAATGGTGATAGTGGTGATAAATTTATGAGTTTTATAAATGAACAAAATTTGGTTGATTTTATTTATTGCTCACAGAGTGTGAATTTAATTGTGTTCTCTGTTCTGTTAGTTTTTTTTTTGCTAGGAAATATGGTAGTTGAGTTTATAATTATGTTGTGTTATTGGATTGAGTGGTAGTAGAAGTGATAAATTCGTAAGTTTTATAAATGAGCAAGATTTTGTTTATTGCTTAAAGATTGTAAATTTCAATGAGTTATGTTAGTATTTTTTTTTTCAAAGGCATTTGTATGTATGATGTTGTTTTGAGGAGTTTTTATATATTTTTATGGCAGTTTCATTAATATGGAGGATATAATTGACAATATATTTCGAGTCATTTTAAAAGAAGAAATTATATGAATATTTTTAAATCATTCATTTTGAATTTGGACAATTGTTTAAATTTTTTTATTTGTTATATAGTGTCTTCAACACGGGTAATAACTAATAGTTTGATAAACAACTTAATTTTATATTTGGATACGATTTTTAAACCTGAAATTCATATTTTTATAAATGGTCCGAAAAATTAAACCCATGAATATAAATTTCAACAATGGGTGGTTTTGAAATCAACCAACTTAGGATATAATTGTAAAAGAAATTTTCTATCCTTAATTTACCTAATTCTAGAGGATTTGAAAGGATAATTTAGTTAATTATATAATAAATATTTAATTATAATTGTGATTAATTTATGGGTCTCACATATATTTATCCTCCTTACCAAACAAAAGATCGGAAAAATTCTAGGTATGAATACCATGTACGAAAAGAGTTTACTAAAAATAATCCAATCCCTCCGTTCTAAAACTATCCAAACATATCCAGTATTATAGGGTTTTGAGTCTTTTCACAGAGGGATAGGGATCCTGTAAATTGCAAAATTTTACCAATTTCCATCTACCACTCTATCATCCTCCGTTAAAGGGTTTTTGAGCGAGATTGATTAAGCAACAGATAGGTCCCACTAGGCTTTGACAGAGGGATAGGGGTTAAATTGGTGGACCCTATTTATTAATCAAATTTATTATTACAGTAAAATTACCTGTTGGTCGCAATATTAGATAAGATTCACCACTAATGCAATACAAAAGTTATAACTCATATCCATTCTCTCTTCTTCATTCCTAACTTTATTTCCAATAAAGAATGTATAGTTCTTGAGAATAACTCGTTTGATAATGTCCTTACCCATATTAAACTTGACTAAATAAGGGAAAACAAAAAAAAGAAAAAGAAAGCATGTCTTATAATGAGAAATAAATAAAAAATAGAAAAATATCACCCGACCCGAGACCTCCAAGCTGGATTCTATTATTAGTCAGCCTCAAAGATTAAAATTTTATTTCGGTATGTTATTTTGGTCACCTAAGAAATGGAAACGTTTCGACGTGTTTCGGAAATGTTTCGACCTGTTTCAAAAATAAAATGAAAAAAATAAAAAATTTAAGAATTATTTCTTCAAAATATTGGTCGTAATATATCAAAGTATCTTCAAATACCTAAAAACATTCTGAAACAATTGTACAAATGTATTGAAATATTACAAAACATCTTGAAACATTATGGAATACCTCGAAATATTAAAATTTCGATTTCATCACTAATTCGTTTCGATTTCATCACTAATTTCATTTTAAACCACCCGTTTCGTAAACGAGTGAACCCACACGACACTGTTAATAAACAAATCAGGTATAGGTGAAGTCAATCAAAAAAAATACAAGATACGACTCGTATATATACCAGTTATACTTAATTCATACACAATAAAAACTCGATAAGATACAATTCGTTAGACATAAATTAGTAAAAGAATCGGAGATAAGTGTTTTTTTGACACGAATTAGCTAACTCAACACAAACCCGCCTCACTCGACACGATTGACAAATTTAATTACTATTAATCAATTAAATATTTTAGGGAAAAAAAGGAGGATAAAATGGAAAATCAAATCATATATCATCATTTTCTTGTTTTTTCTTGACTATTTGGGGAAAAATGTATGTATACGGGAAAATTATTTTTTTATTTGTGGAAAAATGTATGCATACAGGAAAATTATTTTTTTATTATTTTTTATTTCATGCTAACCAAACAAATAAAAAATTTAAAATTTTTCTCTTAATTTAATTTTCTACCATTATCTCGACAGGCATCAACTAGCAGAACAGGTCCCAAATAAGTTTTTAACATGTAGCATCTTCTGGTTGAAACAAGAAGCACAAAACTAAGAACTGAAACTACTTTCAAAACACAGAATTAAAGTACAAATTCTGCTGATTTGCATGACTACCTCATACACTTTTGAATCTTATTGATATGTTTACTACAATAGAGTAGAAAAATCTCTACTTAACCTGCCTCTCATTTCATGTTCCAATTTGAAGCCTGCCCACCGTCCGATCCCTTCCAGTGCTTCTGTGCTTGAATGAAGCTAAGGCTTAGGTGGGTTCCTGACGATGAACTTGTTTTCTCATGAAGATGTTCATACCTTGATCGATTCCAATAGAAAAACAGAACAATCAGACTCGATAACAATTGATGAGAGTACGTAAAAGAATTGCGTTTTTCTTTCTGTATAAAGCAAAGAAGTACTAAGGTTATAGGATGGTACGATGAGTAGAACAATTCACGGCTTTTGATTGTTAGATAGTCTGTTAATAGATCAGATTTTGATCCGAATCAGATTAGCCGGATATAAGTTCATATTCGGACTAAAAATTGGAATCCAAACGAATTGGAATTGAAATATAAGTTGCTAAAATGCAGTGTAATTGATATGTATGGATCCGGTTGGATATTCCAATTAGATTCGGATTGGTCAAAGCCTACAGGTTATGAAGGCTTTCACAGAATTGAAGTTCTCAAAATACTCCAAGGTCCAAGAGCCACCAACTACAATAAGGTGAACCTATACAATAAAATTCTGGTACCTCTTTCCACTTAAATCTGCAGACTCATCAGTGATTGAAGCAGCATCCTCCATATCTACTGTAGCCACCTGCAAAATTATGCATGTACCCGGTCAATATATATTGATTCCTCCCATTTTTGGTCGACCTCAAGAAATCAAGTATAAAATAATGTTGAGTTAAATGTCAACATGTTCTTGTTCTTCTCAACATTTATTTTACCTCGAGGCTTTCAGGGCGTTGTGGTGCAAGCCGGTTACCTAGCAAATTGGCCTGCTGATAAGAAGAGCAAGAAAGATTATAACTTTCAATTCATGTGTGGAAATGGAACCAAGAAACGAGGCGAGGGGAAGGATAAATGGTCATTATCCAGTTTAGTCTCCGAGAATTGAGGGTGATAGGAGCAGTGAACTAGATATAGGCCTAGTATTTGGTGTTATACACTCACTTTTGACAGCACTATACGTTGGATCGCATTGCCAAGGAATTGCTGGTACACTCCAGCCTCAAGAACAGAATTGATCTTCTCCATATTTGGATCATAATATCTATCAGGGAAAGAAACAAGAGATGACAGAATCACGTTTATCATTATGCAAAATTCATCCCCAGCAAGTAAAAGCTTTATCCATATTCGTATAACATTCACAAATTGGTGATATATAACAAGGTAAAAAGGAAAAGCAATCTTTGACCTCAGCTTCTCCTGTGCCTCACGCTGTCGCCGATTGAGTTTATCTAGCTTTTCTTCAAGCTCCTACAGCAACATATAGATCAAGTATTTACAAGTAATACACCTCCTAGAGAAGAAATAATTGGGAACAAGAGTTTCAAGTACTGAATAAAGTGGATCAGAAAATTAAACTTTTTAGACCACCAACCAAAAGCTTTACAAATTGTTTGGTAATGCCAGTTCTAAGTGGCCCCAGACTTGGTAATCTACATCATATTACCTTTACCATTTTTAATTTTGGTTGAAATGGATTATTCCAATTTGCAAACTCAACCTATTAACAAGTAAGCTTTCGGATATGGTATCTAATCTCTTTTTTTAGGGGGTTGTTGATATTGCCAGAAAAGGTTTTTGAAGATATGAAACAAGTCTTACCTCTATTCTGAACTTGTCACGCAGTCATCCATAAGTGATCATCCATACGACACAAAGAAGAAAGAGTCTCATCAGAAGAAATTCATTGAAATTTACAGAATCAAGTTCTTCAACTATCTATCTACTTATCTATCATTTTTTTTAAAAACTATAGGGAGAGAGAGAGAGATGCAAACTTTGCTATCTTTTCCAGCATTTCTCCTTCACATTTCAACTGCTTGAGCCTTTGGGACAAATACTGGAAGGACAAGATGAAAGTATTATACGGTAATAAACACGTGCGTGTCACTGGGAGAGACCAAAGGTAGGCATGATGACAAAAAAAAAAACAGATACGGACAGAGGGAGACAAACTTCAATTACCTCTTCATTCCAAATAGGTCTGCGTCAATTATTGAGATTCGGAAAAATCAGCAACATGAACTTGTTAGTAAAATTAGCACAGGACCCGAAATAGGTCTAAATTAACAGTGACAGCAAAAATATTAGACGTACCCGCCCTTCAATTCATCAGGTCGGTCGACAAAACGAAGGAAGATATCCTCAACCCTACAACAGAAAAAAAAGTTTGTGAAAAAAGAAGAATGAGGCATTCAACTTCAAGGTTTTTCTTTATTTGATATCAACCTTCCATTGAAAGGGAAGCTGGTCAATCGACCAGTGGGAGAAAACATTATAAGAGCTACATCTGTATCACATAAAACAGCTAATTCATTGGCCTTCTTGATGAGTCCATCCTTGCGCTTGGAGTAAGTTACTTGTCGAGATGTTGCATTCTCAATTCTTCTCATTGTAAGCTTCTTGCGACCCATGAACAGAAAACAAAAGAGACAACTGAACGAAGAAAAGGATTTGTTGCCCCTACTCAGAAAATGCAATAAGTCAATGGGAAAAGAAGGGAGTATAATCACCATGCATTAACAGAATATCGCCACTTGTCCAAAAGTTCTTGGTCACAATTACTGAAGGATCTGCATTGGCCTGCTGTAATAATTATTTACACAATTTATTGATAATCTTCTTATTCATGACAGAATCCTCTATCAAGGGATATGCCCTCACATTTTTTTTGACCACAATCATAGCCTCATAAATGCTGAAACAAATCATATGGACCTGTCAATACACTTAAAAACACGTAAACGTATACATTTTTGCAACAGTAACACCTATAAGATGTGCAAAGAACCCGCCATTGGGAGCTACATATAAGCCTTTGTTAGGGCATTTAGCCAGTTTTCATTAAATTGAGCTACTTAGAAAAAAAAAACACTTTTCTTCGTACACCCCTGGGTCATTCTCTGCTATTACATAGCAACTGGACTTTAGAAGCTGTTGATCCAGAGAAAAGAGTAACAGAGATTTCAATCTATTCTCGCCAATACTTGTGGGATTGTAAACTAATAACACTTGATGCAGCATATTCTTACCGACACAGTTAATTACTCATGAATTTTTAGACAACGTAGACTACATCAACATGGTAAATCACGTGTCCAGATGTAATTACTAAAACACCCTTCATTTTTGCAGTAGATGAGAGTATACCTTAGCCAGATGTATAATCAACACACACTTGTCCACTCTTCTTCATGATTCTATGGAAACTGCATTCTTCTCTGTTTTACGCTTCTTCATTCAAACTTGAGGTGCAAACAGGCAATGGATATTCAATTAACTTGTTTTTTCTCTTTCACAAAATGACCGAGTATAGAGATGCTTTCACAGGTTACATTTTACATTGCGTGGATTGCATATGGAGGAATTATAACCCAACTGCATGTCCTGCATGAGATTTTGTCATGTCTATGTGCACATGAGGATTTAGAAGGAAGCACAAGTCTAACGTCCAAAATCTACAACAAAAAAATGAAAAATAAAAATATTACCGCTGGCATAGAGCCAATTTTGTTGTTGAGCTGTGACTACAACCAGCAGCCTAATGGGCTTTGGAAATGGCCTTATTATTTTGAGAAATAATACAAGTCCACACGTTACAACCAGGACTTGAACCCTGCATTTCCCTCTTGCAGAGGGATAAGAAAAACTACTCAAACTTACAGCTGTTGGTAATAACTGAAGTTTATAAATGAGCCCCCACGACACCGCTTGCATTGCAAGTGAGTCCGAACAATGGCGCTATCGAAATGTTCTGCATGTTTTTTTAAATCTACATCAGATAAGAATTTGAAACTAGAATAGTAACAAGTTTTCACTTATTCTGCAGAATGAAAAAAAAAAAAACAACCAGCATAATGTATGGAAGAACAAAACTGTTTTACAATAAATACACATGAAAGAACAAATAACATCTTGCAACAAAAATTAAAGTAATTGATAAAGAACAATGTTGTAATAAATCAAATGGACAACTTTGTGAAGCACCTGAATCTAATAATAGTTATTCTGACAAGAACAAAAAAAATCACTATACACAGAATGACTAGATCGATGAAAGGTGCAACTTAGAAAACTTAAAAGAATGCTGATTTCTTTCGTAAGATGCCAATATGGCTACCTTCTCATCATTGTCCCCCGTGGTGACATGACCATTTGTAGGGCAATAGGATCATGCCAAAGTCGAACCCAATATCCCCGCTGACAAAGGAAGACCCAACCACTTGGCCCAAAAAAAGGCGAACTTGTGGGAGAGACGGAATCAATTCCTCTATCCATAGCCTATGTTCGAGTTAATCAGTGTTGACCCACATCAGTGCGGGAATGATGTTCCACAACTAGGATGCTCATGCATCACCTACCCAAACAAAATCTGATGCACTTGAAGACCTTTACTTATGCCCTTCAACAAACCCATTTCAGTAGAACTCACTTTACCAATGGCATAATTGGAAACCATTTCTTCATCAAGAATCAATTTGAAGAAATCTAATGATCTGATTTGATTGACCATGATTCAAAATAATTACAGCATATCACTAACGAGAAAATTAAATCTTTTGAGCTCTCTCTCTTTCTCTCTCTTTGACAAAAAGACATACACAAGAGACCTTGGAGAATTGATTACCATGTCGTAAAGAGGCTAATGTGCACATGATTACATTAATGTGACCTTGAGAGAACGAATTCATCATAATTATAGACAAATTCATAACAATTAAATATAATATACTGCAAATAAACGCTTAACTATACAAACCTTGTTGAGAACACAAGAACCCAGAGTGCAAATTTTGTTACGTGAAAGAGTTGAGTCCTGTTCGAGCAGAGAAACCCAGTATTCGAAACAAAAGAAAAGGGCATTGCCGATCACTGAACACACCCTTAAGACCAGTTTTACAAAGATTGTGCTCCATGAAAGCTAAGATTTCCCGGGCACTTCGTCGAACACTTGGGTAGTGTGAATTAGACGCACTAAACGACGAGTTTTCTGGACAGGGTAGGTGAGTGATTAATGGGCGAATCACATTAAAAGATTTTACAATTTTTAATTTAGAGCTTTTAAAAATATTTGTTTCCATATTCTACTCTTAATGTCATAAAATAATTACAATGTCACTCTCACATTGCAATGTGTGAGGGCCACCATCAAATTTCAGGTCAACTTACGCGCCTTTGACTAATTTTCGTTTTAGTTTGGTCAAAGGTTACATCCAAATTAGGGTATCCATATTCCTTATGGCTTAACACAAAAAAAAAAAATTTACAATTTTTAATTTAGAGCTTTAAAAAATATTTTTTTCATATTCTACTCTCAATGACATAAAATAATTACAATATCACTCTCACATTGCAATGTGTGAGGGCCACGGTCAAAGTTCGGGCCAGTTTACGCTTCTCGATTAATTTCCGTTTTAGTTTGGTTAAAGGCGACATTTAAATTAGGGTATCCATATCCCTTATGGCTTAACCTCCAAAAAAAAATTACAGTTTTTAATTTAGAGCTTTAAAAAATATTTTTTTTTCATATTCTACTCTCAATGACATAAAATAATTACAATGTCACTCTCACATTGCAATGTGTGAGGGCCACCATCAAAGTCCGGGTTAGCTTACGCAGCTCGACTAATTATCTTTCTAATTCGATCAAAGGCGACATCCAAACTAAGATATTCATAAGAGATAAATTCTTCATGTCCTGATTCCAAAAAGTTATCAAAGTCCAAGTTAACTTACGCATTTCGACTAATTTCCTCTCTAGTTCGGTCAAATGCGACATCCAAACTAAGGTATCCATGAAAGATAAATCCCTCATGGCCTTATTCCAAAAAGTTACTAAGATTTGAACTCAAGACATCTAATCTAAATTTAAAATTCATCTCTATTACCACTTAAACTATGAGATTCTTTTTATTAATTTTCCTCTTATTTTATTTTTGATATTATAAACCCATGCTTACTCACACATCTAATTGATCTAGACAAGGGATGCCAATTGAGTTCGTTCATATTATATTATAATGTGTTGAGTAAATTTTTCGTAACATTTCTAAATCTTATGAACTCGTATTTACACACAGTCCTATTTAAATAAAAGGTGTTAATCGAGTTATCTTTGTATCATGTATTTGAGTGTGCTATTTTGTATTGGAATTGTGTTCTTATATTTTTTTTTTCGATTTTTGATTGTATGAGCTCAAGCTTTTCTTACACAATCAAAGGATTTAGATAAGGGATGTCAATCGAATTGTATTGTGTTGATATCTTGTGGTTAATTGGCAATTCACAAAAGGTCATGGGTCATTTATGTGATTTATCCAAATAAAAAGGGTGCTGTGGTTGCTTGGTACCAAAGCAAATGTCGGTATAACGGAAATATCCGCCATAGTGAACTACTGTACTCCGTGAAGAGTTCTACCCCATAACCTTACTCCTTCATGAATGGCTCTTTCACTCTTAAACTACTCAAACCCCTCAATCCAATAACGCTCCTCAAGAACACTCCATTTCTCATCCACACCCACACCCACACCGTCACCACCTCCACCAACTTCACTCTCAACTCCCCACTCTCTTCTCTCCAATGTGGAACCATCTTACAAAGCCTCACCAACACAAAATCCCTCAAGATAGGCCAAAGACTCCATGCCCACATGATCACTTGCAACACACTCCAAAACAACACCTATCTCAACACCAAACTCGCCGCCTTTTACGCGAATTGTGGTCAAATGACAGAAGCCCAATTCATATTTGGCCACATTGTGTTGAAGAATTCATTCTTGTGGAATTTCATGATCAGAGGCTTCGCTTGCAATGGGTATTCTTTGGAGTGCATCGTTTTGTATCGCGAAATGATGAGTTTTGGGCAAAAACCTGACAATTTTACTTACCCGTTTGTTCTCATGGCCTGTGGCGATATGGTTCTTGTTGAAATGGGTAGGAGAGTTCATTGTGAGACAGTTGTTTGTGGGTTGGATTCAAATGTTTTTGTTGGTAATGCTTTGCTTGCGATGTATGCGAAGTTTAAGGACGTGGAAATGATGAGGATAGTGTTTGATAGAATGCCTGTGAGAGATTTGACTTCTTGGAATACGATGATTTCCGGTTATGTGAAGAATGGTGAATCAGGAGAGGCTTTATTGGTATTTGGAACTATGGGAAAGGCTGGTATAATTGCGGATTGTACCACTCTGCTAGGGATACTCTCTGCTTGTGCTGCCTTGGCAGCATTAAAAGAGGGTGAAGCGATCCACAGTTATGCTATTCAAAAAAACTTGGTAAAGGCTAATAATTTTCTGAGCAACTCCCTTATTGAAATGTATTGTAGTTGTAACTCAATGGTGATTGCAAAGCGACTTTTTGAGGAGCTGACCTGGAAGGACACTGTGGCATGGAATTCTTTGATTTCGGGTTATGCAAGGAATGGAAATTCTTTTGAAAGCCTGAGATATTTCTGTAGAATGCTTGTGGAAGGAGTGTTGCCTGATCAAGTGACTTTTGTGGTTGTGCTTGGGGCTTGTGGTCTTTTCACAGCCTTGCAATTTGCCTTGTCTGTTCATTCGTGTATTGTGACGAAAGGGTTTGATACAAATGCAATGGTGGGAACTGCTCTCATGGATATGTATTCTAAATGTGGGAGTTTAGCATGTTCCCGTCATGTTTTTGAGGAGATGACCAACAAAAATTTGGTTTCTTGGAGTGCTATGATTACAGGATATGGGCTTCATGGAAAGGGAAGAGAAGCTGTATCTGTCTTTCAAGAAATGAAAGCAAATGGAATTGTTCCGGATGAAAGCGTTTTTACTTCAGTTTTGTCAGCATGCAGCCATGCAGGTTTAGTCAACGAGGGTAAAGAGATTTTTCACAGCATGAGAAATGTGCACAATATCAAGCCTGTAATTGCTCACTACTCCTGTATGGTCGATCTCCTTGGGAGAGCAGGGCGATTAGATGAAGCATATGAGTTTATCAAGAAGATGGAAGTCAAGCCCACCAGTGATGTCTGGGCTGCACTTCTTTCTGCTTCTCGGCTCTCTCGAAATGTTGAGCTCGCTGAGCTTTCAGCACAGAAAGTTTTTGAAATGCATCCAAAAGGAGTTGGTAGCTACGTTTGCCTGTCCAATATATATGCTGCCGAGCAAAGATGGGATGATGTAGAAAGGGTGAGAGCCTTGGTAAGAAGGAAGGGACTGAAGAAAGAACCAGGCTGCAGCTTTGTTGAGTTAGATAAGGTGGTTCATACGTTCTTAGTTGGAGATAAGTCACACCAACAGGCAGTGGAGATATATGCCAAGCTAAAAGAGTTGTGTAAACTGGTAAGTGAGGCAGGGTATAAACCTGATACTAGCTTAGTTTTCTATGATGTCGGGGAAGAAGTGAAAGAGAAGATGCTTTGGGATCACAGTGAAAGACTGGCAATTGCTTTTGCTCTAATTAAGTCGGGCCCAGGAACGATAATTAGGATCACCAAGAACCTGCGAACATGTGGAGATTGCCACACTGTAACAAAACTCATTTCTAAGCTTACATGTCGAGAAATTATAATGAGGGACACCCGTAGGTTTCACCACTTCAGAGATGGATATTGTTCTTGTGGTGACTATTGGTGAATGAATACTTGACTAATTTTTGGAAATTTGAGCCAGAGAAGGGATTCAAAGATGATTTAGTCTCTTGGAACATGATAATTTCAGCTTATCGTGAAGAACAGTGGCACAAGAGAGGCCTTATGAGCTTCCGGATAATGCAAAAACTAAAGCAGTTGCATGGTAAAGCACTTGCCTGGCATACTCTGTTTGAGCTGACTTAGCAGGGTGGAGCAATCCATGTTATACGTGCTTACAAATTTATTGTGGGTTTGCAATGTTCTGGCTATCTGTCTACTTGGAATTGTATGTCAGTAATTTTATGGTGGCTACAAAATCATATTTTGATGACTTAATTGGGAGATGCTGTACAATGGAATCTATGAGTGTGTTATGCAAGTGTAGAAAATTTGGAAAGTGTGATACTTTTGTATCTAATTTTGGAGGATGTGGCTAGATCAAGCAACTGTTGAGGCTGTGCTTGGAGCTTAAGGGTCTGTTACAAAGGCAATGGTGGAAACTACCCTTAGGGACTTGTAGCTGAAATGAGGATATTTGCCTGGTTCGTATAACATTGTCAGTGAGATGCCTGACAAACTTCCATCTCCTGGGGTGCTATTAGTTGCTGGATATGGGTTTCATTGGTGGGAAGGGACAATGTGAATGTTGGAATTGCTCAATATTCCTGTGTTAGGGAAATTGGCTGAACAGAATGGGAAGAATAGTGTGAGTTGATAAGAGGATGGAAATTAAACCATTCAGTGACATCTTGAGTGCTCTCCTTTTCTGTTATTGGCTTCATCAAAATGTGAGGCTATCCGAAGTTTCAGCCAGCAAGTCTTTGAGATGGACTTGGGATGATTTGCCTGTCCCGTGTATTTGTGCCACTGAGAAATGATGTGATGATGCAGAAAGGGTGAAAGCATGGGTAAGAAGGGACTAATGGAAACACCTAGCTGCAGCTTTATTGAATTAGATAAGATGGCTAAGAGGTTCCTAGTAAATAAATACACCACGCAAAATTCTTGCGTCAGCAACTTGACTCAAGAGTTCCGGATACAACTGTAACACAAGGTCGATGTTTTTGTGGTGTTGAAGAAGTGAAAGAGAAGATGCTTTGGGATCGTTATGAAGACTGCATTGCTTCTGAACTAGTTAACACAGCCCAATTACTTCAATTAAGATCACATGAAACTTTTGAGGTTTAACCATATGGGGATTGCCTCAAAATTCTAAGATCAAGTATAGAGAAATTCTTGCGAGGGATACCTGAAGGTTTCGCCATAACCACTAAAAGATGGGTTTGTTCTTGGTGCAATTATTGGTGAACATATAATCAACTGTAATTGAGTTGCAAGCTTCAGGTTCAAGTGGAAATGCAGATTTTTTATTCAAAATAGAGATCTGGATTACAGACATGGTCACAATGTCATACTTTATTAGCATCTCAACTACAATAGCTCCTCTTACTTAGACCAAAAAAAGACCTTGTCCAAGAAACTGTCCACATAATCTGCAAGGGCACCACCAACACTCATGTCTGTTTCGTTGTCCCATGGGAATGGCTTGATTGGTTCAGTTGCTTCCAGAAGTTCCTCAATCGGAATCTTTGGTTTTGACCGCTCCAATGGAACCACCTTGCTATACTTCTGTGGATCAGGACAGTAATCCTGGGAACATTGCATAAGGATAAGAATTAGAAACGAAAAGATGGTTTTAATGATTCGCACAGTTGAAGCTTATGTCTATATGTAAATATGGCTGCTTACCAAATCAGCGTGCATTTTCTTCACAAATATCTTGAATATCTGGAAATTCTTCCGTGCCATTAGATCATCTCCTAACCGAAGGTAAGTTAACCCAGACATCCTTAGTTTGGGAGGCCCGTTTTTGTAGACACCATTTGGCCTGACGTTTAACAGCATTTGATTATAAGCTGTACGGTCATATCTATTGAGTGCATTTTCACCTGCAACTTCAATCTCCTCTCTCCAGCCACCACTCTGTACCTGTGCATACACTTGTTGAGCATCAACCTCTATTCCGAATTAAAAAATGGATGTTCGTATTTAAACTTCTATTGTCGTAATTAAGGTTTTAGTGTAAGATTCATTTTTTAATTTTGTTCAGTTGAAGACTAGCATGGGTGACGAGCATGTTTGCATTGTTGCCAATAAGTTGTAGATTTTGGGAAAGAAATTTGTGTTTTTTGGAAACCTGAATATGTGACACGACTAGGCCTATCTAAGGCACCTCATGCATGGTACACAAAAATTTCAAGTGTCTTCCTGCATTAACCTGTTGAACAAGTTCCTGAGGTGCACTTTTAGCTTCTGCAGGTTGTTCACTGTCCCTCATCTCAAGGCATGTGAAATTCAAGGTGGCATCGTGCCGTGAGAGCATTCTTGCTATGGTTCGGTACCCATCTCTGTCATTCAAGTTGAAGTACCCTGCAGTTAGCTCTGCAGCATGAGTAGCATCATTGTACCACCAATGGATTCCAGAAACCTGTTTTGGCAATAAAGGTATGTTGTTTTTTTAAGTTAGTAGAAGATGGAAAATAATAGTTAAACTAGTAAAGTGAGATATTCATGATGTAAGATGATTTACTTTAGCTGCTAACTTGACTTTGCATCCCAGGAATGCTTTGTTGGCTTCATCAATGATCTGATCAGCATGCATCAATAACTTGTTCGAATACCAAGTCAAGAAGAACTTCCCTTTATCAGCAAGGTATGTCCCATTTGAACCAAAGAACCCTGTTGATTCAGGTGTGTCATTATATTCTCCTGCATCATCTGGCAAGTCCCATTCGGGGTGCCCTGCCTTTGTTGCAGCCTCTTTAAAGTCTGCTTTAAGATATTCGTCATAGCACTGGAAAGATTGTTAAGTAGAATGTGTTAAATTTCAAGTATCTGTGGTTAGAACCTATTCGTTTTATCAGGCTATGTTCAGTCTTACTTGAAATTCTCCAATACCAGGGAAAACCCATCCTTGAGTTTCTGGATACGATGGATATCTGAGCTCCCCTGCAGGACCAAGCCCCACTTCAATGTCTACTATGGTTCCAGCTGCTAAGAATTCCGCCATGTTCTCTCTGAAGCTCTTCATGTAGTCACTATAGATCTAAATACATCAATAACCACCATTAAGATTTCACCAGGAAGACCATATATTAAAATAGATCCAGTATTGATCAGGCAGAAATTGATGATGAAATAAAGTCTAACCTCAACCGGTGTTCGACCTCCAAAGAGAGGCAGGTTATCCACACCTAGAGAGAGATATTCCTTGTCCCTGGTACCTGCTCGGTTAGTGTAAAAGATATCGGGGAAGTCTTCACCAACATCAAGAACCCATTTGGGAAGCGGTATGAAAACAGCATCTCCGACATTGCCACCGCACTGGTGGAAGGACATGATAGCTTGTATTCTCAATCCGCATTTCTGAACAAGTTGAAACAAGCTCATGTATGCATTCCAATCATACTTCTTAGGGCCTTTGGATTCTATAATCCCCCACCAGACATCCACCATGATCCCATCAACACCAGCTCCTCTCAGCTCTTTGAGCTGCTTCTCCAGCTTGCGTTTGTCTTCCAAAACATTGTCTACATTAACAACTCCCAACTGTTGAAAGAAGAAAGAAGTTGAAAATACACTTCTGGTTAGTGGTTAGTACATAATTCTTGTTTATTAGTAGCTCAGTATAGAATACATGGATGTTGAGAGAAACTTTTTGACTTACAGGGAGCATTACATAGAGAGGCACATAGTTTGCCATCATCTTTTCAGCATCAGTGAGGGGTCTTGGAGGCTGCATTTTCTGATTGAAAGAGAAAAGGTAAGTATAATTTTTCTTCTTTGAGACTGGTTGAAGATGCTGCTACTCCGTAGTCTGTGATTTTAAGTCTTACTTTATCCCTTTATAGAGTATTGCATCTTATCACCTGTGATCTTATCTCTGGAATGGTGCATATAAATGCTATCCAAGTGGGGCTGGCAGTTCACTATAAGCCAAATGATGATCTTATCCATTCACTATTTGGACCAACTCAAATGACGAAAATGCTCTCCAATAATTCTATACAAACTCGTAAAATTAACTTATTATTCATAGTCTTAATGTGCAATAATAACAACCAACTTTTCTTGTCAGCTAAATGAATTCAATTTTATACTGTTTCTAACCTCTCACCACCAATCCCCCAGTTGATAAGAAAATAGATAAACAAACCAAAACAAAGCTTTAAGTTCAAGTGTTGTTCAAGATTGATGGGCACCCCCATTGCATGGGAATTTGAATTTACATCAAGGTGAGGAGTTGAGATTTCAGGTGTGGGATGCCGAGTTTTCGCTAAGGTGGAGTTTTGTTGAAACCACCAGCTTAAATTCATAGAGGTAAAGAAGGCTACAAGTGTGCATTCAATGCACATGCTTCATGCCAAGGGAATTGGCAGCTGTACAATTGAGTGCAAACCAAGATTCATCAGCTCAACAATTTGAGCCACGGGAAATTGGCTAGTAAGAAATCTGTACGCATTTCAATTCGGAGAATTTGGCTATTGAAGAAATTTGTGCCGAATTTGCCATTGTTTCGACACATTTTCTTCAATTGCCAAATTCCGTTGGCTTGAAGATTATGGTTACGTCGTAATGGGTGAGCTGTTGAATCTTTCTTTACTTTCAAATATAAAAGAGAGGCACAGTGTACGAGGCTCTTGCCACTGTAGACGCACCATTATCCCATCCAATTTTTGCATGAAACCTACACACTAAATGTCAACTTGTAGCCCCGTCTTTTATCTCATGAATTTGAACCATAATTACAACACCCCAACACTAAGAAAATAAACAGATCAATATATAAATACTAGTTACCTCTGGTTCTCTAGTGGAAACCTCAGCCCTCTTGGCTTGAGGACTTCCCACCATTCTGCGAGAACCAAATGTGATAAAATGCCTGTACCCTTTTCCAGTTGGCTGCTCAACTTTCTTAGGCATTTTTCCTGGAAACTGTGGGTGTTGTATTCCAATATTCTTTGGTAAACCACCTAGTTTTGGGTATATGATGCTTGCCATGAACACAGTTTATTTCTTTGTAGCTTCTAAGGAGAAATGTTATTGCTAGGTTTGAATGGTGACGCTGAGTAAATATATAGAAACCCAAAAGGGGGGAAAGAGAAAAATATCTGCAGTGAGGACATGCCAAAGACAGAAAGAAAAATCTTGTTTCTTGGTGACTGATTGAAGCATTTCTTGTGGTTTATGTATGAAATTACACTGATATGCATGCTTTTCTGGGGTCTGATTGAATTTGCAGTGGATGTTAATGAACTTTTTTCCACTTTTTCAGATGCATTCTTCGTTTTGACTGTTAGAGACTGATTTCAAGTTGTTTTGATATTTCTTAGACAAATTTTGATGTCATCGGAGGTTCAACACCGACAGAGGAGAGAGAAAAAATACAGCCAAGAAGGTATACAAGAAAGGGATATTCCAGGAGTCTTCCAATCATATATTGCAAAACAAAGTTGGAAGGAGAGAGGAAGAGAGATTCTGGGGAACCACTGAGCAGTTGGTCCAATGGGTAAAAAATTGGATTTTTGTGCTCAATGTTTGGGTTCGAGTCTCCACCAGTTATGGTAGTTCGGTGGGACTAAATTTACTCTTCAGCACCAAGAGCATTCAGTGAAACCTTAGGTCTTGTTTGATTTGCGTCTCAAAAAATAGTATCCGAAATTTATTTTTAGAAAGAATTTTAGAAAATTATTTTTTTGTGTTGTAAAACTTGTTTACTTACATGACAATTATATGGAATAGAAAATATTAAAACTTATTTGGACAGTAACAAAAAAAAACAATGAAAACAGAAAGTGTGGTGATGGTGGTGATGAAAGTGTGGTGGTGGTAGAAGTATGAATTCAGTGGTGTTTTCTAAATTCTGAAAAAATTATTTAAAAAATACATAAAACAACTATAACTTGTTTTTTAAATCTATCCAGTTTTTGTTCTTAATTTTCAAAAAACAAAAACAAAAAACAACTTACCTAAAAGTTTTTCTTCCAAAATTGTTTCCGATAATAGAAAACAGTTTCTGAGATGCAAACCAAACAGGGTTTTAGTTTCTTCACTTTAGTTTCGGCCCCGATGTAAGTGCAGTGGGGTTTTATGCAAATAGTTGTATGGTGTTGGAGGCAATGCTCTCTAACAAATACGTAGAGTAATATATCTATATATATTTATTTTAAACACCGAAAAAAAAAGACATTTGGGGAAATAATATCATGGATATTTATCTTTAAGCTATCAAACGGACAATATATATGTGAAATTTTCATTTTACTTCCTATGGTTTCGTCCCCATAGTAATTCTTCCTTATGATTTACATATAATCTCGTATCATGTAGTTTTGGACTAATGTGAAACATTAACATTATGGGTCGTCATCAATGCTTAGAAAGAGATATTGTAGGCGTCTTGAACTCCAAACACATATTGGGGAGAGAGAATATAATTATTTGATGGATATTTCTCAACGAGCAATGCTATGTATCCTAAATTTTCATCCAAAATCAAGGGAGACCATTAGATCAGTGTGTCCCATTTAAAAAAGTTGATGGGTCTCACTCATCCAATTGTCTCCCTTCATTTGGGATGAAAATTTGGGTTAGAGATTTGTGATACATAGTATTTCCCTTTCTCGACATGATGAACAATGCCACTTGAATTTAATTTAATTCTTTGTTATTTGATTGACAATAGACTTTATTATTGACTGAGACTCGCTATCAATTCAATAATTATAACACATTAGATTATAAATAAGATCAATAAATTATATTTAAATAATTTTTTTTTTCAACATTTGTCAAAAAGAGTATGCAATTATTTGATTATAAATAAGACCAATTTTTCATCTTTTCAACTTTCTATTTTTTCATCGTACCAAACGGAGTATTAGCTTTGCATCGCATGTAAGTGTCTTTACATGTCATGGCCTTAGTATTTGGGTTTGCCTGGCCCATGGGACCATATCTTTTACACAAAATAATTCTTGAAAAAAGAATTGTTTTTGTTAAAGAGCGGCAATCGTATTGTGTGTAGAGTACCACAACTATAGGTCTTTTATAGATACCAAAAAAGTAAAGAAATTCCTGTCAAATGGTCAAGTGAAACATAATTCATGTTGCAATAAATAAGTCTAATACAAGGTGTTCTTATATACATTTTTCACAACATGTAGCCCACTCAATATGTAGATTGTGTCAAGGTAAGTGAGTTTAATCATGTATCTAAACAGAAAATTTTGTCTTCTCTTTTTCACAAAAGTTTGCCTTTAGGTGTTCAAATTGTTTATTACCCGAATATTTTGATTCTACTCTACCCTACTGATTGGCCACAACAAAAAATCGAGTAGGCCAATGAAAGAAATTTGGTATTCTGCAAAAATTAGATAGGAATGTAGAATACCCATAAAAATTGTGTTTCCTATCCAACCCTACCAGTATATATATATATATATATATATATATATATAAGTGTGTGTGTTAAATTTTTAACATTTTAACACTGTTAATGTGTGGAGAAATCATAAACCAGAAATACTGTTAATTTACTAAGTTTTTAACATTTTTAACATTATTGTGTTGGTTAATTGGTGCAGCAGGTTACTTAATTGAATTGTTAAAATAATCTAAAAATTAATAATTAAAAAATATTGTGTTCACCCGACTTCTTACCCGAATGTTTTGAACGGAATTCGGAGAGGAATAATACACTTGATCGGATAGGATAGGCAAAAAAAAAAATCTCTTTCACAAAATATCGAGTAAAAATATAAAATACCATAATTTCTACTTATATAGTACGGTGAATACACCTATTTACCTCACAAAGGATCATAAGTGATGACGGGGGAATTTATTTTGGTTTATACCCATAATAATGAAGATGCCCAACACCTACCCTTTATTGGAGGCCAAAACATAATAATTAACTAATTATGAGCATCGTGGTTAAAAATAAGGGTCACTCTCACCATATCGATAAGAAGATAAAATTGTGCCTAAAAATGGGAGGATAAAATGATATTATAGAATAAAATAAATAAAAGTCATTCCCATAAAAAATAAGGATATAAAAATCCTATTATAGAAAAAAAATTTGGTGGAACCACTATTTTTAAGGAAAATATTATACTTACCAAAATTTTAATTTCAAATGATATGGCACAATCTTTATCCTTAAATATTAATGGTACCCACTTATCTGATGGTGAAAAACTATACCACATCATTTTGGGATAAAAATTTGGTAAGCATAGTATTATTTTATTTTTAATTGTGACAATCATGAATAATCGTGACAAGAGAGGTGTCTAAAACAAACTAGTGGTCATGCCCACGAGTAAATATTCAATGCAACAGTAATATTACGTTATCATCAATATGGTATTACAAATCAATAATAAAATCTCAAGTGTGTAAGATGAACTCTACTTGGACTTATATGAAAGAAGAGTAGAGAATTATTTGTTTACATGACATGTTAATTATTAATTTTTGTGGGGTTCATTTATTTATTTGGACTTTTATTAATAATTGGTAATACCACATCACATTGTCATGTAATATCACCGTTATAATGAATATTTTATTCAGACAGATATGGAAGTAAGGATGGATTAGAATAGATCAATTTAAGTGGTTAAATGTAATAAAAAAAATTATAATTAATTAAAGGGAGAATTACACCCACACCCCCTGAGATTTGTCACTTAATCACTCAGACCCCCTGACATTTGAAATATTATACACAGACCCCCTGAAGTTTGTACGCGCGTAACACTTATACCCTTGCTGTAAATATATCCGTTAATAAATTATACACAGACCCCCTAAAGTTTGTAAATATATATTATTTAGACCCCTTAAGTTTAAAATGTTATATTTAGACCAAAAATATTTCAATCAAAGATAAAATATCAAATATTTTAAAGTTTATAATTAAAATTCATGTTCTATTGAATCTTTTATTGAAATAAAATCAAAAAAAAATTCAATTTTTTTTAAAAAAAATCGTGATTAGTATACAATTATATTGTCTATTGAAATTTAATTTGGTCGTTTAAACGACTAAATTAAAATACCAAACTACCTCAATTAAAGTTAAAAGATATTGTGTCCATTACAGTTTGACCCCTTGTTTAATTTTTTAGTTTTATACTAATATATAGTATAATTATAGACTAACTATGATTTTTTTTTTTAAAACTAGATTTTTATTTTTGATTTTATTTCAATAAATAACATAATAGAATATGAATTTTGTATGTAAAATTATGTTCTATCATGAATGACTTAGACCCCTTGTTTGATTTTTTAGCTTTATTCTAATAGATAATATAATTGTATGCTAATTACGATATTTTAAAAAAAAATTAAATTTTTAATTTTAATTTTTTTTCAATAAATAATACAATAGAACATGAATTTTGATTGTAAAATTTAAAATATTTGATATTCTATCTTTGATTAGAGTATTTTTGGTCTAAGTATAATATTTTAAACTTAAGGGGTCTAAGTATTATATACCTACAAACTTCAAGGGAGTCTAAGTATAATTTATTAACGGATATATTTACAGCAAGGATCTAAGTGTTACGCGCGTACAGACCTCATGGGTCTGTATGTAATATTTTAAATGTCAGGGGGTCTGAGTGATTAAGTGACAAACCTTAAGGGGTGTAGGTGTAATTCTCCCTTAATTAAATGCGACTGAGAGAAAGTTATAATGGTCAAATGTGATAGAGAGGAGGTTATAAGTGATTAATACAAATATGAGATATTAGTGGTAGATTTTTAATTAACTACTAATAATGAGAGAGAATACCAAACTCACCCTCTCCTTGTATCATTACTGTATATATAAATTAGAAGAGTATGTAATGACTTTTAAAATAATACAAGATAAATTCTTTTTAGGTATCACTTTAAATTATCGAAAGATATAAGGGTGTTAGTGTAATTCTATCAGTGTGTCAATAAAAGGCTGGGTCATTTCGTAAATATAAGGAATTTGAAGGGTATATAATAGGACGAGCAAAGACAAGATCTGACACTGCCAGCTGCATCCTTACGGCAAGGGTGACATGGCGGACATTAACTGTCAGATTCTTCTCTCAATTTTACTTTTTCCCATCCAATTAGCTAATGAACCCACTAACATTTCGTTGTTAGGCATCTAATTTTTTTTAATAACACTGATAAATTAAAAAACAAAATACCATATTAAAAATTATTATTTTTAAATAAAAATTTATAATTATTTGAATTAATTTCATAAATTATTTTAATCAATTATAATATTTAAAAATTATAACTTACATAATTAATCACAGTATTTTAGAATCGATTGTGCCCTTTACAATTATGACGTACACCATCGAAAAATTATAACGTAATTTTAAAATAGTTATAATTTTTGATATGATACTGAAAGTGATAGTGATAGTGTTTTTAATTTTATTATTTAATTTTATATTATTCATTTTTTGATCAATGGCTATTAAAGTAATGTAAAATGTCTTACATTTGTTCAAATGGACAGTGCCGTGTGTAGAAAAGACATTCTATGGTTGTAATAAAAGTTCTATATTTTCCATATGTAATGGATAATTTATCTTTGGCTATTAAGACATGAGAAAGTTTCTCAATTTCACTCCCCTCGTATTCCATCTTTTCTTTTATTTGACTCTTTTTTTCTCCTTCCTACTCAATTCTACTCTCTCTCTCTCTTATGTAGGAGGGATAAATTTTCTTTATTTTGTGTTTCGCATGATGGATAGAAAATAAAAATAATAAATTTTTTTTGTACTTGGTAAGATGAAAAAAATATTTTTTTTTAATTTTTAATTTTAATTTTTAAAAAAACATATAAATTCATATTTTATCATTGTATTTATATATGAAATTAATATATACATAATATATGTATATATATCAAATGATATATAGACAAATAATATACATTTCAACACAAATAATTAATTTTTTATACACTTTATTTCCAATTTTGGAAGGATTGATTTTAGCGAGTTGGAAGGAAAACTCATTCATCCACGTTTCTATTCTTACTATTTTCCTTTCTTACCAAACATGATGTTTTATCTATCTCTCCAACTTTTCATTATTCTATTTTTCCCTCCTACCAAACAGAATATTAGTCCAATATCACAGATATATCGAAGAACTATATAAATTGGCTCATCAATCTTTATTTCAAAAATCAAAATAAAAGCCTCCAATTTTGTTAATATGAATGAGATTTAACCCAAATTTTCATCCCAAATGAAGGGAGACAATTGGATGAGTGGGTCCTATCAACTTTTTTAAATGGGACCCACTGATCCAATGGTCTCTCTTGATTTGGGATGAAAATTTGGGTGGAAGATTTGAGATATATAACATTATTTGGGTGTGTGTTTCAATTGATATCTTCACCTACTCTTTTTTTGAAAAGTTATCTTCACCTACTCGAGTGCCACCAATGAAATGAGTAAATGTAGCAATTGAAATTAAAACTCAAGTCTATTTTGTGCGGAATTCTTGACCAATTTTACTTACCAATCAAACTTTTTTTTAAGTAATGGGGTCATTAATTACAAATTTGAGTAATACTTGGGAACGATTTAACAATAAGGGTGAGTTTGATTTAAACATCAAGAAGAACTGGATTAGAAGAACTCGTCTATACCATACTCATTTATCTGGTCCTTTGACTAATTATAGTGATAATATATTCTCATCTCATGTTTAGTTCAAATATTAAGAAGTAGTAGACCCCACATTTATCTCATCTAATACTTTATTTAGATGGAATATTGAATGATGATATAAATATTAAATTATTAAAGAATCCTCAAGATAAAGAGTTATATTTATATTCTAGAAATTCTTAAGGGTAAAAATATATTTTGTCTAAATACATCACAACAAGATTATTAAAATCCATCAAAAAAGTAGGTTTATTTAAGAGGTTGTAGGTAATATTAAATATACTATTCATCCAAATCGATTTTATTTTTAAGAGATAATATCAGACTCAAAATATGTATCCAGACATGAATATAAGAGAAATAAGGTGAGCCTAACATTATTTTTTTCAATCCCTCTTTTCTAATACCTAAAGCAAACACACCCTAAGATAATTATATACTAATAGAAACAAATTTAAAATAATGGTCCAAATGATGTAACAGTTCATGATAAGTAAAGTTGAAATTTTATATAAATAAAAGAGAGACCAGAAGTATCGCCATATTTATATCAATGTCACATTATTTTTGTAGAAAACAACGTCACATCATTGGGTCCATGTTTTTTATTTTATTTTGTAGTCAATTTAGTATTATCCTTAACCATATTAAGAAAAAATTAAAAAAACGTGGTAGATGGTATGCAGATTCCTAGCAAATGTTTCGTTTAACCGTTACACTACATTAACATTGTCACATGATGTTATTGTCCAATAATAAATAAAAAAATAGACAAAGTGAATATCACTATGTTACATAAAGTTGATTACTATATCTAGATAGGGGTGTTAATTAAACCGAGTTTTGCGAGCGTGAACTCGAGCTTGTCGAGTTCGTTTTTCTAAACGAGCCTAAAAAAACATGGACCCAAGCCCATGTTTAAGCTCGACTTTGTTTAAAAAATGAGCCGAGTTCAAGTAGTTCGACTATTTTATATATAAACGAGTAAAGTTTTGAGAGCTCGATCCAAACCTTTTAGGTTCATTTTTTTAGATGAGTCTAAAAAATTGTTCAAGTTCAGCTTATTTAGAACACGAATCGAGCTCGAGCTCGAGCCGAGTCCTATCCGAGATGAGTTCGAGCCGAGCTCAAGTAACTTTTTCCGATTAACGCCCCATCTCTTGACGGAGAGGTAGTTACTTAAAAGAGTGAGATTAATTTTACTTATTTGTTATCTTATTATTAAAACGATAATATCACTTATGCTTTGATTTGTACGATAGAAAATGAAAGGAAAAAAAGTTGGAGAGATAAATAAAACATCATATTTGGTAAGATAAAAAATAGGAAAGATAAAAAATTAAATGTATTAACTTTCCTTTCCACTCATTAAAATCAATCCCTCTAAAAATTGGGAGAAAAAATAGATAAAAAAATTAATTATGTGGGTTGGTATGTATGTCATTTGCTTATATATTTTTTAACATATGCATATATCATATTTATTTATTACATATTATATATGAATTAATTATATATATAGATATACTGATAAAATATGCATCTGTATTTTTTCAATCATTCTTATCAAACACAAAAGAATGAAGAATCTTTTTTTTATTTAAACGATAAAAAATATATCACTCTCACTCTCACTTTTCATTCTTCTATTTTTTTCATCCACTAAACTAAACACACCATTAATATTATTTGGTATAAGTTAACCGTTACCATGAATATTTTCTCGTAGATTCCACAACGAGGGTTGGTTTCCACAACACAGTCCAAGTGAGAAAAAAGACGAACAGCTAAAACAAAACAACACACATTCATTAAACCTTTTTCCCTTAGTTGGCTTCACGTGACCAAACCCACCCCTCCCTCCCCAAATGCACCCTCACTCCTCTTCGTCTCCTTCTCTCCCTCCACAACCCCCATGAAAAGCAGAAACAACAAACCAACCACCCAAAACACACAGACCCGTCTCCATCTCTCTTCAAAACAAAACAAAACAAAACCGCCTCCTACCCACCATTTCTGACCCCATTCTGAGACAAAACCCAGAGATCAGAAAAATGTGTTATGTGGGTAAAGCAACCAAGATCTTCATCTTCATCATCACAGTTTTTGTGGTCACCGGACTTGTCTTGGGATTTGGGCTTCTAAGGCATGCCGTACAGAAATCTCATAAATGCTCCGGCGACTCTTGCCGGGATTCCCCCGGAGTTTTCTCCGATCCCAACCCTGTTAATCCCGTCTCTAATCCAAGTCCCAACCCAAGTTCAAGCCCAAGCCTAAGTCCACCTCCACCTCCACCTCCAACGCCACCTAACTCAAACCCTAGCTCGAATCCGAGTCCTCCGCTACCGCTACCGCCACCGCCTCCATCTCCTCCTTTGCCTCCGCCCCCGCCGCCGGTGGTTGCAACAGCTCCACTGCCAATGATCAGTCCTCCGAGCCCAGTGGTGGTCACTCCAGGTCCCGTGCATTCTTAATTATATTTTTAATTGATCCATTGTTTTTATATTTTTTCAATGATTTTTTCTCCTTGTTTGGATAATTCTTAGATGGGTTTTTTTTTGTATAGATCAGATGGATTAGTGCTGTTCATTAATTCTGTGGATTAGAGCAGGGGAAGTAACATTTACTATGGTTTTATCTCAATAGAATTGTGTGGTGTGATAGCTGATTTTGTGAAATTTGGGTTCGTATCGACTACTAATCAATCTTAATTGACTGAATTAATTATGACCAACAACTTCGATTATCAAAAATCACCTTAACCAATATTTAATTTATTATTAATCATATCGTGTTTAGCATGACACAAATTACTCGTAACCTAATTCAATCCACTATTCATGGCATGTATCAATCTAGACATTCAATATGCCTAGCGGATTTATTCGTGTTTATTACTAACATGACGTGTTTGCACCGTATATTTCTCGAATTCACCTTAAAAGCTAAACAATTTTAATGGGTAAATGTTCAATTGAATTAATTTGTTGTTGAAGTATATTAGTGAAAAGTATCATCCTAATATTTTCTAAATCACTGTGCTGGGATGATACTATTCGTTACTGTGTATGTCACATTGTCAATGATGCCATTGAACATTTGACTACATTGTCTAACTCATGACTGTGGTCGAATCTTCGGTTAGTGTGCCTTACTTTATCTATGTTTTTTTTTAGGGTAAAGTGTATTGAGAATCCTTCTACTGTATGTGACAGATATATTAGTAGCATGTGATTTTTAAATTATGGTAAGGCATAGGTTCCCGAAATCGGTACCGTATTTTTATTATTGGCTGAAAAAATAATAAAATAATAAGAAATTATAAAATCAAAAAAATGCACACGTTTATTTTTATTAATTAAAAAATAAATGTACAATACCGAAAAGTGCTTTCAATATTGTCGATGTGCTGTCGATGACCATTATTAACTCAGTTTTTAATCCTAGACATGAAATAATTGTTGGCAAACAACCAAGATGATCCCTATTGCCAACGCTCACCCTCTTCTCTCTCTTTGGAAAAAAAATGAAATTACAACCCTGCCCTCAACCTCAGGCATTTCGATTTGGCTCAACTTCTTCCTGAAATTCTTCTAATTATTATTGTAGTCACAAGTTTGTGCTTTGTTTGGTACTACTCTGAGGTAGATGGTGCCAGATTCGTATTGACGGTCACAAACATTTAAGGCGGTTGGTATGGGGCCTGATAGTATTATTCCACTATAAATTTATCAGATAGTAGATCTAGTACTAGAGAAAAGAATGTGGAATTTAAGCAGAGATGAAGTTATTATGATATTGTATCCAAATTCATCGAGAAATTATTATTTTTCAGCACGTGCGCACCGATAGATTAGAATGGTTTGTTTGCATTTTTGGAATAAAGCAACTGTTTTTTTGGGTCCCAATATTTGAATGGTTAAAGAATCCAAAGCAGCTTGTCTTCCTTATGGAGGGAGAAGGACACACGACTTCTGATGTGTTGGGGACTGGTGGATCCCCTACCTAGATCGGATAATCAGTCTAGATTGTACATCAGCTACATGAAAACTGCGACTTCCCCTCCACTCCAGTTTACATCAGTCTGGATTGCCAGAGTTATATGAACCTAATCTGAATATGAGACCAACGTTTCAATATTGGAATTATTGGGTATAATTAGTTAAATAAATTAAATTAAAATCGATTAATTTTGCATTGAAGAGTCAAGGTGTAGATTTGATCTATGCACCTTCGGTGCTAAAATGGGGAGACTTTGTCATGTATCAGATACGCCATCAGGCTTATTTTTAATACAAATTCAATATAATTTGATATAAAAACAATTGTTACACCTACACCTAACAGTCTTAGCATGTTGTACCCTCCATGGGTCACTACATTAGTGAAGGTTATTAGTTGTGGCAGCCTATAATAAGTAAGCCGTACAATGGTACCTCCTTCTCTCTCTTTAAATTCAACGGTCCGGGATGTCCGGTTGAACTTACACGTACCTCGACCAATCTCCTTTCCGTTCTAATCAAAGGCAAATCATCCACGCTAGGATTAGGGTATTCATGAAAGATAAATTTCTCATGGTCTAGTTCCATGGAGTTGCTAAGATTTGAAATCAGGACATTTGAATTTATAACTCATCTTTGTTATCACTTTAAGACATCTAATCGGAGGCATCTGTTTCTACCTTGAACGGTTTTGCTATTAAATTTTATACTCATATCTACTACGTATATTACACAAAAAATTCATTTGTAACATACGTATATGATCATGGTCATAAGTCTAAAGCACAGAAAACTTGTGCCCTTTATATCCAATTCTAGCGTAGACTGCATGTTCCCAAACTGAATCAACCAGCTAATTTTGTATATTAGTATAGGGTATTAGGGGTGCATGTAAATTAGTTCTTCTTCTTTACATTCTCTAATGCCGACTTCCATCACTTTGCCTGCGGATGAAGGTAATAAATCACAACAGTGACGTCTTGGGGCCTGCAACTGTGAAATAACAACAAAAAATGGTATCACAACTTCTCCAAAATTTTCCAAAAGCCTACATTTAGTGTACAACTCACTGCCCAAAATAGTTAAAAGGTCAAAACGAAGTCGTTGGTTCCTTAACATAATTTTTCTCTCCTGCGCGCGCACATATACATACACCCCTGCTCCTTAAACCCCGTGCCCACACACGTGCACATACACTAGCTAGGAAGTGCACACACTCTGCACTAGGCCGGCCCAAGGCCTAGGCAGCTAAGTTGCTTGTCTAAGGCCTCCAAAATAGTTATTCTTTAGTATAGTTGATATAATTTTTTATTTTTTTATTTTATATTTTAGATATGATTCAAATTTTTAGAGCCTAAATTTTAAAAGTTTAAAATCAATATTTCATTTTGTTAGATCCAAAACTACTCTATATTTGGTTAAGTCCAAAATTTTAGAAATCCCCATAAAATTTATCCCTTTAGTATAATAGATTTTTTTTTATTTAATATTTCATGCGTGCACATAACTCATGGGTAAAGAATAATTCTGTTATCTTAAAATTATTCTTTGTTTACATATTTTATCATTAAATTAATTGTTCAAAATTTAAATTAATAAAATCTTATTTACAATCAACTAAGATCAAATAAATTAACTTTATTATTTATTGATGATGCCTCGGAGTTAATCTCCCAAGCCCAAGAGCGATATGACTCTGATGGATTTTATGGAATGGGTTTTTAGAAAATTGACGTTAGGCAACGATAGACATCTAATGTAAGAGGTTCACCCCAGCCGAAGGACTTGGGCTACGTCCACTATAATTGAGGCTCTTGCTCCTTGGTTGTGTATATTAATTTCAACTGATTACAAGGAAATTCTAGGCGCAGGGCCGTAAGAGATGCTCTCTGTCGTGATTGTTCTAGGGTTCTGGGCAAAACACCAGGTAGGAGGCAAGGAAGAAGGCTCAGGAGTCGATGCCCCCTCCCTCCTTCTACTGTTCTATTTATCTCGTATCCCTACTTAGGGTTTTTTTGCTCTTCTTCTTCCTTTTTCTGATTTTGTGGGGACCAGTTGTCCTTTGCCTGCAAGCTTATCTGTCCGCCGGCGGTACTGTGCCCACGATCACCTGGGTGGTTCGGCTCCACCACTCTCTGTTTTTTGCAGGGAGTAACTCTAAGGAATCCGAGCCGGTTTCCCTTGTCCTTGGGGCACGTGGTGCAGCAGGGCTTAACTCGGGTCATGGGCTAAAAATCGGATCGGGTCCGGGCTGCTGATTCTTCGGTCTCTCAGGTCTCTTGTTTCTGGCATGGGCCGATGGGGACCATTTCCTTTGGGCTTCGAAGTCCACATTCAATATTTTCAGGGTGTTTTGGGCTTGGCTATAATGGCGGCCTAGGCCCAAAAACCTATCCTCATCAGTTGCCCCCAGCCCCTGGTCATGAGAATGACGTCTTCTCTGACCTGGGGGTTGAAAATATATAATAATTTTTTTTTTATACGTGGCGGGATGCGTGGTCAGGCGGCTTTGCGCCGGCTTGGGCCGCTCTAGTACTTGCTGGCTGTGATGGGATGGATTCTACACGTGTCACCATCGGGCGAAACTAACGGTACGGTTCTAGAGACGCGTCCTGTCGTCTCATTTCTCAGGACATTAAATGCCTTGTATAAAAGCGGGGAAACCCCCTCGCCTGAGTTGCTTTTGAGTTTTTTGAATCTCCTCGTGTTTCCCTCACCTCCTTTGGGCTTTCGAGGCGCTTCGTTTCAGACTTTCAGGCGGTCTTTAGGGTTTCTGCGTTCCCGGTTCTCTTCTACCTCTAGCGCCTTGTCTAGGTACGTCTCTCCTTCTTTCTTTATTCTTGATTGACCTGGATCCCTTCAACCCTCCTTGGTGGGGTTTTGGGTTTCGCTTCTTGATATGGAGGTTTAGCTATTTTAGGAATCGTTCCGACGACCTTTCTCCCCTTACGTGTTTCGTGGACCATCCTACCTCGCTTAGGGTGTCCTTCCTTCGAGGTTGGTGTCTGAGACCACCATTTTTGACGGACTGTGCTTTACATTTGCCTTCCCTCCACTCTGGTTTGCGGCCTGGACCCTTGATGGGGAGGCGGGTCGTTTCCTCCTCTGAATCGGATTCCGAGGACCAAGTAGGAGAGGAGGTCGAGGTAAGTACTTCGGGTTCTCAGAGCGGTAGTTCCGTTGATAGGGTCGCGTCTGGGTCCGCTCTTGGAGTTTCTGCCTCTGGGTTCGCCCTTATAGAAGAAGCTCGTCCTCTTTCATCCCTTCCTCCTGTTTCTTTCGTTGCGTCGAAGACTAAGAAACCCAAACCGGCTCCTCCCCCAATCACCTAGAAAAAGAGCTCGTCGGGATCAAGCCGATCTGGCTTGTTGTGCAGCATCGACTCCTAGTTGTCTCAGCGATGAGGATTTAGATGAACTGAGGCGGGAGTATCGCTTTCCTGACTCCGTTCTCTTACACTCTCCTGACAAACACGAGAGGTGTAATTCTTCCATCCCAGGCCTAGTCTGTTTTTACGAATCCGCTTTCCGTGCTGGTTTGCGGTTCCCCGTTCATCCTTTTTTCCGGATCGTGCTTGGTTTTTATAACATTTATCCTGCCCGGCTTTCCCCTAACGGCTGGGGTCTCCTGGTCGGATTTCTCGTTCATTGGTTGAAGAGTGGGAACGACTCTCAGCTTTCCATTAATGAATTTGCCTCTCTTTTTCAACTTAAGTCCTCCCCTTCCGCGGGTTTCCTTTACTTTGCAAAAAGGGTCAAAGTGAAGAACTTAATCACCGGGCTTCCTTCTTCCAACAAAGGGTGGAAACCCAAGTTTTTCTTTGTTAGAGGTGACTCCTGGGAGCTTTCCGGGGAACCAGGGGACGTCCCTCTTATTCCCAGGTTTTGGGGAGCTCTAAGGAACATAAGTAAGGCCCCTCAATTTGACTGCACCTTTTTCCTTTGTTGTTCTTCTTTTACTGACTTAATTTCGGGTTTGCAGATTATCGTCCCGTCCTTGGGATTGAGGAGGCAGCTAGAGTCGCTAGGGCCGAGGCCTTGGGGTTGCAATCATTTTTTGACTTGGTAATCGACGAGAATCTAGCCCTCTACGAGCTCGGGCCTCCTGTTGAACAAGCTCCTGCTCCGGAGTCGTTTCCTGCCCCTGACCCCATGAATCAAGACTTGATAATGGCGATGTTCTCGGATACCGAGAAGTCGAGGAAGAAAAGGAAGGTGGTGAAAGGCACGCAACCGTTATCCAAAGATGCGTCGGTATCTGAGTTCTTGCTTGCTCCTTCTGCGCAGGAGAAGGTAGATCTTCCTCCCGACGGGGACGTGGTTCCCCGCCCGCCCCCTGTCGAGGGACCTCAGGGCAAATCGTCTACGGGCGAAGCTTCGAAACAAGATGCCCCGGCAGCTCCTCCTCGCTCTGTCCCTCAGGGAAGCAGGAAGGTGGATACCGCTCCCTCTTCGTCCAAAGAGCAAGGGGACAGCTTCCTTCGCGACCCCGAGGTCGCTGTTGCCGCCTTGTCTGAGCTGATCTCCACGTCTGATCCCAGGGTGGCTATGCGAGTTCCCTTTGATAGGAAGGTGGATCATGTTATTCGGGGCATGACAGAGGTATTTTCTAACTTTAGTTTTATCGATTTCTGATATTTCTTTTTGCTGGGACTTTCATAGGTCCCAGTTGTACTGACTGACCTTTTTCCTTCTTAGTCGCTGGCTTGTGTGAAGATGTTGGGCTTTCACTACAAGGAGGAGATCTCGAGGGCTAAGGAATCCATGGCCGCCCTGTCAGCGAGCAAGGAGGCTGCCGAGGAGAAGGTGAAGATTCTGTCCTCGGAGGCGATTGAACTGAAGAGGATTAATGATGAGATGGATGCCCGCCTTCAGGACTTTGCCAAGCTCATGGACTCAGAGGATGACAAGCTCAAAACCACGGAGGCCGACTTGATAGCCAAGGATTCGGAGCTCAGGGCCAGAGATTCCGAGCTGTCATCTTTGAGGGCTCGTGTTTCGCAGCTTGAGAGGGAATGTGCCTATGGCTTTGTGAAGGGTTTTCTGAATCTCCAGGATCAACTCGAGGAGGCGTATCCTGATATTGACTTGGATCCCTTCGTGCCTATGCTCGGTTTCAAGAAGACGTCGGTGGTGGCTGAGGAGGCTGAGACTCCTGTCCCTAATGAGGGCGTGGCGCCTGGTGCCGAGAAGGTGCCTGGTCCCGAGGTTGCAGCGACGGAGGAGCTAGGTGCGCAGGTCGGGGCTTCTGGTGAGGAAGCAGGTGGTGATGAAGGGATCGTTTCTTGAGGTCGATGCGGGGCCTTCCTGCTGTTTCCATCTTCCTTGTAACTTTTCAAGTTGTTTCTTTGTGTAATGCCTCATTGTAACTTCTTTAAGTGCTGAAATGAGAAATTTTGTGGTCTTCCCCTTTTTATGATCATCGCGCGATGTTTCGCTGTAGACTTCGTTGATGGCTTTAGACATCGTGGGTTGATTTTTCTGCGCTTTTATCCTTAGCCGAGCTTATCCAAATCGAGCTGACCTTCATGCTTTCTTCTTTGAGCCGCTTAAGCTCCTTAGGGCTAGCTTGGTCTTTTCTCGTCATTTCATCCGTACTGGATATCCGACGGTTTCGCTCGTTTGAGAACGTGCGCCATCAGTGGGTTTAGTGAAGCCTCGATCGTGGTGTCCAAGGAACCCCCGCGACGCCACGTGTATCCCTCATTAATGGGGAGGGACGTGCATTAACTGCTTCCGGCGACAGTGATAAGGTCTGTCCTGTAGCACCTATAAATAGGCCCCCCAGGGAATGATTGTTCTTCACCGAGAGAGGTTTCCTATTCCCTACTGCGACGTATGTCTCCTTCCCCACGGCTTCTAAGAAAAACACTTCTTCACTTTCTGCGTCCATGGCTACTTCCCCCTCTCCCTTTGATGTTATGGAGCAAGTTTTTGGTGACGTCGAAGTTAGCGAAATCGACGGGGACGAGGCTCAGCTCCTTGCGAGGCGCTTCGAGTTTCCCCCTGGCGTTGTCGTGTCCCCTGCAGTTTTGTGCAGGTTCCATAGCCCAGTTACTGGCGAAGCTTGCTTCTTTGAGGCCCCCTTCTCATTAGGGCTCCGGTTTCCCCTTCTTGGCTTGATACGAGAAGTCCTTCATTTCTTCAGCTTCTGCCCTGCCATGCTCCTCCCATCTTCCTGGGCTGTGTTACTGGCCTTCATTGCGGCATGGGGGAGATTGTTTCCCCAATCCAGGGCCCATTTATCGGAGTTTCTTCACTTTTTTCGCCCTGAAGAAGTATCCGAGTTCTACCACTTCGTCCCTAGGCGAGGGGGAGATATTCCCATTCGAGATCTCCCTCCGAGCTCTGATGGGTGGATAAGGAGATATTTCTTCGTTTCTGGGGATGGCTGGGAGTTTGATTCTCAATTTCCGGGATCGGTCAGAGTTCCTACCGCCTGGGGGCGCCGCAAGAATTTAGGTAAGCTCTAGCCTTCGTGCTTGCTGATGCTTGTATTTGTGTATTAATGGCACTACTTGTCCTTGTTGCAGGAGAGCTCCCGCCCCTTATTGCCTCGGAATCGGTTCGGGTTAATCATGCGCGGGCTCACCTTCCTTTTTCCTATACTGAGCTGATGTACCCCGGGATTCCCTCGGCGTCAGGTGATCGGCGTCAGATGTCTTTTATATATATATTTTCTTTTTTCTTTGTTCGATCCCTTGCTAAGTCTTTGATCTGGCTCATGTAGTTCCTTCCTACCTGGTGACTCAGCGCCATATGATCATGGAGCGCGTGGATGAAAGAAGGCGGGATAGGGCCGTAGGACCCCCGGCAAATAGGACGAGGTTAAGAGAGGGTAGTTCTTCTGGCGAAGTCCCCGTTCCTGTCGCCGAGGCTCCTGTTGTTGCGGCCGAGGCCCCCACTTTTGTATCCGATCCCCCTGTTTCTGCACCTGAGGCCCCGAGGTCGATGTCAGAGTTGGTTACTAGTGAGGCCACTGCGGGTACTGTGGTGACTGACTCAGTGGGAGGGCCGGTTCGGCGAGGCACTTCTTTAATTGCTGCGGCTGGCCTAAGCTCAGCTCATGCCCCCCAGACTTCTATTACTGACCCGGAGGCCGGTCTGCTTCGGGACGTGAGCTTGAGCAGTCGCGCTCTGATGGAGTTGATTCCTCGAGCTGACCTGCGCCGCTCCGTTGACCTCCCCTTTCAAGTCCGAAGCCGTGATGCGCTCCATGCCCTCCTTGAGGTATATCTTGGTGCTTTTTCCTTTATTTTCCAACTTTTTGGTGTTTTGTAACGTCTCTTATGTTTCCAGTCGGCGACACGTGTCTGCTCTCTTGGGAGGGAGATTTTTATGCTGAGGAGTGATGTCCAGAGGAGGGGTGCCGAGGTGATCGACGCTCGTCGGCATGGCACCGAGCTGTTGAACTGGGGCCTGGCCACTGAGAGGGAGTTGGAGCAGGTTCTTGAACAGCGGGCTCAGACCTTTAGGCAACTGATTGCCAGTACCTCAGCTGAGGTTTCTCTAAGGGACGAGTTGGCTCGTTTGAAGGAAGAGCGGGAGGCTGAGAAGGAGGACTTGCTAAACGCTGCTGTTACCCGCACCCTTTTGGAAGATCAGCTAAAAGAGTCCCGAGCTGCCGTTTCTGAGCTGAATAGGTCTTTAGCTGCTGAACGTCAGCTCGTAGAGGATCAACGAAAAGATCTTGAGAAGGCGAGGCTGGAGGCAACTAGGGCTTTTGTTGACGGGTTCTTTAATTTTGCTGACCAGGCGATGGAGAGATTCCTTGACTTAGACCTTAAGCAATTTCAGCCAAAGTTTGATGCTTCTTCAAGTGGTGGAGCTCCTGACGTTACTCCTGCTCCTGGCGCTACTCCTCCTGCAGATCGGGCTTGAATGTCTAGATTTTTATAGCTGGTTTCTTTCTCTGCTGTTTTTCATTTTTTGTAGACGCATTCTCTTAATGGAACTTTTCCCTTCTTGTTTCCGTGGTGTTGTACTTGTTGCTGTTTTTTGTGTTGTGCTATATTCCCCTGTTCCCCCTACTCCGAAGAGGCCTTGGGCTGTTGGGAGTAGTGTCATTGCTCGAGATCTGGGCTTCCTCACTTTGGATTTGCCGCATGTACCTTTTATAGGACATATACCTATATATGTTTTTTTTTTACAATATACGATGCAGATTTAAGCAAGCTCCCGGGTGGTTTACCAACTTCTTCGTAAGTTGAGCCAGCATTCAATGCTATCTTGATTGCGAGACTCCAACAGTCACCCTTGGGTACTATTTATACCCGTTTGCCTCATTGCTTTTCAGAAAGCCTTTCTTCTTTAACTCTTCGTCTCCTTCCTGAACCTCGTGGCGATGGATTCTTCTCCACTCTTCAAGCATCGAGCCCGTGAATCGCTCAAGCGCGATTGGTGTTCCATCTTTCTCCTTCCCTCCCGGATGACGGCTGCGGATGCTGTTGGAATGAAGAGTCGATATGACCTTCCGGCAGATTTGAGGGTGAGGGCTCCCACTCCTGACGAACCTTGCAGTATGTCCATTCCAGGCGAGGTCTCTTTTTTCGAAGGCGCATTTGAGTATGGCTTTCGACTCCCCCTTCATCCAGATTTCGCCTGGATTCTTTTTCATCATGGCCTATGCCCCTCTCGTCTTTCCCCCGAGGGTGTGGGCTACCATGGTTGGCTTCTTCATCTTCTGGCGTATGCAAGGCTTTGAGACCTTTCGTTCTGTTTCGGAATTTGTCTATTTCCTTGATCTCTCTTTCGACTTTCCACCGTTCTTCAGCTCTCTCTCTTTTAAATGGTATTTCCATCCTCCGCTGATTGTCGATATTCCCTCTTCCCCCGAGAGGTGGACCCAACGTTTCTTTTTTGTATCTGGGGACTCCTAGGAGTCCGCTGTGGGGGAGGACCGGCATGTTTGGGTTCCTCGTTCCTGGACGAGCTTTCGGGAGAGAGGTAATCATTTCGTCATTCCAAGGCTATCTGACCCTTTGTTGGCAGTAAACTAACTGAACTTGTTTGTGCTGATGTTGTGTTGTGCAGGTATTCCCGCTCTGACTCCATTGGAGGCGTTCCGTGTCAGGATGGTCGAGAGGGCTTCCCCTCGTCCTTACTCTGCTCTCGTTACCCCTCAGAACCTTGTCCGTTATGGGATAGGGGGAAGTTCGACCAGGATCCAGCGCACGCCCTCTTTTGCTAATGAGCCAGAGGGAGTTGACTTGGAAGATCCCGAGGTGGAGGTCCTGAAGAGGAAGTTGGCAGAGGTGGAGAGAGAGAGAGAGAGAGATGTTCTGAAGGAGGAGAATGTCAGGCTCAAGGCAGATGATGCTCGGATGGAGAAAGTGGAGAAGGAAGTTCCGACGGAGGGGAAAGTGGAGGAGGTCCTGGTAGGGGAGGGAGGGCAGAACTAGAGGCCCTGTTTCTTTTTTATATAACTTCTATGTACCTGTTGGCTGTGGCTCTTTTTGAACTGTTGACTTTACCCCGTGATGCAATGAAATTTCTAGCTTTTGTCTTCCAGTTATTTTCTTTTTGCTGAGAATGTGTTTATCTGTTGAACTAGGAAGCTTGTTTGTTCTGAGTTGTCGAGCTGCTGAGTTTGTTGTTTTTCAAGCTGCACAGTCTTAGGCTGGTTCTGAGCTTACGAACTCTTAAGCTGAGAAGTCTTTGTTAATGCTGAGCTGACAAGCTCTTAGACTGAAAAGTCTGTAGATTCTGAGCTTACGAGCTCTTGAGCTTATGAGCTCTTAGACTGAAAAGTCTGTAGATCCTGAGCTTACGAGCTCTTGAGCTTACGAGCTCTTAGACTGAAAAATCTGTAGATGCTGAGCTTACGAGCTCTTAGACTGAAAAGTCTGCAGATTCTGAGCTTACGAGCTCTTAGACTGAAAAGTCTGTAGATGCTGAGCTTACGAGCTCTTAGACTGAAAAGTCTGCAGATTCTGAGCTTACGAGCTCTTAGACTGAAAAGTCTGTAGATCCTGAGCTTACGAGCTCTTGAGCTCACGAGCTCTTAGACTGAAAAGTCTGTAGATTCTGAGCTTACGAGCTCTTAGACTGAAAAGTCTGTAGATTCTGAGCTTATGAGCTCTTGAGCTTACGAGCTCTTAGACTGAAAAGTCTGTAGATCCTGTGTAGATCGAACTTCTTTTTTGGGAAACTTTTGTATCTCTCATTGATAAAATCTGATCTTTTTACAATAACCCTCCATTCCTCGCGAGAAACTCTATTGGTAATACCGCTTCAAGTGGTCTGTGTTCCATGAGTGTTGTAGGTCCCTGCCCTCCTCCGTTTGCAGCTCGTAGTTTCCAGGTCGGATAGTCCTTTTTACCACGTACGGTCCTTCCCAGTTTGGTCCCAACTTGCCATGGGCCGGGTCCTTCCTGGCTGGGAGCAATTTCTTCAACACTAGATCTCCTGGCTTAAAGCCTCTCCTTCTTACTCGCTTGTTATAGTATCTTGCTGTACTCCTTTGGTAGGAGGAGATTCGTTGCAGGGCCTCGTCTCTTTTCTCGTCTAGGAGGTCGAGGTTGACCAGCAGTGACCTTTCGTTCTGTGTTGGATTGAACAGTTCGGTTCTTGCGGTGGACACTTCTACCTCAATGGGGGCCATGGCCTCGGTCCCATATGCTAGGCTGAAAGGGGTTTCTCCAGTCGCAGTTCGAGTAGTGGTTCGGTATGCCCACAACACTGCGGGGAGGTAGTCTACCCATTGGGACTTAGACGCCTCAAGTCTGGTCTTGAGCGCCAGTTTGATAGTTCGGATGGTCACCTCGGCTTGCCCATTAGACTGCGGGTGGGCTGGTGCCGAGAAGAAGTTTTTGATTCCCAATCCGCTACAGAAATTTGCAAACATCGGATTGTCAAACTGCTTCCCGTTGTCGGAGACCACTGCTCTGGGGACGCCGAAGCGGCAAATTATAAACTTCTAAACGAAATTCTTGACCTTCTGTGCTGTGATCTTCGCCAGGGGTTCGGCTTCTGCTCACTTGATGAAGTAGTCCACTGCGACCACAACGAACTTGCATTGTCCAACTCCTATTGGTAGGGGTCCTAAGATTTTCAAACCCCACTGTTGAAAGGGCCAAGGGCTGACTACTGGGGTGAGGAGTTCAGGTGGGCAGTGTGGCAAGTTCCCGTGAACCTGACACGCTTGGCATCTCTTTACTATCTCTTTGGCGTCTTTGGACATTGTTGGCCAGAAGTAACCTTGCCGCAAGGCCTTGCTAGCTAATGTCTTCGCACCGATGTGATTGCCGCACATGCCTTCGTGGATTTCTCTTAGGATGTAATTTGCTTCTGTTCCTGTCACACATTTCATTAAGGGAAAAGAAAAACCTCTTTTGTACAGGTTACCTTGGATTAGTGTGAACCTTGCCGCCCTGGTTCTTAGCTTGGAGGCGTTCTTAGGATCATCTGGTAGCACTCCGTCCTGTAAGAAAGATATGATGGGGTCCATCCATGAAGCGTCCTCTCCAACTGGCATGGCCTGAGCTTCTGCAGCTAGTTCGTTGTTAGGCTGTATGCTGGGCCGTGCTAGGACTTCGATAGGAGTTCGCCCCGGTAAGTCTTGACTGCCGATAGTGGCCAGCTTGGCAAGGGCGTCGGCTCGATGATTGTCTTCTTGGGGGATTTGGACTAGTTTGGCCGATACGAATTTTCTCAGTAGTCTTTGCACTTCTGCCAAGTATAGCGCCATCTTTTCGTCCCTGGCGGCATACTCTTCTTCGACTTGCCTAACTACCAGTTGCGAGTCGCTGTACACCACGATTTGCTAAGCTTCCATTGAAAGGGCCAGGTTAAGACCGGCTATAAGGGCTTCATATTCGGCTTCATTGTTGGATGCCTGAAAGTCAAATCTCAAGGCGTACTCCAAGTCATACCCTTCTGGCGATGTCAGGATGAGCCCGGCTCCGCTTCCCTGAACATTTGAAGCCCCATCCACGCATAATTTCCAGGTCGGAACGTCGGGGACACAGTCTTGGCTTTCTTCATTTTCCTTGGGTGGAGAGGTAAACTCGGCGAGAAAATCCGCCAGGACTTGTCCCTTGATGGCGGTCATGGGCTTGAACTTGATATCGAACTCGCTAAGCTCCATCGCCCACTTTATCAACCTTCCTGAGGCTTCAGGTTTATGCAGGACCTGCCTCATTGGTTGGTCCGTCGGGACTTCGATGGTGTGGGCCTGAAAATATGGTCTCAACCTCCGAGCTGCGACCAGCAGGGCCAGCACTAGTTTTTCCATCTTTGGGTACCTCTCTTCGGCGCCCCGGAGGGCTTTACTGCAAAAATAGACAGGTAGCTGGATTCGGTCCTTGTCCCTGACCAGCGCGGCGCTGACCGAGAAGTCTGATACCGCAAGGTAAAGTGTCAGCACTTCTCCCTCTTGTGGGCTTACCAATACGGGCGTGGATGCCAGGTAGACCTTCAGGGCCTGGAATGCCTCTTCGCATTTTTCATCCCACTAGAAGGTCGCCCTAAGGACCTTGAAGAACGGCTGGCATTTATCGCTGGAGCGCGATACAAATATGTTGAGCGCCGCTATTCTTCCGGTTAGGCGCTGGATTTCTCTTGTGGTGGTGGGGGGCTTCATTTCGAGTACTGCTCTGACCTTCTCCGGATTCGCCTCAATGCCCCGGCTGTTAACTATGAAGCCCGAGAATTTTCCAGTCGACACCCCGAAGGCGCATTTTGCGGGGTTCAGCTTCATTCGGTACTTTCTCATGATCTCGAACGACTCTCTGAGGTGTTGGATGTGGGCCTCGGCTTTGAGTGACTTCACGAGCATATCATCTATATACACTTCCATGGTCAAGCCCAGCTCTCTGAACATCCGGTTGACCAACCTCTGGTAGGTGGCTCCCGCGTTCTTCAGTCCGAATGGCATCACCTGGTAGCAAAATATCCCTTGCTCTGTGACGAACGAGGTCTTCTCCTGGTCGTTTGGGTCCATCCGGATTTGGTTATATCCTGAGAAAGCATCCATGAAGCTGAGGAGCTCATGGCCGGCCGTCGCGTCGACTATGAGGTCGATCCGAGGCAGCAGGAAACTGTCCTTTGGGCAGGCTCGATTGAGGTCGGTAAAATCGATACAAAGTCGCCACTTGATGTTTACTTTATTTACCAACACGACGTTGGCTAACCAGGTCGGGTAATCGACCTCTCTGATAGCTTTGGCGCGTGACAGTTTGGCTACCTCTTCGTTGATTGCCTTCTGTCTGTCCGGCGCGAAGCTTCTCCGTTTTTGCCTTACCGGCTTGCAGTTAGGATCTACATTGAGGCGGTGTACGATCACGGTGGGGTCTATCCCTTCCATGTCTTCCTGCTTCCAGGCGAAGACGTCAGCGTTTTCCTTCAGAAAAAAGATGAGTTTCTCCTTGATGTCTGGTAACAGCATGGAGCCCACAAAGACTACGTACTCCGGGTCCTCACCCAGCTGCACTGGCTCCAACTGTTCCGAGGGGGAAGGTCGGGCTTCCACCTCATCCCTCATGTCCAGGTCCTCCAGCTGGACCGACTCCACCTCTTTCTGCCGCATGGATGCCACGTAGCACTCCCTGGCGAGGCGTTGGTCTCCCCTCACCACTCCGACTCCACTCTCTGTCGGGAATTTCATCACCAAATGATACGCAGAAGACACCGCCTTAATGGAGTTAAGGGATGGCCTCCCCAACAAGACATTGTAGGCAGACGGGGCATCCACTACTAGGAAGCGGGTCGTGGTGGTGACTTGGCAGGGCGGATCTCCTATGGTGAGGACAAGCGGTATAGATCCGACTGACAAAACTCTTTCTCCCGAGAATCCCAAGAGGTGGGTTTTCACGGGTTCCAATCTCGATTTCTCTATTCCGAGCTTCTCGAAGGCCGCTAAGAAGATGATATCTGCCGAGCTACTGTTATCGACAAGCACCCGATGTATGGTCTTGTTTGCTATGATCGCTTTTATGACCAAAGGGTCGTCATGGGGGTGTTGGCATTCTTCTAGGTCCGCATCTGAAAAGGTGATCTCCACGTCTAGGCGGGGCATTTTGTTGACAGTCTGGACTGTGAGGAAGTCTTCTGACCGGGCTCTTCTGGCATGAGCTCTCCGAGCCGAGCTTGATTCGCCCCGCCAGCGAAACCCCCGGAGATGACTCGAATCTCTCCGATGGCTTGTTGATGTTGCGGTGGCTCAGCGGCAGCTCGGTCTTCTCGCCCTTGATTGTTCTGTGCTCTCTGTTCCCCTGCGATGTAGCGGCGCAGATGGCCTCTCTGAATTAGGTATTCGATCTCCTTCTTCAACTGAATGCAGTCGTTTGTTTCGTGTTCTGTGTCTTTGTGGTAATCGCAGTATTTGGTGGCATCCCGCCTGCTGGGAACTGACTTCATCCGGGGAGACCATCGGACGAACCTCTCGTTCTGCACCTCGTGAAGGACCTGGGCTATCGAGGTGACAAGGGGTGGGAGCCGTGCTGGTACATACCGCTGTTGCAGTTCCTGGGGAGGAGGTCCCAGGCGGTCTCGAACATTCCCTCTCCTCTTAGGAGAAGACTCTCTCCCTCTTCTTGGGGAGCGGTCTCTCCTCGGAGATCGGTCGCGTCTTTTCTCCTTTCTGGGACTGTGATCCTTCTTTTTCTTCTCTCCGTCTATGGTCGTCGTACTCCCTTTCAGGCGAAGGGCCTCCTCGCCGTTTATGTATTTCTCGGCTTTTGCCAGTACCTCAGCCATGGTGGCTTGAGGATTTTTTGCGATCGAGAAGAGAAGGTCCTTGGATTGTACCCCAAGTCCGGACATGAAGGTGGTCAGCGCGAACTTGTCGTCCACGCCTTCTACCTTCAAACACTCCTGGTTGAAGCGCTGTACGTAGCTTCGGAGGGACTCGTTGGGTCCCTGCTTAACGCTCAGTAAATGGTAGGACGGCTTCCTATAAGTCCTTGCCCCTATGAAGTGGGATACGAACTGTATGGACAGTTCTCTGAAAGATGAGATCGACGCTGGTCGTATCTGGTTAAACCAGGCTATGGCTGACCCTTTGAGGGTGATGGCGAAAGCCCGGCAGCGGATAGGGTCCGCGTATCCTTGAAGCTCCATCTGGTTTTTATACAGGTTCAAATGGTCAACGAGGTCTTTGGTCCCGTCAAATGCTTCTATCGAGGGGGTCCGAAATTTTTGGGGGAGAGGAAAGTGGAGGACCTCTGGGGTGAACGGTGACTCCGTTTGCTGTACCAAGGCGTCAATGGTGTCGGGGGTTCGCCCCTTAACCACTTTTTTCATATCGCCTAGCTCTCGCTGGAGCTCACGGATTTCTTGCTCCCAGGCATGGTCGTTTACATTCTGGGGGTAAGGCCTATCTTCTTGGTAGGTGGCCCTAGCCCTACTGTGAGCTTCGTCATCACGTTCTTCGGGATGTCTTCTCCGATGATTTTCGCCAGAATGGCTGCGCTCATGGAGCTCAGTCACCCCGTTGGGTGGAGCTTGGCGTTCTTGGAGCGGGGGAGCGGCGTCGTGCTCTTCTTGGAGGGGGGGAGGCTCTTGTCGAGCCGAGGGAAATCGGGGAAGGGGGAGCTGATGAGTTTGTATCCAATCCATCAGCTCTTGATTCTGTTTCATCAGCTGTATTGTAGTTCTATGGTAAGTTTCCAGTTCGTTGAGCGGAGGGAGGTTCGCCGCTGGGGGGTGACCCTCAACGTCCTCCACGTGCGTCGGAAAGTTTTCCGGTGGGTTGTGGTGGCCTTGGGGATTGGCATGAGCTTTACTCATATTCCGAGTAGAGACCATCAAGTAGATTAGATTCACAAGAAAACGATGAAAACCGTTCCCACAGACGGCGCCAACTGATGATGCCTCAGAGTTAATCTCCCAAGCCCAAGAGTGATATGGCTCTGATGGATTTTATGGAATGGGTTTTTAGAAAATTGACGTTAGGCAACGATAGACAGCTAATGTAAGAGGTTCACCCCAGCCGAAGGACTTGGGCTACGTCCACTATAATGGAGGCTCTTGCTCCTTGGTTGTGTATATTAATTTCAACTGATTACAAGGAAATTCTAGGCGCAGGGTCGTAAGAGATGCTCTCTGTCATGATTGTTCTAGGGTTCTGGGCAAAACACCAGGTAGGAGGCAAGGAAGAAGGCTCAGGAGTCGATGCCCCCTCCCTCCTTCTACTGTTCTATTTATCTCGTATCCCTACTTAGGGTTTTTTTGCTATTCTTCTTCCTTTTTCTGATTTTGTGGGGACCGGTTGTCCTTTGCCTACAAGCTTCTCTGTCCGCCGGCGGTACTGTGCCCACGATCACCTGGGTGGTTCGGCTCCACCACTCTCTGTTTTTTGCAGGGAGTAACTCTGAGGAATCAGAGCCGGTTTCAGGGTGTTTTGGGCTTGGCTATAATGGCGGCCCAAGCCCAAAAACCTATCATCATCATTTATTAAAAAAGATTTATTGTTAAAACTTAATCAATATTATGCCTTTCAAAAAATAAATAAATAAAAAATAAAATTATAATAATTAAAAATATAATATATTATTTGACAAAATATTAATAGGAAATTTTCGCATAAGACTCTAGTTTACCTTGGCCCACCCCTGCTCTGCACATACGTGCACACACCCGCCCACAAACGCACATACATACACACGCCGTACCATAATCAATACCTGTTTAGTGTCGAGTTCTAATTTCTGTGAGAAAACTCTGATCTCCTCAACTCTCTTCGGTGAAGCAATATCAATCGAGCAATTATCCGGGATCATTCTCCTGTAAATGCTCTCAATCCCATCTCTATCAGACGAAACCTTATCGAGGAAGAACAGAGTCGGCCTTCGACATGGATCAGGGTGTCGTCCCCTTGTGTCAAAATTCAACAATACATTCAAACCATTCCCTTTTTTCCATGGCATAAACGTCTCCTCGGCGCGAATGGCCTCCGGCAAGAACACATTGTGTCCGAACACTTGAACAGCATAGCCCCATGACACAGAAATTGTCCAAGAATACCAACGATCGTAACAAACTGTTTGTTGTAAGATCCTATGGGGATCAACCTTTGAAGCTTCAACCAAATGTTCTAAAGCCTTCACAGTTGTCATGTTTGGGAAGATTGGGTCTGTAGCATCCAAGTGATGGAGAGATACAAGGGGTGTAACTGGATGAGCAGCCAATAAACCGAAGATATTGCCACGGACATCCGTCTGAGATGATTTCATGAGCCCCAACAAAGAAGAAAACATAAGAGCAAAGACTCAGCCTCTGATTGATAATAGCAAATTGTGGAAATTTTTGACATGATAAGCTAATGGAACATGTACATAAGACAAAATTATGATTGGATTAAGGTTCGATATAAATTTATAAGTGACATGATTTGCTAACACGATCAATATGTAAGGTTAATGTCAAACACCATAACTCAATTTTAACACCACAAACCTGTTAATTGCTATTGTAAAAAAAATATTTAATTTTTCTTGGGGAAAATTTCAGTCACACCCCCTCTAATTTACCCTATCTTCAAGGACATTTCTTCTAGTTTTTGAATTTTCACTAACACCCCCTATCAAATTAAAGACATTAAATAAAATATAATTTTACTAAATTGCCCATGATATAGTTTAGGAAAAACTTCATCTACACCCCTTTTAGATAGACATATCTTCAATGAAACCCCCTTATTTTATAAATTTTTTAACATATTAAAATTCGGGCCGACTAAAATTCGTTTTTAATCAATTCAAATCAAATTTTAATCAACTCGCATGAAATTTTAATCAACTTGCATGAAATTTTAATCAGCCCAAATTTTGATACGTAAAAAAATATAAATTTTAATCGACTCAAATTTTAATACATAAAAAATGAATTTTAATCAATTTGAATTGGCACGGATTTTAATAAGTAAAAATAATATAAATTTTAATCGACTCGAATCGAATCGAATTTTAATCAACGAGGTTGAGCTCAAATCGACTCGAATTTTAATACCTAAAAAAATGAATTTTAATATGCTCGAATTTTAATACGTAAAAACAATAAAATTTAATCAGCTCGAATCAAATTTTAATATGTAAAATAAAATTAATTAGCTCAAATTTTAATATGTAAAAAATTAAATTTTAATCCAATTTTATGTAAAAAGATTGTTTAGAGTTTATGTAGGGGTAATTTTGGTATTTTAGATAAAATTTTTTTATTAGAAATGATGGTTTAATGACAGGGGATGTCAGTGATGTTTTAGATAATAGAGAGGATGTCTTTAAAAATATGATAAATTAGAAGGAGTGTGGCTAAATTTTTTTCTTTTTCCTATGGTTTTCTATATACTAATCTGCTATTATATAAGGATTTTTCAGATATTTTGTAGCATCGAATTCGATTGAATTCCTAATTTTGGGGGGAAGTGGTTGGTTTAATTGAGAAATAATAGATCTTATTATTCACAAGTTATTTACGTCAACACAAATATGACAACATTAATGAGCAGGACGAGTTGGTTTATTGATTGAAAAACGATGACAATGTTTACGTTGAATATTTACTCATATATAAATGACAAAGTTAGCATTTAGATACCTGGTGGAAACCGGGCTCCCGAGTCAGTCCAACACCGAGCTCAGCCAAACAAACAGAAATCCTGCTATCGCTGCCATAGACATGTGGGTAACGTTCAATACACGAATCAAACACCTTCGCCAAAACCTTTGCCAGAGGATAACTTATAGCAAAACCACCCCCACCAAAAGCCATATCAAAAGAAAAGAAATTGTTTTGCATGTAAATCTCCGAATTAGTCCCAATATAGAACCACAACCCATCATCATACTTCGACAGTGTCTTCACCAAATTCTCCGGGAAGAACAACGTGTCATCGTCTCCGAACACAAACCACCGGACGTTCGAATTGTTAAGTGCAACAGTCTCTACAACCACTCGCGCCACCCGAATAGCCGACCTGAGTCCGCCCCTGTGTGTGTACTTGAACCGTGAAGTGTCCTGGGAAATGCATATTGGAGGAAGAGAAACGTTGTCATTATCAGAAGTTGAATCGAGTAATAACGAGCTTTCGAGGAAAACACAGCCTCGCATTTGACCGGGTCTCCACCATAGCCGAACGTACTCCTTCCTCTCTGGCCATGATCTTTCGTTGGAGGCTATCCCGAAGACAATATGCTCCAAAGAGGTCGGAGAAGACACATTCTGTAGCAAAACTGGGACATGTAACAACCTGGTTTTCGGAGCGAGGACTAATGACAAGAAGATGTAAATGATACAGAGGGAAAAACAGATCAAAATAAGGTTTGTGAGGCGTGGAGAGGATTGGTTTTTGGGGTGTTCTTTCATTTTTTTTAGGAGAGAGAAAAGGGGGTTTAGAGAGGAGTTAGTGATCTTTGGTTACCTTAAATGAGTTTCTTTACAACTTTGTTTGTTTAAGTGTTGAGAGGTAGTAAAGTTTTTGTAGCGATAGTTTTGGACCGCAATCCTCGGCGAAAGCAAGTAGGTAATGTTTTGACATTTTTGCATATGTTGCTTGTCCATATTGAAGGAAAGATGGGGTGTTACATCCCATAGGAAAAGATCTATTGTTTAGCCAATCGAAACCTTGCATGTGAGGTGGGTTTATATAGGATAATGATTGAGCCATGTTGCCGTATTCAGATCGTGTCATTTTGAATTTATATTATTTATTAGGGAGAATTACATTCATACTTACTGAAGTTTGTCATTTAATCACTTAGACCCCCTGACATTTAAAATATTACATACAGACCCCCTGAAATTTGTACGTGCATAACACTTAGACCCCTGCTGTAAATATATTCGTTAATAAATTATACTCAGACCCCCTAAAGTTTGTAAATATATATTACTTAGACCCCTTAAGTTTAAAATGTTATGCTTAGACCAAAAATATTTAAATCAAAGATAAAATATCAAATATTTTAAAGTTTACTATTAAAATTCATGTTCTATTGAATCTTTTATTGAAATAAAATCAAAAATAAAAATTTAATTTTTTCTTAAAAAATTGTGATTAGTATACAATTATATTGACTATTGAAATTTAATTTGGTAGTTTAAACGACCAAATTAAAATATCAAACTACCCCAATTAATGCTAAAAGATATTGTATTCATTACCGTTTGACCCCTTGTTTAATTTTTTAGTTTTATTCTAATATATAGAATAATTATATACTAACTATGATTTTTTTTTTTAAAAATTAGATTTTTATTTCAATAAATGACATAATAGAACATGAATTTTGGATGAAAATTTTATGTTCTATTATGAATGACTTAGACCCCTTGTTTGATTTTTTAGCTTTATTCCAATAGAGATTATAATTGTGTACTAATTACGATTTTTTAAGAAAAAAATAAATTTTTAATTTTAATTTTATTTCAATAAATGATACAATAGAACATGAATTTTGGTTGTAAAATTTAAAATATTTGATATTCTATATTTGATTAGAGTATTTTTGGTCTAAGTATAATATTTTAAACTTAAGGTGTCTAAGTATTATATACTTATAAACTTCAAGGGAGTCTAAGTATAATTTATTAACAGATATATTTACATCAGGGGTTTAAGTGTTACGTGCGTACAAACTTCAGGGGGTCCGAGTGATTAAGTGACAAACTTCAGAGGGTCTAGATGTAATTCTTCCTATTTACTATTATTAAATCTTAACCCGATATATTTAATCAATCATATGACCTAATTTGATAAATAAACACAAGTGTTTATTAAACGAGACATGATGTCATTTCTATAAAAATATATATATCACCTCTATATGTATCTGACAGGTGGGGAGTGAGCATTGACTACATCTAAGGAGGGTTAGTAGGAGGGAGTAGGAACAGCCTTCTTGGTCAAAACGTACGTACTGTCCATCTGCATTGAATTGAAGATTAAGAAAGAAAATGATGTGCTAAAAAACGGCAAATTCGGCTATTAAACCATTGCGTAAAAAGGGTTTGTAGGGTGCCAAACACATAGACGGCATCCCCATGTGGGAGGTCTTAGGTTACCCCCACCCTAGGAGGCCCAAACCCTTCAACCATACATCATTTATTTTTTTAATATTTTTTTTTTGTTTTGCTCATTTGTTGTCTAACCTAAGACCATCTTATAAATAATGTATCGCTCCCTGTCGAGTTACGATTGTCAATATCCGAATTCGAGGAAGTAGTCTATATAAGTTTACACACCTTTTAATTTGCCATGTGTGGACTTGTGTGTGTGTTTGACCAAGAAAAAAAAAGAATATTAAATTAAATGATGTCTCAATGATATGATGGTGCTTTTAGTCGATTATAACATATTTAAATGTTAAATTTTATTTATTGTATCAACGATATATCATTTAGTCATTTTTAAAACTTCATTTTTTGGGTAATTTAGTACTACTCATAAGCTAGCAAACAATAATTAAATTAAAATGAATTAAATATCAAATTCAATAAATATTGCCCTATCGTATATTTCATTGTAGTTTTATAATTTAGAGTATCCTTTACTTTTTCATCCCTTGGAATTCCATATCTGGAGTTGTGATCAGATCTATTCATTAAAAATAGAGGAGAATTACACTCAAATCTTCTGAGATTTGTCATTTAATTAGTTAAACCCCGTGATATTTAAAATATTACATAATACCCCCTAAAGTTTGTACACATGAAACTTTTAGACCCTTATCGTCAATATCCGTTAGTATCTTCGTTAATAAATTACACTCAGACCTCCTAAAATTTGTAGGGATATAACACTTAAACCTCTCAAGTTTAAAATATTATATTTAGGCCCCTTATTAGTTACAGAACTAACGGAATCTATTAAACCATTAAATTATCCCAATTAAAAATAGATGATATTATGACCATTACAGTTTGACCCCTTGTTTGATTTTTTAATTTTATTTCAATAGATAGTATAATTGTATACTAATTATAATTTTTTTAAGAAAAAAATTAAATTTTTATTTTTGATTTTATTTCAATAAATGACATAATATAATATGAATTTTAGTTATAAAATTTAAAATATTTGATATTCTATTTTTAATTAGAGTATTTTTAGTCTAAGTATAGTATTTTAAACTCAAAATGTCTAAATATTACACGTCTACAAACTTCAGAGAGTCTAGATATAATTTACTAACGGACATTGAAAGCAACGGTCTAAAGGTAACGCGCGCACAAACCTCAAGGGATTTGTATATAATATTTCAAATGTCAGGGGATTTAAGTGATTAAGTGACAAACATCAGGATATCTGGATGTAATTCTCTCTTAAAATAATTGATTCAATATATTTCTTAGAATTAATTACAAAATACTCCTTCTTAGTTTGGGTCTTTTATAATCAGCTTCCTCTAGTTTTAATTTTAACAAATTATCCCCTCAAAATTTGAACATTTTTCAATTACCTCTTGTTGTCAATTTCGATAGTAAAAACTAACGGAAATTGATCAAGGTATAAGGCACATGATTTCAAATTCTATGAAAAGACAAAATTACTAAATCTCTCATAATATTTTTGAAAAAAATATATATATTTATGATAATTAAACATTAATATATGAATTTAATATCCAAAAAACACGTCTTTACTCCCGCCCAACACCAACACCAACACCTACCACCGCACCATGCCTAGATTCATCATAAGTTCACATACACAATCAAACACTAGCACACACAACCCATTTCTCTCGGACTTGACTACGGTAGGGAAAAAAAAAATTTAGTATCATATCTCTAATTTTTATTATTTTAATGGGTATTTTTATAATTATTATGAGTTATTTTATAACTAAAAAATTTATCATTTTTGTGAATGATTTATTATTTTTATAGGTATTTTTATCACTGTTATTGGTATTTTTATCATATTTGTGATAATTATTTTTTCCACTTTTTTTAGTACAAAAAAATTTATCACATTTATTGGTGTTTTTACTTTTTATTATATTTGTGAATATATTTATCACATTTATGGGTATTTATATCATTATTGTGATAAGTATTTTTACTATTTTTTTAAAGTATCACAATATAAAAATAACCACAGTGGTAAATAGAGATATGGTATCAAAAAAATATTTTTTGGTACCGTAGTCCATTTCTCTCTCTGCATCTATTTCTCTGTTTGTCAATTTCTCTCTTCTCTCTACCTGTAGCCACAAATTTCCACATGGTGGTTGTTTTTCTACAAAAATTCTTCTGTAATTACCCCACGGCTGAACCACCACCACCCCTCATCGCCCACCACATGAAATCTGCCACCACCACCCACCCCTAACCCGTTTGTATAGTAATCTCAGTTGTGCAAACCACCGATGTCTAAATAGATATAGGTGAATAGAAAATTGCATATCTATGTGGGATAGAGAGCCACTTTGAGGAGGAGGGTTTTACAATTTGCGATTGGGGTGTATGCGTTTTGGTGGGTGGATGGATGGTGCGACAGTGGTTTCGTTGGGGTGGGAAGAGATGTGTGTGTGTGTGTGTGTGTGTGTGTGTGTGTGTGTGTGTGTGAGTGAGAGAGAGAGAGATGAAAATGTGAGAGAGGGGTTTTTACCCTGAGGAGTTGGTGGGGAACTGGTTTTTGGCGGAGGGAATAGGGGTTTCCATCGGAGGGAGAAGGTGCGAGGTAATTGAAAATTTTCAAACTTTAAGGGGGTAATTTGTTAAAATTAAAATAGGAGGGTGTTGATTGCTACAAAATCCAAACTTGAAAGGGCATGTTTGGTATGTTTTTTTGGAAGGGTTTGGATTAGATTGTCCAAACCCGGGTTTGACTCAAAGATGAGATTCGAAGATGGGATTCAACATTCAATACTGTCCATACCCATGTTTGGTATGCGCAAGGATATATGATTATTATGATAATATATTTGTATTTAAATACCTATTTTGCCCCTTAACCAATTTGTATATATGAAGTATATAGGATATATGGGGGTATAAATGTCATTTGTATGTTAAACCCCTTAACCCCCATATAAACTCCCCCTCTTGGGTTTCATGACCGGGCCATCCAATGGGCTGGGTTTCGAAACCCTAAGTTAAACATGAGTTATCAAACATGGATTTAAGGGGTTTATTCCCCAACCCACAATCCAAACCCCTTCCAAACCCTCATACCAAACAGCCTCGAAAGGGTTATTTTATAGGGTTAATTGCAAATTGCACTTCGAAAGATCGTTCGAATCTCAATTTACACTTTCAAATATAGAAATTTGTATCAATGCACATCTAAAGCTAATATTAGTCAGTTTATCGTCTAAAACTAAATGGATAAATTGCACCTACACCTCTCATATTTGTCACTTAATCACTTAGATCCCTCACATTTAAAATATTACATCTACATCCCTTAAGAATCCAAATATGACTAAAAATGTTCCCCAAAGTGGGCATTCAAATAATTATGTTCAAATAATGTATTGCATTGGATATAAAGAATATGATATAAATACTTGCATTATATTGAGCATTCAAATGATAAACTTGATTTTGAATTTTAGAGTATAACGGACCCACAAAATAAAATGTAGTATGAAAATTATAATTTTTTTATTAGGATAAAATCATGTTTTAACGATTCTATGAACAGATATCAACGATAAGGAGTTATGTGTTACACGTGTACAAACGTCAGGAAGTGTAAGTGTAATATTTTAAATATGAGGGTTCAAAATGATTAAATGACAAACTTGAGGGGGTTTAGGTATAATTTACCCAACTAATTTTAGTCGGCAAACTTACAGGCTACAGCTGTTAGTTTCAGGTGTACATTGATACAAATTTATATATTTTTAGGTAAAAATTAAAAATTTTAATCTTTGAGAGTATAAATTAAGATTCGAACGATTTTTCAAAATGTAATTTACGATTAACTCTATTTCATAAGTATCCCTATTTCTTATGTACCCATAGGTGTGTATATGGATTTGAATTAACTTTCGTGTCAATCTATATTGATTGATTATCTCCATTATATTATTAGAAAATTCAAGCACATTTTTTTCTAACCCTTTGATAAAACAATTCATTCTCTTAATTAAAATAGAAGGTAGAACTAATAAAGATTTCTTTTTCAATTTAAGGGTTAAAGAGGCATTCCAATCTAAATTGCTCGGCTGCTAAATAGACCTGTGATTCTTCAAATATCTCATCCGGCAATTATTATTTTTTTAGGAGACTAAAACTGCTACAACAATCTTCCAAGTTTGTTGCAAAGGTAATTGGGTATTTGGGTTCATATAATCCTGACTAAACTTTATACAGGCATTGCAATTAGTTCATCATCCCTGCACTGTCTTATACCAATGGTCATCAATTTATTGTAAGATGGTATAATGTCACAGCACTGGCGACGCAAAGCCTTCACCTGAAACATTGGAGAAGAATCAGAGTGCACCCAAATGACCATAACAAGAGAGAGAGAGAGAGAGAGAGAGAGAGAGAGAGAAGAATATGGCTCATTTCAGAATCTATATTACCTGTCCAATACCAATATCCAATTTCTCCGAAAACACCCTGATCTCTTCAAAATTCTTCCTCACTGGGATTTGAGAGCAATTTCGAACAGTATTGTGCCTGATGTAGTATGTCCATACCCGATTATTTGCACCAGAAACAACACTTTTGAAATAGAAGACAGCAGGTCTTTTGCATGGATCCTCATGCTGCTGTCTTGTTTTGAACATATAGTTCAAATCAGCACCTATAGAACAGAGAGATTACACTTTGTGATTTGGGCGTATTTATAGGAGACGTACCGCGCCAATAAGCAAGAGTGATCTGATAGTTGTTGATCGTAATAAAGATTGGAGAAAAAATATCATTAATTTTGAACTAAAGGCTATGCTAGGGCGTGCGGTCGACGCGTTGGGAGTACCTATTGATGGAAGAGGGGCTTTAAGCGATCACGAGCTAAGACGTGTTGAAGTGAAAGCCCCTTGGATTATTGAATGTAAATCTGTACACGAACTTATGCAAACAGGGTTAAAAGTGATAGATAGACTGGTCCGTCCCTATAGGTCTTGGTCAATGACTTTGTCAACACAACATTAGGGCTGTCCCCTTCATTCTATGCTGACCCTGGCTTGGGCTGGCTTTTTGGGAAGCCCGTTCTCACCGCGCTCACGGCCCGATTGGTCTGCCAACTGTAGTGGAAATTCTCCCCTGGTCAAAGACTTGTTTGGATGCGGGATCTACTCTATGAGGAGCGGTACGGACGTAGATGATATCATCACGACCTCTCTTTAACGAAGCACGATTTATGCAACCGATCTCAAAATATTGAGACAATGTTTTGTTGAGATGAGTTTCTGAGTTCAAATCCTCACCTTTTTTTTCATATGACTTGAAAGTTTCTTCGACTGAAAGGAGATCAGGAAGAAGATGATTGCCTTCAAACACTTGGATAGCATAACCCCAAGCAACTGATACAGTGAATGAGTTTAAAGGGTCATAGCATACAGTCTGTTGCAATATTCTATCAGGATCAACATTGGAAACATCGAAAAGGTGTTCCAAAGCTTGAGTCCTGGTCATGTTGGGGAAGATTGGATCCACAAAATCTAAGTGATGGAGAGATACTAAAGGTGATAGTGGGAGTGATGACAGCATTCCAAAGAGGTTTCCCAAAATATCGACCTGTCATAAAATTCATAAGTACATAAATTACCTCTATTCGACTAAATGTAAAATACAATGTTGAATAAGCATAAGAGTAATACAATTTGACTTAATTTGTTGATTTAATTTATCACAACTATTAGATTGATCAGTAATGTTATGCTTACTAAATTTCTTACCAAGTTTTTCATCTCAAGTAATGTGACACAATTTTCATCATTAAATATTAACGGGACCTACTTATTTGATGGTGAAAATTGTGCCACATCACATGAGATAGAAAACTTTGTAAGAAATCTTGATCAGTATAACATTATTGTAGATTGACAGTGAGTCCTCGTATTTTTAGGGGTCTGTTATTGTTAAACAATCATCTATTCCAAAAGCATAAATTGTTGGAGATGATATAACATAAGTATTTATATTTCAATACGTCCCCTCACATGCAGGCTTATTTTGGGCTTAACACGTGTAAATTTTTTAATAATTGAACACAGGACCTCCTGCCCTGATATCATGTTGAACAATCATCTACTCTAAAAGTTTAAAAGTTTAATCCAAAAGCTTTTGAAGTAAATGGTAGCTATCAATCCAATGACTATGCTGCACTAAATTTGTAAATTATGTCCACAAATTAAATCTAAATAATATTAGCGTAAGCATAACGAGGGAAAGAAATGAAAACTAGAAGAGAAAGAAGTATCAATTTGAGTTTAGTCAATTGACTGGAAGGTCCATTAATGTATCATTAATAGGCATTTTTTTATTACAACAAAAGCTAATTCAATAATGATAGTATATTAGATTATTAAATTAGATCATCAATTTAGATCTTAATAACGTTCCTTATTTCCACTAAGTTTTGTACTATGTGCAATCTTATTATTAATATTATTATTAATGAACTATCAACTACCACAACTTAGAACAATGAATGTATAAAAAAGAAGAAAAAACACCCTAGGTGGTAAAAAAAAACCCGACAAAGGGACGCATTAGGTGCTTGTAAGGCATTATATGACACTGTCATGTAATGTCCATGACCTATAAAATATTATACATTCCTAATCACATGACACTTCCACTCGTTATCTTATAAACACTCAATATTTTCTCTCGTTTAAGCCTGTTTAATAACATACTAGGGGTAACCCGTGCCTGAAGGCACGGTGCAACGTAAGTGAGAAGTGATGAATTTGGGAGGATAGAAATTCAATGTGAATGGTTTTGAGAGGGATGTTGGAGGTCGTTGGATGAATGAATTTTAGACCGTACGATGAGCTTGTTGAAACCCACCCTATTTTATATTATAGATTCGACACAAATAAAAGTAATATTCTAATATTTACTCTAAGGAATCAATTTTAGTTTGCTAATTTTAAGAAAATTTTTATGAATTTTTTTTTTTTGTTCTAGTACCCAACTTGTTTGACCAAATTAATTTTATTTTTCATAAATCATTATAGTGGGCCCAATTAAGAATATCCAAAAAAAATTATAAAACATATATAACTAAAAAATAAAAATAAAAATTCAGGATGGTCCTAGACCCCTCATCTATCCGGCACTGCCAGAAAGAGAGAGAGTGAAGAGTGAGAAGAGGAAGGTAAAATTCAATCTGAATGGTTTTCAGATAGATGTTAATGGTCGTTTGATGAGTTTATTTGAGACTGTCGGATGAACTTATTGAAATCTTTCCTATTTTATATTATAAATAAATCCACAAAATATGATAGAATTGACTTAAAAAACATTAATTTATATACATGTAATCAAAATCGAACATTAATTTATATACATGCAATCAACATCGAATCAAATCTAATATAAATTAAAAATCTAATTTATCAAAAAGCATATCGCCAAATTTGTTTTATCAAAAAAAGTTCTACAAATATCATTTATAAAATATTATTTTTTTAATTAGTACAAGTTATTACAAAATTATTAATTTATAAGAATATATTAGCGTTGGATTTTCTTAAGAGATAAAAAAAATTAGTCTTGAACTTTTGATTCAAGATATGTGTAAGACATGTTAGTTTGAGATAATTAATTATATTCAATATAAATGTGTTAAGTAACGCTCTTATTTTTTTTTATTTGTTAAATAGCTGAGTTTTTTTAATCAAAATGTTATTATTGCGTCTTATAAAAATTTAAAATGTTACACTACGTAGATGATATTAATGGCAAATTTGACTCATTTAATTATTATGTTAAAGAAAATCTTGTGTTCTAAGATCAGTCGTAATTGTTGACTGATTAGGGGAGAAATATTAAGGAAAAAATGTAAATTTCTTGACCGTTGGTTAAATAAATTTGAGATCGTAGGATGTGTCCAAAATCAGCCTTAATTATTGACCGATTGAGGGGGGAAATATTAAGGAAAAAAAAGGTAATTTTTTGACCGTAGGATGAATGAATTTGAGACCATAGGATGAGCTTGTTGAAGCTGTCCTGTTTTATATTATAGATTTCATCTCCTATGATTTCAAAAATGCACTTAAATTGTTGGGGTTTAAGGTCAACTTATGGTTTGTCCTTAATGGTCAGTTGACCAACTATATCTTCATGGGTAAATTCTACGCTGCCCACAAAAAAAAAATAATACCATATCGAAAGTTATTATTTTTTTAACTCAAGTTATACCTTTTAAAAGTGAAGTTACAATTATTTGAGGTAACCTCATGATTGATCTCTCACGATTGATCGTGAACATTCCTTGATCAGTTGTAATTTCACCTTTAAAAAGTAACTTGACATCAAAAAATAGTAACTTTACATTTAGAAGTTATAACTTTCATCACTTTTTGAGTAATTATTTTTACCTCAAAAAGATCAATGTTATTGGGACGTAATTTATTGACATAATTTGCTAACCTAATTCACTGTAGACTCCATCAAACATTGAAAGTTAGTGTTAATCCAATAATTTCTATGAAGTCACATCATTATGTCAGCAAATTAGGTCAAATTTTTATGTCCAAATAGTATTACTCAATTCCTATAGTTTGACCCTAAGGGATTGTCAAAATTTGAATTCATAACATCTGAATTTACCGTTTGTCCTTGTTACCCCTGAGATTATTGGATAGATAGTTGAGCCTATTACTAGTGGACCCTCTACGAATCTAATGATTATGATGAATTATATCAATAAATTAAGTTTAAATAATATTATTAAATTTAAAGGGTGTCATATAATTTGTTAACCTAATGATATAGTTGAATTTTAGCGGTTGATGTGGTTCTAATGTTTGATGAAATTTATAGTCAATCAAAAAATCATTAATTGAGAAAATTAGGTGCAAATAACATTGCACAAAATAAATATTAATAAATATAAAACAGTAGTTTTTTTACTTTACCTGATGAAAACCAGATTCATGTGTTAACTCAACACCAAGCTCTGCCAAGCAGGAGAAAACCCTAGCATCACTCCCATACAAATGTGGGTACCTTATGAGACACGAATCCAAAACCCTAGCTAAAGCCCTAGCCAAAGAATGGCTGATGGCGAACCCTGCACCACCAAACCCCATCTCAAACGAGAAATACTCATTCAGCTCATAACGCTCCGAGTTAGTCCCCACGTAAAACCACCGATCATGGTCGTACTTCGCCAGCGTTTGAACCAAATTCTCCGTGAAAAACACCGTGTCATCATCGCCGAAGATGAACCATCGGACGGCAGAGTCGTTCTGTTCGACGGCTTGTTTTACGATTCGCGCAATGCGAATAGCGTAACGTTGGCCCCATGGAAAGGTGTAGGGAAATTTTGAGGTGTTGCCGTAGATGAGGGTTGGAGGGAGGGTGGTGGTGAAGGAAAGGGAGGAGATGGGTGTCGGGCGGTCTAGGAAGAGGTAGGCTCTTGTGGAGTTGGGTTTGTACCAGAGGCGAATGTAGTCATTGCGTTTGGGGAAGGTGTCGGAGGAGGAGGCGATGGAGAAGAGAATGTGGCAAAGGGTAGTTGGAGTGGTAGTTGTGTTGCTGGAGTTACTGATTAAGGTGGTGGTGGTGGTGGTGGTCTGGAATGATGGGAGAGTGGAGGAGGAGCGGTGGTGGTGGAGGAGGAGGTAGAGGAAGAAGAGAAAGGAGATGATTAAGGAGAGGTCTTTGATGTGATATTGGGTTCTTAGAGTTCTGGAAATGGGCATGTTGAGAGAGAGAGAGAGCTATAATCTTTGGCTTGAACGCTGATTGAGCTTGCTGATGCATAGTTGCAGGCTTACAGCTTTAATGGCGGTGAATGAAGGCATTGAGTTATTATTTTCCGGCAAAACGGTGCGTTACTTGCATACTATCAGGAAAAAAGAAAACGTTACGATTGATCTTGTCTGGGTGAAGTTTACCATTTAATTTTGAAATTTTTTTTTTTTTAGACAATATTTGATGATCAAATGTATCGTACCCATTAAATTGACAGCTGGCCCAATGATTAAATCATTGATTCGGTCTTTTTGTTGATTTGACGTCTAGTCCAATTCTAATAATTATAAAATTAAGACAAAATAAAATTGTTAGCGCCGATCAAGTTTTAATGTTGATTGGGATCATCGTGTTATTTTTGAAATGTTAATAGGTTTTTTTGTTATTTGACCTAATTTTCCCAAAACAGTATTCTTTGGTCAGCCTATCATTACACCTTTTTTTTTTTTTTTTAATACTTTTTTGATGATAAAGAAAGTCTTGCTATTACAATTTTTAGAAATAAGGGTTCATTGTGCGACCATTACTAGTTTAATTGGACAGTCCCAAATAAAGTTTGTTCATTGAAAAGGGCTCCAAGTGGTTTTATATTATTATTTTTTCCCTTACCAACTTTAGCAGAAAGCAACAATTGTTTATGAATGTTTTAATTCAACAACTCACCGCCATAATCTTTAGAAGTGGTTCAGTGGTTTAGCTTGACTTTTATTAATTCAGAGGTTTTCGATTCAATTCCTTTACATACCCCTTGAAAAGTAGTCACCATTATCACTTTAGGGACATGTTCTAACCCAGTTCAAGTCACGATGACCAGCTGCTGAACTCGAAAGAATAGTCGACATAAACCTAGACACCTTATAATAAAACAAAAAAAACAACTCACCACCATGGTTTTAGCCCAAGTGACTTCTAAGAGACTCATTCTTCTCTCATAGATCTTAATATGTTCACAGCTTACACTATTTTTAGAGCTAGCTATATAGGGATATGCAAACCCATTATTAATCCATGAATAAAATGAGATGGTCGATTTAGAAGCTTTTACCCTAACCCAAGTATTTTTACAAACTTATACCCAAAAGGGAGTTGGTTTCAAACTATTTTCCAAACTTATGCATTTTTAAAAACGTCATTTCAACTGACGTTTTTAGAGTAAAAGACGTCAGTTAAATTGATTTTTTGTGTAAAAACGTTGTTCGAACAAACGTCTTTAAAAACATTTTATTTTTCAAAAAAGTCAGATAAAACGTTGGTTGAACTAACATTTTTATCTTTGCTATCTGAGCATTTCTCTTTTCTTTCCCTTCTGCCTTCATTTTGTCATTTTCCCCAAATTCTCTTCCTCATTCGAAATCACAGACCCCCATTCCATACAAAACCACAAGCAACACCACCACCACTATCCCACAGCCCCAGCAACACCACCATCGGAAACCCCGAGCTCTAGCACCACCACCATCGGAAACCACCAGCAATACCCCACAGCCCCAGCACCACCACCATCCGAAACCACCAGCAACACCACCATCACTAGCCCACAGCCCCATCACCACCACCATCCGAAACCACCAGTAACACCACCATCATTATCCCACAGCCCCAGCATCACCACCATTCGAAACCCCCAGCACCACATCCGAACAAAATCTGGTAAGAGCATCTGAAACCTCCCCCCCATTCCGAAACCCATCTCCCCCAATTCTTAAAATCCCCCTCCCCCCCCCCCCCCCCCCAAAATTCAGAATTTTGACCTTTTTTTTCTTCATCTGAAATTATCAAAAATCTGAAAGATTTGAGCTTTCAAACAAAATGTTTTATCGAGAAGCTATAGACATGGAAAATGTTTTTGGTCGTTGTAGCGAAGATGAAAAAATGGAATAATTGCCTCCAATCCTGAAAACCCCCTCCCCAAATTCTGAACCCCCCCCCCCCCCCAATTCCGAAAACTCCCTTAGTTTTATGTATAATAGAGTATTTACATTTAGACCCTATAAAATATTAATGTAAGTATTTTTGAAAATGTTATATTTATGAGACGTATTGTGCAATTGATTTTTGTTATTTAAAGTGGATGAGTGTTAAATTGCCATTAAGTTGTATTATTTAAAGTGTGATTAGAATTATTATTGTGTCATTCTTTCCCCCATTGATTCCTATAATTACACTTTGACCCCCATTTTTTTATTGTACTTCACAATTTCATGTAATGATAATCAACTATAATACTGTGTTGGAGTCGAGAGAACTAGAAATACAATGGAAGAAAGTGGAGGAGGATGAGAAAATTCAAAGAAAATAATGTGTGGAAGGATGTTGTATTGTATGATGATGTTTGAGTTTGAATTTGAATTTAGGAATTATGTGAAAATTGTGCTTTAAACTCACTAAGCGTATGGTTTTGCTGACCCCTCTATAGTTCTTTATTTCCAGGACTCACGGGATGTTGAAGGTGGTCCACTGGGCGGTTTAGTTTGATGTAGAGGAGTTGTTGTCTGAATGTACAAAATGATATGTAATATAATTGTATATAATCTTTTGTTGTTTTATCTAGAATGTAAAGGGTATGGTGCCCTAGTTTGTTGTAATACTATGTTTGTAAATATCAATTTTAATGTTAAGGGAAAATAGTTTATTTTTTATTTTATTTCAATAAATGATACAATAGATCATTAATTTTGGTTGTAAAATTTAAAATATTTAACATTCTATTTTTAATTGGAGTATTTTTTGTCTAAGTATAACATTTTAAACTTAAGGGACCTAAGTATTATATGCATACAAATTTTAGGGGGTCTATGTATAATTTATTAACGGATATATTTACAGCAGGGGTCTAAATGTTACGCGCGTACAAACCTTAGAGGTCTATGTATAATATTTCAAATGTCAAGGAGTCTGAGTGATTAATTAACAAATCTCAGGAGGTCAGAGTGTAATTCTCCCTAATTATATAAAAAACAAGTATGAAAACGTTGGTTAAACCAACGTTTTTATGAAGCTAAAGATAACTTTTTTAAAAAGACGTTGGTCAAACCAACGTTTATGTGATTTTTTTTAAAAATAAAAGTTTTCTTTAAACGTTGGTTGAAGTGACGTTTTTAGAAAAACGTTATTTCAAATGACGTATTTTTTGTATAAAAACGTCATTCCAACTAACGTTTTTAAAAGTTTATAGGTTTGAAAAATAGTTTAAAAACGGCTCTCTTTTGAGGTATAAGTTTAAAAAAAGGGAAATTTGGAGGTCGGTCCTCCTAGATGGACTTGTTTGGACTTAAGTCCGCCAAGAAAACTTATTTGTTATGAAGTCCGTTTTTTGTCAATTTTACCAGACTATCCTTTTCTTTTTGAAGTTAAGTAAAACTAAAAATTAAAAACTCATAAATCTTAAACATTAAATTTTTTTCTCTCTCATATCTATCTATATCCATATATAAATTATGAATATATATATAGTAACATTAAAATAAAAAATAGTAACATTCAAATACAAAAAAAAAATTATCATTTAGACACAAAAAATAATACCATTTAAACACAAAAAAAAAAAGTAACATTTAAACATAAAAAAATAGTAACATTCAATATTAATATTTTAAAAAAATAATAATAATAACATGTTCAACAAAAATAGTAACATGCTTAACAAAAACAATAACATGTTTAACAATAATTATATCTCTTAAATTCAAACACAAAAAAAGTATCATTCAAACACAAAAATAGTAATATTCAAAAAAAAAATAGTAACATTGAATATTAATATTTAAGAAAATAATAGTAGTAACATGCTCAACTAAAACTGTAAAATGTTCAAAATAATAGTAACATGAACAGTAACATACTCAACAAAAACAGTAATATGAACAGTAATTAGATAGTTTTGATGGATAAATGGAACAGTAAGATTTGTATGCATAATACATAAATATCTGACATGAAGAAAAGGCACTTTGATCTATGAAGCACTAGAAAAAAAAATAATAGAGAGACACTTGCAGGTTCTAAAGGTCGTGGCATTTCTTGTGCTCCGACATTTGACGTGTTTGGCATGCACCATACATGCACTAACTCTGCAGATGGAACTTTCATTGGATCAATTGCACCCCTTAGTGGCCTTGGATCATGAAAGCCACTATCATTCCATCCATATGTTGTCCCTCCTCCAGCAACACCTTCAACTGGAGGCACCATCATGCCCTGATTATTCGCTACATAAAATAGCGAAAAGCAAAGAGAGACGAGTCTTAGCAACTGTAAGTGGCAATTTGATTAAATTTCCCAAACATTGTTCCTTAAACTCTTTGTACTTTCTCTCTACTTCCATTATTTGTTTATGTTATTGTTCATGTTATTTATACATATAAATGTTCCAGTTGCTGCTTGATTCAGATTTTGAATTTGAATTGTTAATGGAATCTTTTGATCTGAAATTGAATTAATAGACCAATGCTTTTGTCGTAATTCAAGCATCAGATTATGATATATTCGGTTTCCATAAAAAACTGAACAATCTGTTACCATATATATCTCAAACATCTAACATATGGCTTTCTATAATTGACCAAATTTAACACTGTTAGGGGTATTTTTGAGATTAAAAAAAAAAGGACTTAAATCATTACACATAATTTTAAATATGGACTTAGCCCCTTATAAGTTTCTTTGCCGGACTTATCTCCAAACAAGTACATCTATGAGAACTCACCTCCAATTTTCACTAATATATAAATGAGTAATATTATTGGGATTTTAAAAAAATTCATTATTTCCTTATTAATTATATGACAGTGACATGATCCAATAATATTCTTGTGACTATAACTTTTGAATTTTTTCATTGTGACTTCATCACTTGACACAACATTAGATTAATTTTTTAAATCTCAATAACATTCTTATTCTATATGAATAAATCGCTTTATGTTCCATTTATTAGCAATTCTAAACCATGCTTCACTACGGACCAACACTAAGCCAGGGGATGTTGTTTTCGTAATGGATAAAACTATGTGCACCAAATTATCTGCCGCCGTTATGTTGGATCAGTAATGAGACTCACTGATTCAATGACTACAAATGATTTGGTGCACACTTTTAGTGTGCATAGCATTGCTCTTTCGTAATTGGTGCCAAAACTTAAATTAACATTTTCTATCAACATGGACATGTTTGAAATCTAAGTATATCATTAGTCGATTCATAGAAGTTGTTGGGTTTAACTTTCGCTGTAAGAATACATTTGGGAATTTTTAAACTCAAAAGAATTTTATCAAAAGTGGGTAATCTATGAAGTTTATCGGCAATTAATGTATCATATTTAATAGGATTTGGTTTTCTAATCAGATCATAATTAAGGTTATTAATTAATGCCTATAAATATGTTGTAATCTGATAAATAAGGAAACAGCAATGTTATATATCTCAAATTTGTATTCCAAATGTGTATCTCAAATCAATAAGGATGGTTGGATAAGTGGGTCCCAGTTAAAAAAGTTTATGGGATCCACTCATTCAATGATTCTTGTTGATTTGGATACACATTTGGGATACAAATTTGAGATATATAACATTACTCATAAGGAAAAATCACTCTTGTGAACATAAGTAGAATTTCTATCGAACTGTTTAAATCTTGCGTTCTTATTTTCTTAATTATTTTATTCTTGATTATTCACCATATTGCATGTTCACAACAAAATGGTATCAGACTAGTGATCCGGGATAAACTCTTGAAGAAGTGATGTAACATATTAGTATTCATGATTGCTCTTAAAAAAAGTAATAAGTTCTTGATATCGGAGTCATTAAAACGCAATTTAAAAAAAGAGCAGGGCGCGTGCACATAAAAGACATATATTTTTGGAAGAACGGACTCTTGTAAGTGGTTACACATGGTGCTTAAGAAGAGTGGTGGATCAGATTCTTCAAAGGGGATTAGCTCGATGTGGTTCACACGTGAAGAAAAATTGTTAGGTATTTCATGTGTGAGAATATCACATCGAATAAAAGAAAGAAGTTATGTCCTAGTCGGTATAAATTCTGAACATGTATATTAAGTTTTGAATCACTAGACTCTCTACGCTTTCTAACAATAGTGTTGTACAACTGCCCACCGTTGGCTTGTTGCGGCTGATGAAAGAGTAATTCGCTCCATGAAAAGTTTTTTAGTTGCTCACCCCAAGAAAGCTAAAGGCAATTTTCATTCATGATTGTGATTAATCCTCCCGTTACTTAGTTTATACATTAGAAAAAAAGGAAAAATAAATAAATGATTTACCACCCGCAGAGAAAAAAGAATTAAAAAAATACTATGTGGGTTAGATCTATAGCAATACTAAGTGCTCATAAATCATAAGTGGATCTTCAATTGGATGCAGATTGAATATGCAGCGATAATGAACAGTCATTTACTCAAATAATACCTCGTAAGTTCACGTTATAAAATTATAAGTCGTTTATTGCATATATCTCTCGAACTATAGCAAAAACCTCGTATACTAAATATTATATTTTGTAGAATGCATTATTTGGATGAAAGAGAGAAGATTTGGATGAAGGAGAGAAGATTTGTCTTTCAGTGCAAGGGGAGGGGGGTGGAAGGAGGTAACAACAGGCAGTTAGGAACCCTCGTCTCTCGCATTCAGTAGAAGACTACACTATGGATGCATGATAGGACGGTTAAGTGTGTTTGGCCAGTTTACGTGTACCTCGACTAATTTCTTTTTTGGTCCGATCAAAGATAAGTCATTTACACTGGCACTAAATTATTCATGAAGGATAAATCCTTCATGACTTGACCCAAAAATTTTATATATGGATCCAACGCATCACTTGGCAGTGCTTATGGTCCATTTGGTAGAAGAGAAAAAAAGTTGAAGGGATGAAAAAATAGGAAGGATAGATTTTCCATTCTTTGAGGAAGGAAAAACACTTTCTCTATTTTTTATTTGATATGATGGATGGAAAGTTGGAAGGTTTATTTTTCCATTGTTTTGTATTGAAGGAAAAATGAAAAGAAAGAAAGCACATAAACTTTAATTTACCATTTTACCCTCACAAAAAATTGCTATAATGTCCTTATATATTTCACCTATAAACATTTTTCTCCTATAACTTTTTTTTTCAAAAATGTTAAAAAAAAGAATATGTTGCTGTTTAACAGCTCACATGAGACAAGTCAAATGTCACACCAAATGGAATGTGGTGTTAAATTGAACACGTGGAAGAGTTGAAGAGTGAAGAATTTTGACATGGGCAAATAAGTAATTATAGCACTGTAATTTAAAATAGCCCATTCTCTCTTCAATTTTCCGCCCACAATTTTCTTTTGCACCCATTTTTTCTTCGAAACCAAACGGTGGAAAATCAATCCCTCCCTCCTATTTTCCACTCTCCATTTTCCATCCTCTCCATTTTCCCTCAAACCAAACACAGGGTTAGTGCCGTGCACAGTTAATGAAAATTTGTGTGATGACTGATAAGTGTCATCTTGGGAATATACAATTTTTTATTAGTTATGTACCCCATTTATGTATTAAAACACACAAAATTTCTCCATAGCACCACCTTATTTTGTCACGGTGCAATGATTCAAGAAAGGGACTCCACCCCCTCATCGATATCCCATACCCTACACTTGGGAAGTTTTAGCCCAAGGATTTTAGACCACTTGAATAAACAAATTTCAACCACTCTTTAAAAGGTGATTAAACCACTTTTAACATCTTCCAAATTCAATTATTTGTATCATACGCACGCTAAGAGTTACATAATCAACAATCAGTAGAGTTTTTCATAAACACAAGTGATATTGGATGATATGATTGTGTTGTTGGATAAAAGATTTTCATCGTACGAGTGCGATTAATTTACACGATACAAATTCAACTAAAACCTTCTAAATAAATAAAGTTAAACACACTGTCCAACAGCATAATACTTAGTTTTAAAATGAGTAAGGAACAAGCCAAGAGATCTGAAATTGGATGGCACATAAGAGTTGAAGCTTTGAACTCTCAACCACAAATGTGGACTACAACCATGACAGTGCAACATTTTTGTTTGTGGATGAAGACCATTCTTCCACTCTCTTCTTTACACGTTCCATTAATGGGTTGGAGCTGAAAGGAATTGGCATCAAAGCCATGGGAAGAAGTCAAATCAGTTCTCACCCCTCCAAAGTTGTCCTACAAACAGAGAATTCTATATTTTCTGGTGGGCTCCACCATGAAAAGCTTTAATTCTAGGCCATACAACTACCTTCTTCTTTAGTAAACAAAATTGACTTGGTAACCACTCACCCAAAGAAAAAATCATGGCTCATAATATCCCTTGAAGCATCTTAGAAAGCTTAAAGCTTAATCAAGTATTCTTATAGCATTTCTTTTTTACATTTTTTGTTAAAATTAACTAAACACAAATCACTCCTGTCCTAAATTACTGATTAGCCCCTTGGTTCAATGAACCCATCTTATTGATTGGAATACAATTATCCGTCAAATTATTCAGTAAGATACAAAGTGTTTATTTCATTTTATGTATAATAAAAAATAGTAAAAACCAATCATAATGTCTTCCTAATCTAAATTGTGTATGCTATATTCAGATTCGCTAGACCTCTTAATGATTGATCATTTGTTACGTGTCGGTTTGACAAGGGTATCCCTTAAATTATGGTTTGTTATAGAGGTGAGGATCTAAATCTCTGCACATCAAAAACGAAAATTAAATTGACATGTGTTTAAGAAACGATTTACTTTATCAAGCTTCTATAAAAGAAATATTTAAAGACAAGAAAATAGTTTGGAAGGCATAGCAATTAACACACCCTTATGAAGGAGCATGACCCTAAAAAATAAAAAGGGGCCAAGAAGTTGGAAAACAAAGGCAATTTGTGATGTAGTGGCATTCTTGTCATTTCACTGAAAGTGTAGGAAAAATTCTTACCAATGAGCTCCATGAAAATGCCATTTGATGTTAGTTAGCGTTCTTATAAATGGCTGGTTTCTTTCCAACTTCTCAACCGTACAATTTTGTATTAAAAAAAAAAATATGTGCAGAGGTAGAGAAGAAGTGGGAAGCCATGGCGGTTTCAGCCTGCCTGAGACCCTGAAAGAGGTGGTTTCAGGTCATGCCACCGGAGGTGGCTCGGTGTCTTGCGAGCTCTGCAGTTCAAGGGCCTCTTTATATTGCCAAGCTGATGATGCATTTCTATGTCGAAAATGTGACAAGTTGGTACATGGGGCTAATTTCTTAGCACAAAGGCACATTCGATGTTTGCTTTGCACCACATGTCATAGCCTTACAGATCGATATCTCATCGGAACTTCAGTCGTCGTTGTACTTCCACCTCTTGTGTGTTGGATAGAGAAAAGCCAGTGTAATTCAAATGTTAAAGCAAAGTACTCTGCAACACTGAAAAAGCCTTACCTGTTTCTTTGATTTTTCGCCTTTTTATCTTTCTTTTTTTTTTTTTGTGGCCTCTTCTTGTGGTATTCTGGATTTGGGATTGGCTGGGAATTAGTCACATTCATGTTTAGTATCTTATCTGCGAGGCATATATAGATTATAGATAGATTATAGAGAATATTAAAATTTATAGCTTTTCTGGATATCTTTGAGCAGCTGTTTGAGATAGATGATTGCAGAATTTTCTTTTTCATTTGCGTCATTCGGTATTTATTCGTAGAAATAGCTTCTCTGCACACGGGTAAAACTGTATTCATTTGATCCCCTTCCAGTCCAGCAATGATGGGAGCCTCAGATTGTCCATCATAAGCGTATTCGTGTTACTGGGGAGCTTTTAAATCGAAAACAAAAGTTCATTACAGGAAAAGGAAAAAATCAAACTTGCTGTTATAGGAAGTCATCTATGGATATAATCAAGCAGTAAATCATAGTTCTTTTCACATCTGTATGGGGCTGCAAAGAATATGAGGAAAGGAGAAGTGAACCTTATAAAAAAACTGAAACAAAAACACACTCTCTCTCTCACTAACCCCCCCCCCCCCCCCCCCCCCCTTTCACCCTCTCTCACATATATATATGCCATATCTATGAAGGCATGATGAGAAAGATCAATAGTCATGACCCATCTTCCAATTCAACAGCTTCATACAAAGAATTTTCCCACCATGGTGGGTGTGGTGGTTACAGTTGGTCATAATCTTGCAGAAGAGATTTATTCCCACTTGTTATGATTACTGTTGAGAAAAGGAGGAGGAGTTTAGAGGAAACTTATGTAGTTTTAGAAAACATTGACCATCATGAATTTGAAGGAATCAATAACAGCATCAAGTATTGGCATGACAAATGAAAATCAAGATAGTCAACACTGTGTTAAGTTCAAAGTTGATAAGGTTATCCCTGAAATCGTAAACAAACACATTAATCATTTCCGTAGAAACCATACACAGTTCTTGCTTTCATCGGTATTTTTTATAGTCCCAAATTGATCTATACTTGGCTCTTCATCCATACAAAAATTAGATAAGAAGCTTCTGAAGCAGTTGGTGGTTGTATATACCTTTAAATACAAACCCCTCATCTTAAGTGGGATCATTATGGAAGGCCAGCTCTTATCCAAACTTACTGCAAAAAGAAAAAAGGAAAATATTTCATTCTTTCATGAAAATTCATGTGTGTGTGTGTGTGGGGGGGGGGGGGGGGGGGGGGGGGTGTGGGTTGTAAGATGATGTAGCAGATGATTCAATATAATAAGGTCATATAATAGTAGAATGATTAAGATGAGGAAACAAACAAGTACAAGAACACAGATTCACCTAAAAATCAAAGGCTGCGACAAGAACTACCTTGCTAAGTTGGAGAGTTCACTGTTGGCTCTAATACCAATTATTGGGAGACAGGGCAGTCCAAGACAACAGACCCAATATACATGTTTGAAAATAGATTCACCTAAAAATCTCTCGTCTTTCACTGATATTAAGGACCCTTTCATTAATCTTTCACTTGTTTTTCCTTCCGATGTAAGGTTTTCACACGGGATATCTTAACATAACTAAGTCATTCTTCGAGGGGACCAGAAATGCAGTCTAGTCATTCTAGACTTTACTTGTTCATGATATACTTTTGCTTTAGTCAAGCCACACAAGCTTCAAGATCAAAACCAAGGGTATGCTTATTCTAAGCAGGGACCATTGATCATTTTGCTCCAAGAAGCATAGGGAATAACCTTCACCAGATACTCTCTTCTCTGAACCAAAATGTCGTCACCATGAAGTCCTTCAGCAAGCGAACCTCCTGACTGAAAAAAATCATTCAAAGAATTAAAACGAAAGAATGAGAAATTGATCGATAATTTGGAAAGAACCATTGCTGTGTTGGAGTACTGCACATTTTGATCAAGACGAAATGTGTTAGTCCTGATGGCACATGAATGATGTATCGTCTACTCAAGGTGTCATCTAATTAAAGTCAAAGTATGATTTACCTGTGAGAACGTAAAAACAGCACATCACAGAATATCCGACTCAATAGATTTGAAGGGCATCCAGGTCTGCAACTTCATTGATGATAATGGTGATTATTAGATAAAGAAACCATTTACAATAACAAATATATTGAAGCTTAGATTTTGTTTCATGCCTTGTGCAACATAATTTTCGTGTTTATTAGAACAAGTAAGCGCATCTTGAGAGCATTCAATCCAAAAAAAATTTACATTTACACTACCACTATATTGACATGTAAAAGAACTATTGAAAAGATATTCTATTCCAAAATTTTTTTTTTTTTTCGGTTTTTTGATAAGCAAGGAACAATTGACCAGATGTTACAGCTTGAGCATCTCCATACCCTTAAAAATCAATCCCTTCTGATCAACAGACATAACATGAGCATGTGAAGCATGGGGAACTATTCAATACCTTATCTTAACACGTGATTTGTTGCAGTGTTGGAAGCGGACTCCATTGATATGACTCAGAAATCCCTCGATACAAATGGGTCGTAGTCATATGTTCTTCGCAAATCTACCTTTCACACGCTTTCTAGTATGATGAACTCTAGCTTTACGAGAAGCATATCTTTGTTTGCCAAAACTGAAATCACAAGCATAAATTCAAGGAGAAGTACAACAGAATCAATACTTCACTCAATTTCAAAGCAATGGCTTTAAATAAACAAATCTTGAATTCTGTAATCACTAAGCTTCTTAAAATTTATGCCATTGATTTTTTTTTTTCCATAAAAATATTTCCTTTTACAATTATTTAAAGGAATGCTTGTATAACTGTAGGAAATTTGTTAGGCAGAGTTACATGTGTCCTGGAAAACAGTAATACTAGTTGAGAATTCCGACAAGTAATCCTGCAATGCCCGCCACCACTCATAGCCTGCATCACATTAGCTGATCCAACCACTAGTGACAACTGAAAGATAATGCAATCTTACTGGACAGATGATGCTGACTAGAAATAACACCGGTAAAACCAGTTCTATCAAGGGACCAAGCACATTCTGTTTCGATTTTAAAGGTTGATTGTCCATTCTGTGATACTGATTTATCTAAAAATTCTTTCAACAGCAGTTCTAAAGAGTGTGTGCAACTATAGTAGGTAAATTTTCTTCTGATAAATATAATTGTTTCAGTACGAGAATCGATAGCTAAATGAAGGGGAAAAAAACTAATTCCAGACTGAAAAGTCCAGTCACAAGATAGACAATTTATCGTCCATGCATCAGACTATGGCCTGCTGTGCCTAGGCGCCCCCTAAGAATTAGCAGAGTGCCACAGAACCATCACAGTGCAGGCATAGCTGCGCTGAGTCTGATTTACAATGCACAATGGCGCTGATTACTCCCCAAAATTGACATACTTGCCTTCCCTAGCCTAACTACTGTTCCTCCTTAACAGACATAACTGACTCGATTTGTTTTTGTTTTATTCTTGGCTTCATTACTCCTACATCATTTGAATCCAACCATGGGAAGAAATCAATGTAAGACTCCATGTTATTATCGAAATCCTCTTCGTTAGAAATCAAAGGACCTCAACCCCCATTCACATCCTCTTTGTTACAATTTCATTCAATCGTAGGTGAGAGGTCCACCTATAAATAGTGTGTCTCACTTAAATCCATGGTCATCATTGAATAAAGAGTAATGAAACGGATCTCAATCGTCTCAAAGCTGATTCCTTAGCTTGGTCATGCACTGCTGATGGACCATCTAAACAAGGCTTGCCGCCCTGCCCACTATATGAGGAATGGCGGAGCCACACAATGACTAGGGTGGGCACCTGCCATCCCTCAAATTTATATTTCTTCTTAACATCACTTGTGCATGCTGTACATGTTTTTAACATATTTCACTATACCCACCCCTATTATTTCTTATATATTAATTAGGATAAACTTATACATATATATATTAGGGTTAATTCCATCCGAGGTTTCCAAAGTATAGAGTTTGTTTCATTTTGGTCTCTAATATTTCAATTGCATCATTTTAATCCTTAAAGGATTGAATATATTTATATGTGTTCCCTCAAGCAAACAACGTCTAGATTATTAACGATTTTTTATTATAAATTTGTCACGTAGTATCTAAATATGGGCAAAAAAATGATTTGAAAAATAATTGACCAAATTTCTACCCAAATTTTAGTTAAAGAGCTACCCAAATTACACAGTTTTAATCATGAGTTATCTAAATTTTGGTCAAGAGTTAACCATATTACACATTTTTTGTCGAGAGCTACCCAAACTTTGGTCAAGAGCTACCCAAATTATTTTTTGTCTATATTTAGGTATCACGTGACTAGTTTATAATAAAAAACCGTTAGCAATTTAGATGTTATCTGTTTGAGGGACCACAAAAAACATATTCAATACTTCAGATACCAAAATAATATAATTGAAATATTTGGGACCAAAATAACACAAATTCTATATTTTGGGAACCTCCAGTGCAATTAACTCTATATAGTAATTGGTATTAGGGGTGGCAATATTTGACACGACACGATAACCCGATACGAACACGACACGAATAAATGGGTTTGGGTTGACTAGTTTTTTGACACGACCCGTGTATAACACGACCTGTCAACACGAAATTTTAATGGGTCGTACACGACACGAACCCGCTTAACCCGAATTGACCCGTCAACACGGAAATTTTAACTCAAAGGAGATTGACCTGACCTTTTCGTTGCATGTATGAGTTTTCATGTTCTGATGGCTTGTTTTATTCATTACTTCTAATGTTTAATTGATTGCGCGATGTACGATTAGCATATTTAATTAGTATTATAGAAATAAAATATTAATTATTTGTAACTGTTTATCGAGCACTGACATAATTATTGTATAAAAAAAAAATATGAATGTTCATTATTATTATTAAGTTAATTTTTAGTTTGTAGAAAAAGTATGAGGAAAGATTCAATTAAGTGAAAATAAAATCTTAGAGTTAAATTTTTTATTCAAAGTTTATGTGGGTCAACACGATTACGAACACGAACACGACACGAAAATAAACAGGTCAACACGACACGACACGATTATTAAATGGGTTGGGTTTGGGTTGACTAATGTTCGACACGACTAATATTCGACACGACACGAACCCGACACAACACGACACGATTGCCACCCCTAATTGGTATAAACTCACATCAAAATGACTATTAGTTTTTGGACACACAAGACATTTTCAAATAAGGTTTGGTCATATTGGAGCCATTTTATAATTTTTTTAAAAATTCGTGCGAGGCCACTTTGTAAATACTTAAAAAAATAAGGTCATCATAAAATTATAGAATCACTTTTGAGTAAAGAAAATTCAAACATAAATATATGTCCGACGATAGTATTATTATCATTATCAGGCTTAAACGAGTGACCAACTAAAAGAGAGAGAAAGGTGAGCTCACGTATGGGACTAATGTTGGACATTTTACAAAGTCGTCTCTACACACAGGGTATAAATCTATGAGCGGTGGCCCCAAAAGATTTTGCGTCGTGGAATATTTGAATCTTTGACCTATTCCTCATAAAAAATTTAGTAAGTGGTTGAACTATCACTACGCTAACTCCTCGGGGTTCTACAGTGTTTTCATCAAAGTTTTTCCACTATGGTGGGATTGGAGCCCATAACTAAAGTTTTTCTAAAGGATTTCGCATCGTGGAATATTTCCCGTTAGATACACCAATAATCACCCCAAGTATGATTACACCAAAAGCATGAACCATCATGACCCACACCATAATCACCGCAAGCAGTGAATATATTTCCATCATAGGTATATATACCACAAAATCAGGAGTGGAACAACAGTATCAATTTTTTATTTTTGTTGTGGGGCAAAAGAGAGTGCTTAGAGATCATTTCGATAGGTCCTCATTAATGAGATCATGAGACTCTTGATCGTACTCGTTACTTTTTTCGCGAACAAACCTAGCTTAGTTAGTATAACGGTCAGCCACCGAGCCCCAATTTGGACTCCAACACTCGAACCTCCAATCTCAAGGTGAAAAGTTTGGCCGATACTCCATTGGACCACCCCACTCGATGGTAAAAAAAAAAAAAAATTGTTTTGATATTATACCAAAGTTACTGTGAAACGAGGATTATGGTTATTTTAAAATCAATTCTACTTACCCAAAAATAAATAAAAAAATAAATCCTAACTATTTTTTTAGTCCTAGTTTGATTTCATTTTGTCAAAACTAAACTCAAAGGGTCAGCCACTTTTGTTCCTCAAGAAACATGTCTTTAAATTAGTTTGAATTACGGTGGTCGACTCAATTCGAAAGAATAGTCGGCACAAGTCTGAACACACCCTGTAGAAAGAAAAAAAAAAGCCCAAAAAAAATCATAATTTGAAATAAAAATTTATAATAAAAAAAAAAGCCCAAAAAAAATCATAATTTGAAATAAAAATTTATAATTTTTGATATAAAATCTCTTTTGATACCGCAATGGTACTGCCCAAACCTACTTGCACTATGTGATTCGATTCCGTATAAGGCATGAGATGGAATGGTCATCAATCCTTGTGTCATCCAAATGTTCTAGCAATGGCATACATATCCCCAATGATTCTTAGTGGCCAACAAATCCAATTTAATTTACCTACCTATAAAAATAATATGTAGCTATATTATTTGGATGTGACGAAGGATTGAAACTCTATTTATATGATTCTTTTGATCTATAATATATTGATCTAGCCTAGTTAGAGGAAACAGAAACACAAGGCATGTTCTGCATCGTCGACAAATCAAAATCGATTATTATCACAAGTAATTCAATGATTCCAATTTCACAATGTTGAAATGCCTAAAAAACATATTATTACGTGTTTCTCTTAAGATATGTTCATATACTTTTTGTCTCGACTATCGATTATCGGAGAAGGCCTTGACTCCCGAGCCCTCCCAAAGGCTATGTCAAACTCTATAGGAGGCATATATCTTCCTAAAGTTCCGCTCTTCTGTTTGATCAAATTTCATTTTTATTTCTACCATTTTTTTATTTTTTGCAATATTACAGCACAAATCATATAGACACGTCACTCACTTATATAAAGTACGTTCCACGTGAATTTGGAATTCATGATCAATCATTAAGAGAAATAGAGAAAAATAAATATTAGAATTGAACTTAATAGTAGCCATGGGCAAATGAGTTCAACCATTCAATTTCTATCGCTTCTTAATCAGGATCTAAATTCTCTCAATTTTATATTTTTGTAATTTTTAATGAAACCGTAACTCAATTCTGATGACAAAAATCTCACAGGATAAGACCTAGATGAATTAAAATCATATCCTCTTCTTCCTTTGTCATAAGTAACAAGAAAAATCGTTACATTCGTCAAGTCTTATTGAGTGCTAATCAATATACAATTGAATTGATAAAATTTGAAAATGAAACGCTCTCCATCTTTGATTTAATATTTTGATAGCTTGGTGTGCTCAGCATTAACTTGCTAATAACTCAAGTTTGCATGTAATAAAACTTTTTTATTGTTTATACTGTGATTTTCAATTTCTTTCTCTGCAAATCATTTACTATTAAGTAACGGATTCACTTGTATACAATGTGTCTAACTTTAATGAATGGTTGGTGTTAAGTTTGCGGTTGACCTGGGGTTCCAACCTGGGGTTCCATAGTATATGTTTGGAAGGGGATTCAAAAGGTATTATTGAGACAATTAATGTGCAGAATAATAACCTATCAGAGAGATTGGACACTTTGTAGACCAAATTCACATTACTACAAATCGAATCAATCATTTCTCTGCCTTGTGGGTAAGATGTTCATGTCTTAATCGAGACACATATCCTTACTAAATATGTTAGTTCTTCTTGTATGGCGAGATGAGGCACCAACTTTTTTGGTGTCCATCTTGCAAGATATGATTTCTACTTTTTACTAATGAATGAATTTTCATTGCATGTTAGAAAAAAAACACCTGAATGAAAGATAGCGAATTTACTAATAAGAGAATTGAAGAGAAAATGTATTAAATGAGATTTCACTCTCTTTAGGATGCATATATTAAATTCATTTAGTTTCTCTTTCATTATTAATTTCTTGCTAGTAATTTGTCACTTCTAATGAGATTAGGATATGTTTCTTATGTTCACTTTCATCCCTTCTATTATTGGCAATAAACCATGATAGGATCATTGGTTTGAATGTTTTGATATATTAATAAGTTTCTTAATTAACGTTTTCTAAGAAGACAACTTTAGTGCATAGTAGACATTACTATTCTATTACCCAACATAAACTCAAATATTAAGTATATCAATATTGAAAATGCCGAATACGTATCCATCGATACAAACAAATAAATTATTGGAGAGATGGTTTCAGAAAACAAAAAATTGACAATGTTATCAAACGCACCTTAAGAATAATGGGGTCGATAGACACGAAGTTTAAAGATCTAAGACTCAATATACATGTTTGAAACTCATACTCATCTAAAAACTTAAACTTATAAGTAGTTAACCCATCTATTATATATTCGGACATTTTAACTAATTTTTTTATGCGATATAAGATTTCCACGCATATAATTCCCATGAATGATGAACAATCGAAAAAAGAAGTTTCAGACATCTATCATTGGGCTCTCTGTCTATCAATCAACAAATGCTTATCGAAAAGAACAATGATATGTATTTCAAATCTATAACTCAAATTTGCATCTCAAATAAAGGGGGATCATTGGATCAGTGGATCCCATTTAAAAAAATTGATGGGACTCACTCATTCAACGGTTCCCTTTCATTTTAGATACAAATTTGAATTGTAAATTTGAGATACATAGTATTTTCTTACCGAAAAACCTAATAAAAGGTGATTGTTGATGGAGATATTATTTTCTATATTATTTGTAATTGTACATTGGAGGTGGAAAAAATAATGTGGCAATTATTGTCGGCCATTACTGCACATCTAGCAAAAAAAATAAAAAATAAAATAAAAAGGGAATTAGTTTAGGGGAGTGATATAAATTTGGGAATTATTTTAGAAAAAAAGGAATTACTTTTGAGCAAAAACTCACATTGCCAAACTCGAATTTTGAACTCCTTAAATTAAATTTACAAGTTAGTTCAAAATAATTATGATTTTCTATGTGTAACCCCTGATTGAAGCATTGATTTTGCAAGTCGGTCCTCTAAACATATACACCTTGTTTTCTTCTCTTAATACTCGCTCTCTCTCCGTCCCTCCCTCTATCTCTCTGTTCCTGCGCCAGATCCAGTGATTGTGGTCACCCTTTTGAGCGAACCTATCAAAAAGGGTTCGCATTTCACGACTCAAACCCTTAAGTCCGAAGGTAAGATCTGTAACTTTTTCTGGATCTTTTTTGTTTGTTCTTGTGAATGTATACATTTTAGAATGTTGGGTTTGTTTCCTTTGTTTAGTTTTTCAATTGGGTATGTGTAGCCCCCTGTTCTTGATTGATCTCTGCTTTTCTCATAGACACACACACACACGAATGTTGAATGTACGGATATATATATAGTTGTGCGGCAGTGTTTTTGTGTGACTTTCAATTGGGTTTAAAAGGGGATGCTTTGACTACACAATCGGTTTGGATTTGTTTGGCAATAAGTATAGCGAACAACAAGGATACCGTTTCAGGTACACAATAGCCATAGGAGGGGTTGATTAAGCCAAAAGATGATATTTTAATTTTTAGGCTAGAAATTAAGATCATACATTGCATGATTGATGGGAGAGAATAGAAGGTTATGGATCAATACTTTTTAGGCTATACAATGATTTTCGGTTCTTAAATATCATGTGACTTTTTCATTATTTTTCCTTGTTGCAGGGTTAATTGGCTTAGTAGCCTAAAACCTTTTTAATCTGCATTTGGTCGTCTATGTTTGGAGGTGTTGTGACTGTTCCTAGCAACAGTCCACATCTGCGGAAATCTGGGAGCAGACCTGTCGTCTCTGATCTTGGTAAGGGAATTATTTTTGACTTCCAAGTGTTTACTTGGATATGCTTTCCCTTTGTTAGTATACCTTGTACATGATTGTTGTAATTTTTCTATCAGATACAAGTGACCTGGGAAGTAGTGTCGAAGAAGATTTTTTGCATTCAATAGAGTCAAATGAAATGAAGGGTATAAGCACGCCATTGAGCAGTGCTGCGATAATGCCATCTCCAATTCTTCTTTGGAGATTTAAGGTATTTTTCTAAGTAATTTTATGGGGTCTTTGTTGAATATCCTTTTAGACTTTAGGGTAATCTTTTTTTGATGGAAATCAGTGCTACATTCAATGACTGAATAGTTTTGATTGGCTAAACCAGTTTTTGAGGTACATTTATGTTTTTTGTCCCATTAGCTTGCTTTCTTTTCAGTTGAGAGCGTGACAACTTTTAGCTGCTAGGTTCCTCCAGTTTTTGAATGCTTTAACTCTTAAATGTGTTACTTCTTTTCTGATATTGCAGTTAATTCTGCTAATAGTTGTGTGTGTGTTTGTAGCACAATTTTAGGACTTGCCCATTTGGCTATTGGTGTTCCTCCAGGCCCGGTGGCCTTGAAAAACCTAAAAAAAAAAAGAAGAAATAAAAGGCAAGATTCTTCCTCAGCCCTTGCAAATTTGTCTCATCATATTTTTTGATTAAATGAAGCATCACTCTTACCATAGGTGTACCCAGTTTGCCATCATTTAACAGTAGCTGCAAAGTATGGTTCATAATCTATATTACAATGTTTATGTAGAGGACTTTTGTTTAAGTTTTTTTTTTGTGAATTGAAGATATCTTCCTGCCATTTGGTCACCTTTTTTCATCCTTAACTTTTTTGGCTGCATTTAATGCAGTTCTCTTTACTTTTTATCTCTCTTAATAGAGTTTTCAGTTTATTTAGATTAAAAAGGGTCATATGTTTTCAAAGGGATGCTTATATTAGATCTAAATGATCCTTGGAGATGTTAATTTTTTTGGGATAAGTCATTATTTTGTGCAGTTCTGAATCCTTCTGTTGACCTGGCATTTTGTTTTGGTCGTTTGTTATGTGTGTTTAATTATGGTTTCAACTTGCATCAAATCTGAAATTGTTTTTTTCATGAGGTTGGCATATTCTTGCAGTGTTTAATTTAGATTTATGTCCAGGTACTATTGTTTTTCATCTGGGGTTTTAGCTGTTGCAAGGTGAGCTGTTTTTATATGTTGTTCGACTATTTTTAATTTAAATTGTAAGTTTTGATAAGGATGATGATAGCAGTTTAGGAAGCTGTTGTGCTTTCTCTTGGTTTAATGTTATGTGTGTGCACATATGTGATATTCGCAGATTGGATGGGACTCCGTGATGAGAATGAGTGTGGACAAGCGAGATCTATTTCTATATGAAGCTTTTTTGTATTATAATCCTCTTCTTCTTGTGGTTAGTGAAGTTCCTTTTGTTCTTCTTTTTTTTTTTAAATCAAATCTCGAAGTGCATTTTGTCCAACTAATGATTTTTTATTTATTGTATTGGGCTTAGGCCATTTACTTATTTTCCTAAACTACTATTAATTCACTTTGTTTTGGTTTTGCGGTTGCAGACTTTGATGGTTTGGCTTTGGGGTGTAAATTTATGGGTCTTTGCCCAGGGTAACATCAATTATGCGAAAATTTTTGACCTTGATCAAAATCACCTTACCTACAGAGAAATATGGAAGGTACATTTGAAGCTAGGCATGAACATGCCCCTTAGAAATCGGACTTTAAATGTTAATTGTGATGTTGCTGCTGCCCAAGTCAATTGCAACCATGCTATTTTTGGTTACCAGATGACTTTTTTTATTCAAGTATTGGGAAATTACATGTTATCATTCTTACCATTCCAAGCTTTGCTGTATTTTACTATGGAATTTGTCCATGCTGCAGTTTTCTACATCATTTTTGACCGATTTTACACTATTTTTCCTGGCTCCATCTTGATTTTTCGTTTGACTGATCTTGCATCTTTGTTACATGGGAGCTTGTCTGTTTAGCCTTGAATTTCTATATGTTCTTAATGTCTTATGTTTGTGCATATTTCTTCCTTTGGGAAATTGGAAAGCTTCCATAGGATAATATTTCTCACACATCTGTTTGCATTCTAATATATGAGCGTCTTCTTGCTGTCAATCAATTTCTATCAGTTAGCTACTGCCATGATGACTTTGCTTTTATCAAATTAGTTTCAATTTTCTTTTTTCCCTTTTTTGTTGTTTATAACAGAGAAGAAAAGTAGGGATATAGTTAGAATAACTCTTTCATAATCTAGTACCCTGGGGTGGGGGTTTGATTTGGGACATGGGTTCTCAAGTGCTAGTTGCTAGCCCCTAGGGAACATGTTATAAACTTGAGCTTAGCCATGTGAATTAGGAGAAAATATTCAATGTAACGGTGACACCAAGTCATCATTGACAAGTGGTGTCACCGACCAATTACGGATAAACATGTAGGACTAGTGAATCCCACCAAATTCTATAACTACCGATAACTTCCACATTCAATAACTACCACGGGTGACACCACGTGGTAAAATGCCGCATGCTTGTAAAGAAAGAATGGAAAGAGAATTCAGCCACAAGCTAGAAGAGGTACAGGTGGTGGAGAATACTAAATGAACCTGTTTATGATGGTTGATGCTGTCAATGGGATGTTATTTTTCGGCTACATGGAATTTCTATTTTCTTTTGATTTTGTCTCGGGGGGATTTGCAATTTGGGGTTGATCATAGGAACTTAGGAGTGCAATTATTATATTCTGTTGAACCTTTTTTTTTTTTCCCTCCCTGCTTATGACAAACTTCTTATTTCTGCTACTTGTCCACCCAGAGATCAAGTCGCCTCGGGGAAATTAAATTTTTTGTTTTCTCAAATTGATATGTTCAAACATTTTATTAAAATGTTCTTTGATTAAGGTACACATGTTGCCGAAATTACTCACAGTTTTCGTTTGTTATTGCAGTGTGCCACCTGGATGACAATCGTTGTTCCAACTAGCATGACAGCATATCTTTATCTTTATTCTCACGGAGAAGTTTCATTGGCTGCTTCCCAACCAGTGTAATAGATGCCCCCTCTTCCATTAACTGATGTCAGAATGCTTTAGTATACTAAATATATTGTTTGAGTCTACCATTTTTTCCTTTCACTCTTAATTTTTTAAAAAATCTGTTACTATACACACAAAGCAGCCACTGTGTGCTTGACCTCTTTTTATTGTGTGTATAGTTTCTTTTGAGACAAGCAATTAACTAAAGGCACCAAAGCGGAATGTACACGCAAAGAAGAGACTGAAACTTCCTAGCCACGACCCTTTGTAACAACAGATGATACGCCATCTTCCTGTTTTTTACCCATGCGAAACAAGTTGGGAGAAATTGGCCTCAATTTGCCAGATTGTCAACTGTTACAATTTTGCTTTGCGCTGAAGTTTGCCCCGAGAAAGTCGTGTAGGCACCTTTGTATGCCAAACTTCATTCCAGAGGAAATGAGGGTGCTCCCACCCCTCACAGAGTCCACTCCTCGATATCCACCTCCAAAAGTCCACTCTGCCTTTTGTGATTGAAATTTCATACTGTAATCCAAAAAAGGAATTCACAAACTCTGGCTCTTAGCCTTGAACTTTTCTGCTTAATGGGGGATCCTTTTTTTTTTTTTTTTTGAACAAGCTTAATAGAGGATCCTGAATTGACTCCATTTTCTGATGCACTTGGGTTGAGTACAACATGAGTAATGTTTGTTGGAGGGTTGGTATCAAAAGACAATGTATTTCACAAATGTCGCTCCTCTTATGAAGTGTCAGTGTTGCATTGCTTTGTTTGAAATATGAAGGATTCTCGTGGTTGACTATGACAAACAGATTGAAGATGCATATGAAAATCCTGGATGTGTGTACGTACACTCACAGAGCTATCTGTATACTATACATACACACATACAGACATACATATGGATACAAACACACACACACACACACACACATATATGTGTGTGTGTGTGTGTGTGTGTGTTTGAGAGAGAGAGAGATCTAATCACCTTTTCCTGACATTCTAAAAGCTTTGTTTGGACCAAAAACTGTTGTTCTGTTTGTAGGAACACCAGTTGTTTTCGAATCAATAACATCACTTCTTAAGGGATAGCAAGGCTATGCTGATCCAAAGATAGCGTTTCAGTTATTATGATTATATTTATAACGTAAGCAGTGATAGAGTGTTTGTGATGCTTATTGCTAATTGGACACATTTGAGACCATCATGCGGATTGGAGCTGTTTGGGGTATTTTTCTCATGTATTGCCCTTTTGATGGTGAACATGCACACCGACAACTCTATGATATTTGGATTCCACGGGTAGAATGTCAGATTTGTAATAATTTTTACGTACAATCGTGCTGCAGGTGCTTTTATATGCTGCTGTTGCAATGGTTCTGATATTCCCCTTTGATATTTTCTATTTGTCATCTCGCTTCTTTTTGTTGAGGTCTCTTTGGCGGATTGTATTCCCATTACAGGCAAGTTTATAGTGTCAGTACTGTTCAATTTTGAGCATTCTACTAATGTAGGTACTTTGTATTTTTTCTTTCATCCTAATGTTTATATAATGTCTATACATGATGAAAATTTAGAAAATAAAAATGAATTAGATCTGTTTCCTTTCTATATAATAAGTAGGTCTTTAAATTCTTTTTGCAAGTCTGTGGCGGTCATTGAGATTTAAAATAGTAGTCATGATACTTCATCCATTGTCCCAATTTCCAAAGAATTCGTTTAGGTTTGCTTTGCCATAGTCGGCAGAAACTTGGACGGGAAGATTTTGGGACTTGTGTGTATGTCAACTCAACTAAGTCATTTATAAAATGCTTACTTTCAATTCTAATGCTTGATTCTCTCAAGTCTGCACAACCTTTCCCCCCCCCCCCCTCCCGGCGTACGGGCTCAAAAAAAGTAAAAAAATAAACAAAAAGGGACACAGTGAAAGACCTGCAAGCTAGTTGTTATTTATCAACTGCCATTAAAGCACCTGAGTTGTTTATTCTTCATGATAATCCCGTAAGTATACCATATTCCCAGCACATAATTTCACTCTGCAAAATAGGGTGCTTCATATTGATTGTTGTAAAAGATCTTGGTGGGAGTTGATCACGCAAACATGCAATTTCTGCGCTCCCAATCCCATGGACTCTGTTGGGACTTGGGTGTAGAAAAATGTGTTCTTTTTACTATCCACGATGTGAATTTGTTAGCGCTCTTATAGAAGTTTTCATGTCTTATCTAACTTTATGTTTACATGGTGAATACAGGCAATTACATTTGCTGACTTTTTCTTGGCTGATATATTAACCTCTATGTCAAAGGTATGCATACCATTGTGTGATGTAGAATATTGTATATATCTTATCTGTGATGGTTTAATTTTTGTGCGTCGTCCCATGGTTGTAAGGATAGATGATGATATTCAGCTTGCTTTTAACGTGTTGTTGCATATTCAAATGGTAAATAATAATGCTGTGGGTTGTAAAACTTTTTCTACTGAATAATGTATTTAAAAAGAAACAAAAACTCGCACATACACCAACTGAAGTCTGAAGACTACAAAACGTGCTAGTTGATGATTTCTATGGTTCAGTAATCATGGTTCTTGTGGGTCTTAACAGAAAATATGCCTTCAGTTTCGATACTCCAAGGGCTGCGTAGTATCCTTTTCTGGATGAAGGTATTAGTGTGTTAGAGCACTTGTAGTAAATCAGTGATAGCTATGATGGTTATGAATTCCTTTCAGATTCATCTATTGTTGTTTGTCTGTTGAATCTTCTAGGATGTCATTATGTAGTCACATCTGTTTAATGTGTCCAAATGTGGCTTCACAAAAACGCTCAAGAGAAATTCAAACTCTTTGCTGATGTGGCATGATGTTAAATCCCAGTTGGATAAGTGGATTTACAGCAATCAGTATTTTCTGACATTGGCCAAATTCACCGGTAAATATGCGTGGAATATTCATTGCGTTTTGGATTTGGGGCCACCATCACACTACGATAACATACACAATTTTTTTTAATAAAGTGGCTATTGGAAGAAGAAAAAAGAATATTATAAGCAAACTTGAAATTGGCAATGGTGTGATAATTGAGCATGAAAGGAGAATTAAGGAGGAAATCATTAAATACTTTAAAGATCTTTATTTAACTCAAGAGGGGTTCACGCCGAAGTTGTTAGGATTGGAGTGGAGTCCTATTGGGGTTGGTAAATCTAGTTGGTTGGAGAGACCTTTTGAGCAAGAAGTGCAAGATGCAGTTTTTTAGTGTTCTAGATATAAGTCCCCTGGGCCGGATGGTTTTTCGATTGCCTTGTTCCAAGATTGTTAGGAGATGGTCAAAGATGATTTAGTGAAGGTGCTTAGGGATTTTTATAATAATGGAGTGGTGAATGTGAACACAAATGCAACTTTTGTTTACTTGATTTCTAAAAGACATAATTGAGTAAAAATTGGGGATTTTAGATTGATAAGCTTAGTTACTAGTTTGTATAAGATCTTGTCAACGGTGTTGTCAATAAGATTGAGGGTGGTTTTAAGGGGATACAATATCGGAAAATTAGAGTGCTTTTGTTATGGGGAGACAAATATTGGATAATGTCTTAGTGGCAAATGAAGTGGTAGAAGAGTATAGAACGAAAGGTAAAGAATGGGTAATTTTTAAGATTGACTTTTAAAAGGCATATGATCATGTGGATGGGGAATTCTTGGATTTTGTGTTTAAAGCTAAAGGGTTCGTGAGTAGATGGGTTAGGGTTGCTTATCCTTCATAAATTTTTCGGTGGTGGTTAATGGTAAGCCATAAAGTAGATTTAATGCCTCTAGGGGTTGGAGGCGGGGATATCCTCTTTCACCATTTCTTTTTTACGTTAGTGGTTGATGGTTTAAATCGTTTGGTGAATAGAGAAATGGAGTATAGTTTTTTTTTTTTGAACGGGGGAGTATAGTTTAGTGGAAGACTTTTTTAGTGGGGGAGGATAGGATTAGTGTTTTTCATCTAGTTTGCAGATGACACCATTTTTTTCTTGTTAGTAGATGAGTAAAAATTCAAAAAATTTGTTAACATTGTTAGGACTTTTAGTTTGATTTTGGTGTTGAAAGTGATGATGGTAAATAGTTCAATTGTGGTATTAATACTCCTAGGGGTAAGATCAAAGTTTGATTAAAGGATTAGAGTGTGAAGTAAGTGAGTGGCCTTTAAAATATGTGGGCCTACCATTGAGAAGTAATCCTTTTTTTTTTTTCGATAAGAGGTAATCCCATTGAGAGGTAATCCTTTAACCCTTATTTTTTGGAATCCTGTTGTGGAGAGATTAAGGAAAATGTTAGATGAATTGAAGAATGGTTGTTTGTTTAGGGGAGGGAGACTTACCTTAATCTAAGCGGTTTTGGGTATCATACGTAGGTGTTAGGAGAGAGATACTGTGAATCTTCCCCCGTGATGAAACATGCGGGATACTAGACACTACCTAGAGAAGGGGGGTGGTGGTGGTGAATAGGTTAATTGAAATTTCGCTCGGACAACCATCAGTTTTTTACCCAAGTCTACTATAATTACCTCTTCACAAATTTATTTAGCGTGTGAGAACCCTTTTAAACAAGAACAACCCAATTAACCATGAAGATTGATATGGTGGATTTATCGATTTTAATGTTCAACACTCCATCTCTCACGGTGATCCAACCTAAGGCAACAAGTTACCAACCAAACCACTATGTATGATAGAAATGATCAAACAATCATTTCAACAAACACATAGTAATCGTGTGTGCTACAAATCACAATTGTGTGCAAAACTACAAATATACAATAAAGAACACAAGAGATTTGTTGACGCGAAAACTATTTTTGGGAAAAACTGCGGGAAACCACTCGGGGTTCACTAAAGCATAATTCACTATCCTAAAGTCAGTTTACAAGTGCTCGAGATTTGTACCTCAACCCATACCATGGTTAGACACTCCTTTCCTTCGATAAACTTCTCCGCTGAAACTCCCTTTTCAACTTTATGGATAAATTCACTTGAACTCCTCGCCACATGATTTTTTTAGGTCTTGATCAATCTTGTCCACCAAGATCCTCGGTATGCACACTCAACAAGTGGGTTTGGTAGAACGAAACAATTTCTTCTTCTCCAAGGTGCAAGTTTGGATAAGAATCAGAAGATGGGTTTGCATTTGGATTTAGGGTTGCTGACAAGCTCTCAAGGTTTTAGATAAGCTAAGAAGAGGCTTATTAAAGGCTTGCCCTAACATAGGAAAAACACCCTCTATTTATAGGCTCGGAATAGGGTTTGTGTTGGGGTTCAAGATAACACAAATTCGTGAACAACTGCTCGAGCAGTAGGAGACCGGTGGGAGGGTAGTGGCTACTCGAATGAAAAAAGAATTCAAGCCATATCAGTAGAGTAGAGACCGCTCGAGCAACCGACCTCAGGCCACTCCTGAGAGCAAGAGCAGTCTCCATTGTCCACTCGTTAAACTTTTCTCAAATTTTTCCCTTTTTTCGTTGAGAAACAACATTTTATTGATAAAAAATAAAATTTACAAAAAACTAGGCTCGCATCAAATTTGGACAAGCAATCCAAACAAAAGCAAGCCTATGTAACAAGCTTTCCGGAGGAAATTAAGAGTCCTCAGAGGAATAGATGGATGGAGGCCATGGTGGAAGAGGTAGAGTCATTGCACAAGAACAATACAATCCACACGTTCCTTGGTTCTTTTGTTCCATGTTTGCTGTGGATTTTAAGGGCTTTGGAAACATAATAAAGGAGTCACACTATGGAACTGTGCAATGTTCTCTGATGTTTGGGTTATTTGGTTGGCGAGAAATGCTCGAAGTTTTGAAGATAGAAGTGAGGTGGTTGATGTTTTATGGAATCACTTCTTTTTTTTGGCTTCCTTTTGGACCTCAACGATGAAAGATTGAGGTTATTCCACTCTTTTGTATCTCTTCTGGTTGGAGGGCTGTTTGTGATTTATAAATGGCCCAATTTTGGTAGCTTTTAGTATAATTATGCTTTTTCTATTGGATTGTAATTTGTGTTGTTAAGGTTGGATCTCTTGTCCAACTTTTTGCCTTATGTAATATTTTTGATAGATTTAATAAAATATTTGTTACTTATCCACAAAAAAAAGAAAAAGAAAAAGGAAACAGACTATAAACATCCCAATTAAACATGTCAGAAAATCAGTTCTCAACAAACTAGATATCCACTTGTGACTTCCGGCTTTGCTGTACTCACTGTAACTCCATGGGATGTTCAGACATGGCCATCTTGATGGACAGACCTGCCTTTTTGTTTAAATTAGGCTCCACATTGGCCTTAGGTTGTTGAGATCCCACAGTGGTATTTAGTGCCCCCCCCCTCCCCACAAAAAAAAAAAACTAGGTCTTCCACGTCACAGATGGAAGGGCTGGAGACGGATACTAATAAAAGTGCTCATGTAAGCTCTCTTTCTCCACAATTACTACGGGGTCTTGGTTGGATAGAAGTTGTCATGATTTTAGCAGCAGTTAACTTTATTTCTATTTGAGCTAATCATACTGTTAGGAAAATTGTGAATGACTTCTTCTTGTGCTTATCATTTTTAGTTTTATGCAGGTATTTTCTGATTTGGAGCGCTCAGTTTGTCGCATGGTTCATCGTCAGGTTAGCATTTCTTTGTTTATATGAGAGTGTTTATATTGTTAGATTGATCTCTCTTTTTTGATTCTAGCAGTCTAGCAGATCTAGCTGACCTATAATATTTGTTTGCCAATTCTTTAAGAATAATTAAAGAGGTATAATTATGTGCGTATCTGTGTTCTCCTTAATCATAATCAGGTGATTGTCCCTGAAGATTAGCTATAAGTATTTACAGATATAGAGTGGAGGACATGTTTGGAAAACGTGTTGGTTTATCAACAAATTCTTGATGCAGTATAGGACTGGGTGCAGCATAGTTGGCTACTTAAGAGTGTCCATCCATATTAGATAGGGCAGATGAGTAGTTGTTTGAAAGGTGGAAATTACTCCTGTGACTCTTTATTGACGCGCTGGAAGCTAAAGGACCCGAGAAACATGCTCAAAGATCCTTGTATCTATATGGAGTGCAGTGATGTATGCATTATCACAAGTTTTCATGAACTAAGTTCAGTTCAACAAAGCTCAGATATTTGAGTCTTACTTAACATAGTATTTCTTATTTCAAAACATGAGAATTCTGATTAAAATGTCGGTCTATTTATTTTCTGGTATTGGGAAAGATAAGATTTATGAGGTTCTTTCTGCTTTTAGGTTGTAACTGGGCCTCTTTACTATATGGGAAAGCATGAGAGATTGAATCTTCCCGGCCGGGGATTTTTTTTTTTTTTTAGGGGGGGGATTGATATTCTCCTTTATCAAGCCACCCAGAGGACTGCTTTGCAGTTTCTGGAATTTCTTCTTTTACTTCTTTTCAGTCTGATCTCGCGACTTATATGACCACTTTTTACTCTTTGTCCTGAATTTTTCCTCTGATATTCTTTGGTTGGGTTTCTCTTATTCTTTTGTGGCAAGATAATACGACTGCCTTTGCATTCCTTGTTGAGGGACATTTTGTAACTACTTTTAGCAGTTGTATCCCTTGTAGTTGTAGGTGATTTGGGGGTAGTCGTTTCTTTATAGGTCATGTTATTTTCTTGTATAGCATTGTCCACCAATGAAATCCTTAAAGATATTCAAGGCATGCACTCTTTCTCCTTTTTTGATAAGTAGTTTGGCGGTTGCACATTTGGGATTCTGTTCATTAAATAGTTTGGTATGGCTGATATTGTTAAAAATTCAGCTGCTTATTCCCCTATGGTCTTAATGGAAACACACATAGAGGTTAAGATTAATGTTGAACCTTTTCAGTGGGGGTAATTTATCTACAGCTTCCCTTTTTAGGGTGGGTGCGGAGTCTGGAAAGGTTCACATGTATGCAGCCTTATGCCCGGTATGTGAAGAGGCTGTTTCTACGACTCAAACCCTTGACGTCTAGGTCATAATGGAGCAACCTTATCACAGCGCCAAGGTCCACTCTCTTATATGGAGCTTCTCTACATGATGAAATTAAATTCGCTGCAATCATTAGTCCTTTTCAGGATGCCTAGGCCAGTGAGCAGTAACAAACTTTCCAGCTGAAAATTGTCTATTTGTAACTCCAAGCACTCAAGTCATTGGCCTTAGTTAAAGCTTGATTTGCTAATGAAACCAGAATTTTATTTATTTTTTTAACTCTCAATACTGAGTTTCAAGAAATGCTCTTTATTGACATGTTTTCATGCAGGTTACTTGGTGCTTGCTTTATTATTATTATTATTACTATTATTACTATATCTTTTAAGCGAGAGTCCATGGACTTGTGCAGGTTGCCACTATTGCATGGTTTGAGGCTGATTCTGTTTGTGGCAGTCACGCTATTGCCATCCCTATTGTTCTTGTTTTGCCTTATATCTTTCGTCTCTTTCAATGTCTTCGGCAATATAAGGATACTGGGGAGAAAAATACGCTGCTGAATGGTAAAATATTTTGGTCACTTCTATTTCTTGGACTGTTATTGACAAGTAGATGATTCTCTTAGTGCGAGTTCTCTGGTGTTTGCTGTCCATTATCCTGATTGATTTGGTGCCAAGTTAGCATGTAGTTATTAGATGGGAACATGCCTCAGGGCTATTAGGGAATGGTTGGTTGTAACGAAATTGTATTATTATAGATTTGGTTAGTACCATGAGAAAACCTTATACCCTTTGTTGGTTTGGTGAAGTCACGAGTACCTGTGAGATTCCAAATTTACTTCTCTTTTCCTGTCTCCTGTATAACTAATTGGAGCATAAGTGAACCCTGGCTCCAGTGGATCATTTTCAGCTACCGAGATATATATGATAATAAATTGTCTGGTGCTGTTCTACTTTTCTGGGTAGCATATCATGTAGTCAAATTGGACCCTATGTCAAGTAATGCTTGGTTTTAATTGAATTTTTTTTACTGCCATGAATATGGGATGTATTTCAAAATGGGACTAAGCAGAGGATGGTGGCAATTATCCCGAAGTCACACCACTTCCTTATTCAAGATTAATGGCCAATTTGCTAATATCATTTTTGGATCAAATTATAAGATGTCTTCTTACTCTTTGTGATACTACAAATGTGAAAATCAATTTTCCCCCGAACCTTCTCCCCACCTTGCCCACCCCCCAAAAACCACCCCAACAAACAGTAAACAACATAGAAGATAGCTAAAAGAGTATCACTATGCTGGTATTCTAGAAAAGATCAATGAAAAAATAAACTCGTATATTGGAAAAACTTGTGGCAATTACAGCATGCCGGATTGTTATGATTTGCGATTGAGCCGTAGCACTGTTGTTTAAGGTTTTGATTCAATTACACGAACTTGTGCTTTATCTGCTTCTCTCTGTGACGTAAGGGGTTTCAGTGCTAATGTTCATAGATGACTGAGATGCTGGAATGATGTGCACATATTAGTTGCTGATAATATAACTGGTTTTATTTAGGGCTGTTAATCAAGCCAAGCTTGAACATTTTTTTAAGCTCGTTTATGTGTAAATAGTCAAATGAGCCAGCTCGTTTATGTGTAAATTAGGCTTGAATTAGGCTCGAATTCAGCTCGATTAACACCCCTAGTTTTATTCATCTGGAAAAGAATATATTAAGGCTATCTAATCTGTAGGACTATGCTAATCATGCTAATTTTCTCTCTGCATTTTGTTGTATTTTTCTTTCTTTCTGCCCCTTTTTCTTTGAAATCTAATTCTATAGTAAAATAGTACCCTATAGTCCTACACTCACAGGATTTGTTTTGCTATTCTTGCTTCACAGTTGAAGAATTTCAATTAGTCTCCTCCATCTTATCTATAGTGAGTGAATTGCTAATGGATAAACGTAACTTGATTGTTATAATTACCAAACTATTTGTTCATATCAAGGTCATTTCCTTTATAAGGTTCTCTATTCTATATGTACATGGTACCTGAATTCTAACTGCTATCTTTCCCTCCACCTCTGTTTCCCGTGAGTATTAAATTTAGAAAGCTTTGTTTACTTAATGGTTCTGCACTTTCTTGACTCAAGTTATTTATGGTTTCAGCTTTAAAATATTCGACTGCAGTACCGGTGATTTTTCTTTCAGCCCTTAAGTATCATGTCTTCCCTGATAAGTGGACCAACATGTATCGTCCTCTATGGCTTCTGTCAAGTGTTTTGAACTCTTTATACTCATTCTACTGGGACGTGACCCGGGATTGGGACTTGAGGTATGTAGGGATGTCTTTCTGGTGATTTCTAAATGTGATGTACATGTGGATATTGTTGTTGTAGTGCCGTCCTATTTCTTGAGGCTCCCCTGCCTCCTTCACTCAGAACACTACTGTGATTAAAATAATGACACCTGGGTCGTGGGTCACTTTGGTACGTTGTACGGGTACAGGTACTCAGCGCGGTATATCTTCCGATACACGGTGTGATAGGGGTATGCTTAGTTGGTACGTTGTTTTGGGTTGTGGTTCACTACCTATGGGATCACATTCTTTATTATATGAGATTATATATAATTATACATTCATCTGCACATAGTGAATTAATATTTATTTTGGGGTTTGAGTTACAATTTGGGGTCAGGAATTTAAGCAATCTGGATCGTGAGTCCACCCCATTTCGGGTCGCGCGACCCCTGGTTCGTAGGATGGTAGTGGTACCTACGATCCTGGTATCATATTTATTTTAATCCTTTCTGCATGTTTCTCCTGCCGATTTTTATTGAGATCCAATTAGATGGTTGCTCCCAGGATCCTTTGTGCTTGTGTTCATATACTCCCATTCTTGCATGTACTAGCAAGCCTTAACAGTGCATGCATGTATATGGGTATAGTTGCAGTTTGATATTGTATGCAATTTTATTTATAAATGCACTTGACATTATATGCAAATCATACTCATAATATAAATGAAGACCATCATATATTGATGTTTTTCTAACTCACAATGCTTGCAAGGTACCCTGCTTTGATATTTTTATTGTATGCAACCCATATCTAGCATTGAGATAATATTGTCAATCACTTCTTGTAGCTTAATTATTTGCTTCTTTTCTGCCAGCGGCTTCACCCGGATTTTCAAGTTCAACAAACCCCATCTCTTCTCTCACATGTTATATGGAAGGAAATGGGTAAGAAAGTGAATATCCCCTTTTTTAACCTTTTTTCCCTGCAAAACCCGGGAAAAAAACAAATAAATTAATAAAGGTGCTTTGCATCACCTATAGGATTTGTATTGATTTCTAATTCAGTCATTAACTGGACCCCTGGCCTTGTTTATTCACCATTGAAGTGAACTGGTGCAGAGTGGTTTAGTAGACAACCCTGTGTGCCATTTGTCAACCTTATTTCTGCATCAGCTTTGTAATCCTGTTTATGACTTCGATTGAACTTGGGTCATGTGACCAAATGTTATCTGGAATAACCCACTGGATTGAGTGGTGTAAATTCCTGAGTTATACATCACGTCATCAACCTACTCAGTTATCACAAAATTGATCCATGGTATTCAGGAAATAAATTGCTGTGCTTGGAATTCTGCAGGTTTATTTTTGGGTAATAGGAAGCAATCTGATCCTGAGGTGCACATGGACATACAAGCTGTCGGCCCATCTCCGCCATAATTACATTACTCTCTTTACAATTACTGCTTTGGAAATATTCCGCCGCTTCCAATGGGTGTTCTTCCGTGTAGAGAATGAGTGGAATAAAATGAACTCCAAGCCGAACATTCAGCTGGGTGACATCTCAAATGATGAAGAAAAATTACTCAACTCCAATGATCACAATATATAGACCACCAAAGAGTAGCTTTCCTTGTAAGCAGCACTGCTTGAGTTTTATTACTAACACGCTCCATATGCTCAATGAATAGATTCGTCCATTCCATTTTTATCCTCAAAATTCATAGCTTACATTGATATTTCTTCTTGATTATAGAAAATTGGGTCATTGATGCTTACAACATCCATAGATATGCCATTAAAAAATCAAGAGGTCTCTCTCTCTCTGGATGTATTTTCTGTGTATAGATGTGTGTGTGTGTCTATATATGTATATATATCTGTTTACTTCATGCTTGGTGAAGTTTGTTTACGGCCCGCTTCTTCTCTTTCGGGTTTGATTGAACTGAACTACTCGAGACCATTGCTTGCTTGATAGGTTTGTCTGCCCAACCCGATATCATTGCTTCTCGTACTTCACTACCCTTATCTATAAAGGTGCTCTATTTGACACTCACTGCTCATTGCCTTATTTCTTGTAGACTGGTAAAAATGAACGAGAGCCTGTGGCTTTAGCTCTCTGTGCTTTCTCGCTAGTCTATTTTCCTTTTAGGGTAATGCTATGTTTACTAAATTTTGTTATTAAATCTCCATTCCAAATGATGAGACATAGTTTTTCACCATCAGATAAGTGGGTCATATTAATATTTAATGACGGAGATTGTGCCACATCATTTGGTATGGAAGATTTGGTAAATTTTTTTGGTAAGTATAGCATTTTCCTTTTATGGGTCAATACCTATTAGACTTGTTGCGCAAGTAATTGTACTGCATGCATTATTCGGTAATGGAAAATGTGTTCGACTTAGGTGAGTCAAGTCAACACAAATCAATACAACCCAAAGAAATTCACCCATCTATTGGTCCAGAGTCAAATGACCGAGTTGAGATAGCTACAGTTAGCAGTGTGTAGTGAGGAAGATAGGGGTGATGAGGTCTATAGTTCCAACATTCTATGGTTTTAGAAGGAACTTTACCTGCCTTCAAATCCTCTCTGCAGAACTTCATAGGGTGAAGTTTGCGGCTACACAGTCGCATGAAGAGGATTGCGCGATCATGACTCATGGAAACTCTAATCATCAGCAAGTTTCTGGATGATAGGGGTGATGAGGTCGGATCCTAATCATACATTTTCAGTCGTGCAGTTGTGATGGGCCGAACTATCCATCATTATATGAATTTCACTCCATCACCTGCGAGGATGCGAGGCCTCATTAAGCGTTTGGGGTATCCTAAGTGTTACAGCCGGATCCTTATAGCAAGATTTTCTTTATGCGATTATGTTACGAACTTCAACCTAAGTGGAATCACTGTTTGTCAATTCATGTAAGACCCTTTGAGCAGATATTGATGTTGTGTCTACATGTTCATCAATTCCTGTAAGAAACCATGCCATAGTTTCTCTTTGCCAACACCAAGTTATATCAGGTAAAAGAAGGCCATGTAATGCTTTGACAGACCTGCTGCCTAGTATCTTGTCTGCAACACTCTTAAAGATGTGGATGAGTGTGTGTGTGTGTGTGTGTGTGTGTCGATGTGTGGAAAAACAGATTAAATAACCATGCTTAGATTAAATTTGCATGGAGTGGTTCAGTGGTCGAACAAAAGAGAGGCAGAAACCCGCAGACCTTGAGTTCAAGTTCCATAAAACTCAAAATTATACCAATGCGGGTGATTTGCATAATTACATACATCGATGTCTCTGTTGCAACTATGATCCCAAAAAAAACATGGTTAAAACGATTCCCATCACCCAAAAAAGTAATTTATCTCATCTTGTATACTTGATCCGAGTCTCTCTCCATCTTCCTTCTACTGGATTGATGTTCCTGTTAGAGAGTCCCATGGAGCCAGAGGTTGTTCTGTTTTGCTCTGTTTTGCTCTGTTCTGAATGAATGGTGACTATGTGAAGTGTTAACTGATTTGCAATAGTAGTCTTTTTTTTATCACTAGTAAACGATTCGAGCAGCTCGAGTCAATTGGGCTCATCCAGTCTTGTTTAAGTTGTTAAATGAACCAAATTTTATCAAGCGTATTTGATTCTGAGGCTTGGTCCAATAGTTCGTGTTGGCATATATCTCTAATTTTATTTTTCAAAAAAGTCTTATCGATGAATAACTACAAACTTATCCGAAATAACTTTGAGAGTATAAACTGTTGGACCAAAACAGTTTTTTAAGTATAAAAACTGAATTTTTGGTCGACTTTAAGCCTAAATTAAAGTGAGACACGTTCGTTGTTTTGAATAAATTTTTGTGGGTTCATATTCTACTATGTGAGGAGAATAATATAGTATATTTACTTGCTCAAATCGAGTAAGAAATGAATGAGAAAATAGACTTTAAAGTAACTCTCTTGAAATGTAAAAGTTGTGCAATGTGGGATTTGACATCAATCCTATATTGGTTGAGGAAGAAATTCAACATGGGCATATATATGTCAAGTTTGCTCTATGAGATTGGGTCCCAAGGGATATCACAATTTTATGAGCGGAGCGAGCACCTACATCCCTTCGGCTCTATCACACGCGCGCGCCGCCCGCCATGACTTGGCCAGGCTCGGGTACGGGTGTATTTTAGACCAAGCCCTATTTTTTTAGAGAAAATTCGTTTAATTAATTGGGCGTGAATTTCTTAACCCGAAATTTAATTTTGGGTATCCGTTGGATTTGAATTCGCACTGGTTCAGATTTGTTGCTTCCCTCCAGTCCGAAATTGAGTTGTGACTGTTCATAGAGAACAGTTACAAGTGGTGTCTTCTGACCTGCATTTGTCTACTGGGTTGTGTCTTTTAGTTTGGTGGCTGTCCGAAAAGTCACCAAAGTGTTTATAAATACCCAAGTTCATTATCATTCTGCATTCATTAATTGATCAGTTCATATTCAGAGTTAAGCCAGACATTAGTGCATTGCATTTCGGCATTAAGGCAGTCAACATTTGGAGAGTACACAATACAATTTTCTGGTTCGCTGGACGAGTAGATTGGAGTGCTACTTCTACTCGTGTAAATATTATTGTATCGTGGGAGGCAGACGCTTGATATTCCATAAGCACCGTGTGTGGGGGCGAAATCTGTCTTAAAGACATAGTGTCAAACACTAGCATTGATCTACCTAAAATTCAATAACAGTTCATATTCTGCAATCGGGTTAATATTTATATTGGTTATACAAACAGTTAAGTGTAACTCTTTCGTGTAAGACTGTTTCTGTGTAACTGTTTCGCACTTGATTATTACGGTTTTGTTATACATTACATGGTTCAAATCAGAAATTTCAATAAATGATTTTACTTGGAATACCACAAAAACATAAACTTCTTGTTCCCTTTTTCTCTTGTAGCTTTTCTAAAAATGTGAACCACTAGTTTGAGTAGATTTTATGGTTGTAATGAATATTTTTGGAGAATTTAGAGTTGATTATGGTCTTTACTGTTCTGATTTTTTGTGAGAAATTACAGTTTTCAGCGTTAATACTCACAATATAATAGGTAACCTCCTGAGAAGTGCTCGCGTTACACCCCTTTTAGATACCTTTTCAAAAAAAAAAAAGCTTTAATACTCACAGTTTTGAATAAAACTTAACAAATTAAATTCGAGTCGAACTCGCTTAATCATAACTAAATAAGTATGATGATATTCAAAACATTGCTAATGAAATGTAACAAGAGCTGGACGCGCACGCACAGAGTCTGCAATGTCGGGATGTGTGTTCATATTGGAACACACATTTTATGGGTTGTATATTATTACTGAAAAGTGAGGGGCGTTCGTGTAATTAGCTAAGAGTTGTTTTTTGATAGAACTTGCAATCATGAGGGGGTTTGTGTAATTTAAGCAGGACATACAATTCATACCCTTAAATTATACACATAATTTTTATTTGATCCCTAAAGTTTTAACTAAAACAATTACATTCTTAAAGTTTTAACCGAGTTTCAATTCAATTCTTTCATCCAGATGTATTAATTTGTTCCGATAAAAAGAAGTCACAAGATTTGCCCATATATTTATTCGAATACATCATGTTTCTCACTTTGTTTTACAATATCTCTAAAGTTCTCACTATGTATCTTTTTCTTCGGGGTTGTTATCTTCCTTTTTTCTCAAAATTAGATGAAATAAAATAAAGTTTTCTAGTCTTTAAGTGAAAAAAAATTCTCAAGATAAATATATATTTTTATCCAAGTCATGTGTTGGACATGGATGGTCATTTCATCACACTAAACTAGTGAATTTTGATATAAGAACTACATTGAAAGTCAATTAAAATTCGAAGGATTTAATTGTTACAATTAGAACTTCAAGAACCAAAATAAGAATTTAGTGTATACTTTAAGGGTACAAATTGTAATTTATCCTAAAGACTTCCATGAACCTTTTACTGTAACCCCCCTTCCTTCGCCCTAACTTCAAGGAAACTACGTCGAAGTGTCTCTCTTCCTTTCTGTTCGTAGATAAACTTCGACGGCAAGATCTTACGACTCTGCGTTTGAGAGATGGAAGAGCTGAGAGCTTAGGTATTAGTGTACTTCGAGACTCGACACAGCGACGTATTCTTGTTGTGATTCAGGCCATGGCTGATTTTTCGAAGCAAGATTTGGTACAGCTGATCAAGAGATTTGGGACCTATCTCACCTTCAAGATCTCCAATCTCGTCCATAATCCGGTTATAAATTCAATTTCTCATCTTTTTTAGTCCTGTTTTGCAATTTACCTTTTAAATTGTGTGTATGCGTATATGTATGTATGTATGTATGTATGTATGTAGAGGTGATAGGTACTGTGTGCAGGTCTTGAAGAGTGTTTTCAGATGCTGCAATCGTATTTTTTTTTATAACTTTTGTCATGTATTTTGGGAATTGATACATAGAGTTTGCTTGATGATCTGTTGTGGTCTAGTACTCTACAGTGAGTTGGATGATGAATCAAATTTGGTGTTTTAGCTGTAATTGTAAAAAGCTGCTTTGTTGGACCGTAGGTAAATTTGTGACATTTAAGGTACATTGAGCAAATAGATGTTAGGGTCAATTAATCTTGCACAAGTTCCCTCTGGACCAGCCTAATGATGCTACCCACTTCTCATGCGAATTTCTTTGAACATCGAGGATAGTTTTGGTATATTTTGTAAATATGACACGATGAGCAGCAAGGGAATGGAAAGGAGAAAGTTAGAGCAGGAAGAAGGTTGGTGCAGGACCTGCGGGTGGATGCACTGTGACTTCCAAGCCTATCTAATATAAGAGGCTTAAAGCTGAAACTAAGGCTTAAGGTGTAAAGCGGGTGGTCAGTTTTGCGCCATCCCTCTCCTCTAACTCATGATAACAATGAAACTAAGTCGAATTCACAAAAGACACATGCTACCCAACACTGTTACTCTTAAAGCCTCACCCTTCATTCTTAATACGTTCTAATCTTCTAAAAGTTAAAGAAATTTAGCAAGAACAGAGTCTAAATACTACTGTTACCTAATGTGCTTAATTTAATAAGGTTCTATACCTCTTTCTTCATGTGCATCTAATCTTCTAAAACTAAGGCTTAAGGTGTAAAGCGGGTGGTCAGTTTTGCGCCATCCCTCTCCTCTAACTCATGATAACAATGAAACTAAGTCGAATTCACAAAAGACACATGCTACCCAACACTGTTACTCTTAAAGCCTCACCCTTCATTCTTAATACGTTCTAATCTTCTAAAAGTTAAAGAAATTTAGCAAGAACAGAGTCTAAATACTACTGTTACCTAATGTGCTTAATTTAATAAGGTTCTATACCTCTTTCTTCATGTGCATCAAACTGACTGATTTAATCTCATCCTATTTGAGAGAACCAAGTGTTAAGTTGTTGCTCGAAGATTGAGAAGAGATGTTAATTTCCTTGATATTTTTTTTAGAAAATTGGCACTGATATAAAAATTAATGTTACTGGGTTATTAGTTGTCATGACACTTATAGTGGGTGATAGACCACGTTGATTGTCACTTACTTCTATAAATACTAGTTGATATACATTTGTGTTGAACATGAACCTTTTTGAATTTGAAATATGGTATATTAAAGCTTTGGTCACCTTTTCCCAAAATCCTCAACTTTAAAAAACATTGATGTTCATTGCATATCTAATAAAATAATGAATTTTAAAACTTTTATATATGATAATTGTAAGCAATTTAAGTATTTGAAACCAAAAAATAAAAGTTGGTGCCGCTCGTAAATCGAAACTGCGAAAAATATTAAATGCATGCAAAACATATTAACTGCTTTTGTAGGATGAATTGGGTCCCATAATCATCATTAAAGTTTTTTGGGCATTTCATACCATTTATCACGTATAGTTAGATATTATATAAAACAGGCCTATATGCAACCATATCCACAATTAGTACATTCTCCTTTTTTGTCCATTTCAGTTGTGAACTCAGTATGGTAGAAATCATCTAATCATACAATTTACAACCAAAACAACAGCAAAACATTTAAAATGCATAACATTTCTTTCTTTTTCTTTTTTATCTATTTCAACAGAATCATCAGGATATAAATCATCTAGTTGTACAATAGACAACCAAAACAACCATAGACATAAGCATCGTAAACATACATAAGCAACACATTACAATATGTTTTACCAACAAAATAGCGTACAATAGTACTCACAACATAATACCAGTGACCTAGTTGCTACATCATCCTCTTTTACATTAAAATAAAATAATTAAAACCAACACAGTGGTGGCTTTAGTCTTAAACAGAAGAAATTGTAAGCTCTTGGAAGTCATGGGTAGTGGAGGTGGTGCAGGCTTTTGGTTGTCTTGTGCTTCCTCCCATTGGAATGGAATTGACTCCAAAATATGTAGTGCTGGTGTTAGCACAACTGGAGACACTTGTGGCTTGCTTGGAATTGAGAAAATGATAGTTTAGGTGGGGAGAGCTAGGTTCATACTCTCTTTCTCTCTCTACATTTGCTTCTTATTCGGAATGAACGTGTTCTCCATATTCCTAGAGAGTATTTATAGGGATAGGGGATGGTGAAGGCGAAAGGACCAAAATAATTTTGGCGTTCCTTCTTTACAAGAGAAGAAACCTAGTTCATCATATACTATTTAATGTCAAAAAACCCTTGATCTATATTTTTTTTTGTTTTTTTTTTTTTTTTTTTTTGGGGGGGGGGGGGGACCACTTTAATATCTTGAAGAGAAACCATTGGAATAAAATTATTGAATAGAATTCTCAAACGGATGGTGCCTTAAAACATGAATAGAAAAAAAATCAATAGTTAAAGGTCAAATGAATATATAATGAATGTTGAGTTTATGTATGAAATTAATTTAACAAGATGAAATGATATGAGAAGGTTATGTGAACAATTGGAGCCTTAAAACATGAGTAGGAAAAAATCAATAGTTAAAGCTCAAATGAATATATAATGAATGTTGAGTTTATGTATGGAATTAATTCAATAGTTAAAGCTCAAATGAATATATAATGAATGTTGAGTTTATGTATGAAATTAATTTAACAAGATGAAAGGATATGAGAAGGTTATGTGAACAATTGGAGCCTTAAAACATGAATAGAAAAAAAAATCAATAGTTAAATCTCAAATGAATATATAATGAATGTTGAGTTTATGTATGGAATTAATTTAAGAAGATGAAAGGACATAGAAGGTTATGTGAACAATTTAAGAAGATTAAAGTATATGAGAGACTTTATACAGTTATTTGAGGGTAATGATGGTGTTTGAGGGTAATGATGGCAAAAAAAATATTTTTGAGTTTAAGAAATTTTAGTAGTAGTATAGATATAGATAGTAGTACTAGTAATAGTAGTGTGTGTATATATAGAGAGAGAGACACACACACACACAATACATGAAACAATGGTTTGTGTGGAAAGGGAAATACATGAATGGTCATTTGAATATTTAATTGGTATTGGATAATTAAATACATAATGATATTACTGTCTTTAATCTTTTTTGTAGGGACATTATAATTAATCAAAAAATTTTCACTTTTGTTGACATTTTATTGTAGTATAGATATGTTATCATGTGAAAGAAAGAAAAAAGAGAAAAATAGAAGAAACATAGTACATGCTTTGGGCACATCGTGATTTTCTCTTGCTCACGAATTAAGAGAAGGAAAGAAGTAGAGAAGAGAGAAATAGTGCAAAAACAACTTCCAAGCCTCTCTGACATAAGACACTTATGGATATAGAGAGAAATAAAAAATGAGATGCTTGAAATAAAGAAAGTAAGTGGTGGGGTTTGTGTGTGTGTGGGGGGAGAGAGAGAGGGCAAAAGCTCTTTCTTAAGGTGTTATTCATTGATCTCGCTGGCTGATATATGTCTACATCCATAAGCATGTTTACAATTGCCGAAAACACATCATGATCAATGTCATAGGCAAAATATAGTATATATAACTACTAATATAAATAATTAACTTGAACTAATCCTTCTCATATTCTTCATGGGCAATGCACAAGTTGGTTGCAACAATATCACATAACTAATTTGAACTTATGCAATCTTTTGTGATATTCTTCATGGGCACTACACAAGTTGGTTGCAATACTAGTTTACTATAAAGTACGGACACTCTCAAGAAGGTGACGTATCCGTGTCGGACACCAACACTCTTTGGACATGCGTTTGATACTCTTTTATCTGTGCCCATAATTAAATGAATTTTTTTTAATTTTAGACATGTATTTGACACTCCTTTATCTGTATTCATAATTAAATTATAAAATTTTAATTTCAGACACGTGTTCGACTTCTTTAGACTGTGTCTACTACTAAACAATAAACATTTGATTAACAAAGCCTAAAAATTTGACTAATTAGTATTTTATATTATGAGAAAACATATAATTATCAAGACTATACATATTAAGGTTATCCTCAAAATATAATAATAAAAGTAAAAGATAAATAAAAAATTTAGAAAAGAGTAATTGAGAAAATGAGAGCAATCATTTAAATTATATATGTTTAGTACATGTCTATGTGAAAATTGATGATTATTGTTATGATATTAGTCTAAAAATTCACACTAAATGACTAAATATAACATTTAGTTATCATAAAATGAATTTTTTATGAATAATATATCATTATTACTATTTTTGTGATAAATTGTATAATTTTATATATAAAACACAATTATTTATAACGTGTTCCCAACGTGTCCTAGTCTTGCTTTTTTTAGAAATGTTGTGTCTTCGTATCTGTGTGTTGTCGTATCGCGTCCGTGTCTGTGTTCGTGCTTCTTAGTTAATTTTAGAGATACTCCCATAAGTCTGACCTGTTATTACTATTCTCCTACTTTTACTTTGATGCTTTAGTATACATATAATAAAAAAAAAACAATGAACATTTTTCTATTATTTAAAATAGTATATAATTATAAATCTATAAATACTTAATTAATTAATATGAATTTTATATTTATGCTACATGTTCTAAAAGCGAATCGATTTAAGGTTAGTATTACAATTTGGGGTTATACATTTTGGCGATCTGGATCGCTAACCCACCCCGTTTGGGATCGATGTATTCAGATCGGGGGTCGTCAAAGATTTAGTAAATTTTGGTAACTGTAGTCCAAACAACTTATCTTTTGTTTTTCTTTTTCATATCCGAAAATAGAAAAATTGTTTACCCAAACAGGCCCTTAGGCCCCATTTGGATGGCGGATAGCTTGATTTGGAATGAGATTTTTATTCTTAAATCCTAAATTATCATGTTTGGATAGTCAATTATTCAATAATCTAACTCGGAAATAAGATTACTGCCGTAATCCGATTCCTAACAATAGTGGGTATCCGAAACCCATGATCAATGATAGTAATATCATACCTACATTGACTAGGTATTCTATAAAAAGAATAAAAATCTCAAAATGAAACTCTTTCCTAAAATTAACTTCATTTCAAAAATTAAGTTCTCCTAAAATCAATCTCTTTTCTAAAATTAAGTTTTTTTCTAAAATAATTTGGCAATGACATTAATTCCTACACTAGATTGTTGACAATAACCAAACACTAAATATGAGATTACTATAGTAATTGAAACCCGTGTATACCCATTTCTAATTAAGAGAACTGTCATTCAAATGTGCCCTTGGTGTCTCTGAGGAAATCTAATCTATAGAGGTCAAATGCTGTCTTATGAAGTGTCATCTATGCACAATCTAGTGTTACAACTTTTTTGGGGGAAAGTAAACTGAGCATGTGGCCAGTAACTTTTACTCTTGATGTCCACTGGTTTTCAAAATATGGCTATGTGCCTCTGACAGTATGATGTTTTGATGTCTTTGGATTTGGCTGCAGGATTCACGATCAGTTGGGGCTTTAGCAGGGCTTGCAGTAGCAATAGTTTTTACCTGGAGACTATTAAGATCACCTAGTGGACCTGAACGAAGGCAACCTAAACGGCCAGCTGTGACCCCTAGTAGATCTGGTGTAAGTATTAATTCAAATACAAATGTGGTAGCTTCTGGAGTGTGCCCACCTTCAGAAGATTCAAGAGCACAAAATGTGATTGATGAGTTTTTCCAGCCTTTAAAGGTAGTGGTGATCACAATTTACCCTTACATGTATCGTATACTGCTGTAAATCGATTTGCTAGCATCTAAAACTTTTCCCCTTCCCACTGCAGCCAACTCTGGGGCAAATAGTAAGGCAGAGGTTGAGTGAAGGGAGGAAGGTATCTTTTTATTTGCTTCATACTTCTGGTTTCTTTCTTGGTATTGCTGTTCATATTAAATATGGTTGGGTTTTGTGGACTAAGATGTTCTGTCCTTTTCTGATAATAATATGATAGGGCGTGCTATTCACACTCCTCTTTTCAGTTGCAGTACTCTGGCTACTTTTTGTAATGTCCATTGGAGCTAAAGTGCTGCAATCAGAAAGAGAGTGCAAATGGCATTTCCTTAATGTTATTTCTATCAAGTCGGATATTTATCTATTCCGAGGCTGCCTGTAGTTTGTTCTTTGTGTCAAGAAATCAGAAAGCTTTGGTTTAGTAGTTTGTTGGATTTACATCACAGTTTATGTAAGCTCAAGGAGATGACCACTAAAATCAGGTGTTGCAATTTGGCATTTTTCAGCTGTCCTGGACTTTTGGACACACGCTGTTTGTTTGTGTTCAGGATTTGCTTTCTGCCTTGAGTGTTATATGCTAAATTTTGAAATGTGGTATGTTTGGTTGTCTAGGTTTGCATATTTCTTAGCTTCACTTTTCCAGGGATTTTAGGTGTTTAGCAGTATTTTTGCAGCTGCTTAGTCAATTAAGTAGTAGAAGTAACTTTAAATCTGATATTGTGTGAGATGTTGGTGAGACTACTGGATGAGACCTTTAGATTGCTTTATATCTGTGGTTTTTTGCTTTCTTTCTGGATTTTGAATATTCCCTGCAAGTTGAGTAATTTCAGGAGTAGCTTAGGTGCATCGACTCCGATTGATATCATAGGTGCTGTTTATATGTATTACTCTAGCGAGAAGACAGAGTCTGCAATGGCAAAGCTAGTTCGTCTGCCTATTGGGCTTTAAACAGAACTTCATCGAACCAATAGATGAGTTGAACAATGGGCTCAACTACCATCCTTGAAGTGAGGGCAACAAGAGGAATTTTTGTAGTGCCATCTTAGTGCACGCGCTTTTAGTGAATAAGTGACAATATGGGTTTCAATAGTCTGGAGGACGGATGATAGCATATATTTGAGTAATTTGATTGTTGCACTCTGACTGAGAGTTACATGTTCAAGCCGACCTGCAAATTTAATGTCCTTGTCAATGTCACATTTACGCTATAGGCAACTCCTTTTTGAACGAGATGTCAGGAACTAAAATTAGAAATATAGCTGTCATCAATTCTTGAGGGATATAGCATTAGATCTCATTATGAAACTCAAGAGGTTCTGTTTATTATGATGAAATGAGAAGTTGACTGGAAGGCTCGAGGAAATCCTGATTCAATTTACAAGATTCCAAAGTTAAAGAAGTTGCATATATTTCAGGACAACAGAGACTTTCCAAGGGGTTCAAAGAAACGATCTGGTGTCAGTCGGTTTCACCTTCATATTGTGATGGTGCTTTTTCCCTGTTCCTTCTTAGATTCTTGTCAATGACCAGATCCTTAATGCATTATATATGGTCTTTGTTTTGAAGATCAAAGTATTAGGTAACTGCATGGTCAAATAATCAGCCAATTCAAATGGAACTTTTTTGGCTTAATGAATTAAATTTTACATATAGATGTGTTAATGTTTTCAGCTTATATGTTTTGTTAAATGTTTTATTTTTGAATGCTAAGTTTTGGAGGATTCTGAGTTATTTGTGTTTATGCATATGGCTGTTTACTGAATTTTCATCTGGAGGAGAAGATTGTTGAATTTTTAAATCTTCTGCAGTTATGTGCTAATCTTTTGAATTGGAAATATTCCTGTTTAAGAGATTGATTGTCATTGGTGAATAATAAGTCACTATCTGGCTGTAAGTCTTGCCTGTTTGCTGCAGTGGAAAATCTTCAAATGTCACACCTTATCCTGTTGCAATGACAGAATTTTATGTGTTGGTAAAGTCACTATGCTGTCAAATAAAATACACATGCATGATGCAACATAGGTAGGGCTCAAAGGTATCTCTAACTAGCAGGTGGTTGTTTGTTATCTTAATTCTTGTAACTTGCATTTTGCCTCTTTTTTATTTGAGTATTTAAGGTTGATGTGTTGTGATAGTGCCCCGCTCTTTCATCTGACGAATATAGCTTTTGAGACATATCTGTATTCCATGCCTATGATTCAATTCTCGATAGTACTAGGAAGTTGAGCTTTTTACATTGGTTAAATCAAATTATGAATTTGATGAAATTCATTACCTTTTTTGGATTATTCTGTTGAATTCTCTGACTACCTTCTAAATCACATCAGGATTTCATGCGTTTATTAATTTTCCTATGCAGGTAACTTGCCAGTTACTTGGTGTAGTCCTTGAGGAAAGTAGTCCAGAGGAGCTTCAGGTTGTGACATTTTTTTTCAAGTAACTTAGTGCATAAATAATAATTCTGAAAGTGATTGACTTTGGTCTTTATGTTGTTCTTGGCAGAAACAAGCAACTGTGAAATCATCTGTACTGGAAGTGCTGCTTGAGATCACGAAATTTTGTGATTTATATCTAATGGAAAGAGTTCTGGATGATGAAAGCGAAGTGCGTGCAAACCGTTTTTGTATATACAATTACCGTGATCTCAAATGTTGCTATTGCTTTTTTCCTTAATCCTATATATATTCTGTTATGTGCCATGTGCTTAAAGGTGCTTGAGCAAGGTCCTGCAGGCACAAAAGGCTATTCACAATCTCGTCTGTAAAGGCCTTTAGTGTACATAATGTTTTCCTCTTCTTTTCTTTTATTTACTTTGGTTTTTCTTTTCTTTTTTTCTCCCTTTGATCTAGGTATTTTCTAGGCCATTGAGCACATTTATTGGTCTTTCCTATTTTATTGTGTCCTACTCTGCATTTTTGTCACATGTTGTTAGGCTGTACAGTGATTGATTGGATCGTAAGTTTCTTCTTATGACTTGATGTTTTGCTTAATTTTCGATATAAATGAGAACAAATGTGATATATACCTAAAGCTATGGATCAGAAGAATGATACATATTTTTTTTTTTTTGTTTTGGGGAGATAATGTGAAGTCTTTATGAATCCAGTGCCTTATTTTAGTGAAATGCCCTTTACTCACCTGTTTGGTCTTCTATTTTCTTGCTAATAGACATCTACTCCAGGGATCACATTTAGGATATAACATTTTTGGGATTATGTTCAATCCTGAGGGAATATATTGTTGGATTTAGTTGGGATCTGGTTACAATATCCTATGGTCACATGTATCACTTAGATTACCGACTTACAATTGTGTTTGAGGGGGTAATTTCGTGGATACATGATATTTATTGACCAGCACCTTTAAGCTTGTGTTTTTATTGCCTTTTCGAGCATGAAATTTGCTTGCTTTATAAATTTTCTGCAACAGCATAAAAGTTATAGTTGCATGGCACAAGTTTGCTGTAGACTGCCCCATTATTGTTTTCATTATTAGTATGTACTTGTTAATTGCAAAAAAACTGAAATTTTCCACTGTTACTTATGTGATCATCAATTTTATGCAGAAAAAGGTTCTCCTGGCTTTGGAAGATGCTGGGGTTTTTACATCAGGTGGCTTGGTCAAAGATAAGGTAATAACTAGATAGGTGTCCACCTGACTGTTATTGTAAGAAAAGGTATTATATTACTGTTCTTGCCATGGAATTGTTGGACATGTTTGTCTACTTAACATGATTTTCTCAGTCATATCATCTGTTGTGTATTGTGTGAGGGCATATAAAGTTACATCATCTATGGGTGAAATTCCAATAATGCATTTGTTTCCCAGTTTTTGTGGTTAGTAGGTTTTTCTAAAAATAAAAAAAAAACATGGGTGGAGGGGAGGATGAAAGAATTTCCTCTCATCGAGTGGTGCGAAAGTTTCTTTTCTTCTTCTTCTCTCTCTTTTTTGTTGTTTTTTTTTTTTTTTTTTGGGGGGGGGGGGGGGGGGGGGAATAATTTGCTGTCACCATGATGATCATGGGAAAACACTATTAATTGAATAAGAAGATGATCATGGGAAAGCACTATTAATTGAATAAGAAGTGTAGCTATTGACTGCCTGATTTTGAACATCAAGCTATGTACTTCTAAATGAATGTGTCTCATAATAATCAAACAGATAGCATTGAAATATTGATATCATAATCCTCTATTCTTTGAATTTCATATTCTTCTAAGGTCTATCTCCTGATTAAGATTCTACTAAATTGTCATAGCAATTGGCCCTTGAATACCTTCAATTAAGAGAAGAGGTTGAGGTGTAGAGAAATCTTGCTTATCAATCTTCACAGGATCATAATCCTATGGTTTGTTGGACGTGATTTGATTTACATGGTATCTTTGGGGGCCAAGCTTGCAAACTCAGAGATTGTGGTAGTTCAAAGGACACCATAGTTGCATCTATTCTCCCTTGCCTCCGTTTTGGTCTTTATTTATGCAATAATTTATTGGGAAGACGTACAGTGAATGAAGAGGTAAAATTTGAGAATGATCTCTTGTTATAGGGTTTTTTTTAATGAAATCTCTGTTTATAGAGTTAAACAACTAGATTTACATGATTATGCCCCACCCCCTCTTTTCTCCAAAAAAGGAATAGACAAAAAATCCTACAACGTGCTGTTGAATTATATAAAATTGGCACATGGTGCCCAACATTGTCAACGTTTCTGAATTTTTTATTTCTTTTCTTTTCACTATCTACCTCTTATTTGGTTTTAAATGTTCGTGTAGGTTCTCTTTTGTAGCACAGAGAACGGGCGGACATCTTTCGTTCGGCAACTGGAACCAGATTGGCATATAGACACGAATCCTGAAATCGTCTACCAGTTGGCGGTATACTCCGAATACTTTCGATTCGTGACATAGTTGTTAAGTTGTATGTTGTCCCTGTGCCCTGTATTATAGATGCAGCTAGATTATCATATTAACTTGAAGGAAATCAAAACTTAGGACAACAATTTAGATAAATTACATATCAAGTAATATTTCCAAATCAAAAGTGATGGCAACATTAATAGTTTAGTACACATCAAGCAAATATTGTTGCCATAAGAAACTGGATTTCAAATACTTCTATGGTAAGTTTTAGTGAGGATTTGGATCAAGAAGATTGGAAATTTTGGGCCCAAATCCATGGGTTCACTTCGAACAATGAGTACTTCATTCATGAGCTGTATTTCATAAAATATGACATTTCATTACATTGATTTTTTTGGTCGACAGAACTTGTAACATGTTTAGCACACTACATAATTAGGTTACAAAGGGACGGTGTTTTAATGTCTATATTTTAGGTTCCGATTCCAATTTCGAACTTACAAAATCCGAGCTTGCAACTATACGTTAAAGCTAAAAAGTTTTGCATACTTCAAGTATTTAATATATTGCGTTCTAATTGGTTAATCATTTCTCAGTGTGAGACTACATTGGATTCTAAATGCTGTAGAGAGTTATTTTCTTATATATATGAGGCAAAACATAAGAAATGAGAGCCTTTCAGTGACTTTTTAGTCTTCACTTGCAAGATAATAATTTTCCAGTGTTAAAAGAATAATTGAAAATTGGAAGACTTCAACCATTTGTTGGAAGTTTGCACATATAGTATCTGTGGTGTTTGCTGCTGTATGCTATTGTGCATGTATGGTGGGATAAAGATATGATGCCTACGGGCCAGTTTTCCCAAGTGGAACCTAGGTTTACCTGCCTGCTGGCCATATTTGCAGATTCCACATGAAACTATGAATTTTAGGTTTTGGTGCAGAATCTGGGATTTTCAACTTTGGTCAAAAGAATTTTACCATGTCAATGTTGGACCTGATTGTTTTGCATGCAAAATTTCCTATGCCTGTAATGATCATTTTGAATATTCGAACTTGTATTGAATGCTTACTTATCATTTGAGGTATGCTTTAAAAGAATTTATTGTCTGTACTCTGTTGTGGAGGAGAGTCGGGCTCTCACTACTCTTTTCATTTTCCCCAATGTCCCCCGGGCATGACTAGAATTTTTTTTAATAGCCAGTGCATTATATTTTTATTGGACTATTGGTTTACGGCAATTAGTCAATACGCATGTTCATATCTATGTCTGTACATTAATGGGCGCTCTGCAAGGCTCTCTGGCCCATTTGATCTTAGAAACTGCTGCTCTATCTCCTGTTCTCACTCTGCTAAGCCACACAGTGGGACTTTTTATATTGATATATTCTGTTTGTGTATGCTGTAATTTTGACTACATCTAACCTGGTAATTTGCAATGTGACTATGTCAATTATTATTTATCCCTTCAATGATGTAGACCATCGGTTCTTATTATTTTGCTTGTTCTCTGCGATTGTTATAGAGGTTCATCAAATATCAGCTCCACGTTTCTCCAATGAAAACTGAGAGAAGTGCTGCCAATGTTCTCAGCTCTCCATCCTTGGAACAATTTTTTGGATGTGTTTGACGTGCCAGCTAGTAAAGGATGCAGATACTTTTTTTTTCCCATATTCTGGTTTGCTCCTCTTCTTCCTTGTCGGATCAAGTTGCATCATACCTTACGTCCAGCTCACCTATATCTGCTGATTGTCAGATCAGAGACACTGTACTACTCGTTATTTCAAGTGATGAAGCTTTCTCTGCTTGATCTGTGTCATAGATTGATTCACATTGCTGTCAACTTTCGAAGTTCATAAAATCGTTGACATCTTTACTTTATCCCAGTTGAAATATATGACTACATACATACAATAATTGATTAGTTTGTGAGCTCATGGTCCATGTTGTATTCGCAAAGAATCCTCAAGATTCATGACTTAATCATGGAGTGTTGGATTTTAGTTTGGTTTATTCAATGTATACTATTTTCGTTTTGTGAGGATTTTGATGATGTCTTGATTATTGTTTCTGAAGATGGAAAGTCCTAGTCAGGTGTACATGAGCCTTGAAACACTTCTCTCCAGAGAAGAAAGGAGACTTAAAAGAAGGCAACTGAAAAACAGTTTGTTATTATAGCACAATCGCAAAGCAAGATTTATTCAGTTGAATTGAGTTGAGTTGTCGAGATTAGGTATATATACTTGAATCAATGGGTACTAGTTGTCAACATGGTGGCCTTTGCCTGTCGTTGGAGTTAGCGGGATTAGTGGTTTTCATGTTTTTAGTTGAAATAGACGCTCTACATGTTATTTTTAACGTATAGAAGATATTGTGTACTTAGTGAAGACATTGAGATATCGGTTGATATATAATATAGCCAACGGACATTGACATAAATCTATGAGATCATATATATTAATTTTGTGTTTATTGAGAGAGTAATTTTTTTTAAGAGTCTAGTCGGAGTTGTGTTCAAGTTGGTTCGTATATTGTAGACTGTGTTTGGGTTGCTTTTCATTTGATTTTGACTTGGGTTGGTTTTCATTTGATTTTGACTAGGATAAATTCGTGTGTTCATCTTTTCAGCAATGATCGATACTATTTAGATTCAAAAATTTGATCTAATTTATTGATTTAATGATATAGTTTCATTGTAACTATTGAATTAACATAAATTTCTAATGTTTGGTGAGACTCACGGTCAATCCAATGATTGTAATAAATTAGTTCAATAAATTAAATCTCAATGCATTATTTTTTCCGAAATTCCATTATTTGATTGTTAGTCGATTGAGGTTGGGTGTAATTTCTATAAGTCTCAAGTGATTGAGTGTAATAAATATAAGGGTAAATATATAGTTGGTCCCTGAACTTTGTCTTCGATTATAATTTTATCTCTTAACTTTTAATTGTCTAAATTTAGTCTTTCAATTATCAATTTCGTCTTAATTAAGTCCTTCCACCAATTTTCATTGTTAGGTCCACCGGAGACCAGCCCAATTTATTTCAGCACTGATCTAACGGTGAAAATGAACAAAATGACTTAATTGAGACAAAATTAATAGTTGAAGGATGAAATTGAGATAATTGAAAGTTCAAGGACTAAATTAAAACCAACTTCTGGGATGGTTTGTGTAATTTGCTAACATATATTTTCATCCACAAGCAAAACTCGAATCTTCTTCCTTCGCTTTAGAAATAGGAAACTAATGGAGTGTCTCAGCAACCTAACTCCCTTTCCTTCAAAACCCCAGTCAAACCAACCTGTAACCGTTCATCTACACTCTCTCCCGCCAAATCCCCTCAACAACCATAACCACCAGAACTTCAGAATCAAAGCATCATCACTAACACCTCCAATCCAATCCCAAACACCCACAAAAACCAAACATGACCGAAAACCCTCCACTTCTCCCTCCCAAAAGCAACGACCTTTTGCAGAAGAAGATGCATACCCAATGTCTATCCCACTCCACAGGAAAAACCCACATGCCATTTACGAATCCATTCAAAGATTAGCCAGGCAAAACAAGCTGAAAGAAGCTCTGACCATCCTAGATTACTTAGACAAACAAGGCGTCCCAGTTAACGCGACTACATTCTCTTCTCTCATCGCCACTTGTGTACGAAGAAAGGCTTTAGATGAAGGGAGACAAATACATACCCATATTAGAATCAATGGGCTTGAAAATAATGAGTTTCTTCAAACCAAGCTTGTTCATATGTATACATCTTGTGGTTCCCCTGAAGACGCGAAAAGGGTGTTTGATGAAATGCCTAGTAAAAGTGTCTATCCATGGAATGCATTGCTTCGAGGCAATGTGGTTTTGGGTGGAAGGCAATATCGTGATATACTGTCTACATTTTCTGAAATGCGGGCATTGGGGGTTGAATTGAATGTGTACAGTTTCTCTTGTTTGATCAAGAGTTTTGGGGGTGCTTCGGCTTTTTATCAAGGTTTAAAGACGCATGGACTTCTGATTAAAAATGCGTTGGTGAATAGTTCAATTCTTAGGACTTGTTTGATTGATATGTATTCTAAATGTGGCAAAATTAAGCTAGCTCGTCGTGTGTTTGAGGAGATTGAGGAGAGAGATGTTGTGGCGTGGGGGGCGATGATTGCTGGTTTTGTGCACAACAGACTGGAAAGGGAAGCATTGGAGCATTTGAGGTGGATGAGAAAGGAAGGGATAGACCCAAATTCAGTTATACTGACTATAATTCTTCCCGCGATAGGAGAAGTTTCGGCTCGAAAACTTGGCCAGGAGGTTCATGCTTATGTCATCAAGACGGAATACTCGAAGCAGTTACCTATTCAAACTGCTTTGATTGATATGTATTGCAAATGTGGGGACATGGGTTCAGGAAGAAAGGTTTTCTATGGGTCAATGGAGAGGAATACTATTTCTTGGACTGCTTTGATGTCGGGATATGTCTCAAATGGGAGGCTTGAGCAGGCTTTGAGATCAATTGTTTGGATGCAGCAGGAAGGCTTCAAGCCTGATGCTGTCACGGTTGCCACAGTTGTTCCCGTGTGTGGAAAGTTGAGGGCTTTAAAGCAAGGGAAGGAAATTCATGCTTATGCTGTTAAGTGGAGTCTGTTCCCCAATGTATCTATAGCTACCTCCCTAATGATGATGTATACAAAGTGTGGTGTTTTGGAATATTCATCAAAGTTATTTGATCGTATGGAGAGGAGGAATGTGATCTCGTGGACAGCCATGATCGAGTCATATGCTGAAAGTGGGCATCTGCATGAAGCAGTTGATGTCTTTCGCGCAATGCAGTTGTCCAAGCACAGGCCAGACTCAGTTGCTATGTCAAGTGTGTTGAGGGTTTGCAGTGAACTTAAAGATTTGAAGATTGGGAAGGAGATTCATGGACAGGTCTTGAAGAAGGATTTGGAATCCATACCTTTTGTTTCTGCAGAAATTGTGAAAATGTATGGGATTTGTGGAGCACTTGATAAAGCAAAGTTGGCTTTTGAAGCAATTCCTGTCAAGGGAACAATTACATGGACTGCAATTATTGAAGCTTATGGATATGGTGGCTGCCATCAAGAAGCAATTCATCTTTTTAACCAGATAATTTCTGAAGGTTTCTCCCCAAACCATTTTACCTTTAAGGTGGTTCTTTCCATTTGTGAGCAAGCTGGATTTGCAGATGAAGCTTGCAGAATCTTTAATATAATGACTCGAAGGTATAAAATTAGAGCATCCGACGAACAATACTCTAGCATTATTCAACTTCTAACTCGTTTGGGTCGCATTAAGGAGGCTCAAAATTTTGCCCAGTTGAGATCATCCTTGGGATGACAGAGAAAATTGGATCTGCTTATTTCATTGTAAAGGTTTGTGGAAATCACTTGGATAATTGGATCCTTTTCAAGTCAATTTCTATACATATGGCCATTTCCAACTCCAACTATCCTGCCCTTAACCAATGTGATGCAATTGCATTCATTGGATGATTAGTGTGACCTGCTGTGAAGGATAAATTACTGTTAGAATTTTTTCAAAATAATATATATATATATCTATATAATAAAGTAACTTACAATTCAAATTTCAAAAGATAAACAAAATGACTTTTGTTTTTAGCGGTTTAGATCGCTTAAAATTTTACTTTAAAGTTAATCTGACGGCTAATATTAACACCCTAAATTTAATAGGAAAAATAGGCCCCTAAGGATGTGTTTGGAGTGACTTTTAAAAGTACTTCTAGAAATTATTTATCATAAGTATTTAAAAAAAAAAAAATAGTGTTTGAAACCGCCCCACCACTACCTCTACCACCACCATCGTCGCCACCACCACCGTTGTCGCCGCTGCCACCATCACCACCACCACTGTCGCCGCCGCCACCACCACCTTCGCCGCTGTTGCCACCACCACCATTGTCGCCACCGCCGCCATCACCACCACCGTCATCACCACCACCACTATCGTCATCGTCATCGCCGCCACCACCACCACCACCACCGTCGTCATCGCCACCACTGCCACCATGGTCACCACCACCATTGCCGCCACCACCTTCGTCGTCGCCCCAGCCACCATCATCGCTGCTACCACCGCCGCCGCCCCCACTGTCGCCGCCACCACGATCATTGCCACCCACTACAATCATCACCGTCTCCTACCACCACCACATCTCACCCCCCACTACAATCGATGCTTAAATTCATTTATCTCTCCTCTATGTTTGTGAGATGATTTTGGATATGAATACAAATATGTATATTGTTTATCATTTTTTATTACTTTGTGCCTTCATGTATAAACAATAACTAGTATATACATATATATTGTGCATTTTAATGGATTTTCAAGTTAGTTTTTGATTCCTTTTGGAAAAAATGTGAAACCGTCAAAAGAGAATCTCACATTAGAAAGTGAGAAAAAGTGGAAGAGATTTATTAATAGACACTATGGACATATTTTTTCTTTTTTCATCGGTCCGGATATTTGAGCCAGTTTACGCATATCTCGATTGATCCATTTTTTAGTCCGATTAAAGGTAAACCATCCATACCAGAATTAGGGTATTTATAAAAAATAAATCCTTCATCTCTCATGACCTAGTCTCAAGAATTGCCAAAATTCGAACTCAAGACGTCTGTATTTATAGTTTGTCCCTATTACCGCTTGAACTACCCCTTGAATTTTTTGTGTACATACTTTTGCTTTAATACTAAGAATACTAGTATGCATCAGAGTGCACATTTGCACCATTCACGCACAGAGTGCGTGACGTGTGTTGTAGGACGTTTTAGAAGCGCACTTGGTACTTAGCACGTAAGCATCATAGCGAGGTGTGATTGGATCATGATCATTAATTTTTTATTATTTAAGATCGGACAATTGATTTCACCTATACATGCGATCGGATGGTGAATATCATTTTTTTGATTATTAATTAATTTCAATGATTATATTGATAACATGAAGGCATGATCTAGACCGCTGGTTGCAAAGAGGTGCGACCAAAAAATATAAATGTTTGTTAATTAACAAAGAGAAATACTATGTAATTTAAATTTGTATCCCAAATGAATGGGAACCATTAGATGAGTAAGTTCCATCAACTTTTTTAATTGGGACCCACTGATCCAACCATCCTTATTGATTTGGAATACACATTTGAGATACAAATTTGGGATCTATGTCCTTTTCTTTTAAACAGTCACCATGTCTATTCAATTGTTGCCTTTATAGGCACTATTGTATCTATAAATAGGCTATAAATATGACATTCTACTTACTTTTTATTTTCCTGCAATATATCTCTTCCCAAAGGCTTGATCTCTTCTGTTGATTCATTTGTCAGATTCTATTTTACTGCAGAAATAGTATTATGGTGTCTTGGTTATTTAGAAAAATTTAAAGGTATTCGAGTTTGCCTTTGTTTTTGCAAAACCCAGTCAAACAATAGCTTTCATCTGAGTTTTATTGTATTCTCGAGGTGAATTTGTTGTACCTCATTGCACACTGATTTTCAAATTGTTGAAGACAAATATCGTCTTAAGAAAAGCGACTAAGTTACGCAACTTGAAGCATCCAACCGTCTTCTTTAATCCATCACAGAATTCATTCACTAACAACTACAACTATTCTGATCGATCATATTATAATAAATAATTTTGAAATGTTATCAATCACTAATAATCTCAATCAGCTATAACTAAACTTTTTAAAATATGTAACTTAACAAATAAAAATTGTATTTTTGATGATCAGTTATAATATTTAATGATCGATTATAATTTTTAAATTTGTAATTTAGGCTCTTAAAAGATTATAACTTAAAATTTAAATATTGTTTACTTTTGGTAAAATAACGAAAGGATGAGTGGTTCCTTTGTGTGTATTGGGGGCTTCTTTTTTTAGACTATTATAGCACACGGCCAATTGACCTCTTTCTTTGAATATGTTTCATAATAAGTAGTAACACAAGCAAAATCAACAATAATTTACATGGAGGAATTTTCTTTTAAATTTTAAAATTCAGCTGTTAAAAGTTTCAACACTAGTACAGCACCAAACTCATTAGAGTGTCTATGGGATGTCAAAATATGGATCTGGGTCTTCTTTAGACCATCCGTTTCGTAAACGAGTAAAAACAAATCGAGTATAATTAAAATCAATCAAAAAAAATACACGACACGACTCATTTATATGTCAATTATACATAATTGATACACGACATGAATTCAATATGACACGACTCGTTAAACACGAATTAATAAAAAAATCAAGTATAAATACACCAGTTTTTAACACGAATCCGTTAAACACGAATCCGTTAACATCCGACATGACTGACACAATTGACAGACCTACCCATCACACACAGTAGTAAGCAATGAAAATTTATTCCTATTCAAAATGTAACCTTACAACTTTCACAGACAACAGAAAATTAAGCTTCAGACTTTGGACAAAAAAATAATTGCTTGCCACAGCATGATAATAAGTCCCATTGAGCTTCTTCGATTTTTAAAACATGAACTATGGAAAATGGTGCAATCCAATAGTCGTAAAATCACTGATCTGTTACTCGATAAATTCAAAATTCCAAACACCCATATCAGACACAGACAATAGGGGAGCCTTGTTTCATCGGTAACACATCGATTTGCTATTCGAAATTCTTTACCACAAGTTGCTTCTAAACAAATTCTAAGCAATTAGCATAAAAAAGGTTGAACTGTTATCCTTTTTCCGATCCAGCATGCGAAAATTAAAACAAAATAATCCCTCAACATATTAGCAAATTATGGCATACATATGACATACGATGACTACTGTTAACAGCTATGCTCTTAACGTCAAACTATATCCACCATCTCGTCGTCAAGTCCCTCTACACCCACCTTCTCACCGTCACCCTTGTACTGCAAGTAAAATTGTTCATATCAGATCATATTCCATAGTTTCATAACAATACGATATCCTATGCAAAAGCAGATTCTGTTTTGACGGTATACATTGATTAACGCTTATACGACGCAGGGAAAAGGGCAAAAAACATAGAAATTAGAAACTGATGGCGTGCAAAGGGAAACTAAAACTCGCTAGCAACAATAACATGCTAAATGAAATTTCAATTCTCAAATCAAACTAACCTTTGAGTAAGTGCCTAGAGGCACGGGAAGAGGTGGGGGCGGTGGTGGTAAAGGCAATCCGGGGATCTCAAATGTAACCCCCTTTCCAACTTCAGTAGAAGCCCCAACCAACTCAAACTTTTCCTCCATTTCCACAGTGTCAGGAACTTCATCCACTGCATGAGCAGCTATGCTAGTTGATGGCAACATAGGACCTGATTCAGAACTCCTCAACTGCGCATTTTTATAGCATGTAAATGTTGGACCTTTTTTTAAATATATTTCAGTATAAGAATGATAAATAAATAGCACTTTTCCAGCGTAGGGTATACTTATGCGAGTCCTAATGATCAGGCCCACCTGTTTCAATATAAGAATGATAAATAAACAGCACTTTTCGGCGTAGGGTATACTTATGCAAGTCCTCGTGATTATTCCAACCGACTACATGTCCCTTTCGGATATCAACAAATCAGGTCATGACCAATCATGATGTCTCTTCATTCTATACATTACTAACAGCACCACAGCTTCATGGAATCATTTGGCATTTATTACAAAAAATGATTAGGCATAAGTGGCCTCAAAGGGATTTTACCAAAAATGGATGCATGAAAAAAGCAAGCACGTCAAATGTTTTTTTGCAAGGGGCAGATCTTTTGCTTTTCTTGATACATCATTTTCTGTTGCTTATCCACTGTGTGTTTCATTTTGGCAAGTCTACTATGCAAATGTGATGATACAGCCAAATTCCTATAGCAACCAAAACAAATTGGAATGGGTCAAGAACCCCCCAAAAATATAAACCCACTTGGAATAAAAGCTCCATCACACCCTCCTCACATGCAATCTGGCCCACGTGTGGGCTAACAAACCAAATTGAAAGAGAACGACAATCAAACCAGGGAATCACTTATTCAAATGGACTCTACATGTTGATCACCTAAGATCCAGCTCTAATATCATCCATATTAGAGCATCTAACACAAAAAAAAAAAACAATCAACAATTGGTAGAGAGGCCCCTCAACCATATAAACCAACTTTTGGTGACCCTAATCTTTCGATGCAGGATCCAAGTTCTCTCTACCCATAACACTTAGGCACAACTGTCCCAACATCAAGGAAACAATGCTAGCGCATTTATCACATAGAAAGCAAACAAGAATACCCAAGTGCAGAAGAAGTTACAAGAATAGAAAACTCACCTTATCTCCCGACAGAATGTTAATGTAAGTGTTCTTTTCCCGTTTTGGCTTGTCTTCATTTGCCAAGGGTCTACAACCATTCTTTCCATTACCCTCCGCCACAGCTGCCTTCTTATTGTTATATTGAGCATGATCAATATTCCACCGAGAAAACTTCTCCGAACTAATTGTTCCTGTCACAAATTCTTCTCCTATTGTTGGATTTACTGATGCAAAACAAAATTGTCAGTTACAAAAAAGGTAAGCACAAGCGTGATGCACCCGTTTCTTAAAAGAACATCATAACCATTTCGGCCATATGCAAAGATGTTTCATGTGATTCACCAGACAGCTAATTATAAGAACTCAAATTTGAAAAACTGAAATATCAAACAACTGTGTAGGATCAATTAACTCTTCTGTTGCTGGAACATCAATTCCGCTCAAATGGTAATTTTAGATCAAACAAGATTGAAGATGTATTGACTTAGTAGAATAAGTGCTATTACAAAAATAATTCTGGATCGACAAACTTAATTTGGGTATTATGTAAGGTAGTTATTGTAGCTTTCACAATTTTCGCAAATACCACCTTAAAAATTTTAAGAGAAAACAAGAAGTAAATAACTTCACCTACATTAGTGGTTAAGTCTACATGTTGAAGTCATGGCAATTTTCGTAAGCTATTCTGAGAATTGCATTTTAAACAGGAAAAAATAGAGAATATCAAAGCTCTAACAAGGAAAGAGGAGTCTCAAGAAGATATAAAATGAAAGTGCCAGTCTTACAACCACGAGGTCATGGTTATTGGCTCTGACATAATGACAATCACTTCATGATACAATACTAAAGGTTAGGTATTTTATTTAATCTGGGTTCTAGTAGTAACCCTTGAAATCTTCACGGATATATAAGGTGAAGCCAATCTAAATAGTCTAAGAAAATCCACCTTTGAATTTGAAACAAGTAATCAATTTCCCAAAAGCAGAATACTATAGGCCACTACATAGTGTTAGTCTCATTAGCTGAAATACTAAGGCGGTAGACTGAGTACTAATTCAGCCTTCGACTATTTTGTATAAAGTGAACTATTATCCTTATGCTGAATCTGCATTCTTGGACCTGGCACTGGCAGAACAACCTTTTCTCAAATCGTAACAACTATGGACCTCTACAACAAGAACAATAATAGGTATTTTGTAATGCATATAAGAATAAGATGAGGCAGATGAAATTCCAAGTTTATTGCCTTCGCCCACATTGCTTGGTGAAGGGAATGAACTGCCTTATAAGTGAAGGCTTTGGGCCTTCATTGTACAACCTGTTTTAAAGTTGTGTGGATCTAGCCCAAAGCGGACAATATTATATAGGGAGAGGGCCGGGCTCATGACAATCTACAATTAGTACTAATGATTATTTAGCTTCTAGCGTGTGGGCCCCCAAAAGGGAGGACGCTTGCCCGCGCCAACTTGTGAACTTTCAGAAGTCCATGTTATCAACTTCAGAAATTGGTTGGACAAATGCTACAGTGGAGTTTATCATATTGTCATAATCTATCAACATTAATTTACCCTCGAAGGTTCTCTTACACATGAAAACCAAGACACTGCTACCAACATCAATTCTGGGGTTGATGTGTTCTACATCTGGTATCTTTGTCTACAGATCATGGGCTTTCCAAACACTGTTCCCAATTTGAGAGCAATAAACAAGGTTTAAGGGTTAAACTCTCTAATATCTAACCTTTCTGCAGTGACCTTGGAAACACAAAATTCAATGCCAAAATAAGTTAATGCTCAAGATCAAGAATCCAACTATTTGAAGAGTTTTTTTACATGAAAGCAATTTGAATTTTGAAGTGCTACCTTGATTTAAATCTTGATCAGCTTTCATGCGAATTCGCTGTCTTTTCCTGCTGGGAGAAGCATTTGTTTGTAGCTCAGTCCATGAGCTTAACACAAGATTACCAGTTGTCTCTCCATCACTCATCATATTGATGCTTGAATCCTCTTCATTGGCACCAGATCTAGCAGCATCTGAAGCAAGCTGGTCCCCCAACTTCTGAACTCGAGCTTGTGACCTGCAAATTTATCATTTACATAGACAAAAGTATAATTTATGTAAAGATCAAAACAAAGTTATCAGGTTAAACATCAGCTGAGGATAAAATAAGCAATCACAAGAGAGTTGAGAAACAATATAGAACAGAAAGTTGCCTCTTTAGCTCAGCTTGTAGCCTTAAATGACGACTTTGAGCTTTAATGAACTTCTTGATTTTTGAAGTAATCCTGGAATATGGATAATACCAAGATATTAAACAATACTAGAGTGGGTAAGAGAGAAGAATAGTTCATGCTCGAATAGCATTTCAAAGAATCACATTGCCTGTAAGTAGACAAGAAGGACAGGAAATTACAGTAATAAGTGGTAAAATCACCTTTTACATTCCTCTTTCTCTTTACACAGTTGCATCTCAAGCTCCTCGATTTTGGAAGTTAGACCATCTGCTTCTTGGATCCTCTCTTCCACGTAGATCTTCAAACAATCAACATAGTATTGGCAAATAAACAATCAACATGTCAAAGCACATGCAGTAACATGGAAACAATATCTGTAAAGGGATGTGAGAAAGAAACATTGTGATCAACCATGAATAGGGAGGTGAAAACAAAATTATACTCAAAAAGTCCTACAGTGAAAGGTAAAGGGACCAATATCAGCAAAGAGATGTGATGAAAGAACCATTATGAACAACTGGAGGTGAGAACAAAGTAGTACTTAAATGGTCCTGTAGTGAACTTTCATATCACCTAAACAATCAAGGGCATTGGTACCAGCTCCTCACTCAAAATAAATTAAATAATAAATTATAGATTACTATGTGCTAAACCATTTGAAATGAAGGCAAAATGAATTTAAATGCTAAATCAAATCTTGCTGTTGAGTGTTTACTAATAAGTAATGACCGGCACATGGTATCGATGATGTCTGCCGCCAGCAAACAAATGAATTTCACTGAGCTGGCGGAAAGAGGAAACTTTTTCCTAAAGATAGAAATAGGCACTTTTGAAGAAGAATAGAGGAAACAATTAACTAGAGCTCAGAGTTTTTAAAAATTTTAACCTCCTCATGAAGAAAAAGAAGAAACGTAAAAAAACAAAAACATGTCCAAAAAACTGAACAAAATCACACTGTTCTGTCAAGCCACTGCGACTAAGAACAAATGGCACTAACCTCCAGTTGGTGTTTGTGGTCATCCAGCATGTCAACTTCAGACTGCACTTGTCTCAACTGCACATAGATCAAAAGTAAATGATTAACATGACATATTATGGGGAAAGCAAGGACTGGGAGCACCCCCTCGGGAAGATTTAGAGTTCAGTTTTTGAAGTAATTCACTCCAAATGACAAATTCAGCAAACCTGCACTGCTAGGGCATCTTTGGAATCAGATGATGTGAGCTTTTTGTCTTTGACTTGATCTTTGGTCCCATCTGAGACATCCAAGCTTCCAGAAAAATCACTTTGGCCATCCAATTGACGTTTCTTGCTGTGTTTTCTGGCACTGCATCATTATATAGGTGTAATGCTAAGAAATCATATGGGTGTTACCAGCAAAGATAGCAGAAAAATAAGACAAAACAATAGTTGCTCTTTTATATTTGAAATCTGGTACTTATCCAAATTTTTCTTTAAAAATAAAGGAGAAGTTTAAGATGCAAAAATATAAGAGATCACTATATCTGTTCGGGAAGTAATGTCATTATTAACTCAAAAACAGTCATGAAACACAAAGACACATGCTATCAAACATCACAATATAGCATGCCAGTTAGTTTAGAGAAGAGCATTTATCCATTTGGAGATCCATTATGCAACAAAAAAAAAATTCAATAAGGTATATAGACTATTCCATAATTCTACTACACATACAAAAATAAAAAGTACTAATCATTCGACAGAAAACACAATGAAATCAGTAAAATCATCTATGTCATAAAAACTTTCCAGTCTTAAATCTCCAAAGAGGGGCCATTGGATTGCGGATAAACAAGAGGTGCATTGCTACAATTTTGTGACCTTTTCATGTAAGTCCATGAATAATCAACTTCTGTCAATACAGGCCACACTAGGCATGATGTGATGCAATAATTCCCTCTCCAGTGAGTAAACTGACACATTACATGGACCTCAGGAGGGTTTAGCTCCTCTGCGATTAGACAAAAACAGCACAGTGTGCTGTTATAGGAAACAATGCGTTTTAATTAAGTTTTGCACAGTTAAAAAATTTTCTCTGAAAAAAAACCAGACAAGTCTTTAAAGGTTCCCTCTCTCTCTAAAAAAGAGTCTTCTCTCTACAAGAGTCTTCCACCTGAGCTAAGTCCCAGCCAGCCATTGCATCATCTCCTCTGCCATATCCCTACAGGAAAACTCATCCTCCTCCACCTTGCTATTATAGAACTCCGCTTTAATCCCTTGTTCTTTTACACCAAATACCAAGTTTCTACAAATAACTAATTACGGAAACCAGAAATTTTTAATTGTCTCACTACAATTTTCAGCAATCCCTATAACAAAATCAAATGCATGTCTCCATAATAAACAAACTTAATCAATCATAATCCACATAATAGTCACAGGCGGAACCATGGATTCAAAATCTGCGAGTAGACATGAAGCTAAGAAGGAAAGAAATGTCCATCTTCGTGCAACAGTAGAGGGGTGCATTTCTCTTGAAAATGAATCAGGTCTAGTGTTGATCTTGAAAAACATTGATTGGTGAGGAGAATAATTTCTAAAGATCTGTCAACAAAATTGGTGTGAAAAAAATTGTGAATAGCACCTGGCGCACAAAGTACACCCTACATTAGTGGAGAAATGGGTTCCAATATTTATACCTTCTTTTTTGGATTCTCTCCTTGTGAAAGATTTGTCAGCGAGATCTGTCGGTGAAGAATGGGGATTCAATACCTTCTTGAATTCGGGCTATAGATAGAGATTGTGGGTGATAATAGGGTTTAGTGGATGATGACTTTTATTAACTTTTCTAGAGAGGGGATCTATTGGAGAGAGAGAGAGAGAGAGACGGGTCTTGAATGTGCAACTAGGAAGCACTGATATAGACACAGGGATATAACAAAGTCAAAAAATATAGGACACGAGTATGGTAAAGATACGACTATTAAAAAAATATAATATATTTTTTAAAAAATAATAGAGTTGTAATATATTAAAAATAAAGCATATATTATAACAATATTAATAATAAGACCTAGCAAATATTAATTTTTTAATTAAAATTGAAATAAATCAAAATAAATATCCATCATTTTCATCGAATATAATTACATACTATGACATTCATAGTATATAAGTTACATAACAAAAATTATATTAAAAACAATTGAAATAACACGTATTTTAATAGTCAACAGTTGTTTTTTTTAACAAAAAATTCATCGTCGTATCCAGCCATATCCTAGATGTGTCCTGGCGTGTCCTAGACGTGTCTTGGTCATGTCCTAACCGTGTCCGACTGGGTTCACTATTCAAGACTTCTAGCATGACATCCCTTCGGAAAGTATGTGTGCTTCCTAGATATGCAGATTTTGTGCAAGGAGTACAAAGAAGGAGCTTGACACGGGTTACAGCAAAGAGAGAGCTCCACTGGTTTGTTCTTGGGGAAAAAAATTTAACTCGCAAAACTTAATTAAAATGACGCCATTTCCTCTAACAGCACACCGTGCTGTTATTGTCTAACCACAGAAGAGCTGCACCTGCCTGAGGGTGACTGCCAAGTACAAGAATGGCATCTCTGCAATTTAAGAAATCCAAAAATGGGTGCCATGGTAAACTTCTCCACCACAATCAAGAAAGAAACTGCAATGAAGTCAAATTCAAACTAATTGTCAACTTCCAATATCTTTACCAACATTCACTTGGCATTGAAGCACATGATCATATGTGCTATGCCTTTGTTCCACGCAAGTCTAATGCACTCAGAGTCATCAGTTCCACAACCTCCACCATAGTCAAGAAAGAAATGGCACTTATCATATTCAAATTCATGGTCAACTTCAAATATTTTTACCAAGATTAAAAATTTGCATTGAAGCACAAGATCATTTGTACTATGCCTTTGTTCCGAGTAAGTCTAAGGCATTCAGAGCCATTTGTTCCACAACCTACTTCCATAATACACCCAAGCCCAACACATTGACTTCCTCAAAGATAATGAACCAGGCCATATAACAACCATATTGCAATACACCAAACTTAAAAATCAAATTATTACAAAAAAGGTGATGTCACAGAGATACAAACCCTAAAAAGAGAACAAAGATACATTTTGAATTAAAGTTACCTCCTGTTCCTAAGAATTCTGGGGGAACTGTATCCTGCAAATGAAACAAAACAAATTAATCAAAAGGACCTGAAACCTATTACAATAAGAAGAAAGAAAAAGAACCAAAAAAAGTAGATACAGGAAACGATAAAAGAGTAAATTAACATCAATATCAATGAAGCCCTTGAATAGCTATAACAATACATTTACATCAAAACGAGGAAAAGAGGGAACACAAACCAAACATCACCAACCACAAAATAGTGATACAATGGTGACTGTGCTCCGCCGATCCTCAACCATTCCAAATTAGAAGAATATAAATCTACTAAAAACAACCACCACAAGAAAGAAGAGCAAAATGGAATGCAATTGCTTACCATGAGATGCATGCCGACCTCTTCCATCAGGGGAGTACCTTCTTGGTGGAGAAAGTCTTCTGTCAAGCTTATCTCTCAAGTCACTACTCCTATAATCCCGCCTCCCTGTAGAAAAGAAGAAAGAGAGTATTTCCAATAAAATGAACCAAGTCATCTTCAATTTTTAGAAGTCAAAAAAAACGGAATGCTATTAATCAACAATGAAGTTAAGCTTACCGTTACAGGGAACAACATGATTAACATAATAATGAACAGTTATGGTATTGGTGCCTTCTTGCAATTTCCAAAAGAGCGATATGAATTACCAGAAATGTACTAGTGACAGTAATAGTGCCTTCTTGCGAGTTCCGAAGGGGCCATAGGAATTATCCATCTCATACAATGAATAGATATTAGATATACCCGTGTTTGAGCTAGTATAACCGAGAAAACCCTTCAAACAGAATAGAAGCAACTGATAAAAGATAGTAGAAATCCTTCGTGTCTTGAACAATAAGAATTCAATGAAACTTTATTGTACAGATTTCTCCTGGATGCCATATCAAAGAAGTTTGATTCATCCCACATGACATATATTGGCCTGGTTCTGACCACACCTTCCTTCCAAGAAATCCTCTTTGCAGTATCATTCAAAAAGTCACAATGAATGAAATACCACATGCTCCACCAATACATAAACTGCAGAACTTCCTAGGAAACATATTAGGATGTTTCATAGAACTGGCTGGTGAACTATGATTATTCAAGAAATGACGTAGACAAAAACCTAATTCTGATCCCTTGTATAACACTGCTGTTTCATCGATGCATTAGGATAAACCAAGATGAAGTTTGCTGGAAAACATCTCAAGCAGCATTAAGATAAACTAATCCGCACAATCTCTTCTGATAAAGAAAAACTAAACCTGTCAGTTAATATGCACTGTTATTGGTTATTGAAATGCCCAAACTGTCGATACAATGTTAAAAGCCTCTAAACATGAGGCCTGAGGACATCTCCAATCAAGCAAAAAAATTAATTTGTGATTCTTGATGAATATACCCTGTAATTTGTCACAAGCATTTGGGCAGTGATTTGCCAAACAAGTGATTTTGATGTAAAAGAATTAACATGAGGGTGATTGAAGATGGAAGCCAACCTCATAAATATACACATGCATACAAGAACCGGCTAGATAACCATGAAATGATAGATGTGAAGATGAGGCAAAGTCTCTCTACAATGAAAATGGACATGGGTTCTTAAGAAACTAAATCTTCTTGAAAGAGATTGGGTTGAGTTGTTGAAGCTAGATCTTACTAAACGGTGTGAGTTCTGGAAAAACTAGATCCAGTCCAAAGTAAACTGAGAAATACAGTGCGCACTTCCTGTCCTTTTTGAATAAGAAATTTAAAATCTCCCCTTGTACCTCTCCTTTTCTTGGCCAAACCCTTTACCTTCAAAATTACTCTATCTATATCTTACATCCAAAACATAATTTAACATTATCTCGGACTCCATACCAAAATAAAAAAAACCAAATATGAAAAAGGACACCAGAATTATTCTCGAATTGGTATCTTTTGCAGACAGACTAACATTTCTGAACTTAACAAAACAAGGTAGGGGGATCAATTTCAATATTATATTATAACTAAGAAGAAAATAGGAACCCATTTAATAACAACTATTGAGAAGAATTACTCACAAAATGAAAAAAGGAAAACAACCCAGCAGAGATAGACATCTCATATTTCACTTAATAGAGTGTTTGTGGCATATTGGAGCATACATATAGCCTTCCACAATCATCTCTCCCACGTTTCATATTTTAGCAAAAAGAACCCCTAACACGCAGAGGGAGACGTGCGAATACTTAACTTGATTCATCTTAATGCTTTCCTACATATCTTTGTGGACTCTCAAGCATCGCAATGAATTAAATTGCATTTGTCCATTCAAGGTATAGCAATAATAAACAAAAAATTGAACTTCCAACAAACCAATAATTAAAAAATAGATACACATACACACACATACCTAGAGAGAGTACAATTGATATGTAAATTACCATTGAATGAAGCAGAGAAGCGTTGGAGCTCGGCATCGCCGTGGGCAAAAGAGCAGGTCTGACGACGACAGTGACCTCTCTGATACAGTACGCAAAGCTTCGTCTTGTACAGCTTTCGGTCCACCATTTTTATCAGTATCGGAATATATACTTGCAGATATAGTTCCCGGAAAACAATTACGGAGAGATATGAAAATGCATAAACGATCTCTGAACTTCGAGTTTGATGATATGGACTGAACAATCTGTGAGCACCAAAAAAAAAACCCTAATATTTCCGATTGAACACCAAAACCCTAGCCCGGAACGATAATTTTTCTGTTCTGGATAACTCCGGAAAGATCGAATCCCAATATATAATTGCTACATGCTCGGCATTTTAGTTAACTCCTGATGAGAAGGCCAATGAAGGTTCCACTGCGCCTGTAATCGGAAGAATCGAAGAGGATGGAGGATGGAGGATGGAGGATGGAGCTGTTAAAAGAGGTAGGGAAAGACTTAATTTAACGGGAATTTTTTTTTTTTTTTTTTTAACAAAAGACACACGGTAAAATCTGATTGGAGTTACCAATCAATTTGTTTTCATATGTAATTTTACGGGGTAATCCGGGAGGAGACACAGCGTAATATGAATAGTTTTAAGATGAATGTTGATGGTCTTTTGATAAGTCTATTTGAGACCATCAAATAAGTTTATTGAAGTTTACCCTGTTTTATATTATAGATTAATGTATGTAAACTATATGATTATATGTCTTTTTTTTTTATTATTTATTAATGTGCATTTTAGGATATTACTTTGGATTATGTTTTTGATGTGTAGGAGTCGTACCAATAATGTTAATTAGACCTAATTAATTTGTAGACGTGATTTACTACAATCATTAGATTAGTAATAAATTCCACTAAATACCGGAGTTTATTGTCGATATAATGGTTATGAATGATTAAGTCAATAAATTATATTCAAATAATATTACTTGGGGTTGTACACACACGATATTCATGTGCATTTAAAAAAAATTAAAAAGAGATTATAATTGATAAATCTAAGTGGTTATGGGATTTATGAGTGGTTGCAGTTGAATAAGTAAATCAAACCAAGTTTTACGTTCCAATCATTTGGGATAGACTGTATGAGTCCGTCTTCACCATTCATTTCGGCTATACACTATACGTTCATTTAAGTTAAATATTTATATAATTAAAATAAATATTTCTTGGTTGCAGTTGAATACAATTAAAAATAATTATATATGATTAAAAAAATAATTCAGACATTTTGTGGGTGGACGCTAAATCCCACTCTCTTCTTTTATTAAGAGTATAAATATTTTAATTTTTTTTTTTAAGTTTTAAAAATTTGCCAAAAGTTTACTCAAACAAAAACAATTATCAAAGATCTTTTCTGAATTTGTTTATATTTTTTTCATCTTTTAATCATAAAACAATAAATTATTTTTTATATGAAAATTTATATTTTACAAAATAATTCTAACTGGTTTAATCAGGTATTATGTCATCTATGATTGGAACTAGGATTTAAGACTTGGGTAGGCACTCATAGCATGCAATAATGTCGGGATAAAATCTTAGGTTGTGTTTGGAAATGTTACCGGTTTTTAGTTTTTAAAAAAAATAAAAATTGAAACAGTTTTAATTTTTTTTTTATAAAAAATGAAAATAGAGAACTTATTTGGTTGTATTTTTTGTTATAAAAAAAAATGAAAACAAAAACAGAAAACTTGTTTGATAAACACTTCTAAATTGTTTTATGAACAACTTATTTACACCATACACTTCCGTGCTAGTTTAATCGTAAAAATAATAGAATATAAGGATAACACATTAAGACATAACATAATTCATAAAACATCCATACTACAAATATATCCCATAATTTACAAACATCTAAGATAATAATCTATACTACTAATAAAAGGCAACTAAGTGAAATTTTTTTGAATTCCTATTATACCCCTAAAAAATGTATAAAGACAATCATATCCTATTCTCTAATTTAACTTCTAAACCCTTCCCTTTCTAGGAGTAAGTATTCATTTACCACTATAATCAATATGTAGCTATCAATTGAAAAATGTTTCATTTTCTCACTTCTCACATCCCTTATAAATTTCACCAAAAGACGTAGCAGAAGACATAAAATTTGAGTACCTCTCATTCTTTACATATTTGCAGAGTTTAGGTGTCTTCTATAATGGTTTTTTGCACTTTATCTCCGCTAATAACCTTCTCGTCGTTTGCAGGATATGTGGTCCACGACAAAGCCTTTCATATTTCAATTGGTTGCTTCAGCTTTATGTAGAGTTGGAAGATCAGGGAATTAGTTTGTTCAAATTGAAAGATTGTTTCAAGAAATATTCTAGGCTTGCTTTGTTCTTTTCTTTAGATAATTTGATTCAACAAGCATATTGAACATGCTAACGTCGCATTTTAATTTGTTTATCCTATTAGGAGTTTGTAACTTGCTGGATGAGTCCTTTATTTCTTTTGCTACAGCTTTGGCAAGCTAATGCTTGTAAAAAAAAAGGATATGAGGATGAGGTTCTTGTGAATATGCTAGCTTAGAAATGAAATTTGAGAAGGAAAAAAAATACCGCTATAAAATGATTCTATTAAGTGTTTAGGCAAATACATCATTGTTGATGTTGTTCAAAAGCTCATATATTATGTCATTGAGTAATCAAAAGAAGCTAAGTAGACATATGAAACTTGGAGTAAGAAGAACCCATCTGTAGACATGAAGAAAATCGTTACTAAAAAAAATTAAAAAATAAATTCATAATTTGTCTCACACTGTATGTATACATTGTACCCGATATTGATGACTACTATAATCATGAAATAAGTATTACAAAGATACCTCTACTTTTTAGTGGGGAAAAAGTCTCAAGAAGTTTTTTATATCGTTTTCATGCCTTCTAAATTTCCCAACTCACACAATTAAATTGTCTAATTAAGCCAGATGTTTTTGATACATTTGTTCTTATGGTTTATCTTTAATTTTTTTCCATGTAAGATAGCCCATTAGCCATTGCCCAAGCTTATAAGACATAAGATAAGCTCATAAAAACACACCGGAGTTGGCCAATGAAATAATAAGCCATCACTTGTAGACATAAATGGAAAAGGCTTGTTCACAAAAGAAACTGAAGAGGCACTCATGAAGGGTCAAAAATATGTTCATGCACTAAAATGGTGCTCCCACTTATTTTTCAGAAAGAAAAAAACGATTTTGGCAAATCAGTAAAATATTTCTAAATGATTTGAAATTGAAATCAAGAGCACATTGAAAATCAGAGAAAATGAAATACAAGATCAAAAAATTCTAGCTTAAAATGATTTACGTGCAACGCACGTCTGCATCAACTAGTCTAATATAAATATCAACTTATTGATAGTAATTCGAGATAATAATCCATATACATCAAAAACCATATCTCTCAATGTCCAACACTTGCCCACAACTCATTGACAATGCAATCTCACACACGAGCTATTTGACGAATCTGAGTTTGATTAATATCTATTTCAATCGGGTTCTGTGAAGTCGATCTTACACACTAAAAAAAAGTCTATATCCACGAGAAATGCCAGAAGTACTAGATGCAAATCACATGTATTTCAAAGAGGGGGGGGGGAATAGATCCAAAAACCAAATAGCAGAAAAATCATCACCAATAAAGCCAAAAAATTATATTAAACCTATCAAAGATAAAATAAATATTTTAAGGACATCAGGGGGGGTGATCACGAGATGGGTAGTTCCAGCACTAAGCATACCACCAATTGCACAAACACCATAATACCTAGGTGTGAATTCCTCACAGATTCTTCTTCTTTCAAATATACCTCTCATTATTCACTACTTATGAAAAAAAACCCACCAAAAAATTTATACCGAATCAAATGGATCTAATACATAATAAAGTCTAACACAGAAAAAAAAAAAATACAAAAAACACATAGAAACAGATCTAACACAAAAAACATATCTAATAATTTTTTAAAAAAAAATCAAATCTACCACAAAAAAAATCAAATCTAACAGTAACACAAAACCTACAGATCTAATACATAAATCTAGCACAAAAAAAAACAACCTAGATCTAAGGAATATAGCTACTGAGAGAAATAGAGAAATGTCCAAAAAATAGGGAAAAAAAATCGACAAATAGAGAGATATCCCCCATATATGATGAATATCCCGAGGAGATAAATTTGCTAGGATTTACAACAAATAACACCAATAAAGTGGATACAGTAGTCAAGACCCATGCAGAAGATATTGCTTTGGATAATATGGGGGACATGGAAGGGAAGACCCATGAAGATAAAGTTGTTGCCAAAGCAATGTCTTTGTATGAGAACGTAAATGATGAAAACTTGAAATATGATGAACAAGAGAAATACATGGAGGGGAAGGAACAAGAAAATCGACACTTTGAGATTGAGATGAATCGCCATGAGATAATCGATGCTTGTGCAAAGGAAGATCGTGGTGATATACTGCTTACTGATGGGACTATTGCCACAAGGAAAATTGGACATAAATATTTGACAAAATGTTAAAGAGATCTTAATGATATAGAAAATCTTGGATTAATTACTGGAGTTCCGTCTTCCAAGTATAGTTGTACTCGAGGTTCACAAAGTTTTGAAAGTTACCATGATCCGTGTTGTTCCAAATTTTCACATTATCTCAAATTTTCAAACAGATATGTGATCCGAGTGGTGCGGTAAATACATAAAAGACAACATTCTATTCGGTTTCAAGCTGAAAATAGTTTATGTTCTGTTTAAGTCCCTTCATGCAAACCGTTGGAACAAGTTTTTGTTGAGATTAGATTAATCTCTAACACTTTGCAATAGCTTTCAAAAGCAATTCAAGTCTGTCACACAGAAACCATACGGAAATAAAGTGACAAAAACACCATGAAAGAGAAGGGTGCCCCGGCGCAGGGGAGAGGGGATGAATCAAACTCCTTTTTTCTTTTATTTCAATGTGCCAATCCTTTCTATCTCCATTCAGCTTACTGCTAAGCTGTGTATTGAGTCAGACATAAGTATGGTTTTCTGCACTCTCAGCTTCGAGCCTATATATTATCAAACCCAACAAAACAGAAATTGCTGCAACCACCTTTGGAGTACTCCCATTCTTTACCACAGTGCTCTCACATGCCCCAACATTTCTCCAACTGAACCAAACAGAACAACCAATCTAGAATTTATAGACAAAAGAAATTGCATGAAATTCTGATTCAGGAATGAAACTCGAGAACAAACCAATTTCACTAACTAAACACTTGAACAATGCATGATCTCCATTTGTCAAGTTTCTTTTGATATTTACTAAAACCAATTTGACTCACCAGAAGTAATCTATATGGAACTTGCGGCACATCTACTTGTGTCAACAGTCCTGGATATGTAACCACTCAAGATATCATCTTACTGCCTTATGTCAAAATCATTGATAATACACAACATAAAGCTAGCTTGATGGAACTAATTAATTCGTGTATTGGATTACAAATCCAGAGGAATCTTGGATATCTTACAAAACGTCAAATACCTTTCAAGATGGAAGTTACCCTATAGATGCTATATTCATGCATGTTTGACATGCAAATCATAGTATTCATTCTTATAGGAATGGGAATGAGAAACAATAGAATTTAACTCCTAAGGAAACGCTTCATGAAGCCTCACAAAATTTGATTGATTTATTTATTCCCTTTTTACATATGAAAAAATGTTCATCCTTATGCAATACTAAGCATAGTTCATTAGGTTTTGGTATAGGTAGTCAAGATCATAAAACTTATCCATAAGAAAAGGATGGGAAATTTTACCATAAACCAATTTGTTGTTGTGGCAGTTAATGCAGCAATGGAAGACTCACATTAGAAAGTGATATATTTAATAAAAATAAAAATAAATTATTCCAGAACAATATATACAGCAGATTTCTAAGCAAAATGTATGTGGTGTTTCCAGGATCAAATGGCATTGACAGAACCATTCATCAGGATATGCCACACTAAATTTTGCGTCCGAGCCATTATACCAAGAGGAACCAAATATCCCCCAGAATTGGTAATGGACGCAATTTCACCTGTTTATTTTTCCCACAAAGTCAAACATAAAGTTTAAAAACACAAAATCCAAGCAAAATTTTGTCACAACTAACATACAACAAATGATACCAAAAACATTTGTATTCTTAAAACAACTAATACAGCATAGTGCTGGACTGATTTGGATCTCTTCCAGTGTGTTTTACCTAACTATAGACCCCACCAATAGCCATGTCAAAGGCTTGATCAATTTCCAAATTACTGTATTTTTCAACTTTATTCTTCTTTTACATAAGTTTCTAAATTATTTCTTATTGCATCATAATTTTCATAAAAGAGCAATCTAAACTCCACAATGTTTTCCATTGATAACATGTTTGCAGATACAATTTCATATTATTTTGATAATAAATTAAAAATCATCATAAAGGACAAGTACAATTAGAAAACAATGATAATCTACTACAATTAATAAAGGAAGAGAAAGGTTGATCTCCATTCCATTGGAAACCCGCATGCATGATTGCAAAAAAGTGAGATAGGGAGAAAGAGACATGAAACTACCAAAAAAAAAAAAACCCAAAAAGATAAACTTAGAATGACTCTATGATTGAGTACGATTGGAAAGGGAGTTAAATACGATTAAAGGAAAAAAAAACAAGGCTATTATGGATATTTCATATAAAGTCCATGAAGGATGAAGGTGTGTGATGGTCAAACCAATGCAGACTTCTTGTAATTAAGAGAACGCATTAGTTTTTGTTGAACCTTCACATGAAATATTTATAACAATCCTACTTTTATCCTTTAACCACTCATGACTCCCTTTTCAAGTGTATTCAACTTCCTGTAGTCATTACAGATTTCTCTTCTGGTCTGTTTTCGCTAGTATATATCTTTTTCCCTATCTTACTCTTTTACAATCAAGCACGCTGTCGAGATACTTTACTTTCGTAGAACAGAAATGCTAAAGTGACCAACATTTGGGATCAAAATTGTGACCCAAATAATGTGGCAAAACCCACAAACCACGTTTTCGGCCACCACATCATTTGGGCTACCAATTTGATCCCAAATTATAATCAAAATAACATTGCTGTTAGTAAAATACTTCATGTTGAACAATTCCTGGAGGAATGGGACAAATGCTCAGTGGAAGGAGAAGTCGTTAAGAAATTGGGCTCACGGCGAGACATTTATGACCCGTCCACTGCCCCAAAACACCCAATGGTGTCTAATCTCATCACAGCATACCCCATCCCTCTAAAAATCACGAAAATCTCAAAAACATTCATTGAAAAATGTATACAATATTTTCATGGAAAATAACTAGAAAAAAAACTGGGAAAACGTTGAGCACAAAGGGCTTCAGTGTGTGTAACAATCAGATCATGGATATAATATCTCACTGAAATCCGCTAAGATAAATAAATTATCATCATTAGCCCCATCAATCTACAAAAAAATGCAAATTAATTGAAGCACAAATTTATCGTTATGTTGATCTAACAAAACTGAAGAAAAAGGGTTCTAGAAAAAAACCCGATTACCTTCCTTTGGATCTATTTTCATCACTACCCAATACCCATCAAAGTTGCCATGCAAAAACATGAAGAAAATGGTAGGTTTTATAGGGTGTGTACTCAGACAGCCAAGGGTTTGTCTTCAACTTCTGGGTATTAAGACCCAGATCGGAAACTCTAGTCCACAATAGCTTCATCACAGCACACACACTGGATAACAAGAAAAACACAATGCCTGTGTGTGCGTGAGAGAGAGAGAGAGAGACTCAAACCTAAAAGAGAAACAGTCGCAGCTTCGGTAGAGAGATGATGAGCAGGAATGAGGATCCGAGACGGTGTGGGTGAGATTATATAAGGCTCCTGGTAATTAGTAGGGTTTTTGGGTGAGGGTTAGCTAGGGTTTGAGTCGACTAGGGTATGTGTTTTATTCAGTTTTGGTGGGCCGTGCTGGATATGGGCTAATTAATAGTACTTTTGTTAAAGTGGGTTTAAGTAATCGGCCCATGAAGCCCATTTCTATTTTTAGGAATTCTCTTTATTAAATTCTATGACACATTCATTATGGTAAGATAAATAGGTTCTATTTAAATTTAAGTAATAACCAACCTTCCACTTAAGCAAATAACTTTTCACTCTTCTTTCATGTAAGTCCGAGTGGAATTCACCTTATTCACGTAGAGTTTTATTATTTATTGGTGATACCATGTCATCAATGATGACATAGTATCACCGTTGTATTCAATATTTACTCATGATGAGGTGGTGTCACATATCATTTGATGATACCTGATATGAACAGACACGAGCTCAGAAAATGAGCTCGGGTCGGGAGCTCAGACAGAAGAGGCAGAGCTCATCTGGCATTGGCCAGAGCTCATCTAGTCAGCGCTAAAGAGCTCCCAGCTGAGGACACGAGTTAAGGAATGATGAAAGGACAGCAAGGTAACTACGGGTATCACTAAAAGGAAAGTAGAACCATTCCAAGGCATAAGACCCGTAATCAACCACGATCCCCTCCTAAAGCTAAGGAGAATCCCACGAAAGAAGGCAAGGAACTCTCCGTTTGAAGCCAGCCATATGGAGTTTAGGTAACTCCGGAATTATGGAGGAAGATAGGGCACGATCCCTTCGATATAGGAGGTAATTCCGTGTTAGAGGTAAGCATGAGGCCATAAAAAGGGAGGGCAACCTCCATGGCAAGGGGGAGATTTTCTGAAACCCTAGTTCCCTGAGTATTCGACTGTAACACCTTCAATTCATCAATAAAGAGACAGGAGCAAGAGCCTCCATTAGAGAGTGGACTAGCCGAGCTCATCAGCCGGTGAACCACTATATTTCTATTGTATTTCACACATTACACACGACTAATTAGAGCTGTCATTCCCCACTTCACGAGCCTTGTAGCTCAGATGCCATATTAGTCCCCATGCAAACTGCTCACGCCAATTAATCTGGTTCCTTAGCTCGTATCCGAAGGTTTACGCCATCAGTTTGGCGCCGTCTGTGGGAACGACTGTTCCTGTTACAAGTAAGCTGATTCCTCAGTGACTGATGGTAATAACTCGAAATATGAGCAGAAGCCAAACAAACCTACCTCGAATGCAAGATCAGCCGGAAACTGCCCACGGCAGGCAACCCGGGAACATCCAGGATGCGAATTCCCTCATTAATAACGAGTTGGAGGCCCTGCGTCTCGTCAACCAACGTTTGCTAAAGGAAAATGAAGAGCTGTCAAAGCTCGTACAACACCCACAAGAGGCACCACCGGCCCATGAAGGCCAGAATAACCCCCCTCATAGGGAACCTCGATACTGGGACCCCCATAGAGAGGTCAGCGAGGGGGGGGAAGGCAGCCAGGCCAGGGGATATGTCCCCTACGTACCCCCTGGTAATGGCCCTAACGACGAAGTGCAAAGTCGGAACGACAGGGGTGAGAGAGGTGATTTCTTCCCTTATCCGCAAGACAGGAGAGAGCAGCACTGGGAGCAACGCTTCAAAGATTTCCAGCAAGAGCTCAGCCATATGAAGGAGGCCGTAAAAAGTAAGGCCCCGGTTACAATGGATGTTTTGGTCCAGCAAACCGAATCCCCATTCACCACGGGGGTGCTACACTTCCCTCTCCCACCAAAATTCAGGATGCCTCAAATGGAGGTCTTTGACGGATCGAAAGATCCCGTGGATCATCTCAACACTTACAAGAACCAGATGGAGCTACATGGGTACCAGGATCCTGTACGATGCAGAGCTTTTGCTATCACGCTGAAAGGCTCCGCCTTAAACTGGTTTCATAGGCTCCCGCCAGCCTCGATCTCATCCTTTAAAGAACTCTCCATTGCTTTTGTCTCTCATTTCATAGGAGCCCGGATACACAGAAAGCCGAGCTACCACCTGCTGAATGTGAAGCAGGGTCCCCAGGAAAACCTGAGGACTTATGTCCAAAGATTTAACTCGGAGACATTGAAAGTAGACGTCCCGGATGAAAAATTCGCCATAACTGCTTTCATTGCAGGGCTGGGAGTGCAATCAAAGGACTTGATGTTCTCCATATCAAAAAACCCTCAGGCAAGTATGGCTGAGGTGTTAGCCAAGGCAGAGAAATATATAAATGGTGAAGAGGCACTCCTTTCTAAGGTGGTCGGTACATCTTCACGAAAGGAAAAGGAAAAAGAAGAAAAGAGAAGGGACAGAAGCCCTAGGAAGGAAAAAGGACGAGAGAGGTCCCCAAGGAGGGACAGAGACCGCTCGCCAAAGAGGAGAGGAAATGTCAGAGATCGGCTGGGTCCCATGCAACCTGAACTACAACCCAGGTATGGGCCTCAGCGGTTTACCCCACTCACCGCTGCTGTGTCACAAGTACTGTATGAAGTCCAGAACGAGAAGTTTTTAAAATGGCCACCTAGGATGAAGGCAGACCCGGCAAAGAGGGACCCCACGAAGTATTGTGATTATCATCGAGATCATGGACACCACACTGATGACTGTATTCAATTGAAGAAGGAAATCGAGTTCTTGATCCAGCGAGGTCAGCTGCGTCGTTTTATAGCCAATGATAACCTGAACCGAGCTCTTCCGCCTCCGCCACCCCGACAGCAGGCACCTGCACCGCACCAGCAGCCTCTAGGAGAAATCAGAGTGATATCTGGAGGTTTCGCAGGAGGTGGAGAGTCAAGCTCAGCTAGGAAGGCGCACCTCCGGCGGATCAGAGCCGAAGAAACTCTCGAAGTGCACGCTGTATCCAAGGCTCCACGCTTGGATACAGCTATCACTTTTTCAGATGCTGATTTAGAAGGGTGCCAATACCCCCATGATGATCCACTGGTGGTACGAGCTGTGGTGGCAAATAGAACAGTTCATCGGGTTCTAATTGATAACGGGAGCTCGGCAGATATTATTTTCGCACCTGCGTTTGACAGGATGGACATAGGAAGACAAAAACTTGAGCCAGTAAGCACTCACTTGCTGGGATTCTCCGGGGAAAAGGTGTTCCCCCTGGGTTCAATCCAGCTCGTGCTCACCCTGGGGGATCCACCTTGACAAGCCACTACCACTGTCAAATTCCTAGTAGTCGATGCACCATCGGCGTACAACATCTTGCTTGGAAGGCCATCCCTAAATTCTATAAAGGCAATCCCATCTGCCTATCATTTAGTCGTGAAGTTCCCTACAGAAAATGGAATCGGAGTGGTCCGAGGAGACCAGCGCGTAGCACGGGAGTGCTACTTGGCTTCTGTAAAAAGGAAGGAGGTCGAGAACATCCAACTGGATGAGCTCGACATGAGAGATGAAATGGAGACAAGACCAATGCCATCGGAAGAGCTGGAACCAGTACAGCTTGATGAGAAATCAGAACACCTTGTTTATGTGGGTTCCAAACTAAACCCTGAGCTCAAAAGACTCCTCATCCAGTTCCTAAAAGAGAATATAGGAGTGTTCGCTTGGAAGCAAGAAGACATGGAAGGAATTGATCCCTCGGTTATTACCCACAAGTTATGCGTAAACCCAACTTGCAAACCCATCAAACAGAAGAGGAGGAGCTTTGCTTATGAAAGGCAAAAAGCAATCAATGAGGAGGTCAGCAAACTCCTCCATGCCAAGGCTATCAGGGAGGTTCATTACCCCACTTGGTTAGCAAATGTAGTTCTCGTAAAGAAAACCAATGGGAAGTGGCGATTGTGCATCGACTTCACTGATCTCAACCGAGCATGCCCCAAAGACAGTTTTCCCTTACCTCGGATTGACCTAATAGTGGACGCCACTGCAGGGCACGAGCTCCTCAGTTTCATGGACGCTTTTTCAGGCTACAACCAGATCGGGATGGATCCCAGCGATCAGGAGAAGACCTTCTTTGTGACTGAACAGGGAACATATTGCTATCAGGTCATGCCCTTCGGATTGAAGAACGCCGGAGCCACTTACCAGCGGTTAGTAAATAAAATGTTCCAGAGGCAAATAGGAGCATCCATGGAGGTTTACATTGATGATATGCTAGTGAAGTCGCTGAAAGCAGAGCTCCACATCGAGCACTTAGCTGAGTCATTCCGGATTCTACAGGAGTACAAAATGAAGCTAAACCCTGCGAAGTGCGCATTCGGGGTCTCGGCTGGAAAATTTCTGGGCTTTATAGTCAGCAGCAGAGGGATTGAGGCCAATCCAGAAAAGGTTAAAGCAATGGTGGAAATGAAGTCACCATCCAACACAAAAGAGGTGCAACGTTTGACAGGCAGGATAGCTGCACTTAGCCGTTTTGTGTCTAGGTCTAGCGATAAATGCCAGCCATTTTTTCAAATCTTGAAGAAGGCATTCCACTGGGATTCCAAGTGTGAAGAAGCATTCGAAGACCTAAAGAGATATATGAGCTCTCCCCCTGTTCTGGTGAGCCCTCTAGAAGGAGAAATCCTCACCCTCTACCTAGCAGTTTCAGATTTTTCAACAAGTGCAGCGCTAGTTAGGGAGCGAGACAGAGCTCAGCAACCAGTCTACTACTGTAGCAGAGCTCTGAGGGGGGCAGAGGAGAGATATCCAAGGATGGAAAAACTCGTTCTAGCTCTGGTTACAACAGCTAGGAGACTTAGACCTTATTTCCAGGCTCATACTGTTGAGGTTCCAACAGATCAGCCAATGAAGCAAGTACTACACAAGCCGGAGTCCTCAGGGAGGTTGGTTAAGTGGGCCGTAGAGCTCAGCGAGTTTGATATCAGGTACAAGCCAAGAACTGCCATCAAAGGGCAAATTTTGGCAGATTTTATTGCAGAATTCACAGCAGCAGCGCCTATGAAAACCACGGATTTAGTACCAGACCTTCCCATATGGAAGCTTTCGGTGGATGGAGCCGCCAATGCTCAGGGAAGCGGTGCAGGAATGATCCTGACCTCCCCAGAAGGAATAGACGTCGAATATGCCCTCAGATTTGGGTTCAAAGCTTCAAATAATGAGGCAGAATATGAAGCCGTCATCGCTGGGCTTAATCTTGCCTACTCTATGGAAGCAGAGCAGCTGGAGATCTGCAGTGATTCTCAACTGGTGGTGAAGCAGATAGAAGAGTGTTACGAGGCAAGAGGCGAGAAGATGGTCCTGTACCTTAAAAAGGTACGAGAACTAATGAAACAGTTTGTGCAGGTTAAGGTCAGACACGTGCCTAGAGTGGAGAACTCACGAGCAGATGCTCTGGCAAGGTTAGCAACTGCCTCACAAGAGGATTTGGATAGGCTAATTCCAGTAGAGCACCTTCCAAAGCCCTCGGTAAGCATTGAAGAAGAGGAAATTCTGTCAATTGAAGCTCAGCCGAGCTGGATGGACCCCATCGTAGAGTACCTTCAGAATGGAACTTTGCCAAATAGTGCCAAGGAGGCATCCAAGCTAAGGGCCAGGTCAGCCAGATTTTCCCTGATGCAAGGGAAACTGTACAAGCATGGATTTTCAATGCCTCTCCTTAAGTGCGTAGGAGACGAAGATGCTAACTACATACTCAGAGAAGTACATGAGGGGATATGTGGCAACCACATAGGAGCTCGGGCCTTGGCAGGAAAAGTACTGAGGCAAGGATATTATTGGCCCACCATGTTCAAAAGCGCCACCGACTTAGTAAGAAAATGCAAAACTTGCCAAGAGCATGCTAATATGTCCCACTGTCCTCCCGAGTTCCTAACCTCGGTGGTAAGCCCATGGCCTTTTCAGCAGTGGGGGCTAGACATTCTGGGCCCCCTACCCACCGGTGTGGGGCAGTGCAAGTTTGCCGTCGTAGGAGTGGATTACTTTACTAAATGGGCAGAGGTCGAACCTTTGGCAACGATCACAGAGCAAAAAGTTCAAAACTTCGTTTGGAAGTCGATAGTTTGCAGGTTTGGAGTTCCCAGAGCGTTCGTATCTGACAATGGAAAGCAGTTTGATAATTCAAAGTTCAAAAGTTTTTGTGCCGAGCTCGGAATCAAGAACTATTTCTCAGCTCCTGCCCATCCCCAGTCTAATGGGCAGGCAGAGGTCACAATAAGAACCATAAAGTCAGCTTTGAAGACCAAGCTAGAAAACCTGAAAGGCAAATGGGTGGAGTACATTCCGGAGGTATTGTGGGCCTACAGGACCACCGCCAGATCTGCGACTCAGGAAACCCCCTTTGCTTTGGCCTTTGGGACTGAGGCAGTGGCCCCAGTGGAGATAGGGCTCCAATCACCAAGGGTGGAGTTTGCAGATCCCGAGCACAATGATGAGTCTCTCTTGCTAAACCTCGATCTCTTGGATCAAAAGAGGGACAGAGCTCTGCACCATGTCCGTACTTACCAAAGGAAAACGGCAAGGTACTATGACAGGAGGGTAAGACACAGAAGTTTCAGGGTTGGAGATTTGGTGCTTAGGAGGCTTCTGCTTGCGAGAAAGGATCCCACGCATGGGAAATTGGGACCCAATTGGGAAGGGCCCTATATCGTGTCAAGGATAATCAGACCAGGGAATTACGAGTTGCAAACAGAGGAAGGAAAGGTTTTACCTCACTCGTGGAATGCCGAGCACCTTAAGAAGTTTTTTCAGTAAGTGTTACTTGTAATAGGACTACTTTTAAATAAGAAAGAGCAAGCCTTTTATTCACCCTCCAATGGTCTCCAAAGTAGCAAGATGAGCTCTTCAGCTCATAAACAAACGATAAGCTTCAAAGCTTATAAATGCAAGATGAGCTCTTCAGCTCATAAACAAACGATAAGCTTCAAAGCTTATAAATGCAAGATGAGCTCTTCAGCTCATAAACAAACGATAAGCTTCAAAGCTTATAAATGCAAGATGAGCTCTTCAGCTCATAAACAAACGATAAGCTTCAAAGCTTATAAATGCAAGATGAGCTCTTCAGCTCATAAACAAACGATAAGCTTCAAAGCTTATAAATGCAAGATGAGCTCTTCAGCTCATAAACAAACGATAAGCTTCAAAGCTTATAAATGCAAGATGAGCTCTTCAGCTCATAAACAAACGATAAGCTTCAAAGCTTATAAATGCAAGATGAGCTCTTCAGCTCATAAACAAACGATAAGCTTCAAAGCTTATAAATGCAAGATGAGCTCTTCAGCTCATAAACAAACGATAAGCTTCAAAGCTTATAAATCAAAGATGAGCTCTTCAGCTCATAAAAACCCGATAAGCTTCAAAGCTTATAAATGCAAGATGAGCTCTTCAGCTCATAAACAAACGATAAGCTTCAAAGCTTATAAATGCAAGATGAGCTCTTCAGCTCATAAACAAACGATAAGCTTCAAAGCTTATAAATCAAAGATGAGCTCTTCAGCTCATAAAAACCCGATAAGCTTCAAAGCTTATAAATGCAAGATGAGCTCTTCAGCTCATAAAAACACGATAAGCTCCAAAGCTTATAAAAGAAAGATGGGCTCCTCAGCTCATAACTACAGGATAAGCCTCAAAAGCTTATAAACAAAAGACGAGCTCTTCAGCTCGTACAAAATTCAAGGCTGAACGCTTCTTGGAGACACCAACAGTCAAATTCAAGGCTGAACGCTTCTTGGAGACACCAACAGTCAAATTCAAGGCTGAACGCTTCTTGGAGACACCAATGGTCCTCCCCCCAGGACCAGATACCCTTGTGCACTGCCTACACACTCGAAGACCTCGAAAGGTCCAGAACAACTGAGAACACCTATGAGGTCAGGTGAGAAGTAAGGTCAGAGCAGACATGATCTTCTGTTCTCCATCTACGTTCGTATCTCGAACGAGAAGAGTAAGCTGAAATAACCTAACAGAATTCGAGATGAATGAAAAGTCTGGCATTCGAAATATCCGACAGTGCAAATATTCAGAAAAATACAAAAAGAGTCATAGTCTGATATCGCTTAAGAAAAGAAAGAACGATACAAGGAAACAAAGATTCTAGTCTTTCTTAAGTTCAGATTTCAGCTCAGCAACCTCTCCCTTCAGGCTAGCATTCTCTTTCTTCAGCTCATCCCTTTCCTGCTCAGCCTTTTGAAGCGAATTAAGAAGCTTCTGACCAACAGAGGTAAGGAAGATGGTGGACAGAGAGTCAGGAGAAGGGGAATCGTCCCTTTTACGCTTCCTCGAACTCGTGACGGTGTTTCCATCCTTGTCAGAATCCCCATCCTCATCAGAATCAGAGAAAGAGGTCCAGGAAGAGTAAGGAATAGTGGAAAACTCAAACCCAGTAGCCTCAGCCCCAAGCAAATAGAGGTTTGCGCTCGTCATCAGCTCGGAATAAGTCTTAGACTCCACAAGCAACAACTCGTTGATATTCACCATCCCTGGTAAATCCAGGTCAGGTGGATCTGCACAGCAAGGACATAATCAGAGCATGTCTTTAAAAGGAAAGTACTCAAAAGAGCTATGCTCGAGCTTACCAATACGAGAGAAGCTCTTCCAGGACCGAGGAATCCTGGCTTTATGACAGCGATCCTCAGGAGACCTCCAAGCCTCTCCAGAAGCGAAGAAGAAACGCTCAGACCACCCTTCAGGATTGGAGGGAAGATCTAGAACCAAAGGGCGTAAATTGACATCCCTCCAACGGAAGAAACTGAAGCAGGGGGCATCATCTTCCTCAATCTCAAAGAAGTACAGGAACTCAGAGACAAAGGGGAACCTGCCAAGAGCATGCAGACGACAGAACAAGAAGAAGCTTACCATAGCAGCCCACCCTCGTGGAGAAAGGCGAGAAGGGCACAGGCCATAGTAGGCAAGAACTCGCCCAATGGCCGGATGAAGGGGAAGGCGAAGTCCCATGTCCATAGCACCTTCAAAGAAACAGACTTCCCCTCGGGGAAGGTAGTTGCAAGGCTCATCGGAGGAAGGGACTCGCAAAGGCAAGTCAAGATAAGGGAAAAACCGTTTTTTGATGTCCACCAAATCAGAAGATTCAAGTATTGAAGGGGACAGATAGCGACAATGCCAATTCCATTCAATTCCGAAGGAGGATCGTTCCTGGAACAAAGAAGAAACAGAGGCATCCATCGAAAGTGCTGATAAAGACGCAAGAAATCAAGAAGAGAGTCAAAAATATGTTAGGAAAAGTTGGGAGCTTTTCAGGAAACCAAGAGCCAAGAAAGAGAGAATCAAGTTGCCCGTGTAGTTTCTGAATTAATAAAGGAAGCAACGGTTATGGGAAGTGGCTACGGTTATGGAAAGAGGCTACGGTTATGGAAAGGGGTTGCGGTTATGGAAAGGGAAAAGACGTGACGGTTATGGGAAACGGTAAAAAAAAAAAAAAAAAAAAAAAAAAAAAAAAACGAGGGAAAAGGAATACGTACAGGACCACCCCTTATATTGCATTCAAGACAACGAAGGAACATTCTGACCCCACCAAGCCACATACCCCCCACACTTTAGCTCAGCCCAGTCAAGAACAAGACACTGGCATAGCAAGTCTTTAAGGCCGGCGATCATAACAGCCCTGTTCACCTTAAAGAGGAATAGCTCCAAATAGTTTCTTCAGTTCATCAAGTGAACTTGACAGCAGGTGAAAGTTCATAGCCTTGCTTAAAGAAGGCCGGCAGGATTTGTTATCCATTCCAGAGAAAGATCTGTCGAAAACAATGAAGCTCAGAAATAACCTTTAAGGTCAGACAACTGAGCCAAGTAGCTCAGAAGGAACTCTTAAGATAACAAAAAGAGTTAAAAAGCGCAGTAAGAGCTCTTAGGTTCAGAAAGAAGAGCTGCATAGCTCAGCAAAAATTCACAAGCGTGAGCTATGCAACCCGGAAGAAGCACGCCAGTTCAGAGTATCAGTCTGAATAGCTCAAAACGAAGAATGATAAGTAATGGATTCTTAGGGTGCCAACCACTGAGCTTAAAAGGCTAAGGAAAAGCAATTGAGCATGACACCAAGTCTCCCGTACCCTTCAAATCTAGTAAGTTTGCTTCAAGAAGTGCACAACACCCCTCAAAGCAAAAGGGGACAAGGGGAGTATACCAAGTTGAATACATACAGGTGCGCAAATTCAAAGATATATTCAAAAATATATATGTGCTGGAATTCAAAGGGATATATGAATAGCTGGAATTCAAAGGGACATATGAATATGATAAACCAGCAATGAAAAAACAAAATAACAAAGAAATTACGAAGTAGCACAAGGCCCTAGCCCAAGTCAAAGTTACATCTCAAAAATTCTTTACAAAGAAATTACAGTCAAAAAGACCTAAGTTTCTGAAGGGGGAGTGGACAGAAGACCCTGCAGCTCGGCAGACATAGCATCAGCAGGAGAATCAGAACCCAGGAACTCAGGGGGCAAGGATCCTGATGCTGGAGGAGGGGAATTTCCAGGAACACTGGCTCCAGGAGCCTCTGCCGTACCAGGCAATGACGTTTGTTCAAATACCTCAGTCACCAGGTCAGCAGGTAAGGCCACAGCAAGAACAGTAGAGGGGGAAGCAGAGACATCTGGGAGTGGAACTCCAGGAGGAAGAGCTGAGTTGTCCTCCTCACCACTAGAGTCAGATTCTTCCATTTCCTCCTCAGTAGGGATAGGGAAATTGAATGCGAGATCTGGGTAAGCTTTGATTGCTTTACGCCTAAAAGCGACCCACCCAGTAGCCCACAAAGTGGTGGCCTCATCCTTAAGCTCGACAATCTCCTCACTTTTCTGTGTGACCAAGTTTTTCTGCTCCTCAAGCTCCTCACAGAGTTTGCCATTTGCTTCATTGAGGGCAAGATAGTCTTGCTTGGCCTGGCTGAGCTCTTTCTTGGCGTCAAAAGCCTCTTGGCTGGCCTTGGTCCACGCCTCAACCTTAAGCTGCAGGTCCTCCCTAACCAGCCTCAGCTCGTCCTGAGTTCTCTTCTCCCCTTCCTCAGCTTTGACCTTGACGGTCAATGTATGCTTAAGGTCGGAAGCTTGCTTCTCCAACTGCTCGTTGAGGATCTCCACCTGAGCCTTGAGGTCTTCACTCTGAGTTCTAAGGCCTTCGTTCTCAAGAGACAATTCAGAAACTTTGTCCTTATATTTCTTTAGGACCTTAAAGGAGCTCTCTTGAGACTGGACTCGGTGCAGTAGACCTCTCGTATGAAGGGCAGCCTGAGAATAAAAAGAAAGAACAGAAAAATTACATCAGACCACGAAATGCGAACAAGCAAAGAGGAAAAGGGGGTTAACACTCACAGTAGCAGCTCCCTGAAGGGCCAAAGAGACGGATTCCTCCAGGGGCATGGAAGCGGCCTTCAGGACATCAGATTCAGAAAAGATAGAGGAAAGAGCTCCAGCAGCAAGGTCTATATTGTCAAAAAAGGAGTCCTCATCTTCCTCCTCAGACTTTCTCTCTTTTTCAGTCACCTTCCCAGAAGCACTGTATTCGAACTTCCCGGGTTGAAGGTCGGGAACCAATTCCAAAGCCTCCTTGACCTCAGAAGAAGAAGGGGAAGCCTGATCCCTCTCCTGAGCAGACGCCAACTTAGAAGGGGCCACTGGAGGGGAAGAAAAGGTGGTTGCAGCTTGTGAAATCCCAGAGGAAGAGGTCGGAACCTTGCTTGGAACCTGTTCTTTAGTTATAGAGGGGCGAGAAGACACCTCCAACCTGGGGATTTTAGCCCGGGTACCTGGACCACTCCCAGAACTAACCCGGGACTTGCGCTTGCTAGATCTACCACCTTGCAGCAGCTCATCCACCTTGGCTTTGAGCTCTTCTGGAGTAGACTTCATGGTAGAAGAACCTGGAATGTCTGGGGGGAGTAGGGAGATGTAAGGAGAAGAAGAAGGGAAGGAAGCACAACAAAAAAAACAAAAAAAAAAAAGAGGGTACCTTCGTCAGCCCCTAAAACCGATAATGGGATCGCCAAGGTCACCGCAGGAGGACTTAGACCTATCCGCACCAAATTTTGTAACTCAATAAGGTCAGCGTACTTCTCTGGCTTGATCTTCTCCAACTCCACTAGTGTTTTCTTATCCTCAGGGCTGAGCTCAAGACGATCACCTGAAAAGAAGAAAGTGAGCAAATAAGAAAAAGGCTAAAGGTTTGCAAGTACCAGGTCAGGACTCAGTTGACTTGAGAAAAGACTCACGCAAGTTGTCCGGTTCAGCCCAAGCTGTAGGGATACCAAGAGTATCCGTCTTATCAGCAAGATTATACTCCCAATTGGTGCCCCCGACAAAAAAGAAGCGTTCCTTCCAGTGCTTATGAGAGGTCGGAATGTTAGAGATAAGCTGCCTAACGTTGGCACGCTTAGAGGCATATAAGAAGCCTCCAGAGGTCGGCTTGACGTTGAAGAGCTCCAAAAACAAAGAAAGACTAGGAAGCCCAAGTCTATGCTTCCTAAAGATGACCAGAAGACCGGTCATGACACCGTAGAAGTTGGGGGAAATCTGGGATGGGCACACATGGAAGTGCTGCATAACAGCCTTGATGAAGGGATGCAGAGGAAAGCGAAGACCGTTCTCAAAGGAGGCAAGGAAAAAGCAGACCCTATTGTGTACTTGTTCTACGTAGTAGACAGATTTGTCTGGACACCAGGGTTCGACCCCAGGAGGAAAGCCGTACCGAAGCTTATAAACCTGCATTAGTTCAGGGGCCTCTTTGCTGTAGCCCACAGACTCAGCGTGCGTATAGGCAAGCCCCAAATATGAGGTCTTCCCTTCAACCCCAACTCCACTGACCTTACCTTTGCCTTTGTCTGGCCTAGGGGGCAAGGAAGGGGATGCTGAAGGAGGCACTTCGGTATTAACCTCAGAATCTACGGCTTCCACCCCAGGGAAGTTATCTATCTCGTCACCTACCTCCCCTAATTCGGAGTCTTCCTCGACTGACCTAGACCCTAAAAGTGAGACAGAGGAGCGAGTACCTCCAGAAGAGGCAGACATGATAGGAAGAGAAAAAGGAAGGTTAAAGGAACGATAAAGCAAAGGAGCACGAGTCAGACACTCTTTAATAACCCTTGGGTCGGCACAGTAACTCCCGACGGCAAGAATGTGAACTATGGAGCTCCAATCAACGAAATGAGGAAGGGGGGCTAAGCAATGGTCACGATTCCAGAAGTAAAAGAATCGAAAAGCCCAAAAATGCAGCAACCACCTCGAATTCGAGGGATCCAGAGCAAAAGGAGGAAGAGGAAGGGGCAAAAGACGTACCTAACCCAGGAATAGCTGTGAACGGCAGCCTGAAGCACTATCGGAGGAAGGAGGCGATGCGAATCTTCGAAACGAGAGTAGGGAATTCGACTTCAAGCAAGAAAACAGAAAGGCTCAAGCAAAATGGTCCGAAATCGCAGAGAGAATGGAGACGAGGAGCAGCGAGGAAGATGAACAGTGTAGAAAGACGGTTCAGGTAGCCATTTGGGTCTTTAAAGCTTGAGGGACGTGGGTAAAGACATGCGCGGGAATCAAGGAAAGACATGATTGCTATAAACCGTCAAAAATCCTAAAGCCACATGCTGGCCACGTGCGGGTCTAATTCAGTTCGTGTAGATCAGCCCCTGCCTAGGCTAACCTAAGGCAAGGGCTGGGGGGCAACTGATGATACCTGATATGAACAGACACGAGCTCAGAAAATGAGCTCGGGTCGGGAGCTCAGACAGAAGAGGCAGAGCTCATCTGGCATTGGCCAGAGCTCATCTAGTCAGCGCTAAAGAGCTCCCAGCTGAGGACACGAGTTAAGGAATGATGAAAGGACAGCAAGGTAACTACGGGTATCACTAAAAGGAAAGTAGAACCATTCCAAGGCATAAGACCCGTAATCAACCACGATCCCCTCCTAAAGCTAAGGAGAATCCCACGAAAGAAGGCAAGGAACTCTCCGTTTGAAGCCAGCCATATGGAGTTTAGGTAACTCCGGAATTATGGAGGAAGATAGGGCACGATCCCTTCGATATAGGAGGTAATTCCGTGTTAGAGGTAAGCATGAGGCCATAAAAAGGGAGGGCAACCTCCATGGCAAGGGGGAGATTTTCTGAAACCCTAGTTCCCTGAGTATTCGACTGTAACACCTTCAATTCATCAATAAAGAGACAGGAGCAAGAGCCTCCATTAGAGAGTGGACTAGCCGAGCTCATCAGCCGGTGAACCACTATATTTCTATTGTATTTCACACATTACACACGACTAATTAGAGCTGTCATTCCCCACTTCACGAGCCTTGTAGCTCAGATGCCATATTAGTCCCCATGCAAACTGCTCACGCCAATTAATCTGGTTCCTTAGCTCGTATCCGAAGGTTTACGCCATCATCATTAAGTGATAAAATTCAAACTATTTTGGTTATCTTTCATATTTTTTTTTGATTTTTCAATGCTGAATTATCAGTCATGAATTTTGATGACACCATAAATTACAATTCAACATTATTGAGTTTAGTTAGATTAACATATCCCGAGCCATCCATCGCAAGTATACCAACTTCTAGATCACCAAGTGAAATCCAAGCTCGGCTACAACCATATGTTAACTCAAATCTAGCTACTCGAAAAAAAAGGAAGAACTCAACGGGCCTCTACATTAGGCACTAAGCTACCGCATCAAGAATGTCACCTATTTCTAAAAAGCCCATGTGTCTTATAGATATAATTGTCTCTAACAATCAAATATACCTCAATAATTTTAACAGATAGAGAGGACCACACAATAATCAAAGAAAACAAAAAATTAATCTCATATAAAAAATAGGGAGAATTACACTCAACCCCCCTGACATTTAAAATATTACACACAGATACCCTGATGTTTGTACGCGCGTAACACTTAGACTTCTGCCGTTAGTATATCCATTAGTAAATTATATCCAGACCGCTTGAAGTTTTTATACATGTGATACTTAGATTCCTCGAGTTTAAAATGTTATATTTAGACAAAAAATATACCAAACAAAGATATAATATCAAATATTTTAAATTTTACAATCAAAATTTATATTATATTATGACATTTATTGAAATAAAATTAAAATTAAAAATTTAATTTTTCTTTAAAAATATAATTAGTATACTATTATACTATCTATTGGAATTTAATTTAGTCATTTAAATGACCAAATTACCCCAATTAAAACTATAATATATTGTATTAATTATAATTTGACCCCTTATTTGATTTTTTAGTTTTCTTCCGATAGATAGTATAATTGTATATTAATTATAATTTTTTAAGAAAAAATTATATTTTTATTTTTGATTTTATTTCAATAAATAACATAATAGAACATGAATTTTGATTGAACAGCATTACTGTAATTAAAGTGGATTAAACAAGTGAACCACTCATCTTCCCTTGTTTTTAACTACCTACTGAGCTGTTGCAACCTTCGTCCACATACATCGTACACTGGGCATTGAGTTCATTCAGCTCTCCTCATTTACTCCGGTGATTCTAGAACTCAATCTACTCTCCTCTCCCTACTTTACTCACCAAGACCTCACAGGTAACCGGTGACACGCTAGCAGTAATGGTGTCTAAAATCTAAATGGATCTAGCCAACCTGACCTACTCCCTAATGAGCATAATGATAGAAAAATGGAAGGATGAAAAATTAGAGGGTAAATAAAATATCATGTTTAGTAAGGAAGAAAAATAAGAAGAATGAAAAAATTGATGGATTAATGCTCCGTTTGGTATGATGAAAAAATAGAAGGATGAAAAGTTGGAGGAATAAATAAAACATCATATTTGGTAAGGAAGGAAAATAGGAAGGATGAAAAAGTGGATGAATTAACTTTCTTTCCAACTCACTAAAAGCAATCCCTCCAAAATTGGAAGAAAAATAGATAAAAAGTTAATTATTTGTGTTGAGATGTATCTTATTTGTCTATATAACTTTTGATATATACATATATTATGTATACATTAATTTCATATAAAAATACATCAATAAAATATGTATTTATATACATATTTTTTAAAAAAATTTAAAAATAAAAAATTAAATTAACAAAATATTTGTTTCATCTTAACTAGGGGTAAAAATTTTCGACTCAACACGATGACACGACTAGAACTCGACACGAATTTTATGACACGAACTTGATTATAACTCGACATAAACTTGAAAATGACCTGACACGCGAACAAGAAAAATATAAAAAGCTTATATTCAGTTCAACCAATCAAACTCAAAATTGACACCATCAATTCATTTATTTAAAAATAAACACTTTCTCTATTTTTTCGTTTGTATAGTAACACAAAACTAACATGTTTAACTAATTTTATAGACATAAAATGTTAATTATTTGTAATTATTTATTAAACACTGACATAATTATTATATAAAAAAGATATTTTTACTTATTATTATTATATTTATTTAAGTTAATTTTTAATTTGTAGAAAAAATATTAACATGGATTCAATTAAGTGAAAATAGAATATTAACATTAAATTTTTTATTCAAAGTTTATGTGGGTCAACACGAATACGAATACGAACACGAACACGAACACGAACACGACACGAAAATAAACAGGTCAACTCGTAACTTGCACGACACGACACAATTAGTTAAATAAGTTGAGTTAGGTTTGACTAATGTTCGACACAAATCCGTAATGACTCAACACGAGTCGGACACGATATGATTTGATTGTCACCCCTAATCTTAGTCAGCACAAAAAAGAAAAAAAAAATTAGTCATTTTTATTTTCCATTCATCCAATCAAATATAAAAGAAGGAAAATGTATCATTTCTACTTTCCTTCCTTGAATGATAGAAAGTGTATCCCTCATATTTTCCATCATTCTTATCAAATGGAGTATAACTTTCCTTCTAATTCATCAAAATCAATCCCTCCAAAATCGGAAGGAAAGTGGATGAAAAGTTAATTATTTGTATTGAGATGTATCTTATTTGTCTATATATATTTTAATGTATACATATATTATGTATATATTAATTTCATATAAAAATACAATTATAAAATATGTATTTATATATATATTTTAAAAATAAAAAGTAAAAATAAAAATTTTAAATTAAAAAAAAATATTTTTTCTATCTTAACTAGGGGTGAAAATTTTCAACTCAACACGATGACACAACTCGAACTCGACACGAATCTCATACGACATGTCTCGATTGCCATCCCTAATTTTAGCTAGCACAAAAAAAAAAAATTAGTTATTTTTATTTTCCATCCATTTTATCAAACACAAATGAAGGAAAATGTATCATTCCTACTTTTTTTCTTTGAATGATAGAAAATGTATCCTCATACTTTTCATCCTTCCTATTTTCCATCCTTACTACCAAACGAAACATAAATGGGTACTTAATTGCAGAAGGCCTGCCAGATGTATTACCTTTTTTGTTTGAGTATGCATATTTTCATCATATGTAGTTCCAGCAATCATATATTTATCTCACACTGTTCAATTCCATACACGTCTCATGTTGATATTGATGGCCCAAGCCCAAAGGTCCAACTCATATTATAAAATTCGGTCCGAGTTTATAGCCCAATTCCAAGAGATTCAGCAAGTCCAGCCCAATGTGGTCAATCCGGTCAAGCTCATCAGGCTTAAGGAGTTACATCAGTAGGAGAGTATGGAAGGGTCATCCAAGAGCCTCCTCCTAGCCATCTTGGAGTAAGGGTCATCCAAGAGTCTCATCCTCGTCACCTTGGAGTAAGGGCCATCCCAAGAGCCTCATCCTCATTGCCTAGAGAGAGTCACCTTCCCTCATCCTTTGACCAAGTCCTTTGGAGTGCACCATAACTCTCTTGCCCGTTGAGGAGAGGAAAAGTCGCCAAACCATTTAAACTACTATTAAAGTCGCCCTGGAATCCCTTACGACCGCCGGATCATCTATTTAATTAATATTCATTACGAGGCGACTACTATAAAATGTAAGCCCCACCAATACTTGGGGGGCATCAGACTCATTGAAAATAATTCTTTCTCCCTCTCTCAAAGCTTGTAACCATTTGCTCTCTCTCCACACCGGAGTTAATAAAATACCCGGCGAACCTAGCCATTCAAAGTGGACGTAAGTCATGTTGACCGAACCACTATAAACCTTGTATTCTCTTTCTCTACTTATTTTACTGCATTTTATACTATTTATTTAACTGTGGTGTGCAAACCAATTTGTACATCAGATATCACCGCAACAGGCATAACAAACTTTGGTGGTCCAGAGGGGCAGTTTGATGTTGACGCTTTTGATTCTGCTAGTGATTACGTGAAATTGATGAAGTATGTTATCTCCACAGGCCAGGATCAATATGAAGTCGTTACTTTCTGGTTTTACTCTGAGAGGCCCTTATGCTCGTGTAGTTAGTTGTGTTGACCTGCATTTTGACCCGAACAAAACGCAACAATTCTACGGGTTCATAATATAAACCCTTCAAGCGGTTTCGGGTTTGGTCTAGAAAGCCGCTTAATATTCTACGTTTCAACCTAACCCGAAACCGAGCTGTCCAAATTGCCACCCTCAAAGTGGTGAATTTTGCATGTTGTGACACTTTTTCTTCAATTTTGACTCATCTAAGTGTGTTCTCAGGTAATTAACGGTGGCGGTTGGATACACTTTTTTTCCAATTTCTTAATTTAACATCTAATTTTCATAGTATTAACAAAAAAAATTTATTTGCTTAATGTGGTTTGTTCTTGGTTGTGTTGAGTTAACAGCTCATAACTTTGATACTTGTTTTTTCCTTTCTTCAATTTTTGAGATAGAAAAAGTTTGTAATGGTTACAATACATACACCACTTTGCTCGTTTTCTTTTTTCTTTTTAGTTATGAAATTCGGCTTGCTTTCCTGCAATGCCATTCAATATGGTTATGTTTGCTTTGTAATGACATTCATTTTCCTGTAATGATATTCCATTTGCTTTCCAGGTCAATATTTGATTTCCACTCTATTCAGAAGTTGATTTCATCAGAAAAAATTCACATTCTGGTATGTATGTGGCACCTCGCTTGGTGGAGTGCAGAATACTTTCCATGTTGATCTTGTTTAAGTCTGTTGGATATTTGACTTATGCTGTCCTTTTTTAGTTTGTTGGAATCTATACTAATAAGATAGAACCCAATTTGAATTTTTTTTCACTTTAAAATTTAATTCAATTTTAATTCATTTGGAAAAGCACAAGGACGGCTCAGATTAAATCCACTTTTAATTCAAAGGTCCAAATTTCATCTCAATTCTTTCAACATAATCCAATGGCTCAAAATTCATCCCATACAAATGCCAAATCCCGCCCAAAAATTAAACCCACTTACACGTTACCCAACTCCTACACGCCTCCCATCCCCTGCCAGACTCTCTCCCTCAGAAGACCCCAACCCACTGACTACCACCAAAATTCATCTCTCTTTCTACATGCCTACCACCATCTCTCTTCTACCTCTCACCTTTTGCTCTTCTCTGCCATGGCTCAACCCACTGACTACACAACCCAGGTATATATATCTCTCTCTCTCTTTGCCATACCTCTCTTCCTTCACCTCACGCACACACACACACACACACACATACACATACACATACACATACATATACACACAAACACAACAACCCACGCACACATAACACGCTACAGATCACCCTCGCTCACCCACCCACCCACCCAATGCAGAGGCACATACACACAGCACGCATCACACTCACTCACACACACACACAAAACACTACACACAACAGCACGCAGACACACAAAACACAACATACACATTCTGTGTTAATATTCTGTGTTAGGTTTTCTAATTAAGTGCTCAGTTTTGTAATATTGAATGTTAGGTTTTTCAAATTGGGGTTTTCCATTCAATAGGGTTTGTGACATTTGCAAATTTGGGGTTTTTAATGAAATAAGGTTTGTGAAAATTTGGGGTTTTTAATGAAATAAGGTTTTAATGAAATAAGGTAATATTGAATGTTAGGTTGTATGCTAACTGTTTGTCAAAATGCGTCACTCATAAATTAATGGTTTGGAAAGTTTAACACCCTTGGAAACTACTATTGGGATCTATTTGAGTTTGGTGATTTTTTATATCCCTCTTAGATATTGTTGTAGTTTAAGACTTTTAAGTAGTGTAGGTTGTTTAAGACTTTTAATTGGTGAAATAAGGTTTGTGACAAATTGGATTTTGTATGCTAACTATTTGTTAAAATGCTTCACTCATAGATATATTTATATTAATGACAAAGAAAAAGCACTTTATTTAACTTTGAACTCTTTGGATTTTGTATGCTAACTATTTGTTAAAATGCTTCACTCATGGACAAGCGATTTTATTTTTTTTGATCTTTAGTTCGATCTTTCTTGGTTTTTTGATTTTCTTATTTTTGTTTGAATGGGCTTTTTAATTAACTTTCAACTCTTTTGTTTGTTTTTACATATTATAATTTGATGCTTACTAATTGCTTCTGGGTCGGGTAGCGGCATGTCTGATTTATGGGTACTAAAAGAGATTGAAAAGTTTGAATTTAAGTGAGTAAAAAGTGAGGAGGTTGGAGAAAATAAGAATATTCCCTATGGTTCTGTCTTTTGTTAACTTATTACTCCCTTAAGCATTTATTCTGCATATTTTTTGCTCTCAAGAAATTAAAATGGAATTTCATGAAGTCTCTGAATTTGAATAATTATGTGCTCTTAAATGGATTCTACTTTCTCATACATCTGAAGTTGTTTATAAAGTTGATTGACCAAACCAATGATCTCTTGAAGTACTTGGTTCCTTTCTTTTGTGATCTTTGGACAACTTTCTTTGCTTACTTGGATCTTTGTCAAGGAGCTGTCAAGGGATCAATTTATGAATAAAATGGAGTACTGTAGTTGCTATTCAATGGTTTATGCATTTAAAGTACTCATTTTGTTTTTAAATTTTGAATTCCTTTGTGGCATTTGAACTCATGCGACTTACTTAGTTGTTTTTGGTCTTTTTAAGTAGACTGCTTATGATTTGACTGCAGTAATATTATCGTGCAAATGCTGAAAATATGATATTGAATGCTATTGAAAATATGCTAAAATTATGCTTAAATGCCAAAATTTGTTTGACAGATTTATGACGATCTATGATTTTATGTGTATAAAGATGTTTATGACTATTATAATTATGAAGCTGGTAAATGATTGGGTAAACAGTTCTATTAAGGCAACACTATTATATAATTGTGAGTTCGGTGAAAAGTTTGATCTGTATGAATTTTAATTTGGAGTTTGTAAACATTGTAGCAGTGTTGTTTTGTTTTGTAATAGTTGTATGTTCAAACTCGGGTTTTCCATGACATCGTGTTAATTTAATCATTTATTTTTTATGGGTATTTTGATTGAATGCTAGAGTTATGGTTTTGAAATTGAATGTTTGAGTTGTTAGGGTTTTATTAGTATAGATTGATATTAATTGTTGTATGTATTTAACGTGAAAAATATTAGTCTTGAGTGGCAACCAATTTTCTTTTAATTGTATCTTAACATGAATGATTTTGTTTGCAGTCTCAATTTCCTATTAAATTTGTGTTATTCCAGACCAAAAAAAAAAAAAATTCTTGATATTATCATTGAAATGCTACTAAGGCAAAATCTTTGAATGTTATATACTGTATGGTTTTGGATTTGATGGTCAAAGTATTGATGCTCACTTTTAGTTACAAACTTCAATTATTAACTCAAGTAGTTGGACATTTTGAACCAGAGGCCTTGAAACATTTTTTATTTTCATTGTAATTTTTTCCTTAATGCATCAATTGTTGGTTTTTTATTTTTGTGTTACTACGCCTATAGGGACGAGTGTGATCTTTTTTTTTTTTTTCATTCTAGACTTGATTTGTAAATAATTTGAAAAAAAATTTCGGCTTTGGGTTTGAATTTTCGTCATGTGTATAGTGTTCCACTTTAGTTTTTAGGTTGAATTTTTTAGGAAGTATATATTTTGTTTTGAAAAGTGTTTGTTTAGAGCTTTTAATTTCCCAGAACTATAATATGGTATATGGTGATTGAGTTGGTTTTCCATTATGTTGATTCCCATAATTATTTTCCCTTTTTAATATGGTAGTTCATATTTATGATTTTATTGTTATCTTAGTTGAGATTTATATTGTGTTATGTGGTGAGTTCAGTAATTGGTTTGAGCCTTATTTTTACTAATAGATAATTTTTTTTTGTTACACAGTGCCTTTAGACATGGGTTTGTTGCTATTGAATATTTTTTTTTGAATTATGTGGATTCCAACTGACGAGAAAAGCCAAGGGACATAAGTTTCAGATTTTTGAGTATACATGTAAAGCATGCTTGGGATTAGTTTTTTGCGACTTTACATTCAGAAGGCGTTGATCTCAATCAAACAATATTGTGGTGGTGGTTGTTAGCAATCTTATTGATATGTGTTTTTTGGTTGTCGCTCTTTGCTAAAGAAGATGAAGATGAAGTTGAAGAGAATTATTTCTCTTTGTACACGTGTGTTTTGTGTGTGTCAAGTTTGTTTGTGTTTTGTTTGTTCCGTGTATAGTAAGTTGAACTAATCACACATGAGGAAATGTTGTTTGATGAGAATTGATGGTTGGATTTGGAATGGTGATTTTGGGAAAAATAGAGTTGAATTGTGATGATTATTATGTATGATTGCAATGGTTATATGTTTGTTTGAATTATGATGTTATCTTTGACTTAGGTTGGGTAATTTTTTCTTGAGATTGATTATGCAATGGTCTGTAAACGGGTTGAGATTTTCTTAAGTTTTTATCTATAGAGGAAATCTAAGCGGGGGCTTGATTGATTTTAATTTTTTCAATTAAAACAAATGAAGGAAAATTGATTTCAAATTGACGGATTTTTTAGTTAGTAAAGTGCCTTTAGACATGGTTTAATTTAATTTTCGTTATCCCGTGCCTTCAGGCACGGGCAATTACTAGTGTATGCCTTAATCTAATGAGATGAGCCCAATATTATTAAGTGATCTATTCTGATGAACTTATTTACATCTTTTTAATTGATGTGGTTGAGGCGATTAAGTGTATGCCTTAATCTAATTGTGGTCCGTAATGAGAAAACCCATTAGATTTCATTATAAATAGCAGGCTAGGTCCTCTCTCCACTTTATAACCTAATTTGACTTGTCCCATTGAGAGCCGCATATTGCTTTGAAGAAGGAGAGGAAGACCTTACCCTTCCACGAAAGAAACTCGAAGATCGAATATCATGACTCACACAAGTATGTTCTAAACCTTGTAATTTAGGTTTTCTAAATTTCATATATGAATCATTAAAATTCTTACATGTGGTATCAGAGCCTATCATTTATGAATTTAGAACTCGATAAAAAAAAAAATATAGTACTATTTTACACTTATTTTTTTTTAATTGTAGCTTTTAATTTCGTGTTGCCGTCAATGGCCATGACTCACAACCACAAGTGTTGACACAGTAGGCATAATATACACATGCATTCACTCAAATTTTTTGATGAATGCAATATGCTTGTTTCTTGAAGAATTAATTGCTACAGACAATAAAAAAAAAAAAATCCGGGGCCTTTGTCATTCCAAAGCAATCATGATGTTTTAGAGATTTAGAAATTGGCGGCTACTGTTATAAAAGAGAGGTCCAGATCATTTTGAGACAAAATATAAACACATCTAACTGACAACGTAATCTCAACATAAAAGACGGTTCAGATCATCTCATAAATACTGATCCGACGGTCTACAGTGAGTACTAAATTTTATTTTCCTGCCCAACAACGTTTCATTTTTTAATTATCAAGACTTTTAATTTTCCCCAAATCTCTTTCTTATTTCTTTATTGCCACCGATCAAGGCCAATTTTCTTACCATTAATCAAGGTTAATTTTCTGACTCACGCCTCTCTCTCTCTCCTCCAAAATCTCTCAAATCTTCCCCAATCTCACTTCTGTCTCTCTCTCTCAATCTCAAATCTTCTGCCAATCACACGTCTATCTTTATTATTATGAAACTAAACATAATTATCTATCTGCCTCTTTCTCGCTATTTTCTCTAAGAACCCCAAAATCTCCCCCAACGAGCAGCAATCAGGGACAACGGTGTAGTGCTGCTCTCACGCAGCCATCATCGACGCCAACCAGTGACGTCTCACGCGGTTTCTCTCCCCCTTCTCTCTCTGCCTCTTTTTTCTTTCACCCATCTCCCTCCCCCTCTAGCAGTGACAACGTCGCTGATGACCACGCATCAGCTCAGATCACAGCGCCTAGCTCCTCCATCATTCACTGCCAAGTAACTCTGTCACCTTCTCCCTCTCCGTCTTTGGGCCTCCATGTGGTCGATGTAATAAAACTGCTTTTTTGAAAACATTGAAGAACCCAAATGACTCAATTTTGTTGAAGAACCAGGGAGATTGTAAAACATGACAATGGTTCTTGAGGTAAGATTAGGTTCTGGTGAAAAGGCTATTCCGATGATTGGGATGGGCATTTCCTCATATCATCCGGCTGATCCAAAAACTGCAAAGTTAGCAATTCTTGAAGCCTTCAAAATAAGGAATTCTTGAAGCCATCGAAGGTAGCGACGCATATAAATCCCTAGTATCCTCAATCTCTCCCTCTCTCTCTCTCTCTCTCTCTCTTACATTGGTAGCGCCCAATCCCTCGACACATACACGTGACTTTGAATTCAAGAATTTCAACGTCAATTTTGGACTTTGAAATCGATATAGTCCTAAAAAATATTGACTTCAATTTTTGCTTAAGGATGTTTGTTAGGATTTGCTTCAGAACACCATTGAAACACACACACATGGTATGGGCATCCATATTTTCATGGGTATCGATAATTTTTTGTGTTGTGCACCTACACAATCTGGCCACATACACAGTTATGTCTCTTATGGTTCTCATTTAGTTTGCTTTTGAGTGAAAGTTTTAGCATTTCAATGTTTGCTAAAACATTTCGATTCAGGACTTGGAATTTAAAAGGATTACCTTCTTTGCAGTATGAGAACAAATGTGTATCTGAAGTGAATTGGTACATATTGCATAAATGTTTGGAGGACAGGGGATTATGCTCATGCTCTGCTTATATAATTTATTTACCATCTGTAAATAACATGAACACTTAAATTAAAATTATAGCAACATACCAAAAGAGAGGACAATGACCATGTCACTATCTATCACAGTTGGAACTTTGAGAGCTGCAGTAATAACCGTGACATTTGAGAATTCTTCCCTATGATTTAATGTTACCTAATTAACTGACTTTCCCTATTATTTTTTCCATAGTTTGGGAATCATTTTTGTGGACTATTTTTTTTGTTGAAGTCATGTGCACTTTAGTATACCATACCTATTTAGCATCGAGTTCTATTTTTTTTATAGTTGATTTGATTTTTTGGATTTTTATTTTTTTTTTCTTCCCTGTTTTGAAAATTCTATTCGTATTTATAGCATTGAAGTTGTTAGTTGAGAGTATCACTCACATTCAAGTTCATACCATTTTGAGTTGGTCATCAGGTTGGTTATTGGTGAGCTTTGGATTTGTTTTCTTCTCTATGTTTTGCAAATTCAAAGTTTTTAATTATTTGGAACTAATCATGGTTTTTCTTTTTCAGATGGTTGTCAAATTGGTTGTAGTGAGCTTTTTTGCACGACAATTTTCTTAGAACTGATGCGTTTTTTTCCTACAATTTTCTTACAATTTTCTTTGATGTATTAGGTGATTGGTTTAAATTCGTCTAATTCCCACATTGCATTTCTCGCTAAATATTCAATAATTGATATACAAGAAGTTGGATGTCACCTTTTAATTTGATGAGACCTAGGCTTTTGCGAATTTTTTTGTGTTGTATAGTGCCTTCAGGCACGCACAATTTCTAATATATATATATATATATATATATATATATATATATATATATATATATATAAAACAGTAGCATCAAGGTTAGCAAATTGATCTTTTATATATATACTAGAAATTGCCCGTGCCTGAAGACACTATACAACACAAAAAAAAATTGCAAAAGCCCAGGTCTCATCAAATTAAAAGGTGACATCCAACTTATTGTATATCAATTACTGAATATTTAGCGAGAAATGCAATGTGGGAATTATACAACTTTAAACCAATCACCTAATACATCAAAGAAAATTGTAGGAAAAAAACACATCAGTTCTAAGCAAATTGTCGTGCAAAAAAGCTGGCTACAACCAATCAGATAACCATCTGAAAAACAAAAACCATGATTAGTTCCAAATAATTAAAAATTTTGAATTTGCAAACCATAGAGAAGAAAACAAATCCAAAGCTCACCAATAACCAATCTGATGACCAACTCAAAATGGCCTGAACTTGAATGTGAGTGATACTCCCAACTAACAACTTCAATGTTATAAATACGAATAGAATTTGCAAAATAGGGAAGAACACAAAAATAAAAAGCCAAAAAATCAAATCAACTATAAAAAAATAGAACTCGATGCTAAATAGGTATGGTATACTAAAGTGCATACGACTTCAACCAAAAAATAGTCCACAAAAAGGATTCCCAAACTATGGAAAAAATAATAGGGAAAGTCAGTTAATTAGGTACCATTAAATCATAGGGAAGAATTCTCAAATTTCACGGTTATTACTGTAGCTCACAAAGTTCCAATTGTGATAGATAGTGACATGGTCATGGTCCTCTCTTTTGGTATGTTGCTATAATTTTAATTTAAGTGTTCATGTTATTTACAGATGGTAAATAAATTATATAAGCAGAGCATGAGCATAAACCCCTGTCCTCCAAACATTTATGCAATATGTACCAATTCACCATAGATTCACATTTGTTCTCATAGTGCAAAGAAGGTAAACTTTTTAAATTCCAAGTCTTGAATCGAAATGTTTTAGCAAACATTGAAATGCTAAAACTTTCAGTCAAAAGCAAACTAAATGAGAACCATAAGAGACATAACTGTGTATGTGGCCAGACTATGTAGGTGCACAACACAAAAAATTATCGATACCCATGAAAATATGGATGCCCAGACCGTGTGTGTGTGTTTCGAAGGTGTTCTGTGACAAATCCTAACAAACATCCTTAAGCAAAAATCAAAGTCAAGATTGTTGAGGACAATATCAATTTCGAAGTCCAAAATCGACGTTGAAATTCTTGAATTCAAAGTCGCATGTATGTGTTGAGGGATTGGGCTCTACTAATGTAAGAGAGAGAGAGGGAAAGATTGAGGATACCAGGGATTTATATGCGTCGCTACCTTTGATGGCTTCAAGAATTCCTTATTTTGATGGCTTCAAGAATTGCTGACTTTGCAGTTTTTGGATCAGCCGGATGATATGAGGAAGTGCCCATCCCAATCATCGAAATAGCCTTTTCACCAGAACCGGAACCATTGCCATGTTTTACAATCTCCCTGGTTCTTCAACAAAATTGAGTCCTTTGGGTTCTTCTATGTTTTCAAAAAAGCAGTTTTATTACATCGACCACATGGAGGCGCAGAGACGAAGAGGGAGAAGGTGACAGAGTTACCTGAGTTGATGCGTGGTCATTAGCGGCGTTGTCACTGCTAGAGGGGGAGGGAGATGGGTGAAAGAAAGAAGAGGCAGAGAGAGAAACCACGTGAGGCGTCACTGGTTGGCGTCGACGATGGTTGCGCGAGAGCGGCACTACATCGTTGTCACTGGTTGCTGCTCGTTGGGGGAGATTTTGGGGTTCTTAGAGAAAAGAGCGAGAAAGAGGCCGAGAGATAATTATGTTTAGTTTCATAATAATAGAGATAGAGGCGTGTGATTGGCAGAAGATTTGAGATTGGGAAAGAGATGCAAAAGTAAGATTGGGGAAGATTTGAGAGATTTCGGAGGAGAGAGAGAGACGTGAGTCAGAAAATTAACCTTGATTAATGGTAACAAAATTGGCCTTGATCGGTGGCGATAAAAGAATGAGGAAGAGAGATTTGGGGAAAATTAAAAGTCCTGATAATTAAAAAAAGAAACTTTGTTGGGCGGGAAAATAAAATTCAGTACTCACTGTAAACCGTTGGATTAGTATTTATGAGATGATCTGAACCGTCTTTTATGTTGAGTTTATGTTGTCTGTTGGATGTGTTTATGTTTTGTCTCAAAACGATCTGGACCTCTCTTTGTCTCCAAAATTCAAACTCAGCTCTACTTTATTATATAGAATGGAAGAGATCCTTGCTTCCATACAATTATTTATTGTAATACAAGTTCATGTGAATGGAAAGTATACAACCAGATTTTTTTTTTGTATTATTATATTGCCAATAAATTAAAAAAAAAAACTTCTTGTTACCTTGATATTCAAGATTCCAAGACTGTTTTGCCTTTTGTGTTTCTGATGGATTATTTACCATCATATCTTTAAGTTGTACCAAACATAGCCTTGGTACAATAACAAGGCCCCATGTTTTATAGTTGCAAATATGATAAAAAAAATTTCTTTATTCTTTTTGTGCCTATGCAAACATGTAACAAAGGTTGGTTTGGCAACTGTAAAATTTATGTTAAGACATTTATTAATTATATCATATTCGATCAATCTATTAAATTTTTATTAGTTATTTATGGGTCTTGTTGACGAATAGACTCATTCTTTATTCATACAAATTATTGATAGCAATCAATTATTTTTTTTATGTTGAAGCAATTTTGATTGAATTACTGTAATTTGTAGAGGGTGTTTGTACAACTCCAACCCTAGTCTTTAGTGATTTACACAATGAATTTTTTTTTTGTTGTGATCTACATATTATTTATTAAATGTTGGTAGATGTGAATTTAAATTACTTAATTTTAATAGTAAAATAGAATTGAGACTTGAATGCAACAATTGAAGATGAGTGATCTATAGAGGTACGTATTGATTAGTGCCTCATATTGATTGATCACATGATATTTAATTATGTGTAATTTGCTATAATATCCTGGTATGGGAAATTCTATGAGTTAAGATGGATGGTTGTCATCAAAGTGGTCAATTCATTAAAATTTGTAGATTGTTCTCATGCTTTTGTTACGGGATGATCTTTAAATTATAATATACAATTACCCACCCAAAGGGGGTTATTGTGTATTGTAATTTAAAGATGTCATAAAAATATCCCGGTTTGAAAAAATTCTATAGGTTGAGATGGATGGTTGCCACCAAAGTGGTATATTCATTAAAACTTATAGGTTTTCTCATGTTTTTGTTACGAGATGATCTCTAAATTGTAATATAAAATTACTTGCCCAAAGGGGGTTATTGTGACGCCCCATTTTCTGGGGTCCTATATTAACTGTTGATCATCCCTCAACCCGCGGAAGTACCCGTGAATGTCGCTCAACCCAACACCACGTCGTTAGTATCCCCTTAACCGGGATCGTAGCCCACAAATGTAAAGTGGATTCAATTATTCATTGGGCTCAACCAAGATCTAATATACCATGATTTATATTCCATTATAGTCCATTTACATCATTGGAGGGAAGGAAAACATAGACCGAAAATAGGGCAAAGCAGTTTAAAATTTTGAGTTTTCTTGAGAGTGTACCGGCACGCTGTACCGGTACGGTTGAGTACCGGTACGCAGTACCGGTACGGGTTGCCCACTGGAAAATGCGTACCGGTACGGCAGTGTACCGGTACCCAGTACCGGTACCCTCTGCCCAGTTTTTTCCCTTTTTCATCCGTTCATCATTTTCAATCCATTCAAAACCTTCCCCAATTCATCCAATACATGTTTAATAAGATTTCCATGTAAAACCTGATTTGTACAAGTTTCATTACAATTGATTCCATATATTTACATATAAAAATGGAATTTTCACAAAATTTTCACAAAATAGCCATAAAAGCCACAAGTTGGCTTTCTTCAACCTTGGGGCTCGAAACGGGAACCGTCCGCCGGCGTAAACCCCGCACCTGAAATGTTTTTCCCACAAAGGGTAAGCCACGCTCAATAGGGTATCTCCTAAAGAGGCTACTCCCCAACCTATATGCATATGAAATGTTCACATGCCACAAAACCACAATTCATAACATTCCAAGCAAGAGAGTATATTCAATGTTGGAATTTGCAATGCCATGCTATGTAATGAGGTGAGACTCACTCATGCACATCAACTGAGTCCTTCCCGACTCCTCCACACATGCAAGTGCCAATGTGTACGAATCCGTCATTTATGTTGCACATCAAATGACATTTTATTCTAGGGTCTTTATAGGGGTGGATGTTCATAGACTCACACCAAGGGTCACCCAACCCACACGGAATTTACGGACTTCCACAGAGGGTTCCATGTACACCCACATACTTCATGGGCCGAGCCAAGGGAGTGTGTATCCCAAGCACCGGGTCTTGCACCCGAGGGATCTTCTAGCCCTTCTTGCTACCCCAACCCTATCAACCATGCAAACCGTGCGACTCGACTAGGTCGTCGACCTAGCTCACGCGAGCCCACTAGTCATCTACCAAACGAGGTGAAGACAACCACCATGCACACACCCACTAAATGCGATGTTCCCGTGCATATGCAATATGATGTCTCATTGCAACCATAATACAATGTTCAACATGGCATGAGTGACATATGAACATTTTTAACACATTTCTCACATTTCATGGCAAAATCATATCATAAGCATATAATTCCCATAGCACAATTTCCAAGCATGTTATCACATAATCATGCCATCAACACTTTAAATTCTCAAGGCATTCATACAAACACGTAACATGCCCACAATTCCATATAACACAAGAATCACATTGGATCAATTTCGCCTACCCAATTCTAGAAGTCACATTTTGAAACTTCTAATTACCAATCCAATTAGAATTGATCTTTACCCATTTCAATACCCATTTCACCCAAATTAACTACAATAGGCAAGAGATACACAACCTATCATCCTACCCATTTCATAAAAACATTCTAGGTTTGGAATAAACCTTAGTAGGAGGGAACTCTACCTCTTGAAGCATAGAGAACAACGTTGAGAAACTCCGAGAACTCCAAACGAGGTGGAACCCTCACTCTCCCAAAATTGTATTCTTCGAATCACTCCAAAACTCGACCTCTTTGGTATGGTTTTGTAGCCCTCGGCGAGGAGAACAACTTTTGTTCTTGGCCCGAGTGGATTTGAGCTCTCAATCCTTGTAGATCGTAGAAAGAAGGTGGAGAATTTCTAGTTCTTTCCCTCTCTTCCTCTCTCGTTGGAATCGGCTGAGCAAAATGGGGAGAAAATATCATTTTCTCCCCTTTAAATACTTGGCCCACAACGCGCCACACGGCCCTTATTTCCCGGGTCCGTTTTAGCCCCGAAACGATTAAATTTCGCTCCGGTTCAAGTTCAAAATATTTTTATTTTAACTTGCCGTCATTTATTTCCCAAAATTTAAAATTTTATTCAGAATTTCATTTTTTTTTTCCCGAGGCCCGACCGCCTCGTAAAACGCGAAAAATTCAACTAACTCGAAATTCAATGAAATTTGACAGGGTAACTAGATTTCGCGAGAAGAATCTAACGGTGATGTCCGTTTCGTCATCCGAGCTCTAGAAAAATTCAGGTTTACAACCTGTACCATAGTGGCAATTTACCGTTTTCCCATTTTTCACAAAAGTTTAAATTTTCTTGGGTTTTACAGTTATTGTGTATTATAATTTGGAGATGTCATGAAACATTGTAGTAGATGTGCAATAGTCTAGAAGGTTTATCTGCCCAAAGGGGATAAATTTTTCGAAACTTGAGCATTCTCATTGATTAGTTTCATGAAAGAGATGACCTATAACATATTGCATTCTCTACCCAAATGGGAGTTTGTAGTGATGTATTTAGACTCTTTTAATAAAATATGATTTATTATGTTCAAAGCATATTTTATTTATTTATTGCCCAATTTTGCTAACTGTTTGATTCTAATTATAAGAGATGGAAGCAAGCTATTGAGTTTGCCCTGTGAATTGCTGATATAGACTTTACCTTGAAAGAGAATGAACCTCCTAAACCTACTAGTGAAAGGTCCCTTAAGTAAAAGAACTTTATGCAAAGTGGGAGAAATCTAATAGGCTGAGTATGATTGTCATGAAAAGGTCTATTTCTGAACACCTTATGAGTGGCTTGCTTGAAACCAAGAATGTCAAGGAATTTTTTACCGTTGTAGGAGAGAGATACAAGGTATCCAACAAGACTGAAGCTGGAGGCCTAATAAATGAATTAACGAGTATGAAATATGACAATGTAGGTGGTGTTAGGGAATATATCCTTAGAATGAAACATATTCAAACCAAGCTCAAAGCCTTCAAAATTGTTATTCTTGATGATTTCATTATTCATTACACTCTTAATTCTTTGCCTCATGAGTTTAGTGAAATCAAAACTGCCTACAATAACCAAAATGAGTCTTGGACAATAAATGACCATATCTCCAAGTGTGATTCTGAGGAAGAAAAACTTAGAAAAGAAAAGAGTGAAGTTGTCTTGTTTGTTTCTCAACCTAAATCTAGTTTCCAAGATGGGTATCATGAAAATAATAGAAACTCTAATCATAATGCTCCAAAGAATGGTCAGAATTTCAAAAGGCAAGGTACTGGTCAGAATGTGGGAGGTTTTAAGGCTGTTATTCGAAAAGATGTCAAGTGTTACTTTTGTAAGAAACGAGGTCATAAGAAAAGTGAGTGCACTCGATTCAAGTCTTTGTTAGAAAAGAAGAAGGTAACTCACTAGCCTTTGTTTACTTTGAATCCAATTTGGTTAATGTCCCATTAAATTCTTGATGGATTGATAGTAGGGCTTCTGTTCATATTGCCATGACTTTGTAGAGATTCACAAGCAAAACGGAGGTCAAGTGAAGGGGAAACCAATCTTAAAGTAGGAAATAATAATGAAGTCCATGTTGAGTTTATAAAAACTGTTAGGTTGAATTTAGACACTAGTTTTCAACTTGTTTTAGAAAATATTTTTTATGCACTGTCATTTAGACGGAAATTGATTTCAGTTTCTTTACTTGATAAAATTGGATATGGTTTTAATTTCAGTAATGGTAAAACTCAATTGTCTTTAAATTCCAAAATTATTAGTCATTGTGTTTTATCAGATGGTCTATATAGTATATTCTTGGCTGTCAATAATGAATATGGTCTTTCAGATATTGTGAATGTTGTATCTAAGAGACCTCTCATTAAAAAAAAAATCTTGACAGATGTGACATAAACGTTTGGGTCACATTTCTAGAGAAAGAGTGGAAAGATTAATAAAAAATGATATTCTTCCTCCCTTTGATTTTGAAGACCTTGAAACTTCTGTTGACTGCATTAGGGTTAAATTGATCAAGTCTAAGAAAAAAAGTGCAACTCATAGTCTGAATCTTTTAGAAATCATTCACACTGACATCAGTGGACCTTACTCACGTACCTTGTGTGGTAATAAATGTTTTGTTACATTTATTGTGGATGATTTCTCTCGTTATAGATATATTTATTTGATTAATGAAAAATCTAGTACTATTAAAAAGTTTAAAATTTTCAAGACTGAGGTAGAAAAATAATTAGGGAAAGTCATCAAAATTGTTAGGTTTGATCGTGGTGGTAAGTATTATGACAAACATGATGTGTCTTAGCAACATTTAGGACCATTTCTCAAGTACTTGCAAGAATGTGGGATTGTTGCCCAATATACAATGTCTAGTAGTCCCGAGCAAAATGGTGTGGCTGAAAGGCATAATCGCACTCTTAAAGACATGATGATGAGCATGATAAGTAGGTATAACTTACCTGATTATATTTGGGGAGAAGCCATTAAAACGACTTCATACATTCTTAATAGAGTTCCTAGCAAATATGTTCCAAAAAACACCTTTTGAATTATGGACCAATAGGAAACTAAACCTTAACCATTTTCGAGTCTAGGTTTGTCCTACTGAGATCAAAATCTATAACCCTTTTATGAAAAAGACATTGTCTTTGCTATTAGTGTTCTTGGTAGGTTTTTTTCTAAACTAGGATTAGATCATTGGGTGACAGTTAAGAAATTTATGAGATACTTGCAAAGGATAAAAGATTGCATGCTTCTTTATCGGAAGGTTGATAGTTTTGAGGTGATTGATTACTCAGATTTAGATTTTGCAGGGTGTCTGGATGATTTAAAATCCACTTTAGGATATATTTTCATGTTAGCTGATGGAGCAATAACATGGAAGAGTGTTAAACTAACTCTCATAGTTTTTTTTCTCACTATGTAAGCTGAATTTGTGGCTTGTTATGGAGCTACAATATAAGCTATATGACTAAGAAAATTTTATTTTAGAGCTTATGATTGTTGATTCCATCTTTAGACCACTAACAATTTATTGTGATAATAGTGCAGCTATGTTCTTCTCAAAGAACAACAAAAATTGTAGTGGGTCTAAACATATGGAAATTAAATATCTTTTTGTCAAGGATCTTGTGAAGAAATGTGACATTGTGATTGAACATATTGATACAAAATCAATCATTGTCGATCCTTTAACCAAGGGACTAAGACCTATAACGTTTAAGAAACATGTTGACAACATGGACATTTTGGGGTCTTTTGATGTATTTGGTTAGTGAGAGTTTATTTATGTGTTAAGAACTTTAGAATTGATTTAATTCCATATGTGATATTTGATACTCAATATGGTTGAGATGCATCTATTTGATGATAATTGGATGATCATCCTTGTTGTTAGCAAGATATTCTTGCTATGTTATATGTGTGCACATTAATGACATGTCAATTTATACAAAATCTTAAGGCTTGGTGTATATTTTAAGTATGACTGTGTTATCAATGAAGTATGTCTCTGATTATACAATTTGAGAAAATCTTGAGATTTTAAGTTGGAGATATACTAGATTATAGTTGAAGCTGATAGATTTCTCTAGCTTATTGTTGAAGCATGTTGTTAAAGAGAAATCATTTGGAAGACTGACAATGAAAATAAAATATTTATTAGATCACATATTGAGATGTTATTTTCTTGCTACAGTACCACATCTTGATCCATGTCAATAGGATTATTATTTTTTATAATTATGGATTGGTCATATATCAATAAAGGATGTAAAGATTACCATAGTCCGAAAATAGTAATTTTATTGGACCGGGTTGTGTTTGAGATGTTGTCTGAGGACTATATTTGTTTTGTGGCCACATTGAGTTTTGTTTGATTAGTCCGAGAGATTTTTTTCAAAAAAATAATTTTATTTTATTTTTTAAATGACTACAATTAATGTTGTCCAAGTGGAAGAATGTTGGAATTTTTCTATATTGGACTTCTATTAATTGATAGTTAATTTTTAGTTTGTGAAAAACGGGCTGAATTTATGGTCCAATGAGATGAGCCCAATATTATTAAGTGATCTATTCTGATGGGCTTATTTACATCTTTTTAATTGATGTGGTTGAGGTGGTTAAGTGTAGGTCTTAATCTAAATGTGGCCCGTAATGGGAGAGCCTATTAGATTTCATTATAAATAGCAGACTAGGTCTCCTCTTCACTTCATAACCTAATTTGACTTGTCCCATTGAGAGCCGCCTATTACTTTGAAGAAGGAGAGGAAGACCTTACCCTTCCGCGAAAGAAACTCGAAGATCGAATATTATGACTCACACAAGTATGTTCTAAACCTTGTAATTTAGGTATTCTAATTTTCATATACGAATCGTTAAAATTCTTACATAGTTATGATGCACTTCATGGAGTTGCTGGAGCTTATGCTAAGCGTATTTTTGTGGAGGAGCTTGGACTTGGTGCAAAAGAAAGCTCTTTACTGAACTGCATACCTAAGGTGTTCATAGTTTGGGAATAACATCTTATTTTTTGATGGAATTATCAAACTTTTGGGTCTTTTTGTATGAATGCTTACAGTTCTTTTGCATGAATTCATGAAAACAAGAGGACTTTGGTGGAGGGCATCCAGATCCCAATCTAACCTATGCAAAGGAGTTAGCTGCACGGATGGGATTGGGTAAGTCAAATGCTGAACATGAGCCTCCATAATTTGGTGATGCTGCTGATGGTGATGCAGATCGTAACATGATCCTCGGTAAAAGGTAGCATTATTTAGAAATTTTGATGTGAACAACTTTCTTGCCAGAATCTAAGATTTCTAACTGCTGTCAATGATGTCAGGTTTTTTGTTACTCCATCTGACTCTGTTGCTATAATTGCTGCAAATGATGTTCAAGCCATACCTTACTTTTTTGGTGGTCTAAAGGGAGTTGCCAGGTTCTATACTGTCTTGATTTTCTTTTGTTGTGCGTATGCTTGTGTTTGTGCATGCTTTCTTAAACTTGCTCCTTTGTGTATTTAACTTTGTTTTTAATTGGCACATGCATATTCTCTTTCGTCGATGTACAATTTTACCTTTCCTAACTAGCAACCTTATGAGTTGTTTATCTCAGTGCGAGTTCATCTTTAAGATCTTTCGTTTGTATCTCATATATGACTTCTTTGTCTACACGAGCATGCCCACGTTAGCTGCTTTTGATGTTGTGGCTAAACATTTGAATTTGAAATTTTTTGAGGTACTATATAGTAAAACTGTATGTCCAATGATGGCGAAATTGCATTGTCCAGTGCTGGTGGGAAGAGGTCTAAGTATGTCCAATCCCCACTGTTGGAATGGCCAGGGACTGATTACTGGGGTGAGGAGCTCTGGTAGAAAGTGGGGGATGTTGGTGTGCAGCTAGCAGGTCTTACATCTTCTGACCAGCCCTGCTGCGTCTTTGAGCAATGTGGGCCAGAAGTAACCTTGCCTCAGCGTTTTACCTGCCAGAGCACGAGCTCCAATGTGATTACTGCAGATGCCTTCATGGATTTCTCTCATAATGTAGTTAGTTTCTTCGTCTCCCACGCACCTCAGAAGAGGTGCTGAGAAGTCTCGTTTGTATAAATTCCTTTGGAGGAGAGTGAACCTAAACGATCTGGTTCTTAGTTTTGCTGCTTCTTTGGTGTCTGTTGGTAAGGCTCTGTTCTGGAGATACTCTCTGATTGGGTCCATCCAAGTTGGCTGAATCTGTACTGGGAAAACCTCCTCATCCTCGAAGCTTACCGATGGCTCAGCAAGGTGCTCAACTGGAATTAATCTGTCCAGGTTTTCCTGGGAAGCCGTGGCTAGCCTTGCTAAGGGGTCAACTCGGGAGTTCTCAGCTCTGGGGACGTGTATGACCTTAACCTTCACGAATTTTTTTATTAGCTCCTGTACCTTCCTCAGGTATAGAATCATTCTCTCTCCTTTGACTTCATAAGTCTCCTCAATCTACTTCACCACGAGCTGGGAGTCGTTGTAAATCACAAGCTGTTCTGCTTCCATGGAATGCACCATACTGAGCTCGACAATGACAACTTCGTATTCTGCTTCGTTGTTTGAAGCCTTGAATTCGAACCTGAGAGCGTATTCGATATCTATCCTGTCGGGGGAGGTCAAAATCAACCCAGCACCGCTGCCTTGGGCGTTGGTGGCTCCATCTACCGAAAGCTTCCATGTGGGGAGGTTAGGTACTACTTGAGTTACCTCCATGGATGCTTCTAGGGCTACAGTAAATTCTGTAATGAAATCTGCAAGTATTTACTCTTTGATTGTGGTTCTGGGTTTGTATCTGATATCGAACTCACTGAGCTCTATGGCTCATTTGACCAGCCTTCCTGAAGATTCTGGTTTGTGCAGCACCTACTTCATTGACTGGTCTGTTGGGACCTCAATGGTGTGAGCTTGGAAGTATGGTCTGAGCTTCCTTGCTACTGTAACTAGAGCTATGACTAGTTTCTTCATTTTCGGATATCTCTCCGCTGCTCCCCTCAGAGTTCTGCTACAGTAGTAAACTGGTTGTTGAACTTTGTCTTATTCTCTAACCAGTGCTGCGCTGGTTGAGAAATCCGAAACAGCGAGGTATAGGGTGAGCACTTCTCCCTCCAAAGGGCTCACCAGTACTGGGGGCGAGCTTAGATAGTCTTTAAGGGCTCTAAATGCTTCTTTGCAGCGCGTATCCCACTAAAATGCCTTTTTTAAGGTATGGAAGAAGGGCTGACACTTGTCGTTTGATCTGGAGACGAAGTGACTTAGGGCTGCTAGCCTTCCTGTCAAGCATTGGACCTCCCTTGTGTTTGAAGGTGGTTGAATGTCTATCATTGCTTTGACCTTTTATGGGTTTGCCTCTATTCCTCTGCTGTTGACTATGAAGCCCAAGAACTTCACAACGGAGACCCCAAAGGCGCATTTGGCTAGATTGAGTTTTATCTGGTATTTATTGAGGATCTGAAAAGATTCTTTAAGGTGTCCAATGTGGAGCTCAACTTTCAACGACTTCACCAGCATGTCGTCGATGTATACCTCAATTGAAGCTCCGATCTGTTTTTGGAACATTCGATTTACCAAACGTTGGTAAGCAGCTCCAACGTTCTTTAGTCCAAACGGCATGACCTGGTAGTAGTATGGTCCTTGCTCAGTCACAAAGGAGGTCTTCTCCTCAGTGTTATCAGAACCGGACCGGACCGGCCGGTCGGACCGGTTCAACCTTGAACCGGGACCTTAACCGGTCCGGTTCCCTAATTGGACCGCATAAGGAACAGAACTGGCTAAAAACCGAAAAATCGGCCGATTTTTAGTAAAAACCGTGAACTGGCCGATTTTTAAAAACCGGATGGTTTGAAGGCACCAGCAAATAGGCGAAGAGAAACCCCATAAATGGAGTTTGGCAGAGGAAGATAAATGGAGTTTTGGTAGCCTCAGGCGAAGAGAAACCCATAAACGGTCCGGTCGCCTAATTTTGTTTGAAATCATAATCATCACAGCCTCATAAATGGAGTTTTGGCAAAGGAAGATACTGTTATATATATAGATAAATAGATATTTGCATAGAGAGAGAGAGAGAGAGAGAGAGAGAGAGAGAGAGAGAGAGAGATGGGTATGGAGAAAACCGTGAAATCATCAGCCGGTGGACAGTGAAATCATCAGCCAGTGGACAGTGAAATCATGAGCCGGTGGACCGTGAAATCATCCTTTCTCTCTCTTTCTCTCTCTCCCTCCTTTACACTCACCCAGTCACCGAGTCTATGCATACACACAGTCAACACATATAAATGCACATTTAGTGCACCTAACAAAGTTAGAAAGTTAGTAATTATCAATTACACCCCCAAATTGAATAAAATTTCCAAATTAGAAATTTAGAATATTACTTTGTGGATTTTATTTTTATTGTGATTGTAGATTTTATGATTGGTATGAAAATTTGTATGTATTGTGAACATATTTTATATTTTTTGGATAAATTATTATATTTTATAATTTTATAATTTTTTTAATTATATGACTGGTCCGACCAGTTGAACCACCGGTTGAACCATTGACCCGGTCCCTCTGCCGGTTCAATGTCCGGTCCGGTTCTGATAACATTGCTTCTCCTGGTCGCTGGGGTCCATCCTGATCTAGTTATACCCATAAAAAGCATCCATAAAGTGAGGAGCTCATGCTCAGTTGTGGCATCTACGATTAGGTCAATCCGAGGTAAAAGGAAGTTGTCCTTGGGGCAAGCTCGATTTAAGTCAGTGAAGTCGATGCAAAGACGTCACTTGCCGTTTGATTTCTTGACGAGGACCACGTTGGCTAACCAATTCAGATAGTCTACCTCTCTAATGGCTTTGGCGTGGAGAAGTTTGCTGGTCTCCTCATTGATCGTTTTTTGACATTCTGGGGTAAAACTCATTCGCTTCTGTTTGATGGGTTTGAAGGTCGGATTCACGCTGAGTTTGTGCGTAATGACTGAGGGGTCAATCCCTGCATATCCTCATGTTTCCATGCAAACACTTCCATATTCTTTCTAAAGAATTGAATAAGGATGTCTTTAACTTCCCTGGTTAGTTTAGATCCCACGTATACCAGATGTTCTGGCTCCTCGTCAATTTGAATAGGCTCCAGCTCTTCAGAAGGTATTGGCCTCGTTTCCAGCTCATCTCTCATATCGAGCTCGTCCAGCTAGATATTCTCGACCTCTTTTTTCTTCATGGACGCCATATAGCATTCTCGTGCCGCACGCTGGTCTCCTTGGACCATTCCGACGCCATTTTCTGTGGGAAACTTCACGACGAGGTGATAGGCAGAAGGAATGACCCTCTTGGCGTTGAGGGAAGGTCTTCCTAGCAGAACGTTGTATGCTGAGGGAGCATCGACCACTAGGAATCTCACAGTGGTGGTGGACTGGCAAGGTGGATCTCCCATGGTGAGCATAAGTTGGATTAATCCCAGGGGTAGCACCCTTTCCCTTGAGAATCCTAGGAGGTAAGCCCTTACTGGCTCAAGTTTGTCTCTGCCTATATCCATCTTGTCGAAGGCGGATGCAAAGATGATGTCGGTAGAGCTCCCATTATCAATCAAGACTCGATGGACGGTTCTGTTGGCGATGATGTCCCTTACCACCAAAGGGTCATTGTGGGGATGCTGTCAACCTTCCAGGTCTGCATCCGAGAAATTGATGTCCATGCTCAGCCGATGTGTTTTGGACACGGCTTATACTTCCAACACCTCCTCAGTTCTGACTTTGCGCATGTGAGCCTTCCTGGCTAAGCTGGATTCCCCACCTCCAGCTAATCCTCTGGATATCACTCTGATCTCTTCCAGAGGTTGCTGATGCTGTGCAGGGACTTGCTGCTGAGGTGTTGGAGGTGGGTGAGCTCAATTTTGATTATCTTGCGCCACAAAGCGACGCAGTTGTCCCCGTTGAATCAGGAACTCGATCTCATTCTTTAATTCTATGAAGTCATCAGTGAGATGACCATGGTCCTTGTGGTACTCGCAGTATTTTGTCAAATCCCTTTTTGCAGGATCTGCCTCATTTGAGGTGGCCACCTCATGAACTTTTCTGCACCTCATAAAGGACCTGAGACATCGTGGCTGTGAGGGGAGTGCACTGTCGAGGTGCAAACCTTGGCGGAAACTCTTGTGGTGGTGGACCCAGGTGATCCCTGATGTCTCCTCTCCTTTTCGGAGAGTGGTCCATGCTTCTTCTTGGAGATCTGTCTCGACTTCTCTCATTTCTGGGACTTCGGTCCCTCTTCTTCTCCTTCTCTTTGTGCATGGATGAGCTCCTTACCTTGGAAAGGAGCGCTTCCTCGTCGTTAATGTACTTTTCTGCCTTGGTAAGGACTTCTGCCATATTGGCTTATGGGTTTTTGGAGATGGAGAACACCAGGTCATTTGATTGGATTCCCAGCCCAATAATGAAGGCAGTGATGACGAATTTCTCGTCAGGGATGTCCAATTTCAGAGATTATGAGTTGAACTTTTGAAAATAGCTCTGTAGGTTCTCATTGGGTCCATGTTTCACGTTCAACAGGTGGTAACTCGATTTTCGATAAGTTCGAGCTCCTATGAAGTGTGAGACAAAGGAGACGGAGAGCTCTCTGAAGGATGAGATGGAGGCCAGGGTCAACCTGTTGAACCATGCTAAGGCCGAACCTTTTAGAGTGATGGCGAAGGCTCGACATCGTACTGGATCCTGGTACCCATGTAGCTCCATTTGATTCTTGTAGGTATTAAGGTAGTTCATAAGGTCTTTTGTTCCATCAAAGGCCTCCATCGGGGTCATTCTAAATTTAGGTGGAAGTGAAAAGTGCAGCACATGTGCGGTAAATGGGGACTCGATCTGCTGAACTAAGTCATCTATGGTCACTGGAGTTTTGTCTTTAACAGCCTCCTTCATGTGACTGAGCTCCTGTTGGATGTCTCTGAAGCGCTGCTCCCAATATTGTTCTTTCCCTTCCTGCTAAAATGGGAGAAACTCATTCTTATGAGTGTCCCTGTTTTGACTTTGCACTTCCTCGTTGTCCTCATTCCTATGAATTCGACGATGGGCATTGCCCACAGTTTGACTGCGCTCATCTTCTTCGGCAATGTCTCTTAGGGGGTTGTTGTGCTGTTGTTCCCTCTAAGGAGAATTGCCTTGGGCTGGTTGTACCATTTGGGGACGCTGAAGGAGATTCAATAACTCCTCATTCTGCTGGAGGAGCCGCCGATTGGCTAGGAGAAGGGCCTCCAACTCGTTGTTAGGTGTGGGATCTGCTATGGGGGGGATCGACTTCATGTGTAGGCAAGAAATCACAGGGATTTTCTTGTTGTCTTCCAGTGGTAGCTTTTTATTGGTTCTGTAATCGAAGCGGATTCATTTGACTTTTGCTCATGTTGCGCGTAGAAACCATCAATTACTGAAGAAAAATCAGTATATTTTTAATAGGAACAGTCGTTCCCACAGACGGTGCCAACTGATGATGTTCTTAACACAATTGAGCAGTGATGTGAATATAGAGTGTATTGAACAGTTAGATGTAGTTCAGTCTGAGCTCCAGAGTTCGAGGGAATAGAATTTGGGGATAAGTGGGGGATTATGCAGAGTATTTATAGTGGTTCAGCAGCTCGGGAGCTCGACTAATCCACTCTCAAGGGAGTCTCTTGCTTCTGAATGTATTGATTACTATGTGAAGTTTACAAAGAGTGTTTTTGTGAGGCTACCATGGCTTGTGTTCTTTTCGAGGACTTTGCCTCCTATTTATAGTTATTCCTGGGTCTTGCTTGATCTGAGGCAAGATCTTTGCCCCCTCTATCGTAACGGTCGCTCTTATTGCGCAACAAGATTTGCGCCTGCTGAATAGATGTTGCTACAAAAAAAAGGGGTACTCGGTGGGATCCAGCTGTCCTTTGCACCTCCTTCTTCGAGATGTGGACATAGGGAGTTGAGGTCTGAGCTCGAAGTCTGTAAATAATATAGATGAGCTGAGCTCCCGACCTGAATAGCATGACCTGAGTGACCGAGCTCAACCTTAGATATTTTTATGGTACCATCAATTCCTAAGGTGGGTAATAGCCAAAATTACGTAAAACTAGACTAGCCAACCCAAGAACTGTGGTTTTTACTACTAGCATATTTTGTTAGGCCGCAAATTTTCATTTTAGATGTACCCAAAAAAAAAAAAATTTAGTAAAGAAAAAAGAGTTAAACTCCAAAAGACTAATCTTCTTCACAGATTACCCTTGCTCCATTGGAAGATAAGTCCCTTTGGAAGGGTTGCAAGCGCTAGCCCCATAACACGTGCAATGGATGATTAGGAACTCGTATAACAATCGAGAATCGAACTCACGCTCACCTCTAGATTGGAGGCCCTCTCCCGTAACCAACTGCGTTGCGCTTCTAGAAAGAATAATTAATTATGTAGTAGCTTTTTCAATATATAACATGTTACTATTTCTTGATAAATTTTGTATAAAACATGGAGATTTGTGCACCTATTGGGTTATTTGTTATACTAAGAAGAAGCTCAAAACCATAACCTTAGACCTTATATTTTAGACTAAGTTTCTGATAAACTTTGATTTTCGGCTAGCCCAACACTAACTCTTCGATATATCTCTTGCTGGAAGTACCCCTGATTCCATTGATAACGAGTAGGCCCAAATAACTCGATTAGGGGATTTATCAATAGGTAATATTGCATAAATACCCAACCAAAGGACTACTACAGTACCAATCAAAAAGACGATTATTGCTATTGGACCACGAAATGGATTGAATGCTTGATTTGATTGTGATTTGAATGCTCTTTATTTTTTTGGTTTGTTTAGGTGATCAGTAACATGTTCAAAAGGTGGTGATTGGATGATTTTTGTATTATCTAGTTCTTATTATGCCACTTGGCTTGGTTTCAAACTTGGTATACTCCTTTATTACTCCTCCCAATATCTTGTTGACACTTGCACAGAGTTTTATGGTACACGTGTCAACCCATCTGGTTGCCTCAATTGTGGATATTCTAATTTTCGTAGATTAAATTGAGAACCACTCTAATTCCTTTTAATTTGCTTGTGAATCCTTTCCAAAATGTATGTAATTTATTTTTTTTGGACCGCCATATAAATGAAATCTTATCCACTAGGTGCATCTGACTAAGTAATGCATTTCATATAGATAATATCAACAATTTTGTATAAACACAATGGAAGATAAAAGAGTACCCAATTTATGATCATATCATTCTCTGTGGAATTATTTTTTTTAAATCACATTGCAAGAGTTTATATGTATTGTGTGAATCTAAATTTTAATGTGAGACCCAACCATGCAAGTAGGTCTTAATGGATTGGACTGATATGAATCTAAATTTGTTTGAAAAAGTCCGATATGATTATCCGATGGAATTTATTTTCATATTTTATATTAAAGTTTGTTAGCAATTCAAAATTCGATCTGATTTAAAAAACTAAATTGTAACAAATTACATCTAAATTTTAACTACATTTCTTCAAATAATCACTTAATTTCTTTAGTATTTATATAAAAATATATACGAATTTCAGATCAGATAATAATTAGATAGAATATAGATATATCTAAATCCGTAAAATAGAAGATAACATATTCGAATTTCAATTCGGGTTCGAATTATTGATAAAAAGTATCGATTCATATCCAAATAATAAGATTCAAATTCTAATCAAAATCTGATCCGTTTACAGACTTACTCGTAAGTGATTTTCAATTGAGTAGGATTGTAGTTGAAAAAAATAACATGTCATTAGTAAGAGAGTCGAAATAAATATGTATTATTGAAAATTAGTTTAATCAATTGTGCCGTGTCGTCGGATAAGTTGTCAATGAATCGTAACGTGCATGATTGATCTGAAAAGCCCGATTACCCGACGGGCAAATGTACAGGATACCCCTTTTGCAGTCTAATCTACTACTCCCCCAAATAGGAGATAATTAATCTAAGTCAATCTAGTCCAATCCCAACTAACTTTAAATATCTTATGATATTCATTTAATATTTTACCAACTTGGATATGAATTTGCCAAAATATAATGCAGATGAGTCATTGTCACTATCACAAGATGCCACGTGAAGCCATGTCGGTGGCTCATTAATTAATGACTTGCAATTATCCTATATGTTAAGACACTATGATTTTTTTTTGGGAGGGGGAAGGGAGAAGGGGGCTTAAATTCTTGACCTCAAGAAGACAGCTCCTTCACAAGACAATCCAAGTTATAACACTCTCCATCCGAATTCAATCCGAGCGTTACCAATGCTTATATTTCTCAACATTTGTTACATAACTAGAACTGAACAATTGGTTTAAGCCTTGGATTGAACATTCTGGGTTGAAATTCAAATTCGGGTTAAAATCGGTTTTGTTTCTAAGGTCAAAGAATCATTCATATAATATTGGTTCATAATTATCCTTTTCTTTTTCTTTTGGTTTTCCCAAGAAATAAAAAAAGAAGAAAGAGGTAGAAAAAAGACAGTACCAAATGGGAACAAGATACCAAGTACTTACAGTACCAAATGGGAACAAGATACCAAGTACTTTATTCATTGTGGCATGTTGCTTTCTGATGCATGAACATGGTGGGTTTTTTTTTTTTTTGGGGGGGGGGGGGGGGGTGGTGGGGGTACAAAAAGAAAATAATAATGTAACACAATCATGCACTTAAAGGAAACTCAACCCAAGGACGAGAAGGACATGAACTTGTAAGCTATATCAAGGGTAGGTATAACCGTACTTGTCTTATTGTGAAAGAAAAAAAGATGCCCCTGCACAGCAGATGTGTTGCTTCCTCTATGGGAGAGCACTTGGCAAGGAGACCAAAACAAATTCATAAATACAACACAATTAATTGAAACTTCCAATGCCAAGTTTTCAACTGTTCACAACAGCACATTGTTTCCGAATCTCGCCTGAAGATCCTGTTTTAACATCAACTCGACCCATTTTCTCCATGGAAGTGGCAAATTCAGCAAAGAAATCTTTTAGTGTGCCCTGAAGAAGTTGGGTGATGTATGTCTTTGTGGTTGAGCTTGTTGTCAAGGCTGCATCAGATTGAAATAGGCCTCTTCTTTTCAGCAGAAGTGTATAGTAGCTAAGATCAAATGTCCTGAAACTTCCCGGATCCATCTCTACTATCGTGGTATTGTCGTTAGGCGATTTGCATTTTTTCGCTTTGAGATTTGCTGCATATTCACTGTCTAGAGCAGGATCTTGATCCCCCACACCAGTAAAATTGTATAGACGGTTTGAGAACGATGAACATAGCGAGACACCGATGGTATGAGCCCCTGAAACAGTTGATCATGATAACAACGTTTACTCAACTCAACTTAACTGAGCCTTTTTCAGTTATTTGGGGTCGGCTATGAGCTTCACTGTAACAAATATATATCTTATCGATCGTGTTAGCTTACCAGATAATAAAACTAAATCTTGTAGATCAAGTCCCTTGTTTGCAAATCTTGTTTGGAGGGTGGAGAAGTTATTAGTTGGAGCAGGGATGTTTGCTAAGGCTTCTGAGAAATTTGAAATCCGCCCATCTCTCCGACCGGTTGGTACTCTCCAGAAAGGACCTCCCTATCATTACCAAAGCAGATCAACAATGAATAGGATCACAAACATATGTGACTTAGTTTATGTTGTTTTTGATTATGTGGACACTTACTGTGACAACAATGGAGTCTCTTGCAACCAAAGCAATGATATCTGCACAAGAGACTATGCCAGGGCATTCAGCTTCAAGTAAGCTCTTCACTCTGTCAATGAAATCAAACCCTCTGACTGTCAAATTTGGAGTAGCAAGCTTTTCAGTTTGGTTCCCAGTACTTGAAGTAAAGTTCAGAAGAACAGATCCATCACAACCCTGATCAAAAAAAAAAAAAAAATTTGAAAAACAGGATATCTTACTGAGAAAACATGTTTTGAAACAACTTAGACGAAACAGGGTTCTACCGGGAAACCATGGATGTTCGAGTTTTCGCCCGAATTAACAGTATGCAAAGTGCAAACATAGGCATAGAGATTTGACAGTGGATATATACTAACCCTCACAAAGCAATCATGGAAGTGCATTCTTATCAGAGCTGCTGCTAGTGATGGGGCATTTGGAATGTGCTTATTGACAAAGTCCAACACAATCTTCTCAGCTTTTGGACAGCTCTTGGCATAGAAATTCATCTCCAGATCACCATGAACAGAGCCTACAAGCCCCAAAACACCCAGAAATAGTATCACAAAGTAGCCAAATGCACCCATTTGTGCCTGTGTTTAGGAGAATTTTCTCTCTACTTTACTGGTACTTGTACCAACTCCAAAAACATGGAAGCAAGTTTATAGAACCTCAATTAGTGGTAATGGAGCTACAAGATGAAAAAAGGCAAAACGGTAAAATTCTTGGTATTAGCTAACCAACATGTGCTAATTTATAATTATTTTAATTGTAAATTAAAAAACATTAGAATAATGATTAGTTAACTTGTCCTTGGTTGGACTCTTAAAAGCAAAATTCTCTTACAGCCTTAGCCGACAAACCTTTGTCTAATTTGTGAGCAAGATTCCCTATTCGCCGCCCCTTTTTTTTAAACTTATGTGATGAAATTTCGTCTATATATAATTCGTGAACTCAGGGCCACTCAATGGTGTAGTCTTGAAGCCACCACTTTAGACCTCCAAATTTTTAGGGTCCCATTTTAAGGAGGTTTTAAAAAGTTTAGATCAATATTTATTTTAGTCTAATTTTATATTTAGTACCCCAAATAAAATTTTTAGACACAGGTTTCATTAAGGCTAATTTTATTTTTAGGCCCTGAATAAAATTTTTAAAATTCATTTTCAAGTAAGTCCATTTTTATTTTTAATTCTTTAAAAGAATTTGAGACTCAATTCAATTAAGTGTAATTTGTTTCTAAAGCCTCAAATAAAATTTGTATACTTATGTTCAATTAAATCCAAATTGATTTTTTTAGGGCTCTTAAGAATTGGTAGGCAAATAAATTAGTATCGCATTAGTACTGTAAAAGTCTTAAAAATATGTTAACAATACTTGATACAAAAATTTACTAAATACATATGCATCTCAAGAGGCAATAATATAAAAATATTGTATAATTATTTAAATTTTAAAATTTGTGTTAAATTAATAGAGCCTCACTTAAATTTTCGCTTTAGATCCTGATGGGCCAAGCCTAAGGGCCCAACTCATGTTACAAGCCCAAGGGCCCAACTTCAAGAGGTCCAGCTAGCCAAGCCCAAAGAGGTCCAAATCCAGTTAGGTTCATCATGGAGCTACATCAGCTTGACTACGATATCAAGGGAGCACTCAAGACCCTCACCTCCTCCACCACCTTAGAAGCGGTCATCCTTTGACCGAGTCTCATGGAGAACACCTCAACTGTCTTGCCCGTTGAGGAGAAGTCGTGAGCTCCACCAGAATAGTTGCTTAGTTACTATTAAGTCGCTCCAGTCTGTTAGGAGACGACTATAAATTGTAAGCCCCACCAACACTTGGGGGGCAGATCAGATGACACTCAACTGAGCACATAACTCATCTCTTTCTCTAAGCTTGTACTCTCTGCTCTCCCTACACTCTTGAATTAATAAAGCACCCGGCGACCCTAGCTATTGAGAAGTGGACATAGGTCACATTGACCGAACCACTATAGTTCTCGTCTTCTTTCTCTACCTTTATTACTGCATTTATTACTCATACTTGACAGGTGGTGTGCAAATCCATTTTGTGCATCATCAGTTTGACGCCGTCTGTGGGAACCCGACAAAATTCTCACCCTTAAGTACTCTCTCTATTGAATCGATGACAATCACTACCAGATCGATGAACCAACATGAAGATAATCCACCAAGAGAAGAGGAGGTTGCTCCTCCCCCAACCAATCCTGTCCCAAGTACACAGCAGATGCTGGAGACCATGCAGGAGCTTGTGACCCAGAACCAGCAAATCCTTCAACTGATGCTCGCTACGCAAGGAGGAGCACAACTTGGACCTCAAATGAGAGGAGCTCCACGCCTTGGGTGTCAAGGAGCTCCCCACATGGGTGCTCCCCATCTAGGCGCCACCTTTGGAGCCCATTTGGGCGTCCCACCCATGGGAGCCCCCTTGGGCGCCCAGCATGGGGGAGCTCCCCATGAGGGACCTCCATCACCTCTTCCTCCAGCTCCTGCTCCGCACGGTGGAGACCCTCATCTCCAAGAGGATGAGGATGAAAACCAGAGCATGGAGCAAGGGAGCCATTTCCATGACAATTCAAGAGGAGCTCCCAATCACTGGGACGAGAAAATTAAAGAAGTACAAAATCAACTGGGTGACGTCTTCAACGCCATGAAAGCACAAGGACCTGAGACTGTGGACTACCTTGTTAGACGAACTGACACGCCTTTCAAACCTGACGTGGCGAACTACCCCCTCCCTAAAAAATTTACAATGCCATCCGTGGAGACCTTTGATGGTACGAAGGATCCACTGGACCATCTAGAAACTTACAAGACCTTGATGCAACTGCACAACGTCCCTGACGAAATCATGTGCAGAGCGTTCCCGACCACCTTGAAGGGATCAACGCGAAAATGGTTCGCCAAACTCACCCCGGCCTCCATAGGCTCCTTTGCCGAATTGAGCATATCCTTTGTGACACAGTTCATTGGTGGACGCCGCCAACAGAAACCTGTCACCCATCTGCTCAGCATAAAGCAGGACCAAGATGAGAGCCTGAGAAGCTACCTCACTCGTTTTAACGAGGGGGTCCTTCAAGTCGAAGAACCCGATGAAAAAGTCAACATGACCACCTTCCTGGGAGGCCTCCAATCATCGAGCTTCCTTTTCTTCATGATGAAGCGACCACCAAAGAGCATGCCAGAACTATTGGCAAAAGCTCAAAAATATATGAATGCTGAGGAAATGTGAGATTCCTGTTAAGGATGCACAGTCCAGGTGTCCCACATCGGCTAGGGAGGGGGAGTTGCTGGGTTTTATATGTAAGCCTCTGGCCTTACTTGGCAAGACGCGTTTTCTCAGGGGTACTGGGAGGAACAAAGTCGTGAGGGCCAGTGGGCCCAAAGCGGACAATATCTTGCCATGTGAGGGAGGGGTGTTACAAAATGGTATTAGAGCTGACCCTCGTCTGGTCCGAGGGTGGGCCCCTGCCGTGCTCGCGTGTGGGCAGGAGGTTACTAGTAAGTATGCCTGTGCTGCACGGGGACGTGTAGCCCTAAGGGGGGTGGATTGTGAGGTTCCTGTTAAGGATGCACAGTCCAGGTGTCCCACATTGGCTAGGGAGGGGGAGTTGCTAGGCTTTATATGTAAGCCTCTGACCTTACTTGGCAAGACGCGTTTTCTCAGGGGTACTGGGAGGAACAAAGCCGTGAGGGCCAGTGGGCCCAAAGCGGACAATATCTTGCCATGTGAGGGAGGGGTGTTACAGGAAATCAACAAGTCTAGGCGAGGTGAATCATCTCGCGGATTGTCAAAAGATTGACTTACCTCTGCATTGTTCTTAAACAGGCAGCCTAACGCCAGCTTAGTGGCTTTCTCGCGGGTCATCAAAAAGCTTGGCCTCTGCACTGTTCTCAAACAGGCAACCTAACTCCAGCTTAGCGGCTCTCTCATGGGTCACCAAAAAAGCTTGGCCTCTGCATTGTTCTCAAACAGGCAGCCTAACTCCAGCTTAGCGGCTCTCTCGCGGGTCGCCAAAAAAAGCTTGGCCTCTGCACTGTTCTCAAACATGCAGCCTAACTCCAGCTTAGCGGCTCTCTCGTGGGTCGCCAAAAAAACTTGGCCTATCTCTGTTCTGCTCTCAAGTAGGCAGCTTATCTCCAGCTTAGTGGCTCTCTCACGAGTCGCCAAAAGCTTGGTCTCTGCTCTGCTTTCAAGCAAGCAGCGTATACCCCAAGCTTAAAGACTCTCTCATGGGTCGCCAAAAGCTCAGTCTCAAAAAGTGTAGTTCTCTCACGAGCAATCCTCAAACTTTGTATTTGTTCTCGCGCAAACAGCCTACCTCTCTCTCCAGGTAATTATGTTAGATAATTTAATGTTTGGAATAACATTATTTTCGACATCTCCAACACAGGTTCCCATCATCTCTCAGAACACCCAGACGCCTAGACCAGGCACCCAGGTGCCCGGATCTTGCGCCTAAACATCCTCGGGCGCCCAGACCCCTCAGGCGCCCAGACTGACGATGAGGCAACATCCTCAGGCGCCCAGACCCCCTTTGCTCACCCAAATGAGCTAGCCTAGCGCCTAGAGAGGAGCAGACCCCCTTTGCTCACCCAAATGAGCTAGCCTAGCGCCTGAGAGGAGCAGACCCTCTTTGCTCGCCCAAGATGCCCAAGGCAGCCCTAGGCTCGCCCAAGGTGCTCCAAACGGGGCTTATAATATATCAAATTAAAGCTCTCAACGAGATCTACAAGACACACATCCTTTGGCTATGATTAATGCTATAAAAAATCCAAAAAAGGCTCAGAAACAACTGTTTTGGCCTCCCGAAATTTTTTTCGAAAAAAAAAAAAAAAAAATTCCTGCTCGCCCAGGACCCTGTCTGCTCGCCCAAGACACAGTATGCTCGCCAAAAAAGCTGCCTGGTCGCCCAAAACCGTATACCCAGCTCTCTGCTCGAAGTTTTGACCGTAACTTTTGCCCCGTTACTCGAAATGAGGCTTATAATATATCAAATCGAAGCTCTCGACGAGCCTTACAAGACTCACAACCTTTTTTGGCTGTGACTGATGCTGTTGAAAGCTCAAAAAATGCCTAAAAAGCACAGGTTTTGGCCTCCCAAAGTTTTTCTAGTTATTCCGGTCAGCCGAAAATTCAAATTCAACCGAATGCCCTCCTCTCCAAGTTCCATTGGATACAGGGCATTGGGGGAAAATGATGGGCCAAGCCCAAGGGCCCAACTCATGTTACAAGCCCAAGAGCCCAACTTCAAGAGGTCCAACTAGCCAAGCCCAAAGAGGCCCAAATCCAGTCAGGTTCATCATAGAGCTACATCAGCTTGACTACGACATCAAGGGAGCACTCAAGACCTTCATCTCCTCCACCACCTTGGAAGCGGTCATCCTTTGATTGAGTCTCATGGAGAGCACCTCAACTGTCTCGCCCGTTGAGGAGAAGTCGTGAACTTGACCAGAATAATTGCTTAGTTGCTATTAAGTCGCTCCAATCTGTTAGGAGACGATTATAAATTGTAAGCCCCACCAACACTTGGGGGGCAGATCAGATGACACTCAACTGAGCACATAGCTCCTCTCCTTCTCTAAGCTTGTACTCTCTGCTCTCCCTACACTTTTGAATTAATAAAGAACCCAGCGACCCTAGCCATTGAGAAGTGGACGTAGGTCACATTGACCGAACCACTATGTTATCGTCTTCTTTCTCTACCTTTATTACTGCATTTATTACTCATACTTGACAGGTGGTGTGCAAAGCCATTTTGTGCATCATCAGATCCCATTTTGTATCGATCTACTTAATTCACATCCCTTTAAAACAAAATCAAAAACCATTTCATTTTGTAACAACTTGTATAACACAAGATCAAGAAACCAAAGAGAATGAAAAACAAATATTTTTTTCCTTGTTTGTTATTTTCAAAATCGAATTATTTATATATTTAATACTAAATTGACCCATTTATATTTTGCATTAATTAGTCGCCTTATTTTCGCATTCTTGTGGGTATTAACATTTTCAGTCAAAATTGCCATCCCTGTATCACATAAAATATTGCAATTGAAGATGGCTCAATGGTTTTGGTAAGTATGTTTGTACTATAGCAGATTAGGATATTGTATAATATATATATATATATATATATATATATATATATATATATATATATATATATATATATATGAAAGCAGTTGTATCACCTGCTCCTAGAACGTGAAAGACATCATAGGGCTGAAGGTATCTCCCTCCAATTTAGATTGGCCCCTTCTTGTTCTTTCCTTCCCTTATATTTTAGAAAAAATTTCTCCTCTGCTGTTCTGTTCAATTTATGTCTCAACACCTTTGCAACATTTAAGAAATATACAATTGTATGCATTAAATAACACAAGTATAACATGGAAGTGTATAATTACAGTGTGACATTATAGTGTTTATGATGCAAGTGTATTATATGATAACATAAAAAAGATTTAAAAATTATGTAACATGGACATATTAAACTAAATTCGTTATATTTAACCAACTTACATATTTTGACTTCAACTTTGCAAGCGTACTTTGTTTCATGGCTCTTTGAAGACTCGACAGATTCCATTTCAAAATCCTTGGTATTGCATTTGGCCTGTCAGACTTGACAATTGTTGTATGCTCACAAACCCAATACTGCACATACATACAAATTTAATATAAGCAAACAAATTACATTATTTTATTGAACAACATGACACAATATTGGAAATGGAACGGGGCTGTTAACATCTTACCAGTAACAACATTACGCATCCAGTAACTCCGGATGGGCTGGTACTCTTTCTCTGAAGTGAAGACATAAGAGATTCATGTATTGCACTTGACCAATCGTAATTCTTCATTGCACCTATATCCTCACCGTATGAAACAAAGCCCCATCCTATAGATGTCCCAGTGTTTGTGAAAAATAATGTTATCATCACGAATAGACATAACAGTCTTGCAACGTCATCAACGTCATGTTTTGTTGTACCACTTGCTGCTTCAACCAATCTGCTCTTTATCAAGGTTGATGTCAATCTGCTATCTTTCTTGAATCTCCTTTTAACAAATTTTGTATTTTCCTTACCATGAGATAATGAATCCATTGGATCACGTCCATCATCAATGCCAAAAATTATTTTCACATCACTCTTTCTCAATTAAATGTCCTCCCCACCAATGTGAAATTTAGATTTATTAACATCGAAGCACATTATTACATCCTGTATGATAGTATCGCTCTTCCTACATCATGTCCTGTCTAATTTTTTATTAATGATGCATTCAAATAGTAACCAAAATAGTATTTTCTTCAAAACAACCTTGTGTGCTTCACTAATGTTAATTTCATCTATTGCTCTAATTATCGCAAGCAAATTCAATCTGTATTTAGGCTGTTACTTCGATTCCACCATTTATTTTTTCCCCATCACAGCTCTGAATTGGAAAGTGACAAAAAACAAATTGTATAAAGTATACCAAAAGGTTAACTGAAAATATAACAGTATAAACAAATAAGTTAACCAAAAACAGTGTATAACACAGCCAAATAAGTGAACCAAATAACAGTGTATGACACATTCAAAAGTGAACAAAAAACAGTGTATAACACAGTCTAATAAGTGAACCAAAAAATAGAGCATAACCAAATAAGTGAACCAATAATAGTGTTACCCTTTTTATGTAACACTTTTGTATATTACAATGTGATAGTAATACAAATGAACATTAGTGTAAGATGAGACATTATAAAGTGTAAAGTGTAACATTGAAAGTGTAAAGTGTAAAGTGCTACCTTATGTCTCACCTTACCTAATGAAAAGTGTAAAGTGTTACAGGGTAACATTGAAAGTGTAATACTTTCACACTTTCTCAATAAATGAACATTAGTGTAAAATGAGACCTGTATATTCTGTATGTGTAATTCTTTAGGTAATGTCTCACCTTACCTAATGGAAAGTGTAAAATGTTACCTGAAATGAAAGTGTAAAGTGTAACATTGTCAACTAATGTCTCATCTTACACTTTCCATTGTATTACATTCAACATTACACACAGGGTTATCCAACAAGGAATAAACATTTTGCATTCCTACACACTGTATTATTACCCCACAACAACACTTTATAAATAGAATATACAGTTCCGTTTCTAATGGTCCACTATTCTTCACTTTGTTGGTTAACTAGTATGTTGTTACACTATATTGGTAACTGTATGTTGTTACACTATATTGGTAACTTTTTTACACTTTTGTGTGTTACCCTTTATATGTTTCACTTTGTATATTACACTGTGATGTTAACACAATCAACATTTTTAGGATTTACACACAGTGTAATCACACATAATTACACAAAAAAAGAATAAACAATTGTGTCACTAAACAACCTGGGTAATTAACATTCACAGCACAACAATGTTTTAAAATAAAATAAAAGATTCAGTGTAAATTTAACAATATAACAACATAAAAGTGTATCAAACCAAGTGTAACAACAAAAGTGTAGCAATAAATGTGTAACGAAACACAACACGAAACACCAGTTATGTATTTATTCAAACAAATGTATATATGCATATGTATTCAGTCAACCCAATTCATACCTATATTCAATCAATTGAAAAAATAAATTATTAAAAAACTTACAACATCCAACAATTCATTGGTTTTTTATAATATAAACACTCTTATGGCGGCGGTTTACAATCCTGTTTAATAAAAATTACATAATTTGCATGCTTTTAACAAAAAACAACAAAGATTTTCCAAAGAGTCTTTCAATCTTCAAACAAATAAAATAGGGTTCCAATAAATGAATTTAAACAAGAAAAAAAGTGTAATGTACTGATTTTTTATTGTGTAACCCATTATGATAATACACAAAAAAAAAAGAAATATATATATATATACACAAACATTACCTCTGCCGAAGATCAACAAACTCAACGAACATAGTGGAAAGAACGACCAACGAGCACAGTGGAAACAACGAGCAACGAAAAAACCCTTGAGCTTCAAAAACCCTCTTCAATCGATGCCAATGTAATCCGAATCCCTTAGTCAATCGATGAACAAATGCACATTCAAAACCCTTTTGATCAATACACAGAGAGTTGATTGAAGAGGAAGATGAATCGGTCTCTTTTTGGATGAATATACAAAGAGGCGGTTTCCTTCGATGAAGATGAAGATGAAGATGAATCGGTCTATTTTGGAAGACAATGAGATACATTTCGGTTTTTGAGGAAGATGAATAGATTTTGAATTAATTGTGCCTAAATTTTAGCGGTTATCAAAATGGGTATTTACGTCTTTGTACTCATGTAGTGTACTTTTTTTCAAAATATTTTTTAATGTGTACTTTTTGTCAAATAAGTCTAATTAGGTGTACCGGCTTCCAAAGAATACTTATTAAATTCTATGACACATTTGTTATGGTAAGATAAATAGATTCCATTTAAATTTAAGGATGATGAGCGAAAAAATTTATATAATAAAGTAAAGTTGAGTTTGAATTTCAAAACTTATCTTAAACTAAAATTGGAAGCTTGGGTGGTGGTGCAGGTGGTGACATGACTGTTGTGTTCTTTATTCCACTTTTTCTTTCTTCTTATTGTTGCTCTCGATTGCTAACCAGTATTCTACTTACTGTCTAAATTAGGTAGGTTCTCTTTTAGTGTTTAAAGCAACATCAAATATCAAAAGGCATGTGTGAAAACTTCAAGTATGATGGATTATATAAATAGGCAACCATCTTTTAGAACAAGGAAAGTTGAAAATTTTATTGGACGTGGTGGAAAAAAAATGCACTCATCCAGGTATAATTGGTGGCTTCTATCTAACTTCATTACTCCAAAGTTTTAAGTCATTCACACGTATGTCACTACAAGAATTTAGGGTTTTTGCGTCACTTTTTTTTGCAACCGAATATTTACAGTGGCAAAAATATTTTTTTTGCAACGGTTCTTGATGCTGATGTTTAAAATGGTATATTTGCAATAGGAAATCGTTGCCGTGGCAAAAAATAAAATTTTTTAAAATTTATTTTCTCTTTTGCATTGGTTTTTTTTCCTATTGTAAATGACTAAACCAAAATGACATTTTATTAGTTTTAATTACCAAAATGCCATTGTATTCTCTCATCTCGCAGACAGTGTATTCTCTCATCTCGCTGACCAACGACACTACCTTCTCTCTCACCGACTACTAACGACATCGGAACTGTCTTCTCTCTCACCGACTACCAACGACATCGGAGCTGTTTTCTCTCTCACCAATCTTTGTTGTATAGCTGATCTAACCAAATCTCTTCAAACGAGGTACAATATCTTCTTCTTAACTAATTTTATATTATCTGTTGCAATAATTTGTGTATGATTTGTTGTGGGTTGATATATTTTGGTTTGTGTTTTTTTTTTTTTTTTGATGATGAAATTTCTGGAGATCTTAGAAAATTTTTGGGGAAACTATTTTTTATTTTTTGATCCATGATTACTATGAAAATCATTATATTATTTTACTTCTGTAATTCATTGCTCATCCTCACATGTTAATTTTTAGCAAAACTGGACAGTTTGATAGAATGCCCACCAACTGTTTGATAAAATGGCTTACATGTACTATGGATTTTTTCTTATGCTTGGGGCTGTTAGATGATAGATTGCAGAGTGTGGGAGTGAGCTTGGCAAGTAGATGTTCTCTGTGTTGTAAAGCAGCAGAGAATAGTCTGCATTTGTTTGTCTAGTGTGAATTTTCGGCTTTGGTTTGGAGTAAACTAATAGGCCTTTGTGGGTTGCAGTTGTTTCCTAGTGAAGCTCCTTTGGTTAGATTAGTTAGAATGTCAAGAGTTTTTAGGAAGCAGTCAATGAGGCAAGCTATATAAATGTTTCGACATGGGCAAGATTTAATGCATTGGATGGCTGAGGTGACTGAACTGAGACCAACTAGAGAGGCAGGATCAAAAAAAATTTGTATATGCCACATTGCCGTTGTTCTTATTTGATGTCATTGCAACAATAATACTTTTACTGTCAAGTGTGTTTCGTCCAGTTTGCTAAACTCATACTCAATCCAATTAGTCTGAAAAGTAGATATCAGGTTTGGGCTTCTTAAAAATATGTCTGGAATTTATACAAGGTTTTGTTCAGGTTAATTATTATTATATGTGTTGTGCTAATAACCTATGTATTTTGTGATGTTACTTTAGATGGCTTCTAGTAGTTCTAGGAATGACAAAGATAAAGCAAATTGGACTGTGGAGAGACATAATACTTTTTTTGAGCTATGTGTTAAAGAGGTGGATAAAGGAAATCGGCCCACTGCTAGTTTTAACAAGCGAGGTTGGAAGAATATTATAGATGGGTTTGAGGCAAAGGAAAATGTCATGTATGACCAAAAACAATTGAAGAATCACTTTGCTATTACTAAGGATGCATGGAAGTCATGGCACAAATTGACTAATCATACTGGAGTGACTATTGACCCTATAACAGGAGGTGTCTTGTGTGATGACCAGACATGGAATATATTTGTTGAGGTAACATCTAATTAGGTCAATTTAAATATTGTAGGAGTTAATTGTTTAAATTTATGGTCATGATTTTTTCCTTTACCACAGGCAAACCCCGATTGCAAAGAATTTCGTAAGAAACCACTCCCATTTGCTGACATGCTAGATCTAGTTTTTGGCGGTACAACCGCAACCGGGGAGTATTCATGGGCTCCTTCACAAGGAACCCATCTTGCATTTGCTCATACAACCAGTGGTGATGACTATCATGACTTAGATTTGGACACACCTTGTGAAAGTCAGATTCCCGATAGGGTTGGACCAACAAGAGAGGAAGGTAGTGACTCAGATGGTCAAGTACATCTCGGACGTGATGGGTCTACATCTTCAAAGCGTCGTCGAAAAGTGAGTGGGGGAGAACGATTGGACAAACAACTATCAGAGTTGTGCAAGGCAATACATAGCACTGTTGCACCAATGTCGTCCACAATCAAGGAATGCATGCAAGAACTTCACAAAATGTGTGACCTTATTTCATATGGTAGCCCGTTGTATTGGCATGCTCTTGTTCTTTTTCGGGATGTTATCAACAGGGAAACATGGATGAATTTGCCTGAACCTGGTGTTCGAGCTGCATGGTTGGAGTACATGAGGGACGGAGAGAACACTAGTCAGTAGGGTGTCTTTTCAAAAGTGGACTTGTTTAGGTGTTTTTTTTAGATAAAGTTTCAAATGGTTTGTTTGTTTTGAACACTACTCTTTACTATGACTATTTGGTTACTTGAGCTTATTTGAACACTAAGTTTTACTGTGATGGTAATATTTGAGCTTTTGTTTTGATGACTTTTGGATTTTTATTTTATTGATATATATGTTGGACTCTTGTATAGACATATGCTATTAGAATTTATCTAAATGTCAATGCTTATATTTTTTTTCATTGCTTTGGATTTGTTGTGCAGAATGAATCTGAAAACTATATGTCTTACCATACTTGCCATACAACTTTTGAGAAAACGGGCTGCAATGCGCAAGAGTAAAATGCCATGTAGGACTTCTGCCCTAACCGGTCATCAATATGTGTTAGAGATTCTTAATGGTCATGATCGTGTATCCCTTGAACAATTTCGAATGGAAAAACATGCGAGTTAATGAAAGAAAAGAACTTGTTGTGTGATAGCAAATATGTGTCAAGTCAAGAGAAGCTAGCTATATTTTTAATCACTATTGGTCACAATGAGCGAAATAGAATGATGCAAGAGCGATTTCAACATTCTGGGGAGACAATAAGTCGACATTTCAATGATGTCTTATTAGGGATGGCCAAACTTTCAATGGAAATCATCAAGCCTCATCAAAATTTCAATTGCATCCCTCAAGAGATCAGATTGAATCCTAAATACTATCCATATTTCAAAGATTGTATTGGGGCAATTGATGACACACATGTTAGCGCTCATGTTCCTACTTCAAAACAGATTCCTTTTAGAGGTAGGAAGATATTATGCACGCAGAATGTCTTGGCAACATGTTCTTTTAACATGGTTTTCACATTTGTCAATGCTGGGTGGGAAGGAACGGCTCATGACTCTAGAGTGCTATTACATTGCATTCGTAACAGACATTTAAACTTTCCAAAACCACCTCCAGGTATGAGTAAAGAATGCTTTGATTAATTTTTTTTGCATTCTTAACTACATAGAATAACTTATGATTTTGTTGTTTTTTTAGGAAAATATTATGTGGTGGATGCTGGCTTCCCTAATATGGATGGTTATCTTACTCCTTATAAGGAAACGAGATATCATCTACCCGAATTTCGTAGAGGGGGAAGACCTCATGGGAAGGAGGAGTTGTTCAATCATGCACATTCTTCATTAAGGAATGTTATTGAACGATGTTTTGGAGTATTAAAGAAAAGATTTCCAATTTTACAACAAATGCCTAGTTTTGATTTCAATAAGCAAATGTTTATTGTTGTTGCTTGCATGACTTGCCACAATTACATAAGGCTTCATGGCATCAGAGACGTATTATTTGCAAGGTATGCTAATGAAGACGTGGAGTTAGAGGAGGAAGGCAATGTAAACCAAACTGCTTTTGAAGAGAATATTGATTTGTCAGATACAAATCCAATGTATAGGAAGAGAGAACGTATTGCTTCAACAATTCTAAGGGACAGTCAAGCATGATTTTTGATTGTATTTACTATTAACATGTGTTTTGCGACTTTAGTATGTCATTGGGATAATTGGATTATGTAATTTTTTTCGTATGATACTTTTATTAATATGATTTTTTTGTGTATGATTTTTTTTTGTGTATCATTATATGTGTAGTATATGTGCATTCAATGCTATTAACAATTGAGACACAAATAAGTGTTTTCACATCCAAACGTGCTTTTTATAAAATACATTAATTTAAGTATTTTAAATTTGGAGTATCCAAACAATACTTATTTAATAAAAGTGTTTTTCTTATAAAAACTTTTGATAAACATTTATTAAAAAAGTATTTTTTGGATTTCATAAGCCATCCCAAACACACTCTTAATCTTTAAACAGGTGATTATTAAAAATGGTATATTACATCAACAGAATTTCTGTATAGAAACAATCAGCTTTTTGTTGTTACTTCACCCCTTCAAATTCTCCATCCATTACTTCACCACGTCTCTCTCTCTCTCTCTCTCTCTCTCTCATACACAAAAAAAAAAAACAGTCAGGTCCTTTAACGAGAAGCAGACGCCTCTCTCTCTCTCTCTCTCTGCGCCTCCTCCAGATCTTCCATTCATTCCGCAAGAAATTCGATTGATTCCTCAGCTACTCCAACCCCGATTTGACGAGAAGCAGACGCTGAAACACTGCGATTTCACCTTCGATCAGACACTGGTACTGACTCCATGTGCTTAAATGGATTCTTACAGTTTGAATTATTATTCTTTTCCTGATTTGCATAAATACTTTCCCCAATTTGTTTTGGCTTTTAATTTTTGTTAGTGTCTGTGAGTTAGGGGTGTGGGATTTGTTATAAATATTTATTGTTTAGGGTAAATTATGAATCTTTAATATAAATTATGTGCATCAATGCCTCATGACTCAATCCAGTGATCGTGTTCTACGAATTGGGTTTCATACAAGGCATGGAAACATATAATTGAGATCTTGCAAGGTTTTATCTTAATTTTTTAGGGTAAATTATGAATCTTAAATTATTTTACAGTTTTGGGTGGTTGGTGAGTAATACGGTTGGCATAGGTATAATTATAATTGAGATCTTGCATGACACTGTGAAAGGATCTTTGCTAGCTATCCCTTGTTTCTTTTTTCTTTTTTTATATTCCTATCTTTGTGTCAGATCAGAATGACTAATTCTGAAATTATATGCAAATTATTTTTAAAAAAAATTTCTGTTTATTTGGAAGATACCTTTTAACCAAAAAAAATTCATATGTCCACCATGATTTCTATTGAAACAAGTGCACTGAAGCACAAAAGGCCGTGTGGTTCACAATAAAGAAAATCCTATCAATAGAAGAAGGCTACAACACAGCTCCTGCTGCTCTTATTCCATGATTGCTTCATTGAGGTAAGTTTTTCTCCTTGTCTTGATTTCATCCTTTATTTTAGTTGCATTTTGTAATTTTTTTATTTTGGTGCTCCATATCCCTTAACTTTACTTATATGCTCCATTCTTGGTTCAAGCTTTCTTTGTTAGCACGTCTTCTTTATTGAGTTTTTGTTACTTTTTTGTGGATTTGTGCTTTTTTTTTTCCCTCTTTCACGTCATGTGGGTGTTGTGAATAAGTTTTGTGTCTTTCATTAAATTAAATTCAAAATGCCTCTCTTCTTGTTTTCAATCTTTAATCCATAAGATTTTTGTCATTTTAAATCACAGGATTGGGTATTCTTGCTTTGTTTTGATTTTTTGGTATTAACTTTCTTGTTTCATATGGGTTTGATCATTTTTATATGTTGCTATCATTGACAAGGATTCCTATTAAACACTAAATAGATAATTACGGCCTAAGTGAACCTTCGTACTGACATTTTTGTTACCTAATGAAGGCAAGAAGGCTAAATTGTCGTGGTTATGCCATGGTACACGAGAAAATAGTCGATGTAATGGTGATATCACGTCAGCGTTGTAACGTGGTATCATAAGTAAGTAAAAAAATAGACCCCACAAACCTAAGAAGCACAAACACGGATACGATACCACACGGACACGCCGACACAAAATTTTTCAAAAAAGTAGGATACGGACACGTTGGCGATACGTTAAATAATATGTATTTATATATATATAATCATGCGACAAAATAAAAATAGTTACTAATTTTCATCAATTTCGAAGTGCACCAATTTGTAATCCCATTTTTTTAACATTAATTTCATATTAAAAGTTTATTCCATTTGTATATAAATTCGTATTCGTATTCAAAATTATGTTACATTCATTTCGTGTACTCAATGTAATGATTATAACTTCATTTCGTTACATTCATTTCGTGTCCTGAGCGTGTCGGCCGCGTGTTCCCAATGTGTCCTGAAAAGAATTTAATAATAAAAAAATCGGACACTCATTTTAACGTGTCCGACACGTGTCTCCGTGTCCCAGACGTGTCCGACACCGACACTCTACTCAAAATGAAGTGTCCCTGCTTCCTAGCCACAAAAAAATAACTACCCGTCCATGTAAGCCAATAACTACTCATTCTTCTTCCATGTAGGTCAATAACTACTCAAGTGGGATTCACCTTGTCCATTTGGTGTTTTATTATTAGTTAGTGATATCATATGACATCGCTGACATGATATTACTATTACATTAAATATTTACTCATGGTACGCCGTGGTAATTGGTTGTTTGTTGTTTAATGTAGTACTCTGCATTAGTGTTGTAGTAAAGGAGATGTATTTGGACCTTCCGTATCTGCATTAGTGAAAAACTTGTGAGGTTAATTTTAATATAGCAAAGTGATTGGCAGTGGTCAACATTCGACAACAATCCTCTAATTCCACAGTGGACTATGAAGGCACTGACCCTTTAAACAAAAACAAATAGAGAAAAATTTGTTTACGAATAGCTTCTATAGTTGAACAAATAAAAAAGATTGACTCCCCGAGGTTCAGTGAATTTGTCAATTTGTGATAAGTACAACTTATTCAGTTCTTTCTCTAAATTGCTTTTTAACTTTGAAATTTTATGTATTTTATATAGTCCTCTATAGTGAAGCAAGAAAATTCATGAATGATGTACACTACATTAGTGGTAAAGCGAGTCAAACAGGAGGCTTTGATCGGCTACACAACTTTGATGACCTAGAAAACATGATTTAAAATTGGAAAAAACAAAAGAACCAACAACTTCCATGTTGATAGACCTTGTTTTTTCCATTTCTTGTCCATTTTTGTATAGCTACTATTGCTTCAATGAGTCTGATATATAAGCCTGGATCGCCGTTTTTTCAGTAATATCACATATCTCATTATAGGTTTGCTAATCTATAGGACAGTCTCATAGGTTATGAATGGAGGTATGCTTGGGTCATGTACATTACTCATGGAGCAAAGTCAACAACTAATTGGTTTTGAATCTTGTAATTCTACATTAATGTGTTTGGTATTTTCAAAATTATTCTTTGTTAGGTATTCTGAAACTCAATTTTTTTTCTCTTATTTTGTGCATAGAATGTCTTTATAATTAGAGCCAATGTTGTTGAGAATTGGGGTTATGCTTTGCTAAGAACATTGATACTAAACTAATGTATTTTTTATTTGATTACCTGGCATTTAATAGTTGAGTTTAAATAATTTGTAGCACTGTATGCATCTCGATCTAAGTTCATACCAATGAAAGCTAGTTCGAGTAATCTAAACTAAGGTAAGTGCATGTGAATGGTAAACATAATATATGACAATGTGTGATACATAGATTTACAATTGTAATTTTTTTTTCAATTGTATTTGTTTTGGCTTCTAAAAGTTGTTAACACTTGTGGTTGTAGGTTCATACAAAAGTAGATTTGCTTAGTTCCCATTTACCAAGGCAAGTAGTGGCAAAGGGGATCCTTGTTAGTGTGGACCCATCGAAAGAAGTAGAGAGAGTATCGTTGGGACTTGATTTTTCGAACGTATATGTTGAGGAAGCAATAGTGCCTAATACTTATTTGATAAGACCTTTTCCTGGTGTAATTACTGTTGGGCAGGCAGTGGGAAAAAGTGTTGCTTGGCTATCTAGTGATGTATGTTTTATCTTAATTAATATGTATATAATTAGCAACCAAACATATTATTGACAATAATAACACAAATCGTATGTTTTGCAGGTGCTATCAAATGAGTAGATAGCACAGAGAGTAGATGACGTATGGGTAGAGAGTACACATTGTGCATGATTAAAGAGCAAATAGTGCATTGGGAGACTAAATTTTTTTATTATGCATTGACATTTTTATTACGTAGTTTGGAATATTTGTTTTTAAAATTTCGGATGCTATTTATTTGTGCTGAATATATTTTTATTTTTAAATTTAGATGTTATTGTTTTGAGAGATGTGTCTTGTTATTTTAATCAAATGTTGTTATGAGTAATGTATTAGATATGTAAACAGGTGTAGAGAAAAATGTGAAAGAGAGAATTAGGTTTTTTAAAAAAAATATTTATGAAAGCAAGTTGCTGACGCAAATAACGTCAAAAGAGTTTTTTTTGTCGGCCTTCTGCCGTGGCAAATAATATCTTTTGCGACAGTTAAAAACCATCGTAAATGGTTTTGTTGAGACTTTTCTCTACTGTGGCTAATAATATTTTTTGTGACGGATTAAAACCGTTGTAAATGGGTTTGTTGTGACAGTCCTCTACTGTGACTAATAGTATCTTTTGCAACAGATTTTAACCATTGCAAACGAGATTTTTTGTGATGGTCCCCAACTATGGCTAATAATACATTTTGCGATGGATTTAAACTATCGCAAATGGGTTTTTTTGCGACGGAAAATTACTGATACAAACAAAAAATGTCGGATCTAAGATTTTTTTGCGACGGCGCACTTGCATCGGGTTTTGCCGATGCAAAAGCTTTTGTGACGGTTAATTGCCGATGCAAAAGCTTTTGTGATGGTTAATTGCCGATGCAAAATCTTTTCCATCGCCTATTGCTTGCCACCCCCAATTTGCTGACTCAAAAGATCACGTTGCCGTCGCGACTACTATTTGCGACGGCAACGTGATCTTTTGAGTCGACAAATTGCTGATGCAAAAAACCCACTCTCTTGGAGTGTGTGTTCTTATTTTAGTGTTGCTATAAACATAGTTGCTATAGATAAGCTATTGATGTGGAGAACCATAACACTCTATGAGGTCTATATACTATCTTGCAACTAATAATAATATCTTTCTCTAATTTTTTTTTTTTGGAATTGCAACATGCAAATGTTAGTATCTTGAGTTTTGTGGATGCAATCAAAGTTTGGATTCCATGTGAACTGGATTCTATGAACCGAGTTTAGATTATATATATTTGCTAATGTTATCTTTACGAGAATAGAGAATCACATTGTTAGTTTTTTAATCAATACTCTAATTTTGTACTACATCCAGAGGTCTTTTGTTTTTTTTTCGTATGTGACTAGCAAGGATTTCAATACAGTCACTTCGAAGGGTCATTACATTTTCATTCTAAAATGTTATAGTGGTTGTAAGAATTGTGGAAGGAAATTTCAACTGTAAATAGTTTTAGCTCCTTGGGTTCATAGCATAGTTTTAGTAATTTTTATCAGCTTTACATCCTTCAATTTAATGTATATATCTCTTTAGGAAGTGAGAGACCTCTTGAGGAAATCATTCTCTGACTTCGATTTTTTTATATTTTTTTGACATTATTTTGGGCTGTTTGTTCTTAAGTGTAGGCTTATAAAAAGGTTGATATTTTTTGAGTTCCTATTTTTAGATGAAAATTTTCCTATTTTTATGTTTATTTTATGGATTGTTGCAATTTATTTTACATTATATACGGTTAATAAGATGTGTGTAGCCTTAAGTTACTATAGAAAGACGTGGGTTCTACAATGTTGTGTTTTTGTGAACACATTTAGTCTTCTCTTTGTTCAATTTAGTCATTATCCCTTATTCATAGAGATGTCAGTGGACCGAAGCGGGGGCGGAGAGTGTAGTCTCCATCCCCGTACCCGCTTAAAAAAACTCCGTCCATCCCCAGTCCACCCCCGTTAGCGGGTATAATTTTCATCCCCATCCCCGTCCGTGGGTAAATTTCTAATCCCCGCCCCCATCCCCGCTTCCCCCGTCCCCGCCCAAGCCCAAGCCCAAGCCCAAAAGAAACTTATATTTTTACTAGACCTATATAAAAAATAACCAAATTGGTGATAATCAAAAGAAACTTATATTTTTACTGGAGCTTACTGTTAAGGCAAGAAGTTGGACTTTTGAGTTCTTACTTCCAAGACGTTTTTTTATGTCTTTTACAACATTATTTGATTGTCTGGTGAAACAACAAAACGAATAAAAATATGCAAAACTTATAGATCGAAAAAAACAGGATCAAATCAAAAAATACTAAAATACAGATAAAACATCCTAAAAGCAAACGAATCAAGGTGATCTTTGTTTGAATGACTTTGTGCAATATAACATGAAAGAAATGCCTTGCATAATTACCCATAAAAGAAACAGATTCCACATGATAATGATAGAATGCTCTCAATATATGCAAACCCAGACATGGTAGCCAACTGAAATCATCAAGATTTGAACATATATTCAACCATCCACTTGCTTCAAACCCACTCACAATTTCTGAGACAGGAATATCGATAACTTCAATAAGGTGTAAATTAAGACTTTATTTGTCAAACATGTTTACTTGTGTAAATTAAAACAGCGCAACCACGTAAACAGACTATCCAACTATCAGATTTGAAAACTCACCGAAAAACTTAGGGCTTTAAGAGTATTTATATATATATAATATATATTTATTTATTTAACGGGTAATGGGGACGAGGACGGGGACGGGGACGGGGCGGGGGTAAGGGTAAGTCCATCCCCGCCTCCATACCCGCACGGGTTTATACATGTATCCCCGTATACGTCTACCGTCCAATATGTACAGTCCATCCCCAGTCCAAACGGGGCGGGTTTGGACGAATACCGGCTTTTCCCCGGTCCACTGCCATCCCTACTTATTCATTGTTATGGTCTTGGTATATAATGGACAAAGTGTTTTTAGATTTACTTCAATGACAATTGCAAGTTTATTGACAATTAACTTTTAGTCCAATTGTCTCTCTTTTTTATTTGTTGTAATTGAAGGTTTTTTTTTCCTGTTATATAGAACCTTTAGGCACCAACAACTGTTTGCGATTTTTTTATTTGTTATAGTGCCTTTAGGCACGGGCAATGACTAGTATTCAAATACTATGTGACAATGTGATATGGTATTACCAACTAATAATAAAACCCCAAATAGACCCCACAAAAATTAATAACCAACCTGCCACCTAAACAAATAATTCTTCACTCTTCTTTCATATAAGTCCAAGTGAGGTTCACTTTATTCACTTAGAGTTTTATTATTGGTTAGTGATACGATGTCATTAATGATGACATAATATCACTGTTGTATTCAATATTTAAGCATGATGAGGTGGTGTCATATCATTCAGTGAGAAAATTCAAACTATTTTGGTTATCTTTCATATTTTTTTTAAAAAAATTTCAATGATGAATTATCATTCATGAATTTTGATGACACCATAAATTGCAATGCAACATAGTTTAGTTTGATTGACCTGTCCCGAGCCATCCATCGCAAGTATACCAACTTCTAGATCACCAAGTGAAATCCAAGCTCGGCTATAACCATATGTTTGCTCAAATCTAGCTACTCGAAGAAAAGGAAGAACTCAATGAGCCTCTACCTTAGGCACTAAGCTACCGCCTCAAGAATGTCACCTCACTATTTCTAAAAGCCCACGCGTCTTATAAATATAATTATCTCTAACAACCAAATATACCTCAATAATTTTAACGGATAGAGAGGACCACACAATAATTAAAGAAGACAAAAAATTAATCTCATATAAAAAATATGTAGAATTACACTCAAACCCCCTGACATTTAAAATATTACACACAGATCCCCTAAAGTTTGTACGCGCGTAACACTTTGACCCCTACCGTTAGTATATCTATTAGTAAATTACATCCAGACCCCCTGAAGTTTTTAGGCATGTAATACTTAGATCCCTCAACTTTAAAATATTATATTTAGACCAATAATATACCAAACAAAAATAGAATATTAAATATTTTAAATTTTACAATCAAAATTCATATTATATTATGACATTTATTGAAATAAAATTAAAATTAAAAATTAAATTTTGCTTTAAAATATAATTAGTATACTATTATAGTATCTATTGAAATTTAATTTGGTCATTTAAAAGACCAAATTACCCCAATTAAAGTTAGAATATATTGTATTAATTACAGTTTCACCCCTTATTTGATTTTTTAGTTTTCTTCCAATAGATAATATAATTGTATACTAATTACGATTTTTTAAGAAAAATTGGCTTTTTATTTTTAATTTTATTTCAATAAATGGTATAATAGAACATGAATTTTGGTTATAAAAATTTAAAATATTTAATATTATATATTTAATTAGAGTATTTTTGGCCTAAGTATAACATTTTAAATTTAAGGAGTCTAAGTATTATACACTTACAAACTTTAGGAGATCTGGGTCAATGTTATGCGCGTACAAATCTCAGGAGATCTGTATGTAATATTTCAAATGTCAAAGAATCTGAATAATTAAGTGACAAATCTCAAAAGCTTTAGGCGTAATTGCTCCTAAAGAAAAAGAGATGCCCTGCTGAAAAGGGAGGGAAGGAAAGCTCTTTAATCACTGGCCTCTTCTTTCTCAAGTAATACACAAAAAAAAAGAGTTGGAACATTAATTAAAGTGGATTAAACAAGTGAACCACTCATCTTCCCTTGTTTTTAACTATCTACTGAGCTGTGTCAACCTTCGTCCACATACATCGTACACTGGGCATTGAGTTCATTCAGCTCTCCTCATTTACTCCGGTGATTCTAGAACTCAATCTACTCTCGTCTCCCTACTTTACTCACCAAGACCTCACAGGTAACCGGCGACACGCTAGCGGTAATGGTGTAATTAACTCTTACGAAACCGATGTTTTTGACATATATAAAGTATATAATGTGAGCACATAACATATAACATGTATAAGTAATAGAGTGATATCAAAGGTGGCATGATACCGAATGTTACAACTAAATAAAGATTAGTTGCAACTTATATGAGCCAATTTATGATAAAAGAACGTTAGGATCGACCCTGAAGAGTTTAATTTTATAATTACATTATTAAATAGAGTTATAAATTTAAACTTATTTTCTAGTAATTTTAGTACCATACCAAATAAATTGAGAGTACGATAGCCGAAAGCATTACTATTTCTAAGAAATACCTCAAAAGTACATTCACATTGAAGAAAAGACATGAAACTCAGAGGATGAACTCACCTAATATGCAGTGAACGTGTCCTCTGATGGATCAGTGAGAAAGAGAATGACAGCTTTGGTCAAATTGAAACCATGGAGAGATTATAGTCAAAGAATCATTCATATAATATTGTTTCATAATTATCCTTTTCTTTTTCTTTTGGTTTTCCCAAGGAATAAAAAAAGAAGAAAGAGGTAGAAATTAAAAAGACAGCACCAAATGGGAACAAGATACCAAGTACTTTATTCATTGTGCCATGTTGCTTGCTATTGCATGAACATGGTGGGGTTTTTTTTTTTTTTTGGAGGGGGGGGGGGGGTTTAGAGGTACAAAAAAATAATAATAATGTAACACAATCATGCACTTAAAGGACTAGAAGTGTGTTTGTTGGCCTGTGCATCCGGATTACGAAACGTGACTATTGCAAATGACAATCTGGAGGTGATCAATCTAAGTTTAATTGAAAATATTCCCCCATGGGAAATCAGTGCTTTTGTTTGTGATATCAAGCGTTTTGCTAAGGATCTTAATTTAAGATTTATTCACAAGCCTAGGGCTCTTAATAGAGTAGCTCACTGGGTGGCGGCCATGACGCTTTCTAACTCAATTCCTTTGAGTTGGGTGAGCTGTCCCCCCCCCCCCCCACTCGAGCCTAAGGCTTTTTTAGCTTCTGATTGTAATCAGGATTTCTCTACGTAATGAATATCTGATCATTCTTCCTTTTCAAAAAAAAAAAAAAAAGGACTAGAAGCACATGAACTTGTAAGCTATCAAGGGTAGGTATAACCGTACATGTCTTATTGTGAAAGAAAAAAAGATGCCCCTGCACAGCAGATGTGTAACATGTGTTGCTTCCTCTATGGGAGAGCTCTTGGCAAGGAGACCAAAACAAATTCATAAATACAACACAATTAATTGAAACTTCCAATGCCAAGTTTTCAACCGTTCACAACAGCACATTGTTTCCGAATCTCGCCTGAAGATCCTGTTTTAACATCAACTCGACCCATTTTCTCCATGGAAGTAGCAAATTCAGCAAAGAAATCTTTGAGTGAGCCTTGAAGAAGTTGGGTGATGTATGTCTTTGTGGTTGAGCTTGTTGTCAAGGCTGCATCAGATTGAAATAGGCCTCTTCTTTTCAGCAGAAGTGTATAGTAGCTAAGATCAAATGTCCTGAAACTTCCCGGATCCATCTCTACTATCGTGGTATTGTCGTTAGGCGATTTGCATTTTTTCGCTTTGAGATTTGCTGCATATTCACTGTCTAGAGCAGGATCTTGATCCCCCACACCAGTAAAATTGTATAGACGGTTTGAGAACGATGAACATAGCGAGATACCGATGGTATGAGCCCCTGAAACAGTTGATCATGACAACAACGTTTACTCAACTCAACTTAACTGAGTCTTTTTCAGTTATTTGGGGTCGGCTATGAGCTTCACTGTAACAAATATATATCTTATCAATCGTGCTAGCTTACCAGATAATAAAACTAAATCCTTTAGATCAAGTCCCTTGTTTGCAAATCTTGTTTGGAGGGTGGAGAAGTTATTAAATGGAGCAGGGATGTTTGCTAAGGCTTCTGAGAAATTTGAAATCCGTCCATCTCTCCGACCGGTTGGTACTCTCCAGAAAGGACCTCCCTATCATTACCAAAGCAGATCAACAATGAATAGGATCACAAACATATGTGACTTAGTTTATGTTGTTTTTTATTATGTGGACACTTACTGTGACAACAATGGAGTCTCTTGCAACCAAAGCAATGATATCTGCACAAGAGACTATGCCAGGGCATTCAGCTTCAAGTAAGCTCTTCACTCTGTCAATGAAATCAAACCCTCTGACTGTCAAATTTGGAGGAGCAAGCTTTTCAGTTTGGTTCCCAGTACTTGAAGTAAAGTTCAGAAGAACAGATCCATCACAACCCTGAAAAAAAAAAAATTTGAAAAGCAGAATATCCTACAGAGAAAACATGTTTTGAAAAAACTTGGGCAAAACAGGGTTCTGTCGGGAAACTATGGATGTTCGAGTTTTTGCCCGAATTAACAGTATGCAAAGTGCAAACATAGGCATAGAGATTTGACAGTGGATATATACTAACCCTCACAAAGCAATCATGGAAGTGCATTCTTATCAGAGCTGCTGCTAGTGATGGGGCATTTGGAATGTGCTTATTGACAAAGTCCAACACAATCTTCTCAGCTTTTGGACAGCTCTTGGCATAGAAATTCATCTCCAGATCACCATGAACAGAGCCTACAAGCCCCAAAACACCCAGAAATAGTATCACAAAGTAGCCAAATGAACCCATTTGTGCCTGTGTTTAGGAGAATTTCTCTCTACTTTACAGGTACTTGTACCAGCTCCAAAAACATGGAAGCAAATTTATAGAACCTCAATTAGTGGTAATGGAGCTACAAGATGAAAAAAGACAACGGTAAAATTCTTGGTATTAGGTAACCCACATGTGCTAATTTATAATTATTTTAATTATAAATTAAAAAAATATTAGAATAATGGTTAGTTAACTTGTCCTTGGTTGGGCTCTTAAAAGCAAAATTTTCTTACAGCCTTAGCCGACAAACCTTTGTCTCATTTGTGAGCAAGATTACCAATTCGCCGCCCCTTTTTTTAAAACTTGTCTGATGAAATTTCGTGTGTTAATCGAGTTATGTTATATCATATTTGTATATATAATTCGTGAACTCAGAGTCACTCAATGCCGTAGTCTTGAAGCCACCGCTTTAGAACACCAAATTTTTAGGGTCCCATTTTAAGGAGGTTTTAAAAAGTTTAATGTTATTTTTAGAATTTCAAATAAAATATTTAGATCAATATTTATTTAAGTCTAATTTTATATTTAGTACCCCAAATAAAATTTTTAGACACAAGTTTCATTAAGTCTAATTTTATTTTTAGTAGTAGATTTAGTTTTAATCTACTTAAGTAGATCCACTTAGTTGTGAATTAAGTAGATTTTTAATTAAAAATCTATTTTAATTCACATCCCAGCAAAACAAAATCAAAAACCATTTCATTTTGTAACAACTTGTATAACACAAGATCAAGAAACCAAAGAGAATGAAAAACAAATATTTTTTTTTCCTTGTTTGTTATTTTCAAAATCGAATTATTTATATATTTAATACTAACTTGACCCATTTATATTTCGTATTAATTAGTCGCCTTATTTTCGCGACTAAAAAAATATATATATATATTTTCGCATTCTTATGGGTATTAACATTTTCAGTCAAAATCACATAAAATATTGCAATTGAAGATGGCTCAATGGTTTTGGCAAGTATGTTTGTACTATAGCAGATTAGGATAATGTATAAAATATATATATACCTGCTCCTAGAACATGAAAGACATCATAGGACTGAGTGTCCAATTTTTTTGGTCAATAATTGGTACCTGCTGTCATCCTCAGTAGCCAACCCAAAAAGATATTGAGGGTTTAATATATGAGAAATCTAATATTTAAAAATACATAATTTTTTTTAATATTTTTTTAAGGTACAAATTTTTTGTAATGTGATTTGTCAATTTGATTCTTAAAATATTTATTTCGTGTTTAAATAATCCTTACATAGACGGTCCGTTTGTCTAAAAAAAATGACACATTGTCACTTCTGTAAAAAAAAACTTAATATATTGTTTGATTAGAGACTAAAGTGACACGAATTAAAACTTTAGGAACAAAATTAATAAAATTAATATAATGAGGATTAAACTGACAAAACGGACATATTTTAAAAAATAAAAGTGCTAGTTATCCTTTTTTTTTTTTATTATTATTTTTAGTTGGAGGAATTTGGTTCTTTTTCCCCCTGGAAAGCAAAAGAAAAATGCTTTTAAATTTTAATAGATGTAACTTTTTTTTTTGGGCAATGGTATCCAGAGGGAATCAACCTTTCCTAGATGGGGCAAGCATAACTTCTTTTAAGAAGAATTCTTTGTTGAGTTTTTAAACACCAAACGTCACATTCACTGTTTGTTTTTATATATTTTTTAATAAAATGCATAAAATCAACATTCATAATTTTCACAATAACCCGACATCAAGTGTAGATCACAGTAAGAGCCTAAAAAAGTCAATAAACCCAAGCTCACACGCCACATCCAAAAGGCCCTACCATTTGAAAGAGTAGACCAGCTAGCTGATCACTACATTCACTATTTTTGCATGTTCTGCATTAATCTACAATTTTTTTTTTGTTCAACGATCAAAAGTGTTTAGATCAGTTTATACTTCGACTAATCCCTTCTCTGGTCAGGTCAAAGACAGACCATCCACGCCGGGATTAAATTATTCCTGGCACCAAGGGATTGTCAAGATTTGAACTCATGATGTTTGAGTTTACAACTCGCTCTTATTACTACTTGAACAACCCTTTGAAGTTACCTATCTACAATTTATTCAACCATCTCATTTATATCGCAAATGAGTTGCCCCTAGATCCATCATTCATTGGTTGAACAAATTTGGTATGGGTGCAACATTGGAATGTAAATGTGGATGTGATACCGTTTCCTATGTGAAAATTTTCTAAATTAAGAAAGTACCTTAAATTTGTAAAACAGTTGGACAAAGGATGATTTACTTAGGGTGCATTAGGTAACACGATGTTTTCGTTTTTTTTTTATTTTTTCTAAAATGAAAAATAAAAAAATATTTGGTGAATGTATTTTTTTTTTTTTTTGCTGATTTGTTTTGTAAGCAACTCAAAATATTGAAAACATGAAGATAGGTGTTTTCAAAAACAGGAAAAAAAAAAAGGAAAACACGCACTGGGAGGGGAAAGGGTTAAATGAGGTCTTTTCATCGAATTCCATTAGAAGCAATTTAAGAGGATGTTTGTTAGAGTATATAAAGTTATAAACATATTTTTCAACCACCTCTTCCACTCGTCTCTGTGTGTGTTTCTCTCTTTCTCGTCTATTACCGAAGAAGGTGCTATGTTCTCTTGTCTTTCGCCCGTCGAAGGAAAGTTTGGCGCTACTCTCTTCTCCAGCGCTGCTCTCTGACTTCGAAAAGGTAATACTTCTTTTCATTTTGGGAGAATTACATCCAGACCCCTGAAGTTTGTCACTTAATCACTCAGACCCCTGACATTTGAATATTACACACAAACCCCCTGAAATTTGTACTCACGTAACACTTAAATCCTTTCTGTAAATATATCTGTTTGATTAATTCCTATGAGATGGATCATTGCTGCGGTTAATTCCTATGAGTATATAGCTTCTTAGAGTTGAGATGAGTTATTTCTAAGATTTGATCTTTATTGGTAGCAAGTAGTTTGGGGACTGTACTGAAAATTATCTTGCGTTGATTTTTGTTGGACATGGTTGAGCTCTATTGCCTGAGAGAATGCCTTGAAATTTTTTCCCTTTCCTTGTAAACCTCCATCTTTTCTATCAATAAAAATTCAAGTTTTATTTTAATTTGTGCCTTATTTCATGAGTTGATGGATGTACCTGAGCCCCTTTGTTTTTTTTGGTCAGACCATCCGGTATCCGAAAGCCACTTTGGGCTCCGACTAATCCGGATTCGAGCAGGGTAGGACCACAAGGGCGGCAAAACTCTCCCTACCGAGCGCAACTGCGTTCCCAAGACTCGAACTCGAGACCTTGGTTAAGTTAGAACAGTCCCTTACCAACTGATCTAACGCTCGTTGGTCTGAGCCCCTTTGTGTGTCAACTGAATGGTACATTTTGGAGCCTAATATGTGTCACTAGTAAAGCTATGGTACTCAAGTCGGAATCGTACCTTTACTAATCTCGACCATCAATTTTAAATTAAATGATTTAATATTATTGATTGAAAAAATGATAAAAAAAAATTATGAGCGTGACATATTTTTATTGTTGAAAAGTAAAAATACGGTAGCGAAAAAAATACTTTTGGGTACCGTAAAAATTTGTATGTGTCACTTTCTTTTGGAACAATTTGTGTCGGGTGAACCGAATGACAGTATTAGCTCTTTTAACAACCATGAATAATATAGATAGATTAGGTGGTATCAAAATATGATACAATCTGTTAACACGATACTAAATTAGAGGATTTGAGTATTTTTTAAGTCACATTTTTAATAAACGAGTAGACCCGACCATAATTAATAAACGAATTGGGTATGGGTGAAGCCAATTAGAAAAAATATACAACACGACTTTTTTATATATTAATTATACACAGTATATACATGTTACGAACCCTGATAAGACACGATTCGTTAGACATGATTAATAATAAATCATGTATGAGTGACGTTTTTTTTTTATACGAACCTATTTTACGCGACACGATTGAGAAACCTAAGATAGATGCAGGGCCGGCCCAACCTATAGGTCACTAAAGCCATTGCCTAGGGCCCCCAAATTAGAAGAAAAATTTGGGGACTCAAATAAAATTTTATACAATGGTATGCAATCTAGATGTTGGGATATAATTTAAATACTCAATACATTTTAACAATTGAATTAACAGGGAGTGTTAACTTCAAATCAAATACAAGTAGTATTATTGTAAAATTTTTAGAACCTCTTTCGAAAAAAAATAAAGACCATAGAGTTCAACATAATTTTCTTATCTCGCCCGATGTTAATATTATATGAATTATCACTTTGCAGTCTTATTATTAAAATCAATTGTCTATCTTATAATAGGTATGAATAATGATTTTATATTTCTATAACTTAAATTTAAGGCTATTTATTGATCAATTTGTTTATAATGAATAGAATAACTATAAAATAGAATGAGTAGAAGTAATACACTATTTGAAACTAATCAACCATAGTTGTTTTACTAGTTAAACTAATTTTCAATTATGTTTTTCTTTATCTTCAACAAATAACATGTATCATTTGTATTTGACCTCCAAATTTGATTACGGTTAACACAATTTTTATTTGCAAAATTTTAATTTTAATTAGTATGTTGTATCTAAAAAAAAAAGACAAAACAAATAATTTTTAAATAAATATATTTTAATATTTTGATAACTATTTAATACTAATATTATTATTGAATAAATATTACTAAGACCCCACATAATATTTTTGCCTAGGGCCCCTAGTTGGGTTGGGCCGCCCCTGGATAGATGACCACTCAACCGAAGCATAAAGAGGAAAAAAGAATTTACTAAAACTAGAAAACATTGGCAGAAGTTGTACAAGTGTTATGCAACACATCACAAATCAATAGCAAAGCAAGACACGAAAACAAATAAGACACGAGAGATTACGTAATCTAACTCGAAAGTATAGATTCAGGGTTGAAGCGCAATTACTAAAAATCACTCTAAAATAGCAAAATGAAAATAACAAAACAATTGCTTCATTTTGCAATGAATTAGAATGTACATCACCAATCAATAACAAAGCAAGACACAAAAACAAATAGCACACGAGAGATTACGTAACTTAACTCGAAAGCATAAATTCAAGGATGAAGCTCAACTACAAAAAAAAATGACTCCAAAAATAGAAAAATGAAAACAACAGAACAATTACTTCATTCTACTACAGATTACGATATATGTATATATATCACCAAAAAATAAATAGCACACGAGAGTTACGCAACTCAATTCGAAAGGATAAATTCAGGATGAACCCCAATTATAAAACGTCACTCCAAAATAGGGAAATGAAAACAACAAAATAATTGTTTCGTTTTGCTACGAATTATAATATATGTAAGTATATCGTCTAAAAATAAATAGCACACGAGAGAATACGTAACTTAACTTGAAAACATAAATTCAGGGATGAAGCCCAATTATAAATGGTCACCCCAACATAGGAAAATGAAAACAACAAAACTATTGTTTCATTCTACTACTACGAATTACAATATATATATATATCACAAAACAATTCTTGTTTTTTTTTCTAAAACTCTAATTTTTCTAATTAGACAAAATTTTAAAAATATATATATATATATATATATATTTTTAAAATTTCTTTAGATCATTAGAACGGGTTACCCAAAAGAATTTATCCAACCTCCAAATGGGCTGTTTGGATGGTTTTTTTGGAAGGAGTTTAGATTGACTTTTATAAATCCTTATAAACTCAAATCACTCTTTACAAAGATGAGATTCATCATTCAATCCCGTCCATGCCCACGTTTGGTATGCCCACGAATATATCACTATTATGATAATATATTTGTATATAAATGATTATTTTGCCCCTTTATCAATCTAATCCAAACTCATGTTTGTATACGTATAGGGTATAATTGTCTTTTTGTATCCTAAACCCATTAACCTTCATCTGAAACCCATCCCCTCCCCGGATTTGATGAAACCCATGATCTGGAGTTTAAGGTTCGGGTCAATAGCGGGCTGAGCTTGGTAACTCAGACTTCAAATTTTTTGGCCAAACATAAGTTTTGTCTATCATTTAAACTATGTATCCTCAACCTATCTTCCAAAGTCCCCTCAATCCCACCTACCAAACAGCCCAAACAGCTTTATGCAGGGGCTTTGGATTGAGCCTATCAGCCTAGCTCTCTACTCCATGGGTTAAGGCTTAGTAAAACTTTTATTTTATATCAACGAATTATGTTAACTTAATTGGTTCGAATATCAATGACGTCGGATAAAATATATTTAAAATAAACATGTATCCTATTGTGTGTTTTAAAAAACAAAAAATCAATCCGAATATCATTTATAATCTATATTTTGTTGTTAACGGCGGTCTCAAATAAGTTCATCTAACGATCACTAACATCTCTCTTAAAATTATTCGCATTTCACCGTATTTTCAGACACGGATTACCCCTAGTGCTTTTAATAAAGTTGCCAGTTGAAAATGATCTTATGCCTGACTATGATGCGTGTGTTATGTGGCACTTTATTCTCAAATAAGAAATAACAAAAGAAAAGATGTTAGGCCTATGTTTCTGGATATAAATATAGGCCGCTTTATTCCTAATCACCCAAGACGTGTCCATGAAATATCTTCGGTACCAAACAATCAGGATTAATTAGTTGGAGAAAATTCTACACGCAAGGAATTTAAATTAAAGCTAACACAAAAATGGTGTTGGTATCAAGCAGCACCACATCATGAGTTTAAGTCACGTAAGGGGCAAGTAGAGTCGTCAAAGAGAAAGAGTAACCGTTGAGTCAGTGTAGATAAAGTGGACCGTTGTGAATGTCGGTTCTGAATGATATAAATTGTCATTATAGATACATTAAGGGGCTGTTTGGTAAGGGAGCATAGGGGACTTGGCAAAATAAGTTTAAGAAAAATAATTCAAAAGACTCCCAAAACCTCATGTTTGGATTGAAAATTCAATCTTGGGTTTTCAAACCTGGCCCGTAGTTGACCCGAATATTAAACCCATAATCATGAGTTTTGTCAAACCTAGGGGGATGGGCTTGGGAATATGTGTAAAGGGGTTAAGGATACAAAAGACAATTGTACCTCTTAACATGTGTATGAATTGGACTGATCAAGGGTAAAATAATCATTTATAAGACAAATAGTTGTTAATAATTATGATATATCCGTGAGTCCTACATATGTATGTGTTACATATCAAATATGGGTATGAACTGAATTCAATGTTGAATCTCATCTTTGTAAAGAGGAGTTTGAATTTGGAAGGATTTGAGGAAGCTGCTCTAAATTCTCCCCAAAAATCCATTCAAACAAACCCTAAGGGCCTGTTTGGTATGTGGGTTTGGGGGGGTTTTGAAACATGGGTTGGAGAATAAATCCCCTCAAACCCATGTTTGGCAAATACATATCTAGTCCAGAGCTTGAAACTCAGCCTGATTTAGGCCCAGTCATGAAACCCAAGTTCATGGGTTTCATGAAACCCAGGGGGGGGTTGAGTTTTATATGTGGATTAATGAGTTTCATATCCAAATGACATTTATACCCCCATATATCCTATATACCTTATATTCAATTGGTTAATGGGCAAAATAGTCATTTAAATATAAATATATTATCATAATAGTCATTAGTAATGTTACACTGACCAAATTAAGAGTCAAAATGACATGACAGCTGACTTGAGCTTCTTTATTTGGTGTCGTGTCATTTGGGCCCCAATAAAGACTCCAAATAATATGTTGTCATGTCATTTGAGCTCTTAATTTGGTCCCAAATTTTGGTCAGCATAGCATTACTCAATAGTCATATATCTCTGCGCATACCAAACATAAGTATGGACAATATTAAATGTTAAATCCCATCTTTGAATCTCATCTTTGAGTTTAAAAGAATTTGGTCAAGTCAATCCAAACCCCTCCCAAAATATATACCAAACATGCCCTAAAGGTATATACTTACAAAATTATAGGATGAAAAGTTGTGAATTATCAAGGTAAGCATTGTACGATTTTTTTTTTCCTTCAAAACTATGACAAAAAACTTGAAATTAAAAAATGAGAACGACAAAAAGTACTTGGAGAGATGAACATGGACCGTGGCTTGACATGACTAGGGCAGGCCTAACAATACTTGAGATTTAGATTAAAATTTTAGATGGAGTCTTAAATTATTTTTAGATGAATAATTCTATTTATTTGTATTTATATTTTTAAATTTTAAATATTCAAACTCATATCTAAATTCGAGAAAATAAAATTCAATAAATAGACCAGAGCAATTGAGAATTCAAATAAAATGAAAAATAGATTTTTGTGATTTTTTTGTAGAAGAATATGGTATGATCTTTTTTTTTTTTTTTTAATGCGGATAAATTTATGATTTAAAGAAAAATATTTTTAATTTTTTTTATCGTTTGACTTAACATTCAAAATTTATATATATATATATTTTAAAAATTTAACCATATGATTTTTTAAGACATATATGAATGGGAGTCCTAGGCGACCCCCTCACGCCTAGGGGCGGAGCCAGAGCGTAGAACACGACGAATATAGCTAGTGTGACGGATGTCATCGTACAGAATCTAATGCTATTCGGTTTGCGACAGATGACTAATGAAGATGTTTTAGAGCTATGAAGTGGATTTTGGTGACACAATCTGTTGTTGCTTGGCGAAGTGAGTGTCAAGTGTTTGATAATTTTGAGTTCCGAATTTTTTATATTGTACAACAAATCTTAAAGTCTTGTGGAATAAACTTCAACAAACAACTATCGAGTGGGGTGGTCCAGTGAAATATTGGTTAAAAAAGTTAGAAGTTTGAGTCTTAGAGTCTACATTGAGGCGATTGTTATGCTAAGTTCGTTTCTGAAAAGAATAACGAGCGCGGTCAGGAGCCTCATGATTTTAACAGTAAGGATCTATCGGAGTAATCTCTGAGAGCTTTCTTTGCTCTCACCTCTTTTTTACAAGCAAAAAAAAAAAAAAACTCAACAAACGATATTGTTATAGAGGGACTTTGTCAAAAGAATCCAATGCACGGTCTCTCTCGCCTTTGCCCAATGAAGTTGTACAGGCCATTTGCGAGGGACAGACATGGGCAGTGAGAGATCCCAATTTTGTGGCCCCGTGCCAGATGGGTTGGGCCAATTAAGGCCTGCAAAGATGGCCCATTTGATAGGGCCATATCATTTTTTAATTTTTACAAAAATCAAAATGGATAATTGGTTGTGAGTAATTTTTGTAAAATTTATTTGGCTTTAAGTACTATCTTCAAACTTATACTTCATTAAGTCTTCTTTTTCATCAAATAGTTTTCAATAAATACACATTTTAAAACATTTCAAATTCTTTTTGGAATGTATTCTATAATTATCCTTATCATAAATATTGTCTATCATTGTTAGTTTCAATGTTTTTAAATATAACAACTCCTTACTTGAAAATTGTGCTAGCATTAAAATTATTTTTTTATCTCATATATATATACATATCTATATATATGTGTGTGTGTGTGCGTATTAGTTATTTTCCCGTGCCTGAAAGTATGAAGTAATAAAAAAATGGTTAACAATAAATATATTTGTATTTACACTCAAAATTAAATCATAAAAAAAAGAGATAAAGAAATATAAACACCGGTTGTAGTGGGAATGAGCGGTGATAGTGATGGTGGGCGACAATGAGAGTGATAGTGATTAAATTTTTGTTGAACGTGTTACTTTTTTATATATATATATTGAAAGGAACATAATTTTAATGCTACCACAATTTTTAAGATATGAGTTGTTAATACTAATACAATTCTCAATTTAGGAGTTGTTAGTTTTTTCAAACAAGTTTTGACTAAATATAATTATTGAATGTATTTTGGACAATGGAGATTAAAATTGACTTATCTCCAAATAAGTTTTTTGAGTGTACTTAAACCCAAATAAGTCTACAAAAAAGGACTGGCCTCCTAAGCCCGAATCAAAAAACTTTAAAAACATTTTAATTTTGATTAAAAAAATGAAAAAACATTTGAAAAGGAATATGCTAATTCCGGTACGATTGATGAATAGGCCGTAGGCTCTAGGTTTTCGGGGTGGGCCATCCCACCCACCCTCTGTTCCGTTGCTATTGACCAAAAAAGACAATGCCTTCATATTTCAATCCTAGAGGCCAACAACGAGTGTGTTTATTTTCCAAGTCTATGTATGTAAGGGCGTAGCGAATAGCATTATTGTCACAGGCGCCATTTGTGCTTATTTTCCGAATAAGAAGGCTATTAGGTGGGATAGAGTAAAATAGTATGCGAGATTCACTTATATCTTACGAGTGTGTTTGGTTTAGGTATTAGATAGTATCAGATTAAACAAACTCGTCCATCCAATGCCCATCAATCCAGGCCTTAGATTAATTATAGCAATAATGTCTCTTTATCTTATGTTTGGTTCAAGTACTAAGAAGTGGTGAACTTTATATTTATCCCATCCAATACTTTATTTGGATAAAGTATTGAATGATGGTATAAACATTAAATTAGTAAAGAACCCTCAAGATAATTATTAAAGATTCTCGAGGATAAAAATATTTTTTGTCAAAACATACTCCAACCGAACTATTGAAACCTACCAAATAGGTTGGTTTATTTAAGAGACTCTATGTGGGTTTAATTAAAAGGTTATAAGTGGGTTTAAAAATACTATTTATCTAGGCCGGAAGTATTTTTAAGTGATAATACCAAAATCTAAATGTGTATCCAAATAAGGGAGTAAATAGAATAAGGTATTATTTTGTCCAAACTTCTCTCATAATACTTTGTTCTGTCTTTTATGGTCAGTATTATTTTTCGGGTTGAAATTTTTTTTTTTTTTGTGTCATTGATTTGAAATTTGAAGTGATATTACAGTATTGAAAGCTAAGAAGTCAGAAAAGCATAAAGAAAATAAAACTAAAGGCCATTGCCTTGAGAAGACAAAAAGGCCAAAAACCACCACCTACTTGGTATAATAAGCGGGTATCGTGCTCACCAACGGTATAATATACACAATGACTATAATACCCCCTTTTCACACATGTCACATATAAAGGTTCAAATTTCACTTTTTTGCAATAAGGTTAAAATTGTCATTTTGAATGGAATATGTCATCTGACAATCATTTTTTTGGTAGATCTCACATAACCCATTTATATGTAGACAAACAAGAGGTTGCGTTTTTTTTTTTTTTGATATTGAAAAAAAGGGGTAGGGGTAAGGAAGAGCGCCCCTCGACCAATTTGTTAGGCTCTCACTGGTGGGATCATAAAGCCCCTGACCGCGCCTGGAACACCTCTCGGGATCAGACCTAACTAGGATAGCATAGCGGTCAACCACCGAACTCTAATGAGGACTCCAGGACTCGAACTTTCAACTTTTGGGTGAGGAGTAAGGTCAGTACCACCACTAGACCACCCTACTCGGTGGTAGGTTGCGTTGTATAGGAGTGCAATACGGATACAAATTTCTCACCGAATAAAGAACAAGTACCCATTACACAGAAAACACATAGAGAAGTTTTCGAATAGTCATTGTCTGAAGAGACATATGAGAGTTTTTGGAAGACGGTTTATGATGGTACCACAAAATATCTAAGGATGAGCTCGATTCCCCAGGTCATGCTTACCAGCTCAGAAGCTCAGCTAATCAGTATTACTTGTGGACCTCGACTTTATACCTCAACTCCCTGTGTCCATATCTCAAGGAAGTTTGTTCAAAGGACAGCTGGATCCCACCAAGTCCCTCATCTTTCTCTCGTCAATCACCTAACATGCGCAAGTCTCGTTGCGCAATAAGGGGCAACCGTTATGAGGAAGGGGCGAGAATCTCGTCCCAGATCAAGCAAAGCTCAGGAACATCTATAAATAAGAGGCAAAGCCCTCTAGAGAAGATATAACCATTGTAGCCTTACAAAATATTCTCCGTAAACCACATACAGTTATTAATAGATTTAGGAGTAAGAGACTCACTTAAGAGTGGATTAGCCGAGCTCCCGAACTGGTGAACCACTATAAACACTGTGCGTCATCATCCATTAATCCCCAAAAAAAAACCCTATCATTTAGAGCCTTGAAATTCAGACTGAACTGTTCAGTGCACCTTATATTCATACCTCTGTCGAGTCGCGTTAATAACATCATCAGTTTATATTGTTATGAAAGTGCTATCATTTTATTGATGACAAAGTATCATTGTCGTTAGATCACAAAAGAAATGGTTGACTTTTGACGACGTTAAAAAGATTTTCAAGTTAATTCTACAATCCGTTGAGGTTCAGGGGCGGCCCTTGACATTTTGGGGCCTAAAGCGACAACTAAAAAAAAGGTCTTTTATTTTTAAAAATAATATTTTATTTAAAATTTATTCTTCTTACTTTTTGAGTTGCAAAAGTACTAATTAAGGTTTTATATTCAAGTTTTACTGTCATATCTTTTTCGATTGATAGTATTGCTAACTCATTTAATCTTTCTTGTGACATAGTTGATCTTAGATAAGATTTTATCAATTTTAATTTTGAATTTTTTTTCTGGAGAAGCAACATTTATAGGAATTGTCAATAATATTCTATAAGCTATGCATGTATTTGAAAAAGAATTTAATCGTTTTATATAATTTAATATTTCAATTAGAGTTATGAAAACAAATCTAAACCATCAACATCAGAAAAACTATCATGTTTAAAAAAAAACTCATGATCAAGATAATGTTTTTTTAAACTATCATTTCCTAATGATTTTAATTTTTGTTTAAATTAAATAAAAAATCAAATATATTTTCATATATTTAATATTGTTCAAATCTACTCTTTAACGAAGAAATAGCTTGATCTACTATGTATATAAAATAATCAATTCTAAAAGATTCTTCAACAGATTTTGTTACTTCGTCATCAACAATCTCATCAAATTGTTTCTTCCTACGAATTGTACGTTTTTTACGAAATGTAGGTTCTATTCCCATTTCAATTGCAATTTCTTTAGATGAAATCATAGCATTTATAAATCCATTTTCTCTATATTTTTCAAAAAAAGAAATGAGACATTTTAATTGATCTATAGCAACATCAATATGCATGTCTTTTGATTGTAAATGTTTACCAACTAAGTTGACAGAAAATAAAATATCATACCAAATAGTCATGCTTAATAAGAACTCAAAATTTTCAATCTCACGTGTTGCTAAACAATTAGCTTCACTTCTTGTTTTAAGATTTTCACTAGTTTCTCCTAATTGTAACAATGCATCTCTTATACTTGGAGCTTGAAATTTAATTGCTTTAACACTTTCAATTCGACTTTCCTAACGTGTTTGTGGCAATGATTTAAGAGTTAAACTCAGTACATTATCTTGCAAAAATTTCCATCGTTTTGTAAAAGAAGCAAATAATGAATATATGTGTTGTACTACACCAAAAAATGACTTAGCATTGGGACAAGAGTTAGCCATATCGCAAAGTACTAGGTTTAGATTATGACAACCACATGACGTGTAAAATGCTCTAGGATTTATATTTAGAAGAATTTTTGTACCCCTTGATGTTTTCCTTTCATGTTAGATCCATTATCATACCATTGTCCCCGTATATCATTAATATCAAGTTCGATGTTTGTTATTGTATCTATGATTTTGTCATAAATACATTTTCCACTTGTATTATCTACTTTAAGAAACTTTAAAAAGTATTCTTCTATTTTTGTTAGACTTGTTGAGATATCTACACAACGTAATATGAGAGACATTTGTTCTTGCTGACTTACATCCGGAGTACAATCAAGTATAATTGCATAATATTTTACCTCTTTAATTTTCTTAATAATATTATTTCTAATTTCATTTCCTAATAGACTTATCAATTCATTTTGTATCTTATGTCCAATATAATGGTTATGAATTTCATCATGTTGAATGTGTCGGATGTGTTCTTGCATTATTGGATCAAATTCTGATATCATTTCAATTATACTTAAAAAATTTCCATTAGTTTCTTGATATATCTTTTCATTTTTTCCCCGAAATGCCAAATTATTTTTACCAAGATTCTTTACGACCGCAATAATTCTCACTAATACGTTTTTCCAATATTCTTTCTCTCTATTAATTTGTTCTTGGATGGTTTTATCAATTGTTTCACTTTTTAACAATTTTGTTTCTAAATCAACCCAAGTATTCATATTAGTAATATGTTCATTAGATGTTTCATGACTTTTAAGTTTAACACTAAGATTTCTTCAATTTTTAGTCCCTTCATTAGCTAGCTTACTTGTACTACGATTCTTATTAAACAACTTACAACAAAAACAAAATACTCTATCCAAATCTTTTGAATATACTAGCCATCTTCTATCATGTGTCTCCCCATTTGCTAATTTACGAATATAGTGTATAGTAGAAGAATGTCTAGAAAACTCGTCTTTGGGAAAATCTAAATCATTATTTCTAATAGGACATTTTTCTACTAATAAGTCTCTTAGTTTTGTATCAATATTATTCCATTGACTTGGATCATAAATATTCATAGCATTATAATTACTTGTTTCATTAAGATTTTCATGGTCTAATTTTTTTGTTTGTTCTTCATCATCTATTGTCATATTACATGTTTGACTAGAATTGTGCATATTTTTCTTTAGTATCTTTTTTTTGTATTATATTATCATCTTCTAATTCATTGGGAGTAATTATTAGTTCATTTACTAAATTTTCACCTATATTTTTTGTTAAATTTTTTTTTGTTACTAGTAACAAATTTATCAAGAGATCCGTTTTGAGATTCCATTAATTCATTTTTTTTTTTTTTTGATCTTTTCACATCCACTCGGTTGTTTTCTACTTGTCATACTATCAAATATTAACTAAACAATCACAAATAATGAAATAATCATACACAATCTATATTAAAAAAAATATAATAAGAACTTTAAATAAAAAATTCAAAGCATAGAATAATAACACCTAATTTATTGTTATTTTTTTATTTTCCCGCGAAATCCGATTCTCACCGTAGCAGAAGCCAAAACAACGCCTCATCCAACAAAAAATAATGCCAAAGTGAAGTCCCTGTCACAGAAACAAATTTTACCATGGAGAGAGGAGAGAAAGAGGTCCCCCAACCTTTGTTGGCTAGCGCGCTCGAGAGAGAGGGAGGCTGTTTTATCTCTTGGCATTTCCATATTATTTTACCTTGGAGAGAGGAGAGAGAGAAGTCCCTCAACCTTTGTTGGCTAGAGAGTGAGAGACAGAGAGAGAGGGTCTGTTTTGCCTCTTGGCCTTTTCAAATTATAAGGATAAGGAAAGAGAAAGATAATGGTAAGGAATGAGAGATTAGAAGAATATAAGGATAAGAAAAGAGAGGATTGAAGAATATAAGGAGAAGGAAAGAGAGAGCAGAGAGGAGAGAGGAAAAAGAAAGATAAGGATAAGAAGTGAGAGGTTAGAAGAATATGTTGAGAAATGTGATATAAAATATTTCTAACAACTGTACATCACTTTTATAGATATATATATTTTTTAATAATTTTTTTGGTACATGGGCTGAAGAAATAAACCCAAACAATCTAATTTAAATCTATCTTTTAACTTTTTTGTTGGGCTTCAATTTTTATAAAATTGATTTTTTATTTTGGATTAGTGGTCATAATTATAAGGGTTTTTTTGAGTATAATTTCAAATTTTATAGTAGAGCTCAACTTGTGCTCGAGCTTGGCCACTCAATGTGGTACCGAACTTGAACATACTTAAACTCGATAAATTCTGCTTGATTAACACTCCTTTGTGAGCTAGTATCAAATGTTAGATTAGGCGACTCATAATTTTTTTTTCAAGGGTGCATTATGGGTTGTCGTATCATCTCCACAACCTTTGCTACACCGCTCTATTTTAATGCGTGAAGGAACTACTTGTATATAATGGGACGCACTTAAATTCATGGTATGTGATCCAACCAAGAAAAGAAATTGAGAGATAACGTATTAGAGGGATCACGTGTAACTGAAATAGAGAGTAGGACCTATAAAACTGTTCTAATAGAATAAGAAGGGTTACTCCACCGTCAAGTGACAGGCCAAACTCGAGTGTTTTCAGGTTCAACAGCCTCAGGGTTGCCACCGACCGGAAACAACCTTCCCCAAGAACCAGAAGGACATACACATTCACTTATAATATGCAAATTGCAAAACATAGAGTAAGGAACAGCTTTGCATGTATTACATGCTCAAACGTGTTAAGTGGAATATATAAATAGGGTTATCAAGTTCAACCCGAATATATAAATCGAACTTAATTCGAATATTAAATAAGGCTCAACCCGAACATAGTTAAAAATAAATATATAAATTAATAGATTCAATAGCATAACTTATTAATAGGGTTTACATTTTGCAATTATTTTAACGAACCCAACCCGAATTCTAATCCGAAATTAGTCCAAATTAAATAACTCGAACCCAACTTGAATTTTAACTCGAAATCAGCTCGAATTAAGTAACTCGAATTCAACCCAAACCCGCCCAAATTCAACTTGGACATTACTCAGGTTGAGTACCTCGGATTGATATCAGGTTAAGATTAGAGTTGATGATTATATACCTAAATTTGGGCTAGGTTGTCTCGTCAACCTAGCAATTTATGCCAAACCTAGTTATTCAGACACAAAAAAAAAAAAAATATACAATTCTTCAGCAAAGTGATTCACCAATATAACAAAGTTAACAAAAAGTAATTAAATAGAAAAATCAAATAGGAAAGACAGCATTTAATTAGTTGATGAATGCACATTGTTTCCTGATTTCACCAGACTTGCCAGTGAGCAACCCAATCTGACCCATCTTCACCATGGCAGGTCCAAAGTCTTTCAAAAAAGTGGATCCACTTGAAATCTGACTCAGAACATAAGCTTTTGTTACACTGTCTGAGAGAAGAGCTCCATCAGAGTGAAACAGTCCTCTTCTTTTACTTACCATAGTGTAATAACTAGTGTCAAACTTTTGGGAGCTGCCGGGATCCATCTGAACGATCGTCGACAAATCGCCCGGCTTACATATTTTCTTCAACACAGCTGCATAGTTGGGATCAATTGTTGGGTCAGTGTCACCTTTGCCAGTGAAGTTGTACAATCGGATCGTGACGGCCGGAAAGCAGTGAGAGATCCCTATGGTATGGGCTCCTGTAAGAACAAAATTAAGTATCATTCAAGTTAAAATTTGATATAGAATATTAATTATTGATCCTGGAGGACTTTGATCTGTAGTAAGTTTTACATTACCAGATAGGACAACAAGGTCTTTTACACTCAAACCCTTTGAGCCAAAAGATGAATTTAGTTGAGTTATATTGGAAAATGGAGATGGCAGGTTTTTCAAGGCATTTTGGGCCGTTGACACTCTTCCGTCCCTTCGTCCTGTGGGCACTGGCCATGATGGTCCTTTGATCTGGAAGAAAATCACCACTTTAGCGAATATTGAATGACTGCATATAAATGTTGATCGAGAATAATATAGGCATCATTTGATAACGCTTTGAAAGTAATTTTTTTTTCTTAAAAAATTTATTTGATAAAAAACTTTATCAAACAGTATGGTAAGTTGGTAACTAGTCTATCGTATTAGTTACCAGTGAAACTGCATCTCGAGTGACCAAGGCGAGGATGTCAGCACAAGAAACAACTCCAGGGCACTTTTTTTCTACTGCAGATTTCACAGCATCAATCACTTGAAACCCTCTTAAACTTGTGTTGGGGGCTGCATCTTTCTCGGCTTGGTTGTTCTTGGTGGAGTTTATGAGAACAGAACCATCACATCCCTGCAACCAAAATGCGTGAAAGATTCATATAAACTATATTTGCCATTGTTATCGCAAAGTGACTGATCTCATGTTCGAACCCAAAACCTCAAAAGAAAAAGAAAAATCCAAAAACAAACAGAAAACAACATATGATTACGTTAACAAAACAGTCATGAAAATGCATTCTTAGCAATGCAGGGGCAAGGCTTGGTGCTCGAGAGATGTAATGAGCTGTTGTGCTCTTGATAATGGCCTCGGCGGAGGGGCAGGTCTGTTGGTAGAACCCAGCTTTCAAGCCTTGAGCATTTGCAAGATCCAAGACAAAAAGAACAAGAGTGAGGTGAAAAAAGATGAGAGAGAGAAGCTTTGGACTTGTCATTGTCCTCAACCACGAGCCAGTAATGTATTTGATTCTGTGCTCTGAAATGCTAGAAAACACATCAAACGCTAGTATTTGTAGTTAAGCTGAGGGTTCAAGATCAATACAACGCTGCCATTGACACGGTATAGAAAGTTGTTGATTTCAATTTGGTGTTGTCTGAAATGAAACTGTTGAGTTCTAATAAAAGAACTCTTGAGTTTGAAGCTGACATGGCTTCAAATTTAAGGTTTCATAGCATAGCATAATGTAAACTGGGGAAAAAAGAACAAAAAGGTGAAATTTTGAATGCATTTATTTTAGAGCAATGCTATTATGACATAATTTACTGATCTAATTTGTTGACCTAATTCACTATGACATTTGAATTGACTGTGAGCTCTATCAAACATTAAAATTTAATGTTGATCTAATGGTTTCATTGAAACCACATCATTATATCAACAAATTAAGTAAGATTTTTAGGTCCAAATAAGATTACAATTTGATCATTAGTCGACCACTGAATTACCAACCTATAGAGGGAAAAACATCACTAATTATTCTCTCATAACTAATAGGACTTAAAAGATTGTTGCTTGGTACAACGACAAAGATGTAAAGCCAACATTGTTAGTTCGTGAATTCCAACGTTAGAAAACCTATTTTGGTTAAATAATGTCAAACTTTAGATTAATACCTTGTTCATGCCTCTTAAAACCCTTGATTATATGGGTATTGTATTGGGTGACAACATTTTCTTACCACCTTATACTCGTAAGTGAACCTGAGGAAAGCTGGGGCTAGTATAGAACTATGCATGAAACTAACTGTTTGGATTTGACATGCAATCTAATCCTAGAGAGTAATAACTAATAAGAAATGGGAAGGACACCTTTACACGGCTTATGGTTGAGATGGTTGACTTTATAGGTACCGTGGCCAAACGTGTGTTAGTTCAGGGGAATCTTAGTTTTATAATCCTACTGATTGAGTTGATTTAAAAAGGCCAATTGGAGTTAGACATTCTCTCATTGTCTTCGACAGTTAGACAATCTTTAACATTGACTCAAATATAGACTCAAATTTAAATTTGAGTTAAAATGTCCCAAAAAAACTTCTCTAATTTTGAACTCAAACTTATACCAAATCAAGACAAAACTTATTTTAGACCCAAATTGAAGCAGATTTAAATTTTATACAAAATTTCTAACAGTATATTTTTAACCTATCCAAAACTAAAAGACTTCTTTGACAATTTGTTCTTTGCCTCTTCTTGCCTCTCTCTACTACGCTGCTTCCATCGTCGACCACCACTTAAGCTTTCACAAATCATTTGAAACCCTGTAGGTAAGTTTTTTCTTTTTCATCTTTCATTTTCTTGATTTCTTATATTTTTCAAAACCATAATCTCACTCATCTTTTATACTATATAAACCCTAAACTTACCCATCAATTTTTTTTTTTTTTGATTTCTTCGAGTTAAATACTATAGGTAATATAATTTCAGATTACCGATTCTTCCTGAAATTTTAAACTTTCGTTACCCACAAATTTAGATAATTTGTCATTTTATTTCTTCAATCTTTCATTTTTGTTAAAAACGTATGTTTTTGTGTTATTCAGATCAGACTCATGTCAAAATAGTTATATTTTTTTTTCTTTATCTGGGTTTATAAAAAATGATAAATCAACGAGTTTTTAGTCCAATGATACTCCTTATCTTATGAAGGTTTTGCCTTCTTGAGGTCAAGGGTTCAAATCCTCCTCCCCCTCCCCCTCCCAAAAAAAAATAAAAAATGATAAGAGATTGGAACAATCTTAGAATTCTGGAGTGGTTTCTTTATTTCCATGTAATTTTCTATACGTATTCATTTTTTTTTTTAATTATTTATTTGTGGAGAGATATGAAAGTTTCATTTATTTTATCAAATATCATGATTTGAATGACACAATTTTTTTTTTGTTTTTGAATTTTGGGATAATAAAGGAATTTTTTAAAAGATTTGAATAGATATTTGAGTTTGTCCATTGTAGTACTTTATACCAAATCAAGTTTTTTACTCAAATTTAGACTCAAATTTGAGTCAAAATTTGAGTCATAGGTGGAAATGCTCTTACATGGCGTTCCCAACTTCCAACACCAAGAGAGAGAGAGAGAGAGAGAGAGAGAGAGAATTATACAATTCGAACTGAAGAACTTCAATGCACTGAGAAATGGTCAATCTTGATAACGTAGAAGTCAAGTAAATTTTATAGATTAAGAGAGATGATTTGGAGAAAATCATTTGGACGGCTAAACAGACGAGCTGAGAGAGAGGGGGACATAATGCTAATAGCCACTTAATATTATGTTTGGACCAAGGCGGATCTACCTTAGGGCCAGGTTGGTCCTTTGCCCATCCTCATTTTTTGCTAAAAATTCACCACACACATACAACCTTTGCCCACCCTCATTTTTTGCTAAAAATTCACCCCCCCCCCCAACACACACACACATCTGTGAGCCCTAAGGTAGATCCGCCTTGGTCCTGGGACCTAATCTATTTGATGATACACAAAAGTGAATTTATGCACCACTGGTCGAGTAAGTAATATGAGTAATAAATGCAATAAATATAAATATGAAATTAACACAGACAACACACAAATATAGAGTGGTTCAGTTAGACTGACCTACTCCACTTTGAAAGCGGTAACAGTGGCCGAAGGACTTTATTGATAAAGTAATTGAGGGGAGAGCACGAGTAAGCTCTAGGTATGGTGAGGTAGTTATGAGAGAGATAGTTGTGTGAGGGATGTAGAGGTGTGTCCCTCATGTGTAGAGAGGGCTTACAATTTATAGGCACAAAACTTTAGTTGAGGTAGTGGCGTGAAGGGATAAGTGACTAGTCCTTCAGAGTGGATAGCTACAACTAAAGATTGGAACAATTAAAGATAGTTTTGATTTCAGAATAATCGTCCCGATATTTACTCCCCACGTGCGCTGATCTTGTTGGACTCCTTGAACTTTGGACTGTGCCGGATCTATGAGCTGGACTTGACATGCTTTGTAGCTGATATGGGCTTACCCAAGAATTTGGTCTGGATGCAGCTGGATCTGGGCTCATCACTATTAATCTAATTTGATGATTTAATTCAATATGACATTTGCATTGACTGTGAATGCTATCAAATATTGAAATTTGATGTTGATATAATAGTTCCAATAAAACCACATCTGTCACGCCCCATCCCGGTCTCCCAAGGATGAGATGCGACTAGGTTGTAGATACACCTGTTTACGTATATATAATCTGGATTAATAAAATATTAAATAATCCCACAGGTGCAACAACACCACCCATCGCCCTAATCATTAAGCATGGTGGTAAAACCTGTCTCATAACCTGTACCATATATATAACACCTGTACCAATTGTTTATTTCCCAGGTTATAGACATATACAGAAATCCCACACCCACATAGCATACGTCACCAAGTATGCTTGTTGAGTCTATATAAAAATACATACCATTAACCTACCATAATAATCTCTCATAAATAAACTAGACAACTCAGCAAAATAAATACACAATAACCTGAGTAGAATCACACGAACTTCGTTAACCCACTAGACACAATTCAACCGACTGGACAGTGGACTGATCTGAAATTTTCCTCTACAATACCTGAAAAAGAGAAACTATAGGGGTGTGAGCTAAACCACGCGCTCAATGAGTATACATGCTGTATATGAAATGGAAATGATAGTAATACACTGAAGTAGGTAGATACACGTATCAAACAACAGCATCATTCCAATTTCAAAGAATTCACAAGCCACATCACATTCACACTACCCCTCATCGGGTAATCGATCCCACATGGATCCGTGTCTCCCGAACCTCCCGGGAACACCACAGTGCTAGCACATCACTGCACGCCCAGTGATCAGGCATCGACGCCCCTGTCTCAAACAGTGCGCCACATTCCACAATACACAATACAAAACATCAATCAATCACATAAGCACATAGCACATAATCCTGGAGAATTATTATTACATTCTATCATTTCCTATTATCTTATAATAGAATTTCCAAAACATATAAAGATATACACCCACCTCAAAGATTCAGATCTACGACCCTTCGGTCCTATCGGTAGATCCTTTCGGTGTTACCGTATTTGTTCCAATACCGACAGTCTCACCTGCTCCACCTAACACATTTATAATTACAATATCAATATGTTTATCACACATAATAATTAATTATGCACTAATACATGCAAAGTGATGCACCCCAAAATGCCCCAGTAACTCCAGTTACCGCACTATCAACTCACACCTCGCACTTTTATTCTAGGGATCACATTTTCTCCCCAAATTTCCAAAATCAATCACATTAATCATAATTAGGATTAAGTAGGTCAAACACATTGACCGAGGGTCCATTTTCACGTATTTCGACCCCGAATCCTAAAAACTGCACTTTTGGCATTCCATATATTTCGCACCGGATATTAAACTCGTTTGCATTCAAAAGTCGCATTATCATGTCAAGCATCATTTAAAAATGTAGCCTACAAAATTCCAGGTTGTTCGGATTAAAATGTACACATGTGATAATAACATTTAGAAATTAGGGTTTCGGCGTTACCGGCACCCATTTCCAACTTCTATCGTACATTTCTTTTAAAAAAAAATTATATTTAAACTCACATACCCACTAAATTATTTAAGTCAGCCCCCTAATTGCACTTTTTAAATCACCAATTTCACTCCTATAGTTCCGGTTCCAACCTAGCCCAAAAACATACCGAATATCTCAAATAGCCATTTTTCACATTTTCCTCACATTTAGTTTAATACCCATTTGGAACCCATTTTTAACAGGCCATTAATTATGCTAAATATATTTAATTATACTCATACAAAATCTGTTTCGACATTACTCGAAATCAGCCCATGAAATTAAATTATAAACAGCTCAATAAAATAGCTCATATACTTAAATTAAAATAGCCTACTAATTAAAACATGTCAAGACAGCCCCCTAAATTAAATTAAAATAGCCACTAATTTACAATAAAATAGGCCACATATTTTCGTACATAAGAAAATTAATCATAAATCATGCTTAAAATTAATTCTACATACCTTTCTTGCTCACGGTTCAAATAGACCCACGCACGTATATTTCTTTTCTTCTTCCTTTCTTTTTTTTCTCTTCTTCTTCACTCTTCCTCACTCTCGGTTTCTCTCTTTTTCACCTCACGGTTTCAGCAAGAAACCAGACACACACACACACACACGGTTTCATATATTAAACACACACACACACACCCCTTTATATTTTATTCATACACACACACACTTTACACCTTAAGACACACACACACATACACACGGCTTGCATGCACACACACACGGCACACCAAAATTTTTCTCATGCCAACACCTGTAAAGGTGATTTAAAGTAATGGTTAATTACTCTTGCCTCCCCCCAAGTTTTTAAGTGATTTCAAAATTGACCCACTAATATTTTCACACATAAAATTTCTATAAATGGGTCTCACTAATACATCATTAATGGAGTCCACATACCCAATGTATGCTCACACACATCATGGCTATGAAAGATTTATTTTAATTAATCCTTTATTAATTTCACGTAATTGCAATTTAGCCCACATAATTATGTTAATATGCATGCAATGCATGATTGGGTCTCACAACTCTCCCCCACTAATAAAAATTTCGTCCTCGAAATTACTTACCTGGACCAAACAAATGAGGATATTGAGCCTGCATACTCTCTTCAGTCTCCCAGGTTGCTTCCTCTACTGAGTGACTACGCCATAATACTTTTACCAACGGTATAGTTTTCGTGCGTAATACCTTCTCCTTCCTACCCAAAATCTGAACCGGCTGCTCCACATAGGTCAAATCCTCAGCTAATTCCATCGGTTCTGAAGCCAACATATGTGATGGGTCAGGCAAGTACTTTCGTAGCATAGACACATGGAATACATCATGCAACCTGGACAACTCTACTGGTAACTTCAACCGGTATGCAACAGCTCCAATCCGCTCCACAATGCTATATGGGCCAATATACCTAGGGGCCAACTTCCCCTTCCTACCAAAACGAATGACCTCCTTCCAAGGTGATACTCGTAGAAATACTTGATCAGCCACCTTAAATTCCAAATCACGTCGGCGATTGTCTGCATAACTCTTCTGTCTGCTTTGTGCACCCCGTAATCTTTCCTAGATAACTTTAATCTGATCTGCAGTCATCTGCACAATCTCCGGACCCAATAATTTCCTCTCACCCACTTCACTCCAGCACACTGGGGTCCTACACTTCCTTCCATACAAAACTTCATATGGTGCCATCTCAATTGAACTCTGGTAACTATTATTATAAGCAAATTCAATCAAAGACAAATAATCATCCCAGTTACCTCTAAGGTCCATGACACAAGCTCTCAGCATGTCCTCCAATGTCTGAATAGTACGCTCTGTCTGTCCATCTGTTTGTGGGTGGAATGCTGTACTAAACTTCAAAGTAGTGCCCAATGCAGTCTGTAAGCTAGGCCAAAACCTCGAAGTAAACCGTGGATCTCTGTCAGAGACAATAGATACTGGTACACCATGCAGTCTCACAATCTCATCAATGTACAATCTAGCTAACCTGTCAAGAGCATAGGACATCTTAATAGCTAGAAAATGAGCAGACTTTGTCAACCTATCAACGATCACCCAAATGGCTTCATGTCTTTTCTGCGTACGGGGCAAACTACTCACAAAATCCATAGTGATATGCTCCCATTTCCATTCTGGAATCGGTAGAGGCTGCAATAACCCTGCTGGTCTCTGATGCTCAGCCTTCACCTGCTGACATACCAAACATCGAGCCACAAACTCAGCTATCTCTCGTTTCATCCCAGGCCACCAATAATGCTCTCTCAGGTCACGATACAACTTTGTACTACCTGGATGCATAGCATATGCTGAACTATGGGCTTCCTCAAGAATCTCTCTTTTTAACCCTGCATCGTTAGGTACACACAATCGAGATCCAAATAATAAAACATCAGCACTATCAACAATAAAATCAGTCTTCACTCCAGTCTTCACCTCTTTCTTCAATTTCTCAATCTGACGATCAAACTGTTGTGCCTCTCTGATCCTGTCCACCAACACTGGTCTCAAAGTCAGTGTAGCAAGTAGAGATGTAGTCTCTCCTATCCACAACTGCACTCTCAAAGATTTTAAATCAACAAATAAACCTCTCCGAATTACCCGCAAACTAGCCAATCTATCTGATGATTTTCGGCTCAACGCATCCGCCACAACATTTGCTTTTCCTGGCTGGTAATGAATAGTGCAGTCATAATCCTTTATAAGCTCAATCCAACGCCGCTGCCTGAGGTTCAACTCTTTCTGGGTGAACAGATACTTCAGACTCTGATGATCAGTATAAATCTCACACGTAACCCCATACAGAAAATGTCTCCATAACTTCAGTGCAAACACAATAACTGCAAGCTCTAGATCGTGAGTAGGATAATTACACTCATGGGGTTTTAGCTGTCTGGAGGCATAAGCTACCACCCTACCATGTTGCATCAACACACATCCCAACCCTTGATGTGAGGCATCACTATAAACCACAAACCCTTCATTACCTGACGGAATGGTCAATACTGGTGCAGTCGTCAATCTGGTCTTTAGCTCCTGAAAGCTCTGCTCGCATCTATCAGACCACTCAAATTTCACTCCCTTTCGAGTCAATCGGGTCAAGGGCATAGCTATAATGGAGAAATTCTGTACAAACCTCCGATAGTAACCTGCCAATCCCAGAAAACTTCGAATCTCTGTCACTGTCCTCAGTCTCTCCCAGCTCACTACAGTATCAATCTTAGCTGGGTCAACACATACACCATCACCAGAAACTACATGCCCCAAAAACACCACCTTGTCCAACCAAAATTCACATTTACTGAATTTGGCAAATAATTGCCTATCTCTCAATGTTTGCAGTACCACCCTCAAATGTTGCATATGCTCCTCTATACTCCGAGAGTATATTAATATATCATCGATGAACACTATCACAAATGAATCAAGATATGGTTGAAAAACTCGGTTCATCAGATCCATAAATACCGCAGGAGCATTAGTCACACCAAATGGCATTACCAGAAACTCATAGTGCCCATACCTGGTCCGAAAAGCAGTCTTCGAAATATCACTATCCCTGACTTTCAACTGATGATACCCTGATCGAAGATCAATCTTTGAAAATACACGAGCACCCTGTAACTGGTCCAGCAAATCATCGATACGTGGCAATGGGTACTTGTTTCGGATAGTCACCCTATTTAGCTGCCTGTAATCGATGCATAATCTCATAGTGCCATCTTTCTTCTTGACAAATAACACTGGTGCACCCCAAGGAGATACACTAGGCCGTATAAATCCTCGTTCTAACAAATCCTTCAATTGCACTTTGAGTTCCTTTAATTCAGCCGGAGCCATCCTGTATGGAGTCATGGATATGGGACCAGTTCCTGGCACAAGCTCAATAACAAATTCCACCTCCCGATCCACTGGTAACCCTGGTAACTCCTCAGGAAACACATCAGCAAATTCGTTAACCACAGCAATATTCTTCAATTCAGGAGTATCTCTCTGAGTATCTTTCACATAAGCCAAATACCCATAACATCCTTTCCTGAGTAATTTCCTGGCTTTAATTGCTGATATCAAATTCCTTGGCTCAGGGCGACGCTCTCCACAAAATCGAAACAAAGGAACATGTGGAATTCTAAATACCACTTCCTTACGAAAACAGTCAATGGTAGCATGATAAGCAGACAACCAATCCATTCCTAAAATCAAATCAAAATCCTGAAAGTCCAAAGGTAACAGATCTGCAGGCAATTCTCTATTACCAATCTGAACTAGGCACTCCCTATATACTACCCTGGTCGTCACACATTCACCCGTGGGAGTAGCTATAGTCAATCCACGGTCTAACGGAGTAGGTGGTCTATTAACATGCATGGAGAATGGCAGTGATATAAATGATAGTGTGGCACCCGAATCTATGAGTACTCGTGCCTGTTGACCAAAAATAGAGATCATACCTGTGACCACCTCTGGGGTCGCCTGAGCATCCCGTTGGGTAAGTACAAATACACGACCTCCAACCTCAGGTCCACTCGGTCCACTGCCACCAGCACCGCTACCTCCAGTGCCACCTCCAGTACTGCCTCCTCGTCCTCGACCTCTGCCACTCGCTGCTCCTCGGAACACCGAAGATGCACTGCCCATCGATGAACTCTGGGCAGAGTATTGTGGACAATTCCTCTGCATATGTCCCTCCTGGCCACATAAAAAGCAACGCCGTGACATAACAGGTATTGGTCCTCCCATAGGACAGTTCCGTACAATGTGCCCAATCTGCCCGCATTGGTAACAAGTAACTGTACTCCCCCGAGACTGTCCCATCACTCGACCCGGTGCAAATGAAGACGATCCACTCACTCCCTGTCCTCGACTCTGAAATGGAACTCCTGATTTCTTCTTACTTTCACTCTTCGGAAACATTCCTCTCCAAGTTCTGCTAAAGAAACCTCCCTTGGAACTTTGCCCACTTGGCTCATATCTTCCCCTCTTTGCCTGCTCACTTGCACTTTCTATCTCTTTCAGATCGGCTTCCACAATTAGAGCCTTGTTGTATAAATCTGAAAATGTGGTTAATTCCAGCATCGACACACGGGATCTAATATTATAATTTAGCCCCATCTGGAATCTTCGACATCTTTCCCCCTCATCTGCGACCACAGAAGGCATAAATCTAGATAAAGTACTAAATTTACCCTCATATTCTAACACTGTCTGATTCCCCTGCTGCAGATGTAAAAATTCATTCTGCTTCTGATATCGATAACTCGAGGGAAAATACTTCTTGTCAAAGGCATCTGTAAACTGCCGCCACGTGGGAACCCTAGGAACTGTACTGGCCTCCCCTTCAGTGCATATTGGCAGCAATGCTCTCTCCATAGCCTCCCACCAATACTGGGCCTCCTCCGCTAACATAAAAGTGGCCAACAATAATTTATCCTCCTCACCGACTCCCATTACTCTGAATATCTTTTCGATGCGTCGTAACCAATTCTCTGCTTCTAATGGACCTGCAGTTCCCGTAAATATTGGTGGATCAAGCTTTTTAAACTGCTCGTATAATGTACCCCTGGGTCTTACTGGTTCCACTTGCATTTTATGTTGCTCAAAGTACCCAGCTGCTGCCTCCCACAATTGTCTAGCCTCCCGATCACCCGGTTCCTCCTCCACCTGGGGTCGTTTTCCCCTATCTCCTGCCCTAGCAGATGACCCTTCTCCCTCCATGTATCACTGTAACAAATGTGAGTCTCGTATATGGGTTATGATAGAATGCAGTATATATTCCACACACTCACACGGACCTCTAACACCCCACCTAAACAGACCAACCCCTAAGTCCACTGTCACACTAGACTCAACTCGACTACTGAACTATAACCTTTAGCTTTGATACCAACTTAATTGTCACGCCCCATCCCGGTCTCCCAAGGATGAGATGCGACTAGGTTGTAGATACACCTGTTTACGTATATATAATCTGGATTAATAAAATATTAAATAATCCCACAGGTGCAACAACACCACCCATCGCCCTAATCATTAAGCATGGTGGTAAAACCTGTCTCATAACCTGTACCATATATATAACACCTGTACCAATTGTTTATTTCCCAGGTTATAGACATATACAGAAATCTCACACCCACATAGCATACGTCACCAAGTATGCTTGTTGAGTCTATATAAAAATACATACCATTAACCTACCATAATAATCTCTCATAAATAAACTAGACAACTCAGCAAAATAAATACACAATAACCTGAGTAGAATCACACGAACTTCGTTAACCCACTAGACACAATTCAACCGACTGGACAGTGGACTGATCTGAAATTTTCCTCTACAATACCTGAAAAAGAGAAACTATAGGGGTGTGAGCTAAACCACGCGCTCAATGAGTATACATGCTGTATATGAAATGGAAATGATAGTAATACACTGAAGTAGGTAGATACACGTATCAAACAACAGCATCATTCCAATTTCAAAGAATTCACAAGCCACATCACATTCACACTACCCCTCATCGGGTAATCGATCCCACATGGATCCGTGTCTCCCGAACCTCCCGGGAACACCACAGTGCTAGCACATCACTGCACGCCCAGTGATCAGGCATCGACGCCCCTGTCTCAAACTGAAGCCGGACAGAATAGCGATTATTCTGTAGGCTAGTTTCAACAGATAATTCACAGAGAAGAACACAAGAGAATCACCCAAAAGGAACTGACTAAGCAGCCACAATTTTATAAAAAATAAGAATAATGATAGTTAACCCTAAAACTCATGAAAACATCCTTTAAATACTAAACAATAAGCTGGAAATCCTAATTACGTAAGGAATAGTAAAATTACGAAAAAATCTAAATAAACTCAAAATTGGACAAACTTCGGAAGGCCCAAACGCACGTTTCCAGGCCTTTTTTGGCTTAAAACCGTGCCTGTCACTGCCATAGGCTGTGAGTCTTGTAGGGCTCGTTGAGAGCTTCGATTTGATATATTATGGGCCCCGAAACTCCAAACGGATCAAAAGTTATGATAAAAACAATTTCATTCCCTCTTACACTTGGATTTCTGACTCAAACGCTCCTGCTCCTGCATCAGTCGGCCCGGGTTGGAAAGAACTCGTCCTCGAGTTCACAGTAGTAACATCGGAATCCATAAAACAAGGGCTCAGGTGTTTCACATTAAAGACATCAGAAGTCTTCAAATGACTGGGGAGGCGCAGCCTGTAGGCGTTATCATTGATCTTCTGCAGTATCTCACATGGTCCAATCTTTCGCTCCTTAAGCTTATTATACTCTCCAACAGGAAAACGATCACGAGTTAATACAGCCCACACAAAATCACCCACATCAAAAAGTACTTGACGACGATGACTGTCGGCCCGAGTCTTGTACTTGGCATTTCTCTCGCAAATGGCCAGTTTCACCTGCTCATGGATGCCCCGAAGATGTTCTGCCATCTCATCTGCCTTAGGACTCAGACGACCTACACGTGGAATAGGGGCTAAGTCCAGCACCCCGGATGGATTTTGACCATAGACAATCTCAAATGGGCTCAGTCCTGTAGTTCTGTTCTTCGATCTGTTATAGGCAAATTCTGCTTGAGGTAACGCCAGATCCCACTGCTTTGGTTTAGTTCCTGCCAAACACCGCAAAAGGTTGCCCAAACTCCGGTTCACCACCTCGGTCTGACCATCTGTCTGGGGGTGGTAAGCACTGCTGAAATTCAGTTGCGACCCCAGTTTCTCCCATAAACTCCTCCAGAAATGACTCATAAACTTGGTGTCACGATCTGAAGTGATTGATCGAGGAACACCATGTAAACGCACAATCTCCCTGAAGTAGAGATGGGCGATCCGGGCAGCATCCATTGTTTTCCTGCAAGCTACAAAATGGGCCATCTTGGAAAACCTGTCAACCACAACAAAAATAGAATCCAAGGCCCGTTGGGTACGGGGTAATCCCAACACAAAATCCATACTGACATCAAACCAAGGGGCCTCAGGAACAGGTAAAGGAGTGTACAGGCCCGCATTTGTGAGAACTCCCTTGGACCGCTGACACACATAACAACGGTCCACATAATGAGCCACGTCACTGGCCAATTTGGGCCAATAATAATCAGAAGAGATCAGGGCCAACGTCTTATCTCGCCCAAAATGACCCTCGTTATGAAGTTCACTAATAATGTGCTGTCTTAGTGAACAATCTGGAATGCACAACTGTAATCCGCGAAATAGATAACCATTATGCAAAATAAAATCATGACGTTGACCATCAGTGACCTCCTGTATTATCCTCCCGAAGGAAGGATCTGCTGGATACATATCAGTGAAAGCCTCGAACCCTGCAACTCTGGTGCTCATGGTGGTGAGGAGTAACGTACGACGACTCAGCGCATCTGCAACACGATTCAGACTCCCTGCTTGGTGTCTCAATGCAAACGTGAACTCCTGCAAGTACGCCACCCATTTGGCATGTCGCCTACTCAGCTTGTGTTGCCCATTGATGTACTTCAGGGCCTCATGATCAGTGATAAGAATAAACTCTCTCTGTATTAGGTAGTGACGCCAATGTTTCAGGGACTGAATTATAGCATAAAACTCCAGATCATAGGTGGAGTAATTCTTCTTTGATCCTGATAATTTCTCACTGAAGAAAGCTACGGGTTGCCCTTCCTGACTCAAAACACCACCAATGCCAACCCCAGATGCATCACAATTTACCTCAAACACCTTTTCAAAATCAGGAAGTGCCAAAACTGGTGCCTCTGTCATCTTCTGCTTGACCAGCTGAAAACTGGTCTCTGCCTCCTCAGACCAATGGAAATCACGTCCCTTGAGGCACTCTGTAATAGGGGCAATTAGGGTGCTGAAGTTTCTTATGAACCGGCGGTAGAAGGACGCCAATCCATGGAAACTTCTGATATCGTGCAAGGTCTTTGGTTTGGGCCACTCCAAGACCGCATCTATCTTTGACCGATCTGCATGAACACCATCAGTAGACACAACAAAACCAAGAAAGGTTACAGAAGTAGTGAAGAAAGAACACTTCTTCTGATTGACAAAGAGGTGCTCCGTCCTCAGCGCCTCAAAAACAGCACGGAGGTGCTCAAAGTGTGACTCCCAGGTCGGGCTATAAATGAGTATATCGTCGAAGTAAACTACAACGAATTTCCCCATAAAAGGTCGTAAAACCTGATGCATAAACCTCATAAATGTACTGGGCGCATTGGACAGCCCAAAAGGCATGACCATCCACTCATACAACCCATGTTGCGTCTTAAACGCTGTCTTCCACTCATCTCCGGGTCTTATTCTGATCTGGTGGTATCCGCTTTTAAGGTCAATTTTTGAGTAAACCTTAGAACCGGATAACTGATCTAACATATCATCCAGACGGGGAATTGGAAACCTGTATTTCACCGTAATCCTGTTGATTGCTCTGCTGTCAACACACATACGCCAAGAGCCATCCTTCTTCGGCACCAGCAGGGCAGGAACTGCACATGGGCTCATACTCTCACGGATGGAGCCCCTCTCCAATAGCTCTACCACTTGTCGTTGCAACTCTTCAGATTCCTTGGGACTGAGGCGATAGGCCGGTCGATTAGGCAAACTCGACCCTGGAACGAGGTCAATCTGATGCTGAATATCTCTTATAGGCGGTAAACCGGGAGGAAGATCCTCGGGCATTAGGTCAGAAAACTCTGTTAGCAGTTGCTGCACCTCTGCTGGTAGGTCTGGGTCCACGCCTGCTGTACTATTCCCACAAGGCACCAGAGCATAAACCACGTCTCCATGCTCCACCTCAAGTAAAAACCTGAGGGTCTGATCTGGGAGGCCGAGCTGATCTGGTAAACCGACCTGATCTGGTAAACCAAGCTGATCTGGTAAGCCGACTTGAGTTGGTAAGCCGAGCTTATCTGGTAAGCCGAGCTTATCTGGTAAGCCGAACTGATCTGATACGCCGAACTGAGCTTGACTTTGGAGAATTTTTTTGGTTTCATCAGAAAGCAAGTTAGTATTATTGGCAACTGAGGTCGGAATGGTTCCTTCCCGGCGAGGCGCCAACACAATCTTCTTCCCTTTGATGCTAAGGGAATATGTATTTTTCCGTCCATCATGAATAACATTGCGATCATACTGCCAAGGTCTGCCTAATAATACATGACAAGCGTCCATAGCCACAACATCACACCAAGCGTTATCAAAATATTTCCTGCCGATCGAAAAAGACACTAAGCATTGTCTATCTACTGTTATTTCATTGCCCTTATTCAGCCATGACAATTTGTATGGCTTGGGATGACGATCTGTTTTCAACTGCAATTTTTTGACAGTCTCTTCAGACACAACGTTCTCACAACTACCACTGTCAATGATCATCTTGCAAACTTTATCTGCAACTGTGCACGTCGTGTGAAAAATATTGGTTCTCAACCAATCGTCATTTGAATCACCCCTGGGGGTCAGTAGACTCTTGCGAACGACCAGAGTCTCACGGCCATCTCCATACAACACATCTCCATCTTCATCATTGTCATACACAGGCTCTCCAATCTCCTCGGGTTCGTCCACCACGTCTTCCTCAATCAGGAGATTTTTGCCCTTCTGACTGGCAGGCTTCCTGCACTCATTCGCTCTATGTCCCTGTTCCCCACATCTGAAGCATCTAATATTAGGGTTAGAAATACCTTGTGGCTGTTGTTGGTTAGGACGGGATTCTTGAGGGCGAACTGGTCGGCTGCTTTGATCGCTTCTAATCACTGGCCTCCTGTTCTGCTGTTTTTCCACAGCGATTGCACGCTGGTATGATTCAGAAACAGTCCACAACGAGTGGAGACTGAGGACATCCTGCAGAGGTTGCCGTAATCCTCCCAAGTATCGAGCCACCATCTGCTCTTCTGTCTCAGATAAATCGTTCCGGGCTATCAATTGATAGAACTCCTCCGTGTAATCATCAACCGACCTCGTGCCCTGCCTCAACGAATGAAGTCGCTGGAACAAGGTTTGAGTGTAGCCGAAAGGAAGGAAGTGTCCCTTCATCTTTTTCTTCATCTTCTCCCAATCAGTGATCTTGGATTTGCTCTGCCTCTCTCGTGATCGCCTCAACTGTTCCCACCACGCAGATGCTCTGCCTTTGAGTTTGATAGCGACCAATTTCACTTTGACATGATCTGGGACTTCCTTGTAATCAAAAATTCGTTCCACTTCATTCAACCAATCAATAAATCCCTCGGCCTGTAACGTGCCAGTGAACTCGGGTAGATCCACTCTGAAACCGAGGTCTCCACGTCGATCCTCCCGACCTCGGTGCTCCCCGAATTGAGCACGATTGTGATACGGGTTTTCGAAACTGGATTCGGAACCGTGATCTTCCGTCCCACGATCACCGAAATCCTGCGCCGTTAGACGCCGAGTTAGCTCTGCGACTTGCCTCTGCAAATCCTCAATCATCACATCCTGAACGCTACGATCACGGTGCGGGACTTCCTCGTTCGGAACCTGCCCACGACGACCACGACCACGACCACCAGCCATTAAACTGATGAGATCTCACCCCAGGAAGATGCTGAAGCTCTGATACCAACTGAAGCCGGACAGAATAGCGATTATTCTGTAGGCTAGTTTCAACAGATAATTCACAGAGAAGAACACAAGAGAATCACCCAAAAGGAACTGACTAAGCAGCCACAATTTTATAAAAAATAAGAATAATGATAGTTAACCCTAAAACTCATGAAAACATCCTTTAAATACTAAACAATAAGCTGGAAATCCTAATTACGTAAGGAATAGTAAAATTACGAAAAAATCTAAATAAACTCAAAATTGGACAAACTTCGGAAGGCCCAAACGCACGTTTCCAGGCCTTTTTTGGCTTAAAACCGTGCCTGTCACTGCCATAGGCTGTGAGTCTTGTAGGGCTCGTTGAGAGCTTCGATTTGATATATTATGGGCCCCGAAACTCCAAACGGATCAAAAGTTATGATAAAAACAATTTCATTCCCTCTTACACTTGGATTTCTGACTCAAACGCTCCTGCTCCTGCATCACAAACAGTGCGCCACATTCCACAATACACAATACAAAACATCAATCAATCACATAAGCACATAGCACATAATCCTGGAGAATTATTATTACATTCTATCATTTCCTATTATCTTATAATAGCATTTCCAAAACATATAAAGATATACACCCACCTCAAAGATTCAGATCTACGACCCTTCGGTCCTATCGGTAGATCCTTTCGGTGTTACCGTATTTGTTCCAATACCGACAGTCTCACCTGCTCCACCTAACACATTTATAATTACAATATCAATATGTTTATCACACATAATAATTAATTATGCACTAATACATGCAAAGTGATGCACCCCAAAATGCCCCAGTAACTCCAGTTACCGCACTATCAACTCACACCTCGCACTTTTATTCTAGGGATCACATTTTCTCCCCAAATTTCCAAAATCAATCACATTAATCATAATTAGGATTAAGTAGGTCAAACACATTGACCGAGGGTCCATTTTCACGTATTTCGACCCCGAATCCTAAAAACTGCACTTTTGGCATTCCATATATTTCGCACCGGATATTAAACTCGTTTGCATTCAAAAGTCGCATTATCATGTCAAGCATCATTTAAAAATGTAGCCTACAAAATTCCAGGTTGTTCGGATTAAAATGTACACATGTGATAATAACATTTAGAAATTAGGGTTTCGGCGTTACCGGCACCTATTTCCAACTTCTATCGTACATTTCTTTTAAAAAAAAATTATATTTAAACTCACATACCCACTAAATTATTTAAGTCAGCCCCCTAATTGCACTTTTTAAATCACCAATTTCACTCCTATAGTTCCGGTTCCAACCTAGCCCAAAAACATACAGAATATCTCAAATAGCCATTTTTCACATTTTCCTCACATTTAGTTTAATACCCATTTGGAACCCATTTTTAACAGGCCATTAATTATGCTAAATATATTTAATTATACTCATACAAAATCTGTTTCGACATTACTCGAAATCAGCCCATGAAATTAAATTATAAACAGCTCAATAAAACAACTTATATACTTAAATTAAAATAGCCTATTAATTAAAACATGTCAAGACAGCCCCTAAATTAAATTAAAATAGCCACTAATTTACAATAAAATAGGCCACATATTTTCGTACATAAGAAAATTAATCATAAATCATGCTTAAAATTAATTCTACATACCTTTCTTGCTCACGGTTCAAATAGACCCACGCACGTATATTTCTTTTCTTCTTCCTTTCTTTTTTTTTCTCTTCTTCTTCACTCTTCCTCACTCTCGGTTTCTCTCTTTTTCACCTCACGGTTTCAGCAAGAAACCAGACACACACACACACGGTTTCATATATTAAACACACACACACACACCCCTTTATATTTTATTCATACACACACACACTTTACACCTTAAGACACACACACACATACACACGGCTTGCATGCGCACACACACGGCACACCAAAATTTTTCTCATGCCAACACCTGTAAAGGTGATTTAAAGTAATGGTTAATTACTCTTGCCTCCCCCCAAGTTTTTAAGTGATTTCAAAATTGACCCACTAATATTTTCACACATAAAATTTCTATAAATGGGTCTCACTAATACATCATTAATGGAGTCCACATATCCAATGTATGCTCACACACATCATGGCTATGAAAGATTTATTTTAATTAATCCTTTATTAATTTCACGTAATTGCAATTTAGCCCACATAATTATGTTAATATGCATGCAATGCATGATTGGGTCTCACAACATCATTAGGTCAGTAAATTATGTCATGTTTTTAGATCTAAATAACATTATTCATATATATTTGTTTTATATATTAAACATGCTTTATATGTAAATGATTGTTTGAGCCAACCCTATCACTTTTATAAGGTCCATACATAAATGCCTATGAACACATTAGGGACGCTTTGGTCATTTTAAAATAAAGGTGTCATTTTGAATTTTTTCTTGAAAATAACATGACACTTCTGATGAATCTGGAAGGAGCACCAACCACTTTGCTGCCCTAGAATGATCTCATCCATTGGACCAGCCAAAACTGGCCAAGGAAATCCATGAGAGTTATCCTCCTCAAACTCAGCCTCTCCTCAACAGTCTATCACATATGTGGAGGGAAAGGAACAATCGTATCTTCAATCGCTAGTCTACTAACCATTGGGGTTTTCACACTAGAATTCAAATGTCCGTTAACCGGGGCGGCACTTGACATTTTGGGATCTAAAGCGGCAACTAAAAAAAAAGTCTTTTATTTTTAAAAATAATATTTTATTTAAAATTTATTCTTCTTACTTTTTGAGTTGCAAAAGTATTAATTAAGGTTTTATATTCAAGTTTTGCTGTCATATTTTTTTCGATTGATAGCATTGCTAACCCATTTAATCTTTCTTGTGACATAGTTGATCTTAAATAAGATTTTATCAATTTTAATTTTGAAATTTTTTTTTCTGGAGAAGCAACATTTATAGGAATTGTCAATAGTATTCTATAAGCTATGCATGTATCGAAAAAGAATCTAATCGTTTTATATAACTTAATATTTCAATTGGAGTTCTGAAAACAAATCTAAACCATCAATATAAGAAAAGCTATCATGTTTTAAAAAAAAACTCATGATCAAGATAATATTTTTTTAAACTATCATTTCCTAATGATTTAAATTTTTTTTAAATTAAATAAAAAATCAAATATATTTTCATATATTTAAAATTGTTCAAATCTACTCTTTAACGAAGAAATAGCTTGATCTACTATGTATATAAAATAATCAGTTCTAAAAGATTCTTCAACAGATTTTGTTACTTCGTCATCAACACTCTCATCAAATTGTTTCTTCCTACGAATTGTTCGTTTTTTATGAAATGTAGGTTCTATTCCCATTTCAATTGCAATCTCTTTAGATGAAATCATAGTATTTGTAAATCCATTTTCTCTATATTTTTCAAAAAAAAGAAATGAGACATTTTAATTGATCTATAACAACATCAATATGCATGTCTTTTGATTGTAAATGTTTACTAACTAAGTTGACAGAAAATAAAATATCATACTAAATAGTCATGCCTAAAAAGTACTCAAAATTCTCAATCTCACATGTTGCTAAACAATTAGCTTCACTTCTTGTTTTAGGATCTTCACTAGTTTCTCCTAATTGTAACAATGCATCTCTTATACTTGGAGCTTGAAATTTAATTGCTTTAACACTTTCAATTAGACTTTTCCAACGTGTTTGTGACAATGATTTAAGAGTTAAACCCGATACCTTATCTTGTAAAATTTTTCATCGTTTTGTAGAAGAAGCAAATAATGAATATATGTGTTGTACTACTTCGAAAAATGACATAGCCTTGGGACAAGAGTTAGCCATATCGCAAAGTACTAGATTTAGATTATGACAACCACATGACGTGTAAAAAGCTTTAGGATTTATATTTAGAAGTCTTTTTTGTACCCCTTGATTTTTTTCCTTTTATGTTAGATCCATTATCATATCCCTGTCCCCGTATATCATTAATATCAAGTTCGAGGTTTGTTATTGTATCTATGATTTTGTCATAAATACATTTTCCACTTGTATTATCTACTTTAAGAAACTCTAAAAAGTATTTTTCAATTTTTGTTGGACTTGTTGAGATATCTACACAACGTAATATGAGAGACATTTGTTCTTGATGACTTACATCCGGAGTACAATCAAGTATAATTGCATAATATTTTACTTCTTTAATTTTCTTAATAATATTATTTCTAATTTCATTTCCTAATAGATTTATCAATTCATTTTGTATCTTATGTCCAAGATAATGGTTATGAATTTCATCATGTTGAATTCGTCGGATGTGTTCTTGTATTATTGGATCAAATTCTGCTATCATTTCAATTATACTTAAAAAATTTCCATTAGTTTCTTGATTTATCTTTTCATTATTTCCCCGAAAATGCCAAATTATTTTTACCAAAATTCTTTACAACCGCAATAATTCTCACTAATACGTTTTTCCAATATTCTTTCTCTCTATTAATTTGTTATTGGATGGTTTTATCAATTGTTTCACTTTTTAACAATCTTGTTTCTAAATCAACCCAAGTATTCATATTAGTAATATGTTCATTAGATGTTTCATGACTTTTAAGTTTAACACTATGATTTCTTCAATCTTTAGTCCCTTCATTAGCTAGCTTACTTGTACTGTGATTCTTATCAAACAACTTACAACAAAAACAAAATACTCTATCCAAATCTTTTGAATATACTAGCCATCTTCTATCATTTGTCTCCTCATTTGCTAATTTACGAATATAGTGTATAGTGAAAAAATGTTTAGAAAGCTCATTTTTGGGAAAATCTAAATCATTATTTCTAATAAGACTTTTTTCTACTAATAAGTCTCTTAGTTTTGTATCAATATTATTCCATTGACTTGGATCATAAATATTCATAGCATTATAATTACTTGTTTCATTAAGATTTTCATGGTCTAATTTTTTTGTTTGTTCTTCATCATCTATTGTCATATTACATATTTGACTAGAATTGTGCATATTTTTCTTTAGTATCTTTTTGTTGTATTATATTATCATCTTCTAATTCATTGGGAGTAATTATTAGTTCATTTACTAAATTTTCACCGATATTTTTTGTTAAATTTTTTTTGTTACTAGTAACAAATTTATCAAGAGATCCTTTTTGAGATTCTATTAATTCAGCTTTTTTTCTTTTCTTTTTTTTGAGCTTTCCATATCCACCCGGTTGTTTTCTACTTGTCATACTATCAAATATTAACTAAACAATCAAAAATAATGAAATAATCATACACAATCTATATTTAAAAAAATATAATAAGAACTTTAAATAAAAAATTCAAAGTATAGAATAATAACACCTAATTTGTTGTTATTTTTGATTTTCCCGCGAAATCTGATTATCACCGTAGTAGAAGCCAAAACAACGCCTCATCCAACAAAAAATAATGTCAAAGTGAAGTACATATCACAAAAAAAATTTTACCACGGAGAGAGGAGAGAAAGAGGTCCCCCATCCTTTGTTGGCTAGCGCGAGAGAGAGAGGGGGCTTGTTTTGTCTCTTGGCCTTTCCAAATTATTTTTCCGTGGAGAGAGGAGAGAGAGGTCCCCCAGCCTTTGTTGGCTAGTGAGAGAGATGGAGAGAGAGAGAGAGAGGGGTATATTTTGCCTGTTGGCCTTTTCAAATTTTTTTACCGTGAAGAGAGAGAGAGAGAGGAGAGAGGAAAGAGAAAGATAAGGATAAGGAGTGAGAGGTTAGAAGAATATGTTGAGAAATGTAATATAAAATATCTTTAACAACTGTATATCACTTTTATAGATATACTAGTAATTGTTTGTGCTTAAAGACACTATATTACTCATAAAAAATTGTAAATATTTGTTCATAAATAAATGTAATGTATAATACAATTTCAACAATACAACGATCAAATTGACCTATATTTAAAAAAAACACGACATAAATCATATATTAAATTTACCACCACTCTACATTCTGACTTTAATACAACCATTTACCAACAACCACACAATATAATATAATAGCAACAAACAAATCTGGAGCCCTTGTTCATTTTCAAGCATTAATGATTCAAACAATGTATGCTGGTGAACAAATGAAATATTATCATTGCCCTTGAAATGGATTGAAAAATATTGCACAAATCCCTTGCACTAAGCTAATAAGAGTACTTTTTCCGCATGGGGGCTAATGAAAGGCCCTATTTCAATCACTAACAAAGGAAATACTTGCAAATCCGCAAAAGTAAACAAAATTTGACACTTAAGAATTCATTCAAACAATCAGAGCTAAATATTATACCCAAAACTCAACAATACATTCTACCACACTCCGAGAAAGAACTATAAGTTACTATAAATGAGCTATTTTTCACCAAACAAACAACATATTTGGCTACCCTTTCTTATGAAAACTTGTATGGTAGAACACCCAATTGCTCTACACACTCATCAAAAATCAGTGGAATCAACAAATCCTGCAAGGTAAAACCAATGATAGGTGCAGAAATGAGATGTAACTCAAAGAAAAATTGAAAATCAAAGATAAAAAGCTAGAAATTTGCCATGCTTTTTAGCCAATGCAAATTTCATGATTTACAATCTACACGCACCGCCACTCTTGTAGCCACAACAAATTTCCTTGACGTCTTTCTTTTTTGGGTAGGAGTCGATATTACACCAATTAAAAATCATGTATATGAATAATAAAATTTTGTTAACCAAACGTCCAAAGCTTAAAAAATATATGAATATGCTTGGTTAATCAAGCATCAAAAGCTTAAAAATTATGAATAATAAACAACAAAGGCTCATAAAAAAATACAATGTGACCGTTGTTATATAATATTGACAATATAGCGAACTTACACGTCAAAAAGTAAGAGATACCCGATATGTAGCAAGATTGTTGCCGGGCTAGTAATTCCAAGATCCAATCCAATATGTGCCCCTGCAAAATGATCCATTAGAATGCGGGTAGAATCTGTATGCAAAGACGATTGCACGACATAAAGAACCTCAAACCCACTCTTTTTTTTATGTTCAAAACCACTCATTTGAAACCTTTTAAAAAAAAATAGTGTGTACTCAGTATAACGACTAACCAGTAACGAATTCAATTGAAAAGTCAATTGTTACCTAAGATAACTTACAAATTAAAGACCAAACCAACAACACCCAGTATGGACAGATTTTTTGCCTAAAGGCACAAACTTGATCCATCAATGTAATCATCAAATTACTCTCCCAAACAAATTTGAAATCAACTCATCACAACAAACACACATTCCCAAAATTGAAGTAACCAATAGAATAGAGCCAATAAAATGAAAAATTAAATTTTTGATAGCATACACACACGTACAAAACAAAAACAAACAAATAATAAGAACGAATAACCGACGAAGCCTCTATCACTTAAACTACTAATGGTAGTTGTCGTTGGTGTTTGTGGTGCATGTGTGCTATGGGTGTTAAAAGATTCTGTATTTTCTTTGAAGCAAACCAACAAACAATTGGGAAGCATGTGTGCAGTTGGGCATTAGCAACAAATCAACTCATGTATAAAAGTGAGCAAAAGATTAGATACCCATTTGTTTACCTGGAAGTTGCAAAAAGCAAACATGAAATTCAATTTTAATTCTAATTAGTGTGGAAGGTTGGATTTGTAAACTCACCCAAGAATGATAATTTGGGGAGATTACTAAAATGATAGACTAAGAAAATGAAAGTTACAACCTTCATACCAATGACAACTGCGATTATGCCAATTAACATAATTGGTGAGCAATTCATAACAAATAACAAAATAGCAAATCAGTCCATGTCTTGGAATTGTTTGAATACAACAAAATGAATAAAAAAAAAAATCATATCCTCAAAAAAACATACCCAACTGTGTGTAATATTAAATGGAAATAGCTCTATGAGACATTTTGTCGAACATGCGAGAGGCGCCAGAAAATCTATCAAAATCAATTCACAAACCACCAAATATTAGAAAGCATAGATTCCACTAAATCCACATTCTCAACACCAAGAAAGAAAATCCATTCAAGAGACTTCTACTAAAATTTAGACTTCAACACACCCTCATCACTGAATCTCAATTGTACATAAATGCATCGGTACAAACCAAAATGTTTGTTGTTCTATGCAAATCTTGTTTCCTACTCAAATGAGACACAAAAAAAAAAAAACAGAAGTCAATTAACACAAAATACAAATACCTAGTCGAAAAAATCTATTTTAGATCAAAATTAGAATACCCAGTTGGGAAAATTTATAAATTAATCCAAACCAAACACAAAATAAAAACATCAAATATCTTGGGAAAGGATCAAAGATGGGTTTTCGGGAGGCGAGTTAATGGTTGGGGTTTTTGGGAGGGGAGGCTTCTGGGTTGGAGTGAGAGTGAGAAATAAAATCGAAGAAGGAGAGGAACATAGATATAGAGAGAGTGAGCAAAACCTGTGTTGGCGATGACGATGGCTGGCGGTGAACATGCGATGGCGATGGCGATTGCGATGGCTGGCGGTGGCTGGCGATGGAGATGGTAGGTAGAAGTTATGAGAGAGAGAGAGTGTGAGAGGCAAACGTATAATTAATTATGGGGAGATATATTTCGGGCGGGAGTGAGGGAGAAACGTACAGGATATGGAGAGGTGGAGATAAGTCTTCGGAAGGATAACTCTTTAAAGTCTTGAATAGGCCTGTGAAAATTATTGGAAGTAAAATGATGGGCTTGTGGAAATTATTGGGCGGGAAAACAAAATTTAGTATTCACTGTAGACTGTTAGATCAAATTTTTTGAGATGATCTGAACCGTCTTTTATGTTGAGATTACGTTGTCCGTTAGATTTGTTTATGTTTTGTCTCAAAATAATCTGGACCTCTCTTTGTCTTTTGGATTCAAACTTCGCTCAACTTTATTATATAAATTTTTTTTTAATAATTTTTGGTACATGGGCTGAAGAAATAAGCCCAAACTATCTAATTTAAATCTAATTTTTAAATTTTTTGTTGGGCTTCAATTTTTATAAAATTAAAAATTATTTTGGATTAGTGGTCATAATTATAAATTGTGGAGCTTAGTTAAAAATTGGGGCCTAAAACTTGAGCTTTGCTGGCCTTACAATAGGGTCGGCCCTGTTGAGGTTGGCTCGGTTTTATCTAGTTCAAATTACATGGCAAATCAAATTTAACGAAGTTTTTAAACTCATATTGCAAAAGAGAAACCGAACAATGTGTGACTCCAATTCAAATGAGCTCGACCTATTTCCAATAGATTCATACTTATAGATACTTCTAAATTTATTATCAAACAGTCTCTATTTGGAAGTTGCACCTTCAAACTTATTACCAAATGACTACAAATCATATATATTTTGCTCTCCATCTCTTCTTTGCTAGACTTTTTTCAAAATTCATGTCTAAGGTTTGCTATTATATGGCTAATGTATAGATTTCAAGAGATTTTTATTGAGAAATTGATTGTTTTAGTATTAATTATCAAGTTTTAGTATTTTACTAGTAATAACCCGTGCCTAAAGGCACGACATAATATAAAAATTTAGCACCCCAAAAAATTGAGTCAATATATCTAATCACGACAACTACTTTTTTTAAAAAAATGGACAATACTTGAAATCGAGCATTAATCATGTGTAATACAAATATTTTCAATAGCATACAAATATTTCAAGTAGCAACCTATTTTTCCTTTTTTTTAATTAATGTCATTTTAAATCAATTTAGACCCACAATTAATATTTAAAAATTTTGACAAAATTTACTTTAAAAATAGAACACAAAAAAAATATCAACCTCTTGTACGTATCTTCTTATTATTAAGAAACACATGAATTTAAAGAAAACACGATCCAATTCATTTATCAAATTCAATATCACACCCCAATTCTAGTGTAACAAAACATTTATCAACTACCACAACAACATAATAATATCAACAATAAAATAAAGTTCAACTTTATCCATCTCTGCATATATCAAATCCAACCCTCAATTCCAAACGCACACGTTTAATTAACATTCATATCAGCTCCCATATAAAAATTGCTACAACAAAAGTCTAAAATCCAAACAAAACTAAAACAAATCAAGATGATTGGTTCAATTGATCTTGTGCTTGTGCCTAAAGAGGCTGAGCAACAAAAAACAAAAAAATTAGCAAAAATTAGAAATTCATTGCACAAAAAATTAAACCCTCAATATATTTTTTAAAGAATTAGCCACAGTTTCCCCTAAAATGTGCCCTCAGAAAAATTTCAACATGTATACACAATTTATTTTCATAACCAAAAAGGCTATTAAAGATTTCACTATTACATAGTTTTGTCTAACACAATAATTTACCAACTAACGCAACTATGTGAACAAATTTCATATCAACATATGAATTCATTCCATAAACAAAATATTCATGTTGCATGCTCCCAAGAATACTCATTAACAAAATAAAGAAGATAAAAGCAATGCATATAAATCTACCTAGTCTAGTCTCTTAACTACCATATGTGAGTAAACTTTGAACATGAACTGAACATGATTTATATTAACACTAAGAGCAAGCATAAAATGATTTCAAACAAATTCATGGCGATCACCAAAGGTATAAGCAGATCTTAGGTACCGCAAAAAGAGAAAGAGAGAGAGAAAGAGATCTCATCTCAACAGTTTACACATTGCTTTTAAACGCCTTACATTGTTAAACACCAAAGTACCTTATACACTGTTGTTGGGCTTTTTTTTTAACTCATACAAAAAAGATAAATAATTAATCACTTGTTTTTTAATGTAGAAGAACACCTGTGACAAATTACCAGTCTTCTTGATGTTATTGTCTTTCTTAATCTAAGCCAGAGACAACGACTTGATGTTGCAATTTAGATGCATCCATAGTTGAAACTTCTACCAAATAATCCTACAATGGAAGAAAAAGTAGATAAGATGTTATAGAAATGGGATAAAAGATGAGATTTCTTCACTCTGACAAATGGACTTTTTTTCTTCACTCAGACATTTCATCGACCACCTAGAACGCAAGACGTTAGTTTCTGAATTTAGCCTTTGTCAAGGGCCATTTTTCTTCTCTTTGACATTTTGTCAACCACGTAATATGCATAAAAGGTAAAGAGTGGAGGCGTTAATATCAAGGACTTGAACATTTGATAACTAATGACAACAAATTCAAGAAAGTAGTTATGAGGAGATCAATCAAAACCTTTCTCCAATGTTATCCATTCTTCACCACCACTAATAATGAAAAATTGAAAACCACATAATAATGAAATGTGTTCTATGAAAATAAAATCACCATTCTAATTTTTCAAAAATAAAACCAAAAATTCGAAACCTTTGAATGCACACACTTAAGAGGTTTCGGTAAATGAGTTTATGAAAGGAAAGCTATGAAAAATCCTAAAAAAAGACTAACATCTCAATAAATTACTATAGAGAAGGGCAAAGTCTCACCAATAAGCCCTAAACTTTCTCTTGCATTTAGTTTTATTGGACAACACTTAGCTGAAATCACAAAATTCAAATAGAGAAGATTATGTTCACTCTTTTGCAAACATCTGAAAACCCACAAAATATAAACGAAAAAATTAAACCCAAAACATCAAGAAAGTGAATACCCCAATGAAACAAAACCATAAGTAAAACATATCCACTAACCAAATAGAATTGGATGGGGTGAGCAATCCACAGTGGGTTACCTGAGGTATAGATGGGCAGCAGTCAACAGTTGTCATCAACCAATACTTTGACCACCTAAATTAAAAAAAAAAATTACATTAAATCAGGAACACTCCAAATTACACAACTAACCAAATAGGAAAAGGTAAAAAATGAACTAAAAATCACTTAGGTGATCTTTCAAAAACCATCACCACCTAGCACCTTTGCAACAAATGCCCAGAAGATCACAACAAAATTCAACACAATAGATTAAAACCAAAGCAAGATTCATCATAGTTTCAAATGTCATCAATTAGAGCATTATACGTGATGACAAAAAATATACTTAGTTTCTAAACTTACATACATGCATTAAGCATGAGAATATCATAATCGAGTTGAGTTGTTTATGCACGTGTGAAAGGAGAACTTTGCTTCTTCTTTTTCCCTATAATCGACCTTGTGCTTTTACAAAAAGGGGGGAAAACTTTCTTCTCACAATCAAAGTTAGAATAGAAAATATATTAGCTTCCTATGCAGCATGACACTCCTATTTCAGCTTTATTTGCCAACGATTTATTCATTGAAGCCAAATATAGCTCAAATTTGAAGACCAAAGTTCTTCGACAGCAATTATTGATCCAGCAGAACTAACAATGTCTTAGAAAATGAGTATGGAAATGATACAAAATACAACAAAAATAAATAAATAATTGTACGATTACTCTAGTAATAACCCGTGCCTGAAGGCACGGTACAATATAAAAATCGAACATCCCAAAGAATTGAGTCACTATATCAAATCGTGACAACCACTTTTTTTAAAAAAGTGGACAAAATCCATCCCTGAAAATATTGTACAACACAAAATCGAGCATTAATCATGTAATATAAATATTTTCAATAGCGTACAAATATTTTCAATAGCATACAAATATTTTCAAGTAACAATGTATTTGTCTTTTTTTTTTAAGTTACGCCAGTTTAAATCAATCTAGAACCACAATCATTATTAAAAAAATTTGACGGATGGCTAATAATTAGTACAAATCTACTTATTATTAAGAAACACATGAATTTAAAGAAAACATGGCGTAATTCATTTTTCGAATTCAATATCACACTCCAATTCTACCAGGAGAAAAATTTTGAAATGTGTAGGATCAAAGGTGTGCCTAATAAACGTAAATTGCTATTCTGCCATGTAAAGCAGGAAGAAAATCCACTAATGGCACGTAAAAAATAACAAAATTAAAAACTAAAATTAAGAACTGAAACATGAAAGAGGCCAAAACCAGCATAACATCCTCAATCTTAACCCAGGAGTTATTTAAATGATATTACAAACACATATAGAACTAACAACACAAACCTAAGAATGAAGTTGGTCCTGGCTGAACTTAGTTCAATCTTTTAGATCAATAATTAACATCAACCCAAATCTAAACATGAAAAGAATTTTTGAGCCCAAAGAAAAGATGCCAAATTGAGCAAAAAAAAACCCTTCCAATCTTGTGCTTTAAGCCAACATTACATATGTTGAATTGAGATAAAGTTTTCTACCCAAAGCACAGAACTATCTATTTCATGAATTAACAGAACAACTATCTTTTTCTACCCAAAACACAGAACAACTATCCACAGTTAGCATTGAATTAAAAAAAAGGATGGACATTTCAGAACAACAAATCAAAATCGTTGAGAACGAACGAATACCAACATCAGAATTGACCCAAACAGAACGCATCAACCAATTTGGGTGTCTTTAAACAAAAAATCAACACAAACGAAGCAAACAAAAAACTAAAACTAAAAGCAAACCCCAATAAAGTCCTCTGTAATGCATGTAAGGGGTGTAGGCGGTGGTGATTGGGACAGTATTTTTCTTAGGCATTTTGACGAACACTTCATGTGCATTACAAAGGGATGGGCAAAGAGAGAGTTCACCAGAGTTGTGTTGGGGCTGGGTTGGTAGAGGGGCAGAGAGAGATAGAGAAATAGAGTGAGAATAATGCATAATGTATACCAGTAACAACCATCTACATCTCTATGCATCAACTCCACCAATTATATTTCCATTAGCCCCTAACCACCATTTTTGAAAGGCCCGCATAATGTTGATCTTTCTACACATAATATGATTAGGTATTGGTTTGGATCAATGAAAATCAGATTTCAACACCATCTAAATAAAATCAAATTTTCAGTCTACAACCACTGCCAAACCATCTTTGACGAAGGTGAAGCCAATTCACCCACAATAACTCACTGTAAACCATCGACCAGACCAACCATTATCCCAGAGCTTTCAACCAACCAGACATCTTTCTTTTATCCGAGAAACATCATCACACAAATCAATCTTTTCGAACACCCATCAAGCTTTTGTTACATATCACTGCCAACCGACTACTGCTGCCAATCTTTCGAACACCCATCATGTTTGTTTGTGTGTGTGTGTGTGTGTGTGTGTGTGTGTGTGTGTGTGTGTGTGATAGAGAGAGAGAGAGAGAGAGAGAGAGAGTTGTGTTGCAGGGAAGGCGGTAGAAGATGGCTTAAAGAAACATATGAAGTGTTGAAACAAAACCATTACATTGCAAGATAGTAGGTTGCAAGAAATAACCCAAGATGCTCATACCCATTCCGACATTCTGTCTTCCATGGCTATTGTACTCCCAGTTCTCCTCCAATTCTATCGACCGACAACACAAATCAAACCCAAACTCACGAAAACCCTTTACCTAGCTTCTGAATCGAACAATACATTTTGTATGGGTAGAAGAAGAAAAGGAGATGCAAGGAAGGCGGCAGAAGATGGCTTCTAGGACTGAGTGGGTAGATTTTTGAAAAAAAGGATGCAGGAAGGCGGCAGAAGATGGCTTGTGAAGGGACTTGTCTGACAGGTGAAGGACTGAGTGAATAGATTTTTGAAAAAAGTTGGGAGTGAAAAATGTTGAATTTGGGGGGGGGAAATGAGAGATATATTAGTGGTCATTGGATGAATTGATTTAAGACCGTCCGATCAACCTGTTGAAGCCGTCCTGTTTTATATTATAGATACTTGGAACCTTTTTTAAAGGGGATATCGATTACCTGCTAAACCGGTAATAACCTCACCCAAAAAAAGTTGGAACCCTTACCCAAAAAAGTTGGAACATTTACCCAAAAAAGCTGGAACCCCTACCCAAAAAAGTTGGAACCCCTACCCAAAAAAGCTGGAACCCCTCCCCCCAAGAGTTGGAACCCTTACCCCCCAACAGTTGGAACCCCTACTAAAAATGTTGGAACCCCTCCCCCAAGAGTTGGAACTCCTCCCCCAAGAGTTGGAACCTCTACCCAAAAAAGTTGGAACCCCCCCCCAATAGTTGGAACCCCTCCCCCAAGAGTTGGAACTCCTCCCCCCAAGAGTTGGAACCTCTACCCAAAAAAGTTGGAACCCCCCCCCCCTAAAGTTGGAACCCTTACCCAAAAAAGTTGGAACCTCTACTCAAAAAAGTTGGAACCCCTCCCCCAAGAGTTGGATCCCCTCCCCCCAAGAGTTGGAACCCCTACCCAAAAAAGTTGGAACCTCCCCCCCAAAGTTGGAACTCTTACGCCAAAAAGTTGGAACTATTACCCATAAAAGTTGGAACCCTTACCCAAAAAAGTTGGAACATCTACCCAAAAAAGTTGGAACCCATCCTCCAAGAGTTGGAACCCCTCCTCCCAAGAGTTGGAACCCCTACCCAAAAAAGTTGAAACCCCCACCCATAAAAGTTGGAACCCTTACCCAAAAATGTTGGAACCCCTCCCCCCAAGAGTTGGAACCCCTACCCAAAAGAGTTGGAACTATTACCCATAAAAGTTGAAACCCTTATCCAAAAGAGTTGAAAATATTAACCATAAAAGTTGGAACCCTTACCCAAAAAAGTTGAAACATCTACCCAAAAAAGTTGAAACTCCTACCCAAAAAAGTTGGAACCCCTCCCCTCAAGAGTTGGAACCCTTAACCCCCAACAGTTGGAACCCCTCCCCCAAGAGTTGGAACCCAAACCCAAAAAAGTTAGAAACCCCCCCCCCCCCCAAAAAAAAAAAAGTTGGAACCCTTACTCAAAAAAGTTGGAACCTCTAACCAAAAAAGTTAGAACCTCTACCCAAAAAAGTTGGAACCCCTCCTCCCAAGAGTTGGAACCCCTAACCAAAAAAGTTGAAACTCCCACCCAAAAAAGTTGGAACCCTTACCCAAAAATGTTGGAACCCCTCACCCCAAGAGTTGGAACCCCTACCCAAAAGAGTTAGAACTATTACCCATAAAAGTTGAAACTCTTACCCAAAAGAGTTGGAAATATTAACCATAAAAGTTGAAACCCCTACCCAAAAAAGTTGGAACCCCTCCCCCCAAGAGTTGGAACCCTTACCCCCCAACAGTTGGAACCCCTACTAAAATTGTTGGAATCCCTCTCCCAAGAGTTTGAACCCAAACCCAAAAAAGTTAGAACCCCCCCAAAGTTGGAACCCTTGCCCAAAAAAGTTGGGACCACTACCCAAAAAAGTTGGAACCCTTACCCAAAAAAGTTGGAACCCCTACCCAAAAAAAGTTGGTACCCCTACCCAAAAAAGTTAGAACCCCTCCCCCAAGAGTTGGAACCCCTACCCCAACAGTTGGAACCCCTACCAAAAGAGTTGGAACTATTACCTATAATTGATGAATTGAGTATTAAATTGATGAAATTGCATGTTAATTGTTAATTTAATAAATTGAATATTTATTGGATGATTTTGGATGTTAATTTGATGAATTATAATATCAAAATGTTAAAAGTGTAATATCAAAGGGATAAAAGTGTAATATGATAGGATAAGTAAGTGTAATTATACACAGATCGGTCCACCATTCCTAGGACCGGTCTTAGTTTAAATTACACTTACACCCCATAACTATAACACTATTTTTATTTTGTTCCCATAACACTATAACATATTACAATATATATTTTTTTTCTTGTGAATATTGTGGTCCAATTTCCCACCTAAACGACTGGTTACTGGTCTTGCCTTCTCTCCATCTCTTTCACTGTGGTTACTGGTCTTGCCTTCCCTGTTGAGTCCGCGACGTGAAACTCATTTGCTGACTTTGTCTTTGATAATCCTCTGTTGCTTACCTTAGTGATCCAAGTCTTGACTCGTTCTAATGTAAGTGAACATTTTTTTAGGGGTCAGGATTGAATGCGAATTTAATGAATTGAGTATTAATTTTATATTAATTTGATGAATTGAATGTTAGTTTGGTGTTGATTTGAAAAATTGAAAGTTAATTTGGTGTTAATTTGATGAATTGAATGTTAAATAGTTAATTTAATGAATTGAATGTTTATTATTCGAAATGAAATGTTAATTTGTTAAATTGAATGTTAATTTGGTATTGATTTGACGAATTAAATCTTTATTAGATGATTTTATATTTTAATTTGATGAATTGAATGTTAATTTAATGAATTAAATATTAATTTGATGAATTGAATTTTAATTTGGTGTTAATATGATGATTTGAATGTTTATTTGGTATAAATTTGATGAATTGAATATTAAATGTTATTAGATGAAATTGAATGTTAATTTTTTGAATTGAATATTAATTTAGTATTGATTTGATGAATTAAATGTTTATTGGATGTAACTGTATGTTACTTTGATGTTGATTTGTTAAATTGAACCTTTATTGAATGATTTTCGATGCTAATTTGATAAATTGAGTGTTAATTTAATGAATTTGAATATAAATTAGATGAATTGAATGTTCATTTGATGAATTGAATATTAATTGGATGTGATTGAATATCAAGTTGATGAATTAAATGTTTATTAGATGAAATTGAATGTTGATTTGAAGAATTGAATGTTAATTTGTTATTTATTTAAAAAATTAAATGTTTATTGGATGAAATTGCACGTTACTTTGGTGTTAATTTGTTAAATCGAGGATTTTCGATGTTAATTTTATGAATTGAATGTTAATTGAATGAATTTGAATATAAATTGGATGAGATTGAATGTTACGTTGATGAATTAAATGTTTATTAGTCAAATTTTAATGTTAATTAGTTGAATTTTAATGTTAATTTAATGAATTAAATGTTTATTAGGTAAAATTAAATGTTGATTTGAAGAATTGAATGTTAATTTGGTGTAAATTTGATGAATTGAGTATTAAATTGATGAAATTGCATGTTAATTGTTGATTTAATAAATTGAATATTTATTGGATGATTTTGGATGTTAATTTGATGAATTATAATATCAAAAGGTTAAAAGTGTAATATCAAAGGGATAAAAGTGTAATATGATAGGATAAATAAGTGTAATTATACACACGATCGGTCCACCATTCCTAGGACCGATCTTAGTTTAAATTACACTTACACCCCTAAACTATAACACTATTTTTATTTTGTTCCCGTAACACTATAACATATTACAATATATTTTTTTTTCTTGTGAATATTGTGGTCCACAAATCACAAAAACCTTATCTTCTCCCTCTACCCACTTTCCCGCCTAAACAACAGGTTACTGGTCTTGCCTTCCCTCCATCTCTTTCACTGTGGTTACTGGTCTTGCCTTCCCTGTTGAGTCCGCGACGTGAAACTCCTTTGCTGACTTTGTCTTTGATAATCCTCCGTTGCTTACCTTGGTGATCCAAGTCTTGACTCGTTCTAATGTAAGTGAACATTTTTTTTAGTTAATATCATAATTTATATGATGAAGCTATTTTTGTGGTTAATGGTTTATTTTATGTTTAGGGTGAAGAAGGAAGCTGAAGCTATTAGGGTGAAAAAGGAACATGAAGCTGAAGCTGAAGATATTAAGCCATCTCGCCCAACAACCTCCTGGCTTTTTTACTAGTGGGAGATTTTTTTTAAATCTAAATGCTAAATTATTTGTGTTGATCTTATTTTTTTAATTTGCTGTTAATATGATGAATTGAATGTTTATTTGATGAAATTGAATGTTTAGTTTGTATAAATTTGATGAATTGAATATTAAATGTTATTAGATGAAATTGCACGTTACTTTGGTGTTAATTTGCTAAATCGAGGATTTTCTATGTTAATTTTATAAGTTGAATGTTACTTGAATGAATTTGAATATAAATTGGATGAGATTGAATGTTACGTTGATGAATTAAGTGTTTATTAGGTAAAATTAAATGTTGATTTGAAGAATTGAATGTTAATTTGGTGTAAATTTGATGAATTGAGTATTAATTGCATGTTACTTACTGATTTAATAAATTGAGTATTTATTGGATGAGTTTGGATGTTAATTTGATGAATTATAATATCAAAAGGTTAAAAGTGTAATATCAAAGGGATAAAAGTGTAATATGATAGGAGAAGTAAGTGTAATTATACACAGATCGGTCCACCATTCCTAGGATCGGTCTTAGTTTAAATTACACTTACACCCCTAAACTATAACACTATTTTTATTTTGTTCTCAATCTAACCCAACAAAATTAAATTAACATGCAATTTCATGAAATTAATATTTAAGTCATCAAATTAATATCAAATTAACATTTAATTCATCTAATTAATATTCAATTCATCAAATTAATACTAAATCGACATTCAATTCATCCAATTACCACTCAATTTATCAAAATTAACATCCAAAATAATCCAAAAAAAATTTAATTTATCAAATCAACACCAAACCAAAGTAATATGAAAATTAATCAAATAAACATTTAATTCATTAACTCAACTCTAAATTAACATTACATTTCATCTAATAAACATTCAATTAATAAAATTTTCGATTGTAATTTGATAAATTGAGTATTAATTTAATGTACTTGAATATAAATTAAATGAATTGAATGTTAATTTTATGTTAATTTGATGAATTGAATATTAATTGGATGTGATTGAATGTTAAGTTGATGAATTAAATGTTTATTAGATGAAATTGAATGTTGATTTGAAGAATTGAATGTTAATTTGTTATTTATTTGAAAAATTAAATGCTTATTGGATGAAATTGCACGTTACTTTGGTGTTAATTTGTTAAATCGAGGATTTTCGATGTTCATTTTATGAATTGAATGTTACTTGAATGAATTTGAATATAAATTGGATGAGATTGAATGTTACGTTGATGAATTAAATGTTTATTAGGTAAAATTAAATGTTGATTTGAAGAATTGAATGCTAATTTGGTGTAAATTTGATGAATTGAGTATTAATTGCATGTTACTTGTTGATTTAATAAATTGAGTATTTATTGGATGAGTTTGGATGTTAATTTGATGAATTATAATATCAAAAGGTTAAAAATGTAATATCAAAGGGATAAAAGTGTAATATGATAGGAGAAGTGTAATTATACCCTTGTTCGGTCTACCATTCCTGGGACCGGTCTTAGTTTAAATTATATTTACACCCCTAAACTATAACACTATTTTTATTTTGTTCCCAATCTAACCCAACACAATTAAATTAACATTCAATTTCGTGAAATTAATATTTAATTCATCAAATTAATATCAAGTTAACATTTAATTCATCTAATTAATATTCAATTCATCAAATTAATACTAAATCGACATTCAATTCATCCAATTACCACTCAATTTATCAAAATTAACATCCAAAATAATCCAAAAAAAATTTAATTTATCAAATCAACACCAAACCAAAGTAATATGAAAATTAATCAAATAAACATTTAATTCATTAACTCAACTCTAAATTAACATTACATTTCATCTAATGAACATTCAATTAATAAAATTAACATTTAAATTCAATTATAAACATTAAATTCATCCAATACATATTCATTCGTCAAATTAACACCAAATTTATGTTCAATTGAGGAAATCAATAACAAATATATATTCAATTCATACAATTTATATTAATTTGGTGCTAGTTTGATGAATTGAATGTTAATTTGGTATTAATTGATGAATTGAATGTTAATTTGGTGTTAATTTAATGAATTGAATGTTTATTATACGAAACGAAATGTTAATTTATTGAATTGAATGTTAATTTGATGTTGATTTGATGAATTAAATGTTTATTCGATAAATTTCTATATTACATTGGTGTTGGTTTGATAAATTGAATTTTATCAGCTGATTTTGGATGTTAATTTGATGAATTGAGTGTAAATTGGATGAATTTGACTATATATTGTATAAATTGAATGTTAATTTAGTATTTATTTGATAAATTAAAATTTTATTAGATGGAATTCAATGTTAGGTTAATTTGATGAATTAAATGTTTATTAGGTAGAATTGAATGCGAATTTAATGAATTGAATATTAATTTGATGAATTGAATGTTAGTTTGATGTTGATTTGAAGAATTGAAAGTTAATTTGGTGTTAATTTGATTAATTGAATGTTAAACAGTTAATTTAAATGTTAATTTAATGAATTGAATGTTTATTATTCGAAATGAAATGTTAATTTGTTAAATTGAATGTTAATTTAGTGTTGATTTGATGAATTAAATCTTTATTAGATATTTTGTATTTTAATTTGATGAATTGAATGTTAATTTAATGAATTTAATATTAATTGGATGAATTGAATTTTAATTTGGTGTTAATATGATGAATTGAATGTTTATTTGGTATAAATTTGATGAATTAAATATTAAATGTTATTAGATGAAATTGAATGTTAATTTGTTGAATTGAATATTAATTTGATATTGATTTGATGAATTAAATGTTTATGGATGTAATTGTATGTTACTTTGATGTTGATTTGTTAAATTGAACCTTTATTGGATGATTTTCGATGCTAATTTGATAAATTGAGTGTTAATTTAATGAATTTGAATATAAATTAGATGAATTGAATGTTAATTTTGTGTTAAATTGATGAATTGAATATTAATTGGATGTGATTGAATGTTAAGTTGATGAATTAAATGTTTATTAGATGAAATTGAATGTTGATTTGAAAAATTGAATGTTAATTTGTTATTTATTTGAAAAATTAAATGTTTATTGGATGAAATTGAATGTTACGTTGATGAATTAAATGTTTATTAGTTGAATTTTAATGTTAATTTAATGAATTAAATTTTTATTAGGTAAAATGAAATGTTGATTTGAAGAATTGAATGTTAATTTGGTGTAAATTTGATGAATTGAGTATTAATTGGATGAAATTACATGTTACTTTGATGTTGATTTAATAAATTGAATATTTATTGGATGATTTTGGATGCTAATTTGAGAAATTAAGTGTTGATTGAATGAAGTTGAATATAAATTGAATGAATTGAATATTAATTAGATGAAATTGAATGTTAAGTTGATGAACTAAATGTTTATTAGTTGAATTTTAATGTTAATTTGATGAATTAATTGTCTATTAGGTAAAATTGAATGTTGATTTGAAGAATTCAATGTTAATTTGATGTAAATTTGGTGAATATAATATTTAATTGGATTAAATTACATGTTATGTTGATGTCGATTTGATAAGTTCAATCATTTATTGGATGATTTTGGATCTTAAAGTCGTCTTGGACTTTTTAAATACAAAATTGAATATTTTTGGTATAAAATTGATAAATTAATATTTTAGGAACCACAAATATATATAACTTTGAGGATAAAAGTATAATTAACTTTTTTTTTTATATTAGGACCGGCCCTTGGAAGCCAAGATCGGCCGTAGCTTAGAAATGAAGATTTACACTTTCATCCCTAAAATTATCCATATTTATTAATTTGATTCTTAAAATATTAATTTTTTAATTTAATCTTTAAAATATTTAATTTTGTGTTCAAATAGTCTCAGATAAACTTTTAACATACAAAATCATCCAATAAAATAATCCAATTAATATTCAACTCATTAAATTTACACTAAATTAGCATTCAACTCTTCAAATCAAATTCAACTTCATCTAATAAACATTTAATTCATCAAATTAATATTCAAATTCAGTTATTTATTAATAAATTACATTTACACCACTGAAATATAACAATGTTTATTTATCCAGTTATTTATTTATTCATTTATTTTGGAGGTCCACAATAACCTTATCTCTCTACTCTCTTATCACCTTTTTTTGTCATTCCCGCCTTTTTCTTCTTTTTCCGCCCAAATCACTTCTCTTCCCTCCATCCCTTTACTGGTACATATATTTGTTTGAAAATAAAAAATATTTTTGTGATGCAAAGTATTTTTCAAAATTAACACTAAATCGAATTAACACTAAATCGACATTCAATTAATAAAATTAACATTTAAATTCAACTATTAACATTAAATTCATCCAATACATATTCATTCGTCAAATTAACACCAAATTTATGTTCAATTGATGAAATCAATACCAAATATATATTCAATTCATACTTTTTTGTATTAATTTGGTGTTAGTTTGATGAATTGAATGTTAATTTGGTATTGATTTGATGAATTGAATGTCAATTTGGTGTTAATTTGTTTAATTGAATGTTAATTTGATGTTGATTTGATAAATTAAATGTTTATTCGATAAATTTCTATATTACATTGGTGTTGCTTTGATAAATTGAATTTTATCAAATGATTTTGGATGTTAATTTGATAAATTGAGTTTTAATTGGATGATTTTGAATATAAATTGGATGAATTGAATGTTAATTTAGTATTAATTTGATTAATTTAATATTTATTTGATGAAATTGAATGTTAAGTTAATTTGATGAATTAATTATTTATTAGATGGAATTGAATGTGAGTTTGATGAATTGAGTATTAATGTTGTGTTAATTTTATGAATTCAAAGTTAATTTAGTGTTAATTTGAAGGAGTGAATATTAATTTGGTGATAATTTGATGAATTGAATATTAATTGGATGAAATTGAATCTTAATTTGGTGATGTTAAGTTGACGAATTAAATGTTTATTAGATGAAATTGAATGTTGATTTGAAGAATTGAATGTTAATTTGTTATTTATTTGAAAAATTAAACGTTTATTGGATGAAATTGCACGTTACTTTGGTGTTAATTTGTTAAATCGAGGATTTTCGATGTAAATTTTATGAATTGAATGTTACTTGAATGAATTTGAATATAAATTGGATGAGATTGAATGTTACGTTGATGAATTAAATGTTTATTACGTAAAATTAAATGTTGATTTGAAGAATTGAATGTTAATTTGGTGTAAATTTGATGAATTGAGTATTAATTGCATGTTACTTGTTTATTTAACAAATTGAGTATTTATTGGATGAGTTTGGATGTTAATTTGATGAATTATAATATTAAAAGGTTAAAAATGTAATATCAAAGGGATAAAAGTGTAATATGATAGGAAAAATAAGTGTAATTATACACACGATCGGTCCACCATTCCTAGGACCGGTCTTAGTTTAAATTATATTTACACCCCTAAACTATAACACTATTTTTATTTTGTTCCCAATCTAACCCAACACAATTAAATTAACATTCAATTTTATGAAATTAATATTTAATTCATCAAATTAATATCAAATTAACATTTAATTCATCCAATTAATATTCAATTCATCAAATTAATACTAAATCGATATTCAATTCATCCAATTACCACTCAATTTATCAAAATTAACATCCAAAATAATCCAAAAAAAATTTAATTTATCAAATCAACACTAAACCAAAGTAATATGAAAATTAATCAAATAAACATTTAATTCATTAACTCAACTCTAAACTAACATTATATTTCATCTAATAAACATTCAATTAATAAAATTAACATTTAAATTCAACTATTAACATTAAATTCATCAAATACATATTCATTGTCAAGAGTTGAACCCCAAGAGTTGGAACCTCCAAAAAAGTTGAAACCCTCTCCAGAACCTCTACCCAAACAGTTGGAACCCTTACCCAAAAAAGTTGGAACCTCTACCAAAATAGTTGGAACCCTTACCCAAAAAAGTTAGAACCCTTACCCAAAAAAGTTGGAACCCCTACCCAAAAAAGTTGGAACCCCTCCCCCAAGAGTTGGAACCCCTACCCCCAACAGTTGGAACCCCTACCAAAAATGTTGGAACCCCTCCCCCAACCGTTGGAACTCCTCCCCCAAAGAGTTGGAACTCCTCCCCAAGAGTTGGAACCTCTACCCAAAAAATTGGAACCCTTACCCAAAAAAGTTGGAACCTCTACCAAAAAAGTTGGAACCTTTACCCAAAAAAGTTAGACCGCCTACCCAAAAAAGTTGGAATGCCTACCCAAAAAAGTTGTAACTCATTCCCCCAAGAGTTGGAACCCCTACCCCCGAACCGCTACCAAAAAAGTTGGAACTTCTACCAAAAAAGTTGGAACCGCTCTCCAAAAAAGTTGGAACCCCTCCCCCAAGAGTTGGAACCCCTACCCCCAAGAGTTGGAACACCTACCCTATAAAAGTCGGAACTAAATTGTATGTTTATTTTGATGTTGAGTTGTTAAATGAAACCTTTAAATGTTTAATTTAAACCTTTAAATTAAACCTTTAAAATCTCACCATGAAATCTCACCTGATTTGATGAATTAAATGTTTGTTGAATGAAATTGTATGTTATTTTGATGTTGACTTGTTAAATTAAACCTTTATTGGATGATTTTCGATGGTAATTTGATAAATTGAGAAAAAAAAAAATCTTTTTTGAAGGATTTTCCATGTTAATTTTATGAATTGAATGAATTTGAATATAAATTGGATGAGATTTAATGTTATTTAATGTTAATTTAATGAATTAAATGTCTATTAGGTAAAATTAAATGTTGATTTGAAGAATTGAATGTTAATTTGGTGTAAATTTGATGAATTGAGTATTAATTTGATGAAATTGCATGTTACTTGTTCATTTAATAAATTGAATATTTATTGGATGATTTTTAATGTTAATTTGATGAATTATAATATCAAAAGGTTAAAAGTGTAATATCAAAGGGATAAGGTACCGACTGTTTTGGATGTTACAACTGTATTGGTGGTGCAATTTTGAAAGAGCAACCGGTTTCATCGATTTTAAGACCTATGTGTCAGTCAACCTACTTTTCGGTATGGTACCGAAAAGTTGGTTGGCGGTATAGTAATGGTGCCCCTAACTAAAATTGTGACATTCTGCTACAGTAAGTAGGCAGACTGCGGCTGAAAATAAGATAAGAAGACAATTTGATGCCAACTTGTGCTCGAGCTTGGCCACTCAATAGGTACCGAACTTGAACATACTTAAACTCGATAAATTCTGCTCGATTAACACTCCTTTGTAAGCTAGTATCAAATGTTAGATTAGGCGACTCATAATTTTTTTTTCAAGGGTGGATTAAGGGTTGTCGTATCATCTCCACAACCTTTGCTACACCGCTCTATTTTAATGTGTGAAGGACCTACTTGTATATAATAGGTCGCACTTAAATTCATGGTATGTGATCCAACCAAGAAAAGAAATTGAGAGATAACGTATTAGAGGAATCTCAGGTGTAACTGAAATAGAGAGTTGGAACTATAAAACTGTTCTAATAGAATAAGAAGGGTTACTCCACCGTCAAGTGACAGGCCAAACTCGAGTGTTTTCAGGTTCAACAGCCTCAGGGTTGCCACCGACCGGAAACAACCTTCCCCAAGAACCAGAAGGACATACACATTCACTTATAATATGCAAATTCCAAAACATAGAGTAAGGAACAGCTTTGCATGTATTACATGCTCAAACGTGTTAAGTGGAAATGTACATAATTACTGTTTCAATTTTTTTTTTGTATTATTGTCAAAAGTGTCTGGATTAACTTACATGCACTTCAACTAATTTTCTCTCAAGTATGGTCCAAAACTGACTAACCATATTAAAAAATGCCTTGTGCGATATCCTAAGAGGGCAAAATGAAAGCAACCTTTTTCATCACTTGGAGAGCGGAAATTTCTGTAACTTGAACTTTGAGACCTAACTTTTCATAGAGTGCAATTTGAACGGGCAACTTAAATTCAATTTGAACCCACCAGAGTTTATGTCGAGGTTTTTAATATTTGGTTTGAATCTGGATTGAAAAATACTAACCCGAATTGAATTTGGGTAATATCCTGGTTGATGTATCGGGTTACCAAGTTCAACCCGAATATATAAATCGAACTCAATCCGAATATAAAATCGGGCTCAACCCGAACATAGTTAAAAATAAATATATAAATTAATAGATTCAATAGCATAACTTATAAGTAGGGTTTACATTTTGCAATTCATTTTAGCGAACTCAACCCGAATTCTAATCCGAAATTAGTCCAAATTAAATAACCCGAATCCAACTTGAATTTTAACTTGAAAATCAGCTCGAATTAAGTAACTCGAATTCAACCCGAGTCCGCCCAAATTCAACTTGGGCAATACTCAGGTTGAGTACCTCGGGTTGAGATCAGGTTAAAATTATGGTTGAAGATTATATACCTAGATTTGGGCTAAGTTGTCTCGTCAACCTGTCCAACCCACTCGAGTTGCACTCCTAACTTTTGACGATCATATAAGTGATATAATGTTAATTCAATGAAACTTTTTTGACCATAATTACCACTATATGACCGCCATTGTGATGGTGCTTTTAATCTCTATTTATACAAATTCATCTATGCTCTTTGTTTTTAAATGCCATTTCGTTAAAAAAAAGTAAAAATATATTTGATACTATTTTGTAAAAGCAATCTAGATGCACCAGTCAGCTCAACAAAAGCATGAGATACCCTAGTTCCAGCGTGAATAACTTACTTTTACTATACAGAGGAGGAGATTAGTCAAGGTATGCGTAAGCTAGTTCAAACACTCTTGACCGTTAATTGTATGAAGGACTAATAGTAAGATTTTCAAGAATTAAACAACTGTATACATTTCACCAAAAAAAAAACTGTTTACATGATTAGATCAACCTAGCAAATTATGCCAAACCTAGTTATTCAGACACAAAAAAAAAAAAAATACAATTCTTTAGCAAAGTGATTCACCAATATAACATAGTTAACAAAAAATAATTAAATAGGAAAATCAAATAGGAAAGACAACATTTAATTAGTTGATGAATGCACATTGTTTCCCGATTTCACCAAACTTGCCAGTGAGCAACCCAATTTGACCCATCTTCACCATGGCAGGTTCAAAGTCTTTCAAAAAAGTGGATCCAGTTGAAATCTGACTAAGAACATAAGTTTTTGTTACACTGTCTGAGAGAAGAGCTCCATCAGAGTGAAACAATCCTCTCCTTTTACTCGCTATACTGTAATAATGAATGTCAAATGTTTTGCGGCTTCCAGGATCCATCTCAACCAGCGTAGTCAATCGCCCGATTTACATATTTTCTTCAACACAGCTGCATAGTTTGGATCAATTGTTGGGTCAGTGTCACCTTTTCCAGTGAAGTTGTACAATCGGATCGTGACGGGGGGAAAGCAATGAGAGATCCCTATGGTATGGGCTCCTGTAAGAACAAGTATACATGAGTCAAGTTAAAATTTGATATAGAATATTATCGATCCTGAAGGACTTTGATCTATAGTAAGTTTTACATTACCAGATAGAACTGCAAGGTCTTTTACACTCTAAACCCTTTGACCCAAAAGATGCTTTTAGTTGAGTTATATTGGAAAATGGAGATGACAGGTTTTTCAAGGCATTTTGGGCCGTTGACACTCTTCCGTCCCTTCGTCCTGTGGGCACTGGCCATGATGGTCCTTTGATTTGGAAGAAAATCACCACTTTAGCGAATATTGAATGACTGCATATAAATGTTGATCGAGAATAATATGCGCATCGTTTGGTAACGCTTTGTAAGTAATTTTTTTTTCTTAAAAAATTTATTTGATAAAAAACGTTATCAAACAGTATGGTAAGTTGGTAATTAGTCTATCGTATTAGTTACCAGTGAAACTGCATCTCGAGCGACCAAGGCGAGGATGTCAGCACAAGAAACAACTCCCGGGCACTTTTTTTCTACTGCAGATTTCACAGCATCAATCACTTGAAACCCTCTTAAACTTGTGTTGGGGGCTGCATCTTTCTCGGCTTGGTTGTCCTTGGTGGAGTTTATGAGAACAGAACCATCACATCCCTACAACCAAAATGCGTGAAAGATTCATATAAACTATATTTGCCATTGTTATCGCTAAGTGACTGATCTCATGTTCGAACCCAAAACCTCAAAAGAAAAAGAAAAAGAAAAATCCAAAAACAACAGAAAACAACATATGATTACGTTAACAAAACAGTCATGCAAATGCATTCTTAGCAATGCAGGGGGAAGGCTTGGTGCTCGAGAGATGTATTGAGCTGTTGTGCTCTTGATAATAGAACCCAACTTTCAAGCCTTGAGCATTTGCAAGATCCAAGACAAAAAGAACAAGAGTGAGGTGAAAAAAGATGAGAGAGAGAAGATTTGGACTTGTCATTGTCCTCAACCACGAGCCAGTAATGTATTTGATTCTGTGCTCTGATATGCTAGAAAACACATCTGATGGTGTTAATTTACAAAAGATGAGCAAAGGGTATGGATGTGCGTGGAATCAAATGTGGCGTCTGAGCTACAAGGCTCGTGCCAGGAATGTTGGTAAATGGTGAGGAAAATTGAGGAAGGGGAAGTGATGACAATGAAATTACAGTGGTTCACCGGCCTGGGAGCTCGGCTAGTCCACTCTTCAATGGAGACTCTTGCTCCTGTTTTCTTATTGATTGTGTCGAATATGTTATGATACAATGTGGAGGAAATTAGGGTTCATCTTGGCTCTATCGCCTGTTCCCTTCTCAATGGAGGCTTGCCCTGCTCTTATAGCCTCTTGCTTACCTCTAACTTGATTTTTCTTCCTATATTGAAGGGATCTTTCCCCCTTACTTTCCCCAATCCGGGAGTTACCTAAACTCCGCATGGCTGGTTTCATGGACTTTATCCCGAGATCTTTGCCTTCTGTCGTGGGATCCTCCTTAATCTTTGGAGAGGATCTTGGTTGGTTAAGGGTTTTACGCCTTGATTCCAACTTGGCTATTATTTCGAAGGTGTTCGCTATCATCTTGATGTCTCCTCACCGCTTCCCATATCATTTCGTTTGGGGGGGGAGCTCCAACTATGACTGGACGAGCTCTGACTATGGCTGGATCAGCTCTACATATCTTACCTGATTTCCCGAGCTGGGCTCATTTTCTGAGCTCGTGCTTAGGGTTTATTTTAGGTATCATCAGTTTCCCCCCCAGCCCCTGCCTCAAGCGAGCTTGGGCAAGGGCTGAGCTGTTTTTAAACCGAGCTTGATCTGCGCGTGGCTGACCCTGACTTGCACGTGACTGAAGCCCTTTGACGGTTTGTAGCAATCATGGCTTTTCTCGATTCCCGTGCACGTTTCAGCCCACGTCTCTCATGCTTTAAATACCCGAACGGCTATCTGAACTGCCTTTTCCCACTGTTCAACTTCTTTGTTCTTCGATCTTCTTGTCTTTGTGAATTCTTGGCTTTCTATCTCAAAGCTTTCTGATTCTTGCTCAAAAACAGTTTTCCTGTGTTTGATTCGAGGACTCACAGTGCTTCCCTATTTTGATTTGGCCTCGGATTGTTGTTCGTTGCTCTCTCCCAACTAGGTACGCCCTTTCTGCCTCTTTTCGCAGCTTTCCTCGTTCTGGATCCCTCGAGTTCGAGGTGGTTATTACATTTTTGGTCTTTTCGGTTCTTTTATTGCTGGAATCGTGATTGTTGTCTATCCCCTCTTCCTTCCTTTGTCGACTGGGGTGCCATCGTGCGAATCCTCGCTATCGGGAGTTACTGTGCAGACTTTAGGGTTGTTAAGGAGTGTCTAGTGAACATTCCTCCCCTCTACCGTTCTTTTAATCTCCCCTTTTCTTGCCCAATCATGTCTGCCTCGTTTGGTGCTACCCGTTCCTTCGTTTCCCTCCTAGGCGATAGGTTTGTCGAGGAGGACACCGATTTAGGGGATGTAGGTGAGGAAATTGACAATTTTCCTGGTGTTGAGGCTGTGGAAGCCGAGGACGGCACCGAGGAGCTCCCTTCCACGTCTTCTCCCGTGCCCCCTAAGCCTGACAAGGGTAAAGGCAAGGTGAATGGAGTTGGGGTTGTTGATAGATCTTCATACCTGGGGGTTGCCTTTAGGCATGCCGAGCTCGTGGGCCACAGTAGGGAGGCCCCTGCATTGATGAGAGCTTATAAGGCTCGTTATGGTTTTCCTCCTGGAGTCGAACCCTGGTGCCCGGACTAGTCCATCTATTACGTAGAACAGGTGCGTAAGAGGGTCTGTTTCTTCCTTGCTGCTTTTGAGAGCGGCCTTCGCTTTCCCATGCACCCCTTTATCAAGGGTGTTTTGCAACATTTCAATGTCTGCCCTTCCCAGCTCTCCCCCAACTTCTATGGCATTATGGTAGGCCTTTTAGTCATCTTTAACAAGCATAAACTTGGGGTCCCTAGCATTTCTCTGCTTATGGAACTTTTCAATGTCAAGTTGACCTCTTCTGAGGGCTTTCTGTACATTTCCAAGCGAAACGCCGCTAGGAAGATTATTACCGACCTCCTAACTTTTCATAAAGGGTGGAAAAAACATTTCTTTTTTGTTGGGGGTACCAACTGGGAGTATAACCCTGCTGATAAAACAGACACTCTTGGTATCCCTACGACCTAGTCTAGACCAGAAAACTTGGGTGAGTCTTTATTCAAGCTGACTGAGCTTTGATCTGGAACTTATGAGGCTCTAATTTTGCTCTTACTTGCATGTTTTTTCTTCCTTTTTAGGTTCTCGACCTGAGCTTAGCCCTGAAGATAACAGGGTGCTATTGAAACTGGGAAAACTTAAGCCAGAGAGATACGCTGATCTCATCGAGCCTCGATACCTGGTGGAGTTAGGTCTGAGCCCTCCCCCGGTGAGCTTAGCTATTCCAATATCTGTTGTAGGTGCTGAGGAAGGTAACATCACTAACGCTTTCTTTCTCCTCCTTTTTTCTTCTGATTCAACCTAGACCTTCCAGGACCCTCCACCATGAAGTCTACTCCTGAAGAGCTCCAGGCTAAGGTTGAGGAGTTGATGAAGAGCGGTAAATCTGGCAAGCGCAAGGCCCAGGTCGGCTCTGGGAGCGGCCCTATTACCCGGGCTAAAATTCCAAGGTTAGAGATGTCTTCACCCTCTTCATCCGCTAAAGAACAGGCTTCCACCAAGGCCCTGCCTTCCTCATCCGAAATTCCTCAAATTGCAGCCCCCTCTTCCCCATCAGAGGCTCAGCCTGCGTTGGTACAAGCTCAAGTGGGAGGTCAGGCTTCCCCTTCCTCCTCTGAGGTCGAGAGAGCCTTGGGACTGATCTCCGATCTCCAACCCAACACTTTCACATACAGTGCTTCCGGGAAGATTGTTGAGAGAGGGAGAAAACCTGAAGAGGAAGATGAAGATTCTTTCTTCGATAACATGGATCTCGCTGCGGGAGCTGTTTCTTCTATTTTTTCTGAGTCTGACGTCATGAAGGCTGCTTCTGTGCCCCTCGAGGAATCCATCGCTTCAGCTCTTCAGGGAGCTGCTGCTGTAAGTGCTAGCACTTTTTCATCTTTACTTACTCTCATATCATAGTCTCACGTAACTTGCTGAACTTCCTTTGTGTCCTCAGACGACCCTCCATGTGAAGGGTTTATTGCACCGGGTTCGGTCTTATGAGCGCTCTGTTAAGGCTCTGAACGCGTATGAGATCAAGGTTGCTGAATTGTCCTTTGAGAACAAGGACCTCCGACCTCAAACACACCCTAACTATCAAGGTCAGAGCTGAGGAAGGGGAAAAGAAGCTCGAGATGAGCTACGGATAACCAAGGAGGATCTGAAGCTCAAATCTGAGGCCTGGACCAAGGCTAGTCAAGAGGCCTTTGACGCCAAGAATTCCCTTAGGCAGGCGAGGCAGGAGTACCTCACCCTCAACGAGGCAAATGGCAAGCTTTGCGAGGAACTTGAGGTGCAGAAAGACCTGGTCAGACAGAGGGATAACGAGGTGGCAGAGCTGAAGGATGACGCCACCACCTTGTAGGCTACTGGGTGGCTTGCCTTTAGGCGCAAGGCTATCAAGGCTTTTCCAGATTTGGACTTCAACTTCCTTATCCCCACTGAGGAAGAAATGGAAGAATCTGACTCTGATAATGAGGAAGACACCTCAGTTCCTCCGGCTGAAGCCTTGAACCAGGGTGTGCCTGCTTCTCCGGCTATTCCATGTACCAATCCTTTCTCTGCTGACCTCGTGTCCAGGGCCCTTAATCAAGAATTGCCAGGTGACGGAGTGGAGGTTCCTGGGGCTAGCATCCTCGAGACTACTACTCCTCTGGCCCCTGAGTCCTTGCTTGCTGATCTTCCGAGCTCTACTCCTGCTACTGAGGCTTCCTCTATTGAACTTCAAGATCCACCTTCAGAGACTTAGTGTTTTTTTTTTCTTTCTTTTTGCAACTGTAAACTTGTATTTAATGTACCTTTGATTCTTGTTTCTGAAATACAACTTTTGTTTTTGAAATGTGGTGTTCTGACTTTGATTTTATTGTTTTCCTTTGTTCTATGTTCCTCTTGCCCCCATTGCTTTGAGAAGTACTTCAGTTCCTCTTAAAGCAAAATTAAGGATTGTACGAGCTGCTGGGTTCTAAGGAACTTATTAGGAACTCATCATCCTGATGTGAGCATGGTTCTTGGAATTGGAGGTCTCAAAGACTTGCTATGGAAACGCCAGGCTGCCAACCGAGCCGAGCTCAATTCAAAGGAGTATGAGGAATATTCTGTTTAAGTAGGGTCAGACTTATTTCCAATTGTATTGGATGTATTGGGAGGGGTTACCTTGTGCTGACTCAACTTCCCGCATTTACCCAACTGTTTTCCAAAATCGTAACCACCTTTATTAATTAGGAAACCAAAAGGACCGCCGACTCTGCCTTTTGTGTGGTTCTTGGTTTCCTAAAAACTTATGATTTTCCTCAAGGCTCCTGATATCTCCTTTGTTACTTTCTTTCTTGCCAAAATATCTCTGCGCCTCTCCTTGAATCTTCGTGGTTACTTTCTGTTTTCACCATAATCCTTGATGGCTGCCTCTGTTTCTTCTCTGTTCAAGGAACGCACCTCTTTCGGAATCGACTGGAAGTGTCATTGTCGCTACTTGTCTCCTTCAACGCTAGAGCCTTCTGATTTGGTAGCCATAAAAAAATGATTCTTCCCTGATCTTGACTTGCCTCTGCGAGTTCCTACCCCTGATGAGCCTTGCAACTATCTTTCTCGAGGGGAAGTTTGCTTTTTTGAGGGTGCAATAGGCATGGGACTTCGCCTTCCCATTCATCCTTCTATTGGGCGAGTTCTTGCCCATTATGGTCTATGCCCGTCTCGTCTTTCCCCTCGAGGATGGGCTGCTATGGTTAGCTTTTTCCTCTTTTGGCGCCTATATGGCAATGGTCGATTCCCTTCTGATGCCGAATTCCTTTACTTCTTCGAGATCGAGGAAAACGATGTTCCCTGCTTCAGTTTTTTTCGTTGGAGGCATTTTGATTTACCTCTTTTGGTTTTAGACCTTCCTTCCAATCCCGAAGGGTGGTCTTAGCGCTTTTTTTTTGCTTCTGGGAAGTCTTGGCGGTCTCCTGAGCTGCGTTGTCCTGGTACTAGGATTCCACTGTCCTGGAAGAGCTTTTCTCGCATTGGTATGCTCAAGCTGAGATCTCTTGAACTTTTTTTTTTTATGAAGAGTTATTCTTATTATATTCTTGTTGTGTAGGTCCCCCTGATCTGGATTTGCCAGAGATGATGAACATTGACGAGCTGTTGCTCGTAGAGCCTAAGACCTTTTCGGAGTTGATGACGAATGAGAACCTTTATCTGCTTGGGGTTGAGGCTACTGAATATGAGTTTTCCTCCATTCCAGATTCTCCTTGGACCTCTCCCTCTGAGTCTGACGAGAAGGACATAGGTGAGGAAGAAGATTCTGATGAGGAGGCTACTGGTGCGACCTCAAAGAGGCGTAAGAAGGATGGCTCCTTCTCACCTGACTCTCTTGCCACTATTTTTCTTACTCCAGTAGGTCAGAAGCTTCTCGACTCGCTCTACAAGGCTGAACAAGAAAGGGATGAGCTGAAGGAGGAGAATGTGCGCCTAAAGGAGGAAGTCGCCGAGCTAAAGTCACATCCTAAGAAGAATTAGGAGTTCTACCTCCTTGTATTCCCTTCCCCCTCGTTTCACTTTTACATCTTTTTGAATACTTGTATCCGTGAATCCTTGAATATCAGATCTTTATCTTTGAATGTGCATGTGCATATATGAGCTGATGAACTCGTTATTCCTCTCTATGAGCTGACGAGCTTATCTCTTTTTAGATGAGCTTAGGAACTTATTCAGGATTCTATAAGCTTTAGAAGCTTATCGTTTCTTTATGAGCTAAGGGGCTCATCTTGATTTTTATAAGCTTAGAAGCTTATCGTTTGTTTATGAGCTGAGGAGCTCATCTTGATTTTTATAAGCTTAGAAGCTTATCGTTTGTTTATGAGCTGAGGAGCTCATCTTAAACTTTATAAGCTTAGAAGCTTATCTTTTTTTTATGAGCTGAGGAGCTCATCTTAAACTTTATAAGCTTAGAAACTTATCGTTTGTTTATGAGCTGAGGAGCTCATCTTGATTTTTATAAGCTTAGAAGCTTATCGTTTGTTTATGAGCTGATGAGCTCATCTTAAACTTTATAAGCTTAGAAGCTTATCGTTTGTTTATGAGCTGAGGAGCTCATCTTGAGCTGTAGAGCTTGTGTCATTCTGTATAAGCTGAATGGCTTATCTTGTGCTGTAGCACTCACTTCGTTCTTTATAAGCTAAATAGCTTATCTTGAGCTGTAGAGCTCGTCTCATTTATTTTTTGCTTTTCTTTTTTGGAAACCGTATGAGGATGAATCAAAAACTTGTTTATTTTTATTGAAAATAACTCTATTACAAGAAAAACTTACTGAAAGAACTTCTTAAGATGCTCTGCATTCCAAGAGTGAGGTAGAATCTTTCCTTCTTCTGTTTGCAACTCATAGTTCCCCTGCCTAATCACTCTTGAAACGACGTAGGGGCCTTCCCAGTTTGGCCCCAACTTCCCGTGCGTGGGGTCTTTTCTCGCAAGCAAAAGCCTTCTAAGCACCAAGTCTCCAACCTTGAAACTTCTGTGCTTTACCTTCCTGTCGTAGTATCTTTCGATTTTCCTTTGATAACTCTGAACGCGTTGCAACGCTCTCTCCCTTCTTTTGTCTAAGAGGTCGAGGTTCAGCATGAGGGATTCATCATTATGCTTTGGATCTGCGAGCTCGGTTCTAGGGGATGGTATCCCTACCTCTACAGGCAACACTGCTTCAATTCCGAAAGCCAAAGCAAACGGTGTTTCCTGAGTTGCTGTCCTAGGGGTTGTTCTGTATGCCCATAACACTTCTGGGATATACTCGACCCATTTTCCCTTCAAAGACTCGAGCTTGGTCTTTAAGGCTGCTTTGATTGTCCTGATTGTCACCTCTGCTTGTCCATTTGATTGTGGATGGGCTGGGGCCGAGAAATAATTCTTTATCCCCAGCTCTGCACAAAACTTCTTGAACTTCGGGTTGTCAAATTGTTTCCCATTATCAGAGACGATTGTTCTAGGTACTCCAAATCTGTAGACTATAGACTTCCAAGTGAAATTCTGAACCTTTTGCTCCGTGATTGTGGCTAGAGGCTCCACCTCAGCCCATTTAGTGAAATAGTCTACTCTAATTATGGCGAATTTACATTGCCCTATGCTGGTGGGTAGGGGGCCAAGAATGTCCAAACCCCATTGCTGAAAGGGCCAAGGGCTTACCACCGAGGTTAGGAATTCTGGTGGGCAATGAGAGATATTGGCATGTATCTGACACGCCTTACACTTCTTAACCAGGTCGGTGGCATCCTTCAGCATGGTGGGCTAGTAATATCCCTGCCTCAAAGCTTTTCCTGCCAGCGTTTGAGCTCCGATATGGTTACCGCAAATTCCTTCATGGACCTCCCTAAGAATGTAATCGGCATCCTCATCTCCCACACATCTGAGGAGAGGCATCGAAAATCCTCGCTTGTATAAGTTTCCTTGTACAATAGAAAATCTGGCTGACCTTACCCTCACCTTTGCAGTCTCCTTGGGGTCTGCTGGCAAAGTTCCGTTCTGAAGATATTCCCTAATTAAGTCCATCCAAACAGGTGGGGAAAGGATTGAGAAAACTTCCTCCTTATCAACTCCTACTGATGGCTCTGCCAACTGCTCCACTGGTATCAACCTATCTAAATTATCCTGCGAAGCAGTTGCTAACCTCGCTAGCGCGTCTGCTCGAGCGTTCTCTGATCTGGGGACATGCAGAATCTTAACTTGCACAAATTTCTTGATCAACTCTTGTACCTTTCTGAGGTAAATGATCATTTTCTCACCTTTGGCCTCGTAGGATCCCTCTATCTGTTTTACTACGAGCAGAGAGTCACTGCAGATCTCCAGCTGTTCTGCTTCCATTGAGTGAGCAAGGTTCAAACCTGCTATGACAGCCTCATATTCTGCCTCGTTGTTCGAGGTCTTAAACCCAAACCTTAATGCATATTCAACATCTATTTCATCAGGGGAGGTCAAAATTATGCCAGCTCCGCTACCCTGTGCGTTGGCAGCTCCATCTACAAAGAGTTTCCACGTGGGGAGGTCAAGTACCAGCTGTGTGGCCTCCATGGGTGTTCCCGCTGTGAATTCTGCACTGAAGTCAGCCAGCACTTGCCCTTTGATGGCTGTTCTCGGTTTATACCTGATATCGAACTCGCTGAGCTCAATGGCCCACTTAACCAACCTACCCGAAGTCTCTGGTTTACTCAATACTTGCTTCATTGGCTGATCTGTTGGGACCTCGATTGTGTGGGCTTGGAAATACGGCCTGAGCCTCCTGGCGGTCGTGACTAAGGCTAAAACGAGCTTCTCCATCTTTGAGTATCTCTCCTCTGCCCTCCTCAGAGCTCTGCTACAGTAATATACTGGTTGCTGAGCTCTGTCGCGATCCCTTACTAACGCTGCGCTTGTTGAGAAATCTGACACTGCTAAGTAGAGAGTAAGAACCTCACCTTCCACCGGGCTCACCAGAGTAGATGGGGAGCCCAGATAATCCTTTAGTGCTCTGAACGCTTCCTCACACTGGGCATCCCACTGGAAGGCCTTCTTTAATACTTGAAAGAAAGGTTGACACTTGTCGCTTGATCTGGACACGAAACGGCTTAAGGCAGCTATTCTACCTGTTAGGCACTGCACCTCCCTTGTATTGGACGGAGGTAGCATATCCATTACCGCCTTCACTTTCTCTGGGTTCGCCTCTATTCCTCTGCTATTAACTATGAAGCCCATAAACTTTCCAGCAGAGACTCCAAAGGCACACTTGGCGGGATTGAGCTTCATCTTGTATTCTTTTAAGACCTGGAAAGATTTCGCCAAATGTTTGATATGGAGCTCTGCTTTCAACGATTTGACCAACATGTCATCAATGTATACTTCCATGGTCGTTCCGATCTGCTTTTGGAACATTTTATTCACCAGGCGTTGATAAGTGGCTCCAGCATTCTTCAAACCGAAGGGCATAACCTGGTAGCAGTACGTTCCCTGCTCGGTTATGAAGGAGGTCTTCTCCTGGTCATTGGGGTCCATTCTAATCTGATTATATCCGGAGAAAGCGTCCATGAAGCTGAGGAGCTTGTGACCAGCGGTGGCATCCACAATCAAGTCTATTCGAGGTAAGGGGAAGCTGTCCTTGGGGCAGGCCCTGTTGAGGTCAGTGAAGTCAATGCAGAGGTGCCATTTGCCATTGGTCTTCTTAACGAGGACAACATTAGCTAGCCATACTGGGTAATCCACCTCCCTAATGGCTCTGGCATGTAGAATCTTGCTGACCTCTTCGTTAATGGCTTTTTGACGCTCTGGGGCGAAGCTCCTCCTTTTTTGTTTGATGGGTTTGCAGCTCGGGTTCACGCTGAGCTTGTGCATGATAACTGAAGATTCGATACCCTCAATGTCTTCTTGTTTCCAGGCAAACACCTCCATATTTTGCCTCAAGAACTGGATGAGAAGATCCTTAATCTCTCTGCTCAGCTTGGATCCCACATAAACAAGGTGCTCAGGCTCTCCATCTAGCTGTACAGGTTCTAGCTCTTCTGATGGGATTGGTCTGGTTTCCAGCTCATCTCTCATGTCGAGTTCATCCAACTGGATGTTCTCAACCTCTTTCATTTTCACAGATGCCATGTAGCATTCTCTTGCTACACGCTGGTCTCCCCGGACCACTCCGATTCCATTTTCTGTTAGAAATTTGACGACCAAGTGATAGGCAGATGAGATTGCCCTCATAGAATTAAGGGAATGCCTTCCAAGCAGGATGTTGTATGCAGAAGGTGCATCAACCACTAAGAATTTTACAGTCGTGGTGGCTTGGCAAGGCGGATCACCTAGGGTGAGCACAAGTTGGATTGAGCCCAAGGGGAGCACTATTTCTCCTGATAAACCTAGCAAGTGAGTACTTACAGGTTCGAGTTTTTCCCTTCTTATGTCCATTTTGTCGAATGTAGGCGCAAAAATGATGTCTGCCGAGCTCCCGTTATCAATCAGAACCCGATGAACGGTTCTGTTAGCTACCACTGCTCTTACCACCAATGGATCATCATGGGGGTATTGGCATCCCTCCAAATCAGAATCTGAAAAAGTGATAGCTGTGTCTAAGCGTGGTGCTTTGGATACAGTATGCACTTCGAGAGCTTCTTCGGCTCTGATTCGTCGGAGGTGCGCTTTTCTGGCTGAGCTGGATTCTCGGCCTCCTGCAAATCCTCCAGATATTACTCTGATCTCACCTAGGGGCTGCTGATGTGGTGCGGGTGCTTGTTGTTGCAGTGGCGGCGGTGGAAGAGCTCGATTCTGGTTGTCATGGGCCACAAAGCGACGCAACTGTCCTCGTTGAATTAAGAACTCGATCTCCTTCTTTAACTGAATGCAGTCGTCGGTATGGCGACCGTGATCCCTGTGGTAGTCACAATACTTTGTGGGGTTTCTCTTTGCTGGATCCGCCTTCATCCGAGGTGGCCACCTTAAGAATTTTTCATTTTGGACCTCATACAGAACTTGAGATACAGCAGCGGTGAGCGGGGTGAATCGTTGAGGTTCATATCTAGGCTGGAGCTCAGGCTGCACGGGGCCTAAGCGGTCTCTAACATTTCCTCTTCTCTTTGGGGAGTGATCTCTATCCCTCATTGGAGACCTTCCTCGCCCTTTTTCTTTCCTGGGACTTCGGTCCCTTTTCTTCTCTTCCTTCTCCTTCCGTGTGGATGTACTCCCTACCTTGGAAAGGAGTGCTTCTTCACCGTTTATGTACTTTTCTACCTTGGCTAACACCTAAGCCATGCTCGCTTGAGGGTTCTTTGATATAGAGAACATCAAATCCTTTGATTGCACTCCTAATCCTGCAATGAAAACAGTAATGTCAAACTTTTCGTCAGGGATATCTACCTTCAGAGATTCTGAATTGAACCTTTGTACATAAGATCGCAGGTTCTCATCAGGCCTCTGTTTTATATTTAATAAATGATAGCTCGGCTTCCTATAGATCCGAGCTCCGATGAAGTGAGACACAAAGGAAATGGAGAGTTCTATGAAAGAAGAGATCGAGGCTGGGGGGAGCCTATGGAACCATGCTAAGGCTGATCCCTTCAGGGTGATGGCAAAGGCCCTACATCACACAGGATCCTGGTACCCGTGCAGCTCCATTTGGTTTTTGTAGGTGTTGAGGTGATCCACGGGGTCTTTTGTCCCGTCGAAAACCTCTATTTGAGGTACTCTAAACTTCGGAGGAAGGGGAAATGCAGTACTCCGGGAGTGAATGGGGATTCAGTTTGTTGCACCAAGGCATTCATTGTTACTGGAGTTTTGACCTTCACTGCCTCTCTCATGTAGCTGAGCTCTTGCCGGATGTCCTTGAAGCGGTGCTCCCAATACTGCTCCATTCTCTCCTGCTAGAAAGGAGGGAAATCATTTCTCTCTAGCCCTTCATTTTGGCTTTGTGCTTCTTCATTAACCCCCCTTCTAGGCGGCTGCAGGGGCCCCTGACTGCTCTCCCCTCCTTTGTTCGCTTCCCTGAGGGGATCAAGGTATTGCTGTTCCCTGCGAGGAAGGTCGTTCTGGCCTCGCTGGGCTGGTTGCGCCTGTTGAGGGCCTTGTAAGAGCTTCATGAGCTCCTCGTTTTGTTGAAGTAGGCGTTGATTGACTAGACGAAGGGCGTCTAGTTCATTGTTGGCGGGAGGATCCACCGTAGGCGGGTCGTCTTCAGCGGTGGGGACGAAATTATGAAGGTTTTCCGGTTGCCTTCTACTGGTGACCTCCTGGGGATTCTGCATTCTTGGGGGATTCATCTGACTTTTACTCATGTTTCGTGTTGAGACAATCAATTACTGAAAATTCAGTATATTTGTAACAAGAACTGTGGTTCCCACAGACGGCGCCAAACTGATGGTGTTAATTTACAAAAGATGAGCAAAGGGTATGGATGTGCGTGGAATCAAATGTGGCGTCTGAGCTACAAGGCTCGTGCCAGGAATGTTGGTAAATGCTGAGGAAAATTGAGGAAGGGGAAGTGATGACAATGAAATTACAGTGGTTCACCGGCCTGGGAGCTCGGCTAGTCCACTCTTCAATGGAGACTCTTGCTCCTGTTTTCTTATTGATTGTGTCGAATATGTTATGATACAATGTGGAGGAAATTAGGGTTCCTCTTGGCTCTATCACCTGTTCCCTTCTCAATGGAGGCTTGCCCTGCTCTTATAGCCTCTTGTTTACCTCTAACTCGATTTTCTTCCTATATTGAAGGGATCTTTCCCCCTTACTCTCCCCAATCCGGGAGTTACCTAAACTCCGCATGGCTGGTTTCATGGACTTTATCCCGAGATCTTTGCCTTCTGTCGTGGGATCCTCCTTAATCTTTGGAGAGGATCTTGGTTGGTTAAGGGTTTTACGCCTTGATTCCAACTTGGCTATTATTTCGAAGGTGTTCGCTATCATCTTGCTGTCTCCCACCGTTTCCCATATCATTTCGTTTGGGGGGGGGAGCTCCAACTATGGCTGGACGAGCTCTGACTATGGCTGGATGAGCTCTGCATATCTTACCTGATTTCCCGAGCTGGACTCATTTTCTGAGCTCGTGCTTAGGGTTTATTTTAGGTATCATCAACATCAAACACTAGTATTTATAGTTAAGTTGAGGGTTCTGGATCAATACAATGCTGCCATTGATACGGTAGGGGAAGTAATTCTTAATGTCAATTTGGTGTTGTCTGAAATAAAATTGTTGAGTTCTAATAAAAGAACTCTTGAGTTTGAAGCTGACATGGCTTCAAATTTAAGGTTTCATAGCATAGCATAATGTAAACTGGGGAAAAAAGAACAAAAAGGTGAAATTTTGAATGTATTTATTTTAGAGCAATGCTATTATGACCTAATTTACTGATCTAATTTGTTGACCTAATTCACTATAACATTTGAATTGACTGTAGGCTCTATCAAACATTCAAACTTGATGTTGATCTAGTGGTTTTATTGGAACCACATTATTACGTCAAGAAATTCAGTAAGATTTTTAGGTCCAAATAAGATTACAATTCGCTCATTAGTTGCTTGGGTTTCAGGGACACGGCTTATGGTTGAGATGGTTGAGTTTATAAGTAGCGTGGTCAAACGTGTGTTAGTTCAGAGGAATCTTAGTTATATAATCCTACTGATTGAGTTGATTTAAAAAGGCCAACTGGAGTTAGACATTCTCTCATTGTCTTCAACAGCTTACATGGCGTTCCCAACTTCCAACACCGAGAGAGAGAGAGAGAGAGAGAGAGAGAGAATTGTATAATTCGAATGGAAGAACTTCAATGCACTGAGAAATGGTCAATCTTGATAACGTAGAAGTCAAGGAAATTTTATGAGGAATGCTATGTAATTCAAATGTACAATCCAAATTTGTATTTCAAATGAAGGGAGACCATTGGATCAGTGAGTCATATTTAAAAAAGTTGATGGGATCCACTCTTCCAATGGTCCACCTTCATTTGAAATGCAAATTTGAATTACAAATTTAGATTACATAGTATTTATCAAATTTTATAGATTAAGAGAGATGATTTGGAGAGAATCATTTGGACGGCTAAACAGACGAGCTGAGAGAGATGGGGACATAATGCTAATAGCCACTTAATATTATGTTTGGACCAAGGCGGATCTACCTTAGGGCCAAGTTGGTCCTTTGCCCATCCTCATTTTTTGCTAAAAATTCACCCCCCCACACACACACACATCTGTGAGCCATAAGGTAGATCCGCCTTGGCCTTGGGACCTAATCTATTTGATGATACACAAAAGTGAATTTATGCACCACCTGTCGAGTAAGTAATATGAGTAATAAATGCAGTAAATATAAAGATGAGATCAACACAGACAACACACAGATATAGAGTGGTTCGGTTAGGGTGACCTACTCCCATTTGAAGGCGGTAACGGTGGCCGAATGACTTTATTGATAAAGTAGTTGATGGGAGACTACGAGTAAGCTCTAGGTATGGTGAGGTAGCTATGAGAGAGATAGTTGTGTGGGGGATGTAGAGGTGTGTCTCTCATGTGTAGAAGACTTACAATTTATAGGCACATAACCTTAGTTGAGGCGGTGACGTGAATGGATAAGTGACTAGTCCTTCAGAGTGGATAGCTACAACTAAGGATTTGTACAATTAAAGATAGTTTTGATTTCCGAATAATCGTCCCGATATTTACTCCCCACGTGCGCTGATTAGGGATGTCAATGGACCGAAACGGGGGCGGGGGGTATAGTCTCCATCCCCGTACCCGCTTAAAAAACTTTCGTTCATCCCCGGTTCACCCCCGTTAATGGGTATAATTTTCATCCCCATCCCCGTCTGCGGGTAAATTTCTAATCCCCGCCCCCGTTCCTGCTTCCCTCGTACCCACCTAAGCCTAAGCCCAAACCCAAGCCCAAGTTCAAGCCAACATAATCCAAAATTTTAAATAAATCCAACATTTTAAATAATCCAACAATATTCTAAATAATCTAGCACAACATAATGTAGCATAACATATTCCAACATAACACAAACAACAAATGTCCAAAATATTACTTGAATTTGATATAATTCAACATAACACAATATAACAAAACAACGTAATGGGGAAACTTTTATGCCATGTAGCTTTACACCTGTAATTTAATAAAGAAAATAAAACATAAAAAAACTATAATAATTGCATAGAAACAATATATATTAGATCAAACAAAATCTCCCAAAATTATCAAATATGTATCCAATGAATTCAACTCAATGCATAATGTACCCAAAGAAAGGCAGATGTAAAACTGTGACCTAACTCACAGGCATGTAAACAATTGCCTAGAAGCCACAGTATACGTTGAATTGCAGATCACACCATAAAATATTTAAGGATGAGCACAGAAAATGGCAAACTGCAATTTTGTACCACAAGGAGGTCAGCTTCAACAACTTCTTCCAAGGTTGCCTGAAAATCTTCCACTAACTGCAAAATGAGTGGCCTATGATCAAGAACCAATACAACAGAAAATTTAGGGGAAAAACAGTTGCACAAACTTTCAACTTACCTGCATAGGAAGATCTGAAATGAATCCCACCGTATCATTAAGAAGCACTTTCCTCCTGAGCATTGAACACTTAATCATATCATTTTAATTATCATAAGATATAGTTGTGCAGGACTTCCATTTAACTAAATTTTCATCACCACCGAAAACAAAAACTAAAAAAATTAGCACCCTGATGGAACAATTACACTTCTTAATTTAGTGTCAACAGTTGCAAACAATCTGCACAAAAGGGAATTCCATGCCAAGGTGTAACCATTAGCCCCCCAAAAAAATAATTGAGGTTAGATCAGAACCACATAAGAGAGAGAGAGAGAGAGAGAGAGAGAGAGAGAGAGAGAGAGAGAGAGAGAGAGAGATTTTTCAAACACAACGCAAATCTTAATTCAGATATTCTATTTGAATCTAAATGACAGATAGTATGTATAAAATGTCTTACCGATCATCGAAATAGAGATAACTGTCAGAGAGTGTGCTAACTAGTGTCGACTTTCCCTGGAAAAGAAATTAAGAGGTTCACATTATGCTATCTGCAGAGTATCAAATTTATGAGCAGTTTACTTAAAATTAGAGCACTTACAACATTCGTGTAACCAACAACAACAACTGTAACTATCTCTTGGCCCTGTGTACCTCCATGCCTCTTGCGAGAGCAACACGTTGCAAAGCTCGTGTTCGCCGAACTTCTTTAATTTCATACAATAATTGATTTCGCCGTTCCAAAATTCTGAAATAAAATTGCTATTAAAGCAAGCATATGCATGTATCCATGAGTCCCATCACTATGCTATTACATTAAATACATAACACAGTGCTACAACAGAAGACCCAAAAAAATTACGTCGTCCAGCCAAGACGGCCTACAATAAAGACATAATAATACGGTTAAGCCATAGAGAGAGAGAGAGAGAGAGAGAGAGAGAGAGAGAGAGAGAGAGAGAGAGAGATGACCGACCTCAGTGACCTGTGAGGCTGTGTCAGCGTTGAGGAACATCAGAGGCTTTGTCGGTGTTGACGGAGAGACAGAGCGATGGAGGGAGGCGGGTGGAAACTGGGAGTATGGAGGCGGGCGGCTGATAGAGATTAGAGAGAGTAGGTTAGTTGAAAATCATCTTACTTGAATTTGATATAATTCAACATAACACAATATAACAAAACAACGTAATGGGGAAACTTTTATGCCATGTAGCTTTACACCTGTAATTTAATAAAGAAAATAAAACATAAAAAAACTATAATAATTGCATAGAAACAATATATATTAGATCAAACAAAATCTCCCAAAATTATCAAATATGTATCCAATGAATTCAACTCAATGCATAATGTACCCAAAGAAAGGCAGATGTAAAACTGTGACCTAACTCACAGGCATGTAAACAATTGCCTAGAAGCCACAGTATACGTTGAATTGCAGATCACACCATAAAATATTTAAGGATGAGCACAGAAAATGGCAAACTGCAATTTTGTACCACAAGGAGGTCAGCTTCAACAACTTCTTCCAAGGTTGCCTGAAAATCTTCCACTAACTGCAAAATGAGTGGCCTATGATCAAGAACCAATACAACAGAAAATTTAGGGGAAAAACAGTTGCACAAACTTTCAACTTACCTGCATAGGAAGATCTGAAATGAATCCCACCGTATCATTAAGAAGCACTTTCCTCCTGAGCATTGAACACTTAATCATATCATTTTAATTATCATAAGATATAGTTGTGCAGGACTTCCATTTAACTAAATTTTCATCACCACCGAAAACAAAAACTAAAAAAATTAGCACCCTGATGGAACAATTACACTTCTTAATTTAGTGTCAACAGTTGCAAACAATCTGCACAAAAGGGAATTCCATGCCAAGGTGTAACCATTAGCCCCCCAAAAAAATAATTGAGGTTAGATCAGAACCACATAAGAGAGAGAGAGAGAGAGAGAGAGAGAGAGAGAGAGAGAGAGAGAGAGAGATTTTTCAAACACAACGCAAATCTTAATTCAGATATTCTATTTGAATCTAAATGACAGATAGTATGTATAAAATGTCTTACCGATCATCGAAATAGAGATAACTGTCAGAGAGTGTGCTAACTAGTGTCGACTTTCCCTGGAAAAGAAATTAAGAGGTTCACATTATGCTATCTGCAGAGTATCAAATTTATGAGCAGTTTACTTAAAATTAGAGCACTTACAACATTCGTGTAACCAACAACAACAACTGTAACTATCTCTTGGCCCTGTGTACCTCCATGCCTCTTGCGAGAGCAACACGTTGCAAAGCTCGTGTTCGCCGAACTTCTTTAATTTCATACAATAATTGATTTCGCCGTTCCAAAATTCTGAAATAAAATTGCTATTAAAGCAAGCATATGCATGTATCCATGAGTCCCATCACTATGCTATTACATTAAATACATAACACAGTGCTACAACAGAAGACCCAAAAAAATTACGTCGTCCAGCCAAGACGGCCTACAATAAAGACATAATAATACGGTTAAGCCATAGAAGAGAGAGAGAGAGAGAGAGAGAGAGAGAGAGAGATGACCGACCTCAGTGACCTGTGAGGCTGTGTCAGCGTTGAGGAACATCAGAGGCTTTGTCGGTGTTGACGGAGAGACAGAGCGATGGAGGGAGGCGGGTGGAAACTGGGAGTATGGAGGCGGGCGGCTGATAGAGATTAGAGAGAGTAGGTTAGGGCTTTACTGGGAGTATTTATATATATATATATATTTAACAGGTATAACGGGGGCGGGGCAGGGCGGGGGTAAGGGTAAGTTCTTCCCCGCCTTCATCCCCGCACGGGTTTATACGGATATCCCTATATATGTCCACCGTCCAATTAGTATAGTCCATCACTGGTTCAAACGGAGCGGGTTTGGACGAATACCTATTTTTCCCCGATCCACTGCCTTCCCTAGCGCTGATCTTGCTGGATTCCTTAAACTTTGGACTGGGTCGGATCTATGAGCTGGGCTTGACCTACTTTGTAGCTGATTTGGGCTTACCTAAGAATTGCGTCTGGACCCAGTTGGATCTGGGCTCATCACTATTAATTTAATTTGATGATTTAATTCAATATGACATTTGCATTGCCAGTGAATCCTATCAAACATTGAAATTTGGTGTTGATCCAATAGTTTCAATAAAACCACATCATTAGGTCAGTAAATTATGTCATGTTTTTAGATTTAAATAACATTATTCATATATATTTGTTTTATATATTAAACATGCTTTATATGTAAATGATTGTTTGAGCCCACCCTATCACTTTTATAAGGTCCATACATGCCTATAAACACATTAGGGACGCTTTGGTCATTTTAAAATAAAGGAGTCATTTCGTATTTTTTCTTGAAAATAACATGACACTTTTGATGAATCTGGAAGGGGCACCAACCACTTTGCTGCCCTAGAATGATCTCATCCATTGGACCAGCCAACACTGGACAAGGAAATCCATGAGAGTTATCCTCCTCAAACTCAGCCTCTCCTCAACAGTCTATAACATATGGAGGGAAAGGAACAATCGTATCTTCAATCGCTAGTCTACTAACCATTGGGGTTTGCTCACTAGAATTCAAATGTCCATTAACAGGGGCGGCCCTTGACATTTTAGAGCCTAAAACGACAAGTAAAAAAAAGGTTTTTTATTTTTAAAAATAATATTTTATTTAAAATTTATTCTTCTTATTTTTTGAGTTGTAAAAGTACTAATTATGATTTTCTATTCAAGTTTTGCTGTCATATATTTTTCGATTGATAATATTGCTAACCCATTTAATATTTCTTCTGACATAGTTGATCTTAGATAATATTTTATCAATTTTAATTTTGAAAATTTTTTTCTGGAGAAGTAACAGTTACATGAATTGTGAATAATATTCTATAAGTTATGCATGTATTCAGAAAAGAATTTAATCGTTTTATATAACTTAATATTTTAATTGGAGTTCTGAAACAAATCTAAACCATCAATATCAGAAAAACTATCATGTTTTAAAAAAAAACTCATGATCAAGATAATTTTTTTTTTAAACTATCATTTCCTAATGATTTTAATTTTTCTAAATTAAATAAAAAACCAAATATATTTTCATATATTTAAAATTGTTCAAATCTACTATTTAACAAAGAAATAACTTGATCTACTATGTATATAAAATAATCAGTTTTAAAAGATTCTTCAACATATTTTGTTACTTCGTCATCAACACTCTCATCAAATTGTTTCTTCCTACAAATTGTACGTTTTTTACGAAATGTAGGTTCTATTCCCATTTCAATTGCAATCTCTTTAGATGAAATCATAGTATTTGTAAATCCATTTTCTCTGTATTTTTCAAAAAAAAAAAAATGAGACATTTTAATTGATCTATAGCAACATCAATATGCATGTCTTTTGATTGTAAATGTTTCCTAACTAAGTTGACAGAAAATAAAATATCATACCAAATAGTCATGCCTAATAAGAACTCAAAATTCTCAATCTCACATGTTGCTAAACAATTAGGTTCACTTCTTGTTTTAGGATCTTCACTAGTTTCTCCTAATTGTAACAATGCATCTCTTATACTTGGAGCTTGAAATTTAATTGCTTTAACACTTTCAATTCGACTTTTCCAACGTGTTTGTGACAATGATTTCAGAATTAAATCCGATACCTTATCTTGTAAAATTTTTCATCGTTTTGTAGAAGAAGCAAATAATTAATATATATGTTGTACTACGACTCCGAAAAATGACATAGCCTTGGGACAAGAGTTAGCCATATCGCAAAGTACTAGGTTTAGATTATGACAATCACATGACGTGTAAAATGTTTTAGGATTTATATTTAGAAGTCTTTTTTGTACCCCTTGATTTTTTCCTTTCATGTTAGATCCATTATCATATGCTTGTCCCCGTATATCATTAATATCAAGTTCGAGGTTTGTTATTGCATCTATGATTTTGTCATAAATACCTTTCCACTGGTATTATCTACTTTAAGAAACTCTAAAAAGTATTCTTCTATTTTTGTTGGACTTGTTGAGATATCTACACAACGTAATATGAGAGACATTTGTTCTTGATGACTTACATCCGTACTACAATCAAGTATAATTGCATAATATTTTACTTCTTTAATTTTGTTAATAATATTATTTCTAATTTCATTTCCTAATAGACTTATCAATTCATTTTGTATCTTATGTCCAAGATAATGGTTATGAATTTCATCATGTTGAATGCGTCAGATGTGTTCTTGCATTATTGGATCAAATTTTGCTATCATTTTAATTATACTTCAAAAATTTCCATTAGTTTCTTGATTTATCTTTTCATTTTTTCCCCAAAAATGTCAAATTAGTTTTACTAAGATTCTTTACAACCGCAATAATTCTCACTAATACGTTTTTCCAATATTCTTTCTCTCTATTAATTTGTTCTTGGATAGTTTTATCAATTGTTTCACTTTTTAACAATCTTGTTTCTAAATCAACCAAAGTATTCATATTAGTAATATGTTCATTAGATGTTTCATGACTTTTAAGTTTAACACTAAGATTTCTTCAATCTTTAGTCCCTTCATTAGCTAGCTTACTTGTACTATGATTCTTATCAAACTACTTACAACAAAAACAAAATACTCTATCCAAATCTTTTGAATATACTAGCCATCTTCTATCATGTGTCTCCTCATTTGCTAATTTACAAGTATAGTGTATAGTGAAAAAATGTCTAGAAAACTCGTCTTTGGGAAAATCTAAATCATTATTTCTAATATGACTTTTTTTCTACTAATAAGTCTTTTAGTTTTGTATCAATATTATTCCATTGACTTGGATCATAAATATTTATAGCATTATAATTACTTGTTTCATTAAGATTTTCATGGTCTAATTTTTTTTTGTTTGTTCTTCATCATCTATTGTCATATTACATGTTTGACTAGAATTGTGCATATTTTTCTTTAGTATCTTTTTTTTGTATTATATTATCATCTTCTAATTCATTGGGAGTAATTATTAGTTCATTTACTAAATTTTCACCTATATTTTTTGTTACTAGTAACAAATTTATCAAGAGATCCTTTTTGAGATTCCATTAATTCATCTTTTGTTCTTTTCTTTTTTTTGAGCTTTCTATATCCACCCGGTTGTTTTCTACTTGTCATACTATCAAATACTAACTAAACAATCACAAATAATGAAATAATCATACACAATCTATATTAAAAAAAATCTAATAAGAACTTTAAATAAAAAATTCAAAGCATAGAATAATAACACCTAATTTGTTGTTATTTTTTATTTTCCCGCGAAATTCGATTATCACCATAGCAGAAGCCAAAACAACACCTCATCCAACAAAAAATAATGCCAAAGTGAAGTCCCTATCACAAAAACAAATTTTACCACGGAGATAGGAGAGAAAGAGGTCCCCCAGCCTTTGTTGGCTAGCGCGAGAGAGAGAGGGGGCCTGTTTTGTCTCTTGGTCTTTCCAAATTATTTTTCCGTGGAGAGAGGAGAGAGAGGTCCCCCAGCCTTTGTTGGCTAGTGAGAGAGAGAGGTTTGTTTTGCCTCTTGACCATTTCAAATTATTTTACCGTGGAAAAAGGAAAGAGAGAGGAGAGAGGAAAGAGAAAGATAAGGATAAGGAGTGAGAGGTTAGAAGAATATGTTGAGAAATGTGATATAAAATATCTCTAATAATTGTACATCACTTTTATAGATATATATTTTTTTAAATAATTTTTTTGGTATATGGGCTGAAGAAATAAGCCCAAACTATGTAATTTAAATTTAACTTTTAACATTTTTGTTGGACTTTGAATTAGTGGTCATAATTATAAATTGTGGGGCCTAGTTAAAAATTGGGGCCTAAAACCTGGGCTTTGCTGGCCTTACAATAGGGCCGGCCCGGTTTAGGTTGACTCGGTTTTATCTAGCTCAAATTACATGGCAAATCAAATTTAACGAAGTTTTTAAACTCATCTTGCAAAAGAGAAACCGAACAATGTGTGACTGCAATTCAAATAAGCTCGACCTATTTCCAATAGATTCATATTTATAGATACTTCTAAATTTCTTATCAAACGGTCTCTATTTGAAAGTTGCACCTTCCAACTTATTACCAAATGACTACGAATCATATATATTTTGCTCTCCATCTCTTCTTTGCTAGATTTTTTTCAAAATTCATGTCTAAGGTTTGCTATTATATGGCTAATGTATAGATTTCAAGAGATTTTTATTGAGAAATTGATTGTTTTAGTATTAATTATCAAGTTTTAGTATTTTATTTTTTGAAATATTTTCTAACAAATTAAGATCAATTTTGGCTCGTGTTGGTTCAAATTTTATAGTAGAGCTCAACTTGTGCTCGAGCTTGGCCACTCAATAAGGTACCGAACTTGAACATACTTAAACTCGATAAATTCTGCTCGATTAATACTTCTTTGTGAGCTAGTATCAAATGTTAGATTAGGCGACTCATAATTTTTTTTTCAAGGGTGGATTAAGGGTTGTCGTATCATCTCCACAACCTATTGCTACACCGCTCTATTTTAATGCGTGAAGGATCAATTTGTATATAATGGGACACACTTAAATTCAAGGTATGTTATCCAACCAAGAAAAAAAATTAAGAGATAACGCATTAGAGGGATCTTACGTGTAACTGAAATAGAGAGTCGGAACTATAAAACTGTTCTAATAGAATAAGAAGGGTTACTCCACCATCAAGTGACAGACCAAACTCGAGTGTTTTCAGGTTCAACAGCCTCAGGGTTGCCACCGACCGGAAACAACCTTCCCCAAGAACCAGAAGGACATACACATTCACTTATAATATGCAAATTGCAAAACATAGAGTAAGGAACAGCTTTGCATGTATTACATGCTCGAACGTGTTAAAGTGGAATATATAAATCGGTTACCAAGTTTAACCTGAATATATAAATTGAACTCAACCTGAACATAGTTAAAAATAAATATATAAATTAATAGATTCAATGACATAACTTATAAATAGGGTTTACATTTTGCAATTCATTTTAACGAACTCAACCCGAATTCTAATTCGAAATTAGTCCAAATTAAGTAACCCGAACCCAACTTGAATTTTAACTCGAAATCAGCTCAAATTAAGTAACCCGAATTCAACCCGAGCCCGTCCAAATTCAACTTGGGCAGTACTCAGGTTGAATACCTCGGGTTGAGATCAAGTTAAGATTACGGTTGAAGATTATATACCTAGATTTGGGCTAGGTTGTCCCTTCAACCTGCCCAACCCACCCGAGTTGCACTCCTAACTTTTCATGATCATATAAGTGATATAATGTTAATTCAGTGAAACTTTTTTGACCATAATTACCACTATATGACCGCCATTGTGATGGTGCTTTTAATCTCTATTTATACAAATTCATGGATGCTCTTTGTTTTTAAATGCCATTTCGTTAAAAAAAGTAAAAATATATTGGATACTATTTTGTAAAAGCGATCTAGATGCACCAGTCAATTCAACAAAAGCATGAGATACCCTAGTTCCAGCGAGAATAGCTTATCTTTGACTAGACAGAAGATGGGATTTGTCAAGGTATGCCTAAGCTAGCTCAAACACATGACCGTTAATTTATGAAGGACCAACAGTAACATTTTCAAGAATTAAACAACTGTTTACATTTTACCAAAAAAAAAAAAACAGTTTACGTGACAAGATCAACCTAGCAATTTATGCCAAACCTTGTTATTCAGACACAAAAAAAAAAAAAAAATTACAATTCTTCAGCAAAGTGATTCACCAATATAACACAGTTAACAATAAATAATTAAATAGAAAAATCAAATAGGAAAGACAGCATTTAATTAGTTGATGAATGCACATTGTTTCCTGATTTCACCAGACTTGCTAGTGAGCAACCCAATCTGACCCATCTTCACCATGGCAGGTCCAAAGTCATTCAAAAAAGTGGATCCACTTAAAATCTGACTTAGAACATAAGCTTTTGTTGCACTATCAGATAGCAGAGCTCCATCAGCTTGAAATAGTCCTCTTCTTTTACTTACCATAGTGTAATAACTAGTGTCAAACTTTTGGGAGCTTCCGGGATCCATCTGAACGATCGTCGTCAAATCGCCCGGCTTACATATTTTCTTCGACACAGCTGCATAGTTGGGATCAATTGTTGGGTCAGTGTCACCTTTGCCTGTGAAATTGTACAATCGGATCGTGACGGCCGGAAAGCAGTGAGAGATCCCTATGGTGTGGCCTCCTATAAGAACAAAATTAAGTATCATTCAAGTTAAAATTTGATATAGAATATTAATTATTAATCGTGGAGGATTTTCTGTAACAAGTTTTACATTACCAGATAGGACTGCAAGGTCTTTTACACTCAAACCCTTTGACCCAAAAGATGCTTTTAGTTGAGTTATATTGGAAAATGGAGATGGTAGGTTTTTCAAGGCATTTTGGGCTGTTGACACTCTTCCGTCCCTTCGTCCTGTGGGCACTGGCCATGATGGTCCTTTGATCTGGAAGAAAATCACCACTTTAGCGAATATTGAATGACTGCATATAAATGTTGATCGAGAATAATATAGGGATCGTTTGGTAACGCTTTGTAAGTAATTTTTTTTTCTTAAAAAATTTATTTGATAAAGAACGTTATCAAACAGTATGGTAAGTTGATAACTAGTCTATCGTATTAGTTACCAGTGAAACTGCATCTCGAGCAACCAAGGCGAGGATGCCAGCACAAGAAAAAACTCCAGGACACTTTTTTTCTACTGCAGATTTCACAACATCAATCACATGAAACCCTCTTAAACTTGTGTCAAACAGTATGGTAAGTTGATAACTGGTCTATCGTATTAGTTACCAGTGAAACTGCATCTCGAGCGACCAAGGCGAGGATGTCAGCACAAGAAACAACTCCAAGACACTTTTTTTCTACTGCAGATTTCACAGCCTCAATCACATGAAACCCTCTTAAACTTGTGTTGGGGGCTGCATCTTTCTCGGCTTGGTTGTTCTTGGTGGAGTTTATGAGAACAGAACCATCACATCCTGCAACCAAAATGCGTGAAAGATTCATATAAACTATATTTGCCATTGTTATCGCAAAGTGACTGATCTCATGTTCGAACCCAAAACCTCAAAAGAAAAAGAAAAAGAAAAATCCAAAAACAAACAGAAAACAACATATGATTACGTTAACAAAACAATCATGAAAATGCATTCTTAGCAATGCAGGGGGAAGGCTTGGTGCTCGAGAGATGTAATGAGTTGTTGTGTTCTTGATAATGGCCTCGGCGGAGGGGCAGGTATGTTTGTAGAACCCGACTTTCAAGCCTTGAGCATTTGCAAGATCCAAGACAAAAAGAACAAGAGTGAGGTGAAAAAAGATGAGAGAGAGAAGCTTTGGAATTGTCATTGTCCTCGACCACGAGCCAATAATGTATTTGATTCTGTGTTCTGAAATGCTAGAAAACACATCAAACACTAGTATTTATAGTTAAGCTGAGGGTTCTGGATCAATGCAATCAAGGACGGAGCCAGGATTTTGGTTTATCCCGGGCTAAACTAAGCATTCATATGACTAACAAAATACAAATGTAAACTCATAAACATATATTTAATAATACAAGCATTCATATGACTAACAAAATACAAATGTAAACTCATAAACATATATTTAATAATACAAATGTAAACTCATAAACACTTACTAATGAAATTGGACTCTTCGATCCTTCCTAGAACAAAAGGCATCTATTATTGAGTCTGTATCGATTGTCTCCGTTATTTCTCTTTCAATGTAGACAACTAATGAATCAGTCAAATACTCATCTTCCATCTTGTTACGAAGAGTACTTTTGACATGTTTCATGGCTGAAAATGTTCTTTCTGAAGTTGCCGTAGAAACGGGAAGAGTTAAAATAAGACGAATCAACCTATCAATCAAATTGTAGGACTCTGTCTTATTTGTTTCTACTAAACCACGACATAATTCTGAAATTGTAGACAAACTTTGAAACCTCTCATGGCGAACCACATCAAATTGATAATGATCTAGTTGACATTTCAAATGATGCATGTCTTGTCTATCAAAATCAGCTGCATAAAACTTCTCAGCAAGTACACAAATGCGATCAGGATTGAAAGATTTAAAGTTGTCCCGAGGATCTAAAGCAGAGCTGAGCATTAGCAATTCCATTGTCTCTTCATTGAATCTACTATGTAACTCTTCTAACTGATGATCAATCGTAGCATTAAATATGTCCATGTGATAGTGATGATCAACTGTAATGTTATCATTATGTTGACATGAACGTCTTGCCCCTTTGTACTGAGTGCTCATATCAGGTATATCGACATCAAATTTCATGCAAATTGATTTCACATGGTCAAGGAGATAATTAAAACCTTCTGCTCGCAAGGTTTGAAGCAATGATTTTGTCGATGAGACTAAATTCATTGCATTCAAAATATCTAATGATTTATGCTGCAATGCCCGACAAAGCATATCCGTAATCCCCATAATCTTGTGCATAAGATGCAATATGAATATGAAATCGAAGGACTTCATTGCCATTAAAGAACCACCAGCTTCCCCACGAATTGTATTTGAAGATCCTTCGTTAACCATACATTCAAACACACTAATGATAGCATCATACATATCTATCAGACCGCAAATGGATTCAAAATGTGAGCTCCAACGAGTAGTACCAGCTCGATGCAAAGTACCCATCTGATTAGCCCCTTTACCAGTCTCTCGTTCACCACTAGTTATCCCCCTTTCAATCTCAATAGCTTGGGCAGATCGCAACTCTGTATGACGCTTAGGAGAAGCATTAATAAGATTGACAATGCATGTCAATTTGGAAAAGAATTGCCATATTGAAATCTCATCTTCAGCAGTTGCAACTAATGCAAGTTGTAAACGATGAGCAAAACAATGAACATAGTATGCATACTCACATTCATTGCGGAACAAAGCTTGCAATCCATTAAATGCACCACGCATGTTGCTAGCACCATCATATCCCTGACCTCGTAAATCTCGAATGTGCAAATTGTGTCGAGTAAGAACTTCTGATATTTTCTTCTTAAGAGTTAAAGAAGTGGTATCTTTAACACGCACAATCTCAAAAAATCTCTCCTGCAAAAAACCCTGAACATCAACAAATCTCAAAACAATTGCCATCTGTTCTTTATTTGATGCATCCTTTGCTTCATCAACCAAAATACAAAACTTGGCATTTCCAACTTCTTCACGGATTTTTTCTCTTACTTTAGTAGCTAGAATATTCAAAATATCTTTTTGGATCATAGGAGACGTATACTTTGCATTTCCTGGAGCTTTTTCTAAGACAACATCATTTATCTCAACATTCAACTTTGCCATCAAACTAATCATCTCAATTAGATTACCACGGTTCTTTGACATTACAGATTCATCACGACCTCTCAAGGCACATCCCTGTAAAGTAAGCCATTGAACACTATCAATGGTAGCCTTAAGACGCAATCGATTTTTCTTTATTTCTTCTGAACTTTGAACATTCATAACTTTATCAATGTGCACTGATATATTCTTCAACGCCTCAACATTTCTCACAGCATTATTGTGTGTGGAAACAGGACCTCCCATATGTGACAAGAAAACACATTTGAACCCATTATTCACTCTCTTCCAGCTACTAAAACCATCAACGGTAAATGCGGGATGTAGAGGTTCACGACCTTGAAAAACAAAGCACGGAAAGCAAAATGCCGCATCTTTTGAAATAGAATACTCTAGCCATGGAAATTTTTTGTACCAACTTTCTTGAAATCTTCGATTTTGAACTCCAGTTTTAGTCCTCGGATACTCAGCCAAGATAGGTTGATTTGGTCCCCACTTTATATAAGCACGTCTAACTTCATCTTGATTATAAGCAGGATGTTTCCATATCGGAATACGCAATGCGGGATCTCGTTCAAGTTCATTCTCATCAAAAGGAATCCTTGGAACTTTTGTTTGAGGTTGAGGACCTTGAGGTTCAACAACCGCAGGAATCATAGGAACATCAACACTTGTTGATGTTTCTACTAAACTCAAAGGTTCAAGACTAGAATTTGATGTTTCTTCTCCACTTTTCTTTTTGAAGAACGAAAAAATTGTTTTTGCTCTTTTTCGTTCTTGATTTTCCATCCTAATAAAGTAGAGATAGGGTTGAAAATTAGAGAAACAAACTAGAGAAACTAACATATTCCTAGACCTCACACATTTCATTACCAAATCTAATTTTGTTCCTCTGTGCCAAAAAACACCTAGGAACATATCATACCCAAATTGCACATTCAATTGATATCCAACATAATTACATAATACAAAGCAAAAAAAATTCAAGAAGCCCACAAATCAAAAAAAGGAATACTCTCAACTCGAACACATAAGCTCAAGGTTGTTTATATGTATGTGTGTGTCACGACAATTGGTTTGGGAAGATGCTTCATCTTTTGTATATCAACCACTCAGTGAGTGTTGGGAGTGGTGGATGCGGTACATATCTAATAATGTATTATTTGCACAAAGTGGCTGCCATTTAATCTAAACCTCCAATGTCAGGGTTGTCAGTCCTACTATTTATTGCACTAGATTAAACCTATTAGTTCTCCTTTGTTTTTAATTGATCTGTTCTGTACACAATTAACTCATGTCTGGTATTGGTGTGCATAAAAAATAAATTGTTAGTGTAACAAACCAATTGCTGTTTCGTTCAATGATAAACATTGTGTGCATATTGGGATCTATAGATTTGTAATGAAGTTCCTGAATGCTTTTGTGGATATTGATCTGTTGGTGAATTTAAGCCCTAAAACTTCATGGGTGATTAAATGCTACATCATAGTTACACTCGGATTTAGCAAATATGGCATTTAGCATATCTGAATGCTTTTATGGTGAATGCGCAAAGAAAAAACTTGTGAATTCTACATAGTAATAATAAAAAATAATAATAAAATTTGAACTTTTTGAATTTAATTTGAACTTAATTTGCACCCAAAAAAAAATTAATAAAATAAAGATAATGAACTACCAGCCAAGAAAAATGAACTACAAATCCAATTGGCAACACAGAATTTACCAGCACAACATGGAACTAATGTGCTTTAAACGAGTTTATTTTCCACGATTATTTTGAGTTTTAACATAGATCTCTATGAAAGTAAGAGAAAATTCTGCCTACTTTTTTTCCTTTCTTTTAGGCCTTAAATGGATCATTTCTTAGCAACACAACTTGGGTCAAGGAAAAATTAACATGAAATGGCAACTTATAGTCAAAACAGATCAAATAAAAGGCAAAAAAAAAAAAAGTCAAAACAGATCAAGTTATCCTCTCATCTTCCTGCTAATTACAGATTTATGGGAAACAAAGCCTCCATTTTCAATTCAATTTTATAATGGTTCGATGTTAATCACAGTACAATTTTATCAATAAACATAGTTCATATCGTGTTCCCTTGATTGAATTCCCCGTTGTATTTCGAATATTCAAAAGCTTACAAGTGCAGCTCTGTTGATATCCCCCATTCTACAGACAACCCATCAATTGGCAACACAGAATTTAATAGGCCAACCAAGAAAAATGAAGGAATTATCGTAGGGTTCATACAAATCTACAAACACAAATTTAGATTGTGATAAAAACAGAGAAGGCGATGAGTTCGAACCTTGGTTTTGGTCTCGATTTTGACAGCTAGAGAGCTAATCCTGGTGGATAGAATTCCGGTGAGATATTCGCCGGCGATGGGGTTGAAGAAGTAAAAACCTGGCTGAGCAGTAACAAAGTGTAGTTTCTTAACTTTCTTGATCCTCATAGCTGTGGCCTGTGTGATGTATCTGTAGACACTAGAGTCTAGACTAGAGAGAGAGAGATTTGATGGAAGGAGAGCAGGACTGCAGGAGCTGCCTGTGTTGCGCCGTTGCTTGTCCGAAAATTTGGGGAAGGGACTTGCGTGAGAGAGGAGCTCTGCAAATTGCAGGTGGGTTGGATGGGATTTATCTGATTTTGGGGAAGCAGGTGGGTTGGGCTGGGCTGGGTTGGGTTGGGTTGGGTTGGATGGGATTTTTTTTGGGAGTGGGGGTGGGCTGGTACTTAGTAATAAATTTTTTTTTTTTTTTAACCCTGGGCTTCAGCCCACCTTAGCCCACTAACAAGTCCGTCCTTGAATGCAATGCTGCCATTGATACGGTACAGAAAGTTGTTGTTAATGTCAATTTGGTGTTGTCCGAAATGAAACTGTTGCGTTCTAATAAAAGAACTCGTGTTTGAAGCTGACATGGCTTGAAATTTAAGGATTCATAGCATAGCATAATGTAAACTGGGGAAAAAAGAACAAAAAGGTGAATTTTGAATCCATTTATTTTAGAGCAATGTTATTAGAACCTAATTTATTGACCTAATTCACTATGACATTTGAATTGATTGTGGGCTCCATCAAACATTGGAATTTGATGTTGATTCAATGGTTTCACTGAAACCACATAATTATGTCAATAAATTAGGTCAGATTTTTAGATTCAAATAAGATTACAATTCGCTCATTAGTCGACCATAAGGATAAAGAAAGAGAGAGGAGTGAGAAAAGAGAAAGATAAGGATAAGGAGTGAGAGGTTAGAAGAATATGTTGAGAAATGTGATATAAAATATCTCTAACAACTGTACGTAGGGATGTTCAAATTTCCGACTAGCCGCAAGTTCCTACCCTACCCGACCCTACCCGACCCTACTGAACGGTTAGCCGCAAAAATCGGGTAGAAATGCGGAAGAGTTTTTGGTCTTCCGATTAAATCGGGTAGGAATGCGGAAGAGCTATCAATTTCCGCATTCCTACCCTACCCTACCCGCATTAATTAATTAATATGATTTTAATGTATTTCATATGGTTTAAACTTAAATTAATTGTTATTGTATTTGTGTAACAATTATGGTGGGTTGATGTTCATACTTTCTTGTGTTTTATTATAATTGTTGTTGTAGTTGTTTTAGATTTTAGTGTTATTGATTTATTGTGTTGTTAAATTGGTGCATTCAAAAATTAATAATTACAAAAGTGTTTACCCGATTTTCTACCCGACTTCCTACCGGATTAATCGGGTAGGAAGTCGGGTAGGAATACGACAGCAGTCGGGTAGGGTAGGCCAAGAAAAAATTCTTCCGCAAAATATCGGGTAAGAAGACGGAAGAGCATATTTCCTACCCGTAGGGTAGAGTGAACACCCCTAACTGTACGTCACTTTTATAGATAGATATATATATATATATATTTTTTTTAATAATTTTGTTGGTACATGGGCTGAAGAAATAAATCCAAACTATCTAATTTAAATCTAACTTTTAACTTTTTTGTTGGGCCTCAATTTTTATAAAATTAAAATTTTATTTTGGATTAGTGGTCATAATTATAAGGGTTTTTTAGGTGTGGGTATAATTATTTAGACTTATTTGAGCAAAAGTATATGAATAAATTGTTTACTCTATTATGTACAATTTTTATAAAATTTTTTGTGTTTAGGTACAAAATTATGGGGGCTTAGTTAGAAATTGGGGCCTAAAGCCTGGGCTTTGCTAGCCTTACAATAGGGCCGGCCCTGTTGAGGTTGGCTCGGTTTTATCTAGTTCAAATTACATGGCAAATCAAATTTACTGAAGTTTTTAAAATCATCTTGCAAAATAGACACCGTACAATGTGCGACTCCAGTTCAAATAAGCTTGCCCTATTTCCAATAGATTCATACTTTTAGATACTTCTAAATTTATTATCAAACGGTCTCTATTTGAAAGTTGCACCTTCAAACTTATTACCAAATGACTACAAATCATATATATTTTGCTCTCCATCTCTTCTTTGCTAGACTTTTTTCAAAATTCATGTCTAAGGTTTGCTATTATATGGCTAACGTATAGATTTCAAGAGATTTTTATTGAGAAATTGATTGTTTTAGTATTAATTATCAAGTTTTGGGATTTTATTTTTTGAAATATTTTCAAACAAATTAAGATCAATTTTGGCTCGTGTTGGTTCAAATGGTTGTAAGGTTCTATCAAGCCAAGCTTGAGTATAATTTCAAATTTTATAGTAGAGCTCAACTAGTGCTCAAGCTTGGCCACTCAATAAGGTACCGAACTTGAACATACTTAAACTCAATAAATTCTGCTCGATTAACACTCCTTTGTGAGCTAGTATCAAATGTTAGATTAGGCGACTCATAATTTTTTTTTCAAGGGTGGACTAGGGGTTGTCATATCATCTCCACAACCTTTGCTACACCACTCTATTTTAATGCATGAAGGACCTATTTGTATATAATGGGACGCACTTAAATTCATGGTATGTTATCCAACCAAGAAAAAAAATTGAGAGATAACGCATTAGAGGGATCTCACGTGTAACTGAAATAGAGAGTTGGAACTATAAAACTGTTCTAATGGAATAAGAAGGGTTACTCCACCGTCAAGTGACAGACCAAACTCGAGTGTTTTCAGGTTCAACAGCCTCAGGGTTGCCACCGACCGGAAACAACCTTCCCCAAGAACCAGAAGGACATACACATTCACTTATAATATGCAAATTGCAAAACATAGAGTAAGGAACAGCTTTGCATATATTACATGCTCAAACGTGTTAAGTGGAATATATAAATCGGTTACCAAGTTCAACCTGAATATATAAATTGAACTCAATCTGAATATTAAATCGGGCTCAACCTGAACATAGTTAAAAATAAAAATAAAAATTAATAGATTCAATGACATAACTTATAAATAGGGTTTACATTTTGTAATTCATTTTAACGAACCCATCCCGAATTCTAATTCGAAATTAGTCCAAATTAAGTAACCCGAACCCAACTTGAATTTTCACTTGAAATCAGCTTGAATTAAGTAACCCGAATTCAACCTGAGCCCGCCCAAATTCAACTTGGGCTGTACTCAGGTTGAGTACCTTGGGTTGAGATCAGGTTAAGATTAGGGTTGAAGATTATATACCTAGATTTGGGCTAGGTTGTCCCCTCAACCTGCCCAACCCACCCGAGTTGCACTCCTAACTTTTCACGATCATATAAGTAATATAATGTTAATTCAGTGAAACTTTTTTGCCAATAATTACCACTATATGACCGCCATTGTGATGATGCTTTTAATCTCTATTTATACAAATTCATGGATGCTCTTTGTTTTTAAATGCCATTTCGTTAAAAAAAAGTAAAAATATATTGGATAATATTTTTTAAAAGCGATCTAGATGCACCAGTCAGTTCAACAAAAGCATGAGATACCCTAGTTTCAGCGTGGATAACTTACCTTTGACTAGACAGAAGATGAGATTTGATGGTGTATAAAACGTGGATGAGCAATACGTTTAAATTTATGGGGCAAGGTCAGATCTAAGCTCCTAGGCTGGTGGTCACAGTGTGTTGATTTTCCAAACAGATAGAATATGAGATGGCTAACATATGTAAAATATAGTGGTTCACCAGCTCGGGAGCTCGGCTAATCCACTCTTCAATGGAGTCTCTTGCTCCTGTAGTCTATATTGATGGTGATCACTGCTTACAGGGAGTTTCTGTTACAGCTAGAGTTGCTTGCCCCATAACGGAGGCACTGTACAATATTTATAGTTTAATTCCTACTTCTTCGAGATCTGGGGCGAGATCATCGTTTCTTTCACCACGGTGAGATCATTGTTTCCTTCCCGTGGTGTCCTGCTTGATTCTAGGCAATGGTTGACACTGATTGAGGATTTTGCGCCTAAATTGGAGCCTGTTGCTGTTGGGGGAGTGTATAGTGACTGTTAGCTGTCTTTTACTCATTTCCAGGGGAGGTTCAGATCAGGAGGGTCTAAGACATGGGTTAAGGAGCTTAAGATCCTTGGCTGAGCTCCTTTCCTGACCTCCCCTCCCGAGCTCAAACTTTGGATTTCTCTAGGTATCATCAGTTGCCTCCCAGTCCCTGGTCAAAGTAGGTGTGAGCAGGGGCTGAGTTCAGACTGAGTAGAGGTAGAGCTCCATACAATGACCTCGATTTGCGTGCGAAGAGGCTTTTTTGACAGTTCCGTGTAATCATTCCCTCCTCGATTTTTGCACGCGTTACCCACTTCGGAGACCCACGTACCACAAGCTTTAAATATCACTGAGGAGGGGGAAACCGCTTCACTATTCCTTTTGATTTCTCTCTCTAGGTTTTTACTTCTCCATTCCTTGCGACTTTGGCTTTCTCAAACCTGCTAGCTCTCTTAGGGTTTCTCTAAAAGTTGTTTTTCATTGATTCGATCCGATGGTTTCGCGAGGCTTGCTCTCTGATTTCACACTGAGCTTCGATCTGCCGTTCAACCTTGGTTAGGTACGCTTTTTGGCCTTTACTTATTTCTCCATTCTGGATCCCTCGAATCCGAGGTGGTTGCTGCACTTTTGGACCTTTCGTTTTGTTATTTTAGGAATCGTGGTTCTACCTTGTACCCCATTCCCCTCTTTCTTGACCTTTATTCCGCGGCTAGGATCTTCGTTATTGGTCGTTGGTGTCTTGACCCCTCGACTCTTAGGGAGTGTTTTTCAACGATTCCACCTCTTTACAGGTCCTTTAAGCTTCCTTTCTCTTCCCCAGTCATGTCTGCTTCTTCCGAAGCCACAGCCTCGTCGGTTTCCCTTATGGGAGATAGGTCTCTAGAGATAAAGGAGGATGAATTGGGAGAGGTAGGTGAATAAATAGATAATTTTCCTGGGGTAGAAGCTATTGAGATGGCTGAGGCCCCTCAGGCTTCTCCAGGTTCCCCTTCTAATCCCAGGCGGTCTAAAAAAGGGAAATCAAAAATGAACTCGGATAGTGCTGAGGATTCTGGGCCGGCTCCTCATTCCTCCGACCTTGTTGGTCCTAGCGAGGTTACCCCATCTCTTATGAAAGTCCTGTCTGCTAGGTTCGGGTTTCCTAAGAGGATGCGTTATTGGATTCCCTCTACCGATGTTAGGTATGATTCTGAGGTACCTAAGAAGACTTGCTTCTTCGTAGCTTCTCTTGAGAATGGGCTCAGGTTCCCTATTCATCCCTTTATCAAGTCCGTGCTTCAACACTTTAATGTCTGCCCTGCTTAGATCTCTCCTAACTTCTAGGGTGTCTTGGTTGGTCTTCTCGTCTTTTTCAAGAAAAAGGCAATCGGGACCCATTCTGTTCCTTTACTTATGAAATTCTTTAATGTCAAGTTCCAGTCTGACAGATTTCTGTATATCTCCAAACGGGTGAATACCCCTGCCCTGATTACTGACCTGCCCAGTTCTCATAAGAACTGGAAGAAGCTGTTCTTTTTTTGTGTCTAAGAAGGCGTGGGAGTTCAACCCGAATGATGCCAATGATACTCTTCCTGTCCCACATTCTTGGGCAGGTCCTGATAACCTGGGTGAGTTCTTATCTTGGGCAGGCCCCCCTTGCCTCCTCCTATTGTTTCATATACTAATATTGTTTTTTTGGGTTGCCTCAGGGGTTCGCCCCGAGCTGGGAGCTGAGGATAGGCTAGCTCTGACTGGGTTCAGGGATTGGAGTCTAGAGACATATTCTGTTTTGATCAAGCATTCTGAGCTCACCAGGCTAGGTTTTAGCCCTCCCGAGGTGAGGATTGAGTCCCCTATTCCTCTTTCTGTGGTTGGAGTGAGGGGAGAGGCAAGTAGTACTTCTCTCTTTTACCCTTAGTTTTTAGCTCATTTCTTCCTTCTTTTTAACCTGTTTGCCTTGAGTTTTTAGTTTCTATTTCAATGGAGCCGTTTACCAAGGATTATAGGGCAAAGATCAACCAGATGAGGAAAACTAGGAGCGGGGGCAAGCGCAAAGAAGAAGTCGGGTCAGGCAGTGGTGCTGCCCCTACAGCCAAGGTACCGAGGTTGGGTGTGCCCCCTATTTCTCCTCCCTCGGGTCAAGTGGCTCTTATTCCTTCGTCAAGCTCTACGCTGGTCACAGAGACCTTGCTCCCTCGTGAATCTGCGCCTCCCTTGTCTGAGAGGATTTCTGGACAAGGTGTTATTTCGACCTTTCCTTCTTCAATAGAAGTCGAGAGAGCTCTGGAGGTGATCCCCCATATTCTATCTGGGTTTGCTCCTCCTAAGCCAGGAGAGGGGTCCTCTCAGCTACTTCACAAGGACTCCAAGACTAAGAAGGAGAAACACCTCAAGGTTGAAGATGAGGGTTATCTCATTGACAATGTGAGACGTGCAGCGGAGGCCATTGCCTCCATTATCCCCGAATTTGACATTCAAAGAGCTGTGACTATGCCGCTTGGATCTTCTATCTCCACTGCCCTGTTTGGTGCTACCTCGGTAAGTTTCTGGTTCTTTAGACTTCACCTGTATCATGTGTCATTCCTTTGTGCTAAATCTAGCTTTTGGGTTATGTTTGCTCCCAACTGGCCATCCATGTAAGAGGTTTGCAGAAGCGGATCCAAGCTCTGGAAAGCTCTGCCAACCCTTCTAAGGTGTTCGAGCACAAGGTTGTCGAGCTGGCCTTCGCAAATGGCGACCTTAAAGTCCAGGTTCAAGATTTATAGGCTAAGGTGGAGAGGCAGACTTCCATCATTAAAGATCTGGAAGCCGAGAAGGAGAGGATCGAGGGTGAGGGTAAACACACCAAGGAGGAGCTCAAGAAAGCCAGATATGATCTTAGGCTAAAGACTGATGATTGGGTCAAGGTTAGCCAGGAGGCTTTTAAGACTTTGAGCTCTTATAGGGGTATAAAAAGGGAGTATGACGTTTTGGCAGAAGTGAGTGACGTTCTTCGAAATGAGCTCGGGGTGCAGAGAGATGCGCCGTAAAATAAGGATGTCCTGATTGTTAAGTTGGTAGATGACGTTACTACCAAGTTCGCTGAAGGGTACCTCACCTTCCAACGTCAAGCCAAACGCAAATTCCCGGACTTGAATTTTGATGACTTTGAGCCCTCTTCTGATGAGGAGGAGGTTTCTGGTGCTGAAGGGGAAACTGGCACATCAGCTCCCCCTGCTCCTGAAGTCGAAGGTACTGAAGTACCTCCTCCTACCACCGCCGAAGTCCTAGCCCAGGAGGTTTCTTCTGCTCCAGCTAGTTCTGCATTCGCTGAGAATTCAACTGGCTTATGCCCATATTGCGTGTTGAGACCATCAATTACTGAAAAATCAACGTATTTATAATAGGAACAGTCGTTCCCACAGACGGCGCCAAACTGATACATATAAAACGTGGATGAGCAATACGTGTAAATTTATGGGGCAAGGTCAGATCTAAGCTCCTAGGCTCGTGGTCACAGTGTGTTGATTTTCCAAATTGATGGAATATGAGATGGCTAACATAGGTAAAATATAGTGGTTCACCAACTCGGGAGCTCGGCTAATCCATTTTTCAATGGAGTCTCTTGCTCATGTAGTCTATATTGATGGTGATCACTACTTACAAGGAGTTTCTGTCACAGCTAGAGTTGTTTGCCCCATAACGGAGGCACTGTACAATATTTATAATTTAATTCCTACTTCTTCAGGATCTGGGGCGAGATTATCGTTTCCTTCCCGTGGTGTCCTGCTTGATTCTAGGCAACGGTTGAAACTGATTGAGGATTTTGCGCCTAAATTGGAGCCTGTTGTTGTTGGGGGAGTGTATAGTGATTGCCAGCTGTCTTTTACTCATCTCCAAGGGAGGTTCAGATCAGGAGGGTCCAAGACATGGGTTACGGAGTTCAAGATCCTTGGCTGAGCTCCTTTCCTGACCTCCCCTCCCGAGCTTAAACTTTGGATTTTTCTAGGTATCATCAGGATTAGTCAAGGTATGCGTAAGCTAGCTCAAATACATGACCGTTAATTTTATGAAGGACCAACAGTAACATTTTCAAGAATTAAACAACTGTTTACATTTTACCAAAAAAAAAACACAGTTTACATGACAAGATCAACCTAGCAATTTATGCCAAACCTAGTTATTCAGACACAAAAAAAAAAAAAAAATACAATTCTTCAGCAAAGTGATTCACCAATATAACACAGTAACAAAAAATAATTAAATAGAAAAATCAAATAGGAAAGACAACATTTAATTAGTTGATGAATGCACATTGTTTCCTGATTTCACCAGACTTGCCAGTGAGCAGCCCAATTTGACCCATCTTCACCATGGCAGGTCCAAAGTCTTTCAAAAAAGTGGATCCATTTGAAATCTGACTCATAACATAAGCTTTTGTTACACTGTCTGAGAGAAGAGCTCCATCAGAGTGAAACAGTCCTCTTCTTTTACTCACTATACTGTAATAATGAGTGTCAAATGTTTTGCGGCTTCCAGGATCCATCTCAACCAGCGTAGTCAAATCGCCCGGTTTACATATTTTCTTCAACACAGCTGCATAGTTTGGATCAATTGTTGGGTCAGTGTCACCGTTGCCAGTGAAGTTGTACAATCGGATCGTGACGGCGGGAAAGCAGTGAGAGATCCCTATGGTATGGGCTCCTGTAAGAACAAGTATACGTGAGTCAAGTTAAAATTTGATATATAATATTATTGATCCTGGAGGACTTTGATCTGTAGTAAGTTTTACATTACCAGATAGAACTGCAATGTCTTTTACACTCAAACCCTTTGAGCCAAAAGATGCTTTTAGTTGAGTTATATTGAACAATGGAGATGGCAGGTTTTTCAAGGCATTTTGGGCCGTTGACACTCTTCCGTCCCTTCGTCCTGTGGGCACTGGCCATGATGGTCCTTTGATCTGGAAGAAAATCACTACTTTAGCGAATATTGAATGACTGCATATAAACGTTGATCGAGAATAATATAGGCATCGTTTGGTTACGCTTTGTAAGTAATTTTTTTAAAAAAAAATTTTTTTTGATAAAAAAACATTATCAAACAGTATGGTAAGTTGGTAACTAGTCTATCGTATTAGTTACCAGTGAAACTGCATCTCGAGCGACCAAGGCGAGGATGTCTGCACAAGAAACAACTCCAGGACACTTTTTTTCTACTGCAGATTTCACAGCATCAATCACATGAAACCCTCTTAAACTTGTGTTGGGGTCTGCATCTTTTTCGGCTTGGTTGTTCTTGGTGGAGTTTATGAGAACAGAACCATCACATCCCTGCAACCCAAAAGCGTGAAAGATTCATATAAACTATATTTGCCATTGTTATCGCAAAGTGACTGATCTCATGTTCGAACCCCAAACCTCAAAAGAAAAAGAAAAAGAAAAATCCAAAAACAAACAGAAAACAACATATGATTACGTTAACAAAACAGTCATGAAAATGCATTCTTAGCAATGCAGGGGCAAGGCTTGGTGCTCGAGAGATGTAATGAGCTGTTGTGCTCTTGATAATGGCCTCGGCGGAGGGGCAGGTCTGTTGGTAGAACCCAAATTTCAAGCCTTGAGCATTTGCAAGATCCAAGACAAAAAGAACAAGAGTGAGGTGAAAAAAGATGAGAGAGAGAAGCTTTGGACTTGTCATTGTCCTCAACCACGAGCCAGTAATGTATTTGGTTCTGTGCTCTGAAATGCTAGAAAACACATCAAACACTAGTATTTATTTATAGTTAAACTGAGGGTTCAAGATCAATTCAATGCTCCCATTGACACGGTACAGGAAGTCATTGTTAATGTCAATTCGGTTTTGCTAAAAATTCACCCCCACACACTCACACATCTGTGAGCCCTAAGCTAGATCCGCCTTGGTCCTGGGACCTAATCTATTTGATGATGTACAAAAGTGAGTTTATGCACCACCTGTCGAGTAAGTAATATGAAAAATAAATGCAGTAAATATAAATGTGAGATCAACACGGACAACACACAGATATAGAGTGGTTCGGTCAGGGTGACCTACTCTATTTTGAAGGCGGCAAGGGTGGCCGAAAAACTTTATTGATAAAGTAGTTGAGGGGAGAGCACGAGTAAGCTCTAGGTGTGGTGAGGTTGCTATGAGAGAGATAGTTGTGTGTGAGATGTAAAGGTGTGTCCCTCATGTGTCGAGAGCTTACAATTTATAGGCATAGAGCCTTAGTTGAGGCAGTGGCGTGAAGGGATAAGTGACTAGTCCTTCAGAGTGGATAGCTACAACTAAAGATTGGTACACTTAAAGATAGTCTTGATCTCCGAATAATTGTCCCGATGTTTACTCCCCACGTGCGCTGATCTTCCTGAACTCCTTGAACTTTGGACTAGGCCGGATCCATGAGCTGGGCTTGACCTGCTTTATAGCTGATTTGGGCTTACCCAAGAATTGGCCCTGGAGGCAGCTGGATCTGAGCTCATCACTATTAATCTAATTTGATGATTTAATTCAATATGACATTTGCATTGACTGTGAATCCTATCAAACACTAAAATTTTGTGTTGATCCAATAGTTCCAATAAAATCACATCATTAGGTCAATAAATTATGTCATGTTTTTAAATCTAAATAACATTATTCATATATATATTTGTTTTATATATTAAACATGCTTTATATGTAAATGATTCTTTGAGCCCACCCTATCACTTTTATAAGGTCCATGCATAAATGCCTATGAACACATTAGGGACGCTTTGGTCATTTTAAAATAAAGGGGTCATTTTGTATTTTTTCTTGAAAATAACATGACACTTTTGATGAATCTGGAAGGAGCACCAATCACGTTGCTGCCCTAGAATGATCTCATCCATTGGACCGGCCAACACTGGACAAGGAAATCCATGAGAGTTATCCTCCAAAAATGACATTGCCCTGCGAGAAAAGTTAGTCATATCGCAAAGTACTATATTTAGATTATGACAACCACATGTCGTGTAAAATATTTTAGGATTTATATTTAGAAATCTTTTTTGTACCCCTTGATGTTTTCATTTCATGTTAAATCCATTATCATACCCCTGTCCCCGTATATCATTAATATCAAGTTTGAGGTTTGTTATTGTATCTATGATTTTGTCATAAATACATTTTGTACTTGTATTATCTACTTTAAGAAACTCTAAAAAGTATTCTTCTATTTTTGTTGGACTTGTTGAGATATCTACAAAACGTAGTATGAGAGACATTTGTTCTTGATGACTTACATCCGGAGTACAATCAAGTATAATTGCATACTATTTTACTTCATTAATTTTCTTAATAATATTATTTCTAATTTCATTTCCTAATAGACTTATCAATTCATTTTGTATCTTATGTCCAAGTTAATGGTTATTAATTTCATCACGTTGAATGCGTCGGATGTGTTCTTGCATTATTTGATCAAATTCTGTTATTATTTCAATTATACTTAAAAAATTTCCATTAGTTTCTTGATTTATCTTTTTATTTTTTCCCCCCGAAATGCCAAATTATTTTTACCAAGATTCTTTACAACCACAATAATTCTCATTAATACGTTTTTTCCAATATTCTTTCTCTCTATTAATTTGTTCTTGGATGGTTTTATCAATTGTGTCACTTTTTAACAATCTTGTTTCTAAATCAACCCAAGTATTTATATTAGTAATATGTTCATTAGATGTTTCATGACTTTTAAGTTTAACACTAAGATTTCGTCAATCTTTTGTCCCTTCATTAGCTAGCTTATTTGTACTATGATTCTTATCAAACAACTTACAACAAAAACAAAATATTCTATCCAAATCTTTTGAATATACTAGCCATCTTCTATCATGTGTTTCCCCATTTGCTAATTTACGAATATAGTGTATAGTGGAAAAATGTCTTGAAAGCTCGTCTTTGAGAAAATCTAAATCATTATTTCTATTAGGACATTTTTCTACTAATAAGTCTCATAATTTTGTATCAATATTATTCCATTGACTTGGATCATAAATATTCATAGCATTATAATTACTTGTTTCATTAAAATTTTCATGGTCTAATGTTTTTGTTTGTTCTTCATCATCTATTGTCATATTACATGTTTGACTAGAATTGTGCATATTTTTCTTTAGTATCTTTTTGTTGTATTATATTATCATCTTCTAATTCATTGGGAGTAATTATTAGTTCATTTACTAAATTTTCACCTATATTTTTTGTTAAATTATTTTTGTTACTAGTAACAAATTTATCAAGAGATCCTTTTTGAGATTCCATTAATTCATCTTTTTTTTTTTTGAGCTTTTCATATCCACCCGGTTGTTTTCTACTTGTCATACTATCAAATATTGACTAAACAATCACAAATAATGAAATAATCATACACAATCTATATTAAAAAAAATATAATATAAGAACTTTAAATAAAAAATTCAAAGCATAGAATAATAACACCTAATTTGTTGTTATTTTCGATTTTTTCGCGAAATCCGATTATCACCGTAGCGGAAGCCAAAACAACGCCTCATCCAGCAAAAAATAATGCCAAAGTGAAGTCCGCGTCACAGAAAAATTTTACCATGGAGAGAGGAGAGAAAGAGGTACCCCAACCTTTGTTGGCTAGCGCAAGAGAAAGAGGGGGCTTGTTTTGCCTCTTTGCCTTTCTAGATTATTTTCTGTGGAGAGAGGAGGGAAAGAGGTCCCCCAGCCTTTGTTGGCTAGTGAGAGAGAGAGAGAGAGAGAGAGAGAGGGGTCTGTTTTGCCTCTTGGCTTTTTCAAATTATTTTACTGTGGAGCAAGGAAAGAGAGAGGAGAGAGGAAATAGAAAGACAAGGATAAGGAGTGAGAAGTTAGAAGAATATGTTCAGAAATGTGATATAAAATATCTCTAACAACTGTACATCACTTTTATAGATATATATATTTTTTAATAATTTTTTTGGTACATGGGCTGAAGAAATAAGCCCAAACTATCTAATTTAAATCTAACTTTTAACTTTTTTGTTGGGCTTCAATTTTTATAAAATTGAATTTTTATTTTGGATTAGTGGTCATAATTATAAATTGTGGGGCCTAGCTAAAAATTGGGGCCTAAAGCCTGGGCTTTGATGGCCTTACAAAAGGGCCGGCCCTGTTGAGGTTGGTTCGGTTTTATCTAGTTCAAATTACATGGCAAATCAAATTTAATGAAGTTTTTAAAATCATCTTGCAAAAGAGAAACCAAACAATGTGTGACTCCAATTCAAATAAGCTCGACCTATTTCCAATAGATTCATACTTATAAATACTTCTAAATTTATTATCAAATGGTCTCTATTTGAAAGTTGCACGTTCAAATTTATTACCAAATGACTACAAATTATATATATTTTGCTCTCCATCTCTTCTTTGCTAGACTTTTTTCAAAATTCATGTCTAAGGTTTGCTATTATATGGCTAATGTATAGATTTCAAGTGATTTTTATTGAGAAATTGATTGTTTTAGCATTAATTATCAAGTTTTAGTATTTTATTTTTTGAAATATTTTCAAACAAATTAAGATCAATTTTGGCTCGTGTTGGTTAAAATGGTTGTAAGGTTCTATCAAGCCAAGCTTGAGTATAATTTCAAATTTTATAGTAGAGCTCAACTTGTGCTCGAGCTTGGCCACTCATTAAGGTACCGAACTTGAACATACTTAAACTGGATAAATTCTGCTCGATTAACACTCTTTTGTGAGCTAGTATCAAATGTTAGATTAGGTGACTCATAAATTTTTTTTCAAAGGTGGATTAAGGGTTGTCGTATCATCTCCCCCACCTTTGCTACACGGCTCTATTTTAATGCGTGAAAGACCTACTTGTATGTAATAGATCGCACTTAAATTCATGGTATGTGATCCAACCAAGAAAAGAAATTGAGAGATAACGTATTAGAGGGATCTCACGTGTAACTGAAATAGAGAGTTGGAACTATAAAACTGTTCTAATAGAATAAGAAGGGTTACTCCACCGTCAAGTGACAGGCCAAACTCGAGTGTTTTCAGGTTCAACAGCCTCAGGGTTGCCACCGACCGGAAACAACCTTCCCCAAGAACCAGAAGGACATACACATTCACTTATAATATGCAAATTCCAAAACATAGAGTAAGGAACAGTGCAGAGCGGATATTTCTGTAACTCGAACTTTGAGACCTAACTTTTCATAGGATGCAATTTGAACGGGCAACTTAAATTCAATTTGAACCCAACAGAGTTTAGGTGGAGGTTGTTAATATTTAGGTTGAACCTGGGTAATATGCTGGTTGAGGTCTCGGGTTACCAAGTTCAACCCGAATATATAAATCGAATTCAATTCGAATATTAAATCGGGCTCAACCCGAACATAGTTAAAAATAAATATATAAATTAAATAGATTCAATAGCATAACTTATAAATAGGGTTTACATTTTGCAATTCATTTTAATGAACCCAACTCGAATTATAATCCGAAATTAATCCAAATTAATAAACCGAACCCAACTTGAATTTTAACTCGAAATCAGTTCGAATTAAGTAACCCGAATGCAATTCGAGCCCGTCCAAATTCAACTTGGGCAGTACTCAAGTTGAGTACCTCGAGTTGAGATCAGGTTAAGATTAAGATTGAAAATTATATACCTAGATTTGGGCTAGGTTGTCTCCTCAACTTGCCCAACCCACCCGAGTTGCACTGATAACTTTTCATGATCATATAAGTGATATAATGTTAATTCAGTGAAACTTTTTGGACCATAATTACCACTATATGACCGCCATTGTGATGGTGCTTTTAATCTCTATTTGTACAAATTCATCGCTGCTCTTTGTTTTTAAATGTCATTTCGTTAAAAAAAAGTAAAAATATATTTGATACTATTTTGTAAAAGCGATCTAGATGCACTAGTCAATTCAACAAAAGCATGAAATATTCTAGTTCCGGCGTGGATAACTTACCTTTGACTAGACAGATGAGGAGATTAGTCAAGCGTAAACTAGGTCAAACACTCATGACCGTTAATTGCGTGAAGGACCAACAGTAACATTTTCAAGAATTAAACAACTGTTTACATTTCACCAAAAACAAATTGTTTACATGACAAGATCAACCTAGCAATTTATGCCACATCTAGTTATTCAGACACAAAAAAAAAAAAAATACAATTCTTTAGCAAAGTGATTCACCAATATAACACAGTTAACAAAAAATAATTAAATAGAAAAATCAAATAGAAAAGACAACATTTAATTAGTTGATGAATGCACATTGTTTCCTGATTTCACCAGAGTTGCTAGTGAGCAACCCAATCTGACCCATCTTCACCATGGCAAGTCCAAAGTCATTCAAAAAAGTGGATCCACTTGAAATCTGACTCAAAACATAAGCTTTTGTTGCACTATCAGATAGCAGAGCTCCATCAGCTTGAAATAGTCCTCTTCTTTTACTTACCATAGTGTAATAACTAGTGTCAAACTTTTGGGAGCTTCCGGGATCCATCTGAACGATCGTCGTCAAATCGCCCGGCTTACATATTTTCTTCAACACATCTGCATAGTTGGGATCAATTGTTGGGTCAGTGTCACCTTTGCCAGTGAAGTTGTACAATCGGATCGTGACGGCCGGAAAGCAGTGAGAGATCCCTATGGTGTGGCCTCCTATAAGAACAAAATTAAGTATCATTCAAGTTAAAATTTGATATAGAATATTAATTATTAATCCTGGAGGATTTTCTGTAACAAGTTTTACATTACCCGATAGGACTGCAAGGTCTTTTACACTCAAACCCTTTGACCCAAAAGATGCTTTTAGTTGAGTTATATTGGAAAATGGAGATGGTAGGTTTTTCAAGGCATTTTGGGCCGTTGACACTCTTCCGTCCCTTCGTCCTGTGGGCACTAGCCATGATGGTCCTTTGATCTGGAAGAAAATCACCACTTTAGCGAATATTGAATGACTGCATATAAATTTTGATCGAGAATAATATAGGGATCGTTTGGTAACGCTTTGTAAGTAATTTTTTTTTCTTAAAAAATTTATTTGATAAAAAACGTTATCAAACAGTATGGTAAGTTAACAACTAGTCTATCGTATTAGTTACCAATGAAACTGCATCTCGAGCGACCAAGGCGAGGATGTCTGCACAAGAAACAACTCCAGGACACTTTTTTTCTACTGCAGATTTCACAGCATCAATCACATGAAACCCTCTTAAACTTGTGTTGGGGGCTGCATCTTTCTCGGCTTGGTTGTTCTTGGTGGAGTTTATGAGAACAGAACCATCACATCCCTGCAACCAAAATGCGTGAAAGATTCATATAAACTATATTTGCCATTGTTATCGCAAAGTGACTGATCTCATGTTCGAACCCAAAACCTCAAAAGAAAAAGAAAAAGAAAAATCCAAAAACAAACAGAAAACAACATATGATTACGTTAACAAAACAGTCATGAAAATGCATTCTTAGCAATGCAGGGGCAAGGCTTGGTGCTCGAGAGATGTATTGAGCTGTTGTGCTCTTGATAATGGCCTCGGCGGAGGGGCAGGTCTGTTGGTAGAACCCAACTTTCAAGCCTTGAGCATTTGCAAGATCCAAGACAAAAATAACAAGAGTGAGGTGAAAAAAGATGAGAGAGAGAAGCTTTGGACTTGTCATTGTCCTCAACCACGAGCCAGTAATGTATTTGATTCTGTGCTCTGAAATGCTAGAAAACACATCAAACACTAGTATTTGTAGTTAAGCTGAGGGTTCAAGATCAATACAACGCTGCCATTGACACGGTATAGAAAGTTGTTGATGTCAATTTTGTGTTGTCTGAAATGAAACTGTTGAGTTCTAATAAAAGAACTCTTGAGTTTGAAGCTGACATGGCTTCAAATTTAAGGTTTCATAGCATAGCATAATGTAAACTGGGGAAAAAAGAACAAAAAGGTGAAATTTTGAATCCATTTATTTTATACTGTATAACTAGGGAATCAACGTCACAATGGTTGAGATGGTTGAGTTTATAAGTAGCGTGGCCAAACGTGTGTTAGTTCAGAGGAATCTTAGTTTTATAATCCTACTGATTGAGTTGATTTAAAAAGGCCAACTGGTGTTAGACATTCTCTCATTGTCTTCAACAGCTTACATGGCGTTTCCAACTTTCAACACCAAGAGAGAGAGAGAGAGAATTGTACAATTCGAACTGAAGAGCTTCAATGCACTGTGAAATGGTCAATCTTGATAACGTAGAAGTCAAGTAAATTTTACAGATTAAGAGAGATGATTTGGAGAGAATCATTTGGACGGCTAAACAGACAAGCAGAGAGAGATGGGGACATAATTGCTAATAGCCACTTAATATTATGTTTGGACCAAGGCGGATCTACCTTAGGGCCAGGTTGGTCCTTTGCCCACCCTTATTTTTTGCTAAAAATTCACCACACACGCGCACAGACACTCACTCACTGTGAGCCCTAAGGTAGATCCGTCTTGGTCTTGAGACCTAATCTATTGATCTAATTTGTTAATTTAATTCAATATAACCTTTGCATTGATTGTAAGTCCCATCAAACATTGAAATTTGGTATTGATCCAATAGTTTTAATAAAATCACATCATTAGATCAACAAATTATGTCATATTTTAGATCTAAATAACATTATTCATATATATATTTGTTTTATATGTAAATGATTGTTTGAGCCCACCCTATCACTTTTATAAGGTCCATACATAAATGCGTACAAACACATTACGGACGCTTTGGTCATTTTCGAATAAAGGTGTCATTTTGTATTTTTTCTTGAAAATAACTGACACTTTTGATGAATCTGGAAGGAGCACCAACCACTTTGGTGGGGGAATGTTATTTCTGGCCCTGGCTGAAGTGGGATGTGGAGCAGTTTGTCAAGCAGTGCTATACATGTTAAGCTGTCAAAGAAAATACGCAGAATACCGGCCTTTACACCCCTCTTCCCATTCCAAATGCACCATGGAAAGATTTGTCTATGGATTTTGTGTTGGGTCTTCCGCGGACTCAACGGGGTGTGGATTCCATTAATGTTGTTGTTGACAGATTTTTTAAGATGACACACTTTATGAAGACCTTAGATGCTTCTCATGTAGCTCATTTATCCTTTCGGAAAGTTGTTCGTTTGCATGGCATCCCAAAGACCGTCACTTCTAATCGAGACATTAAGTTCCTTAGCCACTTTTTGTGACGCCCCTAAAACCGGGGGTTCTTTGTCAACCCGTTGATCACCCACCAACTTGCGAAAATACCCGTGAATGCCTCATAACCCGACACCACAGTACAACATCCCTTTTACCGGGATCACAACATACAAAGTTTGGACACAGTCTGCTTTATACCGGGCACTCCCAAACGCATAACATGTGTACCATTCAGTCACATGACCCATCCGAGGTCCAATATACAACAATTCATACTCAATTATTGTCCATTTATACCATTTGAATAAAATGACTCAAAGCCCGAAAGTATAGTAAAACATTCTTAAAATTTGAAGTTTTAGGAAAACCTACTAGTAGAAGATGTCCATGTTCTACTCGTAGGAAAACTTTCTAGAAAAGTTCTACCGCAAAGCTTGATGTTCTACCGGTAGGTTTAGCCTACTGGAAAAGTTCTACCGGTAGAAGAACTCGTCGTTCTACCGGTAGGTCTTTTCAGTTTTCCTACGATTTCTTCCTTTTTCAATTTCAATCCATTCCAAATTTATACAATATCATATCAAACTCATCTAACATCAATTTTAAGCAAAATACAGTTCATATGAGTTCACTTTACAATATCACATGTCCAAAACTAAATAACATAATAGTTTTTATAAAACATGTTTCAAAAGTCACATCTCGGCTTTTCTTCAACCATGAGGACTCGATTGAGAGCCGTCCACTGGCACATATCCCGCATCTAAAATGTTGTCCCCATAAAGGGTGAGCCACGCTCAATAGGGTATCTACTAAAGAGGCTACTCCCCAACCTAGATGCATATAAAATGTTCACATGCAACATTCAACAAGAACAACCATTCCAATCAAGAATATGCAATTCAATGTTGGAAATCACCATGTCATGCCATGATATGAGATGAGACTCACTCATGTACTTCAACCCGAGCCTTCACCGGCTCTCTTAACACATGCAAATGTCATCCGTATGATCTCTGGGCATTCCAAGCCCCTGCCATTGATGTTACACATCCAATGACTATTTAAAATATCTGGGTCTTTCTTGGGGTGCGTATTTATAGACTTCCACCAACGGTCACCCAACTGACACGGCATTTATGGACTTCCACCAACGGCTCCGCATACACCACACTTTTTGAACTCGATACCAACGGAGTGCGTATCCGAAGTAACCGGGTCTTGCACCCGAGAGATTGTCTAACCCTTCTTTCTAACCCCGACCTAATTTTCAATGTAAATCGTGCGACTCAACTAGACCTTGACCCAACTTTTTCGAGCCTACACATCATTCACCAAGAGTGGTGTTTGATCACAACCATACACACACACCCCCACTCATGCATAATGCCCATGAATGTGATGTCTTCGTGCATATGCAATGTAATGTACAATTGCGATACTAATTTCATGTTCTATATGTTATGAGTGTCATATGAACCATTTCAACCACATTTTAACATATTTCATGGCCAACTATATCATATGCATATAATTACTATAAATCATCTTAATGTCAATACATCACCAAGCATATATCAACATTATACCCAACAACAATTTTCAAGCATGTTACCACATAATCTCATGCAAATAACACACTTAATTCTCCAAGGCGTAATATAAACACATAGCATGCCCACATATCATATTTTTCTAAGAAATTACAAGCTAACAATTTCTAAATACCAATTTATGCTAAAATTGATTTTACCCATTTTCAATACTTATTTCCTCAAATTAACAACAATATGTAAGTGTTATATACCTCTAACACCCTACTCATTCCATATACTCACCCTAGGTTGGAAATAAACCTAATTATAGAGAAAACCGTATCTCTTGAAGCTTTAAACCACTAAGTAGAAGCCTTCAAGAATCCCAATCAAGCCCAAACCCTTGATTTCTCCAAGCCCCGTTATTGAAACTTCACCCAAATCCATGATTTTTGGTATGGTTGCGTAACCCTCAACGAGAAGAACAAATTTTGTTCTTGGCTTGAGTCGATTCGAGCGACGTAGATACGTAGATCGTAGAGAGAAGGTGTGAAACCCTTGCTCTTTCTCTCTCTTCTTCCTCTCTGTTTTCTAACGGGTAAAAGGCTGAGAATTGGGGAAGAAAATCTGATTTTCTTCCCCTTTTATACTCTCCAAATACTTGATCCTCATTCCGCCACACATTCTCCTTTCCCGGGTCCGATTTTGACCCGAATCGATTAAATTTCGTCCCGATTCAAGTTCAAAATTTTTTTATATACACTAGCTTTAAATTATTATCCACTTTTCGAAGTTTAATTCCCGGGTTCGTTTATGAGGTCACCCGACACCCGGTCTCCCCGTAACACGCGAAAAATTCGGCTGTCTCGGAATTCGACGAAAATTGACAGGGTAGCTAGATTTTGCGAGACGAACCCAACGGTGAGGTCCGTTTCGCCATCCAAGTTCTAGAAAAATTTAGATTTTTAACCCCGTACCGTAATAACAAATTACCGTTTTGTCATTTTTTATAAAAAAATAAATGTACCCGGATTTTACACTTTTGGCGCATTTTATGGAAACGGTTGGACACTTCGTTGCAACTAATAGTTTGAGCCACCCACAGACTGATGGGCAAATAGAAGTGGTGAACCGGACATTGGTGAATATTCTGCGGAGTCTTTGCAAAGAGCACCCGAGGCAGTGGGATAACACCTTGTCCCAAGCTGAGTTCGTTTACAACAATGTTCCCAATAGGTCCACTGGCAGGTCCCCTTTTCAAATTGTCTACATCCGGGCATCTATACATACACTTGACCTGGTTCCCCTACCCAAGCTTCCGGGGATGAGCATTACAACTGAGCACATGTTGGAGAAGTTGACAGATGTGCATGCCGAGGTGAAGCAGAAGTTGGAGAAGTCGGTGGCCAAGTATAAGGAAGCAGCACACAAGCACTGCTTCTAAAAAACTTTTCGCAGTGGGTGACATGGTGATGATTCATTTGTGCAAGGAGCGGTTACCCATGAGGACTTATAAAAAGTTGAACCAAAAGATGATTGACCATTTTCAACCAAGCCCAAACCAAAAGATGGGCATCTCTAGTACTTTTAATGTGCAAGATTTGTTAGAGTTTCATTCTGATTCCATAGAGCTCCCAAAAGTCAACTCGATGACGAGTTTTTTTCAAGAGGGATGGACTAATGTAGAACAAGTGATGTATAAGACTGATGTAGAACAAGAATTACTATTTTTCGTATTTTATTTTTATTTTCTAGTTTTATTATTTTGTTAGGATGATATTTTAATTAGGAAGATTCTAGAGTTATTTGCTACCTAAATCGTGTCAATTTTTCTAATTAATTACACATGTGTTTATTTGTTTTTAGAAACTTTCCGAAGATTAGGATTTGTTTTCCATTTTGGAAATCTTAGTATTTTAGTTTTTCCTATAAATTGTCATATGTATTAAAATTCTATGCAGTTGATTGAATAATATACATTTTTAAGAGTTATTCTTTTGTTACTTTCTCTGTGGATTCAAAGTACATTTATCCTACTTAGAATCATAGTGTTTTTCGCGTTTCTTTGTTCCGCTGCGTCAATTACCTTCTAACAAACAGTACATTGTTCTCTCCTGATTTGTGGATTAAAGTGCTTACCCAAATAAATTTTTTTGGCTTTGCCCCTTGTTTCGACCATGTGGGTGTCCATGGGCTGGATTGCCCACATGTCCTATTTTTCGACCTCAAAAAAATAGGCCCAAAACCCGATAGAGCCAATACTTGGCCCATCCGAGTCTGAACTCAATATCCTTCAAATAAGGGCTTGAGCCTACCCCCAAACTCATTACTCGGTTCGAAACCCGATTCAATAACCCGTCCCAAAAAAGTCGTTAAAACCCGGCCCAAGAACCCGCCCAACCCAGCCCAATGGGCCCGCCTGCCCAACCTAGTCAAAATATAGAAATAAGTCTCTTAATACCAGAATTTGAAGTTTTAGAAATTTAGATATTATAAATAATGTATTTTTTTCTTTTTAATGTATTAAATATACACGCTTTAAAGAGTAGAGTTGTGCAAATGAAAGAAAGGTGGGTGGGTGTCAACCTAGTTGGAATGTGTTCATTCTATTGTGATGTAGTTCCTCCCTTATTTATAAATAAAATTATTCATTATTTATTTTTTGTTCATTTTGACTCTACTTTTAATTCAAAAAAATAATTTACAAAAATATTAAGTTACAAAAATATTCATTATTTCTAAATGAAGTTGTATATAAAAAGTCCGTCCAGTAGGCCCTCCCAACTGGCCCATAGGCCCGTGCCAACAGGCCCGCCTAGTGAGTGGTGGGTTGGTTGCAAGTAGGTTACCCCTATCCGAAGCCCCGCCGGTCCATGAACACCCCAATTAGCAATATAACATGAGTTGATACCAACTCAATATTATACTGCCAAACTACACCAGTGAGAGAGAGAGAGAGAGAGAGAGGATGCAAAGCAATCCCTTGAGATAGATGGTATACAATTAATCTTGATAAAGTTAAGATAAAAAATTACGATTGTATTTTGGTTGGAATTAGATGCAAAGGTCTATTCAAAAATAGAATATAAAAAATGCAAGGGTGTTTTCACCTTTTTAAAATTAATATCAGACATTAAACTCCGATCCAAACATAAATTTAGTATGAGCAATGTTATTGAGACCTGAAAAGTTGACATAATCTGTTTACATAATAATGTGTCAAGTGATAGAGTCTCAATGAAGAAATCCAACAGTTACAGTCACAAAAATACTATAAAAATGATATTTGTAGCTAAAATGCTGAATTGATTTGTTGACTTAATTAGTCATAACAATTGAATTAGGGTTGGTCCATGCATAAGGCCCCCATGTTCAAAGAAGGCCCAAAATTTTTAGCTTCGAAGTTAGTCCAAATTAAAGTTTGGAAAATTTGGTTGTCGGTACGTTGTCGTGATCTTTTTGGCCAATTAGTCCAAACACGTACTTTTTAAGGCTAAAAAGACAACACCTTTTCAAAAGACTCGTTACTCTTATTTAAAAGGATCATTTGGAAGTCAGTATACCAAATTAGACATAATTGAAAAAAAATACACAGAACAAAATGTTTTTAAAAAAACACACAGCTGAGATACAAAGACGTAAATGTCCATTTTGTAAAATTTTCTTTCCTAAAAACTGTAACAAGACATTTATCTTAAGCGCTAAAATTTAGAGACATTTAATTCAAAATTCTAATGCACCTTGATTCATGCATTTTTTTTTTTTGAAAAGTGGTTTTGTTTTCAAATTATATTTATGTATTACATATCTCCTAGTTTTATAGGAGAATTTTATTATTCCGTTTATTTTAGGATATATCAATTTGTTTGAATTTCAAAATTTGTTAATATCCAAACTCCATAATAGTGTAACAAAAACAGTGTAACAATACACTATAACAAATACAGTGTAACAATACACTCTAACAAAAACAGTGTTCAGTGGTTTTGTGCATGTGGTAACAAATTCAAAACAGAGATGGACTGTTTTGAATGAAATTATATGAAAATATATGTTTGACAAAATGTAATAGTACAATATTTTGTGTAAATGTCTTGTTACGCTGTTATTGTTACACTGTTATGGAATTCGGATATTAATATAATTTGAAAACAAAACCACTTTCCAAAAAAAATACGCATGAATCAAGGGAGGACATAAAAATTCGGAATATTAAAGTTCTCCCATAAAACTAGGAGATGTTTAATGCACCACTTTCCAAAAAAAAATGTATGGATCAAGGAAGAATATAAAATTCAGAAGAAAATATCAAAATTTCAAATAATGTACTTGGAAACAAATAAGTATCAAAATTAAGGACTTTTTACCCTACATTTTTTTTTTGTGTACTTTTTTACAATTAACTCCAATTTGATATACCCCCTTCCAATTTCCCCCTATTTAAAAATGGAAAATTTGGAGGTTGATCTCCTTTTTGTGGATTTATTTGGTAATAAGTCCATCATGAAAACTTGCTTAATATTTAGACCATTTTTATCTCCATTGTCTAAAATACCTCTAGTAGTTATATTTAATTAAAACAAATTTGAAAACTAACAACTTCTAAATTTTAGGAGTTTGACTAACATTAAAATTCTCTATATCTCTCATATCTGTCTTTATCCATATGTAGAATAGAACTATTTATTTCTCTCTCATATATATATATATACTAGTTATTACCCGTGCCTAAAGACACTATATAACAAACAAAAAAATCTTAAACAATTGTCCAAATTCAAAAGGAATAGCCTAAAAATATTTATATAAATTCTTTTTTCAAAATAGCTCGAAATATATCGACCATATCCTCCATATTAATGGAACTGACATAAAAATATATAAAAATTCTCCAAAATAACATCATATATACAAATGCCTCTAGAAAAAAAAAATACTAAAATAACCTATTGAAATTTACAATCTTTAAGCAATAAAATAAATAAATAAAATCTTGTTCATTTATAAGACTCACGAATTTATCACATTTACTACCAGTCAAACTAATAACACAATATAATTATAAACTCAACCACCATATTTCCAATCCACCTATCCCCGTGAAATAAATACCTCAAGCCAAAAAAAAAAATACTAACATAACACATTAAATTCACAATTTTTAAGCGATAAATAAAATCAACCCAAATCTTGCTCATTTATAAACTTATGAATTTATCACCACTATCACCATTCAACCCCCAAATGATATAATATAATTATAAATTTAATCACCAAGTGTTCAATCCTCCACATATAAATATACACATAAACAAACTCACTCACATTTCTTTTTTGGTTACCAACAAACTCTCCTAACCAATAACAACTTTTATTAGAAATACAATAATTCATGTTTTTAAGATAAAAAAATAAAAAAATGATATTTAATACAGAAACAAGGTAAAAATTATGGACATCCTCTGAGTTTTGACAATATTACACAGTCACCTTCTGACATTTTTATAAATAACACGGAGACCCCCTGAGGTCTAAAATTTATTACATGGAGACTCCTTATGTCTCACTTCCGTAAATATTGCTAACGGAAATTGATAATTTGATATTAATTCAGTAAAATTGAATATAAATTGGACAAAATTAAATGTCAATTTTTGATAAAATTATATATTAATTTACAATCTAACGTTCATTCGTGTTGAATATTATTTGATATTTATAGTCAATGTGTTACTTTTTATTTACATTAAGTGTTATTTACAAATTAAGAAATAAGTGGCAAAATACATGCGGTCGAATATATAAAAACTTTTGAATTAGTTTCATCGAATAAATAATTGTATAACATAGAGTAAATAATAACAAAAACAACACAGGAAAAAAAAAAACAAAAAAAGATAATAGTATGAGAGAGAGAGAGAGAGAGAGTTATATGAGAGATAGGAGTCTTAGAATTGTAAGATGAATGAAAGTTCAATTAGGACCATCGGATCAAAACGATCTGAGCTGCAAAAAGCTCAAGACAAACAATCTAGCTACTTTATATATATATATATAATAATAACATTAAAAAAATAGTACCATTCAAACACAAAAAATAGTGTCATTCAAACACAAAAAATAGTATCATTTAAACACAAAAAGTAGTAACATTTAAACACAAAAAAATAATAATATTCAAAAACAAAAAATAATACAATTGAGTATTAATATTTGAAAAAATAACAGTAATAACATATTCAACAAAAATAGTAACATGAACTGTAACATGGTAAATAAACAAATATATATATAAAGAGAGAGAGAGAGAGAGAGAGAGAGAGAGAGAAAGAGAGAGAGTGTGTATGTGTGTGTATCAGTTGTTCTTTGAATTTGAACAAGGTAGTAGAACACTTAGTCGTTCCCACAGACGGCGCCAAACTGATGATGCACAAATTGGTCTCGTGCAAGATCAACAGTCGAGTATGTGAAGGGGTGTAATTAATGGACAATAAGTAAAGTAATCAATGACAAAACAGTAAATAATGAGTCAACATAAAGATATATAGTGGTTCGGTCCGGGCGACCTACTCCACTTTCGGGAAACGACAGCGGTGGCCGGAGGTTTTTTATTGATGAATAAAGTAACTGGGAGAGTTACACTAGTTAGGAGAGAGAAAACTATGTGTGTAGGTGTAGAGATGTGAGTTGAGAGATCTCAAGATGTAGAGATGTCTAGATGTGTCTCTCCATGTGGAGAGAACTTACAATATATAGGTTTGGTGAGGCGGTGACGTGAGTGAGAGGGGCACTACTTCTTTGGTAAGTACAATTAAGGTAGGATTGGTCTTAATGAAAGCATATCCCGATAGTATCTCTCCCACGTGCTCTTATCTTTCCAGGCTCGTTGGATCTTGGACTAGGTCGGATCGATAAAGTGGGCTTGGGCTGCCTTTTAGTTGACTTGGGCTTGGTTGATTTATTGGGCCTGGCCCAGTTGGTTTTGGGCTCGTCATTTGCCCCCATTCCCCAAGCCTCCAACTGTTTGTAAGAGAAGGTGGGTTGAGGGCATGAATCTCTTCTTCATTTGGATGAACAGGAGTTTTCTTGTTTCTCACGGTACACCTTCGTCTTCAGAGACTCCGTTGAAATTTATTGACGACGAGTATATATTTTTTGTATCTGACTGCATTTCTTTTGCTGGGTCTTTCGTCAATCTCGAAAAAGAAGTTATTTTTTCCTCAACTCCATTCTTCTCCAAATCAAAGTGAGACAATAAGGACTAGGATCTTGAAGGAGGTGAGAGGGGACGTCAATGGTGATCCCACGAAGAAGAAAGCAGCTGGTAATTGAGAAGGCATGGATGGCATCATGGGAGGCGCCCAAGGTGAGGAGGGTGGCGCCCATCTTGTTTGGGACCGAGACCCAAGTGGTGAGGGCTACTTCCAAGGCCAAGGTGGCGCCATGGGAGGCGCCCAATGTGAGGAAGGCGGCGCCCAGGAGGGAGGCGCCAAGGCCAGTAGGGAGGCGCCCTGGAGGGAGGCGTCTAGTGAGGAGGTTCCCATTAGGGAGGTGCCAAGGAGGGAGGCGTCCAGTAGGGAGGCGCCAAGGAGGGAGACGCCCTGGTAGGCCGCCGCCCAATAGGGAGATGCCCTGTAGGCCGCCGCCCTTGGCTTCGTTGGAGGCGGCGCCCTGGGCACAATGATCGATGCAGGAAGCACTGCTCCGAGTTGCGATCAAGGGGTCGGCGCCCACAACGTGTCTGGTTACAGGTGCTATGTTGATAGGGCAATGGTGGAGACCGGGAGATGGGACCCGATGGTACCCGGTGGTACCCGGTGGTACCCCCACTCCTTCTCAGATTGTGACTCTTGTGTGTACCAGAGCTAGTCCTTGTACCGTTATAAGAGTTGAGACTCTAGTGCGGTCTTCTACTGGGACTGTAGGTCCACATAGCTGTCCTGTTTTTAGTAGTGGCTCGGTGTCAATGCTTTGACTTACCTTTGGTCAAGGAGCGGCTTTGGAGGTCTTTGACTCCCGAGGATGGAGGAGTCTTCCATGGTATGCCTTTCTTCTCAACTTTGATTTTGTACTCGCCTTCTTTCCTTCATGTTCTGCTTTTTGAATGCTTGTAGGCGACTGCAGCTTTTTCCTGCCTTTTTCAAGGACGATCAAGCTTGGAGAGGCATTCAGGCATCTGGTAACAGAGAGGCTGACACGGGAGCTGCTGAGAGTAGCTGAGGTTGGCTCATGAGAGAGTAACACCTCTTAAGGCCAAGCTACGTATAGTCTCGGGAGATGGCTGCCATGACAGCGATTTGTAAGGAGACTATCTGCGCGAGAGCAGAGTCATTGCTACAAACGTCCCGTGAGAAGGCCGCAAGAGCTGAGGCCGAGCTACGTATAGTCTCGGGAGATGACTGCCATGCCAGAGGCTTGTAAGGAGACTACCTGCGCGAGAGTAGAGTCATGCAAGCGTCCCGTGAGAGGGCCGCAGGAGCTGAGGCCGAGCTACTTATAGTCTCGAGAGATGGCTGTCGTGGCAGAGGCATGTAATGAGACTACCTGCGCGAGAGCAGAGTCATAGCTACAAGCGTCTCGTGAAAGGGCCGCAGGAGCTGAGGTCGAGTTACGTATAGTCTCGGGAGATGGTTGTCATGGCAGAGGCTTGTAATGAGACTACCTGCGTGAAAGCAGAGTCATAGCTACAAGCGTCATGTGAGAGGGCCGCAGGAGCTGAGGCCGAGCTACGTATAGTCTCGGGAGATGGCTGTCGTGGCAGAGGCTTATTCCATTAAGATGGAGATGAGGAGGGAGGCTATTGAGAGAGCCATTGCAGGCGCCTTTATTGATGGTTGTGAAGAGCTTGATAGATTTCCCTGCTATTGATTTCTCTGGCTTCGTCCCATATGAGGCGTTAGGGGTAGACGATGACGGGGAGAGCTTTGATGGTAGTGACTGATCATCAGGAATATGACGACTTTTGTCTTTTTGTCTACCTTGTTGTTAGGTCATGTTCTGACTCTTGTAAGCTGTTCACAAGCTTTATGAAATGAAAGCAAGTCAATTATGGACACAATAATCTTCGCATAATTTTATTGCATAAAATATTAAATAACAAAATAAATCAACTGAAACAATAAAGGATAGATAAAATCTTCAAGTGCTCAGTGTCCCATAGGTGGGCCAAGGCTTTCCTGGTGGAGTTGGAGTCGCCTCCTCCTCCTAGCCCTTAGGAGATTGTCTGGATTTCTCCGAGGGGTTACTGGCATTCTCTGTCGTCTTGGTCCCGGCCAGGTGGCAGGGCTTGTCCTCTGCCAACAACGTACTGCCTCAACTGGCCACATTGTATGATCTTCTCAATCTACCTTTTAAGATCAAAGCAGTCGTAAGTATCATGACCGTGGTCGGGTTGGAAGCAGCAGTACTTGTTCGGGCTCCTCCGGTTCGGGGCGATCTTCATCTTCTCTGGCCAGCGTACTGTAGGGTCATCATGTATTTGAAATAGGATATGCTCCACGGAAGCATTGAGCGGCGTGAAGGCTTGCCGCTCTCTCAGAGGCGGGGGACCAAAGCGGTCCTTGACAGAGATTCTCTCTGTCCTACTCCTTTTGTTCTTTGCTTCCCGCTTATCCTCACGGGTGTCATTCCTCTTCTCAACCCCGTGGGAGGACTCACCTCGTCTGGCCTTGGTGACATCCTCGGCGTTCATGTACTTCTATACCCTTGACAGTAGCTCGGGCATGCTGGGGGGCGGCTTCTTGAGGACAGAGAATATGAAGCTAAAGGAGCGCAGACCAGCAATAAAGGCAGCCAGGGCTACCTTATCGTTTGGTTCCTCGATCTGGAGAGTCTCCTCGTTGAAACGAGTGAGGTAGCTCCTAAGGCTTTCATCCCAGTCTTGCTTGATGGTGAGTAGGTGGGTAATAGGCTTCTAGTGTCGGCACCCCCCAATGAAGTGGGAGATGAAAGACTTACTCAGTTCCGCGAAGGAGTGGATAGAGGAGGGTTTGATCTTCGCAAACCTTTGACGAGCCGACCCCTTTAAGGTGGTGGGAAAAGCTCTACACATGATCTCATCAGGCATGTTGTGGAGTTGCATGAGAGACTTGTAGGTGTCCAGATGATCCAGGGGGTCCTTGGTACCGCCGAAGATCTCGATGGCAGGCATCTTGAACTTCAAGGGTAGGGGGTAATTAACTATATCTGCAACGAACGGGGTATCAGTGCGTCTTACCAGGTAATCCACCGTCTCGAGCGCCTGTGCCTTGATGGCGTTGAGGGCATCACCGAGTTGGTTTTGCACCTCTCTGATCTTCTCGTCCCATTGGTTGGGGACGTCCTCCATTGGGTGGTTGTACTGGCTTCCATGATCGTCATACTGGTTTTCTCCTTCGTTCTCCTACGCAAGTACATGAGGAAGGGGAACACGTGAGTTTCCTGCGCCACGATGAGGAGGGACTGCTGGGCGAGGGGCCCCATGGTGGGGGGCTGCTTAGCGCCCAGAGTAGATGGGTTGCTGCTCCTCTCCCATTGGAGGGAGTGGGGCTCTTTCCACGAGGTGAGGGGCGACGCCTCCCTGGCCGAGCATCAACTGAATGATTTGCTGATTTTGGTTTACCAGCAACTGCATGGTCTGTAAAAGTTGTTGCCCGACGACGGGAGTCACCGTAGCGGATGGTTCCGAGGGTGCGAGAGGAGGCGGAGCCTCTTCTCGGGGAGCCGGGTTGTTGTCTCCAAGTTGTTGACTCATCGACCTGGTCGTGATGGCCATGGAATAACAAGGTAGTAGAACACTTAGTCGTTCCCACAGACGGCACCAAACTGATGATGCACAAATTGGTCTCGTGCAAGATTAACAGTCGAGTATGTGAAGGGGTGTAATTAATAGACAATAAGTAAAGTAATCAATGGCCAAACAGTAAATAATGAGTCAACACAAAGATATATAGTGGTTCAGTCCGGATAACCTACTCCACTCTCGGGAAACGGCAGCGGTGGCCAGAGGTCTTTATTGATGAATAAAGTAACCGGGAGACAGCTCCGGGAGAGTTACACTAGTTAGGAGAGAGAAAACTATGTGTGTAGGTGTAGAGAGGTGAGTTGAGAGATCTCAAGATGTAAAGATGTCTAGATGTGTCTCTCCATGTGGAGAGAACTTACAATATATAGGTTTGGTGAGACGGTGACGTGAGTGAGAGAGGCACTACTTCTTTGGTAAGTACAATTAAGGTAGGATTGATCTTCGTGAAAGCATATCTCGATAGTATCTCTCCCACGTGCTCTTATCTTCCCGCGCTCCTTGGATCTTGGACTGGGTCAGATCGATAAAGTGGGTTTGAGCTGCCTTTTAGCTGACTTGGACTTGGTTGATTTATTGGGCCTGACCCAGTTAGTTTTGAGCTCGTCAAATTTAAATAAGGTATAAGAGAGAAACATGGGAAAAAAACAAGAGAGAGAAAGAGTGGTATAGAAGAGAGATGAGAGAGATGAATCTAAATAAGTGAGAGACAAAATTTTAAATAAGGTATATGAGAGAGATATAGGAAGAGAGAAAAAGTGGTATAGAAGAGAAAGGGGAGAGATGGATCTAAATAAGTGATAGATGGTAGAAGAACGTTAGAGAGAGAAATTAAAGGAATAAATAAGAAAGGGAAATACTGGGACAAAATAGAGATGAAAGAGAAATAATGGAATGTAAGATAGAAGAGAGAAATTAAAGAAAGAGATATGAGAGATAAAAAAGATATGCGTGACCACAAGTTTAAAATTGGAAATAAAAAATAAAGAAAAGAGACTATTGAAACTGCTTATCAAAATTTCATATTCTATCTTTAATGACCCACTAAGATCGCGGCTGAACCTATTGATAAAACAGATTGCTACATTATAATTGATTCCAATTTCCTTTTAAATATTTCTAGATCTATAAGATTTTAGGCCCCAAAACAAGCCTTATAAAAATTTAAACCCAGTTAAAAATAATTTTGAATAGGTTGGGTTTATGATCCCAACCCATAATATTAAAAATACACCAAAACATATATTTTTTTTTAAAAAATCAAATGCTAATGGTTAAAAAAATTTCCAATTGATCAAACAAAACACGCTACCCATTTTTAACTCCTCTCTCTCTCTCCAAAATGCAAAACTTAACAAATCTCAAACATACCTTTCTTTCCCCTTATGTTGTCCAAAACATAAAAATTAAAAATCTCAAACATATATCTCCCATTTCTCTCTCTTCCCCCTACAATAAACTACCGACCTCCCTCTCTGGTGAACACAAATTTTCTTTTTTTGGTTTGTGCTAGGATTTTTTTATTTGTATTATGAAAAATGTACAAACACTTTTTTGATTTTTTTATTAAATTTAAAAAATATAAATCAATAGACCGTAGACAATTAAAATTAAAATTTATAAAATCTTCCATGAAATCGACTATCACAAAAATATTACGTGGATTAGTGATACTATCAATATAAAAATATATGATAGCGAAACATAAACATAAAAATTAAGAGGACTTTTAATCTCAAAAAATAACAAGAATATATGTTAAATAAAAAAGTATTAATAAAAGCCCATTTTTTAGTTGCTGCTTTACGTCTCAAATAGTCTTGGGCCGTCCTTGTTAATAAGGTCAGTAAATTATGTCAGCATTTTAGGTTCAACTACCATTACCTGAATACTGTTGGATCGTGTTGCTCCCACATTATTATATCAATAAATTTGATCAGTGTTTTTTTAAATTTAAATAGCATTACTCATTTAGTATTAGGGCTGGCTCAGAGTTTGAGAGAATTATCAACACAATTCTGGACACCGTGAAACCAAAAAAAAAATACCCTAATGTTTCGTTTGGTAGGAATGATGGAAAGTAGGAATGATACAATTTCTATCCTTCAAAGAAGGAAAATAAGAATGATACATTTTCTTTCTTTTGTGTTTGGTTGGATGGATGGAAAATAAAAATGACTAAATTTTTTTTTTTTTTTTTTTGTGCTGGCTAAGATTAGGGGTGACAATTGAGTCATGTCGTGTCAGATTCGTGTTGAGTCATTACGGGTTTGTGTCAAACATTAGTCAAACCTAATTCAACTCATTTAACTAATTGTGTCGTGTCGAGTTGCGAGTTGACCTGTTTATTTTTATTTTTATTTTTATTTTTTTATTTTTAAAAAAATATATATAAATACATATTTTATTATTGTATTTTTATATGAAATTAATGTATATAGACAAGATACATTTCAACACAAATAATTAACTTTCCATCCACTTTCCTTCCGATTTTGGAGGGATTGATTTTGGTGAGTTGGAAGGAAAGTTAATTCATCCACTTTTTCATCCTTCCTACTTTCCTTCCTTACCAAACATGATGTTTTATTTATCTCTCCCACTTTCCATCCTTCCAACTTTCTATCTTTCCATCTTTCCAACTTTCTATCTTTCTATTTTTCCATCGTACCAAACAGAGCATAAGTTTCATAAGTCTTCACTCTGAGGTCTGGGCTACCACAATCTGGGCTACCACAATCTACTCTTTTAGACATTTGCGTGTGAGACTCGTCGCACTTTTCTACTTGTCGATAGTTCTAGACCCACATCTTCCCATGCGAGGATCCTAATTAACATGCCAAGACTCCTGGGTTGAGGGCTAAACCTAGATGAGGTTCAGGTACCAGGTGGCAGTACCAAAAAAAGAAGAAGTGCGTTTTAAAACCGTGAACCTGCTCACAAAACGGACAATATCTTAATGGTAGGGCGGGGGTATTATAACGTGTGTTTTATGATAGGGTCTGAATGATAATGGAAGGACTGGGATTGTTAGGTATTTCCTTCGCTAACACTTTGACATGTTTTCTCAATGAAGTCGATTTTTAAAACAGTTTACACAAATAATTAGCTAATTATGTGGAGCTTAAATATCCCAACTAACTAGTTAATAATTTTCTTACATATATTGTTAGAAATAGTTAGTAACTAGCGATAACCCGTGCCAAAAGGCACGGTGCAATTCAAGAAAAATAAAATTGAACATTGACAGTGAACACAAAATGATCAAGCACTGAACTTGGACGCACACTAAGTTAAGAGCTTAAACTACATCCTTTAATAAAATGGTTTCAAATAGGCAAATTGGATAGTTAATAAAACTTTATTTAACAAACAAAACTGGAAAAAAAACTTTATAAATTCAATGCACACATTGTCAATAATTCAATTCAGTTGAACTTCAAATGCTTACTTTATCACCATAAGCATATTATCCATTGCGAACTGATGTGATTGATATGCAGTTACCATAAGAACAAACGAAATGAGTTACAATCATATCACCTTCATAAATTATCAGAAACTGTTTCGATTAATTTTCAATATATATTGCTAGGCCCTATATGACATGACTTTTAAACCTTAGCAAATCAAAAAAATAACACAACTCCACCAAACCAAATACAAAGAGGAAAAAATGGCTCTAGTTCTCTAATTATTTGTAAATAGGAAAAAAAAACACTATAACATAACACAACACCCACAAATCCTTATTGAGTTGAACTTCCCTTGGATTCTTTAGGTTAGATAATCAACTTTTCTCAAACCAGACTAAGTTTCACATACTAACACAATAGTCACGATCATCAGACATACTCATTCCAATTACTATCACATCAAATATATAGTATTTTTGTGATGCTATGGCTCAAGAAAATATATTTATATCAATGCAACATCCTTTTCCTCCATGGAACAATACAAAACAAATAATCACTCAATTTTAGTAACAAATAAATTATCGAACTTCTTGATTTCAGTATTTCTTAGTCTCAACCACAGACAAAAACATAATGTTACATAGCTTAACATAATGGAAGTGCAACTTATATACATCCACAATTGAAATTTCTATCAAAAAAATCTACAACAAAAGACAGTTGATGAGAATAAAATTGATTGGATGTCAAAGAAACTCAATAAGAAATTAGCAAAAGAAAGGTTTTTAGTTTAATGCTTTAGTAGAAAATGGAAATTAAAGAGAAAAGGCTAGAAATGTGTGCACAGCTATGTTCCTGATTCCTTGTTTTTTCAAATTTGCGAAAGAAAAAAAAGAAATTGTGTTAGGATACATATAATAGGTAAGAAATCAGAAATATGTAGCCAATATCATGTTTGACTACCTGCTTTATATCAAACACGTGATTCCTTGAAAAGATAAATATGAATAATGCAAGATTTGGGGATTTAATAGTATGATTTAGCAGATAAAATATTATCTTGACAAATGGGTATTTCAAATCAAAGTATTTGAAATATCATTTCCAAGAAACCCATTAATCTGAATACCGAATTGTAACCAAATCTGTATCCATAAACACACATTAGGCTAAAAATTTAGGAAATAAAAATTCCAAACCAACACCAGTAGTTGATGTAAAAAAAACTAACATACCGACTTGTTGAAATTGTTGCCCTTGTGTAGTTGTTCATTCCAAGCCACACTTGTCCCTTTTTGGCATTCTCTCTCCCCTCTTTCACACAAACTTCACAAAAACAAAGTGATTATCATGCAAGGAATGTCTTTACTTTGCTTTGAACACAAAAGAGCAACCTAATCAGGTTGAATCAATACATCAATTAACTCAATTCAAGGAATTCACCTACCAATCAAACCAAATCTCAAACCCAAAATATACATACACAACGGCCAAATCTCAAGCCAATAGATCATGAAACATTAAAAACAAAACAAAACCATGATTCGGATACCGAAACGCAAGACTGACCATGACCAAGCTCACATAAAACCTCCATCGTGTTGAATGACAATACAAAGTGGACTGTCAGAGAATCAAGAAGGATATATGGCATTCAAAATACATGGGGCTGGGAATTCCAAAACTCACTTGTGGTTTTTAGTCTTTTCTATAAGATTAAAGCAATATCTGGTAGGTCCCTAAGTGCAAAAATGACATATCAATAATAGAAGGAAGATGCATTGTATCAGGTTCACATTCCTAGTAGACAATACAAAGTGGACTGTCAGAGATTCAAACCATTGATTTAGGGAGTTTGTTGTTATATTGATTTGCACTGACCTTCTAACTCAGCCAGGCTATGCTAAAAATTTATGCTTTGTTTTGTTTTGTGTTCTTTTTTCTTTTCTTTTATTTTATTTTAATTTTATTGGAGGGAAGGGGGTTGAATTAACCGATCATCTTTTTGTTGGTCATTTATTTTGAATTCAATAATTTGTGCGAAAAAAATCGACAGCCAAACAAAAGGAGAAAAAGGTGAGCAGTTTTGCTCCAAGAGGACATTGTGCATAGTTGGTTTGCATAGGCAAAGGGCGAAAGTTACCAATTGGAAAGAGTCTGGAAAAAATATCATATCTGAAAGATATCAATTGAGCAAAAGCACAATAAAAAACAGCCAAATTGTAGACCAAAGTTAACTTTTAATAGTAAACCCAAAACAACTAATTGCTAGGGAGAAAGTCGTGTCGTAGGTGCAACAAATTAACTTTTAATAGTTTTGTCTAAACACAATCAAATCTTTTCATTGACAACTAATCAAGAAAAACCTCCACAATTTTAGATAGAGTAAGTGCAATTAACTAATTATTAACTCAAATAGCCCAAAAAAGTCTGAAATGACAAAGTTGAAACAGTCGATGATTACATAATAAAATTACAATGATTAACATCAATTACAATGAAATTTCATACAATTAACATGCATTTAATCAAACTTAATACATACACAAAATGACAACCTAAATTAGCCTACAAATTTCACAAAATGAACACTCAATAATAACCAACTCAACATCCAATTAAAAAAAAAACTATTTCATCAAAACTATAAAAGACACCCAATTAAAAAAACAACCTATTTCATCATAACTATAACAATCAAATTAAAAGACACCCAAATTAAACACCAAAATTTTACAGAGTGTTTGAGAGTGTTTGAAAATTTAATCTTTGAAGGTGTAAAATAGAAATTTAATCCTTGAAGGTATAAAATAGAAATTTTTAAATTTTCAGGGTTCAAAGTGCAATTCATCCTAAACTAATTGTCTCTTCTCTCAGTTATATGCGGTGAATGTTCAATCTCTTCTCTCAGCGGCAGCACACAGAGAAGAATCACAAAGCTTGACAGGAAGAAGATGATCAGTCTCTTCTCTCACTTCCCTAAGAACCCTAAAACATCTCTCATTATTTGAAAAGACCATTCACTGTGAACTCTCTTCTCTCTCCGGAACCTGACCCACTTCCACCCTCTATACAGACATTCTGGCAGTGGGTTTGCGACGAAAACATAGTCTTCCCCAAGTCAGCCAGGTGAAGCCAGGGGTCGGACACAAACATTCAATTCGAAATTCCACAAACCCACATCGTTCCACAAACCCACATCATTCCAAAACATAGTCTTCCATAGGAGTGTTTCAAAAGTCGGTCATATTGTGTGTGCTGCTGAGCGATTGGAGAGAGAGAAAGAGAGGGGGAGAGGGAGGTACCTGGGCTGAGCTTTCGCTGATCGCCGCTGGTGTGTGTGCTGCCGCTGAGAACGTTGGTTGATCGCCGCTGTGTTGAATCAAAACACACAACAAAAATATAAAAAATATACCTTTCAGTTGTGCTGGTCCTCGCGGTGGCGCTGGTGGTGACGTTTCATGTGGCGTTGGGATGAGAGAGTTGAGGGAGGTAGAGGGAGAGAGAGAGAGAGAGAGAGGGGAGCTGAGGAGGCGTTGGTGGTGGTGGACGTAAGTGAGAAAGGAGAGAGAATAGGTAGTGGATTGTGGGGGGGGGGGGGGGGGTGTTAGTGGCGTGCGGGGGGTGGGTGTGTCAGTGGCGTGTGTGTGGGTGTGGTCCAGCCGTTGAGAGAAGTGTGATGGGCGGGAAAAGGAATTGTATTGGGTGTCTGTGGAACGTTGGATCAATTTTGAGTTCATGTGGATTAATCTAAGCCATCCTTGTGCTTTTCCAAATGAATTTAATTTAAATTAAATTTTGTAGTGTAAAAAGATTCAAATTGAGTTCTATCTTATTAGTATAGATGTAAGATATCTCACATTAGAAAATTGAAAGGGAGCGTAAGAGTTTAAAAGAAGAAATACACCAAATTTTATAAGTTTGGATGGTGGAAAGATTTGGAGGGAAGCTCCAAATATTTCAAATCAATGTGTCTTGATTAGACTTTAAATAAAATAATATTTAAAGCCTATAAACAATTAATAATTTGTATAATCATTTTGTATTAATTAAACAATTAATTAATTGTTACATGTCTCTTGGCCTAAGAGTTGTGTCTCTTCTTTACATCTCTAAGGTATTATAAATATCTGTACAAATCATTCAATAAAAATATATACAAAACGTTTCTCTATTCTGTTTTTAGAAAAATTTTAGAATTTGCTATCTAAAATTCTATTTGGCTTTGTTAATCCTAGAATAATTTGTTACAAACCCAGCAACAACATAGTGGAGACATAATTTCATTAAGGAGAGTGAATACACAATCAAAGCTTTCTAATCTGTTGTAGTTATTTTGCTAACATATATATATATGTATATGTATAGGCTCGAAAAGACCTAGGTCAAAGTAAAATTATGGAGGATTGTTTGCATGGTTAATTAGAAAGGTTAAGATCTTGAATACTCACGGTTTTGCTACCAACTTTGCTGACTTAACGCATAATTATTTCTTTTTTGGACCTTCAAATTCGAAATACTGGGGAATAAAATAATAACTAATTTCGTGATAGAGGTTAGACTCGATCGTTAAAAATTATGCCTTGACTCTAGGCCTTAGAACTTTAGTCCTCTTAATTATGTGTTTTGCAAGGATTACTCTATTATCTATTCAAATATCACACTAATACTGATGTATCTACAACTACATCCCCAAGCAGCAGTCAAACGGGAGCGTGAATGCGAGATGCCAGTAGAATGATCGGCCGGACAAAGGCTAGGGCTGCTTCCTTCTCACCGCGTCCTTTCTTGTGTGTTGGAGATATAAAGTGAATGCACCGGAATAGAACGGAAACTGGGTCAATCAATTCCGATTCTTTATTTTTCTCTTGATTCTTTTCCAATCGAGATGTATAGATCCATAGATCTATGTGTCTATATAGATCTTGTTCATGTATACACACAAATATATGTATGTGTGTGTGCAGTTAGCTTGAAGTTTGCATGGCTCCACACATAACAGCTACTTGGTTTAGGTATTACATTTGAATCAATCTAATTAGTTGGGTTTACTAAAAAAAGCATTCCATATCTCAATGTCTGCCAGATACAAAGAAGGAAGCACCGTCCGTCCATAGAAACAACTGATCTGAACGTGCCAAAAGACATGCATAAACATGTGGTAGCCCAATGGAATCTCCAATCTATGGACCCACCCTATACATGATAAATCCATTAATTAAATGCCCAACTTGCATTAATAATCACTATCATTGGTGATCAACGAATACTAATTCTTCAATTCCAAGCTCCAACAGGGATATGATTAAGCTAATTTTTGGAAACAATTTGCCAAAAACCCGACCCGAATGTTGATTTTGTGCAGCGTTAGTATGAAAAATGCTAAATAAACTTAAAAATTTGACTTGATGAATCATTACGATTGAATAGATAGGTCCTAACAAATATTGAGACACACAATTAAATCAATTACAAATATAACAGTCACATCATCAAGTCAATTTTTTAAGTTTATGTAGGATTGCTCGTTATTTATATATAAAACACTCAAGATAATCTAGAGATGCTAATTAAATATTTTGTTAATCTTTCTTCACCATTTTGATGATTAATTAATCTTTTTTTTTTTTTTTTCTTCAATGCCACCCAGTGTGGGTGGGGGGTTTGGCAGACCCCTACCTGTATATATAACTAAAAGTGGAAAAGTACAAGGGAGGAGGGCAAAGAGTCAAACCTCCAGAAGTACAAAGTGGGAGAATAAAAGCAACAAAGTGGAAACTCCCCACAGAACAAAATAACTGAAAACATAAATGAAAATAAAATTCACCGACGAACGTGAGGAGTCTGTCGAGCATCCAAGGCGAGGATGCCAACAATCCCAGAAGGAAGGGATGACGAATCAAGAAATCGCCGATTGAGCTGCTGAGAACAAGCCCAATTAGCCATGAAGTCAGCTGCCTGATTCGCCTCCCGCAGGACGTGGCAGACGCGAGCCGAGAGAGAAGTACACAAAAGCCGAATCCGAGCAAGCAGGTAAGCATAAACCCAGCACCCAGTACCCTGAGAATAAACCCAAGAAACCACTGTAGCTGAATCTGACTCCACTACCAACTCCGAAGCTCCCAAATCTGCGGCCAACTCCAACCCAGCACAAACAGCCTGCATCTCCGCATACAGAATAGGCTGATGCCCCAGAAACAAGCCAAAAGCCCTGAGAACTCGACCCTGGTGGTCCCGAATAACACCCCCTGCTGCAGACAGCCCCGGATTGCCTTTAGAACAGCCATCAACACTGATCTTCAGGCAACCTGGTACAGGACGAGTCCAAGCAACCAAGCGAAGAGGCCGAGACCGAGGAACCAAGACCCTAAGAGAACCCACAAACTCAACCGACTCATCCCGACGCAACTGACTCGGAGCAAACCCAAAACAAGCCCAATCAACTGCAAATCGGTCATAACCCTCTGAACCACAACAGGCACCTGGAAGGCTCGACCATCGAACCTATAAGCATTACGTGCCTTCCACAGGTGCCACAGAATAAAGCACGGTAGTAGTACCCGCACATGACCTGCAGAAGGAGCACAACGCCGCCAACGAAGCATTAAAGCATAAGGAGTCTGAAACGGCCAAGATCTGATCCCAAACATCTGATAAAAGTGACCCCACACCTGAACTGCAAGCGGACAATCCAAAAAAAGATGCCTAAGAGTCTCAACAGCCCCACCACACACACACCGGGATACTACATGAAAACCCCGTCTCTCTAATCCATCATCTGTGGCCAGGAAACCATGAAACAACCGCCACATAAAGAATGAGACCTGAGTCGGAATATGCCTCTGCCAGACACAAGTAAACCCAGGCCGAACTGGAGCCACACCTCGAATATCAGCCCAAGCAGTCCTCAAGGAAAAATCCCCATCCAAAGACAAACTCCACCTCATCTGATCAACCCCCTGATCCAGAATCGGAATCTGCACAATCTGCTCAACAATTGAAGAAGGCAAAATTCCCAACAATCAGCCTCTGTCCCACTGTCGACCCGCCCAGTAAGCGGAAACAGGAACCCCAGGAACTGCCCCCGGACACACTAAAGCCAACGGGCAATCCCCTAACCAACAATCATATCAGAAACTGACCTCACCGGACCGTACTAACCACCTGATCTTCGGCTCAGCCACGGATCGAATCCCACATAATCGCCTCCAAAGAGGTGAAGCTGGGTAACGAAACTCAATCAGTCCAGGATGGGCGGACCTACAGTACTTGGCCCTCATAAAAGTGGACCAAAGTGACTGTTGAGCACGAAAATTCCACCACAGCTTCATCTCACAAGCCTCAGCTAAGTCAGAAAAAGAACGCACCCCTAAGCCGCCCTCCTCTACAGGGTAACATACCTTAGCCCAGTGACATCAGTGAATCCTCTGATGGGTAGCTGTGTCACCCCACAAGAAACGAGTGAACATCCTCTCTAACTGGTGGAAAACATCCGCAGGAGGCCTCAGCACATGAAACAAGTGGATAGGCATCGACGCGAGCACATGACGAACCAAAGTGAGCTTACCTCCAAAGGAAAGCAAGCGATTCACCCATCCAGAAATCCGCTCGCGCACCTTCCGAATCATCTCATCAAAGTACGAAATTCGAAGATGACCCAAGTAGATAGGGCACCCCAGATAAATAAATGGAAGGTCACGCCTCTGAAAACCAGTGGTCTGTCGTGCAATCACCTCTCTAGAATGCGAGGCACGCGAACTGATATAGAAACTGCTCTTGCTCTGACTAACTAACTGACCAGAGGCAGCCTCATAGTGATGAAGGAAATTCATAACTCGCTGCAAGCTCGACCGGCACCCATTAGCAAAAATAATAATGTCATCAGCAAAAGCCAAATGTGAAACCGAAACCCCAACTCCAGTACTATAAGCCACCCCCGGAAACCTAGCATACAAAGAGTCCAAGCCTCGAGAGAGATACTCTGCAGCAATGATGAACAAACAAGGAGAAAGGGGGTCACCCTGCCGCAACCCCCCCTGCGATTGAAAAAAGCCCTGACTAACCCCATTCACCATCACAGAAAACCACGGCCCCCAGATAGCACGTCGAACCAAAGAAATCCAGTCCTCAGAGAACCCAAAAGCCCGCAACATCTGGAGTATGAATGGCCAAGATATCCTGTCATATGCCTTAGCCATATCAAGCTTCAGCACGACATTCCCACCCCGGGAACCTCTCCCCAAATCATGAACCAACTCCTGAGCCAAAAGAACACTGTCCTGCAACACTCGGCCCGGTACAAACCCACTCTGCGTCGGTGATATGATACACGGCAACAAGGATGACAGACGAGAAACGAGGATCTTCGTGATCACCTTGTTACTCACGTTACATAAACTGATCGGCCGAAAATCTGCCCAAGTAGAAGGTGACTCCTTCTTGGGCAAAAGCACCACCAACGTGCTCATGAATCCTCGTGGCATAGGAGAACCCCTGAAGTAATCCTGAACTGCAGCCAGCAAATCTGCTCCCACAATGTCCCAGCAAAATTGATAAAAGCGACTACAATACCCATCTGGCCCTGGCGCACTATCATAATCAATAGAGAACACGGCCTGTCTCACATCCTCTAAAGTCGGCATAGCACACAACCCAACATCATCTGCACTAGTCACAATAGCTGGAATAGCCGAAAAATTTGCAATCTCAACCTGACCAGCCCCCACAGAGAACAATCCCTGAAAAAAGGACACTGCTGAAGCGCGAATAGCCCCAGGCTCAGTAATCCACTCTGCGTCATCACCCCGGATCCGATGGACTGAAAGAACATGCCGCTTCTTCCTCACTGAAGCATGAAAGAAGCGGGTGTTCGAATCCCCCTCTCGAAGCCAACGGACACGAGACTGTTGTCTCATAAAGGACTCCTCACACTGTAAAGCCTGCTGCAACTCAGCCCTGGCATGATGAAGGGCAGCCCGATCTGAAGAAAACCCAGACTGATCATGTGCCACCTCTCTCCTACTAACCTCGGCCTCCGCCTCCTGAACCCGCTGAAACACATTGCCGAACACTTCCTTATTCCAGACCTTCAGGGTTTGTTTCAACCGAATAAGCTTCGATTGAAACGCAGACATCCCCGAAGCAAACACAGGAAGGGTCCAGCTCTGCCGCACAACCTCCATAAACTCTCTGTGCCTAGTCCAAGTGTGAAGAAACTTGAATCGGCTCGGCCCTGTACTTTGACGCTGATCTCCAGAGATCAACAATGGTGAATGATCTGAACAAGTCCGATTTAGGTGGGCAACCCGAAACACAGAAAAATAAGAACTCCACTGAGCATTCACCACTACTCTATCCAATCTCCTCCAGGTACGTCCATTCGTCCATGTGAACGGAGTACCCTCAAATCCAGCATCCTCCAAACCACTAGACAACAAAGCTAAGGAAAATGCATCAATAGCAGACTGAGACTGAGTATGACCCCCTCGGATCTCAGAATGGGACTCAACAACGTTGAAATCTCCACCAACCATCCACGGACCATCATGAATGCTCCCAAACTGTGTCAAGGCATCCCACAAACCCTGTCGAACAGAAGCCACGCAACTAGCATACACAAAGGAAACAAAAACTGGATCCGGTAAGGAAGAATGTCGCACCTGGCAGTGAACCACCTGACCATCATCCTGAAGAACCTCCAACCGAAAAGGGGAAGACCAAAAGATCCAAATCTTCCCTGTGATAGAACAAAAACTGTGCTCCATGTGCAAACGAATCCGAAAAGACTCCAACCGATCCTGGTCAACAAAAGGCTCCAAAATACAGAACATCGATAAGTGGTGTGAGCGGATCAGCCTACTAAGCCTTCTAAGCGAAGAGGCCTGGCTGATCCCTCTGATATTCCATATGAGCGTACTAATCATCAGAAATGAGTGGAAGAACCACACTAAGCGTCCCTCGACCAGGCCTACCACCTCTATCTCCTCTGCCTGCTCGACCTCCCCTACCAATACGTTGAGATCTACGCAGCGGGACCTGCCAACCGGACTGTGAGGCATCATAAAGCACTATAGCTCCTCCAGGCTGAGAATGGCCCTTCTGCGGGTCAGAAAAGGATCCAACATCACCACCCAAGGACTCATCAGAGGATATATCTCCAGTAGAGTGGCTCTCAACCCCAGTAGAAAATCCAGGGTTAAGAGGGATATCAGTCGAGGTGGTACAATCCATGTGCCGACTAGAAACACTCTTATCTCTACGCCTCAAACCAGTATCCTCAGAAACTGACACAACTGTAGAATTCTGAACCCCTCGAAGCTCATGAATAGACGGGCGAACGGCCGGGGTAGTCACAGGTCCATCACGGACTAGCTCAAAAACTGTATCTACTGAATGATCGGGGCACAAACTCTGCTCCTGCACAGCACTAACAGGGATAGTATCTGAACTGACCACAACCACTGGCTCACCCACAGTATGCGGCTCAACAACAAGCTGGACAGGAGCAACTGAGGCGGACTCCCCAGCAGTAGCAACTATATCCCTAGGGGGATGAACAACGGTAACGACATCTGTCACTCCCCCAGAGGATACTCTAACCCTATCAGTACTCTTGGGAGGAACAGTAGGGGCTGGGGCTCTAGGTGCTCCCTCCTGTGGTCTAATCCTATGCTGGCCATCACCTCGACCATGCTGTGGCCGGTCTCCACTGACCTCCTCTCGAGGCTGGGAATGGGTGATGCAAGTCTCCACTGAATGGCCTAGATGCCGACATCCAGAACAATATTGCGGTACATCCTCGTAGAGCACATCCTGCCAGAATCCAGTCTCTTGTCTGCCTATCCTAATCCTCGGCACCCGCGGCCATGTGACATCATACTCAACCAGCACCCTGGCAACTGATGGTCGGCTCAAACTCGCTGTGGCCTGATCAACCCGTAAAGGCGTCCCAATCGCCGAAGCTATCGAGAATAATGCATCCTGGGAGCGCACAAAGTGGACTGGTAAATATGGGAATGAAACCCAGATAGGAACTATGGGCGACTCCTCGGTACAACGAAACTGCGGAGTCCACTTAAACATGCGCATCTCTCTGCCATAAACCGACCAAGCCTGCTTCACCTAGATACGAGTGTAATCCTCCTCAAGGTCGCACATCAGAAGCAAGTGTCGGCTGTCTAACAAAGAGGCACTAACCTGCCCCCTCAATCCAATCAGCTGCAAGAATCTCCTGATCATTTCCATCGGAGGACGGCCTCGGGTAAATTTGCCCACCAGGGCCAACCTGAAAGGAGCTGCGAGTCTCTCAATCTCCTCGTCAGAAAAATCAACCGCCGGAGCACCCCTGTACTGTGTGACCGGGCGGGGAACTCGACGAGTGGGAGCGTCAGAGCCAGGAGTGGTAGATCCCCTCAAAACATCTATGAATGACTTGTGTGGTCTGGTCGGGTCCGGGGCGGAACCGGGGGGTCGGGTCCAAGAATTGTGAGCAGTAGGTATGGCTGGTTTTGGAACACCAGGTTGTGTTGGGTTTCGGCCGGGTTGGTGTTTAGCTTGAGTAGGTAGGCGAATTGTGGGCAATAGACCAGGTTTGATGATGGGGTGGGCAGATTGAGTGGTCTGAGGTTGCTTATGAGTGTAACCCGCGAGGTCAACGTGATGTAGATCGCCGGCCGTGGGGTGATGGATAACTCCGCCGGAATAATTGTGTTCATCAGGATGGGGAGGGTCGGGTGGTGGGTTTAGGTCGGCGGTTGGGTCATCACCGACAGCTAAATTGGCCATGTGTGAGACAAGTCCGTGAACGTGGACTAGGGTTAGGGTTTTGATTGGAAGTTGGTGTGTTTGTCGGTGGGTAGGGCTGGGGTATGAGTATGTTTGTTGGTGGGTGGGCAGTCGGTGGGTTTTTTGGTGGGTATGTTTGGTCGGTAGAAGGCAGTCAAGGATTTTGTCCTTGTTGGTTTGGCAGGGGTATGGGTATGTGTGGGTTTGGAGTGGGGTGGGATGGTGGTCAATGATTTGTTGGTTGAAGGCAGCCGATATGCTTTGTTGGTTTGATGGAATCAGGCGGTGGGGTGGGCAGTGGGGTTTTAGGCGGTGGAGTCAGGCAGGGCGGTGGGGTGGACAGTGGGTTGTTGGTTTGATGGAAACAAGCGGTGGGGTGGGCAGTGGGGTTTTAGGCGGTGGAGTCAGGCAGGGCGGTGGGGTGGACAGTGGGTTGTTGGAGGTGGGGTGGGCAGTGGAGTTACAGGCGGTGGGGTAGCAGGCGGTGTAGTCAGGCAGGGCGGTGGGGTGGGCAATGAAGACGGTGGGGTGGGCAGTGGGTGACTGCTGGGTTGGGCTTTGCTGGGATGAGGAAGCAGCGCCGGAGAAAGCCGCCGGAGAAGCGGTAGGCAGCCGCCAAACCCTAGCAGCCGCCAAACCCTAGGTCGTTTGATTGTCTAGTCAAATGCTCTGATTAATTAATCTTTAATTAGTGATAAATATTGGGTTAATAATAGCAAGGGTGCTTGAACCAACCTGAAACAGTGGAAGTCTCATGCATGTTATAATGTCTTGAAAAAACCTCAAGCATGTTATAATATACAAATTCCAAAACATTATTCCCTTGATTGGGTTAATAATATGCATGTTATAATATGAAAGAGTAAGGAACAGCTTTGCATGTATTACATGCTCAGACGTGTTAGGTGGAAATACTTTATTTAAATATTATTCCCTTGATTGTTTCAATATCCCTGTTTAGTTAACTATTCTTTGATATGTATATAATTAGTGTTCTGATTCTTTTTTCTTTTTCCGGTTATTGTTATAAAGGGTGTGTGAGATAACTTGCGCACACCTCAACTAATCTATTTTCAGATTCGGTTAAAGACAAGTTATTTACGCCGAAACTAGAAAATTCATGCCCAAGAGAGTTACCAAATTTCGAACTCATGACGTTTGAATTTATAGTTCGTTTTGTCTCTAAAAAGAGTTGATACGGTGATCAATTGGAGGACAGCACATTAATTTATGTGTTGGAGACCCAATAATTTTTTAAACATTAATTTTATTTGTTTATACGTTTATACGTTTATCCTGTTGATGGGTCCAATGGTCTGTGCTTACAGATTTACATGAAAATATTCAACTAAATTAGTTGGTGGACCACGTTCCACGGCCATAACGACCATAGAGTTGGAATAAAGTTAAAAAAATGCCGTCTAATGCACAAGACAACGATCAAATGAAAGTAGCCCTATCAGTTCTTCAGTTGAACAAAAGCATGGATACAGATCTGTATGAAAGACCAATAGTAACATTTTCAAGAATTATTACATGACAAGATAAACCTAACAGTTAATACAAAACCGAGTTATTCAGACCCAAAAGAAAAAAAAATCACCAATAAAGCTTTTAATTAGTTGATGAATGCACATCGTTTCCTGATTTCACCAGACTTGCCAGTGAGCACCCCAATCTGACCCATCTTCACCATGGCAGGTCCAAAGTCATTCAAAAAAGTGGATCCACTTGAAATCTGACTCAGAACATAAGCTTTTGTTGTAGTCTCAGACAGAAGAGCTCCATCAGATTGAAACAGTCCTCTTCTTTTACTCACTATACTGTAATAATCAGTGTCAAACTTTTGGGAGCTTCCAGGATCCATCTGAACGATTGTAGTCAAATTGCCTGGTTTACATATTTTCTTCAACGCAGCTGCATAGTTTGAATCAATTGTTGGGTCAGTGTCACCTTTGCCAGTGAAGTTGTACAATCGGATTGTGACGGAGGGAAAGCAGTGAGAGATCCCTATGGTATGGGCTCCTGTAAGAAAAAGTATACGCGATTCAAGTTAAAATTTGATATAGAATATTATAGATCTTGGAACACTTTGATCTGTAGTAAGTTTTACATTACCAGATAGAACTGCAAGGTCTTTTACATTCAAACCCTTTGAGGCAAAAGATGCTTGTAGTTGAGTTATATTGGAAAATGGAGATGGTATGTTATTCAAGGCATTTTGGGCAGTTGACACTCTTCCGTCCCTTCGTCCCGTGGGAACTGGCCATGATGGTCCTTTGATCTGGAAGAAAATCACAAGTTTAGTTAATAGCTGCATAAATGTTAGTCGTCGAGGATAACATAGGTATCGTTTGCTAATGCTTTATAAGTAATTTTTTTTCTTAACTTTTATTTCAAAAAGCATTATCAGACAGTATAGTAACTAGTGTATGGTGTTGGTTACCATGGAAACTGCATCTCGAGCCACCAAGGCCAAGATGTCAGCACAAGAAACAACTCCAGGGCACTGTTTTTCTACTGCAGTTTTGGCAGCATCAATCACTTGAAACCCTCTTAAACTTGTGTTGGGGGCTGCATCTTTCTCGGCTTGGTTGTTCTTGGTGGAGTTTATGAGAACAGAACCATCACATCCCTGCAACCAAAATGCGTGAAAGATTCATCACATATACTATAAACTATAATCGGGGTTGGGACTTGCGAGGGACAGATTTTATATATGTGTGTGTGTGTCTTTGTTATGGCAAAATGACTGATCTCTTGTTCAAACCCACAACCTCAAAAAAAAAAAAATCCAAAAACAAACCGAAAACAACATATGTTTACATTAACAAAGCAGTCATGAAAATGCAGTCTTAGCAATGCAGGGGCAAGGCTTGGTGCTTGAGAGATGTATTGAGCTGTTGTGCTTTTGATAATGGGCTGGGCGGAGGGGCAGGTCTGTTGGTAGAACCCAACTTTCAAGCCTTGAGCATTTGCAAGATCCAAGACAAAAAGAACAAGAGTTAGGTGGAAAAAAATGAGAGAAAGAAGCTTTGGACTTGTCATTGTTATCTTCAAACGAGCAAGTAATTATAATGAATATGATTCTGTGCTCTTAAATGCTTGAAAACACATGAAACAAGTGGTATTTATAGTTAAGCTGAGGGTTCAGGATGAATTGCTTTGCTGGCTTTCACACAATACAAAAAGTATTTGTTAATGTCAATTGTGAATTATTTGATGTTGTCTGAAATAAAACTGTTGACTTCTGAACGGTTTATGAGGAACCCTGGAGTTTGAAGCTGGCAAGGCTTCATATTTTAAAAGTGTGTCATAGCACACTATAAGAAGAATGAAGCTAGACTACGGGTCTATACGAGATGGTTAACCTAATCTCAAGGGAGTAGAGATTACCGATTCGAATCTCTTATGTAATAGTAGTACTACTAATAATAATGACACAAAAAATTGAAAAAAGAAGAAGAACGAAGCTCCACCAACCATGTGTAAGAGATAAATGTAAACTGGAAAAAAAAAAAAAACAAATATCCTAAGAAAATTTTTGAATCCATTTATTTTTATTGTATTCCTAGGGACTCAATGTCACTTGCACAATCCTAAGTTATCAGAAGTCTGACCCTTGGTCTCGTTACGAGACACCGAAGTTAAAAAAAGCATGGGATATGAGGAGAAATTGAATGTATAACATGAAGCAACCAACATCACTATTTTTTTTATTTTTTATTTTTATGTAGTGGGGAAATTGTCCTAATTATAATGCTCCCATTTTCTTGATTGCAACGTAAATACTGGACAAGCTTAACCCACAAACGAAGTACATCAACTAAGCCTAAGTTTTATGTAGCCAGGTGAACTCGAAACCAAAACTACCTTGCTACGAATCATCATTTGCAGGTTAAAGCATCACTAATTTAACTCATACTGATTAAAAAGACTTCAAATAAGCTTCTTACATCCCTAAAGGTGACGGGTGATAACTGTTGGAATTTGACCCAAACTCTCTAATTGTTATGAAGAAATGACATTAAAGCTATGTTCCAACAATAACTTTAAGATTCTGAGTGGCATATGAATAATAAATAACTTGGGTAAAATATATTTTTAGCCTCCAAAGTATGCATATAATGTTTATTTGGTCCTTAATCTTTCAATTGTGTCTATTTGGTCCCTAAGTTTCTTAATTTATATCTAAGTGGCCCAATCCCAAACGTCCTTCAGAAAATCGTGATGGTTCTGGTCACACACCAATCACATGATTCTTGATTTTGTATCTATTTGGTCCCTAAAGTTCTTAATTTGTGTCTAGTTTTTTTTTTTTTTTTCTCAAAACCACCCAATGTGGGTGGGGGGGTTTGGCAGGACCCCTACCAGTATATATAACTAAAAGGAAAAATGTACAAGGGAGGAGGTCATAAAGCCAAGCCTCCAGAAGTGGAAGAAAGTCAAAGCAAAAACGAGGTGACTCACCACCAAAAGCATGAAAAATAAATAAATAGAAAAGCAAAGTGGGAAATCCCCACAGAACAAAATAATAGGAAACATTAATTAAAATAAAACTCAACGACGAACGTGAGGGGTCTGTCGAGCGTCCAAGGCGAGGATGCCTGCAATCCCAGAAGGAAGGGATGACGAATCAGGGAATCGCTGATTGAGCTGCTGCGGGCAAGCCCAATTAGCCATGAAGTCTGCAGCCTGATTCGCCTCTCGTAGAACGTGGCAGACGCGAGCCGAGAGAGAAGCACACAGAACCCGAATCCGAGCAAGCAGGTAAGCATAAACCCAGCACCCAGTACCCTGAGAAGAAACCCAAGAAACCACTGTAGCTGAATCTGACTCCACTACCAACTCTGAAGCTCTCAAATTTGCGGCCAACTCCAACCCAGCACAAACCGCCTGCAACTCCGCATACAGAATAGGCTGATGCCCCAGAAACGAGCAAAAAGCCCTAAGTACCTGACCCTGGTGGTCCCGAATAATACCCCCTGCGGCAGACAGCCCCGGATTGCCTTTAGAACAGCCGTCAACGCTGATATTCAGGCAACCCGCTACAGGACGAGTCCAAGCAACCAAGCGAAGAGGTCGAGGCTGAGGAACCAAGACCCTAAGAGAACCTACAAACTCAACTGACTCATCCCGACGCAACTGACTTGGAGCAAACCCAAAAGCAAGCCCAACCAACTGCATATCGGTCATAACCCTCTGAATCACAACGGTCACCTGAAAGGCCTGGCCATCGAACCTATAAGCAGTACGCGCCTTCCATAAGTGCCACAGAATGAAGCACGGTAGCAATACTCGCACGTGACCTGCAGAAGGAGCACAACGCCGCCAATGAAGCATCAAAGCATAAGGAGACTGAAACGGCCAACATCTGATCCCAAACATCCGATAAAAGTGACCCCACACCTGAACTGCAAGCGGACAATCCAGAAAAAGATGTCTAAGAGTCTCAACAGCCCCACCACACACACACCGGGATACTACATGGAAACCCCGTCTCTCTAAGCCATCATCTGTGGCCAGGAAACCATGAAACAACCGCCACATAAAGAAGGAGATCTGAGTCGGAATATGCCTCTGCTAGACACAAGAAAACTAAGCACGAACTGGAGCCACACCCCGAATATCAGCCCAAGCAGTCCTCAATGAAAAATTCCCATCCAAAGACAACCTCCACCTCATCTGATCAATCCCCTGCTCTGGAATCGGAATCTGCACAATCTGCTCAACAACTGGAGGAGGCAAAATCCCCAACAATCGGCCTCTGTCCCACTGCCGACCCGTCCAGTAAGCAGAAACAGGAACCCCAGAAGCTGCCCCCGGATACACTAAAGCCAATGGGTAATCCCCCAACCAACAATCATACTAGAAGCTGACCTCACCAGACCGTACTAACCATCTGATCCTCAGCTCAGCCACGGATCGAATCCCACACAACCGTCTCCAAAGAGGTGAAGTTGGGTAACGAAACTCAATCAGCCCAAGATGGGTGGATCTACAGTACTTGGCCTTCATAAAAGTGGACCAAAATGACTGTTGAGCCCGAAAACTTCACCAGAGCTTCACCTCACAAGCCTCGGCTACGTCAGAAAAAGAACGCACCCCTAAGCCGCCCTCCTCTACAGGGAAACATACCTCAGCCCAGTGACACCAGTGAATCATCTGATTAGTAGTTGTATCACCCCACAAGAAACGTGTGAACAACCTCTCTAACTGGTGACAGGAGGCCTCAACACATGAACCAAGTGAATTTGCATCGATGCGAGCACATGCCGAATCAGAGTGAGCTTACCTCCAAAGGAGAGCAAGCGATTCACCCATCCAGAAATCCGATCGCGCACCTTCCGAATCATCTCATCAAAGTACGAGATCCGGAGATGACCCAAGTAGATAGGGCACCCCAGATAAATAAACAGAAAGTCACGCCTCTGAAAACTAGTGGTCTGCCGTGCAATCACCTCTCTAGAATGCGAGGCACGCGAACTGATATAGAAACTGCTTTTAGCCTAACTAACTAACTGACCTGAGACAACCTCATAGTGATGAAGAAAATCCATAACTCGCTACAAGCTCGACCGGCACCCATTAGTAAAAATAATAATGTCATCAGCAAAAGCCAAATGGGAAACCGAAATCCCAACTCCAGTACTATATCCCACCCCCGGAAATCGAGCATACAAAGAGTCCAAGCCTCGAGACAGATACTCTGCAGCAATGATGAACAAACAAGGAGAGAGGGGGTCACCCTGCCGCAGCCCCCCTGCGACTGGAAAAAGCCCTGATTGACCCCATTCACCATCACAGAAAACCACGGCCCCCAAATAGCCCGCCGAACCAAAGAAATCCAGCCATCAGAGAACCCAAAAGCCCGCAACATCTGGAGAATGAATGTCCAAGACATCTTGTCATATGTTTTAGCCATATCTAGCTTCAGCACGACGTTCCCACCCTGGGAACCTCTCCCCAAATCATGCACCAACTCCTGAGCTAAAAGAACACTATCCTGCAACACTCGGAACCCTATAATGATTAGGGAAACTTGTACGTTATTATCTGAGGAAAGCTGTGGCTAGTGTAGTAGTAGTATGCATGAAACAAAGTGATTTAAAAGGCCAAATAATCATATTTGAGAAAGTTGACTTTGTAAGTGGCCTGGCCAAACATGTGTTAGTTTATAGGAATCTTAGTTTTATAATCATATTTGATTAAACTAATGTAAAAAGGCCAACTGGAGTTTAGACATTCTCTCATTGTCCTCATCAGCTTACAAGGCATTCCCAACTTCCAACACCACCAGAGGGAAAATTATGTACAGTTCGAAATGAGAATATGGGTTTTAATGCACTGAGAAATGGTTAAGTCTGATAACGTAGAGGTCAACTGAATTTTACAGATGAAGAGAAGATTCGGAGATGTAGACATAGTAGTCTATAAAATCAGGACAAATGTCTATATTATAGAAGGACAAATAACAAGCTTGAAGAGGATGATGAGCTGACATAACAACGTGGGTCCTTGTAAGGTCCCACGGTTGGCATAGGCCGTGGCACCGCGGAAAAGTCAAGCCATGTGGAGGGGTGAGACACACTCTCACCACAGTAGAAACACGGCAGAGTGGATCCTTCTCCAAGAAGAGGTGGGAATGGCACTACGATAGTCTGGGCACAACCTTGGTACGATCCCCCTCCCCCATAGCGGAGGCAATAAGGCATGGCTGGGATGCTACAATTGGTAGGAGTGGCATCCTGAGCACATCCTCAAGGAGTACCCTCAGGACAAGACCCCTTTGAGAGAACCTTCGACCCATTGGATGTCAACCAATGATGTACTACAATTTAACTGGCCTAAGAGACTAAGAGAAGGGGTCCCTACTTTGGGATAGGACAATATAACCCTCCTCGAGGGAGAACTGGACAATCGGGGTGGACAGACATGATTGTGAATTACGGTCTCAGGTAAAGTTTCAAAAATTTAGTTTGCTTGAGCAAGTTTCCCAATGTAGAACTCACTATCTATTGGGTTGTGCTTAACTAAGAACTAGAGGGACTTCTAAGGTAAAAAGAGTTAATGGTTGAGATCAACATATGGGTTGATAAGACGTATAAATTAGTGGTTAAAAGAACGAAACTATGTGAGTATCTTTGATTGGGGGTCTTGACAGGGGCCTTAGAAAGGGTTCCAAAATGAAGGGAGGACCCTAGGTATGTGTGCACTAACCCCTGTACATAGGAAAGTGCGAAAAGCCCATAGGGGCAACCCTACTTGCGTTGTACTATAAATACATACATTCATCTACAATACACACAATAATCTGGTCTGAGATGGACATTTCGGCTAGTATGAATGCATTCACTAGCTCCACCTACTCGAAATATCTTTTTCCCAGTGGTCAAGTCCAAGTTGTATCTGAGAAAACATCATAGCTGCTTAATTAATATTTGGTCACTTGGCACACAATGAGTGACCATTGGTATAGATGCAATCAAGACAGTTATAAGTAGACACATCTATCACATACGACCTTGAACCCTGTACAGAGGAAAGTGTAAAAAGCCCATAGGGCACCCCTGCTTGCTTGAGTAGTTGTACTGTAAATACATTCATCACTTGCCCTACAGTACACACAATAATCTAGCCTGAGACAGACATTCTGGCTGGTGTGGCATTCACTATCTCTATATACTCGAGGTATCTTTTTCCCACTAGTCGGTCCTGGCAATAATCTTTTTTCCGCTAAGTCGAGTTTAAGTAAGACTTTAATACGGGAATTGAGTTTGAACTTGAGCTTGAGCTTAAAAGTCAATATTAAAATCAACTTAAACATATTCAAGTTCAACTTGATTAACACATTATTTTCTGGATAGTTTCACATATTGCATTAGGTGGCTCTTAATATATATATATATATATATATATTTATTTTTCGGGACGCGGAATAAGAGTTGCCACCAACCGGGAAAAAACTCCCCAAATATCCAAAAGGCAATGCATATTCACTTATAATATGCAAATTCCAAAGCAGAGAAAGAGGAAGGAACAGCTTTGCATGTACATTATAAAACAACTTATCCACAGGTATCAAATGTTGAGATGTGACGGTATTATTTAATTGACGGATCCAAATTTCTTTTAATATTTTTTTTTTAATTTAATTTTTTTTCTTGATAGATTATTTACTATTAATGAATAAGAGACGTATTTGTATAACATGAATCCCGCTTGAATGCACGATAGGTGATTCAGCAATAAAATATACATTTGAGGGGATCTCACTCAGGAATTGACCTAACAATTAGATTAGGTGGAAATAATTATTTTTGTGTAAAATACACATATGATCCTTAAACAATGACATTTGTGTCAATTAAGCCACTGATTTTTTTTGGCGTGTTAATTAAATCTCTGAACTTTCTAATTGTGTTGATTGAGTCATTTTATCTGTCTCTGTTAAAATTTGTCACTCACGTGACTATATGATACAAAAATACAAAAGTGATGTCATATGTATAGTTTACTCCAACCATTTGTGTCACGTGAGTGGCACATTTCGCCACTTTCTGTTAAAAAATCTAATGGAAGCAAACAGAATGACACAATTGACACAATTATAGTGTTCAAGGGTTCAATTAACACAAAAAAAAAAAAAAAAAAAAAATCAAGGGCTTAATTAATACAATAGTCACAGTTTGAAAACCATATGTGCAGTTTACTCATTATTGTTTTAACTACTATCCCCTTCATTATTGTTTTAACTACTATCCTCTTGATTTTTCCAAAATCCCAGTTTAATTAAATATTATTTGATATATAATTAATCTTATTCAGACTTGATCATATGGTCAAAATTGGAAGTTAGAACATTAATTTACTTGCTCGAGACCCCTAATTTTCTGAACATGAAGTTTATCAAAAAAATTGTGCAATGTAACTTTTTTTTAGTTTTCTATTAGTTTTTCCGTCAAGAATGAGTTGTCTTTTGAAAAACAATACAAGTCTATGCATGCCTGTATACATCACTATACAGGAGATTAAAATGGGAGAAAGATAATAAACCTGGACAAGGAAAAAATAACCATAATAAAAAAAAAAAAAGAAGAAGAAGAAGAACCACAACTAAACTTAACAACTCATATCACAATCAACGTTTATTTGAAGTTCTTCAGTTCAACACTGGGGAGACAGCATAAGATACATAATTGCATGAAGGACCAACAGTAGTATTTTTCAAGAATTAAACATATGTTTACCTGACAACCCCCATGTTATTCAGATCAAAGAATACAAATTCTTCAGTAAAATGAATCACCAATTTCACAAAGTTAAACCCTAAACCCCCACCCCACACAAAAAATAAAAAATAAAACTGGAAAGAAAGCCTTTAATTAGTTGATAAAGGCACAGCGTTTCCTGATTTCACCAGACTTGCCAGTAAGAACCCCAATCTTACCCATCTTCACCATGGCAGGTCCAAAGTCATTCAAAAAAGTGGATCCACTTGAAATCTGACTCAGAACATAAGCTTTTGTTTCACTATCTGAGAGAAGAGCTCCATCAGATTGAAACAGTCCTCTTCTTTTACTCACTATACTATAATAATAAGTGTCAAATGTTTTGCGGCTTCCAGGATCCAACTCAACCAGCGTAGTCAAATCGCCCGGTTTACATATTTTCTTCAACACAGCTGCATAGTTTGGATCAATTGTTGGGTCAGTGTCACCTTTGACAGTGAAGTTGTACAATCGGATCGTGACGGCGGGAAAGCAGTGAGAGATCCCTATGGTGTGGCCTCCTATAAGAACAAAATTAAGTATCATTCAAGTTAAAATTTGATATAGAATATTAATTATTAATCCTGGAGGATTTTCTGTAACAAGTTTTACATTACCAGATAGGACTGCAAGGTCTTTTACGCTCAAACCCTTTGATCCAAAAGATGCTTTTAGTTGAGTTATATTGGAAAATGGAGATGGCAGGTTATTCAAGGCATTTTGGGCCGTTGACACTCTTCCATCCCTTCGTCCCGTGGGCACTGGCCAATATGGTCCTTTGATCTGGAAGAAAATCACGGGTTTAGTTAATAGTTGCATAAATGTTGGTTTAGAATAATATAGGTATCATTTCGTAACGCTTTATAGGAAAATTTGAAAAAAAAAGTTATCAAATGATATATAGTAACTAGTACTAGTGTAAGGTATTTGGTTACCACGGAAACTGCATCTCGAGCAACTAAGGCCAAGATGTCAGCACAAGAAACAACTCCAGGACACTCTTTTTCTACTGCAGTTTTGACACCATCAATCACTTGAAACCCTCTTAAACTTAAGTTGGGGGCTGAATCTTTCTCGGCTACGTTGTTCTTGGTGGAGTTTATGAGAACAGAACCATCACATCCCTGCAACCAAAATGTGTGAAAGATTCATCATATAAAACTATAATCGGGGTTGGGAAGAACAGATTATATATATATTTGTCATTGTTATCGCAAAGTGACTGATCTCATGTTCGAACCCAAAACCTCAAAAAAAAAAAAAAAGAATAAGAAAAATGCTAAAACAAACAGAAAACAACATATGATTACGTTAACAAAACAGTCATGAAAATGCATTCTTAGCAATGCAGGGGCAAGGCTTGGTGCTCGAGAAATGTATTGAGCTGTTGTATTCTTGATAATGGCCTCGGCGGAAGGGCAGGTCTGCTGGTAGAACCCAATTTTCAAGCCTTCAGCATGTGCAAGGTCCAAGACAAAAACAACAAGAGCTAGGTGAAGAAAGATGAGAGAGAGAAGCTTTGAACTTGTCATTTTCTTCAACAACGAGCCAGTAATGTATTTGATTCTGTGCTCTGAAATGCTAGAAAACACATCAAACACTAGTATTTATAATTAAGCTGAGGGTTCAAGATCAAAACAATGCTGCCATTGACACGGTACAGGAAGTCATTGTTAATGTCAATTTGGCATTGCCTGAATTAAAATTGTTGACTTCTAACAAACTTTTAAAGAACTCTTAATTTTGAAGCCGGCAAGGCTTCATATTTAAATTTTCACAACCTATCTCAATCAGATAGAAGAAAAAGAGGAAAAAAAAATCAATAAGATAGAAGTTCTACCAATTATGTGTAAGAGATAGATGTAAACCGGTGAAAAAAAACTAATTAACCATAAGGAGTAACTCAAGCGATCACAGAGACGAACTGTAAACTCAGAAGTTCTGAATTTGAATTTTTGCAATCCCTTGGAACCAGGTCATAAGAGATTGCCCTAATTCCGGTGTGATAGTTGCATTGACTAAACCCGAATTTTATATGACTAGGGAGACTCGAATTGAAGATAGAGAGATTATAATTTACTCATAAGTAATGATACACTGACCAAATTTTGGGACCAAATTTAGAGTCCAAATGACATGGCAGCTGAGTTGGGCTTCTTTATTTGGTGCCATGTCATTTGGGCCCCAATAAAGACTCCAAATGACATGCTGCCATGTCATTTGGACTCCAAATTTGGTCCCAAAATTTGGTCAGTGTAGCAAAATTGTTTACTCATTGTTCGATCATTGAACCAACCTCTATCTGTAGGTTAAAACATCACTAATTCTACTCTCATAACAACTAATAGGTTTTAAAATATAGTTGCTGGGTACAATACAAAGGTGTCCAGTCAGTAATTGTAAGTTCGTGAGTTCTAACATTAGAAAATTTATGTTGTGCAAATAATGTCAAATTTTAGGTCTATCCTGGATTCATCCCTCTTAAAACCCTCGACTATATGGGTGTTGAACTGGGTGATAACATTTTCTTACTACCTTATATTAATAAGTCAATTTTATCAGATAAAGGATTAATGATTTGATTACCTAAGTTACTATGCATGAAACTAAGTGTTTGGATTTGGCATGCAATCTAATCCTAGAAAGTAATAACTAATAATAAATGGGAAGGACACCTTTACACGGCTTATGGTTGAGATGGTTGACCTTATAAGTAGCGTGGCTAAACGTGTGTTAGTTTAGAGGAATCTTAGTTGTATAATCCTACAGATTGAGTTGATTTAGAAAGGCCAACTGGAGTTAGACATTGATCTCTCATTATCTTCAACAGCTTACAAGACCTTCCCAACTTCCAACACCGAGAGAGAGATAGAGAGAGAGAGAGAGTTATACAATTCGAACCGAGTTTTAATGCACTGAAAAATGGTGATAACGTAGAAGTCATGTAAATTTAATAGATTAAGGGTATATTTGGTACGTGGGTTTAGATAAGATTTAAGAGGTGAGTTTTGTAAAAATAGTTCAATGCACCTTTTAAACTCGTGTTTGATTCAAGATTTGAGGCTTAGGATACATAGGATAAATGAATCTCAGGCCGCTCCTAGCCCATAGTGGATAGTTGATTAAACGGATAATTGACTGTGAGTATCTTTTGTAGAACTTAGTTGTTAATAAGTACACATTTAAAAACATTTTAAATTCTTTTTGAAATGTATTCCGTAATTACCTTTACCATAAATATTGTCTATCATTGTTAGTTTCAATGTTTTCAAATATAACAACTCTTAACTTAAAAATTGTGCTAGCATTACATATATATAGTAACATCAAAACAATAACACGTTCAACAAAAAAATAGTAACATTAAACAGTAACACACTCAACAAAAAAATAGTAACATCAAACAGTAACATGCTCAATAAAAAACTTAATTAAAAATTTAATCATTGTAATAGAATGACACCATATGTGAGTATTTATTCTGTTGTGGGGGTGTCACTCTATTATAATGATTAATTTTTTGTTGAGCATGTTACTGTTTGATGTTACTATTTTTTTGTTGAGCATGTTACTGTTTTGATGTTACTATTTTTTGTTGAATGCGTTACTTTTTGATGTTACTATTGATAAGAACATAATTTTAATGCTAGCACAATTTCCAAGATATGAGTTGTTAATACTAATACAATTTCCAATTTAGGAATTATTAGTTTTTTCAAATAAGTTTTGACTAAATATAACTATTGGGGGTATTTTAGACAATGTAGATCAAAGTGGATTTATCCCCAAATAAGTTTTTTGAGTGTACTTAAGCCCAAATAAGTCTACAAAAACGGACCGGCCTCCCTAAGCCCCTTAATTAAAACTCACAAATGGGGTTTCAATGAAATCTATGGAGTGGGTTTCAAAAATGAAAGATTGGATTTGAAGACAAAAATACTAATTTACCCAAAAAATTAATTCTTATATTCACTTAATAATGGACATTTTAGTATATTGAGTAATATGATCTGACATAAATCCATAGACCCACCTCACATATATTTATATCACTTACACAAACATGAGATTGAATAAGATTTTTTTTTTAATCCCACGCACAAATCTTTGGGGCTGGGTTTATGAAAGTTTTATAAATTCAATCTAAACCCCCCCCCCCCCCCCCCCCAAAAAAAAAAATAAACGTCCAAATAGGCCCTAAGAGAGATGATTTGGAGATAAAATATTCATTGCAACGGTGACATTATGTTATCACCGTCACATGGTGCCACCATCTAATTAGAAGACAACAAATAAATAAAGTGGATCTCACCAATCTTATGTGTTATTGATTGGATGTAGTTGTTACTGATAGTTATGAAAATAGTGGAATTCACTTTATTTATTTGTAGTCTTCGAATTGGATGGTGACATCATGTGACGGTGATGACATGATGCCACCGTTACATTGAATATTTACTCATTTGGACGGCTAAACAGACATGGTGAGAGATGGGGACATAATGCTAAGAGTAATAGCATTACTCTAATGCTACTAAGATCGTCATTGTATATGTAATATCCCGACCTGCATGTCTGGGCAACTTGGTATTTTCATCTCTCCTCGTCCATTTTGACCCTACAATACATAGAACATGTTTTATTCCGACATTAAGGGTAAGACTGAATTAAATTAGTCTGATAGTTACTTAGTATTATGTATGGATCATGTGTATAATATCCCCTCCAGTTAATGCTGGCCGAAGTCATGAAGACAAACTATACCCGACAGATGATACAAAGAAATTCCATGTGACAAACGGTATAAAATCAACCTTGATTAGTGTTGGGATAAAAAATAACATAGTACACCTAACTTGGTTTTGGATGGAGTTACATGCAAGCATGGTTTCACCTTTTTTAACTTAATATATATATACCATACATTAATCTCCGATTTAAACATAGGAGTTGATACTAGGAGAAATAACCAAACTTATCTCATCCTCGAGCAAAATGGTAGACCGATCGACTATTATTAATCAAATGATTGTGAAGAATTAGATCAACAAATTAGGTCTAAATAATATTATCGATTTTAAAAATGGATTGCCAAAATAATTAGCTGGAGATTACGTATTCCAACTAGGGTAGAGATATATAGCAGCTGACGTAGAACAAGTTGCCTCATATTTTATGCAGCAGTTGGGTAGTCAGAAATCATAAAAAAGTAATAATAGGCTTGACCTTCAAGACTCATGGTTTTGCTACAAACTTTGCAGATTTACGCATAAATATATCATTTTTAGCCTTCAAATTCGAAATATTAGGCAATATTCTTATTCCAAAGTTATAACTTTGCGATAGAAGTCGATCAGAATCGATAACTAACGAGTCTGCTTGACTCTAAGCCTTGTTATTGCTGTCTTTCACATTTAGTTTTGATCTTTTCATTTGTCATAATCTTCCTTTACTTCTCTTAGTTATGTGTTTTGCATGGATTACTTTATTATCCATTCAAATATCACACACACATATATACATATGTATGCATATGGCTCCACACAAAACATGCAGCTAGTTGATTTAGATAGTACATTTGAATTAAGAGATAAAATTATGTCCCGTTTTCCTGTTGAACCCATCTTTTCCGGGTAACCAATAGACAGGTCACACATCAACAAAACCATTAAGAAAATAAACTATTGATAGAATTCTAAGATAACTAAACCATACCCAGAAAAGATGGATTCAGCAGAGAAGCCGGACACAATTTTATCTCTTGAATTAATCTAATTAGTTGGGTTTACTAAAAAAAAGCATTCTATATATATCTCAATGCCTGCCAGATACAAAGAAGGAAGCACCGTCCATGAAAACAACTGGTCCGAACGTGCCAAAAGAGATCTGCATAAACATGTGGTAGCTAGCCCAATGGAATCTCCCATCGATGGACGACCCACCCTATATATGATTAATCCATTAATTAAATATCCAATAATTACTTAATTAAATGCCCAACTTGCATTATTAATCACTCTCATTGGTGGTCAACGAATACTTCTTCAACTCCAAGATCCAACAGGGATATTGATGATGCACAAATCGATTTCCGTGCAAGTTTAACAGTCAAGAAGGTGAATAGGTATAATCAGTGTGCAGTAAACAAACAATCAATTACCAAAATAGCAAATAAAGAATCAACACAGAGGTTTATAGTGGTTCGGCCGTGGCCTACGTCCACTTTGAATGGCAGCGGTGGTCTTGGTGTTCTTTATTAATGAATAATCGTCACCGGGGAGAGGAGGTTTTTTGGGAGGCGTGCCCTAGATGATGAGAGGGCTTACATTTATAGAGTTAGAGTTTGGAGGTGAGGCGGTGACGTGAGGAAGGGGTTTCCTACTTGTTTTGGTAATTACAAATTTTGTAGGGTTTCTCCATGCGCCGCATTTCTCTCCCTCGTATTCCAATTCCTTCGGAGGAGAGCCTCAGCTGGATTGGACTTGAACTTGGACTTGGTGGGTCTTTGCATGGTTGGGCTCTTCAATCGAGGTTGGGCCTTTTCACATAAAATTGGGCTATTTGGGCTTGACCCATCATTTGCCCCCCAATGCCCCTGTGTCCAAGAAAACTTGGAAAATAGGGCATTAGTTTACATCTTGAGTTTTAGGTGGTGGAGACTTCATTTGCTAGATGACTCTTCCCTTGCACAATGCATTTTTGTTTTTGGGCAGTTTTGGCAAGATCTCCAACCCAAGTGGGCGTGCAGCAGAGGCAGAGCAGCCCCTTGGGCGTGCAGCCGAGGCGGAGCAGCCCCGTGGGCGTGTAGCAGAGGCGGAGCAGCCCCTTGGGCGTGCAGTAGAGGCGGAGTTGCGCCTTGGGCGTGCAGTAAAGGCGGAGCTGCCCCTTGGGCGTGCAGCAGAGGCGGAGCTGATTTGGGCTGTTTTGGCGAGCAGGCTAGTGCCTTGGGCGAGCCTGGGCTGTCTTGGGCGAACCCAGGGCTACCTTGGGCACCTTGGGCGAGCCTGAGGCTGCTGGGCGCCTGTGCAAGGCGCTAAGAGGTGTTGGACACCTAGGTTGGGCACCTAAGAGTTGTTGGACACCTAGGTTGAGCGCCTGAGAGATGTTGGGCGCCTAAGAGGTGTTGGGTGCCTGAGAGGTGCTGGGCGCCGGAGAGGTGCTGGGTGCCTGAGAGGTGCTGGGCGCCCTTGGATTACTTGGCGTTATTGGCCAGGTGTCCCAGGCATTGGGTGCCAGATGGATGAGGCCCCGATTGCTGACATTTAATCTAATGTAGTCCCTCGGGTTGCAGACGACCTGGGTTTCAAGATCCTGCCTAGATGGCAAAAATAATGTTATTCCAAACATTAAAATATTTAACATGATTACCTGGAGAGAGAGAGAGGCATGCTGCTTGCGTGAGAGCGAATGCAGAGTCTGAGGATTGCTCGTGAGAGAGCTACACCTTTTGAGACCCAGCTTTTGGCGACCCGCGAGAGAGCCGCTAAGCTGGAGATATAGACTGCCTGTTTGAGAACAGTGCAGAGGCCAAGCTTTTGGCGACCTGAGAGAGCCGCTAAGCTGGATATGTAGGCTGCCTGTTTGAGAACAGTGTAGATGTCAGGTTTTTTGCTACCCGCGAGAGAGCCACTCAGTTGTAGATATAGGCTGCCTGTTTGAGAACAGTGCAGAGGCCAAGCTTTTGGCGGCTCGCGAGAGAGCCACTCAGTTGTAGATATAGGCTGCCTGTTTGAGAACAGTGCAGAGGCCAAGCTTTTGGTGACCCGCGAGAGAGCCGCTAAGCTGGAGATATAGACTGCCTGTTTGAGAACAGTGCAGAGGTAGGTCAAGCTTGTGGTGACTGGCGAGATGATTCACCTCGCCTAGACCTGTTGATGTTCTCAGCATTTATATATTTTTGGGCTTTTGCCAATAGTTCTGGCATGCTCTTTGGTGGTCGCTTCATTACTGAAAAGAGGAAGTTTGATGAACGGAGACCTCCCAAGAAGGCGGTCATGGTGACCTTATCATTGGGCTCCTCAGTCTAGAGGACCTCCTCGTTAAAACGAGTGAGGTAACTCTTTAGGCTCTCGTCTTGATACTGCTTTATGCTGAGCAGATGGGTGGCAGGCTTCTGCTGGCGGCGTCCACCAATGAACTGTGCCACAAAGGATCTACTCAGTTCAGCGAAGGAGCCTATGGAGGCCGGGTTGAGTTTGGCGAACCATTGTCGCGCTAATCCCTTCAAGGTAGTTGGGAATGCCCTACACATGATTTCGTCCGGGAAGTTATGCAGCTGCATTAAGGTCTTGTAGGTTTCGAGGTGATCAAGTGGATCCTTTGTACCGTCGAAAGTTTCTACATATGGCATTTTGAACTTTTGGGGGAGTGGATAGTTCGCCACGTCAGGTTTGAAAGGCGTGTCTGTTCGTCTTACGAGGTAATCCACTGTCTCGAGTCCTTGTGCCTTCATGGCGTTGAGAACGTCACCCAACTGATTTTGTACCTCCTTAATTTTTTTTGTCCCAGTGGTTAGGAGCTCCTCTAGAATGATCGTGGAAATGGCTCTCATGCTCCATGTTTTGGTTTTCACCCTCGTCCTCTTGAAAATGAGGGTCTCCACCATGGAAAGCAGGAGCTGGAGGAGGTGATGGAGGTCCCTCATGGTGGGCCCTCTTGTGTGGGGCTCCCAAAGGTGGGGCGCCCAAGGGGACTTCAAGGGGGGCGCCCAGACCTGCATGGGTGCTCAGAGGGGGAGTACCAGGGCGTGGAGCTCCTTGATGTCCAGGGCGTGGAGCTCCTCGAGGTCCTCTAGGCTGTGCTCCTTGTCCAGCGAGCATGAGTTGCAGAATCTGTTGGTTCTGGGCTATGAGCTACTGCTTGGTGTCCACCATCTGCTGTGCATTCGAGGCAGCATTCGTTGGTATAGGATTGGCCGGTGGTGGAGCAACCTCCTCCTCTCGTGGTGGATTATCCTCAGGTTGATTCATTGATCTGGTGGTGATCGTCATTGATTCAACAAAGAAAGTGTTCAGAAGTGAGAATTTTGTCTTTCCCACAGACGGCGCCAAACTGATGATGCACAAATCGGTTTCCGTGCAAGTTTAACAGTCAAGAAGGTGAATAGGTATAATCAGTGTGCAGTAAACAAACAATCAATGACCAAAATAACAAATAAAGGATCAACACAAAGGTTTATAGTGGTTCGGCCGTGGCCTACGTCCACTTTGAATGGCAGTGGTGGCCTTGGTGTTCTTTATTAATGAATAATCGTCACCGGAGGGTTTACACCGAAAAGCTACAGTGCTTTAAGGGAGAGAGGAACAACAATGTTGTGCAAGGGTAGGAGATGAGGTTTTTTGGGAGGCGTGCTCTAGATGATGAGAGTGTTTACATTTATAGAGTTAGGGTTTGGAGGTGAGGCGGTGACGTGAGGAAGGGGTTTCCTACTTGTTTTGGTAATTACAAATTTTGTAGGGTTTCTCCGTGCGCCGCATTTCTCTTCCTTGTATTCCAATTCCTTCGGAGGAGGGCCCCAGCTGGATTGGACTTGAACTTGGACTTGATGGGTTTTTGCATGGTTGGGCTCTTCAATCGAGGTTGGGCCTTTTCACATAAAATTGGGTTATTTGGGCTTGACCATCAGATATGATTAAGCTAGCTAATAATTTTTGGGAAACAATATGCCAAAAAGCCGACTCTAATGCTGATTTTGTGCTGTGTTATTTATATATAAAACACTTCAGAAATCTAGAGATGCTAATTAAATATTTTTTTGTGTTAATCTTTCTTCACCATTTTGCTGATTAATTATATATCTTTAATTAGTGATAAATTATTGGGTTAATTAGCACGTAATATAGCAAGGGTGCTTGAATCAATTAATCTGAAACAGTGGAAGCCTCATGCATGTTATAATGTCTTGATACTGAAAATTGGTTGCTAGTTGGGGATTTTTGAGATTAGTAAAAATGATTAACAAGTTTTTTTTGAACACAACACTTACACAACCCCTTAAAAGGTGAAGTGCAAGTGAAGATATTTAAATAACACACACACCCAAAGCAATCCCGATGTGGGATTGCCCAGTCCCCCGACACCCCGGTGGATTACCATTACCGCAGGGCCTTTGGCCCAAAGTGTGGGATTTCAGTCCAACACCGAAACGCCCGCATAATGTGCCCCGAAGGGCTTTTTCAATTTTTTTGAACACAACACTTACACAACCCCTTAAAAGGGGAAGTGTAAGTGAAGATATTTAAATAACACGCACACCCAAAAATGATTAACAAGTTGAGCTTTGGAGGTAAGGGGACAATTCATAGCCTCCTTTAATTTCCCATCTGACTGATTGAGAGTTTTTCTTAATTAATACTAGTAATGTACAAATGTATTGCACGTGAATAAGTTGCATATATAAAAATTAAAAAAAATTTAGAGATATGTATACTTGAATTAAATATCATTGTAAATTTATCAAATTTATTTTTTCATCGTGCCATACTTTATTATAGAATTATGAAAACTAGTACGTTCCCGAGGTTTGTTGTTCTAACTATAAGAAAAAATTTAAAGAAAAAAATAATTAAAGTTCTATTTTTTTAGAATTTTACAATTGAGAGTGATTTATTAGTGATTTTAAAAAATTAAATTTTTAGAAAAAATTTCAGCCACACTCCTTCTAATTTAACATATCTTTAAAAGACACCCCTTTTATTTTCTGAATTTTCACCGACACTCCTATCAGATTAAAAGTGGTAACTAGAATATAATTTTACTAAATTTCCCATGATATACTTTAGGAAAAATTTCATCCATACCTCCTCTAGATAAACATATCTTTAATGAGACCCCCTCAATTTTTTAAATTTTTTTTACGTATTAAAATTCAGACCGATTATAACTCGATTCGAATTACTTAAAATTTATTTTTTACATATTAAAATTTAAGTCGATTAAAAATTATGTTTTTTTACGTTTAAAAATTTTAGCCGGTTAATATTCTATTTGAGCCATTTAATCAATTTGAATTTTAATCGATTCGAATTTTCATACATAAAAAAAATTAATCGACTCGAATTTTAATACGTAAAAAATGAATTTTAATCAACTTGAATCAAATTTTAATTGACACGAATTTTAATAATAAAAAATATAAATTTTAATCGACTCGAAGTAAATTTTAATTGGTGCTAATAGTTTAGGTAGAGCTCAAATTGGCTCGAATTTTTAAAAAAAAATTAATAGGCTCAAATTTTAATACTTAAAAAATATAAAATTTAATCAGCTCAAATCGAATTTTAATTAGCTCAAATTTTAATATGTAGAAAAATAAATTTTAATCGAATTTTATATAGAAAGATTGTTTGGGATTTATATAGGGGTAATTTTGGTATTTTAGATGTGTTTTTTTTGTTAAAAATAGTGGTTTAATGGCAGGGAGTGTGAGTAATATTTAAATATAAACTAGAAGGGGTGTGAGTAATGTTTTGAATTTGAAGATATGATAAACTAGAAAGGGTGTGACTGAAATTTTTTCTTCATTTTATTAGTAGTCCACTTATAATTCATTGAATCAAATAAAAATAATTGTCAATATACTAATCATATTTAAACCTTACTGTAATTAGGAATTAGTTAGGTCAATTGGGATAATATTTAATATATTACTCTATAATATATATTATAAAGCATATTATAATTATTAAAAAATCAAGTTTTACTTAAAAACACACTATAATTTATTTTCACTTAAAATCTTAAAACAACTTGAAAATTTTACTGTGACTGAAAAGTTATGCTAATGTAATATAAATTGATTTTAAAAAAACTTTATATACTATTATTTTTTATCTTAAAAATAACAGGATTAAAGTTTTTGATGAAAACAAGACAAAAAAAATATTTTTTTATAAAAAAGAAAATACACATATGTAGACATAATGTTATCTTTGCATCTGAGATGAGTAATATTATATTGATAAAGTTTTTGAAAGTAAATTTGAACACTTTATTGAACATTATAATGATGCATGTATTTTTTAAGAGAAATATATTCAATCAAAATTTTTTATAGAAACTGATATTTATATATATAATAGATAATTAAAAGAGATGTTAGAGATAATTTCGAGATTTAAATATATAAGGATATGATTGTAATTTAAATATTTAAGTGTGAAAGGATTGTGTGACATTTACAAATCTTTATAAGGCCGGTAAAACAGTGAATCAATATACATATATATTCTCAATTCTTTTAGGGGAATTTAGTTAGCTTCATGAAAATTCACGATGCGAATATAAAGCATGGATTAAACAAAATCTTGGGACACAGAACGAGAGTTTTCTGCTTAGTGTGCAACTGAATTTTGCATGCAACATTGCACCCATGCTTCAAAACAAGAAATCTGCATGGAAAACTGAACATAGCTTAAACTACATGTTCATTTCGGTTGGATTGGGTTGGAAATTTATTGGGCGAACAAGTTAAAATCAGTTGGATGGGATTATGTCTTAAACCTATTCAATGATAATCCTAAATGAGAAAGGGTTGTTTTATAGAGGGTTGTTTTCGAGTTGAATTGTATTTTGTGATTGAATGGTTCTGTGTGGTTGTTTCCTTATTTTATTTTCTTCTGAAGAGTTGGTTGGACTGTTTTTTGCAGACTTAGTCATGTTGTAAGTTATTTAGGCCCTTGGATTGAATGTGAAGCAAACGTTCAAAAAGTGGTAGGGAATGGGGACATGCCTCCTGAAATGGAAGTGAGAATTTGAACATAGATTATTGTGTCAGGTGACTAGCAAATGTGTATCATGGTTTGGGTTGCTACCATGACCTTTGGCTAGTGTCTGATTTATTCGAATTAAAATTGTTGATTTTGTTGGTAGAATCCTTTTTTACTGATTTATAGTTTGTAAGTCGTGTTTTTATGCTCAAAATTTCTTTTGAAACTTTTCTTTGTATCGGGCTTTGTACTTGAAAAGGTTTCCCCTGTTGAATCTGTCAGGAATCTCCTGCAGACGACGATGATGACCTTGATCTGTTTGGTGATGAGACAGAGGAGGAAAAGAAGGCAGCAGAGCAGAGAGAGGCAACAAAACCGGCAAAGAAGAAAGAGAGTGAGTTTTTTGGATGCAATCCTCCCCCCCCCCCCAAAAAAAAAAACACCCCACAACACTAATTGGCCTTTCTTGTTGACTGAAACCTTGTAATTTTATGCATTTGTGCAGCAAAACTCCTTCCTGTTGGTTATGGGATAAAGAAACTGCAGATCATGTTGACTATTGTGGACGACCTTGTCTCTGTCGATTGTCTCATAGAAGAGCGTCTCACAGAGGAGCCCATCAATGAATATGTCCAGAGCTGTGACATTGTTGCCTTCAACAAAATTTGAGAGCAACAGGCATCCTTCCAGTCCTAGCCGCTTCAGGGCAGTAATTTTGTTATTTGCATTAATAGTGATACTTATTTTGTCTTTCATTCATGGTTTGGTATGTCGTCGTGGTTTCATCTATTCTAAGATGGATGTATAATTTAATGAGATCTACTTTTCTAATTTTTAAAGTTATGGACGTTCTCCCCGCAAATTGGTTTGACAACCCAATGAATTTGCTGCATCATTGCTTCAGATGCAGATTTTATTTTATTTTTGTTCTCGTTAGCTGTTTTATGAATTGCATATGTCCTTCTGTTCTGCAGGATTCACCCTGCGACCCGTGTATGGTGCATTGCTTGTTGCATTGGTGTGCCCTGTGTCAGGAGCACAGAGAGATGAAGAATCATCTATCTGATAATGTTGTCTTGCCAACAACCATTGTTAACCCTCCTGCAGTTCAAGAGATGAGGGCTGGTGTGAATCAGGAGAATCAATCTTCATCTGAAGAAGGTAATGGAAGCAGTAACTTGGAGATTCAGCCTTTGTAAAATCATCCCTTTGTTATCTGCAGAGGCAAATAATGAACTTTTAGTTGTCTACTTACATTAGAGGAACTTTTATTTTTTGGACTTGCTTTTCATCGATTTATTTTTTAGTTCAACCTACATGTTCGGATGAGATTCCTAGTTGTCTTGATAGTTTTCTTTTTGGGTTGACACATGTGCTCTATTGAATTCATAAAGAATTATAGTTGTTCATTTGAAATGAATGACCAATTTTGAATAGTTTTTTATTTTGATTTCTTTTTGTGAACTTATTTTTGAAGGAATTTGTTTTCTAATTTTTTAAAATTTATAGGGGTTTAATTTTTTTTCAATGGATTCTCATTTTTTCTAATTATAAATTTTTTTACACAACTTTTAAAAGCAATCGCAATCATAAAAAAAAATTTGTTATTAATTATTTTTAGTCACTATGGATGTTTTGGTTAAAGTTGATTTCATTCCAATGAAAAAATTATTTTATCCAAACATAAGAATGGAATCAACATTCCATTCCAGCACTTAATCCTAAACAGTTGTCAAACATTGGAATGGTAATGCGCATTTCATTCTCAAGTTCTTTCTATTCTCAAACTCATTCCATTCCTACTGAAAAGCATTACCGCGTACCAAACGCAGCATTATTGTATAATAATATTATTCATTTCGGGTTAGCTAGCACTATTTTAAAATACATTGTACTTGCACAATGAACACGTAAAACTCAAACTTATGAACAGAGACGTGAGATTGAACCACCACAATTGACCTTTACGGTGGCCAAAAAATCTTATTACTCAACAGGAGTAGTGTGTTGAGATGTGTGTGATGCCCTTCATGTGAAGACGGAACTTACAATTTATAAGTGAGTGAAGTTGGCTCCGAAGGACTCTAACTGAGGCTCCATCCTCGTAACAAGGAGGGAGATAATTTCGTGAAGCTCGTCTTATTCTCATAACGAGCGAGATGATAGCGGGGTGATTCCTTGAAGCTCGCCCTATCTCAAAACGGGCAAGGTGATCTTACGAGATTGACGATGTACCCCTAATGACTAAATCTTCACAGATTCCCTCTCTTCGGATGGATTCTCACGTGCACTGATAATGGGTTGGATCTATAAAAAAAGTGGACTTGACCCAACTAAAATTCCTTGATCTTGTGGTGGACTTGACCTATATATTTGAGTGGGACCTAGTCTACATCTTTGATCTAGGCTTGGTTTAGGCCGAGCCCATCACATATTACGTGACATCCACTAGAGTTTGGTTCTTGTACTTTTTGTGATGCCTCATGTCCGCATATACAATATTGTCTACTTTTCACTACTAACATACGGCTTTTGAAATATATTCTACGATAAGTTCTTATCGAGCCATTCACATGCAAACATAGCTTGCACTAAAAAGATAAAGGTTGAAAATTCATCACATAAAGAAGAAAGAAATTGACTATTATGTAAGTGGCACACAATACGCAAGCAAGTAATAAAGAAATCAAGAACATTGCATATCTCTATTTATTCAGTAAGTTGATTAGAGGGGCCGATGAGTGGTGATTGATCTGCCTGAGAGGAAGTGGGGTCCTGAGAATTTAGCAGGAAATGATGGAAGGAACAATCATCAAGAGGATCAAAAAAGAGATAGACATGGGAGCCATCTTGGACTCCATAATCGAGCAGAGAGAGTTCACTTTCGTTCATCAAGTGGCTCAGCTCACCATTGAGGATCAGAATGAGACGATCACGAGGGAGCTTTTCTTGGGCTCCAATCTCTCTCTTTAGGTCTTCAACCGTCGCATCGTCGCCCAGTTGAATGTAGAAGAGTTTTCCAGTCAATATTTCTATCACCACCCTCATTTCTTTACCCAGACAATGGTAGAGTTAGTTACTCAACTTGATATGTGTGTATGTGTGTGTGTGTGAGTGAGAGAGAGAGTCATGCACAACATGAAAGGTGGCCATTTAGGCTGCATTCTCGCCAGTTAGTTTTGTAGCATGCCTCTGAAATGGGACAACTGGGAATATAAGCAAGTAAAACTAGAGCTTCATTACTAGGATGTGTTGAATTGGTCAGTAATATGTTACACAGGTGATAGAGTTATTGGTCTCATTTGGATTAAAAAAAAACCCAATAGCCCAACAAAATATACCCAAGCACTAATGGAAATGAACTTACAAAGAGAAGATTTGGCACTCGATAGTTTACCCGAAGAAGATAATTAGATTATATTTCTTAGTTGTTTTACTTATTTGATATTTGATCTGTAACTTTTAAGGGATTGAGACTTACAAATAATTACCAATTGTGTAAGTGTCAACCTAATTAGGATGTACTCAATTTGTACCGATACAAAGTAGTTTCACCCATCAACCAAATGTAACATTGTGACTCTTGACGAATATTTGTTTTATTTAATTAATACGATTTTTTGTTAATTTATTTTTCATATCCAACTTTATGAATTTATGTCTTTTTTGTAATTTTTAGATAAAAAAATATTTTTTATGCAAAAGCCCATTGTAGGCCCAAATAGTGGGCCTCATATTTTTCATGGGCAGACCCAGCCCGGCCAGTTGACTACTCAAAGCCCGCAGGCTGGCCAAAAGATAGGCTATGGGCTGAAAATCATGGGCCAGACCGGCCCGTTGCCCAGGCATAGCTAGTAACTGGGCCATTGATCAAACCAGACTGGACTAATAACCCAAAAATAAGACTGGACTAGACACACGGTAAAGGTTTTGTCCCATGATTTATCCAGCGGGTCAATCTTAATGGGGGCCTTTAGCAGACTGTCACTTGGACCAACCTTAATAAACTCATATTGAAAAAATAGTGCAAAAATAATGTTATGAACTTTAGATAGAAACCTACAGAAAAATAAATAGTTATAATTTTTTTAAATTTGAGATAAAATTTATTAAAAATGTTAAAATAGTAAATGTTTGATCAATAATAATTATATTTTTTTAGATTTTGAAATTAATATGTTGCCGTAGTTGTAACGTGACTATTGATATATAAAAATTTAATTGTATATATTCTATATACAGGTTGAACAATATCAATTTACTTATTGTATTGTTGAAATTGTATTATACATTGTCTTTACTTATGAATAAATATTTACAATTTTTTACGAGTAACATAATACTTTCAGGCACGGACAATTACTAGTATCCTATATAAGCACCAAGTTTGCTAAAGACATAAAACAGGAGAGGAATTTCAAGTACGGTTAAAAGGAAGAGTGCATATAAAAGAGGAGAAAGCCCATGTAGCCCATAACACCTTTTACATTATAGTCTTCTTCAATGTATTCTGATCCCCACCTCAACCATTGAAGCTAACAAACAAAACACAGAGCAAAATTGAGCTAAATAGCAAAATAAACTGTCTTCTTTGAAGTTACCTCTTTTAGAAATTTAATTCTTTCATGTCTAACAGTGGAAGATGATGACGATGATGATGAGGAATGCATAATTCCAACTCAAATTTGGCTAGAAACATGAAAGGAACTCATGAAAGCTAGACCTCAAGAATGAAGATATACAAATTAAAATCTAACCCTTGATCATCCACACCAATGATAAAGTCTGCAATAAACACCTATGTATCCTAACATTATTTGTATTCTAGGTATTCCTTTTAAATGGTAAGAGCATACCAATGCACGAGATTCCCACTGTGGGGGGCCTGGGAGGATCAAATATCCATAAACCAACCCCGATTGCAGAGACTATGTGACTCAAGCCCACGACGTTTTAGAGCAACCTTTCCAAGTTGACGCACCCCATGTGACCATAGCGGTGCCACAAAAAATTTTGGGCAGATGAACCTCTGAACTGACAAGGCATTGGCTTACAGGAGAGGCTGGAAGAACTACAAGACATGCAACTAACCTGATCAAGCACCTTGAATAGTTCTGTAAGCCACCCCAACATTGATGCAGCTGGAGGACACCCTCAGCATTTGGCTCCGGTAGGTGCTGATAAGCCTTCGATCTTCATGACGCAATGGTACTTAGCTGGTGCAAGTGCACCAGCCTTTGTGCACAGATCCACCACAGCTGGGGCATGTCCATAAAAACTTCGCCCTTCATCCACAAGAACGGAGGGGTCTTGAGGCCGCCGGAACCACACGACCTTCCAAGGAACTAAATCATCCACCTCTGCTTTCTTCCAGAAGTGAGCTCCACGCCAGCTCTCATATTTAAACACCCCACAAAGCCTGGCCTTATGCCCTGATGGCCCCACATGAACTTCTGAACAGAATTTACAAACCTTTGCAGGATAAACCAACAGCAACTTCTGCACCCCGGATCTAAGCGTCTCCCATGCAGTCAACGTTCCTCTGGCGATCAACCTCAGATCATCAGGAGATAAAGATTCAGCTCCACCAATAGCACCCCCAGCACTGTACGGATTTAAACTGCTAGAGTGTAGACTTTTATCACTTGGATCAATTCCTGCCTGCAAGCATAGCTCGACAACCGCAGGAATACGGTCAAAGTCAAATCTTTGATTGTGTTTAATTACATTTTGGAACATCTTTTGTAGGTGAAAAGTCTCCACAGGGACAAGTATATCATTCAAGCTACCCTTAATCCATTCATGAACCTGGTTCTTGGCACGGTGCTTGTAACCACCGCAAGTCCGAATTAAATGACCTTTGTCACTGATATGCACTTCTGGACAGTACCTGCAAAGGAACAAGGCTAAGTTAGATCTCTTCCCATATTGATGGCTTCCTACTCTTCTCCTCACCGAATAACGAGAGAACAGTGTGAAATTTACTTGGAATCTAACTGTTACAACAGAAACCTATGAAGCACAGACACTCTCGAGAACGTGACGTATCCGTGTCGGACACGTATCAGACACCGATCTTCGGACACTCTCGGACACGTGTCCGATACTCTTTTATCCGTGTCCATAATTAAATGATAAATTTTTAATTTCGGACACGTGTCGGACACATCTTTTGTGACGTGTCCGACACTTCTTTAGAATGTGTCTACTACTAAACAATAGACATTTGTTGAAATGTGATTAACAAAGTTTTAAAATTTGAGAACATATAATTACTAACACTAGACATATTAAAGTTGTACTCCAAATATAATAATAAAAACAAAAGATGTATAAAAGTTTTAAAAAAGAGGAATTGAGAAAATGAGAGCAATTATTTAAATTATATATTAGGTACACATTGTCTACAAAAAAAATTCATGATTATTGACTATAATGAGGATGTTTTAGTCTAAAAATTCACACAAATGACTAGACATTAGGTTTTCTTATCATAAACAACTGATTTTTTTATGAATTGTATATCATTATCACTATATTTATAATAAATTATATAATGATATATATAAAATATAATTTTTTTGTAGGGTGTCCCCAACGTGTCTGTCTTACTTTTTTGAGAAATGTCGTATCCGCGCGTCCGTGTCGTATCGTATATGTGTCCCGTGTCCGTGTCCATGCTTCTTAGACAGAAACTAAAGTAAGATCAGATGTTTTTATAACTAGAGGTTCCAACAATTTACCAGCAGGATGGGGGCACAACCCAAGTATGCACTGTGCACAAAACATCAAGAGAGAAAACAAGTTCTAATCTAAATCATACCAACAATTTCCAAGCGCCCAACCCAACCCAAGTAAAAATTCAAAAAGATTATAGAATTATAGATTCAATATTTCAATTGATGGCCCCGCTTATCTGGTTTCTTTTCATTTGCTTCTAAATGCACCAGAAAAGAGGAACTGCTTCCCATGCCAAGCATCTAATCTTTACCACAGGCCATTCCCTCCACTCAGCAATCAACTACGTTAAGAATTTAAGGTCAAGGAATATCTATCTCACACAATAAGGCCTAAAAAATTAAACTGCAATACTATAAAGTGGGGAAATATTATCTATTCTGCTCCTTTCACATTCAACACCAGCTTGACCAAAAAACTCCATGGGAAATGGAATAAATTCAGTCACTCCATCATGTTCAAAAGTATTGAACAAATATTTAAATTTTATGGCACTTGTTGATTTTCTGAGTTTAATCAAGGTGAAAGAGCATAGCGAGAGGAAGAAGAAAACAGAGAAGAAAAGGAAGAAAGCTGTATGTTATTCATTGCTTCAAAATGGTATCCAACTACAAGTGTTATATACACAAAGAAAAAAATTCCTAACAAACTTCCAGCTCAACCATGTGATTCCAAGTTCAGCCATGTGCCTTGGATTTGTGCTCTGTAATTCTATACATAAGGCTTCTGATGGACTTGAATTCCTCTTGGACTGCATTGCTGACTTGGCTTGGTGACTTGGCTGCTTTGCTGGAGCTATAGATTCTAATACTCCCCCGAGAGAATATATTGCAAACTCCCAACTTGAGAAGAAGAGAATGAAAGAGAGTGGATGATAAAGCTTTAGTTAAGATATAAGCTAGCTGAGAATGTGAAGGGTAAGCAGTGGAGATCACCCCTTCTTCAATTTTGTCTCGAATTAGATGACAATCTAACTCAATATACTTTGTACATTCATGAAAAACTAGATTAGCTGCAATATGGAGAGCTAACTGATTGTCACAATAAAGAACAGCAGCTTGATCGTGAGGAGTGGAAAGATCTTCAAGAAGATATTTAATCCAAGTCAGCTCACAGCAAGCTGCAGCCATCGATCGATATTCTGCTTCAGCTAAGCTACTGGAGACTGTAGTTTATTTCTTAGATTTCCATGAAACAAGAGACATTCCAAGGCAAAACACAGTAGCCATTTATGGACCTTCTAGTATCAGAGAATGCAGACCAGTCAGCGTCACAGTAAGCTGTGAGTTGCAGAGACTAAGTGGAAGGAAAGAAGAGCCCTTGAGCTGGAGACCTTTTAATGTATTTAAGTACTCTGTAAGCTGCATTGAGATGTGTAACTCAAGGTGTTGCCATGTATTGACTCAATGAGTTAACTGAGTAAGAAATATCTGGTCTTGTAATGGTTAAGTAATGCAGTCTTCCAACAATTCTTCTATACATAGCAGGATCATTAAGTAGTTCACCATTATCCTTTGAAAGTTTTAAGTTTTGATCCATGGGTATTTTGGATGGTTTGCTTTCAATCAATCCTAAATCTGTAAGAATATCAAGAGCATACTTCCTTTGACAAATCTGAATTCCATGGGAATTTCTGGCCACTTCCAAACCAAGAAAATATTTAAGAGATCCTAAATCTTTAATCTTAAACTGAGTTATCAAACATTCTTTCAACTGAGAAACAACATGGACATCATTTGAGACAACAATAATATCATCAGCATAGACTAATACGGTAATGAATGAGGTTTCTTTTTTTTTTTTATGAATAAACTGTAATCTGCTTGAGATTGAACAAATTCATAATCAATCAAGGAGGATAAAAACTTGGCATACCACTGTCTGGAAGCCTTTTTAAGGCCATACAGACTTTTCTTTATCCTGAAAACATTGTTCTGTTCTTTGGAAAAATATCCGTAGTTACATGTAAACTGCTTCTTCTAATTCCCCATGTAAGAAAGCATTGTTTACATCAAATTGATGTAGAACCCATCCTTGAACTGCAGCTAAGGCTAATAGAATCCCGACTGTTCTTCACAACAAGAGAAAAAATCTCATGATAATCAAAGGCCTTCTTACTGAGTATACCGCTTTGCAACTAAATGAGCCTTATACCTTTCCACAGTTCCATCTGAATTATAGTTAATCTTATACACTCATTTTGAGCCAATAAGATCCTTATTAGCTGGTAGATCTGTGATTCCCCAAGGATTATTGAACTCTAAGGCAGCAATCTCTCTATCCATGGCCTTGCGCCATTCTAAGATTTTAACAGCTTGATGGTATGTCTGTGGTTCATTGTTCTCCAAAATTGATGTAGCAAATGCTGCATAGTCATGTGACAATTTGTCATAGGATAAGAAAGAGGATAGAAGATAAGGATGACCTGATTTCTTGGAGCTTGTGGAATTCTCTTGAGAAGGATGAGACACAAGAGCTTACTGATAGTAGTAGTCTTCCAGGTATGATGGTTGTTTCTTGACTTTGCTGGATCTGTGGGGAAGAAAAACAATTTGGTTCTCAACAGAAGTGTCTGCAGAGGTGTAATTGGGGCTGCCAGTGTGATATGAGGGTGTAGAGGTATTCTCTGATGTGGACTGTGTTGGTAATTGGAGGTGAATGGTTCCTAAAAATGCCAAGAGGACTTGATGGAGTTGGATCTAAAACACGTACACTTTCTATAGGGTTAAGATTAGAAAATGGTTGAAAAGATGTGAATGGTGAATAACCATGAGAAACTGGAAGTGAATAATGGACTGAATGTGGAACAGAAGATGAATTGTTTGTTCTGTATGGAAAAATGTTCGCATGGAAAACAACATCCCTAGAATGGAAAATGGTTTTCTCAATCTGAGAGTTTGTATCCCTTGACTCCAAAAGGATATCCCAATAAGACATATTTTCTGACTCTAAGGTCTAGTCTGTGTTTGTTTTATTTCAATGTGGAAGCATAACGTAGGCACCCAAAAATCCTAAGATGCCTATAGTCTGGTTTTGCCTTTAAAACCAACTGGTATGGGGTTTGGTTCTACAATTTAGGAGTTAGGGTTCTATTGATCAAATAGGTGGCAATTAAATTAATACACAATCATTCCAAAAATCAATAGGAATAGATGAATGAAACATGAGGGCTCTGGCCACATTTAGGATGTGTTGGTGTTTTCTCTCAACAACTCCATTCTGCTGAGGGGTTTCTACACAGGATGTCTGGTGAATGACTTGATCTTGGATTGGAATTGAACTTCAATGAGTGAACAAAATGACTTAAGAAATGGCCTGGTTTGGGACTTGGTTTTCATTAGATAGAGCCATGTGCATCTGGTGAAATTGTCAAAAATTGTGAGAAAATACCTAGATCCATCATAGGCCATATGAGTGCAAGGTCCCCATATGGCACAGTGAATTAGATCAAATGCACTTTGTTCATTGTCAGGGAATGAAAGTTTATAAAGTTGGGCTAAGGGACAAACTAAGCAAGGAACATTTTTGTTCATAAGCTTGACATTTGATAGATCATTTTGTGATAAAGAAAGTCTTGAATCTGAAATATGTCCTAGTCTACAGTGTCATAAATCATATTCAAACCGATGGGAAATAGAGGCTAAAATGAAGGACTGTTTACAAGAAAAAATTGGCAAAACTATAGCAAGAGTTGTAGGAAAAACTGTTGTCATCTTGAGCTGGTACAAGCCATTGTGAGCCGCACCCTTCTCAATCGTGCTCCAAGTGGAAAGGTCCTGGATAAAACATTCATTGGTGAGAAAAAAGAAAACAACAATTAGAATCCTGTGATAGCTTTCTGGCTGAAAGAAGATTAAACTGAAGGATGGAATGCACAGAACATTCTTAAGAGTGATGGCCTCACTGATTTTGATAGTTCCTATATGTGTTACCTTTGATAAATTACCATTGGGAAGTTTTACTTTGTAAGAAACTTTGGTAGAATCAGAGGTATATAATGAGATAGAGCAAATCATATGATCTGTTGTTCCTGTATCTATGATCCAAGAACCTTGAAGGCATCTAAACATTTGATTTCAGAAGATGAAAAACAAAATAAGATACTAGACATGACAGTAGGCTTAGAACCAGTGTATTCAATGTTTGGAGTGGATTGAACTTGATTAGTAGAGGAATATGAAATCTTGATTTGGAGTAAAGCCATAGGGTGTTGGTATTGTTCCTTAGTGATAGTAGCAGGAGAGACTTTAGTGCTCTGTTCCTGCATTGTTGAATTAGCTTGACTGACTTGACTTGCTGATGAACCAAATCCTTTGATTTTGTTGTGCAGCTTGTGGCCTGATGGATAGCCATGAAATTTGTAGCATCTATCAAAGATATGTCCAGTGATGTTGCAATGAGTACAGAATGGCTTCTCCATATCTGGATTGGCATTGAAACACTTATCCAGTGTGTGGCCAGGAACTTTACAGTATGTGCAGTAATCTCTCTCTTCGGGGATCCAAAATGTCTACTACCCTCTTTGTTATTGATGAAACTGGTATTCGTTGCTAGTGCAAGAGAATCATTTAAAGTAAGCCCTGTGGAGACTTGTTTTCGTTTTTTTTCTTGTTGAACTAAAGCATTAAACCTTACTTAGACTGGGTATTGGTTTAATCAAAATGATTTGTGCCTTAATATTTGAAAAAAAAATCATTTAGACCCATAAGAAATTTCATAGTCCAGTCTTGTTGCTAGTTTTCAAGGACAACTATAGCACCACATGTGCAAGATGGTAAGGATTCAAAATTCAAAAGTTCATCAAGCAAACCTTTCAATTTTGAGAAGTATAAACTTACAGGATTTTCCCCTTGAGAGAGAGCATGTATTGATTGCTTTAGCTCATAAATCCTTGGGCCATTGCTCTGAGCAAAGCTTTTGCTCCAGTTCTACACAAAGTTCATGTGTAGTTTCAACATAGACAACACTATTCATTACATTCTAGAGCCACGTGATTACCATATCATTGCATTCAAGCCATGAATCCAATATAGGATCCTTGGGATCAGCTGGTTCACAGAGACTTCCATCAATAAAACCCAATTTCTTCTTGATTCGAAGAGATCTTCGAACCGTTCGAGCCCAAGAGTGATAATTATCACTATTGAGAGGATGATTAGTAAGGAGAGTTCCTGGTCCATCATTTGGATTGAGAAAATAAGGATTAGCAGGGTCCTTTGTGTTGGTGTTAATCACAGCAACATTCGTGCTGGAAGGAGAAGGAGAAAGAGAAAAAACATTAGAAATTTTTGGCATTGTGGAAGCCATTTCTGCTCTGATACCATGTTGATTTTCTGAGTTTAATCATGGTGAAAGAGGATAGCAAGAGGAAGAAGAAAACAGAGAAGAAAAGGAAGAAAGTTGTATGTTATTCATTGCTTCAAAATGGAATCCAACTAAAAGTTATATACTAATTACAAGAGTGGTGATCAAGTAATTGCAAACCAAAACTAACTAAGTGTTATATACACAAAGAAAAAAATTCCTAACAAACTTCTAGCTCAATCATGTGATTCCAAGTTCAGCCATGTGCCTTGGATTTGTGCTCTGTACTTCTATACGTAAGGCCTTCTAATGGACTTGAATTCCTCTTGGACTGCATTGCTGACTTGGCTTGGTGACTTGGCTGCTTTGCTGGAGCTATAGATTCTGATACTTGTCCACATAGACCAATGCCTTCTAATTTTTGGCATTCCTATGAAGACTTCTTAAAAATTGTAGGCAGTTGAGTACATTTCATTAAATTCAAGATGCTCCCAATCCTTTATAGTTCTCCAGTGGAAGATCCATACATCAAACTTTCATCTTAGGAGCCCAAGCAATATATGATGAGGCACCAAAAGAAGCAGAAAATATGTTATAGATATTCAACTTAGAGCTGCCCCAAATTTATAAGTGTTCAAACTCACTACTTGAGCATGACATTGTCCACACTCTAGCAAACACCTAGTGACTTCAGATTTTGACTGGAAAACCACAAAATTAACCACTTCGAATCTTAAACACGCTAGACTATGCGTCAATTTGAAGATTCGATAAAAGCAATCAAAGACCAGAATTGATTCCTAGAAACACACCAAAGTCAACAAATACCCAATCCAAATTATATATACACACACCCAGAGAGAGAGAGAGAGAATTACTTGCAGGCCCAGAGAGGGAAGAGTTGGAGAAGGGTGGAGACGCCTTGGTAGAGGAGGGTTCTGGCCTTTAGGACATCTTGGGCAACTGGTACTATGGCTTTCACTGGGTAATCTTTGGCTCTATTCTCAATTCTCTTCAGAATCATCGGTCTCAGCTTCTTCAAATCCACCATCTTCGATTTCGAGTTCGAACTGTACGATCGGATATACCCGATCAAGCCTTCCAACATCATCGTACCGTGCGAAAGTTTGTAATTCCTCATACCCATTTGTACACTCAGACCCCTTGTTAACCAATTCAGCCCCCTCCCACAAACTCAAATCCAACCCCACACCCCAAACACCGTTACACCACGCTGCACTATCTCCTCCACCACAACATACCTAAACACTATCACCACCATGGAGAAACCCTCCCAACAGTTTTTCATAATTACCCTTTCTCCCTTTAGATTTTTAAGAATTTTATCTTAGAACATCTCTTTTTATAGTCAAATTTAAATTTGAGTTAAAATGACTTAAAAAAAATTTCTAACTTTGAATTCAAGCGTATACTAAATTAAGGTAAAATTTATTCTGAATCCAAATTAAAACAAATTCAAATTCTATATCAAATTTTTAACGGTAATTTTTTATCCTATTTAAAACTAAAAACTTCTTCGACGACTTGTTATCTGCTTCTTCTTGTCTCTCTCTATTACACTGCTTCGTCGACCACTACCGCAACTTTGACAAATCATTTGAAGGTCTATAGGTAATTTTTTTTTTTTCATCTTCCACTTTCTTGATTTCTTGTATTTTTTAAAATCCTAATCTCACCTATGTTTTATACTATATAAACTCTAGGGAAATATTATGTATCCCAAATTTACATCTCAAATGAAGGGGAGTCGTTGGATGAGTGGATCCCATCAACTTTTTAAAATGGGACCCACTGATCCAATGATCCTCCTTCATTTGGGATGCAAATTTGAGTTGCAGATTTGGGATACATAACATTGCTCTAAACTCTAAGCATACCCATCAAATTTTTCTTTGATTTTTTCGAGTTAAACACTATTAGTAGTACAATTTCAGGCCATCGATTATTTCTGAAAATTTTATCCTTCACTACCTATAAATTTAGAAAACTTGTCATTTTATTTCTTCAATCTTCTATTTTTGTTAAAAACGCATGTTTTTGTATTCTTCAAACCAGACTCATGTTAAAATAATTATATTTTTTTTTCTTTATCTGAATGTATAAAAAATGATAAGAGATTAGAACAATCTTAGAATTCTGTGGTGGTTTCTTTATTCCTATATAGTGTTGAATACATATTTGTTTTTTTTTTTTTTTTTTTTGAATTACCCATTTGTGGAAAAATATGAAAGTTTCATTTATTTTATCAAATATTATGATTTGAATGATACAACAAAAAATGAGTTTTGGGATAATAAGGAAATTTTTTAAAAGATTTGAGTAGATATTTAAGTTTGCTCATTGGAGTACTCTATATCAAATCAATCTTTATACTCAAATTTGAGTCATAATTGGAGATTTTTAAAAACTCCTTTATTTATAAAAGGTATTTAATTATTGATAAAAAAACTTAATGGCATGACATTAAACATTTAATAACTAAATATAGGATATTGCTCACATGGATGAAAGAGTTCTTATAGAAGAAAAGACATGTTTCAACAAATTTATTGGCCCCACAGAAAAAAAAAAGATATTATAAAATCAAGTTACATAATGGTATCATGTGAAACTGATATTTATTTGATATATAATTTAAAATTATTACCTCATATCATAAATAAAGAAATAAGTGGTCCATAAAATTGTCAAAAATTAAATTTTCTACTTATAAGTAAGAACTAGTTTTTGAATTTTACTAACTAAATTTTTTTGGTAGTATCAATTAGGGATAGAGTCTTCACAATTAAAAATAATAAATACTAATAGTAACTTGTCAAATGATCTCATTTAATAAAATTCTTAACCGTATCATTATTTTTATTTGGCCCCCTCGTGGTAAATTATAGGTTCCGTCCCTAGTCACCAGCACGACTATATACAAACCAAGCACCTTAATAGAGCCACAAACATTCATAATTAAACAATTTAGGGAGGTTTAATTTGTTAATCATCGTGATAGAAGGAGACAAAGAGTAAACAACTTACAGTAAGCAAGTCGTTTAATTAAGTATCAGCTATCAACTTACCGTGAACAAGTCGTTTATTTGAAACTGCATGGACGTTACTTACAAGTTACTACAAAAACATAGGAGCATAATTTGCATAAACCTTTGTTGTATAACAATTACGACACAATAGAGAGCCTTCATGGGAATTGATGGATCAATTTTGGAGCGGGCTCAAGAGGGTTGATAGTCTTTGCACAGAGACTGTGTGTGGATCTTATGCGGTTTGCAGGGGCGAGGTGTTTCGCATTCTATTGGGATGTGGTGCTTGTGCAGGTGAAGCAGCTTTGGAGAAGGGCTAATAAAATAGGGTACCGGTGTGGTACCTATCGAACCACCTCCAACGTTCAAGTCACTGAATGATAAAATAGGTCAATGAACAGTGAAAAGGTGTGTGCGAGAAGATTAGTGACTTAACAACCAATGTTCACTCTTTTTTTGATATTTCTTACCTTCTTTATAGATTAACTTGAGTGAGGAGATTGTTTAAGTAGTCGCGATTATTAATAGATATGTAAGTTGAGTATTACGGTGACTACTTTGTGATCAGACGTCGAATTTTTTGAAATAAAAACTAGTAGTAGTTGACAAAAACAACATTTCTATTTGCAGGGTAAGCCTGCGTCTATCTAATTCTTCATAAACCCCGCAATAACGAGAGTCTTGTGCACTGGATACGCTTTTAGTTAACAATAATTGAACAAAAATCGTCTTTCTTTCTTCTTCTTCTTCTTTTTTTTGTTGTGCCAAGCTCAATTAACAGTCAAACCCATCATGTCAATAGCTTCATAGACCTTAATTTACGCTACCTCAAGCTTAATAAACACTAATCTACAAAAAACCAATCAAAGTATATTCTTCCTTTTTGTCAAACCTAAACATGAAGAAGAGATTCCACTCTTCTTGTGCTTCCTCCATCCTATTTAAAGTCACACTTGCCTAAAAGCATTCCTTATCAGCAGTGACCTTGATCTGCATTAAAACACATTCCAAATTTCACTGGAAAAGACATGATTAGGCTTATTTTTAAGCAGATTTGGTGAGGCTGCAAAAACTTTTCCCATTCTGGATCTTCTTTTTTGGATCGCCCCTGCGTGGAAGCCCATTCGGTTCTGATAACAACCGTCCCCACCAGTTTATACAAAACACCACTAAACCACACATCTTTGCTTAGCATCAACCAAAGATTGATAATTTACTTATCCATCATTGAAATTCTTCAGCCTTTAAGATTGAGACAATATGCCTGAAAGCAAAAGTTCCCGAAAAGGACTCAAAATTTGTTGTGGTATAACAACAGTTGTTTTGATAATCTTTTTAATTGTTTCTGTGACATTGTTCTTCACTGTCTTTAAGCCTAAAAAACCCCAAATCACTGCCCACCCTGCTAGTGTCGAAAACCTTGAGTTTAAAATCTTCCCATCTTTCAGTCTAAACGCGACTGTGGGGTTGGTTGTTACCATTGACAACAAAAATTATGGAAGCTTTAGGTTCAAGAATACAACATCTACAGTCTATTACCATGGGACTTCTGTAGCTGAAGCTCCAATTCCACATGGAACAGTTCCTGCACGCGGTAAGTTTAATATCAGCACTTATGCAAATTTCACTGCAGATAAGTTGATATCGAGCCCCTTTTTGTGGGGCGATTTGTTTGCTGGAAGTTTGAACTTCACATCAACATCAACGCTGCATGGTAAAGTGAGCGTGTTCAGGATTTTTAAGATGCATGCAACGGTTCATAGCACGTGTGACATCTCTGTTTTTGTTCAGTCTCAAAATATCAAGTCCAAATGCAATTTCAAAGTCAAGTTGTGATTTATTGTCAATATCGAGTACTTTCAATTTCTTGTATAGAATTCCCAGCCAAGAATTTAAGAAGTTTGTAATTGTCCAACTGTTCAACCACTTATAAAACTGTTGGTGGCTCAAATTACAAGTTTCCATGGAACACAGATGAGTAACATTAGTCCTATCAGAGTCTATGTACTCTTAGCAGCAAGAATTAAGCAAATGAGGTTCAAAATAGTTGGAGAGACAGGTAAGTTTCTCATAGATTCCAAAAGGCATATATCAAAAAATTAGAATTTTTTATTCGGTAGGGAGAATTCAAGGGCTCGTACATCTAATGAGACTAAACCCCCTAACCACCCGATTAGGACGTAAAAGAGAATACCACTTGACTATGCCCTTGGGGGGGGGGGGTAGAACAAATAGCAGTTAAACAATGACAGATCTAATTAATTAACTGTGGTTATGATATCTCCTTAACATAGTTCAATTAGTTATTTTTTATAAAAAGTTTATACTATATTTTGCCACTAAAGTTTGACTTATGACATCAATTTTTATAGATAAAAGGATGTTTTGAGAAGGACCATACCTAGCTATGACTGCTGGTGCAGTAGATTCCATATAATATTGAATTGTTATTATTCCAATCATTGACAATGGCAAATGTATGAATGCATCCATACTGATGAGCTTCATTTTTTGTCATCTCTCTCTCTCTCTCTCTCTCTTCTTGGTGTATGTCCTAAAATTTATATATATCCAGAGCTATAGGATTTGGTCACAAGATTTTGTGCTCTTATGATTGATCATTAGCTGTTGTTTATTGGAAAGTTTGTTGGAGGTTGGAGGGCCATAGAAATTGAATTCATGGGATATTAAAAAAGGTCGATACACTAACAATTCTTCTCAAAGGAAGAAATGACAACTTCCATGTCAATGAATGACAATTATTCCTTACTCTTCATGGGTTCAAATGATGATGACTCCTACAAGGAACAAAAAGTTCATGAAAGTCAAGCATAAAAGACAATTTGTAGCCTATTTTACCCTGAATTACACCTAACCATATTCCATAAAGTTGTAAAATAGGCCATCACATGCCTCTTATAGGGGCTACGGCGTAATTTGGGTGAATCAATTCAAACTCCACTCGTTTTTATGATACCCGTGCTTTGGTAGAGATTTACAAGCCTCTGCATTGGACTTAGGAAACAATTATTCCTGCACAACGGAATTGGATCAAGATTTCAACTGAAGAATTGGTCCCAAATTTGAGATTGAGTGGTGTAACCCGGGTCACTAACGAGCCATATAATTAAAAATTATTTCAAACCACTTGTTATATAATCCGTGATGATAACATAAACTTGGAATACATAAAATCACCTGTGATTGTATAGTTTATAACTACCAAACAAATCCTCATAGTTATGTGTGTGCTGTGATTGAGCAGCAGACAATATGTAAAAGGTTTGGTACACCCATTGAAATTGAAGTGAACTTCTAGGTTGCTGGCATAGGGGTATGTCCATTCTTTCCAGCTGTAGCTATGTTAGCTAGTTGAGAGAAGCCCACGCAAGAACAAAATATAGTTATATTTTGTAGCTGTAGCTGTAGCTATAGTTTTGCTGGTTCAAGTAGGGTGGTCTAGTGGGTACCAGCCTTACTCCTTACCTGCAGGTTGGGAGTTCGAGTCTTGGAATCCCCATTGAGACTTGGTGGTTGGCCGCTATACTAGCCTAACTATGTCTGGTCCCGAGAGGTGTTCCAAGCACGGTCAGGGGCCTTATAATCCCACCGATGAGGGCCTATCAGAGTGGTTGCTGGACGCTCTTCCTTACCCCCCACCCCTTTATTTTAACCAGCAAAAAAAAAAATAATAGTTATATTATGAGTAGACTATTGGACAATTGTGAACCCAGCTCACGTATAGCTTTAACTGTCGAATAACCTAACCCTTGGAACATACTACAAGATTGTGGCCTTCCAACCAGAGCAATTGCGAGTCATCCTTCCATTGAAGGTGAGAAATTCCATTTTACAGTGGCAAGGGTGAGTCTTCATACATGTCTGAAAGTCCTCAATAAAGATATTTTTGCCAAAATTTTTGATAAAGTGAAGAAAGTCAGAAGACAGTCCTGTAAATCAAGAGTAAGAATTTGACTCACTAAACTCAAGAATTTATTTTATGTCAACTTTCAAATGAATTTTTGATGTAGAACAAGAATTGCGAATTTCTATATTTTTATTTTTATTATTTAGTTGGCATAAGGATTTAGTTAGGAATATTCTAGAGCAATTAATTGTCTAAACCATGTCATTATTTTAATTCATTAGATACGTACTTTATTGTTTTAGGTAAGTTTCTTAAAATTAAGGATTTGGATCCGTTTTGGAAGCTTTAAGGTTTTGGGTTTTTCTTATAAATTATCTTATGTACTACAATTCTATTGAGTTAATAATTGAATAATACAATATTTTGAGAGTTTTCTCTTCTTTCTATCTATGGATTCAGAGTGTTTTTATTTTTTACACTTAGAGACGATAATCTCTTCGTGTCTCATTGTTATCCGCTACGTCAATTTTCCCGCTTCAAAATTGAACAGTGGTATGATTTTGGTAAGAGGAAAAAGCCAAAAATGTAATATTAGTGACATCTAATTGTAATCAGTTAGGACAGGCACTACAAATTGGATAACATTGGGATGGTGCAATAGGATCTCTGTATGTGGACATACTTAATTATATCCACTGAGTGCAACTGCTGGTCCATCTATAGTTTGTTTGGATAGAAGGGACTAAATTCATCCTCTGTTTCACGAGGAATAACGGAATGGTAACTGTTTTTTTTTTTGTCCCACATGCACATTGATGCAGGGTAGCGTGAATAAAGAAACGAAATTAAATAATAAAAATTTAATTATCGTAATAATATCATATTAAAGTCTTTAAAAGTCTTATTGATTCACGTAGAATATCAAGTCAATTGAAAGAAAAGAGAATTTGTCTAACAAAGCTACATAATCAATTTACAAGACCAATACGAAACCCTAATAGTCCTAAATTACTAGAAAAACTAAGCAAATAAACAATAATACAAAAATATCCCAAACAACGGAATAAAATAAAAAAATGCCTAAAAAGTGCCCTAAACATTAATTTTTGGCATAAAAATGACGGGTTGTAGAAAATTTTGCCCTAAACATTATTTTTTGGCTTAAAAATGACGGGTTACGAAAATACACCAAACAATTTGTTTGTTGTCCTAAACATTTCTTCAATCTTGCTCAAATCGTCGAGATTTTTCTAGAATGGGGTCTTTTAAAATTTTTTGACGTTGTCACCCAAAATCAACCTAGATTAACACCCGATCAATACTGTTTTCGACAATCTCAATCTATCATATAGTCTTTTGATATACGTGCTGCATCTCACATGTACCACACAATTGGTGGCCTCTAAAAGAGACTGGAACTCAATAATGGTGAGTGCTGTTTAGTGAGCCAGACCTGTGACCTACCACACTCTCTATCCAAATTACATCTCTTTTATGGTTGATAACAGTTTGATTGGCCACCCAATTGACTTCTAATCAGCTTTTAAAGCAAAATGGTTCATGAATATAACAGTTTTTTGATCGGATTCAAATGGTTATCATCTAAAATGGTTGGTTTTATGTGTTGGGTCTAATCCAACATTCCTAGTCGTGACTTCTCCTTTCATATCAAATAATTCATGAAAAGAGAAGCTTATCCACAGGATTAATTAAAAATTGGATAAGATAATTCAAATTATGTGTACAATCTTGGATTATTATTTTTTGTACGTACTATAATATAGAATATGATCAATGGTAGGCCAACTTGATCACATAGAAGTGTATATTATCTCTAACTTAGTCCTTATACGAAATTTACTAGCATAATCTCCGATTTTTCGTTTAAAAATAGTTAATAGTACTTTTAATTCCTAAAGTATACCCGTTTTGTCAGTTTAGTCTTCATTGTATTAATTTTATTAGTTTGATCTCTAAATTTTTAATTTGTGTCACTTTGATCTCTAATCAGACAATTCGTTAAGTTTTTTTATAGAAGTGGTCACGTATCATTCTTTCAGATGGTATCACGTGATCATTCCGTCAAAGACTTAACGGTCCGTCTGTATAGGAATTATTTAAACACGAATTGAATATTTTAGGGATAAAATTAACAAAATTGATATTTTAGGGACCAAACTGATAAAACGTACATATTTTAAGAACCAAAAATACTATTAACCCGCTTAAAAATTTTATTGGAAAGTGCCTTGTGCAGTTAGAGGGTGTGCTTACTTTTGATGATAAACATGTGAAAGGGTTTGTAGAGACTTCGTCTAATTCTTTGTGAAAGCTAATTTTTGGTTCAAAAAAGCCGTTTTAATCCAATATTTTTTACTTTTATTTTTGGCTAGACGGAATACTAACTGACGGGTTCTGTAGAAGTCCCTTTTTTTTTTTTTTTTTTTGATTTATGTGTGTCATCCTTATGTATGAGTCATGTTAATCTTTTTTGTATCGTTCCAATTTTGTCGGTATACAGTTTTTTTTCCTTCATTTTCAACATTTCAGCACAACGGTTGGCTGGCTGCTTCTACATAGACATTATGGTTGATTTGCTATTGTTATTGTTTATTATCATCACTAACATCATTGCTGCCAATTGTTTCAATTTTATCATCTTAGTCTTTTTAAAATTTTAAAACGTGTGACTTTGATTTAATCGAAAAAAACGATTAAATTGATCAACGAAGGTGTTAACATGTGTTTTACGTGATATGACTTGAGGAGCGAACTAATCCCTCATGTTTATAATTTGTGTCATTTTAGTCACTTCAATTTTCAAAGAATTCTCTTCAAATGTGGCTACTTAAGATACACGTAATCATCTCCATTAGTCAACAAAAATTATTGTTTTCGGTGGGACCATAGTGACATATATTGGAAACTTGAGATACTAAAGTAATATAATTAAAAGAATGAGGACCAAAGTGAGACAAAATGCATGTTTAATAGACCATCATTATAATTTGCCTTTACAAAAAACAATAATGCAATTTGGACATAATTTGAAGGTCTAGTCAATCACAAACATTGGATTGGTTACAGTTCTTAATAAAGATTCGGGTTTACTGTCAATCAAATGATTATAAATAATTAAGTCAGTAAATTAGGTCCAAATAGTCTTGCTCTATAAAAAAAAGAGTAATGTTACATAATTCAAATGGAATCCAAAAAGTTACAATACAAAATGCATATTATCATCAATCCCAAGGAGTAGCTCAAGTGATAATAGGAAAGAGTTGTATACCTAGACATCCTGAATTCAAATCTTGGCAATCCCGTGAGGTCAAGCCATGATGGATTTATCCCTCATAAATTCCTTAATCCTGGCGTGGATGGTCTGCTTTTGACTGGACCAGGGAGAGAATTAATTGAAATCAGAGTAAGCTGACCTGAACACCCCTGATTGTTGAACAAAAAAAAATTGTATATCATCTCTTGGATGAGTGAGTCCCATCAACTTTTTAATGAGACCCACTCATTCAATACTCGTTGATATGCCCGTGAGTTGTAGTCATTTTCCATGATCTAGAAAAATGTGACAGAGAGTCAACCAGGGAGGAATTTATGGTGTGAAATCTTTCTGAATGCCCTAAACAACTATGTCTACTATAAGCACATGGAGGGGTCTCATTTTTTCTGTATATGTTAAAGAAATGGGCTGCAACAGGTAGGGGGATGATTCATTATTTAAAGCTTAGTAACCTGTTTTTTTGTTGTCTACTTAATTTGTGGGTACAAGGAACTTATATCCTCTTGGAATCTAAACATTTTAAAACAAGATCATAAGTAAGAGATTAATATAAAATGTCAACACAAGGAATAACATTACTTAATTGACATTTAGCAATGTCTAAGTTCATCATCAATTACTTCTCAATTTTATTTTTTTAGAAAAAAGTTGTTGTTCCCTCTCTTACTTTGGCAACTCCATTTATTACGTGGGATGAAGGGATTGAGCAATTAAATCTTGTATGTTTGGTGATTTGCAAACGGGTCAATTAATTTATTGTAGTTTATGTGTTACTGTTTCGTTCTTGATTATTACTGTTTTATTTTAAATTGTATGATACAAACCAGATATTTCAATAAATGATGTTGTTGTATTTGAGAAATACATCCAACAATATGCTCTCTCATCGACGTTGATACTAGTGGTATCAAACATCATTTATCCTTAAAATTTATACGTTGTGTCATTTTAATCATCATTCTCATAATTGTGTTATTTTAATCCATAAAGTGTTCTAAATTATCTAACAAAAATTATGGTTTAGAATGGTTAATTGATATAATCACATATATATCTCGTTGTTCGATACGTTTTCAATTTAAATTAGCGAATCTGGATTTGCCATTTTTGATTGGCCATGTAGAGGTAAATTGCAAAATTTTAAAAGCTCGAGTGTTGCAAATGAAAGAATAGAATTCAAAATAAGACAACACGTTAATTTTGGGAGCGATTTTTGTATTTCAACCAAAAATAAAGTTACAAATTAAAACGAGCCTCAACAGTGGATATATAAAGCGAAAAGACCTCAACAGATTAGGGTTAAACAAGAGAAATGATATACTTACTAAATATTTTTATCAAATTTTTCATCTCAAATGACGTGGCACAATCTCCATCACAGATAAGTGAGTCTCATTAATATTGAATGATAGAAATCGTGCCACGTCATTTGGGATGAGAAATTTGATAAGAATATTTGGTAAGTATAGGATTGCTTGGATTGACAATGATAAACTTGACCCTTTCTGGTATAGTTGTCCTTTCTCTTCCCATAGAAAATGTATGTGGCAAGTAATTCAAAGAAGATTCTATCCCATCAAATGCTCAAAGAAGAATACTTGTGGTATTGGAATAATCAACATTATCTCAGGAACTTTTTCTCTATACAAATTCCTAGAAAGAGAGAGATCAACCAAGGTAGTTAACTAACATTGACAGAGGGACCAAGCACATTCCCTTCTTCTTTAGGTCTACAGAATCTTTAGTACTTTTCCCTTCAAAATTCATTTCATTTCTTTCATCCGCCTGCATTTCTGGACAGTTACCACAGCCACCCATTTTTCTCTACAAAATCAGCAAAAGCAAAAAAAAAAAAAAAGAAGACATTTTTAGTTATCATATCAAAATCATCTAATACCAAACTTTTATTAAATGACCATTTTATTTAAAAGTTTACCCTATTAGAGATAATGTAATACACGTCCCATCAATCATGGGCTAGATTTTAGGCCTAACACTAGTAAACTTTTTAATTATATATTATAGAGACAGAGTGATATTCAAACGTAGAATTTCTATATTAAATCACTCAATAATTTAAGCTATTTGGTAAAGTGCAACATAACTATGATACGTTAAAAACTTTTTTTCGTAAGGTAATTATATAATTCAACCTTTTTTTTCCTTTGGAAGGTAATTATAATTCAACAACTTCTTCCCACAAAGATATACACAAAAAAGATGGTCCTACTCCTACCCAAAAACTCTCAATATTGTCATCTTTACTTGTGTGATTAATTGGTATCCTTGGGCTTTAAATTACTAAGATGTTGACAAAGATTTCCATCAAAACAACTTAACATATAGATGAAGATAAAACAATATATTTCAACACAATCTATGATGAAAGCTTTGGGGGGGGGGGGGGGGGGGGGGGGGGACAGAGAAGACAACAAACTGATCTGGGTTCATCGGATCATCACCTTGGGGCTATTGAGAGGAGAACTAGCAGTATCCTCCAAAGATTCATCATAAGTTATTTCCTTGCTTCTTGTTTTCTTGAAATTGAGTTTCTTGGGATGATTTGGTGAGCCAGCCATTGATGATGAGGTTGGAAGCACTTGATTGTTGCTGGGGATATCATTATTCCATACAACATAGGAAGCAGCATCAGAAACCAAAGAAGGGCTACAAAAAGCATCAGAACATGAGCTATGTTCTCTTTGGTTTGATAAAAAATCATCAAAGTAAGCTGTCCAACCACTCTCCTCTCTAGTGGTATCTTGTGTTCCTTTGGGGACAAGAGACTTGTTCCCAGATGAACTCAACGAGGCCTCCATGAATATATGTGTAGAAAGAAGAAAATTACAAGAGAGAGAGAGAGAGTTGATTGTTTTTGAAGACTTTGAGAGGTTTTTCAGAGAGATTTATAAGAGAAAAGGATGATGTAAAGAATGGAGAAAAAGGGTACCCATGATGTAGAATCTTGGCGGTGGGCCAGAAGGAGTTGAGGAAGTTAAAATCAGCAGTTGCAACAAGACAGAGAGAGAGAGAGAGAGAGAGAGAGAGAGAGAACGTGCAAAGAAGGAAACAAATTTGATAAAAGAGGGTATGGGTTGACCTTTGTTGTTCGAATGTGGTTGAAACTAAACATACATAGGCAGCCATTTTCTTTGTTTTCAGTTTGAACGATGCACGCAACTTTATTTGGAGATTTAATCATCGACGGAGCCCTCTTTCAATCTAATAAAATGGTTGGTGAAAAATTCAACATTCATAATTTTTTGAGGTTGCTTGAAGTTTTCCATTGATTTCAATAATATATGACAATCATGTCGGGTGAAACGGTTTTATGGCGGGTGAAATAGTTTTGTGTTAAAAAAAAATCCTTCATCTATACCTCATTTGTTTATATAAACGGACCCAACTGTCACACACGTACACGACTCGTTTATTAGACGAATTACTCGACATAACTCATGTGTCACCCACTAAATAAGAGAATTGGTTAGAGTATTTCGAGTTTACAGAAAAAATCATCAACTCGTCACACATTACAAATGTTTGACCTATTTATTATAACAATAAATCATGACTGAACAAAAAAGTAAACACAAAAAATAAACCTCAAATTACTACCAAATTCGAATGAGTTTGAGCGATGGGTGGCGTGAGATGAGGCTAAGAGACCTAGTTTTTATTTTTTATTTTTAGAATTTATAGTGCCACAATTAATGAATTAAACAGGTTGAAACGAATTTATAAATTAAACACGAAGCCGGTTTGTTTATTTCACAAGTCTGTCGAATTAACTCGTTAACCACCCGAACTCGTTAAGACTACACTCAAACTCGTTAAGACTACATCTAAACCGTTAAATTCGTGTCGGGTTCTTGTCAACTTCACGAGTCGTGACTATTGACGACATAGTGTGATGCACAAATTTGTATCTCATTATTTTTTATTACCCTTTCTCACCATATTTTCCTCTCTCCCACTCCACCATTTAAAGAGTAAAAAAATTAGACAAATAATTATACAAACTTAGGGTGATAGAAAATATTTTTTTAAAAATATTTAAATGATGAGTTATTAATTAGTGGGGGATGGTTATGCTACATGGCGAAATATAATTGGATTGAATGCATTAAAATAAATTAAAATTCTAAAAATTGAAAGAATAGGGAGGGAAATACACACATATATATATGATTCAAAAACATAATTCTTTGTTTATAAGAAAATAAATATGATTTTATGGGTCAAAAAAATAAGCAACACAAGATTCAGCGGAATGCTGGTCCAGTCTGTTTGACCAATAATTAGTTCTGACTAGTTGAGCAAAAACATGGACAAGGGAGGTCATGGGGTCCTCTTTTTATCAAGAAATTACTGCCGGAGGTAACGGCCATGGTCATTCTCATGGTCGTACCCGCCTTAAACCTATTTTTTTTTCTAAAAATTATGAGTGATCGAATTAATTTATGCGCATTTCGTAGTCTAGAATATTCATAAGAGACAAAGAGTTACTAAGATTCGAACTTAGAAAATCTTAAATTTACAGCTCATCTCTATTATTAATTGAGTTATTCCTTAAAATTATCCGCTTAGAGTTAATGGATATGAATTTAGTCTTAGGAGATTTTGGTCAATAATGAACAGGACCATCGTACTTATTATTAAATGAGTCGGCACAAACTTGCTATACACCACATGAGTCCATGACTACAACTGACACATATTTATAAACCGGCTAGATATGAATTAATTAAATTTGACAACCTTATACATGACACATAACCAATATGACAACACACATAGTGGACCGAGACCTGAATATCCTGGGTTGGGCTAACCAAGCTTAAGGTTCATGGAATGGACTATCTTTAAATTATGGCTGATAATAGAGTCGAGTCTGTCGAATTCGGTTCGTTTAGAAAACAAGTCGAGCCTGAATGAGCCATATACAAGCTAAATCTAAGACGAGCTCAAGTAACTCGGTTCGATTATTAACCCTAATTAGAATATCAAACCATTACAAACTCAGGAAACCATTTGTCCCGAGGCTTGGGTTTTTTTATTTCTTTGAAACTCATGGTCTAACTCATGGATTTCCCTGGATTTGGTTTAGCCAACTCTGTCCAAATAGCATTTTGCAGAGACCACGTAGGATAGCAGGCCCAAGGGAGCATATTTAGCATCTCTAATTCGCAATATAAAAAATATTATTTAAACTTAATTTATTGATCTAATGCATAATAACCATTGAATTCTGAAAGATAAAGCATTCTTTGTGATCCAATTCGAGAATTTCCATTGCATATTCGTCCGGTGGTAATAAAGAACACTCGGATAAAACATTCTTTCTTCCATTCTGGATTTCATATGTACATAAGTTAGACTTTTTCTAATTTCGGATCCAAATCGAGGTTTTCCTTGGATATTCGCCCGCCCACCCGCAAAAACACGTTATTTTCTTGGATGTACCTTCTATTTATCCGAGCAAAGTTCTCAACTACTCATTCAAGCTCGGTTTATGGATGTTACTACCCGCATTCATGTCTCAACCCGAGCAACATAACACCCAAGAGTTATCGGTATCGTACTAAAAGTTTCACCCAATCCAGCTACAATTTTCTCAGTAGGATCGATTTACGACTCTGTTGAAATCCTCCATTTTCAGAGTGTTCATGTGTGGAGCATTTGCAGGAGAATTAAAATTATCTTGGCACACACAAGAATTTTTCTTTTCTTTTGTCATGCTACCAGCTTGCAGAAAAACGTAAAGCCGCTAAAAACCTGTAATTTTAGGCTTTTAGCAGGCTGGCGCGCCCCTGCAATCGAACTAATTGCAGCAATGTTCATCTCCACAACTGTCAAGAAGATGGTCAGAACAACTCAGAATTCAACAATGGAAAACATTAGTACCTAAAATAATAGCATTCTTAACTCTGACCTTTTACGTTTATATTGAAATTTTACCACACAAACATGATTTCATTTTTATCGATTCATCTCCCATTCCCGCAATCATCATGGAGTAAACAATACAATAATAACCACCAAGATACGGAATAAAACGTGACAATATTTTCGTGCAAACAAATAGGTGCCACTTACATTTGATCGTACAGAATTATTATTCTAACCAACTGTGCAATTGGAAAGAATTTTATCAAAATTGACAATTCCTCAAAAACAATCTAATCTTAAGCATCCAACAGCAAAATTGGGGTAAAAAAAACTTTAGAAATCGATGACAAAGAACAAACACAAGTGCTGAGCCGCTTAATGCTGAGTTGAAAGCTTTCAAGCCTTCTTTTTCCTAATCAGTGCAGGTCTAGTGCCAATTGCAGGAGTATTCCCAGAACGTGGTAGCAGACCACGCAAAATAGCTAAAACAGATAAACCCAGGAAAGGGTAGTACACCATCAACAGTTTATCTGGTGCTTTACCGGACCCCTTCAATTCTGATAGGATGGCAACCTGAAATGAATGTAACTAATTAGAAAAAGGCAAAGAGTAAATCAAATTTATATTCCAATTTTTGCAGCAATTATCTGTTTATCCCTTTCATTCTAGTTTTTTTTTTTATCTCCAGCAACTAACAAAAGCATAAAACTTGGAGCGGAATTCAAAATATCAAGAAGGAAAGTGAAGCAAGGAAGAGTTTGGCTATCCCCATAGGTGGAAAAGTTCAGTACCTCCATTGGTGCTTGGTCATATTTCTGATGAGAAACACTACATTGTGTATTTTGAACAAGCTGAACCCTTAGTAAGACTCATGGCTGGTTTCATAGGTGAAAACCATCAAAGTACTCTCATAATTTTGCGAATATCAGCATATCTTTGTAACATTACACTAAGTTGTTTGAAGTTACCAAGTCATCAACAAATGTACCAACTTTGTGCCATTTGCAGGCATGACAGGCGCACAATCCATTGCGGAACTAGAAGGGGTTGAAGCATTCAGTGCATATGCAGTTTTAACAATCAGATATATATACTTGTACAACAATTTGCCTGTATATACTTAACAAACAAATAAAAACAAGAGCTGTTCTATCACGAGCTTAAACTCGTGGTAATTACAGCAGAGCTCTCCATAAATTTGACAAATTCAAATATGATAAACATTATACACATTATATAATTATGTTTCACTACATCATTATGTTTCGCAACAAGACCATCCTTTGCCATAGAAATACCGGCAAAACAACTCAAAAGATAAAGAGGTATCATTAATTACTTAATTTCTTCATGCTTGTTCCAAGTTCGGAGTGCCGTTTGTACAAATAAGAATGCCCTTCGTTACATGATTTCTTCTTCATAGAGATAGATATAGGAAATCCCCTTCGTTACATGATTTCTTCTTCATATAGATAGATATAAGATCTATGGGGCTTTTACTTAAAAGTACATTTTGTGCTACAACCCTTCCTATTTGATAGAAAAGAATCTCATGATCCTGAACCGATCTTTAGATCAAAACTTCCAGATTAAGTCAAATTTGTTGGTCAAGGCTGACATAACATATTAGTAAAAAATGGTTGAAGGAAAAAGAAGCTAACAATGGTCAAATGAAGTACCGAACATACATGAGAACTATTATAAACCTAATGGGGAGCCATTGAGTTTTCTGAAAACCTAAGGGGGCATAGGAAATTTCTAAAGACTTGAGACTTGAGAGGGGCCATGGGCCACAATGTGGCTCTGTCCCTAGGTGTGGTCTCTCTATTTTGGGTGCAAGTATCCTAAAGCTTTTTTTGATCAAGCTTGAAGCTTTTTTACCTTTCCCCATCCCAATTTTTCTTTAGATCATATATAAACAATTGTGAATACACTCTTACAGAAAATAAATGGAGATCAAACGACTGAACCAGTAAGAAAATTTATAAATATATAAACGATACAATAGTGCATTAATGTCATAGTGCTATGTTGTTCCCTATCATAGCTTTCACCTGCCAAAACAGAAAAAGCACAAAAACACCAGTGCTATACATCACCTGTTTAGCATCAAAATTTACAATGGCAAGATGAATTTTTGTAGAGATCAGTCTAACAATAAGCCTTGACTGATGGAAGGAACGCGTTAAATCAAAGCTCTTAAACTCGAGTCTCATACCTCGAGTGGACCTCACCCGGATCCCATAATCCAAGCTAGGTCCCACCCAGGATCCTAACAATCTATTTATGTAGTAATACAATGTAGTCCCAAAAAGAATGGTGGCACATATCACTTTTCAGAGAAAAAGGAAATAGATTTTATTAACAAGTCCTAATGACATTCTTGAAATTAACCCAATTTCCATAACAATACGAACTCAAAAAGAAATTGCTACATATATTCAGGCAATTGAATGTCCTAATTCACGGATCTCAATAAACCCACGCAAACCCAGATTCAAATTAACACCAATTTTCAGCTTATAATCAGACAGGCCATCGTGCTAAGAAAAGGGAAAAAGAAGATTGAAGAGAAATAATTAATATAGAGAAGAAATTAAAGGAAGAGATATATAGAAATCACCATGGAAGTGGAAATGGAAACGCCATAGATCAAGCAGGTGGTTCTAAGCCAAGACTTTCCGGCGACAATGCCGTAGAGATTGGCGATGGAAAGAGGCCACAAGAAGAGAAGCTCGAGCCAGACAAGGCCGACGAAGAAGTTGGGCTTCTCAGAGATCAAGTAATCGCCGTACTCGCGGCTGTACCAAGCGTTGAGGTCGACGAGATAATCCGGGTAGAGGTCTCGAGGGAGGCAACTCTGGGCGTCAAAGAGTGGAGCTACCACAGCTATGAGCAAGAAGAAGAAGAAGAGTATTACGTCTACGAGCTTGATCACAGCACCCATTTCTCTCTCTCTCTTCTGTTGTTCTTGATGTGATGATGGATCTGTGTTTCGGGTTGTTTGACTGTGAAAAGGGTAATCTTGCCAGGGGTGGGCTCCTCTGCTTTTCCGGAGGAATAGCAGATTTTGCTGGTATGCACTTCTGCCAAACGACGTGGTTTTATCACTTTTTTGGCCCCAAAAATCAACAACTATATAATAAAGTATGAGGGAGTTTGAATCCTAAAAATAAAAAATAAATGACTTTTTATTTTGAGTTAACTACCTATTTAGCCCTTAAAACTATATGATTTAAGTCAATTAAGTCCCTGAACTTTGGTTTGTGTCAATTTAGCCCCTCAACTTGTCAATTTATGTCAATCAAGCCCTTCCATCTAATTCAGCCGTTTACTGTGACGGACAAACGCACGCATGACTCACGTGAGGCAAGGTCCAGGGGTAATTAAGGCAATAGCAACTATTCGTCTCTTCCTGGCTCAACTGTTCGTCTCTTCCTAGCTCAACTGTTCGTCTCTTCCATGTTCAAAAAAAAGAAAAACCCATCAAATTTCCTCAGATTTCATCCATTGTTCACAAACTCTACCTTAATCAACTGTTTCTTTGTGCTTGTGGCTTACCAGAACGATGTCTTGGGTGTTGCGACCTGTAGATCAATTTTTGGATCCAGATAAAATATATTGTAAGTCATGATTCTAAGTTTTTATAAGTGTTTGAGAAGACGAATATTATATTATTTGATTTTTGGGATTCAATTTTGTATTGGTGTTGAAAGATCTACCTTTTGTCTTTTTGTCTTGTATTATCTGTTGATGTAAGTGGTCCCAGAAGTTTGATTATTTGTGCTTTAGAATATTAGAATATATTTTTGTGTGTGGTCCCAATAACAGAGGTCCCAATAAAGTGTTGTAATCCATTTGTTTATGTGATTTTTATTGTAATTTTGCATGGTTTCAGCCATATACTCTACTTTATTCAGCATTAAAGTACACTATGGGGGTAAGTTCATAAGCATTCCATATAAGAAATATGTGGGTGGTTCTACTGTGTACATTGACTGGGTTGATGCAGAAAAAATTTTGATTCCAGAGATTCATTGCATGGCCAAAGAGATTGGGTGTGCTGATGTAATGGCATGTTGGTATAGAGTTCCTGCAATGGACATCATTAGTGGGTTGAGGGTTTTGGAATATGATAGAGACATTCTTTCAATGGTGGAATGAATACCAACATATAGAGTGATTGAGGTATACTTAAACCATGAGGCAACGGTATATGAAATGCAAGACCAAGTGCAGTCAAGCACTAGTGATAGTAATTTTGATCCTGATAATGCTTCAACAAGCTCTGCTAGTAGTTCAGAATCTGCAAATAACACTGATAATGAATTGAATGAAGATGAGGTGTTGATTGATACGATTGTTGATAATGCACCCAAGTGGAGTGGTATGAGATCTAACCAGAAGAATGTAGGGGTTGATGATTATAATGTTGTTTCAGAGTATGAACTTTCTGATGACATCAGGAGTCTTCAAACCTCATCTGATGAAGAAAATCATCATCATCATAAAGGGAGGCATCCTGTTTTTAATCCAGATAAGCACATGAACAATCCACAGTTTGCAATTGGTATGTTATTTGCCACAGCTGAACACTTCAGAGATGCTGGAAAGGAGTATTCGATATTGAATAGGAAGGAAATCAACTTTGTGAAGAATGAGAAATGGAGAGTCAGAGCCAAGTGCAAGCCACCATGTAACTGGATGGTGTTTGCATCTAAGATGCAAGGTGAAAGCACATTGCAAGTGAAGAGTTTGATTGATCAACAGCTGCTGTCAATCTCAGTCCATCAGCACCACCCAACTGAAACAGAGCTGCAGTGGACCTTTTTTTGTTATCTTTTGAATGGTTGATGTATTCAACCTTTATTTTGTTACCTTTTGAATGTATTCAACCTTTGTTTTGTTACCTTTTGAATGTATTCAACCTTTGTTTTGTTACCTTTTGAATGGTTGATGTATTCAACCTTTTGAATGTATTCAACCTTTGTTTTGTTACCTTTTGAATGGTTTTTGATAGTTGATGTATTCAAACTTTTTTTGTGAATGGTTGCTGGAATTACTGTTAAGATATGAAATGTGTTTTTTTAATACTATGGAATCAGTAGAAAAAGACTTATAATTCAGTACCAAAAGACATTTTCATTCATTAGAAAAAAAAAATTACATTCAGTACAACATTAAACATGATGATCAGATTGCAAGGATCATCAATTACAACTACAAACATCCTTCTTCGATTCCTCTGCATCTGTGTTTAGCAGCAGCCAAATTAGGAGACAGCAAACTCCTAATGCTATCCATAGCATTTTCTCCCTTGCCTTAACTTTCTCCTGTTGAGCCTCTATAGTATTCAATCTTCGAAGAATTCCTGGAATCACTTGTCGTGCACGCATGCACATTGGCGGGTCTTGCCAAATGAAAAACCCGCACCCACCATTCTGCATCATTAAAGTATGCAAACAATAAGCATTAAGGGAAGGGAAGAAAAAAAGGAATTCTCCATACAAGCTAGATACCTACACCCATGTTTGGACATGTCAAAAACCTTCTTCCGGGATTCTGATCTGTCCAAGAGGTTTTCTTTACAGCCCTCTTTCCGCAATTACAAAACACATCCATAAATCTGAAACTATATAGGTTCTCCTTCTTCCCCTCTTTTTCTTGCTGAATGTTGCTCTGTTTCTGCAAAACCCAGCACAACACACACATAGCTCTTTATGCTTTGTAAAGGAGGGAAGCTGTGGAAGATTTGGCGCCAAAATGTTGCTATTGCCTTAAGTACCCCTGGACCTTGTCTCACCTAAGTCATGCGTGCGTTTGTCCATCACAATAAACGGCTGAATTGGATGGAAGGGCTTGATTTACATAAATTGACAAGTTGAGGGGCTAAATTGACACAAACCAAAGTTCAGGGACTTAATTAACTTAAATCATATAATTTAAGGGCTAAATAAGTAGTTAACTCTTTTATTTTTTACGGTTTAAATTTATCCAGACATTAGCTCCTGAAATTTTTTTCCTGCTTAAATTTCTCTCTCATACACTCTCTTTAGTCACACATAAATTAAAATTTAAATCTATCTCTATGAAAGACATTACTCTTTCTATCTCACATGGACAGCATTACTCTTTCTCTCTCGCTGAAGACATTACTTTTTCTCTCTCACACAGCCGATGGGTGGATCTGAGCTCCAGTAACATGCGCCACACACACCATTTTCTCCTCTCTGTCCCTATCTTCTCTCTTCGTTTTTCACACACGGATTTTTGGTTACTACATTTAAAATTAGGTGGGGCTATTCCCACCTCACAAATCTCCATTCCTACTCCATTTAATTTTTCATTATTAAACTACTAAGTCCACTCCATACTACATGTACTCCTTTAATAGTTAAGCTTACTCATTCTATTTACACATCTTTAATGAAAAAAGTCATGTAAGAAAAAAATAATGAAATAAAATAATTAGTTTGAATGTATAAATATATTTATGAAACAAGAAAAAAAAAAGAATGAAACAAGAAAAAAAAAAAAAGTAGACCGAAACAAGAAAAAAAAAAAGAACAAAATAAGGAAAAAACAGAAAGAAATAAGCAAACTGAAACAAGAAGGAAAAAAAAAATCAAACAAAGATTAAACGAATAAGCAAAACTACAAGCCGCAAAATCGAATATGAAAAAAAAAAAGCATCAAACATAGGCACAAAATCCAACAAGAAAAAAAAATAAGCATAGATGTAAAACCTTAACAAGATAAAAAAGAACAAATAATATGAAAACATACATATATATATACACACATATAAATTTTAAATAAAAAATTATTAAACTTGGTAAAAAATATCAAAACATACCGAAAATAATGAAAATTAATATAACAAATATGAAATCAAACATAGAATTAAATTGAGAAGTAATATTAAATTGTATCTCACTGACAAAATTTATATTGAAAAAATATTTTTGTGAGTGCGTAAGATGAGATAGATAATAAAATTATAATTATGACAAAATATAAAGTGAGTTTACTTATTAAAAGGGGTGTATGCAGCATTGGATGCGCTTAGTTTCTAATGAGGTGGGTATAGAAAGGGTGAGTTTAGTAGTTTAATAATGAGAAATTAAATGGAATAAAAATAAAGATTTGTGGGGTAAAAATAACCTCACCCTTTAAAATTATGCTGTCATTTTTGTGTACATACATTGTTTGAAGGTGTATGCAATTTGTCCAATTTTTTTTTTTTTGGGTACAGCATTGATCGGTACCTAGACTTATGTTCTTTACTATTGATATGAAACAGTTTTGCAGCATAAATGAAAACCTAAAACACAACTTTATACCATAGACATATACTTCTCATTCTCTCAAATTCATTCAATGGTTCACCTACAATCTATACGGGTGGAACTTATTATTTATAAGTTGCCCCCTCGATACACGATACATGACTAATATTGCATAAAATTAAGTGAAAATAACAGTCTTACATATTAGGAGTTCAATTTTATTACGAGACGATATTACATTTTCGTCGACAAAAGGAACATAAACTCATAGCCATTGAAAAATGCTGAATTAAAAACTTTCAAGCCCTCTTTTTCGCAACCAGTGCAGGTTTTTCGCCGCCGATTGCCGGAGTAGTCACCGAATCTGGTAGCAGACCACGGAAAATAGCTAAAACAGCTAAACCAAGAAATGGGTAGTACGAAATCAACAGTATATCTGGTGCTCTACCGGACCCTATCAGTTCAGCTAAGATGGCAACCTGAAACAAGTATAATCAAATTATAAAAAACGCAAAAAGTAAATTAATTTTGTACTAGGGTTGATAATCTAGAGCCGATCCTATCGAGTTTGTTTTTTTAAATGAGTCTAAAAAATTATTTAAGCTTAACTCGTTTAAAAAATGAGCCGAACCCAAGCTAAGCCCAAAATAAGCCGAACCCGAACTAAATTCGAATAACTCAATTATTTTATACATAAATGAGCCGAGCATTTTAGGTTTTTTTTCTAAATGAGTTTAAAAAATTGTTCAAGTTCGGCTCGTTTAGAACACAAGCTGAGCCTGAATCGAGTTATATCCAAGTCGAGTCTGAGCTAAACCCTGAGAAGTTCGGCTCAATTATTAGTCCTAATTTGTACCTAGGATCAAAATTTCTTTGCATAATTTTAATGAACTTAAAAATAAAAATGTTACGAAACAATTTAAACTTTTAAAATAAATAATATTTATTCTGATATCCAAACTTAAATATTCTGAATTCAAATCCCATCAGAGTGTTTCCTTTATTAAGAAAAAAAACAATTATGTAGATGGACCTCCTAAAGAAGGGGCCACACGCGAGGAGGAGCATTAGACATAAGACACCCCTACCTAACAACTTAAGTTTTTAATGAGAGGAACAACGATAATTTTTAGAAATTTATTTCGAAACATTGATTAACAATGTAACAAAATTTGTTGTAAAAATATATCAAAATATTTTAAAATATAAAATTTTGGATATTCAATTATTGGATGTTTCACAAGTAATTATTACTCCGAGCTCTCTATCAATTTAATAAATGAATAATTTTATGTGCATCAAAATTAATTACAGTAATTGGATCACTAATGAAACTTACTGATCCAACGGCTGCAAGTGATTGGATGTATATTTTTGGTGAACGTAGCATTGCTGTTAATAAATATGTCAAACATGATAAACAGGTCACACCCTATACTATGGAGAAGAAAAGGAAAAGATATATAGAAATCACCATGCTAGTAGAAATGCAAACGCCAAAGATCAAGCTGGTGGTCCTAAACCAAGACTTTCCGGTCACAACGCCGTAGAGATTTGCGAAGGAAAGAGGCCACACGAAGAACAACTCGAGCCAGATAAGGCCGACGAAGAAGTTGGGTTTCTCAGAGAACAAGTAATCGCCAAATTCGCGGCTGTACCAGCCATGGAGGTCGACGAGGAAGTCCGGGTAGAGATCTCGAGGGAGGCAATTCTGGACGTCGATGAGTGGAGCTACCACAGCTATAACCAAGAAGTAGAGGAAGAGTAGTGTGTCTATCAGCTTCATCACAGCACCCATCTCTCTCTCTCTCTCTCGTTTTGGTATTTCTGCCTCTGGATTCTGGTGTTCTTGATGTGATGATGGATCTGTGTATCTTGTTGTTTGGTAGTGAAAAAGGATCTGAAACATGTATATACAAGTATAGTTTATAAATACACATTTACCCATGTACTTTTCAAAATTACACAGATTTCCCCAACTTTTTGTCTGATAGTGAAAAGGGTATCTTTGAGTTCTAAAGCACGAATAGCCCACCTACAATCACTTATCATTTTATCTTCAATTACATTCAACTAATTACTGATTTTCACACATTTTAATTCTAAAAAACTTAATTATATAATTATATGTTAGTTATGAATAACAAAATATAATATATATAATAGTTTTAATAATTTATATTTTTGTACCACACACGTTTAGGTTAATTACATTTTTTTCTCAAAATATTTTTTTTATCGCGACCTAATGTTCATTAGCCTAGCCATGTTGTTGCATCTTAAATTTGTATTAATAGAATTAATAGCACAAATATTTTAACATAATGAGTTAAAATTGACGTAAAAAATTTTAAATTCTCACTCAGAGTATTTCTAACATGCTTTCTATTCTCACTTAATTTTCTATTTTAGAGAGTTTATGCTCTCCGGTTTAAATAATATATATTTTTAACAACTAAAAAACATCTTCTATAAAAGTTAAAATATTGAGATATTTTTTAACAATTTCAATAGGAATCTTTATCCTAGGACAAAAATAGATTCTATAGTGAAAGCATTTAATACAAAAATATATATGTCACATTTTCATTCATTAATGACAAAGTAAAGACTAAGCTCGACTCTCCAAATGTAGAGTAGTTGACCATTTCAAGTCATACTTCGCAATCAAGCTTAAAAAAGACTAAGCAAGTGTTGTCCTAATAAAATGACGGATAGTATAGTAAAATATTCATTCCTTATTGTCACTGCCTGCTTAAGACTAAAAGCAAGTAGTGAGACTTCTATTTCGCCCTAGTAAGAACCTCTAAAGCTATGTTTGGTGTAATAATCAATATAAAGGTTCAGTTTTATTGGAAAGTTATTAAATTTTGTTATTATAGGAGATGAAATTATAGTTGACCCGATCAAAACAAAAGCCATCATTGAAATGAAACCACTAACTGACTAACTAACCTCCACGAGAACTCAAACGGTTACAAGGGACGTTTGGCCTACATCAGAAGATTCATCTCAAATTTATTAGGAATGTGTCAATCTAAAATGGAGAATTGAGTGACTCTCTGAATCTGATTAGTCGGATATGGATTTGATTTTTTTACCGATAATCTGAACTCAAATCTGATATCTTATATTTCACTGATTCGGAATTGGATATACTTATATCCGATCCGATTATGATCTAAATTGAATTATTCATATATTTCTATATAAATATTAAAGAAATTAAGTGATTATTTAAAAAAAATTAGATGAAATTTAGGAATAATTTATTAAAATTTAATTAATTAAGTTATTCGAATGAGATCTTATTTCGGATGGTAATCAGATTTGGATATAGACTACGAAAATAAAATCCGTCGTATTATCGGATCGGACTTTAAAATCGAATTCGAATCAATAAAAAAACTGATTCAAACCTGATGCATTAACAGACCTATTGAAAATGCTCTAAAAACCTAAAGACTTTTATTTAGACTAGTTAAATTAGAGAGCACGTTTTTTTTTCCTGCTAATAGAGAGCACAATTTGACTCTATATTTAGAGAGACAATTCCACTCTCTATTTTATCATTAATTAATGAAAATAAGTCATTAAATACTTTAACTATAAAGACTATTCTTGCATTAGAATAAAAAATCCTATTGAAGTTGTTGAAAAAAATTCATTCCGCTTTTAAACTTTTTATCACAAATGCCCTCAATTAAAAAAAAATGGAGAAACTATTGGAGATACTCCTTTACATTTTCATATTGAAAACCCGTCCAAACCCGATAAACAAACATGTCCTTGGAGTTCAAATTTACCACAAACGATATTACATTTTCATACTGGAAACTCCCTAGAAATCACAACAAAAGAAACCCATACTCATAGCCATTGAAAGCTTAGTTGAAAATTTTCAAGCCTTCTTTTTCGCAACCAGTTCATTTCTTTCGCCGCCGATTGCCGGAGTAGTCACCGAATGTGGTAACAGACCTCGCAAAATAGCTAGAACAGCTAAACCCAAGAAAGGGTAGTATGTCATCAACAGTTTATCTGGTGCTCTACCGGACCCATTCAGTTCTGCTAGGATGGCGAACTGAAACAAGTATAATCCATTATAAAAAGAAGGCAAAGAGAGAAATTAACTTTGTACCAAAGATGGAAATTTTGTTTCGTTGCATAATTTCATCAGCTTAAAAATAAAATTTTAGAAATAGAAATGTCTTGAAAATATGTTTGAAACATTTCAAAAGTTGTATAAAAGCAAAAAAAAAATGATATGTAGGTAGTTATTCATTTCGGTTTTGTTTGATAGGTAATTCTTACTCCGAGCTTAAATTTGGTACCGTACCTATGTATTAGGCCTGTCAACGGATCACGTTTGGATCAGATTCTAAATGATCCAAATCCAAATTCAAAAGTTCGATCCAAATCCAACAAATTTTATTTTCTTAGTTCATATCCGAATCCGTTAATAATTCAAAAATCTTATATAATCCAAATAACTTAATTAACTAAATTTCAACAAATTATACCTAAATTTCATTAAATAATCATACAATTTCTTTAAATATTTATATAAAAATATATAAATAATTCAGATTGAATCATAATCGAATCGGATATAGGTATATTCAAATCCAAATTCGTGAAATATAATATATCGGATTCGAATTCTAGTCCGGATTATCGGTAAAAAAATATTAATTCATATCCGTCTAATCGGATTCAGATTAAAATCCGAATCTAATCTATTAACAAAATCCGATCTATTAACAGGCCTACTATGTGTAAGTTTTGTATTTTTTTTTACAAAATTTGAGGGTTATTTACAAATTTTAGGATACTTGGGATCAACTCTAAAATTATTTGCAACGATCCTAACAATTTTATAATTAATCCAAAGTACCCAAATAAGAAGTTACCATTGTAACATGACCTCAAAAATTTTAACTTGGACTCTAAAAATTATAATATGACCTAATTTTTTTTTTAAACTCATTTAAAAGATAGAGCTCGGCAGACAAGGGTTGAAGTTGGCTGAGCTCCTTTAACAGCCCTAGTGAAAAGTAATTTGAAACATGAATATAGGAGTATATTTTATAAATACAAATGAACCCATGTACTTTCTAAAATTACTCATATTTCCCTCTCTTTTTGTTTGATAGTGAAAAGGCCTAGAGGGGGAATCTCTGAGATCTGAAACATGAATATACGGTTTTAGTTTGGAAAAGACACATGTACCCATGCACTTTCTAAAATTAAATATAATTCACCTCTCAACTACTTCTACAGTTGGGGGAGAGTCTACTACAGCATGGTCAAATAGCAGTACCGTACCCAAAAAAAATGTGGCTGTAAATTTTTTGGCATTTAATATTACTCAAATGTGTGACTGTAAATTTTTTGTCATTAAATATTACTCACTAAATGTGATAATTTTATTTATAAATGTGATAACATTACATTAAAAGGTTGTAACTCACCTCAAGAGATTGTAATTTCAGCCGCTGTTTTTTTGTGGTACTTTTACTTTTATTACTTGTAACCTAACCTTAAATAGTTATAACTTCATATCCAAATATAATAATGTTACCATAAATAGTTATAACTTTACTTTCAAAGATAATAATTTTTACTTTTAATTATTATAATCTTACCTAAAGAGTTTGTATCTCACCTTTAAAGGTGATAACTTTATCTCAAGAGTAATAATTTTGTCTTTGCAAGTAGTAACATTACATTTAATAGTCATGATCGATCATGATTAATTAAGATCGATCTCAATGCCAATTTTTTTTTTTTTGCTATTCCACTCAATTAGGATCGATCATGACTATATGAGGTCGATCTTAATGCATTTGATAGTCCAAAAATTGGGACCAAACTAAATTTCTAGTGGTTCCAATTAAATAGGATTGATCACGACTAGCCGAACTTTTTTTTTTTTTTTTGAACTGGTCCTGATCCTATATTTAGTTACATTAAATTGACGTGTAATTTCATAAAATTAATTAACATTTTATGAATTAATGTTAATTTTATGAATTTTAAATTAATATTAATTTTATGAATTTTAAATTTATAATTTTGAATGTTAATTTAATACAATTGAATGTCAATTTAATGTTATTTTTGATGAATTGAGTGTTAGTTGGATAAAATTAAAAATTAATTTCATAAAATTACATGTCAATTTAATGTAACTAAATATAGGATCGGGACCAGTTCAGGAAAAAAAAAAGTTTAATCTCATATAGTCATGATTGACCTAATTGAGTGGAATCGCAAAAAAAAAAAAAAAAAAAAATTGGCATTGGGATCTATCTTAATTAATCATGATCGATCATGACTATTAAATGTAATGTTACTACTTGTAAAGACAAAATTATTACTCTTGAAATAAAATTATCACCTTTAAAAGTGAGGTACAAACTCTTTAAGTAAGGTTACAACAATTAAAAGTAAAATTACTATCTTTGAAAGTGAGGTTATAACTATTTATGATAAAATTACTATATTTGGATATGAAGTTATAACTATTTAAGGTTAGGTTACAAGTAATAAAGGTAAAAGTACCACAAAAAAACAACGAGTGAGGTTACAATCTCTTGAGGTGAGTTACAACCCTTTAAAGTAATATTATTATATTTATAGGCAAAATTATCACCTTTAGTGAGTAATATTTAATGACAAAAAATTTACAGCCACACATTTGAATAATATTAAATGCCAAAAAATTTATAGCCACACTTTTTTTTGGGTACGGTACTGCTATTTGACCAGGCGGTACCATAGACTCCCACCTAGAGTTGTAAATGAGGTCAATGGAATCTACCCATATGCCAATTATTTTAATTGATACCATCTTGAAAGGAGGAAATAATGCAAAGATGATGACAATGCTATTTGTCTTAATGTGGTGGTTGATCTGTGTTTCGCTATTGTTTGATAGTGAATCAGGATCTCTTGACCAAAAAAAAAAATCAGGATCTGAAATATGAATAAAAGTGGAATCAACGATACCATTATAATAGTGCTAATAATGTGATTATGGTAGTATTACATCATTTCTATTTTTAGTTCAAATTCTTTTTTGAAAAATTACACCCAGACCTCTTAAGTTTGTTACTTAATCATTCAGACCTCTTGACATTTGAAATATTACACACAGACTCTTGAGATTTGTACGCGCGTAATACTTAGACTCTTGCCGTCAAATGTCCGTTAGTATATCCATTAGTAAATTACACCTAGACCCCCTGAAGATTATATTCAAGTTTAAATGTTATACTTAGACAAAAAATATTTCAATCAAAGATAGAATATCAAATATTTTAAATTTTACTATCAAAATTCATGTTCTATTATGACATTTATTGAAATAAAATTAAAAATAAAAATCTAATTTTTTTCTTAGAAAATCTTAATTAGTATACAATTATACTATCTATTGAAATTTAATTTGGTCGTTTAAATGACCAAATTAAACTACCAAATTATCCCATAAAGTTAGAATATATTGTGTCCATTACAGTTTGACCCCTTGTTTGATTTTTTAATTTTATTCTAATAGATAGTATAATTGTATACTAATTAGGATTTTTTAAGAAAAATTAGATTTTTATTTTTGATTTTATTTCAATAAATGACATAACAGAACATGAATTTTAATTGTAAAATTCATGTTCTATTATGAATGACTTAGACCATTTATTTGACTTTTTTTTTGTTTTATTCCAATAGATAATATAATTGTATATTAATTACGATTTTTGAAAGAAAAAATTGGCTTTTTATTTTTGATTTTATTTCAATAAATGATACAATATAACATGAATTTTGATTTTAAAATTTAAAATATTTGATATTCTATCTTTGATTGGAGTATTTTTTGTCTAAGTATAACATTTTAAACTTGAGTAGTCTAAGTATTATATGTCTATAAACTTCAGAGGGTCTGAGTGTAATTATTAATGGATATACTAACGGATATTTGATGGCAGGAGACTAAGTATTATGCGTGTACAAACCTTAAATGATTTGTGCATAATATTTCAAATATTCTGGGGTCTGAGTGATTAAATAACATAACTCAAGGAGTCTGGATGTAATTCTCCCAAACTAATTAAATGTGATGTTCGAGTCAAAAAAAGCTTACAGGTTTAGAATTTTAAGAGGGTGAAGGAAGGTATAACATGAAAATTGAAAAATTCTAAGGTTTTGAAAATTACATGGCGGCATAAGAGTGGAGTAGTTGAGTTCCACAATAATGTAAAAAAATCAAACCTAGTTGTGATAGAGATGGATATGTTCGTATAAAATGTAAAAAAACTCAAACTTTTTTTTAAAATTTTAAACCTCAAGAGGATGTCAATCATGTTGTGTCGTGTGATTCGCGTGTCGTGTATTTTCATGTCGTATCAATATTATTCGTGTCAAGGCCCACAAAAAAAAGTCTATTTAGTATGTTATGAGTATTAAATATTAGTTTAGACTATTTATCATATGTATTTAATAATCGTGCCAATTTTATAATTATGCGTGTTGGGTTCGTATCAATAGATCATAATTGACACTCCTATGAGTACCCAATTTATTTTTAAAAAATATAAAGCAGGGGAATTGTTTGCCTTACAAACTCAAATAAATAAAATAAGATCAAAGCTCGTTATTAGTATGGAAATTGAAATTTCCAAGCTTTGGAACATTTAGGTCCTCCATTCTCGAAAACTTTATGTGATTTTAGGTGTCATGCCCTTAAAGAGTAATACTATATAATTCAAATGGAATTTAAAAAATTGTAACTCAAATGCATATTATCTTTTGGATGAATTAGTTCTATTAATTTTTTTAATGGGACTCATGCATCAAACACTCATCCAATAAATAATATGTATTTTTTTTTTTTGTTCAGGAATAAATGATATATATTTGAGTGACAATTTTTGGGTTCTATTTGAATTGTGTAGTATTTTCTGTCCTTAAAGTATTATAAGACTTGGGGGTAGCAAGGGTTCTTTATCAAGGATCCGGAACGTACTTTTTTAACCAAAGTTTTGGCCTCAATAATACTATTTTCTTGGTTAACTAAAAAGTCTAAGGGCTGAATGAGCTTATAGGGGGGTGAAGAGTTCCCTTCAAAATATTGGAGATTGCACTCAATTAATCCTCATCTAGTTACAATTGGTAATGAATTGCAAACTTTCATATATCTCTGAAAAATTCCTCCCCCTAAAAAACTGAAACTCCTTGATTGGGGGCATAGGAAAGGAAAGGAAAGTTTTGGGCATTATAATAGATTTCTAATAGCAATTTGTTCCATTGGATCAATTCTTAAAAAGTTATAAAACAATCTAACAAGCGAAAAACTCAAGATAACTTTATAAATTTGCAAGATTCAAACTTCATTGTCCCCTGTTATATAGATTTTTCGTTCATGAGAAAAAAGGGCAATTTACACACCTTTCATTAATGAGCATCAATAGGATTATTATAAATTCTATATGATTTACGATTACTTTAAAATACGTTGTATGTTACAACATGATAACATTGTTCAAATATCATCCCTTACAGAATCATTGTCATCAATATGAACGAACCATTTCTCGATTTGTGCGTGTTTCTCATCAGTACTATATATCCTTCCCCATTTCTGTGAACATTTTGTACTTCAACAGAGATTGTGGAATAAGTTCTTATATCCTCATGATACAAACATTCTGTTTTAGAACACAGAAACTAATGATCTCCTAGCACATGAGGTTGGTGGATCATATAAATTTCAATGGAAGTAGCATTGGGAAAAAAGAAAAAAAGAAAACAAAAACTAGCTCAAAAGCAAGTTTTCCTCAGGTTGGTGAATCAGGCTGCACCTCTGAGCTATGACTAGCTTGCGCTTTCGTATCGCTACTCTTATGCTTAAACATCTCCTTTACCTCAGTTTCTTTCTTGTCAACAAACTCAATCAATTTCTTGAAGCTACTCGTGTGGGTGTTAGGTCCACTCGGCCTTGCCAGTTCAGGATCCTCAATCTCCGGTTCCTCGCCCTCTGGGCTATATCTTTGGTACTGCCAGGCCACCCTACAGAAGAAAATGGTAAGAGAAAGGACGCAAACAGTTCCGCAGATAAGGAATAGACCCCAGAAGCTCTTGAGAGAGAGCTGGTTTTCATCCACTACATTGACCTGCACGGAGCACGCCTTGTGAGAGAGCCATTTATCATGGATTTTTTGGAGAACACTATTCTCTGAGAGTTGGAGGAGAGCAGTTGACAAGTCGACTGCCAGAGGAGAGTCCCTCTGGAAAGCCTGAAAACAAATCACTTAGCATCAGAATCATATTGAACCTTGCTGTAAATGTATCAATAGTTTGCACAACACAATAAGGATATATTATAATTACATATGTTCCATCTCTCTCTCTCTCTCTCTCTCCGTGTCTCTCTCTCTCTCTATCTCAGTGCAGCACACACACAGAATCCCACAACCAACTATAAGCAGAGTCATTTTCAGTTATAGTTGCATGCTTGCAGTAGGATTATTGTGAGAAATTACTTACAAATCCCCAGCCACTCTTGGTGAACTCCTGTCCCACAATCTTGAATACACAATTGGTATTAGACAAGAAGAGCTCAATATAAGGAAGCTCATCAACAATGGCAGCCACTCCATCACCTTTTGGACCTTGCTTAAGGGCATTAAAACATTCGTCCTGGTCTTTCAATATCCGAAGCCTTGACTCTGCAATGTTGAGCTCTTCAATCAGATAGTTATAAGCATATGATCCATCCAGAACTCCAATTGGATCGGTGCTTGAGATCAAGCTGTCAATCCCTTGAATACGCGAACTCAACTGCTGCACTGTGAGGATTGATGTCAAACTAGCTGTATAGCTTGAATTGATAATTAGAACTACAAAGAGCCATAAGATCAGCACAAATCGTCCCAGAGTGCTCACAGTGTTCTCTCCTGCATTGAGTCCGATCAAGAAAGAGTTTTAGGAGTTGTCAAGCATGGATCTTCTACATCAGAAGAAAATTTGCAAGAAAATCGAAGAAGAAAGTTTCGAGATTAGGTAAGATCCACGTACTGTGTGAAAAAAACATCGTTGAGCAACTAAACCTGCAAAATTAAAGGATATCTCAGTATGAGAAGTTTAACATCCGAAAGGAGAGTATAGGGGTACTTAGAAACAAGAGCCAAGGCCTATGCAATGCCTGTGAGAAATGCAATGGCTATAAAACACAGAGGAGCTTTCGGTGAAGTCAGAAGAATACTTGCCAGAAGACTGTAACTAGTTGATGCCTTGGAGAACCACGGAACTCCTGATTTATCCGATGCTCCAGAATCCAGACAACAGTGCCCACGAAAAAAAAGAATGCCCAAGTGACAAACCACATCTGCACAGAGAATGGCTTGAGGAAAGACCAAGGACTCGATTTTATCTCTTTGACAGGAGCAACTATGACAAGTCCAGATTGCATAAAAGGTTGTGTGAAGTCCACAATCCTTGTCCTATTTGTAACAATAATAATGTCTCCAACAGCTGCATCATATTTCTGAAGAACAAAGCTAATTAGAATAAATAACAAACATACTGGCAAGACGATAAAAATCCTGAGGTGACATTAACAAAAAAGCAGAAAAGCATACTACCATTATATATAATCTACATACACATCCAACACTGTTAGAATTTATTACTAAAATTCAATGCAAACCATGTATTTCTTTTTCCAGAGCTAGACAGACAACAAATCTAAATTATTTATATAAGAGAATATACTCACATTTTGCGAAACATCGTTCACAAGATTATTATAGCTAGGGTTTCTCAGACCATCTCCATATGGTATGTATGTACGAGGCACGGGGTAAGGCAACAAGCTTATTGCAGCTTCAAAGACATCAATGCAGTATCCTCTCACCCCCTTGGGACCCTTGTCTTTAGATACAAATTCTTGATAACTAATCCTGTAAGGCACTGCAATTCGCAAAGGCTTCCCGTTGTTGGGAAACACCCATCCTCTAGGCTTTGCTGTAGTTTCACCAGGCCATATTACACTGTAAAGATGCTGATTGCTGGTAGAAGTGTTTGGGGGTTTCGTGTATAGAATTTCCGGAGCAACAACAGATAGAAGAGAGTAATTTGACCAATAACCTATACTGCGTAATCCATTTCCACCGAAGTTCAGAACATCAAAGGCTGGATGGATTAAATTCTTCTCCAAATCAAATTGAATCTGACCAGAAAGGCCTGTGAAGTTCATTGTAATTAGTATCTGGAGTAATTTCTGGCCTTGATCAAAATTCCGGAGTGCGGTTAGTTGCAGTGCACTTCCATTAGTGTCTTTCAACTTGGGGTCATAGGAGAAAGAGACATTTCCACCTTCTCTGAAGAAAACATTGAGAGCATGGGCCAGTAACCATACGGAATCATAAGCATAGAGTGCATAAGAATTGAAACTCGAGGATTTCTTTTCTTTTAAGGTTTTCCATCTAGTGGTAAAACGTTTTTTGAGATCAGAATCTGCAGTATGATGTCGAAGAGCAAGAACCCCTTGTAAGAGATCCATTGTTTCTGCATCAATTGATTCCAAGGAATCTAAAAGAGAAGGAAACCAATCTGTAGCAATCCAAACATAGCCACTGGACAACATCCCCAGCTTTTTGGCTACTGAGAAAATTGAAAGACCAGAATCAGGATTTACATGTACAACATAAACGCGAGATTCCATCAGGTTTACTCCAATCAACAAGTCATTGATGTCATTTCTTGATGCTCCGCGAGTAAAAGCAGCCTTGTAAGAGATTTTGGCACGTTTCTTAGCAAGTGCATCGCCCAAAACAGAAATACCATTTCTACCATAATCATCATCGACAAAGATGGCAACTACCTCCTTCCATCCATAATATTGGACCAGATCAGCTATTGCATACATCTGGAAGTAGTCACTCTGTGTAGTACGGAGGAAATAGGGGTACTGCAGAGCCGAAAGGGATGGATCTGTTGCCCCAAATGACAGGAGTGGTACGTGAAGTTCATTCACTACATGGGAGATAACGTGTGCTATTCCAGAGGACTGTGGACCGATTGCAGCAACCACATCTTTCTCCATCAGCTGTAAAGCTACATAAGAAAGGATCTCCTGTCAAAATTTCATCCGGAACCACTTGCCCCAACCGATTCTGTTCATATTTGTTTGATGAACACACACAGGGAGGTTGATTATGACATGCAAGGTGTCATTGTTGCCATTTAGAACTATAGTTGTATGAAGAAGTAGAATTATGCCATCAAAAACTTAGTTCATGACCAACTTTAGCAAACAAACAATTGCTAATGAGACCTAGTATGCAAAGATGATGCCCAATCCTCTACATAGCCAAGGCAGTTGAAATGAAATACCACAGTTTCATGAGAAGAAAAAGACAAACTGCCCTTAAAGAACCTGTTGTGTTCTATACAGTAAAGGGTAAATAAAATTTTCCCAAAACTCCCAAACTAAGGGGGTTTTGTCACAGTAACAATTGAAGGGAATAACAAAAGTTCTTCAACAAAGCATATGCTCAGAAATTACCTTCCACAGTTCCAAGAAATCCACTGCAATTGGTGTCATGCAAAATAAGGTTTAATTTTGTTCCTGATAGAATGCTTGGATCAGAATTGACATCATCAATTGCAGCTAGAAGCGCCGGCTTCGCCGATTGTCCAATAACTGAGTTCAATGTGAACAAAGCTCCAACATTTACAACCCTTGGGGTTGAAGGAGACACACTGGCATTTCCAGTTCCACAAGTGACTTCCATGGAAATCCACATACAAAGAGTTAGCCAAATTAATGTTGCCTTAAAGATTACTTGGGTCTTCATCTCTAAGAAAGCCAGCAAACTCACTAACTGATTCAGCAATTCTTCACCTCACTTTAGCATTGGTTCAAGAAATTTAACACCTGTTAACTGACATATAGCATGAAAATGAAGCTTCAAAAACCAAAACTGAAAATATGAATTGATTCAGCACAATCGCAATCGAGAACAGGATTTATGTAGCCGACCTCGACCCCAAAAAATTAGGATTAAGTATGAGTTGAGTTGAGGGTCCTAGATATTTATACACCAGTCAGAAAACAACAATAAATCCTAAAACATGAAGGTTCATCACTAGAAGACAACAAAAACACAAGAATCTTTATTCTCTTAACATAAAAATTCAAAACTAAACCAACTTGGATATAGTTATACCCACATGGGAAACCAACAGTACTTCCACTTAACAACACTGAAACATGTGATTTCCCAACTCTCAATATTTAAAATGCTTATTAGATCAATATTTCTAGAGAATTAAAGCATATGAATATCTGCTTTCACATGCATATTATGCTGTCTTTTTTTCGGTGTTTAAAATGCATATCCGCCGGGAGCATTGGGAGACCTCACCGCACCTACAACAGGCCGAAACTAAGGTCTCACCGTGGCTGGACTAAAAAGTAAGTTTAACCACAGTGAATGGTTGGTCTAGTGGATAATAACTCAGATTTCCATTCAAAATTAAGGTGAGAAGAAAAAACAAGTGGGGAAAAAAATATTCAACTCTATTCGAAACCCACATAGAGGAGTTAATAAAAAATGAAGCAGATACACAAAAGAAATAAATTGGAGAGTGATAAGTGAAATTACCTGAAGCACATCAATGACTATAACTTTGAACAACAGTTTTGAGCCCTCCTCTATATATGCATAAGCAGAACTGAACACTTTTCTTTCATTTTTCAAATTTATGTTAGAGGAGAGAGAGAGAGAGAGAGAGAGGCTTCAGTGCTCAGAATAGTCTTGCAATCTCAGTAAAGAATCATTCTTTATTGAGATTTTAGTTCACTTCACTACTACACCTAGCTTTGTTCTTTTAGCTACAGAGTCATAGATTCTTATTGAAGAATACTATCTTAAAAAATTGAGTTGGATGGTTGTGATCACTCCACTTTAATGAGATTGTCTGTATGAAACATATGGGTCTGTATGTCCACTCTATGCATGTAAAGTAATATTTGACTGACATGATGAGAATATTATCCTACTTTTTCTTTTTCAAAATTATTATTGCTCTTTAAAATGTATAAAATTATTGTACGGGAGAATTCCTGTCATGAATAGAGATAACGACTCGCTAGATGATGAACCTGAAACGATAAAAAAGTTAAGAAATGGCCAAGTGAACACCCGACTAATCACCTCACGCCTAAAGTCTATAAATAATGTATATTGAGTCGATTAGAACACCTTTTGTAAAACTCAAACCTAAAATATTATAACATTAAATATAAAAATCTTATCATCTGAACTACTAAAAATCTAAGAATCTGTGGACCAGTGGAAGTTGTTCTCATTACTTATGTTTTTATTTACTTAAATAAAAATGTAGTAGGAGTGATAATTCAGATATTTTGAATTCGAAACTTATAATTTTGTCAAGTTATGAAAGATTTATCCTCTCACTAATTCTCTAATGTCAACGTGGATGGTTTGTCTTTAACTGAACCGGAAAAACGATTAATCGAGATGTACGTAAACTGGCTTGAACATTCTGACAATAATATCAAAAAGAAAAGAATTCGTTAAATTTAACAGCATGAAAAGATCACTATATAAATATATGCTATAATTGGATGCTTATCAATCTTTTTCCAATCTACCAAAAAAAAAAAAACTTTTTCAAAGAGTTCGGAGAGCGTAGGAATAGAAAACCGAGGGTATCAAATAAGAAATTCATTTTCAATGTGGATTTTGATTTTGGTTCGAAATTATTATTGAAAATTGATCGCGATAAAGGATTTTTCACACTTTGTATTCTGAAAGATTTTAAGTTTTTTATTTTGTACCCTCAAAGATAAAAATTTTTACATTGTATTTTTAATATATCAAAAGTGTTGTAATATGACCTTTTTGTTAGTTTCTATTATTTTTTCATCAAAATTTAACTTATTAATACTGACGGAAAAACTCACAGAAAGTTAATTGGACCACATTGCCACATTTTTTATACATTGAAGGTATAATGTAAAAAATTTAATCTTTGAGGGTATAAAATAAAAAACTTAAAATTTTTAAGGTATAAAGTGTAATTTGCCCAATGATAAAATACAATAGAAGAATAAAATAAAGAGATTTTATACCTGTCACGATTTTATTTAAAAAAAAATTATTACGTAAAAATTAATTTTCAATAGACCCGATTGTATGCAAAGAACCAATTACAAAGAATAAAAATAGAACCCCAAGGGATATTCAAGCTGACACATTGGCGGGAGGTCTTGGATTTGAAACTTGATAATTTACTTGAAATTAGACCATGAGAAATTTATTTTTCATAAATTTCATAGTTTCAGTGTGGATGGTCTACCTTTGACCAGACTGGACATCACAACCTTTGGTCTACCTTTAATCTCATAAATTTCATGAGATTAATCAAAGTATGTAACAAGATCTGGACATTGCAACCGCCATATCCAAAAAATAAAAAATAAAGAATAAAAATAGAACAAGGGTGATTGCGTCATAAATGTGGTGAGTGTGACGTCGCAAGTAGACGTCATTAGATTTTGCTTTAGCTTAAAGCGGACTGGCTATGAGTTGAGATTTTAGGGAAGGCCATCTTCTTTTTGTGTTCTTCATTTTGTTTAATTATAGTAATATCCCCTGCATTATGTTCAATTATGAAGTAATCGCTCAATGTTTTCGAAATAACACGACAAGCCTTGATTCTGCTTTAGTAAGTTGTAACTATAACTCCTCCTTAGTCATGCCACCTTATTAGTAGGCCAGTCAACATAATGAGTTTGGATTGGATTCTGACTCATCTAAATTTGAATTTGATTTTAAAGGTTTGATTCGAATTCGATCCAATAATTTGACAAATTTTATTTTCGAAGTTCATGTCCGAATCCATCAACAATTCAAAAATTCGATCTGATTCGAATAACTTAATTAACTAAATTTTAACAAATTATACCTAAATTTCAACTATTTTTTAAATAATTCGAATTGGATCATAATCGGATCGGATATAGATATATTCAAATCCGAATCCATGAAATATAAGATATCGAATTCGGATTATTAGTAAAAAATATCTATATAATAAAGTACAATACAATTCAAATCTCAAAAGATAAACAAAATGACTTTTGCTATTCGCGGTTGAGATCTCTTTAAATTTTACTTTAAAATTAATCTGACAGCTAATATTAACACTCCAAATTTAATAGGAAAAATAGGTCTCTAAGGGTGTGTTTGGGGTGACTTTTTAAAAGTGTTTTTAATACTTATAATTTTTCATAAATACTTTAAAAAAAAAATAGTGTTTGGAACCAATCACCACCACTACCACCATCACCTCCATCGCCCCACCACCATCATCACTACCTCCATCACCCCACCACCACCGCCAGTCCACCACCACCACCAAACTACCCCCCACCATCATCACCACTACCACTACCACCTCCGTCGTCGCCAGCCCACCACCACTACCAATGTCACCACCGCACCCACCACCATCACCACTACCACCACTCCCCGCCCTTACCACCATCATCGCTATCGTTACCTTATCACTCCTACCATCACCACCGTCGTCATCCCACCACCACCATCCCCATTACACCCACCATCACCATCACCACCACCGTCACCTCCACCCCACCACCACCGTCACTGTCCTACCACCGCTGTCGCCACCCCACCACCACCTCTGCCACAACAACCACCACTGCCCCTTACTATCACCACCGTCGTCATTATTACTGTCACCACCCTACCACCACCATCCCCCATACCCCCACCACCATTATCACCACCACCACCGTCACCTCTACCCCACCACTACCCTACCACCGTCGTCACTGTCTAACCATCACCCCTACCACCACTATCTCTATCGCCTCACCACCACCCTTCACGACCATCACCACTACCACCACGACCGTCATTGCCACTGTTGCCACCCCACCACCGCCATTACCACCCACCACTACTACCATCACTCACTCCTACTATAACCGGTGCATAAATTCTTTTCTCTCTCCTCTATATTTATGATTTTATTTTAAATATGAATACGAATATATTTATTGTTGACCATTTTTTTATTACTCTATGCATTCAGGCACATGTAATAACTAGTTAATCTATATCTGACTAATCGGATTCAAATGAAAATCTTGATCTATTGATAGGTCTACTTACCAGTGTAAAAGAACCACTAGAAATCTATCAGGATCCTTTGTAATACAACATGCACATGTTATTCTTCAAAATCACGTCGTTTGACATACAAAATGATGTCATAAACAACAAACAACTGTGTTAAAATCTGTATGGAGATAGATGTCTGCCACCAATAGCCGAATGAGAATTCTCTACTGTGACACACGTGTTGTTTTCCAAAACGAAATCGTTTAATCTACAAATCGATATCATTTTGTACATAAAAAAGACATCGTTTTAAAAAAACATCTCTGCTAACAATAAAGGAGTTTTACCCCCAATAACCAATCTAAAATGATTATGGATTACTGTTTCTGATTAAAGGAAACAAACGATGAAGGGAAAGGTGACCCACAATTGTGAAAAAGAAGGCAGCAAAGAACAATTCAACACCTATTTATCTCTTGGAATGATTTAAAGATTCATGAATTCCACATTGGTGGGTACTAATTTTTGGCTTTATCTGGAGATATTTTTCTGGGCTAACAAAGAATAAACAAAGGACAGACATTTTCTTTGTCAACATGAAAGCATGTGTCTGCGAACATGTGTATATAACTGCTGTCAAAAACAAAAACGTGTGTATATAATTGCTAGGAAAAATTACACTTAACACCCCTAATCTATAAACAAAAGACAAACATGTGTAGAAAAATGTGTATATAGATCTGTCAATCTTGCGAGGCACCATGATCTTGTTTCATCATCTAATTTGGGAGGAATGCGTTGTTTAATGTCCATTATAACATAAACTTAAGGAAATTAAAAGACATTGGAGTTGGAGATCATAGGTAGAGAGTTAAAAGAGGCTGACACACATGTCTATGTAAGAATAATTGTAAAGGGGATGAATAGGATAAGCGGATGGGATAGAAGGAAGTCGAACAGACTGTTAATGAAGGGGCTAACCAATTAGGCAGAGGATAAGTGGAGTAAAATGTTCTCACCAGCCAAGTGAAAATCTCATCATCCGTAGTGGGGCAAGTAATGCGGATATTTATAGCACAATGCCCGAGCACGTCAGGCTGCCCGCTGCGACCCTCTAACACTCACACCAACTCACAACAACCTCGATCGCGGCTATATTAGTGGCCGCTAACCGCAAGCTACATGTCCTAATATTAACTTAGACAGATGTGATATTTTTCCAAATGCAACCTAGATGTGAGTCCTGGGTGGCCCAATAGAGAAAACTCACATAGTTTCGACCCTTCAGCCACCAATTCACATGTCTCAGTATCCCATATATTGATCCGGACCAATAATCCCAATTACCTTAGGAGTTCCGCCAAATCCCAGTCAACCACATCCCAAATGGACAATGAGTCATACATTGGATGGCCTGCTCGAGCAGACTAAACTTTCAAGACCTTGCCCAAAGTCGAGGTTAACAATCATGCTTGTTCGCCTCTGTTGCTCACTTTTCCCTTGAGGAGGACCATACTGCATTGCCTCTAGGTAAGGACCCTCCTCTTAGTCCAAGTCAGTCAAGAAACAATGTTCAGCAGATTGAGGATACTACTCCCGCAGTGGGGGAGACGAGTCTCGACGAGATTTCCCTCAGACTTTTGCGGTACCACTCTTATCCACCCTTGGTGAAGGCAATGCGATGGGAATGTGTTTCGGCCTGTTGTGTCGCACCTTATATTGTTATCCATACCAATCTAGCTAGAACCTATCGGGCCTCACTTCCATGTCATCTGATGACTCATGTCACTTGTCCTATTATGATGTAAACACGTATCCTAAAATTATCGAGTACTACAGAGATCATCATGTACCTCCATATAATAACAAAGGTTAGATTCGTTAGAATACTTGCCATTTTGGGCCACAAGGGGGAGGGTCATTTCATTAAAGGACTATGCTGCACAAAGATATATTTAGGTCCTTCATTATAAGAGTTTTAATGGAAAATAAATTATTTAAAATATAATAAGTTAAATCAAGTTGTGTACCGAGTGCACAACACTCCTCTAAAAAAGATAAACAATAGACAACCCTATCCCATTTGGGGCGACTGGTAACCTAAGCAAAGTCCTACGACAAAAATCTATAAATTACATTGCCAATAGACCAGTTGCTACACAAAGATATATTTACATGCTTCATTATACCATTAGTTACAAACAAGCACATACAATATAAACTAAGGCCTACCACAAAATCTACAAATTGCAGGGACAGTAGGCCAGCCAGTTCAAACTAATCAAGGTTTATACATCATTGATCAACGCGCACCTGAGGTTGAGGATTGTCACACTGACTAAAAAATGATTTGATGGCTTCTTCCTTCTTATCAGTGAATTCAAAAAAGCTATAGATGACCTCTGAACAGCGGGTACTTGATGATACAGAAGTTGAGGGAGACAAAGGGTCCATCTGCTTCTGTTTGTACCGAGTGTATTGTCGAACAGTTCTTAACAGATACAATAGAAACGCAGTGACTGTAAATACACCACATAAACAGTATAGACCCCAGAAGCTTCTCAATTGGAGCTGATTAGGCTCAGAGTTTTGTCTTCCCGGTGCTGTGCAACCCTTCTTGCAAAACCACTTGTCATGAATCTCCTGAAGTGTTCCATTCTCAGCAAGCTTGAGAATCGCTGTGGACAAGTCAACAGCGAGTGGAGAGCCTCTTTGAAAAGCCTGATTCATAAATATGAAAAGAACAGTAAGGACATGCCATTGACGATTATACTAAAAAATAAATTGAAATTTTGAAATTTCTCCAAGTTTCTTGATATCAGTTCAAACTTCAAAGTTTGTAGTGCAACTCAAAACAAAGTGTGTGTCTACTCTTGTCTCAAGTAAGAATGCATGGACTTGTGTTTGAAATAGTTTCACCCATCGTTCCCCTATAGAAGTATTGATTCTAATTCAAATTGGAAATTCTAATTCAGAAGGTATATTAACACAAATGCGTGATTCAGTCTAACGCAATATAGAAATGAATGAACTTTTTGCAAAAAAAAAAAATGTCAATATGAATGTATTTGCATTCAAGTAAGAGTGCACATTCATTTCCTGTTTTATACTTAACCTTGTTATCAAAGAGAATTTTCTATTACGAGCTGCATCGATGTACTAAGCATGCAACTGCTTGTAAAGAGAGCAAACTTACAAAACCCCAACCGGTCTTTCTGAATGATTGCCCAACAATCCCATAATCAGTGTGCTTTAACAAAAATAACTCCAAGTATGGAAGCTCATCTATGATAGCTGCCACCCCTCCATTGGTTGGCCCCTTCCGCAATGCTTGATCATATTCCTCAGGGGAGCCTAGAGAAATAAGTCTTGATTGTGGTATATAAAGACTGTTCAACAGATAATCATAAGTAAATGATCCTACTTGATATCCAATAGGCCAACCACTTGCAATTAAGCTGTCAATATCCGTGATGGGTGATGAAAGCTGCTGGACTGTAAGTATCGATGTCAAACTCGCTGTATAGCTTGATGTTATCACCAACAATAGGAAAAGCCACACCACCATTACTATCCGTCCAAGTGTGCTTACAGTATGCTCTTCTGTATTATAATAGATAAAGCGTTAATAAAGTTAAATCTAGATCATAAATATTCCGTAAAACATTGATTGGATTTGTGACAGGATGGAGAGTACAATTTTTCTATTTCCTTTTTCAGGAAAATAGCTTAATTTCATAAGAAGGAAATATACACTTCCAAATGAATGCAAGAAGAATATGCAATATTGAGGAACCAAATAAATAATATAATAAACCTAGGAATCAAGTGTATGTCAAATTATGGATAATGCAAGCATACAATCTATTCAGTAACACACTTTTCTGTACCATGAATCTTATGATACAGAGTTTGTGAAACATTACTTAGTACATTTACATGAGCTAAGTTCCTTCGAGTGGTTTTACGTATGGAAACAATAAGGATTAGACAAGATAAAAAATCATGAAAAGAGGGACATGGTCCACAATTTTTTCAATTACTATGTATCAACCTAGTTTTCAGTTGGGATTGCAAGAGCTAAATATGAGTATCGATTTCTTCGGTATTTTGAAAAACACAAAGGAGAGTCACAAGTTTTTTTTTTCAAAGTTCATTATAAGTCCATTTCATGGGCTATGGACACAAAGACTTGGCACAGTTAAGGTGCCCTTGATAAATCAGGTATACCACCTGCAAACAATAGATGCACACAATGGAATTAGAAAGGAACCAATAGGTAGTTAAAGCAGTGCTTACGATTAGTCTTGAATAAGGTTGAGAAGCTGAACCTGCATCATCAAATGGTAAGAGGTTACAAATCTTAGGGTAAACAAATGCAGATACAACTTTGAAGCATCAAACAGCTTTACTATCAACTGAAATTTCCAGTGATAGATTGATAATTTCATGGATAGCGAGGAAGATTTGCAAAGAGAATAGATAAAAGCATCGAAAGAGTGACTAATCAAACACCAAAAAGGCTTACAGGAACATCGTTATAAGCTGTCTCTTAGGAGGACCACGAAAATCATCATTGACACGGTGCTCAAGAATCCAAATAACCACCGCGATCACCACAAAAGAAGCTGCAATGGCACACCACATTTGCACTGTAAATGGGCTGAGAAACACCCAAGCACTTGATTTTGTATTTCTGAGAGGAGCCACTATGACAAGACCAGTGGAAGTGTAGGGCTGAGTAAAATCAACAATCTTCGTCCTACTTGTCACAATTGTGATGTCCCCAACTGCCGCATCAAACACCTAACACCGCATTTGCGAAAAAATAAATAAGGTATGCACATTGGAATTCAAATTGCTAACTGATGTCCCTATATTTGCCACATATTATATGACAATCCACACGAAAACCTATATCAAGGGCAAAATAAAAAGAAAACCCGAACAAAATTAAAAGTGAAAACAACTGGCTTTGGTAAAATTATTGATGTCATCCATTTGTAGTTCAGCACAAATAATCTTCCAACAAGAACTATTTGCATGTCCTGATGGGCCATCCTTACTATACAAACCATGGATAGCTCAAGGATGCTATTGGGATTTATCACAAAGAATGTTTTACTTACTTCATCTGCAACCATTTTCACAAGTTTATCATAACTGGGATTGGACTGGCCATCCCCAAAAGGCTCAAATCTGAAAGGAATATCATAAGGAACTAGCTGTCGTGCTTTATCAAACAGATCAATACAATATCCTTCTATTTTGTGGCTTTCCTTGAGTTCTGTTACAAACTCAGTATAACTTGCTCTGATTGGCACTCCAATGCTCAATGGTCTTTCATCAAAGCCAAGTACCCACCCACGTGGCCTCTCTGCCTTCCCACCAGGCCAGGTAACTTTGCCAAGCCTCTGATCTAAAGGGGAATAGCCATTCTTCTTCTCTTTGAGCATTTCTGGTGGTAAAATTGAGAGACCGGAATAATTAGTCCAATAACCAACCCTACGCATTACCATCTGCGCAATGTTAAGGACATCATAACTACCACTCACAAGATTTCTATCTGCAGTAAATTGAACCCGGCCTGTCAAACCAGTGAAGTTTGTCTGTGACAACATTTTGAGTAGAAGTTTTCCACCATCAAAAACTTTAAGCTTCCTGAGCTGTATTTTATCTGCTTCCATATCATGTAGCTTTTCACTGGAAGAAAATGTTATAGTGTTTCCATGATTTAAAAATTCAGCAATCGAAAGTGCAACTGTCCAAACTGCATCGTAAGCACATAGTCCATATGCATTTGGTTCTGAACGTACTAGCCCCCTTCGCTGTTTTTCTCTCCAATGAGACAGGAACGCCTTTTTCTGGATGGTTTGTGGAGTATGTTGACGAAGCCCAACTACCCCTTGAAGGATTTTCAGAGAAGCTTTATCTCTTGGGGAGACCGAATCTAAAGTAGCAGAAAGCCAATCCGTCGTAAGCCATATATAGTCACTAGTCATCATATTAAGTTTTTCAGCTATGCTAAAGATTCTCAACCTTGGGTCAGGATTAATATGAACAACATAAACACGAGGACCTAGAAATTTTGATTTGTTGAGCACCTCACTGATATATTTGAGATCAGACCCGGAAGGTAAAGGATATTTATAAGAAATCTTTGCCATTTTCTTCTCAAGCTCACCATCTAAAGCATTTATGCCATTCCTACCGTAATCATCATCCACATAGATAGCAATCACCTGTTTCCAACCATAGAAGTCAATAATATCAGCCATGGCAGCCATTTGATTGGAATCACTTTGTGTTGTTCGGAAAAAGTAAGGGAATTGAAGGGTAGATAGAGTCGGATCAGTGGCAGCATATGAAATGAGAGGAACTTCGAGACCATTAGCAATCTGAGAAATCATATGAGCAATGCTGGAAGATTGTGGACCAATTATTGCCACTACACCTCTCTCAATTACCTGAAATGCTGATGAACAATTGGAATTAAGATAATAATGTAGTTTGCAGGGACTAGTGTATATCATGCATTCTGACAAACACAAGTAATCCACACAAAAGCTGAACAATTTAAGAAGAAAGCCAACTATTCAGTTACTGTCAAAACAAATATTGTATAGACAGAACCCTTAATAGGGCTCATCTCTACAGGTGGCTTGACGAATAAGAATTTTTTTTTATTCATTTAAGAACTTCAAAATGACATCATTTTTTCTAATTTATGATACATCAAGCGACAAAAGAGCCCTCTCGCCCAGCCAGGATGTTGTGGTCCAGGCTAATTAGCATGACCATAGAAAATTCCAAATCATCCAATTGACTTATAAGCGTTAAACTTCCTCGCGTTAAATTGTCATACTACCAATTACTCAAAAGTTTAAGCTAATAGAGAATAGGCCCGACAATGTATATCAAGCCCCCAACATCCACCACCACACGTCGAGTCAGACAAACAAGTGCATCAAAATGTACACATAAAACCAGAACTTGAAGCATTGTCATGCACAAACACAAAGAGAGAACTAGATACAGACAAAGAGGGATCATATGTACCCTACTAGGGAAAGAAGGAAAGAAAATGAAGAATTTCAATTACTTGGATGCTTGAAGTAGATAAACTAAACTAAACTAAACAGAGAAAGTTACAATAGGAGAGAGGTACCTCTCATGGAACCCATGAAGGCACTGCAATTTGCATCCTGCATGACCAATCTCAGTTTAGTCCCATTGAGAATGTTAGGATCGGCATTGATATCAGAGACTGCAATTTCCATGGCCACCTTTGCAGCTCTACCGATGACCGAATCGTAAGTGAAAATTGCACCAACATTCACAAAAGCAGGCTTCTGGCAGTAGACAGAAGTATTAAAGAGGACTAATATCAAAAGGGTTAGAGGCATGAACATAATGCATTGCATGGTTGAAGCTTAGAAGTTGTAAAGAGGGAAGCAAAACAATTTTAACCAAACACCCATATGCATCACAATGGATTTTGAGGCCTCAAGGCTCTAAAGCTTAAAGTTTCAGAGGCTCAACCACATTAATGGATGCCTATACCAAATGGAAAGGAAGAAAGACGTGTAATAGGAGTTCAAAAATGGCTTCTTGACAATCATGGGTGGTCTGGTTGCTATTTTTTCACTATTTCTGAATGCCCAATTCAGAATTCATCATGCCTTTTCAGGAATTGATGGAGAGACAAAGAACTACGGTAAGGTTCATGTATGAAAGAGAAGTAATTCACAAGAAATGAGAAGCTCAGAAGTAAGAAAATAGGAATCGTCTCTAAAGACTCTGAACAAGGGCAAACAGCCTTAGAATAGTACAAATGTTTGGTAAAGGAATTTAATGTGCACCTGATTAAGAAGGCTTAAGAATAATGCAGACTTTGTGAATTGAGGATGATTTTAGTCCTCATATAAATCATGTCCCACATGATATAAATGAATGAAAGGAGTGAAATCTCGTCAAGAGAGAGAGAGAGCAGAAAATGACTGCAAGTCTGCAATTAGGGGTGTAAAACGTGTCGGGACGGTTACGTGTCGTGTTAAACGGGTGACAGATGAAAAATATGTAAATTCGTACACGACATGTTTAATAAATAAGTGAAAAATCTCAACACGAACACGACCCGTTTAATAAACATGTAACACGACACGACTCGTTTAACCCATTTAATTTTAAAAAAATTATATCAACAAATTTTAATACTTCACTTTTTTTTATTGTCAATTGTACTTACCTCAAAAAAGAGAAATTTTTTGTCAAATCTCATAAAAATCATTAATGAAGGCTTAAAAAAAAATGAAAGAGGTTATTGTCTTTTATAGGCAACTCAACCCTCTCAATCTCCCCTCATTTTTCAATGTGGGACAAAAACAAAAGGTATTAGTTTGCCTTTGTCTTTGAAGTGCTCCCTATCTCCCATCCTTTGTCTTTGAACTACTACTTTATTTTTATTTTTTTGTATTTATTTTTTTACTTCTTTTTTTTCTTGCTAATTTTTTAAAATAATTATTAATTTTATTTAAACGGATAAACGTGTGATAAACGGTTTGACAGATCTCACCCGAACACGACCCGTTTATTAAACGTGTTTGGCGTGTTAACCCGTTTATCACCCAAACCCGTTAAGATCTCACTCAAATTCGCTTAATTCGTATTGATTCGTGTCAATTAATCGTCTCATGTCGGATTTTGACAGCGCTATATGCAATAGACTTTGTCGGTTTCTCATTGTATCCTACACCACTAGCAAACCAGATTACTAGGATTGCTGACTCTATGATTCACCCCTTTGCTAGAAAAGAAGAATTTTTCCCCATAATATAATAAATTATTATGAAATAAAAAATAATAAACAAATTCCTACTGTTACCACGTGCCTCTAATCTGAGTTATAGAAACGTTTTAAACAAAGTGAAGTAGAATTTGGAATAATCCGAACCTTCTTTTCCATAATTTTACTCAATACTAATTTTTCTCAATACAAAGGGTGTGTTTGGTATGTTTTTTTACCAAATATGAGTTTGAGGGGGTTTATTCTCCAACCCATATTTCAAAACCCTCTCAAACCCACATACCAAATAGACCCAAAATGTATTATAAGTTAATTAAATACTATTATTTATTTAATCGACTCTAATATTTTATTTGGTAGGTAAATTTGATTTCGTATTAATTTAAAAAAAGTATACTTATAATATATTTTTAATACCATAGATCTATATTATGGAGGTATTTTAATACCATCAATCTCCCGATAATATTATAATCCAACTTAAATGTATTATTGTTTACATTTATTATTATAACCCTACAACTGATAAAACCAAACTATCATTAACATAATAAACACTTCGATACACTGATTGAGGGTATTTTTGTTAGTTCAACATTAATACGATGAAATAATTCTTTAAGCAAACAATCGATTGGATTAAATAACTAATATCTAACATTTATGTTGTGTATTGTAAAACACTAGATAAAATTACGTATTATTTTATACCCTATTTAATTTTTTCTTTTGTCCATCTGTATTATAATAGATGAATTATTTTATCTAAATTATCAATTTCTAATACGGCAACCAAACGAGTTCAATATATATATATAATGAACACTGTAACGATCCTCATAGATCCGCATTGACGTGTATTGAATTTCATATTACAAGTTTACATGAGAATTTTGATTAAAAACAATGATTTCAAATGACAACTTATTGATTAATCTTTTTGGGAGAATTTATGTTATTATTATATACAGAGCCAATCTGTGCACACCATAATGAATTCAAAAATGTAGGATATGTTTTCAATAAAACCTCTGGTAAATATTTGTTTTGATTTTTCAATCGATTTTTATGGCAAAGTTTGCAAAATGGGTCAATTGTTGCCCACGAGCTGAATCCAAGTTCTCATTGGACAAAAATGGGTGGGCTTTTGAATCGGGGAAGAATGATTCATGCATCAAATTTGCTTACATCATCATAGTATATTTATCCACTAACACCTCCTAAGTTTTTTTTTTTTTGCCGTTGGTGTTATAACACGAGAAAATATTTATTATAACGGTAATATTATGTGACAATGTTAATGTAGTATTACTAATTAATAATATCAAAACAAATAAGCAAATGAGTTCCACTAAAATTAAATATCAACCCCCAATGAAGTAAATAATTACTCACTCATCCTCCATGTAAGCAAATAATTATTTAAGTGAGATTTATGTTACTTACTTCGTGTTTTATTATTGATAGATGATACCACATTAACATTACTGACATAATATTATCGTTACATTCAATATTTACTCGTACAACATAAGGAATGGAGGAGTTTCGAACTTGGCACTCGAAGTGCCACTAGAAGGACTTAACCACTCGGATGGACCCTTGTGTCCTAACAACTTGTCGGTAGAGGGTGTGACACTTTCATAAATTTGTTATATTGCAAAGGAAGAACTATTTCTATATTTTTTTCACATTTTTACCTTGTACCTTGAGGGTCGAATGTTACGCTGTGTTTGGTAAATGATAATGAAACATAGAAATGAAATGACCAATACTTAGTAATGATAATTCCACTATTTAGTATGTAATAATGAAAATTCATTCATATTACTATGGAATCTTGATTACGCCCAAAGAATAACACGGTAATTGTAACACAGTTTTGAGGTGTCAATTCCACATAAAGACAAACTAAAAGAATAGTAGAAAAAACAAAGGAACTGAAGAAAAATATTAAATGATTACTAGAGAATAAAGATTAATTTTAAATGTAACTTAAAGGGAAGCAAAATGACTAACGGAAAAAAATACTCAAATTTGACAAACGGTAAAGCGTCGGGAATCCCTTGCACAAATTTGGTATTTTAATTATTCTTAATTCATTGAATAACTCAATTCCCAAAATTCTCAATGGAAAGGTATAGATTTATAAATCAAGATTAAACCAAATATAACCCTTTGAAAATGCGTAAATTATTATCACTATTGAGAAAGTCCAACGACGACAATATATTTAAGAAGTGATATTGCAGAAAAAATTAAATCAATATAAATAAATAATTGATTCAAACATAATCAAAGAACTAATCCATTCAATAGAAAAAGTCTGACTAAATTCATAAATAGAATAAATTCTATGACTATTCGGAGAAGAAAACATCAACAATAAATTGAGACTGATAAAATAAAAGAGTTTTAGTAATTAAAAATCAAATGCATAAATTAAAAATAAATAAAATACCATCTACTGTGCAAGTTCATCCCTCGCCCTACTTGAGAATTTAGTTACCCATAAATATAATGGACAACAAAAATCTCCCAGAAAAATAGAGCAAAATAGCAGGCATCGGCATTTTTCTCCTCCTCCTTGATTTGCGTCCGCCTCAATCCAGAATACAGCCGCCTCACTGATCTGCGTCCGCCCCCCCAAGCCCAGAATAGCCGCACAAAGAAAAAAGAAGAAGTTAGAAAGTCAAATCCTTTTTTAAGAAAAACTTTTTTCCTCCCCTCTTTATTCCAGTCTTTTTATTTCAGCCCCTAAAGGCCAAACCCACATGCATGTTGATAGGGGTGTTCAAATTTCCGACTAGCCGCAAGTTCCTACCCTACCCGACCCTACCCTACCCTACTGAACGGTTAGCCGCAAAAATCGGGTAGGAATGCGGAAGAGTTTTTGGTCTTCCGATTAAATCGGGTAGGAATGCGGAAGAGCTATCCATTTCCGCATTCCTACCCTACCCTACCCGCATTAATTAATTAATATGATTTTAATGTATTTCATATGGTTTAAACTTAAATTAATTGTTATTGTATTTGTGTAACAATTATGGTGGATTGATGTTCATACTTTCTTGTGTTTTATTATAATTGTTGTTGTAGTTGTTTTACATTTTAGTGTTATTGATTTATTGTGTTGTTAAATTGGTGCATTCAAAAATTAATAGTTACAAAAGTGTTTATCCGATTTCCTACCCGACTTCCTACCCGATTAATCGGGTAGGAAGTCGGGTAGGAATACCACACCTGTCGGGTAGGGTAGGCCAAGAAAAAATTCTTCCGCAAAGTATCGGGTAGGAAGACGGAAGAGCATATTTCCTACCCGTAGGGTAGGGTGAACACCCCTACATGTTGAAAAGGACAAAACCCTAATCTGCTGAGTGTTGGGTCCCCATGACAGCTGCATCAGTTTCAGCATTTTTACTCCATAGGCTGTCTTCAAAATAAAAAAAAATATAAAAGCCGAATAATAAAGTCCCAAAAATGTTAAGGGTAAAGTCCAATTGTAAATTATCTCTCACCAACCAATAATGCAATATTTAAGATTTAAAATATTATAAAATCATGCTCACATATATCTTAGTGTGAATTGATATTAAATTCAATAATATAAATTATATCTAATTATTTCTATTCACATTTTAATCCAATAATAGGGTATTTAAAATGTACTTTCGCGCACTCATCAAATCTCTAATCCCACTTATACAGGATTTGTCAATTCTTAATATTTTGTGGTATTTTTCATTTCCAATTACCATCATTCGTCATTGCCATCACCCTATCTCCAGCCAGGGTCGAGTCTAGGTCTGGGTCTGGGTCCAAGGTTTACTCCGAGACTGGAGTTCGAGGTCAAGGTCCGAGATTGGGTTAGGTTCCAAGGTCTGGGTCTAGGGGTCTAGTATGAGACTGGGGTTCAAGGTCAGGGTTTGGAATTGGGTCAAGTTCTAGGGTTTGGGTTTGGGTTCGGGTCCGAGTCTTGGTTAGGCTTTTGGTCTAAGTTGGGGTGTTGGGATTGGGTTCGGTGTCAGGTCTAGGTTCGGGGTTTAGGGTCTAGCATTAGGATTAGATCCAAGTCTGAGATTGGGTCCAAGTTCGAGGTGGGGTTCGGCCCTGAGTTTAGGTTTAGATTCAGGTCTAGGGTCAGAGGTTGAGGTCAAGTCTAGTGTTAGACCCAATCATGCATTGCATGCATATTAGCAAAATTTAGTGGGCTAAATTATAATTATGTGAAATTATTAAAGGGTTAATTAAATTAAATTTTCCCTAGCCGTGATGTGTGCGAGCATGCATTGGGTAGGTGAACCCCGTTAGTGATGTATTAGTGAGACCTATTTATAGAATTTCATGTGTGGGAAAAATAGTGGGTTAATTTTGAAATCACTTAAAACTTGGGGGGAGGCCAACAAAAAAAAAAAGAAGAGAAAAAGTGAGTCATTAATTATGGTTAGGTGGGTGTGTGTATGCATGCCGTGTGTGTGTGTTGTGTGTGTGCCGTGTGTGTAGGTGTGTGTGTGTTATAAGTATTAAGATGTATGTGCGTGTGTGTGTTTAGTTTACAAAAAAAAAAAAGTGTGTGTTCTGGTTTCTTGACTGAAACCGTGAGAGAGTGAGGTGAGCAAGAGAGAAAGGGGAAAAAAAAAAGGGCGTGTGTTCCTTTGAGCTGAAAGCAAGGAGGAAGAGAGGGAAAGAAAAAAAAAAGGTATATGGATTAATTTTAAGCATGTTTATGTGATTAATTTTAGTATGTACGTAAATATGCGGCTGTTTTATTTGAAATTAGTGACTGTTTTAATTTAATTTTAATGAGCTATTTTAATTTAAATTTCATGGGCTGATTTAGTTTCATGTCAAAACAGATTTTGTATGGGTGTAATTAAGTATATTTAGCATAATTAACGGGCTGTTAAAGATAGGTTTCAAATGAGTATTAAAATAAAGGTGAGAAAAATGTGAAAAATGGTTATTTGAGATGTTCAGTATGTTTTGAGGGCTAGGTAGGAACCGAAATTATGGGAGTGAAATGGGTGGTTTAAAGGTTCAATTAGGGGCTGTTTTACATTGATTGAATGTGTAGATGAATTTAAGTGTAGCAGTCTTAAAAGAAACGTACGATATAAATTGGAAATGGACGTTAGTAACGCCGAAACCCTAATTTCTAAATGTTATTATCACATGTGTGAATTTTAATCCAAATAACCTGAAATTTTGCATGCAGCACTTTTAAATGATGATTGATGTGATAATGTGACTTTCGAATGCAAATGAGTATAATGTCCGGTGCGAAATGCATGAAATGCCGGAAGTGCAGATTTTAGGATTCGGGGTCGAAATGTGTGAAAATTGACCCCCGGTCAATGTGTTTGACCTACTTAATCCTAATTGTGATTAATGTGAGTGATTTTTGGAGATTTGGAGAGAAAATGTGATCTCTAGAATAAAAGTGCTAGTGTGTGAGTGGATAGTACGGTAACCGGAGTTACCAGGACACTTTCGGGGTGCATCATTTTGCATGCATTAGTGCATGATTAATTATTATATGTGATAAACATATTGATATTATAATTACAAATGTGTTAGGTGGAATAGGTGAGACAGTCGGTGTTGGAACAGATACGATAAAACCGGAAGGATCCACCAATAGGACCGAAGGGTCGTAGATCTGTATATTTGAGGTGGGTGTATATCTTTATATGTTTTGAAAATGCTATTATAAGATGATAATAAATGATATAATTTAATAGCATTCCTCCAGGATTATGTGTTATGTACTTATGTGATTAAATGATGTTTTGTACTGTATATTGTGTATTGTGGAATGTGGCGCACTGTTTGAGACAGGAGCGTCGATGCCTGATCACTAGGCGTGCAGTGATGTGCTAGCACTGTGGTGTTCCCGGGAGGTTCGGGGGACACGGATCCATGTGGAATCGATTACCCGATGAGGAGCAGTATGGATATGATGTGGCTTGTGAATTCTTTGGAATTGGAATGATGTTGTTGTTTGATACGTATATCTACGTAGTATCTACCTACTTCAGTGTATTACTATCATTTTATTTCATATACAGCATGAATACTCACTGAGCGCGTGGTTTAGCTCACAACTCGAATAGGCTGTTAACGAAGGGACTAACCAATTTGGCAAAGGGTAAGAGGAGTAAAAAGCTCTCACCAGCCAAGTGAAAATCTCATCATTCGTAGTGGGGCAAGTAATGCGGATATTTATAGCACAGTGTCCGAGCAGGTCAAGCTACCCACTACAACCCTCTAACACTCGCACTAACCCACAACAACCTCGACCCCGGCTATATTAGTGGCTGGTAATCGCAAGCCACGTGTCCCAACATTAACTTAGACATGTGTGATATTTTTCCAAATGCAACCTAGATGTGAGTCATGTGTAGCCCAATAGAGAAAACCTACATAGTTTCGGCCCTTCAGTCACCAACCCACATGTCTCATTATCCCATATATTGATCTGGACCAATAATCCTAGTTACTTTAAGAGTTCCTCCAGATTCCAGTCAATCACATCACAATGGACAGTGAACCATACACTGGATGCCCTGTTCAAGCAGACTAAACCTTCAAGACCTTGCCCTAAGTCGAGATTCACAATCATGCTCGTTCATCTCTGTTGCTCACTTTTCCCTTGAGGAGGGCCATACTACCTTGTCTCTAGGTAAGGACCCTCCTCTTAGTCCAAGTCAGTCAAGCAACAATTTTCAGTAGGTTGAAGATACCACTCCTGTAGTGGAGGAGACGAGTCTCGATGAGATTTCCCTCAGACTTTTGTGGTTCCACTCTTGTCCACCCTTGGTGAAGACAATGCAATAGGGATGTGTTTCGGTCTGTTGTGTCGCACCTTACATTGTTATCCATACCAATCTAGCTAGCCCCTATCGGGCCTCACTTCAATGTCATCTGATGACTCATGTCACTTGTCCTATTATGATGTAAACACGTATCATGAAATTATCAAGTACCACAGAGATCATCATGTACCTCCATATAATAACAAAGGTTAGATTCGTTAGAATACTTGGCCATTTTGGGCCACAAAGGGAAGGGTCATTTCATTAAAGGACTATTCTACACAAAGTTATATTTAGGTCCTTCATTATAAGACTTTTAATGGAAAATAAATTATTTAATACATAATAAGTTAAATCAAGTTGTGTACGGAGTGCACAACACTCCTCTAAAAAAGATAAACAATAGACAACTCTATCCCATTTGGTGCGACCGGTAATCTAAACAAAGTCCTACGACAAAAATCTATAAATTACATTGCCAATAGACCAGTTGCTACACAAAGATATATTTACAAAAGATATATTTACATGCTTCATTATACCATTAGTAACAAACAAGCACATACAATATAAACTAAGTCCTACCACAAAATCTACAAATTGCAGGTACAGTAGGCCAGCCAGTTCAAACTAATCAAGGTTTATACATCATTGATCAGCGCGCACCTGAGGTTGAGGATTGTCACACTGCCTAAAAAATGATTTGATGGCTTCTTCCTTCTTATCAATGAACTCAAAAAAGCTATAGACGACCTCTGAACAGCGGGTACTTGATGATACAGAAGTTGAGGGAGACAAAGGGTCCATCTGCTTCTGTTTGTACCGAGTGTATTGGCGAACAGTTCTTAACAGATACAATAGAAACGCAGTGACTGCAAATACACCACATAAACAGTATAGACCCCAGAAGCTGCTCAATTGGAGCTGATTAGGCTCAGAGTTTTGTCTTCTCGGTGCTGTGCAACCCTTCTTGCAAAACCACTTGTCATGAATCTCCTGAAGTGTTCCATTCTCAGCAAGCTTGAGAATCGCTGTGGACAAGTCAACAGCGAGTGGAGAGCCTCTTTGAAAAGCCTAATTCATAAATATGAAAAGAACAATAAGGACATGCCATTGACGATTATACTAAAAAATAAATTGAATTTTTGAAATTTCTCCTAGTTTCTTGATATCAGTTCAAACATCAAAGTTGTAATGCAACTCAAAACAAAGTGTGTGTGTCTACTCTTGTCTCAAGCAAGAATGCATGGATTTGTGTTTGAAATAGTTTCACCCATCGTTCCCCTATAGAAGTACTGATTCAAATTCAAATTGGAAATGCTGATACGTCAGTAAGTTATATTAAAAAAAAATGTCGATATGAATGTGTTTGCATTCAAGTAAGAGTGCACATTCATTTCCTGTTTTATACTTAACCTTGTTATCAAAGAGAATTTTCTATTATGAGCTGCATCGATGTACTAAGCATGCAACTGCTTGTAAAGAGAGCAAACTTACAAAACCCCAACCAGTCTTTCTGAATGATTGCCCAACAATCCCATAATCAGTGTGATTTAACAAAAATAACTCCACGTATGGAAGCTCATCTATGATAGCTGCCACCCCTCCATTGGTTGGCCCCTTCCGCAATGCTTGATCATATTCCTCAGGGGAGCCTAGAGAAATAAGTCTTGATTGTGGTATATAAAGACTGTTCAACAGATAATCATGAGTAAATGATCCTACTTGATATCCAATAGGCCAACCACTTGCAATTAAGCTGTCAATACCCGTGATGGGTGATGAAAGCTGCTGGACTGTAAGTATCGATGTCAAACTCGCTGTATAGCTTGATGTTATCACCAACAATAGGAAAAGCCACACCACCATTACTGTCCGTCCAAGTGTGCTTACAGTATGCTCTTCTGTATTATAATAGATAAAGCGTTAATAAAGTTAAATCTAAATCATAAATATTCCATAAGACATTGATTGGATTGGTGACAGGATGGAGAGTACAATTTTTCTATTTCCTTTTTCAGGAAAATAGCTTAATTTCATAGGAAGGGAAATATACACTTCCAAATGAATGCAAGAAGAATATGCAATATTGAGGAACCAAATAAATAATATAATAAACCTAGGAATCAAGTGTATGTCAAATTATGGATCATGCAAGCATACAATCTATTCAGTAACACACTTTTCTGTACCATGAATCTTATGATACAGAGTTTGTGAAACATTACTTAGTACATTTACATGAGCTAAGTTCCTTCGAGTGGTTTTACGTATGGAAACGATGAGGATTAGACAAGACAAAAAATCATGAAAAGAGGGACATGGTCCACAATTTTTTCAATTACTATGTATCAACCTAGTTTTCAGTTGGGATTGCAAGAGCTAAATATGAGTATCGATTTCTTCGGTATTTTGAAAAACACAAAGGAGAGTCACAAGTGTTTTTTTTTTTCAAAGTTCATTACAAGTTCATTTCATGGGCTATGGACACAAAGACACAGTTAAGGTGCCCTTGATAAATCAGGTATACCACCTGCAAACAATAGATGCACACAATGGAATAGAAAGGAACCAATAGGTAGTTAAAGCAGTGCTTACGATTAGTCTTGAATAAGGTTGAGAAGCTGAACCTGCATCATCAAATGGTAAGAGGTTACAAATCTCTGGGTAAACAAAGGCAGATACAACTTTGAAGCATCAAACAGCTTTACCATCAACTGAAATTTCCAGTGATAGATTGATAATTTCATGGATAGCGAGGAAGATTTGCAAAGAAAATAGATAAAAGCATCGAAAGAGTGACTAATCAAACAACAAAAAGGCTTACAGGAACATCGTTATAAGCTGTCTCTTAGGAGGACCACGAAAATCATCATTGACACGGTGCTCAAGAATCCAAATAACCACCGCAATCACCACAAAAGAAGCTGCAATGGCACACCACATTTGCACTGTAAATGGGCTGAGAAACACCCAAGCACTTGATTTTGTATTTCTGAGAGGAGCCACTATGACAAGACCAGTGGAAGTGTAGGGCTGAGTAAAATCAACAATCTTCGTCCTACTTGTCACAATTGTGATGTCCCCAACTGCCGCATCAAACACCTAACACCGCATTTGCGAAAAAATAAATAAGGTATGCACATTGGAATTCAAATTGCTAACTGATGTCCTTATATTTGCCACATATTATATGACAATCCACACCAAAACCTATATCAAGGGCAAAATAAAAAGAAAACCGGAACAAAATTAAAAGTGAAAACAACTGGCTTTGGTAAAATTTTTGATGTCATCCATTTGTAGTTCAGCACAAATAATCTTCCAACAAGAACTATTTGCATGTCCTGATGGGCCATCCTTACTATACAAACCATGGATAGCTCAAGAATGCTATTGGGATTTATCACAAAGAATGTTTTACTTACTTCATCTGCAACCATTTTCACAAGTTTATCATAACTGGGATTGGACTGGCCATCCCCAAAAGGCTCAAATCTGAAAGGAATATCATAAGGAACTAGCTGTCGTGCTTTTTCAAACAGATCAATACAATATCCTTCTATTTTGTGGCTTTCCTTGAGTTCTGTTACAAACTCAGTATAACTTGCTCTGTTTGGCACTCCAATTCTCAATGGTCTTTCATCAGTGCCAAGTACCCACCCACGTGACCTTTCTGTCTTCCCACCAGGCCAGGTAACTTTGCCAAGCCTCTGGTCTACAGGGGAATAGCCATTCTTCTTCTCTTTGAGCATTTCTGGTGGTAAAATTGAGAGACCAGAATAATTAGTCCAATAACCAACCCCACGCATTACCATCTGCTTAATGTTAAGGACATCATAACTAACACTCGCAAGATTTCTATCTGCAGTAAATTGAACCCGGCCTGTCAAACCAGTGAAGTTTGTCTGTGACAACATTTCGAGTAGAAGTTTTCCACCATCAAAAACTTTAAGCTTCCTAAGCTGTATTTTATCTGCTTCCAGATCATGTAGCTTTTCACTGGAAGAAAATGTTATAGTGTTTCCATGATTTAAAAATTCAGCAATCGAAAGTGCAACTGTCCAAACTGCATCGTAAGCACATAGTCCATATGCATTTGGTTCTGAATGTACTAGCCCCCTTTGCTGTTTTTCTCTCCAATGAGACAGGAACACCTTTTTCTGGATGGTTTGTGGAGTATGTTGACGAAGCCCAACTACCCCTTGAAGGATTTTCAGAGAAGCTTGATCTCTTGGGGAGACCGTATCTAAAGTAGCAGAAAGCCAATCCGTTGCAAGCCATATATAGTCACTAGTCATCATATTAAGTTTTTCAGCTATGCTAAAGATTCTCAACCTTGGGTCAGGATTAATATGAACAACATAAACACGAGGACCTAGAAATTTTGATTTGTTGAGCACCTCACTGATGTATTTGAGATCAGACTCGGAAGGTAAAGGATATTTATAAGAAATCTTTGCCATTTTCTTCTCAAGCTCAACATCTAAAGCATTTATGCCATTCCTACCGTAATCATCATCCACATAGATAGCAATCGCCTGTTTCCAACCATAGAAGTCAATAATATCAGCCATGGCAGCCATTTGATTGGAATCACTTTGTGTTGTTCGGAAAAAGTAAGGGAATTGAAGGGTAGATAGAGTCGGATCAGTGGCAGCATATGAAATGAGAGGAACTTGGAAACCATTAGCAAGCTGAGAAATCATATGAGCAATGCCGGAAGATTCAGGACCAATTATTGCCACTACATCTCTCTCAATTACCTGAAATGCTGATGAACAATTGGAATTAAGATAATAATGTAGTTTGCAGGGACTAGTGTATATCATGCATTCTGACAAACACAAGTAATCCACACAAAAGCTGAACAATTTAAAAAGAAAGCCAACTATTCAGTTGCTGTCACAACAAATATTGTACAGGCAGAACCCTCAAAAGGGCTCATCTCTTCAGGTGGCTTGGCGAATAAGAATTTTTTTTTTATTCATTTAAGAACTTCAAAATGACATCAAGCGACAAAAGAGCCCTCTCGCCCAGCCAGGATGTTGTGGTCCAGGCTAATTAGCATGACAATAGAAAATTCCAAATCATCCAATTGACTTATAAGCATTAAACTTCCTCACGTTAAATTGTCATACTACCAATTACTCCAAAAGTTTAAGCTAATAGAGAATAGGTCCGACAATGTATATCAAGCCCCCAACATCCACCACCACATGTCGAGTCAGACAAGCAAGTGCATCAAAATGTACACATAAAACCAGAACTTGAAGCATTGTCATGCACAAACACAAAGAGAGAACTAGATACAGACAAAGAGGGATCATATGTACCCTACTAGCAAAGTTAATTTCATTGTTTTTCTCAAGAAATATCAAAGCACATAATATAGGTCATACAGTTAGTTGTTATCACTTAATCGGAAGTACTATACGTTACATGGTGGTGTACTACTCTAAACCTCCAACTTGTAAATTAAGATATGATCTGTTTGGTCTCCAAGGGAAAGAAGGAAAGAAAATGAAGAATTTCAATTACTTGGATGCCTGAAGTAGATAAACTAAACTAAACAGAGAAAGTTACAATAGGAGAGAGGTACCTCTCATGGAACCCATGAAGACACTGCAATTTGCATCCTGCATGATCAATCTCAGTTTAGTCCCATTGAGAATGTTGGGATCGGCATTGATATCAGATACTGCAATTTCCATGGCCGTCTTTGCAGCTCTACCGATGACCGAATCGTAAGTGAAAATTGCACCAACATTCACAAAAGCAGGCTTCTGGCAGTAGACAGAAGTATTAAAGAGGACTAATATCAAAAGGGTTAGAGGCATGAACATAATGGATTGCATGGTTGAAGCTTAGAAGTTGTAAAGAGGGAAGCAACACAATTTTAACCAAACACCCATATGCATCACAATGGATTTTGAGGCCTCAAGGCTCTAAAGCTTAAAGTTTCAGAGGCTCAACCACATTAATGGATGCCTATACCAAATGGAAAGGGAGAAAGACGTGTAATAGAAGTTCAAAAATGTCTTCTTGACAATCATGGGTGGTCTGGTTGCTATTTTTTCACTATTTCTGAATGCCCAATTCAGAATTCATCACGCCTTTTCAGGAATTGATGGAGAGACAAAGAACTACGGTAAGGTTCATGTATGAAAGAGAAGTAATTCACAAGAAATGGGAAGCTCAGAAGTAAGAAAATAGGAGTCGTCTCTAAAGACTCTGAACAAGGGCAAGCAGCCTTTGAATAGTACAAATGTTTGGTAAAGGAATTTAATGTGCACCTGATGGAGAAGGCTTAAGAATAATGCAGAATTTGTGAATTGAGGATGATTTTAGTCCTCATATAAATCATGTCCCACATGATATGAATGAATGAAAGGAGTGAAATCTCGTCAAGAGAGAGAGAGACCAGAAAATGACTGCAAGTCTGCAATAGACTTTTTCGGTTTCTCATTGTATCCTACACCACTTGCAATCCAAAGTACTAGGATTTTGCTAGAAAAGAAGAATTTGTCCCCATAATATAATAAATTATTATGAAATAAAAAATAATAAACAAATTGCTACTGTTACCACGTGCCTCTAATCTGAGTGATAGAAACGTTTTAAACAAAGTGAAATAGAATTTGGAAGAATCCAAACCTTCTTTTCCATAATTTTACTCAATACTAATTTTTCTCAATGTGAATTAAATATTATATTGTACTACCTCTATCACCATCACCCCCACCGCTCCACCACCACCACTGCCGCCACCCCCACCACCATCACTATCGTCACCCTACCATACCGACCACCCCCCCACCCCCATCACCACCGCCGCTGCCACCACCTCATCACCATCATCATTGCCATCCACGACTGCTACCACCAACGTGATCGTCGCCTTACCCACCACAACTATCACCGTCTCCCATCATCACCACTGTCGTCCACCCCCACCACCACTAGCACCGTTCACCCCCACTACAATCGATTCTTAAATTTTTTTATCTCTCATCTACGTTTGTGATTTAATTTTGAGTGTGAATGCAAATATGTTGACCATTTTTTTTTATTACTCCGTACCTTCAAGTACGAGAAATAACTAGTTATTATATATGCTATCAGAGCCAATCTGTGCACACCATAATGAATTCAAAAATGTAGGATATGTTTTCAATAAAACCTCTGGTAAATATTTGTTTTGATTTTTCATTCGATTTTTATGACAAAGTTTGCACAATGGGTCAATTGTTGCCCACGAGCTGAATCTGGGTGGGCTTTTGAATCGGGGCAGAATGATTCATGCATCAAATTTGCTTACATCATCCTAGTATATTTATTCACTAACACCTCGTAAGTTTTTTTTTTTTTTTTGCTGTTGGTGGTACAACACGAGAAAATATTTATTATAACGATAATATTATGTGACAATGTTAACGTGGTATTATCAATTAATAATATCAAAATAAATAAGTAAATGAGTTCCATTAAAATTAATAATTAACCCCTCATGTAAGTAAATAATTATTTATTCATCCTCCATGTAAGCAAATAACTATTTAAGTGGGGTTTACCTTGTTTACTTGGTATTTTATTATTGATAAATGATATCACATTAACATTACTGATATAATATTACTGTTACATTCAATATTTGCTCATACAACATAGGAATGGAGGAGTTTCCAACTTGGCACTCGAAGGTGCCACTAGAAGGACTTAACCACTCAGATGGACCCTTGTGTCCTAACAACTTGTCGGTAGAGGGGGTGACACTTTCATAAATTTGTTATATTGCAAAGGAAGAACTATTTCTATATTTTTTCATATCTTTTTACCTTGAGGGTTTGATAAGTGATAATGAAACATAGAAATGAAATTGATGATGCACAAATTGAGTTTGTATACCACATGTCAGCTGAGTAATAATAAATGCAGTAATTAAGAAGTGAGAGATGGAGACAAAAGTAAGGCAAGAATTTATAGTAGTTTGGTTAACGTGACATACGTCCACTTTGAATGGCTAGGGTCGTCGGGGTATTTTATTACTTCAAGTGTGTTGGGAGAACAGAGAATTATAAACTAAGAGAGATAGAAGAGTTGTGCTCGACTGAGTGTGATGCCCCCCATGTGTAGGTGGAGCTTACATTTTATAGTCACCTCCTAACAAATTGAGGCGGCTTATCAATAAATAAGAGACTAATTTGGTGGAGATGGTGTCACCTTCGCAACGGATGAGGCTGTTGTGGGACTCTCCTCAAGACCAAGTCTTAGGATGGCGTGGTTGACTTCCTTACTCCTTACTCCAAGGTGGTGGGGATGAAACTCTTGGGATGGCGCTGCCTACTCCTTGATGACGTGGCTCTTGGAGTCTTGATGAGCCTGACTAGACATGGATCTCTTTTGAGCTGGACCCATTGGGTTTCCTTTAGGTGGGTCCTTTATTCAAGTTGGGCCCACAACTTGAGTTGGGTCTTGGGTCGGGCCCATCAGAAATGACTAATACTTAGTAATGATAATTCCAATGTTTAGTATGTAATAATAAAAATTCATTCATATTACCATGGAATCTCTAATCTCACTTATACAAGATTTGTCAATTCTTAATATTTTGTGGTATTTTTCATTTCCAATTACCATCATTCGTCATTGCCATCTCCCCATCTCCAACCAGGGTCGAGTCTGAGTCCAGGGTCTAGTCCGAGACTGGAGTTCAAGGTCAAGGTCCGAAATCGGGTTAGAGTCCAAGGTCTAGGGTTAGGTTTGGGTCCAGGGGTCTAGTTTGAGACTAGGGTTCAAGGTCAGGGTCTGGAATTGGGTCAAGTTCTAGGGTTTGGGTTTGGGTTTGGGTTCGGGTCCGAGTCCGAGTCTAGGTTAGGCTTTTGGTCTAAGTTGGGGTGTTGGAATTGGGTTCGGCGTCAGGTCTAGGTTCGGAGTTTAGGGTCTAGCATTAGGTTTAGATCCAAGTCTGGGATTGGGTCCAAGTTCGAGGTGGGGTTCGGCCCCGAGTTTAGGTTTAGAGTCGGGTCTAGGGTCAGAGGTTGAGTCCAAGTCCAGGTTCGGGCCATGGGTCCAAGATCAAGACCGAGTCTAGGGTCGGATTTAGGTCCAAGGTTCGGGGTTGAGTCCGAGTCTGAATATAAGAATTATTCAAATATTTGAGTGAATTTTTCAAGTCTATTCCAATGCTTCATTCTAGCTATTATCAAACATTAAAATGATAATAAATATTCAATTTCATTCTTATATTCATTCCATTCTCATGTAAAAATATTACTACGGATCAAACGCAACATATTTTTTCGCTGGCTGTCTAATGTTAGGAAGAAATTAAGCTTCATGTAACCATTACATGTTATTGTAGATTAAAAATTCACAAATTTATCTAGAATCCACGTTTTATAGGGTAAAAATTACACTTTAATGTCTATTACCATTGGTTTTGATGTTTGATAAATCATTATGTCTCCTCTTTCAAAACTCAAACTCTTGATTTCTAACGTCCGATGAGCGTTCACCAACCAAGGTTTTATCACCGAACTACAATTCTCAGCTATATCATCTCATACATTTTTTTTTAAATAAAAAATTATTGATGGATCGTCTATCATTCATTAAAGTGAGATTCATTATATATAAATAAATCTCTCACTCATTAATAATGAATAATCTTTCAAAAAAAATTTAAAATATATATTTGAGGGAATTTGGATCCATAATTCCCCATACTTTTAGCATCTCAAAGCAGTTAAAAGATATGGTGAAAAATTCTTTCATGTGTTTTTCAAATTTTAAAGAGGTCTTATCTAAAAGCATCAAGTCATTATTCTCTATTTCTAAAAAGGTTGCGAAAATATAATGTATTGTCCAATTGTTCAATTAATGGCATCACTTTTAATAAGGTGTTGCTTTCTCTATCGAATGGAATATACAATAGCACCTTAGCATAATACAATGAGTAGGCCCACTCAATTATTATGGGCTTTATCCTCGAGAAATATCCATGCCCAAATTTTCACCCTTTCTAAATTGATCATTTTTTATGATAAAAATAGAATAATCGTCTGCCTAAAAAAAATTGTGAATGTGATGGAATGTTGGATCTTTTATACCGACACTCATCTTTATCACATTTCTTTGTCTTCAAAGAATGATTCATTCGGATAGATATGAGAGTTCAACTACATTGCATTACCAGAATTCATGTTGTATATTTGAAAAAGGTTGACCTCCTTACTTCTGTTACGGTATAATCCTTTTCCCGCCGAGCCTCTTTTCTCATTGGCCCACATAGACAAAAGAGCAATGCTACATGGATTTAAAAAGTAAACTTGATAATTATAACCATTGACTTCGCTATAGGTCTCAACATTTATTGAGATCTACTACTTATTCAATAATTGTGATTATCAACTCTACTTTTTAAATCCATGTAACATTAGTCCATAGACAAAATGTAAGACTTGTGCGTTGTTCCAACAGTTCATCACGAAAGAAAGACTCAGTAAGCTGGGATCACTAACTAATACTAATATAATAAAATAAAAAATACTACTATAATAGAGAAATGTTCAAAACTTTTTAACATTTGACATTCTTCTAAAAGGTTATAACTATGAGGCCGTAATATAAAATATTTATCTTTAAGAGTATAAAGTAAAAAATTTTAAATTTTTGTAGGTTCAAAGTATGATTGCTCCTAAATATATATATATATATATTTTTCATTCTTTAACTCGTTACTTTGCTTTCACATATTTAAGCAAAAGCCATGTGATGTGAGTATTGTATTTACTAATGAGACTTCATCAATATTTGACCAATGCTATAGGAACTTAATTAGTGATCTAATTTATTGTAATCATTGAATTAATTATGAACTCTAATATTAAATTGAGCTTATTTTTAATTTAACAATTATAATTAATTATATTATTGGATTGTATCGTCAAATTAATTTCAAATGGAATTTTTCTCTCTATTTATTGTGTGAGAAGTGTATTGTACGGAAAAAAAAATTTTGTATCATACCACCATTACAAATTTTTTAGTTTTTTTTACAAATTTTTAGGATCATTTATAACTTTTATAATTGCTTACTATCGATCCTAAAATATTAGGATCGATCACAAAGTTATCACAAAATTGTTAACTTGACCCAAAAAAGTTATAACTCAAACCTTAAGTTATAACATGATCCCAAAAAATTATAATTTTTTGGGTTAATAGTACTTTTGATCTTTAAAATATGCTTGTTTTGTCAGTTTAATCATCATTATATTAATTTTGTTAATTTGGTTCCAAAGTTTCAATTTGTATCAGTTTGGTTCATAATCAGACCATTTGTTAGATTTTTTAACGAAAGTGACTATGGTGGTGTTTGATAAAACTGAAAGCTGAACTCTAAAAACTGAATACTGAATTTTAAGTGCTGAATGATGAATTTTTTAATTTGCCGACTGTTTGGTATTAACTGAAATTCAAGTATTGAACTTAATCAAACTGTTTGACAAATATAAGGAGTTGAAGTCTAAAAATTATTATTATTCTAATTTTATCATTTTCTTTAACCATATCTCCGCAACTGTCTTATTCCTATCACCACCATCATAATGGTGGTGGGAGTGGTGGTGACAACGGTGGTGGTGGTGGTGACGACAACACAATGGTGGTGGCGGTAGTGGTGACATAATGTGGCACAATGAGGGTGGTGGCGGCGGCGATATAACGATAGTGACGGCGATGGTGGTGGTGGTGACAATGATGGTTATGACAGTGGTGGTGGTCATGGTGACATAATGATAGTATTGATGACGACAATACAATGGTGGTGACGATAGTGGTGGTGATAGTGGTGGAGGTGGTAGCAACAATGGTGATGGTGGTGATGGCGGTGGTGGCGACAATGGTAGTGGTGGTGGTAGCGGTGGCACAATAGTAGTGGTGGTGGTAGTGGTGGCTACAACACTATGGTGGTGGTGGTGGTGGCTGTGGCGACAATGACAGTGGTAGTGATGGTGGTAGCGGCACAATGATTGTGGTGGCAGCAACAATGGTGGTGGTGATAGCGGTGGCGCAATGATGGTGGTGGCCATGACATAATGGTGGTGGTGGCGATAACACAATAGTAGTGGTGACGGTGACACAATAGTGGTGGTAGTGGTGGTGGTGATGATGGTGGTGGCGGTGGTGGTGATGGTGGTGATGGTGGTGATAGTGTTGGTAGTGATGGCGATGACACAATGGTGGTATGTGTATATTTTGTCAATTATAAGAAATTGATAAACTCTTTACCTACTAACATTTTCAGTATTAAGTGATAAATAAGTGACTTGCTACTTAAAATTTTAGAATATTTCTAAGAAATGCTTAAAATATTAAGTAGTATGAGTTTTAAGTTATCAAACGGGTTTAATTTATTAAGTACTTAGAGAATTCAGTTTTAAGTTTTAAGTGGTGTTATCAAACAACGTCTTATTGTTTCAGATGATATCATGTGATCATTCCATCAAAAACTTAAAAACCTATCTGCATAGGAAACATTTAAACAAGAATTGAATACTTTAAGGACAATATTGATAAAATTAATATTTTAAGGATCAAACTGACAAAACGTGCATACTTTAACGACCAAAAGTATTATAAATCCTAAATAAATTTAAAAATTTTATATCAAACCCACAAAAATTATAAAACTTAGAAGTATAATAGTGATTTTTTTTTTTTTAATAGTATGGATTAAAAGATTTGAACTCACAAGAACATCTCTGACCCTTATTTTTTTTATACCCAAATTTAAATTTGGATAAAAATTGTCTAAAATATTTCTCCAATACTAGAGTCATACTCATACCAAATAAAGAAAAACTCTTTTTTAAACCCAAATTAAGAGAGACCCAAATTAATTCTCAAATTTTTAATGGTGAGATTTCACCATCTTTTAAAAATTCAATAGTCATATTTTACTCTCTTTTATATTTAGATTTATTTTCATTTAAATTTGAATATCTCTATTTGAGAGATCTATACGAAATCAAATTTTTTTATCTTTTTTTTTTTACTTAAATTTGAGTAAAAGTTTGGACTTGATTGGAGATGGTGTAACATTCAAAAAAAAAAAAAAAAACAAACACACACACACAAACGCACTAAAGTTTTAATTATCAGACAAATCATTTTGTAGGAGGGGGTATTTAAGTAATTACATACGACATGAGGTCCGAGCGGATAACAGTCGCTTTGGATAGCCCACTCTTAACTTCATCCTGATGCTCCCAAGGTGAATGACAATGGCTTCTTCAGTCACTGCCCCAGTTCATACAAGGTAACGACCCTAAATCTATTATGAATACTCGAAGAATATAGATGTATAGTTACTGAATCTGACCATCTGTTTAGTATTATTGTTCGTCATTTTACTATTTATGTGTACTTTCTCTTAAATTGAACTCCATCTTCTCAGAATAAGAACTTTGTTCCTCGTTTTTAAGTTGGTTTAATTATTTATAGCAGAAGTGGGTTCTTATTCATGTTCCCAATCTGGGTGTGGGAGAAATTACTGTATGATTGATGAAAATGGGTGGAACCCTGTAATGGGTGTTAGGAAATTCATGGCCATTTGGGGACATCACTGTCTTATCAATGTGAATAGTTTATGGGGGAGTTTGAATATGTGAAAGAATGACCAGAACTGAGGAATTCAGGGGTGGCTTGTCATATTCTGCTTAGGTAGCTTAAATTCTCAATTTCTATGATCACTCACATTGGATATGTCATAATTTTTAAGTCCTACTTTGTTTTAAAGTTTTTTTTTTTTTGTTAATAAGGATTAGCTGGGGACCTAAAGTTGTTTGAAATTGAGGGTTTTGTATTTTGAAACTAGTCTAGCACTACTGGAAGATGGGGAACCAAAGTTGTTTGAAATTGAGGGTTTTATATTTTGAAACTAGTCTAGCACTACTGGAAGCTGAGGAACTAAAGTTGTTCGAAATTGAGGGTTTCGTATAGAAGGGCTCTCCAGTCATTGTTAGTATATTCTTATCTTTACACCATTGATAATTTCTAAGATTGAGAAAACTATTTTTCCTTCATGTCAGCAACTTGAGATCTGCCTTTTGGGGTGAGAGAAGTGGAGTACATGTTTCCCGTGTTCCTGCCATCCGTGTTGGTTTTATGAGAAAGACTGTGGAATGTAAGGAATCTAGAATTGGGAAGCAGCCAATTGAAGTGCCATCAAATGTGACAATCACAATGGAAGGTCAAGATTTGAAAGTAAAGGGTCCTCTAGGGGAGCTCGCAATAACTTATCCAAGCGAAGTGAAGGTTGAAAGGGAGGAAACAGGGATCCTAAGGGTCAAAAAAGCAACAGAAACAAGAAGGGCCAACCAAATGCATGGTTTATTTAGGTACGCTGATACTTCTTTGTGTCTTAATTTTTCCCGAAACTCGTGTTCTCTACTCATCTTCTCTTTATATGCTACTCATAACATATATAATCAGATTTTCGTTAACTCTCACTTGTAATTTTGGGTTTGATTTTACATGACCTTTTCATGAAAGATAATATAAATTCTTTTTTTCATAGTCTTTGTAATTGTAATTGTACTCCCCCTAGAACCACTCTGACTTCATTGCTGCAATTTGTTGGTAAATATCTATTTGAAAGTGGTAGAGTGATAGTTAAGGGTAAAGTCATCAAGTATGTGCTTATTAGATTACCTATGTCCTGCATGGTGCCTTACGTTTTAGGCAGCTGGTGCCAAGTCTACAGAGTAGACGACAGTGGTGGTGAATTGATAAAAGTAGATATTGTCAACATGAACCTTAAGATTATTCCAGTTGGGACGTTTTGGTTAAGGATATGGGTTTGCAAAGAGCCAGTTGCTGGTGAGGGATCCTTATAGAGTTGAGTAGGCAAGTATGTACAATGGTGTGTCGAGACAGGAATTTCTTCTTTGTCAAAAGTTATGCTGGAGACGGCAAAAAAGCTCAATGCTAACCTCCATTAAATACGGCCAAAACTCTAGGAGTTATCAAGATTCTCTCCAAATTCAAGATAAACATGTCTTTTGGATTCTACAAGAATTTGTGAGGAGAATAAGTCTGATCTCTCGATCTCTTTCTGAGATGGAACAATTTGGAAACAGAATTATATTACATATCAAGATTCCCTTGTCATTGACTCCCTTGTCCCTTGTCATTGACTTCCTAGTTAAATTAGTGGGAAAACGATCTTTCCTTCAATGAATGTTCAACTTCAACAATAGGAACTTCTGGGTACTTTTTTTACCACTTCCAATTACAAACCTTATTTCTTTGCTTTCAATTTTTTGTGATTGTAACGAGATAGAAAGGAAAACAAATCCTGAAAATTACAAAGACTTGGTATAACTGTTGTTAGAGAGCTAGCAGTTACTGAAAGCCTTGAGGTTAACCTGTCTAAATTAATTAATGGAAGATTTTACGCAAAAAATTGGAATGAAAATGCTATAATTTTTACAGTTCTTGGTTGTCCCTTACATGCACTTCTCCATTAGTCGATATTTGAAAAATTAGCCGCAAAGATGGGATTACTGACAAACCCTTCACAATAAAGTTTGTTTACTTTCTTTTGTGTTATTCTGTAACTCCATCCAATTTATTTTGCTCAGGACTCTTACAGACAACATGGTGGTGGGTGTATCTAAAGGATTTGAGAAGAGACTTCAATTAATTGGCGTAGGATATCGTGCAATTCTAGAAGGGAAGGACCTGGTATTAAATCTTGGGTTCTCTCATCCGGTTAGGATGGCAATCCCTGATGGCATTCAAGTGAAGGTGGAAGACAACACCAGAATTGTTGTGAGCGGATATGATAAGTCTGCCATTGGTCAATTTGCTGCTTCAGTAAGGAAATGGAGACCACCAGAGCCATATAAAGGTAAAGGAGTAAAATATGCTGATGAAGTGGTTAGAAGAAAGGAGGGCAAAGCAGGGAAGAAGAAGTAACAGAATTGTTATTGTGCTTTTTGGATTGTTTACTCCCATTATGGCTGCCAAGTTTCACAGCTGTATGAAGCATACTGACCTGACAGTCGGAAAATTCAATATATAACTGGTAATTTATCTTTCATTCTTTTGTATTTTCACCTTCAGTTTTGCTTCAAGGGCAGAGAATTAACTATGAATGATCAGTTGTTATGGTTGACATTCATAACGTGCTTTTGGCTTGCATAATGTTGAGGAGTATTTATATAAAGGTCTACGAAAATAAAAACTAAGTTTGACACCTACATTTTAGAGCTTCTTTCATAGACCGCAATGCCATGTTCTTGTGCCTGTACTAGTCACCATATCCATGGTTTTCTTGTGGCGCTCTGCCCATGCATACCCTCATAATTTTCTTTCGTGTAGCCATATCCACCCGGGTCATCACAGAACCAGAAAGTTCAGGTTTTTCCTGAAAGCCAGAAGGTGAATAGTGCTATTTTCTGAGATTGTCGGCAGTTTCTGAACTGTTTACGCTTGTCCCTATGCTTGGCATAGTCTAATGAAAATGCTAACCGAGTTGTGAATTGGAGAACCCAAAGTTGAAATGTCATATCCACAAACAGATTGCGAGTCAACCTAGTAGTTGTTCACTCATGGGATATGATGATGCATACATACACTTTTATTATTTCAAACATAGGATTGGAAATAAGTCCCGGCATTGGATTCTGGGGTCAATGGTGACTTGTTATAGGATTGTAGTTTTCTCTTTTTAATGATGTCCAATGGCACAGTGCTTTTGTAATGTGATTTTCGCAGTCTTGAGTTAGGATGCCATGAAACCTATAAGAAAAACTGAATGCCTTGCATTGCCAAAGCTTTGAAAAGCAAGCAAGAAGCCATTGTATATGGTTTTTAAAGACCTCTTACAAGGGATATAAGACAAGAAAAGGGGGGCTAATATATAATGATCAAAAATTAAATTTTTGGATTTGGTTTGAATCCAATTTGTATGTGAGTTCAGATTTTAACAGGTTGAGGGGGTTTTATTCAGAAAGTCTAGAGAAGCTGAGCCTCTTGAATTGGTTGGTAATAGGACCAGACCAAGCTTTATCAGGATTCCCACAGTTGAAGTCCACAATTTCAACAATCTGGCATCCTCTCTTCTCAGTTTTGCCTCCACTGGGAGTTCTATCTACAGAAACATCCTCTGATTCGAGCATCGGAATGTGATGTGAAGTATGCCGATGGTCGCGTATCTTTCTCCCGGTGCTTTCAATCCTTCTATGATTACCATTGCTCATGCTGTCACTTGTACTTGCACCATTTGATGTTCTTCTCCTTGGTTGTAGTCTTTTTGTCGACATACCACAAGATACTGAAACTGGGACGGTTTGTGGTTTCTTCCTCGATGATACAGAGGAGTGAGATGCGAGTTTCATGGTGTCTAGCTCCTGCATCATGAGGGCACTGACTTTTCCAGTAGCCCCTACCTTGATGGAACCTTCACCATCCTTAATCTCTTGCAGTGTGCGAATCATTTAGATGTTTCTCGAAACGAATAAGCTCCTTAGTTCGGGTTTTTCTTCTCTAAATATCACTGTTCAAAGCAGAGATAGAGACAGTTAGGAACAAGAACTACCCAGCAAAGCCTAGATAAAATGAATTCAGATGTCAATTATGCCCAAACAAAAAAAAAAAAAAAGAAGAAGAAGATCAAGATCAAGGCAAGAATGCATCAGCAGAACAGAGAATGCCCAACTTTACAAACTTAACATCAATTTACATGGTCATTGTCTATGATCATCAGAAGAGGCAGACGAATCAAGCAAGAGTTTAAGCACATCAATCATAAAAAGTTGAAGAACTCGAGTCAACCCAATCATTATTTGCTCAATAAAAGAGGAATTATTGCATCAATTTGCATAGGACAGATGGATATATGTGTGAAGAGTCCTTACCAGACCAAAAACAAAGTGACATATAACTGATGATTCACAATCAATTGAATAAGTAACCAGTTTTGGAGAATTAATCATCTATTATGACATAAAGAAGAAAAGGATACAAGATATTAATCTTGAATCTAAACACCCGCAGACAGAAAAAAAGAAGAAGAGAAATTTGAGGGCATACCCTTAATAATTTACTTAATCTAAAACAAACCCATTAAAGCTTTTAGTTTCTTTATATCCAAATACACTACAAAGATCAGAGAAAGAAGAAGAGCGTTTAGTAATTGTTTGGTTAGAAAGAGAAATATCTGCACTAATACAACAACGTATTGGACCTAAATATGCCGGACTTTTAGGAATTCTTCAAGCTCTACCAGAAGGAGGAAGAACAATAATGGTTGGGGGGGGGGGGGGGGGGGGGGGGGGGGCAGGAATTATGTAGTATGAGTTATTAGTCCCACGCAACACCTATTTTATAGTTGTGTCCACCCAACTACTTTTCTGTCCTTTTGTGATGGGATGAGAATAGCAATTGACTTGGATTTTTTTTGGTAAAAGGCTTTCATACAAAACAGTATTTTTCATGGGTTTATTTTTTTGGCATGCCATATGAACCTTGGAATTTGGAAAATATATTCCATTGCACATTCTTGTGTGCATTGAACATTAATAGGAATAAGGATATGAATTGAAATTTGTCCCATCCATGCAATAACCAATCAATTTCGTTTTCCCCTTTTTTTTGTCAACAAGTAACTTTTTTAAGAAAGGATGACATTGAATTCACTGTTGCAGAGTAAGCTTAAGATATTCACAACTTGAAAGTCACAATTGAGGATCGAATTCAAGAACATTGAAGTTTACAGTTCATTTTTAGTTCAATCCCACATCAAACTACTTCTGCGTGTTGTACTTTTGAATGTTACATTAGAATATATTTACTTTTAAACCCGATGCACCCTCTTCATAATCGGATTCAAATCTATTGAACGCTCTTCACTTGCTAGAATTTTATCATCGATCGTTGATATTTTTGTATTCTCCATATATAATTTTTTAACCAGAAATTCATTATTGCCTTCAAAATCAATTTACCATCGGACCACCCACATACTAGTTCAATTTTCTAATGTTGATAGTCTAATAGTTAATCCACATTTTTGTTTGTATTTGTCTAATACCAAGAAGTTCGTCTTATTGATATTGACAATCAAATGATTTATCTCCATATTTTTTGTATTTGTCCAATGGTATGGGCTTCAAAAAGGAGTATCTCCACTTCGACCCTTTTACTAATTTTCCTTTACTAGAACACGAATATTGTACTATGAATCAGCAACAGATGTCACGCTAGTAGTATGCACAAAAGCAAGTATAATTTTCAGAAGTTTAAATGTAGATAATTCCTTTTTTTGTTTTTAGGTATTGCTCTCAGCTGTATTCGGATTGGCTTACGCGCACCTCCACTAATCCCTTTCCAGGTCTGGTTAAGGACAAGTCATTCACACCTACACTAAAGCATTCATAAGGGTCTGGACCCAAGATAGTTATCAAGTTTCGAACTCAGAATGCCTGATTTATAATTTTAATGTAATATTTTTTGCAGGACAAATAAAAATGAGGTGTAAGATAAAAACTAATTTGACAAAACCCAATTTAATGAAAAATAAGTTAAATATAATAAATGCCCATGACAAGAATTCAAACATAATGCAAGAACTTAACAAGCCCTAGCAATGAGTAACTCTTCTGTTATGCTCCTATTTTGCATCATTCCATTTGACTTTGAGCACAGAAAGAATGTGCATTCCAAAAGTTATTCCAAAATTTGCATTTTAAGTTAATGTGAATAGTAATATCAGTGAATCTGTTAATTTTTCTAACGAGACCTGCTGAACCAATCATCCACATTGGTTTTAGATACAAAATTTCGAAAAACTTTACTGCTTGTTTGGAGTAATTTAGAGCCAAGATGATCTCCCATGTTTCGTGAGGCAAATTAGTGTGCAAATTCTCTAGTCGAGGAGAGTTGTCGGGTTGTCATCGTAACTAGTGCACAAGTCTTTTGTTTACTCAAAGTGCATGCAAGGGTAATTGGACAAAATCCTGGTGTTTATATACAGTTTTCTGATCAAAAATAAAATTCTCTTTAACCTCTCCCCCAAATTTAAAAAAAAAAAAAAAGAAAAAGAAAAAGAAGAAAAAAAAAGAAGCTGCTCCCATGTCACAAGTCCATAATAGCAAACTTGAGCCATTCTCCAAGGTGTAATTTAGACTCCAGATTAACTGAAAACTATAAAGAGCTTCTGCACAAATTATTTCCAGTTTTTTTCAGCCTATAGTTCAAAGTATCAATCGATACTGACACGAGTCGGCCGAGTAATATCTGACTCAGTACCTTCTGATACTATACCGTGTAATGATACGTATAAATCACAAGTGTCGCACGACTCGACCGAGTTCACTGAGTTGTATCCGAGTTAAACCCGAGTTGTCGAGTTATCGTCACCGAATCGGCGGATACGATTTTGCAACGCCGCGATATGACCTGAATCTCTCGTCGTGTTTAACATTTTCTTTTACGTTATATCGATGTGTCTCAGAGCTTTCCGAGTCAATAGTTGATACCGCAACCTTGAACCATGTTCCAGTCCCTGTATTATATTTTTAGTTCAAAGTTTAGTGCGTATAAATACCCTTCTTTGGTTTACATCTTTAAGCGACAAACGAATTCATAATGAAAGCAATTAATTCCACATGAAAAAATGTATCTGATTTCTATAATCGTTCACATCTCTCCTACAAATCGGCACATGACAAGCTTGTGCCATGGCTAAATGAACAAAGAATCGCCAACAAGAAAATCAAAAAAGAAAATTGTGGAGAAGTAACGAGGCAAAGAGTAGAGAGAGGAGAGTCATCTCTTGGACATTGAGGCCTGCAATTTCATCAGGTGCAGGAAACATATCATCATTACAAATCAACACTGAAAAGAAGAGGTAGGAAAAGAGAAGAAATGAAAAATGCAATGGTAGTTAATTTAGTAAATGATTATGAAACAGAACTTCGATGTGAAAAGGAGCATATGACAACACCAACCTTGGAGAGAAAAATCCTGGAGGTGTATATTACGAAGATTATAAACATTGCTGGAGACATTAGCTTCCTGCAACTTTGTGCCAAGCAATGCAGCACAATTCAACGCTTGCAAGTTGGTAATGAAGCTCTGCTCTTGCAGTTGATACACATAACTCTTCAGGACATCACAGCAACTTGTCTGGTTAGTTATCACACCGCTGCATTCTCTTGAAACATTTTTGATCTCACGAAAGACCAGTGGACATTCTGGAAGAGAATAAAAAATAGGAAGCAAACCAAATCAACTGGTTAGCAGTGGGAAGAAAAACAAATCAATTGCAAATCATCCTGGTGGAATCATCTAGAGATTGGTCACGATACTTCACACCAATGTGTCAGAGGGTGAATGGGCTTAATTGTTCATTCTTCATCTTATACTTCAAACTAGATTCAAATGAGGCATTTATTTTCTTGTTTCTCTTTCTTTTTCATTGCATTCTATTCATTTACATTGCAAAAAAACCAAAAAGCTGTCATAGTTCAAGCTCTGATATCTAGTGGGAAGCCTGATTCTGAAGAGCTACAGACCTCTTTTTATTTGGTTCTCTGTTTAATCTTCATTCACTTACCTTTGTTTATGTTGCAACTAGAAAGTCCTCTGAGAAACCTGTTTGCAGAAGAAGGATCAAGTTTACTGGCCAGCCATCGTAGGACAATACTCTTACAATCATTGATCATAATTGAGTTCTCAGCCAAGACACGATCTCTGTTCGAACTCACCATACTATAATTCTTCAAAGCAATTTTTTCAGCAGCGTCTGATATGGCGTTCTGACAAACTTGGTTGCAACACTCATCAACGAAATCAATTTTTTCGCAAGCAGCCAGAAGTCTAGAGGAATCCACAGTGCTGTCCATCTCCTTAACATCTACAATCGGGCAAGAAGCCTCAGTGAGGTTTGATGGATACATAGAGCATATCTCGTGAAGATTCTCACTGGCACCTTGACCCTCCAAGACCTGTTCAACATCTGAGAGGCAGTGCTTGGCTTCAGTCAAGTTCAAAGCAAGCTGCTGAGAGTGAATACTGGAATGACCTATAAGAATCACTAGAGTGGCATCAAACTGAGGGCAGCATACCACGTTGGCCATATACGAGGCAAGCAAAGCCCAGCAATCAGTTGCTGTTATGCTCAATATACTTTCAGCTGCTGAAAAATTCAATGGACAGAGTCCTGAAAGAACAAAAGTACCATCAAGTAATGTGAGGTTACCATCACTTTTAGTTAATTCTCTAAAATCAGGAAACTTTGAAAGACACGACTGTTCAACGTCAATTTTTTCCTTCCTTGGAAAGTAATTTCCATTCATTGACATTATCTTAGAGCACGAATTGGCATCCCCGTTTAGGATTAGCTGTTTAGCAAACTAATAGACAAAAGTAATATAACAATTTTACATTAAGCTTTGCCACTGCATATTAGTATGCAAACTCATAGAGCAATATATTAGATGTAGGACCAAATGAGGCTTATAGATTGAAAAAGCACATGCAGCATTATATGAAGATATTTTTTTGTTCCAGTTTACACTTTAGGCACATACTAATTTGAAGCTTTCTAACTGTGTGGCTGAAGGAGAACCTCATCAAATCTGGGCATTTCCATATATCTGATAGGTTCTAACATTTATCGTTACTTCTCCATAGGACAGCTTCGGAAAATGTCCATGAAACCGCACTAGTCAATAACTTAAAACAGTTTCTTTTCACAGTAATAAGGGCATGTACATATTACCTGATAATTTTGGCACGCTATTATTTGTGAGTGGCATCAGTGATGAAGGAGGTAGGACTGGAAGAAATGGTTGAGGGTCCACACTTGGGGAAATATCAGGACCATATGGGCTGCAATGTGAACTATGCAAACCTGCACCACGTACATACATTAAGTTTGAGGAGGTGATGCTATTTAGATTGCATAGGCCAGAGAGTATGAAATGCAGCTTTAAATGTTATGAATATTGAGTTGATATTTGTGCATTGATGTATAGATAATCTATGGTATCAGTGTTTTATAATCTGCATAATTTTTAGTTCTTGGCGATACTAAACTGCTCGATGTTTGAATTCTTTCCACCAAAACTACAGCATTCTTAGGCCTCAATAGATCATTTGAAAAGAGTACCCATTGTTTTATAAGATTAATCTCAAATAGGTAACATGGAAACCCAAATGATTCCATCATAATTCACCTGAAGCACTCTATAGTCATGCTGGAAAGAATTCTAATTGCCAATAGAAGGCAACATGTCTTTTCTGTTCATCTTACTCTCTAAACTACTATTTCAGAGGCACTTCTCTAAAAGTTGAAGGAAAAACAAACTGTTATTCAAGTTAAAGATTAAGGAATAAGAATGAGGCAATAATCCTCTGTTGGTTAAATAAATGTCCTACTGTGCATTTCCTTTTATGATTTTGGTTATTTCTCTCATCCCTATAACAATTTGTCAATACTGCTTCAAAAATTTATCTATTCCCCTTAGGCAACTTAAGCTTAAAAAACTGGTTGCAGTTGAAAAAGTTTAAAATTTTGAACTTCATCAAGAAGGAATGAATTTTCCGAATGTGTTAAAGAGTCTAAGACCATTTTGGACCAAATAGCAGACTGAAGCAACATAAGCAATACAGGTATTCCCTGGATTAAACATTTTGATTCATCGCATTCATCACTCTCATAGGATCACACCAAGGAAAAAGCTATTCAGTATACTGTTTCAAATAGCAAGACATTTAATGAGAAATACCATTTGTCTCACTGTAGATTCTGCTCAAAGTGGAATCAAAGCAAAATCATACTGCTGCTGATGCAGCAACAGTGAGTTGCATGACTATCATAAGCAACTTAAATGGTTGAATTAGGTCCATTTCTATGGTATGTATACCTTTTTTGCAATTTCATACAATATGAACTATTTAGCTTCAAATAAGTTAAAAGTTCTAGCTATTTCTGCACTGTCTGGTCGACCTTAACAACATATACGGATCCCCTCAAGCCCTTTTTTCATTACTAATGGAATATCATTCACTAGTTTACTAAAAATGGAATGATATGTCCTTGTTTTGTTCGTCAGTTGAAAAGAGATGTTTCCTGTATTTTGCACTCAAGAGATAGCGCTTTCAATCCGGTTTCCTAGGGATCTAGTTTGTTTTTGCGAAGAGGCGGAAGACCCTAAAATCAAAATCCTCATTATATTATATTGCATTAAACAAAATGATAACAAGTAATGTGCAAGAAAAACAGGGGAAATCAACAAGTAATGTACCAAAGTTACAGGGGAAAATTGAATTTCAACAAATAATGTACCAACTCACAAAAAAAAGAGTCCATTAAACAACTGGTTAAGTCGGTGATTACAACTCTAAGAGATCAAGAGTTTTTGTCACACCCCCACCCCGAATCACATAGGGTGGGCGGCGGACCGGCCACCAAGGCCTTAATCAACTAATCCGGTGTATAGTAAATGCAAAATACAGCGGAAGACAAATAATAAAGTGATCTAATCCATCGACCTAATGAATACCAGAGGAATAAACTAAACATCACCAACATCATTATTAAACTCATGTAAAATACTAATTAACCATAAAGTTCATTACTCTAAGTATAAGCAACATTATCTCCAAAACAATTGAATATTTGTCTCAAAACTATAAAAGACATTTATTCCTGAAGACCTACAATAAAATAAATCTTCTATTTTTCTAATCCCTTGTCTATCTGAGGACTTACTCCTCCCCCTAATCCTCACCTGAAAAATGTTAAATGTTTGGGTGAGCACAAAGGCCCGTGAATAGCAACCACCTCTAATGTGGTGTGAAAATAAATCCCACAGTTTATATATAAAAATAAACTTTGATACATACATAAGTACAATAAATTGTACCCCAATCCTTCCCACATAATCATGTAAACAAAATGATCTCATGGTCACAAATAACTTTATAAATGAAAAGACATTTATAACTCAAAACACCCACTCATTTTCACAAATAATTTTATAAATGAAAAGACATTTATAATCCAAAACACTCACACAAATTCAGTATCAAATACATTTGTCAAATCATGTTTGTTACCACTAGCCTGATGACTGGCCCCGTCTCTTGTTACCACTAGCCTGATGACTGGCCCCTATGTGCACATCCCTATACCGACCACGCCGGTATACAATCTCGTTACCATTTAGACCTGGTAACCCAGTCCCCGACTCATAAACATGATTTTCACACACACCAAAACTGTAGTTTTAGTCCCAACGCACACAAAATTTCCCTTTCATCACCAAAACAATGATATAAAATCATCCCATAAATTTCTCAAAATTCACATGTATAACAGTTCACAATTGCAAAATATTTAATTGCAACCCCAAACATCAACACATATATCATATATATGAAAATCCACACGCACGCACCCACACATTTAATATAGAAAATCCTCTCAAAAGAAGTAGTAAACTACTCACCTTGATTCACAAAATCCAATTCAAAGCCCTCTTTCTCAACCTCAATCCAATCACCACCTAATCCAAAATAACATATAACAATCACTCTCTATTCCTAACTTCGTTGTTTCGCGATTCTATATTTAACTTACGTACTTTCTACCCATTGATATATACTTAATATATTCTTTACATATTAATATCATTTCTAATATGAGATAATAGGGTATAGAAGTATTCTGGGTTGTTTAGAAAAAATTTCTAAAGTTTTGGGGTCAAATCATAATTTTTGAAACTTTTGGGGTCAAAGTATAATTTCTTTGAAAAACGAATTTTCTGTTTTCGGGACTGCCATAAATTTTTCAAAATTCTATTCTTCTAACTTACCAAGTAAAACAGTGGTTAAAATTAAGTTTAGAAGAATATAGGGGTAAAAGTAAAACTCTTTGAAACTAAAGGGGAGTTTTCTGTAATTTCTGGATTTGTCTTCTTCAACCTACGAACTCTTCCACGTTCTGCAACTTAAAAAAAAAGTCCAAACCCTTTCCTTTTCTTTTCTTTTCTTTTTTTTTTTCTTTCTTTTTCTTCCCAACACATTAATTAAACTCAATCAAACCTCAAATAACTATACACTCAAATTCAACTTAATATCTTGAAAAATTATTTGTGTATAATATATATATATATATATATATATATATATAACACCATGTGATATAATAAAATACAAAACTCATAAAATAAGTAATGCATCTACATACCTTCAATGGATCCAACTTTCCCTTTTTCTTTTTCTTTTTCTTTTTCATTTTTCTTCCTTCCTTCCTTCCTTCCTTCTCTCTCTCTCTTTCTCTCTTTCTACCGTCTCCTGTTTCTTTCTTTGTTTCTTCTTCTTTTTCTTTTTTTTTCTTTTTTTGTTTTGATATATATATATATATATACACACAAAATAAAAGAAACCCTACAGTAACTCTACAATTCATCATTCATTAATTACACTAACATCTCTTTTCAAAAATAATATCACAAATGGACCTAAACTAAGTTATATATATATTTCAAAAATTTGGGGTTTTACAGTTTTAACGTTGCTGAGAACAATTCAAAAATTTTAGAGTTCTCTTCTAAGTCAACATTGCATATAAAGTTTAATCCTAGACCCAATTATGTATGTTAATCGCGTCAATTTGCAACGGGTTTGTGTCAAAAAAATATTACACTTATATTCGATTCGCTTATTAATTCGTGTATAACAAATTGTGTTATATCGGGTTTCTATCACATGTGAATTGAATATAACTAGTATATAAACGAAACGTATTATATATTTAGTTTAATTGATGTATCATTTTTATTCATTTACGAAATAAGTGACTTAAGTAAAAGCCTAAAACTCTATAATTTTGCGTAGTGTTCATGTTGTGTTAACGATCTTATCATATTTTGACACACCTAATTTCAATCAGGTTTGGAGACCCGTGATTGCCATGAGTTTTGCATTGAATTCGAATTGCCACGATTTGCAAACTACGATAAACGGGCGGGTCCAAATATAATCGGACCTCAAATCGAATTTCAATTTAGGTCCGATTGGGAGGTGGGGAGGATGGGCTTAGGGCTTATCCAACCGGATTTACTGTCCCAGATATGGGAGAGTTTTAGTCCATTAAACTCAACTGGGTTCCAAAAGTTACAAAAGGTTCTGATTATACTCAGCAAAACCTAACGTTAACTATTGGCTTAACGACCACCGTCCCTGATGTTGTACCTTAAGATCGCGATTTGAACCTGGTTGTGTCCCCTCCTTTGTCATAGTGCCTGAACAGGAAAAAAAATATAAAATCTCAGCTAAAGCTGTAATGGGCTTGAGGCCTCAAGTTCAACCTTAACTTAAAGAGATAGTGTAAGCTTGGACTGAGTTCGGATCAGCCCATTTTATCATTTGGGTCAATAGCACTAGAGATCCCTAAAGTATAAAGTTTGTCTTATTTTGATCCCTAATATTTCAATTACGTCATTTTAGTCACTGAAGTATTGAATATATTTTTATGTGGTCCCTCAAGCAGACAACGTCAAAATTGCTAACGATTTTTTATTATAAACTTATCACATGATACGTAAATTTGAGCAAAAAAATAATTTAGATAATTCTTGATCAAATTTCTGTCCAAATTTTAGTCAAAGAGTTACCCAAATTATACAGTTTTGATCGCGAGCTATCCAAATTTTGATTAAATTTTACACATTTTTTTGTCAAGAGCTACCCAAATTATTTTTTGTCCATATCTAAGTATCACATGACAAATTCATGATAAAAAACCGTTAGTAATTTGGATGTTTTATATTTGAGGGACCACATAGAAACATCTATATAATAAAGTAGCTTACAATTCAAATCTCAAAAGATAAACAAAATGACTTTTGCTATTCGCGGTTGAGATCGCTTTAAATTTTACTTTAAAGTTAATCTAACGGCTAATATTAACACCCTAAATTTAATAGGAAAAATAGGTCTCTAAGGGTGTGTTTGGATTGATTTTTTAAAAGTAATTCTAGAAATTATTTCTCATAAGTACTTTAAAAAAAATAATAGTATTTGAAACCGCCCTACCACTACCTCTACCACCACCGTCGTCGTCGCCGCCGCCACCGCCGCCATTGATGCCATTGCTGCCGCCACCACCACAGTCATTGTCACCTACCACAACCATCACCGTCTCCTACCACCACCACCTCTCACCCCCACTACAACCGATACTTAAATTCATTTATCTCTCCTCTATGTTTGTGATTTAATATTAGATATGAATACAAATATGTTTATTGTTTACCATTTTTTATTACTCTGTGCCTTCAGGCACATGCAATAATTAGTATTCAATATTTTAAGAACTAAAATGATGCAATTGAAATATTAAGGACTAAAATAAGATAAACTCTATACTTTAAGGATCATCAATACAATTAGCCCTTATCATTTGTAATACACAAAGATTTCAACAATAGGCCAATGGAAGCCCACTCCCCCCACACCACACCCCCTTCAGTTGATTCTTTAATTGAAGGCTTCTGGCACTGCCCCTAAGGAAATCACAGTCATATATATATATATATATCACAGTATGTGCACCCGAAATCAGTTTAGAAAAGAAGTTAAAACTGTTTTGCGTCATTTTCTTAATTAAGAGTCTAGGTTAACAGGCTAGAAATGTTTTGTATAGTTGGGCTAAATTCATAACAAGCATAAACAAGTCATTTGCCAAAGTAAATACTTTTGTGCATGAGAGAGAGGGAGAGAGATCCTAGTTCAAATTCAAGTTGGTTTAGTGAGGACGACCATGAAAATCAGCGAATGGGTCAGTCTTTAATTTCTTTGTTTGTACCAAATTTTAACTAGAAAAAGGTGTGGGAGGCCATTGCAAAATGTCCGGGAGAATAGAGATGAATGAAGATATACATATATGACTCCAAAATTGCGGACAAAGTCCGTCCTCTACTATCACATTTATCTTTACAGTTTACACGGACAAAAAAAAAATTAGATCTAAAGCGATAACAAGTGTTCATCTATTTAATCATCAAAGTTTTCACGCTGACGATAGGATTGTTTACAATTTTCCCTCTCCTAATTCCTGTTATCATGGGGAACATTGAACTGGATATCACCTTTTGTGAGTTAATAATCTATATAATAAAGTAGCTTACAATTCAAATCTCAAAAGATAAACAAAATGACTTTTGCTTTTCGCGGTTCAGATCGCTTTAATTTTTACTTTAAAGTTAATCTAACGGCTAATATTAACACCCTAAATTTAATAGGAAAAATAGGGTCCTAAGGGTGTGTTTGGAGTTACTTTTTAAAAGTACTTCTATAAATTATTTCTCATAAGTATTATAAAAAAAAAAAAAATAGTATTTGAAACCGCTCCACCACTACCTCTACCACCACCACCCCCACTACTTCTACCACCACCGCCGCCACCACTGCCACCACCACCACCGTCGCCACCGCCACCGCCACCACTACCACCATCACCGCCACCAACGTCGCCACCACTGCCGCATTCGCCGCCGCCATCACCACCACCGTCGTCGTCACCACCACCACCCCCGTTGCCGCCACCACCACCACGGTCATTGTCACCCACCACCTCTCACCTCCACTACAACCGATGCTTAAATTCATTTATCTCTCATCTATGTTTGTGATTTGATTTTGGATATGAATATAAATATGTTTATTATTTACCATTTTTTTTTACGATGTGCCTTCAGACACAGGCAATAATTAGTATATCTATATAATAAAGTAGTTTACAATTCAAATCTCAAAAGATAAATAAAATGACTTTTGCTATTCGCGGTTGAAATCATTTTAAATTTTACTTTAAAATTAATCTAACGGCTAATATTAACACCCTAAATTTAATAGGAAAAATATGGCTCTATAGGTGTGTTTGGAGTGACTTTTTAAAAATACTTCTAAAAATTATTTCTCATAAATACTTTAAAAAAAAATAGTATTTGAAACCGCTCCACCACTGCCACCACCACCGCCAACGCCACTGCCGCCGCCACCACCGCTGCCGCCATTACCACCACCACTACCGCCGTCGCCACCACCATCATCATCACCACCACCATCGTCGTCGTCGTCGTCGCCGCCACCACCACTACCGTCGTCCCCACCACCACCACCATCGTCGCCGCCACCACCACCAACATCACCACCACCGTCGCCGCCACGACGGTCATTGCCACCCACCACAACCATCACCGTCTCTTACCACCACCACCACTGTCGCCCACCACCTCTCACCCCCACTACAAACCGATTTTTAAATTCATTTATCTCTTCTCTATGTTTGTAATTTGATTTTGAATATGAATAAAAATATGTTTATTATTTACCATTTTTTATTACTTTGTGCCTTCAGGCAGAGGCAATAACTTGTATATATATATAATAAAATAGTTTACAACTCAAATTTCAAAAGATAAATAAAATGACTTTTACTTTTCGCGATTCATATCATTTTAAATTTTACTTTAAAATTAATCTAACGGTTAATATTAACACCCAAAATTTAATAGGAAAAATAGGCCCCTAATGGTGTGTTTGGAATGAATTTTTAAAAGTACTTCTAGAAATTATTTTTCATAAGTACTTTTAAAAAAAAAATAGTGTTTGAAACCGTCCCACCGCCGCCACCGCCACCACCACCACCACGGTCATTGCCACCCACCACAATCATCACCGTCTCCTACCACCACCACCTCTCACTCCCATTATAACCGATGCTTAAATTCATTTATCTCTTCTCTATGTTTGTGATTTGATTTTGGATATGAATACAAATATGTTTATTGTTTATCATTTTTTATTACTCTGTGTCTTTAAGCACATGCAATAACTAGTATATATATATATGACAAAAAATGTAGGTTCTCTGTCGCTAATAATACACTAAATGTTGGCATCAATATTGGTCATCTTCACATGTGAAGAAGCCTCTTACAACATTTCGTAAGAAAGAAGTAATCTGACCTAAGTACGTACCTACGTACCTAAACCATGTGAACGATGCTCCTAACGTTTAACTGTTTTTTCACGCGGCAAATGGCTTCATTTTTCAACAACCTTTGCGTAATGGGACAACATATTTTACGCCTCACATGCAAGAGATGACTTGTGTCACCGTCGCTTCCCCCTGCTTCTTTAAAAACTTGCTTGAATTTCAAATGCGGTACACTCAAGTATAAGTGGTGAAGTTATATTAATAACTCGGTATAATTCAAGATCGATCTTCAAAAAATGAGTAAATTGAATAAAGTGTACGAAATAACAAATTTTGCAAAAATGAGAGGATCGAGTTATAGCTGAAAAGGATCGATCCATAAGATGGCACGAAGAATGGACAGACATTCAACACACATAGGATGATATGACTTTACTCAAGAACAGCTCTATACCTATCGCATAAGGGTACTTCTTCCCTTTATTTCACTAGGTTATGGAAAAGATCATTACACCATGGCATTGATGGCTAGCAAACTTCTAATTAAGATGCAGTTTCAGATCTTCTTTGGTACAAATTAGGAATAAAATAATAGAAAAACCTGATACGATTTTTCTCAGTGCGGGCATTGATGTAAAGATAATGCTATTCTATTATGATAGGAGTGTTACGGGTTTAAATTATAGAAATAATCCTTTTTTATATGTAAGGGTAAAATTACATATACGTTTATTTCTTTTAGACTCCATAATCGCAAGAGCATCGTACACTCGAGTAAGATAACTTTTCTATGGAGTTAAGGGTCCCTATTGCATGGTTGTACTTGGGGGTCGTTCTAAAGGTGGCCACCTAACTCTTTCCAAAAGTGTTGCTGTGTAACACACAGAAGCAAATGCTTAGCAGAATTTGGCAGGACCAGATCAGTTGGTCAAATTAAGCCTTGTTTGATACTGCACTTATCTAGTTATTAGATGGCTTCAATCATCTGTAACTGCCTCGGCCATAGTTTATGCCTTTGGGGGTCCAGGGTGGTTTTAACATAAGCCTTTCTCAGACGCTGAAAAACAGCTCTATACCTATCTAAAATATGCCTTCACATAAGACAAATACATAATAGTATCGACTCGCCATGATAACTTGTACGACAGGAATTTAATATATTAACTACTGAAATTCTATCATTCTAGTTTCGTAAAAAGGATCTTATTTTACTTGATGTGAATAATTATTATGATTTCATATAATACATCAAAAAATATTAGGACTTTAACTCGAAGAGATAGTTTAAATGTTAATAGAGACGAGTTATAAACTCAGACTTCTTAAATTTGAATTTTGACAATCTCTTAGAGTCAGACCAGGAGGGATTTATCCCTCATGAATATCATAGTCCCGGCGTGAATGGTCTGCTTTTGATCGAACCAGAGAGGGGATTAGTCGAAGTACACGTAAGTTGATCCGGACGACCTAGAACAAAAAAAAAATTAGGACTTTTGATTAACAGGTTTGAAAGCTGTAAACCTCATACATGTATAATCTTTGACATTGTTTATTCAAACTAACTGTTGTGTGGTTCGCATTTACAACTTGTTATTGGAGGAAATTTCGAAAAAAATGTAATGGTATCTAAAGTATGTTACATTAATGTTGGTCACAAGCAAATATATATATGTGTATTTCTATATCATGTTTCTCATTAGGGGCGAGAAAATTCTTTAAGGGTGGACACACTTTAATTACAAGATTTACTTTTTTTTTCTCCAATAAATAAAAAGAACGTGATATATTTGTATTTTTAATATCATATTTGTTAGGTAAAAATTCATTGAATACAAAAATGTCAAAAATCAGTATACATAGATATGCAAAATAAAAAACAACAAAAAAAAATGGATAATTATAACTTTTTACAAAAAATGGGGATAATTATAACCATTTATAACTGACCCGACGAATTTTCATACTTCAAAAATGTTGCATGACAAATTCATTATCAATGTCAGTGTAAAATGACTTTCTTTATATAAGTAAACACGTTATTTGTTATCCATCTATCACTCATTTAATTTCATGTTCATTTATGAAAATTCTCTCTCGACAGTGACAATCGCAATTGGTAAAATCGACGTCAATAAACTAGTGGATATATCACATCTTTTTTGGGTCTCGACTATTTTTTGAGCGAGATCACCATTTACTAAGACATTCGTCTTATTTGTTTGGCACTAGCTCAAGACCTAATATGATTTGCAGGGTCTAATTTTTTTATTTTATTTTATTTTATTTTTTTGCAACAAGGGTGGGCCACAATTCAATAAAAATATCAAAAATATATATATAAGTTACAAAAAAAATATACATTTCCCCTCGACCCTTAGTGCCTCCGCCCATGTTCTTCATCCAGATACTCGGCGTAATAACCGGCAACTCATGTGCTTTACTCCACCCTTCTCTCTATATATCACCATCCATTTACTCTCTCTCTCTCTCTCTGGGTATACTTTCTTTTCTTTCATCAATCTCTGCAGTGCTACAATGGGGAATTGCTTGATGACCAAAAAAATTCTAGCACAAGATGAAGAAGATGAGGCCCAAAGGTGTGCAGAAGTGATGGAACGGACGAGATCGGTGACTTCATCGACGTTAGGAGCAGCAAGGCCAATTGGTGGTGGTAAGGCAAAGACGGTAAGGTTCAGAACACCGGAAGAAGGCGCGGACGACAGAGAAAGATTCAGTAAAACAAAAGGTGGGGTTGTGAGGGTCAGACTTGTGGTGACCCAAAACGAGTTGTGCCATATTTTAAACACCGAGTCGAAGTATACTTCTGTGGAGCAATTGTTGGGTGCAATGAAGCTGAGTAGCAGTAGAAGAGTCTCTCATCAAGGTAGAACAAGTGATGAAGGGATGAGCAGCACTTGGAAGCCAGCTTTAGAAAGCATCCCAGAGGACCATTAATGGCTACCTCTCTCTCTCTCTCTCTCTCTCCAGATCACAGTACATAGTTTTAAGTTTGTACTAGTGCGAAGGTTAGAAGAAGCTTTCCCCTTGACTTTGTGAAGCTATTCAAGTTCTTTTGTTGTCTACTACGCATTGTAACATCATCATCATCATCCCTACAGTAGCAGCCCGGTCCTATAATTTAATATCACTATCAGATTTGGATATGATCCGATTCCATTTTTTTTCAATTTTCTTGAATGGTATATCATTCGAGTCGTAAATTCAAATGAGATCCACTTTATTCAAATTGATTCCACCAACACGGTAGGTGATCCGCCATTGATAGAAATTCAAGCAAAATGTAAATCGGTGGCATTGGCAACTTACCTTTTGCTCATTCATGGTTTAAGTTGAAAGAGCAAACTATATCATGGTTGGAGTGCAATTTAGGCGGGTCAGCTTGAACCCAACCTGAATTCAGCCCGAAAAAATGGGGTTTGGGTTGGATTTGAGTTGAAAAACTTCAACCTAAATTGAATTCAGTTTTTTATTGAATTTAAGTTGATCAAGCTATTGCATCATGCCCTCAATTGAACCTGAATTATGAGCCTGAATTAGTTAATCTGAACCAACTCGAATTGAGCCCGAAATTAGCTTTTACCAATACTTGAATTGAGCCCGAAATTAGCTTTTACCAATACTCGAATTGAGTATCTCACGTTGAAAGTCAGGCTTGGATTGAGTTAGGATTAAAAGTTTTTCAATTTGGCTTAGGCCTAAATTGATCCTCTAACCCCCTCAATCTACCCAACCCTTGAGTTGCACCCCTAAATGGTTTAAACAGATGGAGGATAATCCCTTCACTATTCTGTCTATTGATTTAATTCACAACCAGCTTAAGTTTAATGAAAAATTATGTAATTTACGATAGAGAAAAAATATATTGGATGAGATTTGCATACTATAAAGCTATGACATTTTCATGCCACTGAAAACACCATGGCAGACGAATTTTAGGGTCTGTTTGGATTTGTTCTAAAAAACCAGTATCCAAAATCATATTTTTAAGAAGAGTTTTAGAAAAGTGGGTTTTAATTTTTGTGTATCCCAAAATATGTTTGGTTATATAATTTTGAAAATAGTTTTAAAAGATAATAAAACATGTTTGGACAATGATCAAAAAATAATAAAAATATGAAAAGTAATTTAAATTGACTCTTTTAAAAAAGAGCATGACCATATGGGCGGGGGTGAGGTGTGCTACCCTGGTTTTCTTTCTCAATCGATATTATACATGTAGACGAACAAAATTTACCCAAAGAACTCTCAATCTTGCATTACCTGATGCTAGAAATTAACCCACGAAATTCACAAAAAAAAGAAAAAAAAACCTACAGATAAATGACAAGTGTTGAATGCCCATAGACACATCTCAGATAGCCAAAAGTTAACTTCAAAACAAAGCCAACAGAGCTTTTGACCCATCCCGAGTAGTTTTGAAAAAAAAATCCCAACTAAGGGTTGGTTTGAAAATAATTCTCAAACCCAGGTTCTTTTTAAAAACGTCAAACGGACTGACGTTTTTAGCTTAAAGACGTCAAATGGACTGACACCTTTAAGCTAAAAACGTTAGTCCGTTTGACGTCTTTAAGGTTGAAGATCCGATTACAGAAACGTTAAAAACGTCGACGTTTTAATTAAAAACGTCAGTTTGTACTGACGTTTTTAACTCAAACGTTGCAGAACCCATTTTTCTCTCCTCTCTCTTCTTTCCTTTCCCTTATTTTCTCTTCTTCCCCCCATTTGAGCCCTAGCCATTTAGGCGACATCGCAGCACCCCCATAGCCATTCTCAATCAGCAGCTAACCGCAAAACAACCACCACCATCCTGCTTCACCACGCAGCACCACCTAGCGCCACCCACGACCACCCAGTGCCACCCACAACTACCTAGCGCCACCCACGACCACCCACTACCACCCACGACCAGCGACCACCAGCAAGCACCAGGGACCACCAACGACGACCAGCACAAAAGGCCCAAATCTGCTCCGCTGTTGGCTGCTGCTCTTCCCCCAGGTTAGTGTACTCCATTAGCTTTAATTAATTTTTAATTTAATTTAATTTTTTTGTTATAATTATAGATCTGTACGAATGATGATGACATGGTAGTTTCCCAGAAAGCTTGTATCATTTTGATAACATGGTATTGAAAATTCCATTTAAATGAACTGATTTTGTGTCACTACATCTATATAAGGTAGCCCTGATTCTGATATTTCAACATAGCTGCTTAAATGGTGGTTCAATGATTTCCAAGCCAATTCGGTTTTATATATAAACATCCTGCAATAGTGTGACTATTTCAGTTCTTTATTGTTAATATATTTTTCATATCTGTACTTAAATGCTATTTTTGTTCAGAAATCCACAATTCATTGTCTTGCCATGAGCTTATCCTAAATACCTTTTCTCACTGCTCAAATCCCTTTCAAAAACTAATCAGCTCCAGTGTTTATTGGATCCGACATGCCACTGTTTCATGAAAATGATTTGGTTGAGTTTTCAAATGAGTATGACTTGTGTTGGACTGAGGTTGATCACCATCAAATTGACACTAAATTGAGTTTTTATCATAGGGTTATATGCTTGACCAATTGAAAAGGCTAGTTGACCTACCCCTTATGTGGTCGAACAACCTAAGTTATGGTGGACACTTTTTACTCTAAACCCCCTGGTCGACTAATTTCAGTACTTGTATATATATTTTTATGATCTAACTTCACAGTTTACTAGCCTTTTTATTTAGTCTATATAATTTGTGTTATTTGAAGTGGACAAATTTATCTTTGTTTAGTCGGTACATCTATAAGTCAAGAAACAGTAAAAAATATCTCTTTCTTCAATAGACCTAAAGGGACGACTGAGGTAAGAAAGTTGTAGGTACTGGCTACGTGGCAGGGTAGGGACTTTAAGTTGCGATCTTATAGCTGTGAGTGACTGGAGATCATATTATCATTTACATGATAATGGACATAGTTGTACATAGTACTACCCTTGTATCCTAGAACTCTACTCTATCCTAGAACCCTTGTATCCTGCAGCTTTCTAACAAAATCTAGTAATGGACATGTTTTCGAATCAAACTAGTATCAATTTGATTCTATTTTAATCATCTTTGATTGCTCCGTTCTCTGTGGTGCATAGATTGTAATATTTATATATCTCTATCCATATTGTGAAGATATATTAAAATGTTGACACATAACTCTAAATAAAAAAAAGTGTACAAGTTTTTCATGATAAAATCAAGGGGAAACAACACAAACATAGGTTTCCTAAAGCATTCCTACATCATAAAGCATTGATTATTGATTCTTCCCCATAAATTGATGCTCCTCATGATAATAGCTTTAATTAAGGCATGACTACTCTTTCCAAAAGGTTAATTGTGATTGGGCCTCAACTATAAACATTATTATGTTTTTGGGAGAATTACACTTAAACCCTTTGAGGTTTGTCACTTAATCAGTCAAACCTCCTTAAGGTTTGGACACGCCTAACTTGATTCCTGCCGTCAATGTCCGTTAATAAATTACACTCAAATCCCTTAAAGTTTGTAGGTTTTCTACATGTTACTTGAAAATCAACAATGCATTCTTTTAATGCTTCGTACATTTTTTTATTCTTTTTATTCAAAGCGTTGATATTTGTTTCTGGATTTGAAGTAAGTCCTTTGTAATTCAACATCACGAAGCTAAAATTCTAAATTAAAAGAATAAAAAAATCGAGGAAATTCTATATTCCATGTATGTCTTTCTCAATCTTAATCGAACTTTAGTAGTTATTTATCTTCGGCATCAAACACCACATTTATCTCAAAATAAGCATGTTGATTTTGAATCAATCAATTTACTCCAGTATTGTCATCCTACACTGTTTTCCTTCTTGATAACATGTTTCACCTCTTCATTCAATACATGATAACATGTTAGGAGATGCCCTCTTGTGGGGATTATTTATTCAAACTTCCATATAAAAGTTGTATCTTCATCTTTATTAGTATCATACAAGTACACTTCATCCTTGTAGGTTGTTTAATTGAGAAACTCCTGAATCTAGGTCGCATGCGGTAGATTCACATGGGACTTTGATTAATCGTTAATCTATTATTCTTCAAGTATTAATCGTTTCTATCTATTCCCATGTTCTTCTGAATTTAGAACTTATTCCACAACCAAAACTATATGAAATGGCGGGAAAACAAGTTATCGTTTTGCTATATTGTGGTGGACAAATGAATTATGGATCGGATGGTTTATCATACAGTTGTCAACCCAAATGTGGTATTGTTATCAATAATGGTACACAACTGCCGGAGTTATTGAGTAAAATTTACACTGTAATGGGGTTGGACAGGGCGCATAACAAGTTGAAGTTGACTTGTAGATATCATTTTACAGTTGGAACAGGACCAGGACCAAACATAAATACATATGTCGGTCTGGAAATTGTCAACGATGAACTAGTGACTTCTATGGTTAATGTGGTACTTGACAATCCCAGCATTGCTAGTGTTGCTTTGTACGTGGAGACGGAGGATATCAATGCTGGCATAGGCAGTAATCAGACCGGAGGGTGCATAACAACAACTGCTATGTCTTACACTGAGTTGTTTAGGCGAGAAATGGGTCCATTGGCATATCCAACTTCCAGTGTGACGGGTGAATGTTCAACTCCCGTGGGAATGCAGGTAATGGATGAGTTTGGGCAGTACTTTTACACCCAACAAAGAACTGGAACCGCGACATACGATGGGAACTCAGCCAACAATTTATTGAGTCAGAATTTTGAAATGGGTGAGGCGGGAATTGAGTTGGGTGAACAAGATGATGTCCATCAACCAATAATGCAACAAAGTCCAATTCGGGAATATGAAGAAATGTGTGCCAATGATCGTACAGATGTCTCCGATGACGACGACGAAAAAGAAGAGTTTGAGGAAGTAATGATTGATGCTGCAGCTGACGAAGATGAGAATCGAGAAGACTTTGAGGCTGCTCAGGTGGTGGAGATGCATAAGCCTTACTCTACCTCATTCACAACCACTGAATTTGGTCAGTATACTAAAGCAGATAGCTTTGTACCGTCAGTTGAACATAATTTGTGGGATCCGGTGAAGATGAAGTTGGCGAAGGGCATGGTTTTTAAGGATAAACCTTCATTGATTAGAGCTGTTAAATGGTATTCAATCAAACTGAATCAGGATTTTATCGTGGTCGAGACGAACACAATTGTGTGGGCTGTCCAATGCATCATGTACATGCAGTCTAACTGCACGTGGAGACTGCGTGCTTGTTTTAGGAAAAAATTGAAAATGTTTCAGATCACGCAATATGATGGACCCCATACCTGCTTCTACTCTAGGATGAGTCGTGACCATCGATAGTTAAAATTGGGTGTAACCATTACAGTTTGTATGGGGCCTTAAATTTAATTATATGTATACGTTTTCAATTATTAAAGTTTGATATGCTAAAAAATATAAGTATTTTTAAATTATCAAAATTTATTTATTGAATGTAATTGAAATTTATGTATTTTTAAAATATCAAAAAAAATTTATTAATTAATTTTTTTATTAAATAAACATTTAACATTTTACTCAAAAAATAAGGCAGCAAAACCTATCACTAAATTTTTTTTTTTAGGTATTATGGAATGTTTTAATTTAAATAAAACAATTAAAATTGGGTATAACCGTTACAGTTTGTATGGGGCCTTAAATTTAATTATATGTATGCGTTTTCAATTATTAAATTTTGATATGCTAAAAAATATAAGTATTTTTAAATTATCAAAATTTATTTATTGAATGTAATTAAAATTTTAAAATATTTATTTATTGAATGTAATTGAAATTTATGTATTTTTAAAATATCAAAATTTATTTATTAATTAATTTTTTTATTAAATAAACATTTAACATTTTACTCAAAAAATAAGGCAGCAAAACCTATCACTAAAATTTTTTTTAGGTATTATGGAATACTTTAATTTAAATAAAACAATTAAAATTTTGGTTCTAATTTAAAACGCGAAAGAAAATTTAAGGGACAGTTATGATATTTACCCAAACAAATATTAATTTACTTAGGCATTAGATATTTGGTGAAGGTCTTTGTCAGTGGAGTCATCTGCTTAGAAGTTAAAAGGTAGTCAATGGACTGAATGTGCGATGGAGAAAGGCGTCAGTTGGACTGACGTCTCTTGTAAAAACGTCAGTCTACATAACATTTTTCATGGGCTCAGTGGACACAGCATTTGGCTTAAAAACGTCAAACGGACTGACGTTTTTAGCTTAAAAGCGTCAGTCCATTTGACGTCTTTAAGCTAAAAACGTCAGTCCGTTTGACGTTTTTAAAAAGAACCTGGATTTGAGAATTATTTTTGAATCAACCCTTAGTTGGGAATTTTTTTTCAAAACCACTCGGGATGGGTCAAAAGCTCAAGCCAACAACATAAGATTCTAAAAATCTAGTACGTCTAGGACTAGATCTAATGAGAAAGCCAATCTCAAAAAAATATGCAAACTCAATCTACGAAAAAACACAAAGCACATGGAAAGAGTATTATTGCAAGTGCTTATTACAAGCCGATCATACCACTTCTCACCGACTTGTGCCACTTGAAAAGTTGAAGCTTTGAGCGAAATTAGGGAGTTTGAAAGAATCAATCGGACTTACATGAAAGCGAAGTGAAAGACACAAACAAGAGAAAAATGATTTCTTTAAATACACAGTTAATTGCATCTCGTGCTTTTAATTTTTTTCAACATTGAATATCAAAACTGACAAAAATATGTTATTATTGTTCTTTGAAATTCTGAGTTTTTATTCCCATATTTTGAAAAACTGATTACAAAACTCTACTATCCAAACAGCTTCTTTTCTGTTTTTTATATTCGAAAATAGAAAAACTGTTTTACATTTACTGTTTTACAAATGCAAAACAGTTTGATCCTCATTTTCACAGCTCACAGAAGATCTGATTTACAACATAATTAAAACTTTGGAAATAGAATTTCACAATTGAATAATAAACAGATTCTAAGCTAAACACGTCTATGTTTAACATTTTATGTAAGCCTATAAACATAAAGTACAAAGAATAACAATTAAGACTTAAAATTTTCTTAGTTTAAACACCCACCATCCGCTACCTTATATGCGAAAATAATAATGTCACATTTTTACTCGCTCATGGGATAAATCTTCATATGTCCAAGGAAAAAAAAAAAGTCACGTAGTAAAGCATGTAATCATCGGTGAAGTGAAAGAACATTATTACAAAAATTGTTCTTCCGTTTGTTTCTCTGGAAGAAATCTCAATATTCCTGTCCCTTACAAGGGGTATTAATATTGGGGAAACTTTTATTCTCCTCTCAAGTTTTACAATTTGAAAAGCTCAAATGGAACGAGGCCGAGCCACTCACTGTGTAATCAGTTGGCGAATAACGTATGGAAGAATGCCACCATTATTGAAATAAGCCAACTCCACCTGAAAAAGAAATTGTTAGTGTCAAACCCAAACCTCATGCTTGCATGTTAGTTCTGATTGACAAGAAAACAATACACACCAACTCCTCCAGTTGACAAAAATACAGAGATGGATAACTACAAATGATACAAATGCAGTTGTAAGAGGCTGTGTGGTGCTTGAAACTCATGCTGCTATACATCAACTATGTAATAAATACAATCTGTCAAAGGCTTACACTCGCCTGAGCCCACGACAACAGAAAAAGGGCTTAAACTCTTATCACTTTAAAGTTGAACCTTCTTTTTTAATTACATCAAAGGAAGTCAGGTTCTCATTTAGGCATGTGGAACACCTAATTGAACTATCTATGATATTTTTTGTTAAGGCCCTCCATGAGCAACCTTGGTCGAACAATTTTTCCAACCAGCCATTGCAAACTTATTCATACAATGCACCAGCAAGTTGGTTTTTTTCCCCAAGCAGAACCATCTATTACCTACATTAGGTCCTAAATAGTAAATCTTAGCCAGATGACTTGCACACCATCAGGCAAACCAGGCAGCAAAGTGATAGTTGTGTAGCTGCCTTCAAATTGGCTTATTTTATTCTACATGGCACAATTTAGCTTGGACATATGACATAGTTGTTACAGCGCAAATTACTTATACATAGCCTAAAAAAATTGTTTTAATCTTAGATCCAGAGTCTTCATTTATCATCTCTTAATGTTGAGATATGCAGCCAACTCGTCTTGTTTTAAAAAGAGTGATCACCAGTAGACAGATGAAAGAGTCCCCCGGAAATTAGGTGGTGGCCTTTCACAAATTAGAAGAAGCAGACAATGTGATGCATGCATTTATTAACGTCAAGCTGTCCATTTCAATATTCGCTTCCTTTGTTTTGCAGTACATTTACTCAACATTTTTCTGTAACTACTAAAAAAAACAGATGCAATTCAAGCACTTCACTGTGTGTGTGTGTGTGTGTGTGTGTGTGTGTGAGAGAGAGAGAGAGACTCTAGTAGACATATTTTACGCGAATACATAACAATTTGTCATTCTGTAAATTTCTGAAAACAGTTACCTACATTGTCTGAAAATATTATTATCTAGTCAGAGGCTAGTTGTGGTTTGGTTGCCTTACATAACATTGGTCGTTACTCCGAGTAATGATTTTTACCACAAAAACTGAGCCACATTAATTTTGGAGAATCAAGGACTTGTCAATTAAACTAAACATCAAATCCCTCCTTCCTAGTGTATACCATGCCATGTCCTTTTTACTATAAGAATTATATGCCATGTGGTCTCAAACACAAAAATGTAATAAAAAAACCTAGAGATAAGGAAGTTAGGGCTACCTCAGTGTCAAAGCGGGCGGTGCAAGTGAAAGATTTTCCAGAGTCAGTGTTGACGGTGACATCTTGGCCAGGCCGGATCTCACTAATTTTGCTTGGGAGGTCAATGGTATATCGCTCATGACCAGTCAATCCTAGTGTGTCCGCATCCTCACCTGACTTGAAACAAAGTGGAATAATACCCATTCCTACCAAATTACTGCGATGAATCCTTTCAAAGCTTTTTGCGATCACCGCTTTAACTCCCTGTTACATATCAATAGTTATTAACAGTGATCAGATGAGACAAAGTAATAGCAACAGGGAAGAGAGAACTTCTTCAACCAGCCATATACTAAGGCTCACCAATAACATTGGGCCCTTGGCAGCCCAGTCTCGAGAGCTTCCACTTCCATACTCTGCTCCAGCCAAGATAATAGTTTCCTGCCCAGCAGCCTTGTACTTCTGAAAGAAGTAGGTTGATCACAAAGAATTAGGGCTGAATAACAATTAGAGGCATGATGACATCCTGCCATTACTGATGTGTTTGGAATTAATAACTCCAAAGAAAATGATTTCAGAACAAGAATACATTTCAAGCATTACGGAATCAGAAAGGCAGGATGGAAAATATCAATAAATTTAAGGGAACTTACCATTGCGGCATCAAAGACATAGAGTTTCTCCCCTGTGGGAATGTGAACTGTCTTTGCGCCTACTTCCCCATTTAATAGCTTGTTAACAAGGCGGATGTTGGCAAAAGTTCCCCTTGCCATCACTTCATCATTGCCACGACGGCTGCCATAGGAATTGAAGTCCTTGCGATCCACACCACGCTCAAGAAGGTACTTTGCAGCTGGACTATCTTTATGAATGCTTCCTGCTGGGGAGATGTGATCTGTTGTAATACTGTCACCAAAGTTTAGCAAGCAATAGGCATTCTTCACTCCATGGGATCCAGGAGGATCCATGGTCATGCCCTTGAAATATGGTGGCTCGTGAATGTATGTAGATTCGTGGTCCCATGAGTACAGCTTGGAAGCTGGGGTTGATAGTTGATTCCACATGGTATTACCCTTCGTGATAGCCTCATAAGTACTCTTGAACATATCAGGCAATACACTGGATTGAACAACCTAGAATGAATTCCACCCGAGTTAATTTATTCTATACTTCAACTGTATCAAATGAAAAGCAAGGCTAAGATTGCATACCTCTGCTATTTCTTCAGTAGATGGCCAGATATCCCTAAAATAGACATTCTTACCATCCTTCCCTACTCCAATTGGCTCCTTCTCAAAATCAATGTCAACCTGCAAAATTATTTCAATATGCCTTGAGCTTAGGCAATGAGCCACAAAACCGATAATGAATTAGAAATAAGAAAACACTTGGTCAAGGCCTTATTCAGTATACAAGTGAGTTTGAAGTTTAGATGCTTTTTTCCAGAATGGGGTGGGGGTGGAGTGAAATTATAACAACCTAACCCAATCTATGTGCATGACACTCATTGTACCTCTAACAAAAAGATTAACTACTCACATAGCATACTCACTGCACAATTCTTCATGGACTTAAGACGTGAATAAGGACTTGCACTACAATATATTCACTCATCCAAACTCAACCCTCAACCTTAACTGTCATATGCGAGTATCGTTCAATGATATTACAGTCTTACAGAACTTCTGATATAGAATATCCCAGGAAATAAATATAAAAAATAGATTTATTTATGAAAAGACCAGCCCTGCTGCATGGAGTTTATATGTGTAACACGGCATGTCCCTTAATCTCATCTAACATGCTCAGTTTGTCATCTTCTACTTCAATTTCCTTAATTTACATCCTATTTCTTTCCCTACTGGAAAAGCAAGTCTACATTTTCACCACAGCATGGTACTTAACATACAATTCACCCTCTGCCTTATCTTAAGCCTCCCTTAGCACCTATTCAGCTTCCTTGTTGCATAGTTATTTGTGACAGGATCTTTTTGCACAAATTGATGTTTGAATCCCTCCGAGTCCCACCACCAAGTTTCTTTAAGTTATAGCCTGCTACCCCCCTTCAATCCAAGAACCCATTTTACCATTTTTAATGACATTCAGCCATTGCACACCTCGTAAATGCTCATTCAATTTGAATAATAATTTCAGAAATAATGCTTTTGTCCCTTCAAGTTCCACCATTTGCTTCTCAGATGTTTACCATACCTAGCCTTTCTTAGTCATCTAGTAGTACATACATCTAGCACATCTATTGTGTGGTTAGAGACCTTTACTATAGTTACTTTACAATCCTTGCAACTTCCTCTTTTGAAATTCCAAGTATTTTTGGTTGACCAAGGGGGAGAGGAGGATCCATATTGACTAATATTTGTTTCCCTCTAGATCATTGCTGTTCTCAAGTTGCCTCTTCATAATATCATGGTGAATCAATTTCTCAAAACAGATAACATAGTAACAAAGCCACTCTTAATCAATTTACCGTGCCAGCAAGGGCATAGGCAACAACTAAAGGAGGTGAAGCAAGGTAGTTTGCTCTTGTCAAGGCATGAACACGACCCTCAAAGTTCCGGTTCCCAGAAAGAACAGCAGCTGCAACAATGTCTGCAGAGAAGACCAAACAATCAATTTGGTGGTCATGAAAAAGACAAAACAAAAACCAAACAAACCCACAGCTCAATTTTATGAACCGTAGAGACTTAAGAAACAAGGCAGGGGCAATACCATTTTCTGTTATTGTAGAAGCAACTGTTTCATCTAAATCCCCTGAATTTCCAATACAGGTTGTGCAGCCGTATCCAACAATATGAAAGCCTTGCTCATTCAAATACTTTTGCAGCCCACTGCATCAATACAAGTACCCATTTTTTGTTAATAATTAGGGAACAGATCTGGACTATTTGAGTGTTCAATATAACTTTTTCCCTTTAAATACTACAAAAATACCTCTGGAGTAAATATTTTGTAACAACACCAGATCCTGGAGCGAGACTAGTTTTAATCCATGGTTTAACCTGGAAAATTTATAAATAAAAAGTAACAATTTAGAAGAAATATTGAAAGCCCTTAAACATGATATTCACACAAGAGGATCAACTAATCAAATTAGACCATGAAAAACTATAGAAATGAAAGTAAGATATCTTAGCCACTAGACTATGACTGACCTGTAGACCCAATTCGCATGCTTTTTTGGCAACAAGGGCTGCACCAAGCATAACACTAGGGTTTGATGTATTTGTGCAGCTTGTGATAGCAGCAATCACGACACTACCATGCTTTAGCTCCGCTGGATTTCCATGGAATGAGAATTTTGCCACTTTTTCTTGGGCATCCTTCGGTACAGCAAAGCCCTGCATCAGAGTCAGACTTTTAGAAAAAAATGGAACCATATGATATTTTAATAGACGGAGTGGAATCATAGCCAAACCATAACTCTAATTCAAGATTTTAATTGAACTATTCTTATTATTGGTCTATGAGATAGCCTACCTTTGAATTAACCTCAACAGTTTACCAATATACATAAAACAATTTAATGAATGACTTATTTGCGTCCATCACCAAAAAAAATGAAACTGAACAGATAAATTAATCAGACAAAAACACAATTATCGAATTCAAAACTCAAAAAAGTTTAAAACTCACCTTAAATCCCACTTTGTTATCAAGGCAAGAATGCCAATCAGCTTTCATTTCTTTCAAAGGAACACGGTCATGAGGTCTGTCAAGAATAAAATTATAGGTAAATAACATTGAAGACGTACTGAAAAATATACCACTGATGTCAATGAATGATAGTTTGAGTAAGCACAAAATACATACCTCTTAGGCCCTGAAACACAGGGCTCAACGTCTGCAAGGTCTAGATTTAAGTAGGATGAGTACACTGTTTCTTGTTGAGGCTAGAAATTCACAAAATAAAGGTATGCATCTCAGACTCAAATTGGAAACTGGAACGAAAACTCAACAATGGCATTTAGAAATTGTAAAAGAGTACCACCTCATTATAGTCAACAAACATATTATTTGCCCGCAGATATGCTTCTATCATTGCCACCTGAAAAGAAGAAGTTACAATACATGGGTAACAATAGGCAACTGATGTTTTATCATCATATTCACACACAAGAACTACTTACAGTCTCATCACTTCTTCCAGTTAATTTGAGATATTGCAAAGTAACATGATCTACAGGGAAAAACCCCATCGTTGCACCATACTCAGGAGACATGTTGGCAATGGTGGCCCTGTCAGCTAATGATAGTTCACCCATACCATCCCCTATGCACAGAAACAAGTTAAACCATTAGGGCTTCCTTGGACAGAACAATGGGAGTTGAATTACTGCAGGTAAGGCTTTAGTTACCATAGAACTCGACAAATTTGCCAACAACACCGTGCTTCCTAAGTATTTGTGTGACAGTTAAGACCAAGTCAGTTGCCGTGACACCATTGCGTAATTTTCCAGATAACTTGAACCCAACAACACCGGGCAACACCATGCTCATTGGCTTCAAGTCAGAAAATATAGCATTAGAAACAAAAATATAATGCAGCAGACTCTTCAACAGCATTCGTTTTCAAGCATCAAGACGAAGTTGATGCAAGATAGATTTAAATTAGACCATTACATGTGTGTTAGGGGTGCTCACACAACTATGTAAGGCTATAATAAATAAGTGTCAATTTTTTTCCCCAGGGAAGCAAGTGTAAAATTAAGCAGAGGGTTAGAATGCAAAAGCATAAACACCTGAGCTTATAGATCCTCATCCTACTAAAAAGTAAACACACATTTCTGAGGATGCATGAGATTTTCAAGACAAGAATCAATACGTCAACATACATGCCAATAAAGGAAGAAAATCAGTATATGAAACCTGATATACATAGACAACGCGTTGATGGTGGGATAATCCGTGTTAAAAAGAACTGATTGGAGGACACGTCACCAAACATAATCCTGACACAAAATCTCTCCCCATGCTGCCTGTGACCTAATAATTACTTTATCATGTATGCCAATTCAAGCTATGGAACATGAAATAGCACCAAGTAGTTCATCCCTTGTAAAATGAACATCACGAATTTGGAACATCTAACCCAGAAAGTTCCCCCATCGTGGATGACATGGGGAAATAACACAAGCAAAGCAACCATCCTTCTGCAGTTCTACATGATACTATTGCTAAAATATCACAACATGCAAAATGACTAATGGACATGACTTAGGTATGCACAGTCCAATGTTGAGACATAAATTACAAGGCACCAAGAGGTCCAAGGATCTGCTGCATAGTGATGCATTAGCAGGTGCTCAGCAGCACCAAGTAAAAGAAAATGAACCAGAGCTATCCAAACATAGTCCATATGACTAACGTAAAAGAATTTATGCTGAACACCACAAATTCGACAAATTCGTAAAGTTTCAGTCGTGGCAAAGGACAAAGCTTTCCCATGATTCCATGACATTATTTACCTGGCCAAGCATTGCTGCCTCTGCTTCAATTCCTCCAACTCCCCAACCTGCAACCCCTAATCCATCAATCATAGTAGTGTGGGAATCAGTTCCGACCACACTATCTGGGTAGAGTACGCCGTCAGTGTTAAAAACGACCCGTCCAAGATATTCAAGATTAACCTGAAATTATATGACCTCAAATTACTCTTGTTTCCTTCATACCAACCACATTTTATTAATGAAAATAAGAACAAAATTTTGAAACCAAAACTTACTCAATATTTAGTCTTACAACGGAAATTCAAAATTGAAATAAAAAGGGAAGGGCGAAGCCTAAACCACTCTCACTCATACTGTACGCCAATTGCACGAGACAGATGTGTAATTCTATATGAGTAAGCTCTGTGAAGTAACCATATAATTCTGCTTTTGAACCCCATACCTGATGCACTATACCAGACCCTGGAGGAACAACAAGCATATTTTGAAAAGCATTAGATCCCCATTTGAGAAAAGCAAATCTCTCCTTGTTTCTCTGAAATTCAAGCTCCATATTGGCTTGCACGGCATTTTCTGACCTTGTCACATCAACTTGGACTGAATGATCTATAACAAGATCTACAGGAACCTGCACCCAGTAGAATGGATTGAATAGAGATAGCAAGAAAATGTAAACACAACAAATCCCAAAATATACTAAATGGTACAGCAACATCATATTTCAGCAAATTGCATGAAATCTAAAGGCATGCGCCTTAACATCACTTCTAATCTCTGAAGGGAGGAAGTTAAGGTGTGATGCAAAGGTATTTCACCAATATCTGATTCTTAAAAAAAATGTCCAATAAAAAACCATACACACCAAAGGATTGATCTTGTTAGAATCACTGCCAAGGTTATTCATGGCATCACGCATACAAGCAAGGTCAACCACAGCTGGTACGCCAGTAAAATCCTGGCAAAAAAAAACAGAGGCTTTAGGTAAAAAGCTTGATAGCTAGGACAACTCTGTATGCTAGCTCAAGTCAATACCTGCAAGAGAACACGGGCAGGCTTGAAGGGAATTTCAACTTGCTTCGGGGAAGTTTTTTCCCAATCAATAATCTTCTCAACATCTTCCTTAGTGACTTGAAAGTTGTCACAATTACGAATTGCTGATTCAAGAAGGATTCTAATAGAGTATGGAAGCTTATCTGTCACGTATGCAGGAAAAACCAAGGTTTGATAAGTTACATGCAGTTAATTGGGGCCATACATGGATAAACAAGTTCCAAATGCTGTGCAGACAAATTGACCACATAAGTATGATAGAAAATAACAATAGTTATGGATAATACAAACTTTAGAATGAAATAGATGCATTACCACCAAAAAAAAAAATTATAGCCAGAAATCAGCTACATAAGGGGAAAAGAAAAGGTAATAACATATAAAATAAGATCTTGAATCAAGTTGAAGGGAATCACAATTACCTATCCTTGGATCATTCAGAGCAGGCAGGCTATAGAATTTTCCGAATTCGCCACCTGCAGGCTTGGGTAGACTGGTAAGTATACCCTTGAAAGCATTCTCAGAAGCTGCACCCATGCAGATACATGATCAGACTTGGAATCTTCTCATTGGTAATCACAACTTCATAAACATTAGACAAAATGAATGAACAAAAACTAGTCCAATAGAATTGCAGAGCTTTGAATAAATCAAGCACTGACTCTCCATGACCAAATGCAAAAAATGATTTCTCGGATCAACTTCATCTGCAAAAGAAGCACTAATGTTCCTTTTGGAAGCTGAGAACGTTCAAAAAAGGAAAGAAAACTCAAGACTGGACTCTAAAATAGTTCCCAATCACTGAACATGTTAAAGTAACAAAATCTTCCATCAACCGAGCGCAATACGCCCAAAAATGAAATTTTCAGTTAGAATTTTCTTAGTCTGTTTATTTATTTTTGAATTCCAAATCCAAAAGAAATGATCAGACTCTAATCGAAACTCGAAGTGTACCCATAGTAGCGATCTTTCGTTCGAAGCCGTTGATGGCAGGAGGAGCGACAGTCCTGATCTGCGACCTAAGACTCAACGGAGACTTCCAATCGACACCGTGACTCCACCGCGAAACAGAGCACCGTAGGGACCGCAACGCCGAGGAGTATCCTAGAGATCGGCTCTGGTTGAACACAGCCGGTGAGGAATGAGAACCACTTCTAGCGAGAGAAGAAAAAGATGAGGATAGAGAAGACGAAAATCGAGACCGAGAGGCTCTGAGGAGTGAAGAAGTAGCTGACGAACAGGCCGTTATATACATGACGATCGCTCACACATTAACATCCAAAACGACACACGACGATGATGATGATGGTGATAAGGATCAGTTGTACAGATAAGAGAGCTCGGTGGATTGATTAATGGCGTCTTCTGTGAGAGAGAGGCGTGTGGAGAGAGAGATAGGGGCGTGTGGAGAGAGAGAGGACCTAGGGTTGCGTGCCGATTGTGGATGATTAGAGCTGAAGAATGGGATGCTCTGTGTCTATGGCTGTCTGGCACATGCACTTGACTCTGGCTTCCTTCCACTTTATAGTGTGTTTTGATTGATTTTTTTACGTTCAAGTTGGAATTATTATTTGTTCTATTGACTTTTTTGATATTTTTCCTTTTTTGTGGGGCAATTTAGTTACTGTAATTCCTTATTTTCTGGAGTTTTTTTGCCTCTTTGAAAATGTCAATACAACTTTACTTTTTGTACTTTGCTTTTTCGATTGAGAAAATTATACTTTCTACTCTTCTCATCCATTTTGTAAGAAGAATAAAAAATAAGAATAAATTTTTTATCCCTTGAAAAAAGAAAGGTATTTTTCTTCCTTATTCGAAGGATGAAAAAGTACCAACGAGTTGTTGGCCAGTAGATAAGAACTCGGATTTTGTCGCTCAATATTTGAATTTAAGTCTCTATAGTTATGGCAGTTTGTTAGGGTTAAACTTATTTGCAGCGCTCAGAACACACGGTAGAACTTTAGTTTTGGCCATAACGTAAGTGCGATGATGTTTCTTGCAGATATTTGTGTGGTGTTGAAGCGCAATATTCTCTAACAGATATGTGTAGTGGTCTATCTACATATCTATTTTATATACCAAAAGCACTAACTAAGGAGGAAGCGACCCAAGCATGGTTTGAAATCATACCATTAGGCTTCCTTCCGGTGGTTGCTCTGCTTCCTTCCTCCTGCAATGAGACAGATTGTTGAGGAAGTTATTTCCTAACCAGAAAACGAGAAAGGGGACCTAATGTTCCACCCATTGACTGACAAAAGTCGAACCTTAAAATCGCAGATTCAAATCTCGTTGTCTCCCTCTTTTTAATAGATCTTGACCAAAAAAAAAATCATTCAATCATCTGGGCGCACATGCCATCCATTGGCAGTTATAGAACCCGATAATATATAATAAAATTTAGAAAATCTAAACTTTAAAATCACAAAAAATAATGATGGTAATATTAATAATAGTAGGAGTTGGATGAATGAACTTCTCCTCTGACCTTTATTTGTATATTTAGTGTGGGTCTCCACTGGACCAACACAATTGTGAAAGGGCAAATTCATGAGAAGTTTCAATGAAATGAATGCTGTTTGACTCATCTTCAGCACACGCCTGCTGGCTCCTTTTTTCTTTTCTTTTTTTAAGGGTAAAAATTATAATTAGTTCTTAAATTTTATTTTTGATCTTAATTTGGTTCTTAAATTTTTAATTATCTCAATTTAATTCTTCAATTATTAATTTCGTCTTAATTAAGTCCTTCCATCAATTGTCATTATTAGTTCAACTAGAGACTTGCCTAATCTGGTCAGTTTCATCGTTGATCTAACGGTAAAAATGGATGAAAGATTTTAATTGAGATAAAATTGATAATTGAGAGACTAAATTAAGATAATTAAAAATTTAGGGATCAAATTACAATTAAAGTTAAAGCTGAGGGACCAACTACGATTTTTATCTTCTTTTGTTTTTAAATCTCACTTGATATGGAATCTTTAGCCGAAACATCTATCTAACAAAAAAAATATAATTCTCAACTTATTGAATATTTAATTTTTATTTATTTTCATTCAATAGGATAAAATTTATCTCAAAATATATTTTTTTTGCTCAAATATTATCTTTTCTTCATGGTTCATGGTCCCTAATGTCAGATAATCAATTGATACACTTTACAATGTCAGACTACTCCCCTAACTCCCACCAAATTAAAAAAATAAAAATAATTGTTTATTAAAATATAAAATTTGTATGATCAATGTTTAATTTTTAATATTAAAGAATATCTTCCGACTTGAATTATTGTCAGTAATTATAGTTCCTCCATTCAGGCCAAGTCTACAGTACTAAAAAAAATGTCGATATCATACTATTATTTACTATTTTTATGGAATTTTTTTTTTGTTTTTATCATTGTTATAATAATTATTTTTATCATTGTTATAGTACTTACCAACTTTTAGAATCGATCTCAAATTATAATTCATAAAAATTATAAAAAATATTATTAAAATAATAAAATTTAAAGATACAATACTAAAAAAAAATTGAATTGGATACCATAGTCAAGTGGCTCCATTCAAGTTGATACAATAATTTATTGAAATGATTGAGCAATCCGAGGGAGAGCCATGTTGGGTTAGGGTTGTGTGCCCGTTGCAGAATATTGGTTCACAACTAGTTAGATGGGTGGGTCCAAAGTTACAACTCAAATACATATTATTCTTTAGATGAATAGATCTTATCAATTTTTTTAGTAAGACTCACCCATCCGATCTCCTAATGTTATTCTCAAAACTACGCTTCCGATGATCAATGCAAATGGAGAACCATCACTTTGTCCCCTTAAACCAACCTTATTGGCCAATGGTTAGCACGCATTCGGAGGCTCGGCTATATATAAAGAAGTGTTATATTCTTTGGATCCTTTCACAGTTAGAGTTGATATTATCAATAGATGTAAATATTACAAGAATCACGATCATTATCTACTTTTGCACTTATTTGTAAATACTTAATCAAAGCGTAACATCGTGGCCATTACAACCATCATAACCAGAATATAGTCTTGATCTCAAAAAATAAAAAAATAAACAAAACTTAGAGAGAGAGAGAGAGAGAGAGAGAGAGCACCAATGCACGGTGGGAAAAGGGGGGAAGGGTATGCCTTAAATCCAAAAGGTTTCAACTTTAAAGCAATGAAGTATATGTTGGAGCATTATTACAAGAATTTAACAAGCATTAATGGAAGCATTATTCTTAGAACTTAACAAGCATTAATGGAAGCATTATTCTTAGAATTTGCAGGCGTGTCGTAACTAAGTTACTGGAGTTGTTTGATCAATGATAAAATTCATAAAAAAATTAATAATAATAACTAAAACCTATAGCTAAAGTGCCCACCTAGGAGTTCATTCCTAGCTCCGCCCTTGATCTATCATCATGCTAGTTTTCATTTAGACTAATGCTATTGGAACCTAATTTACTGACTTAATTTGTTGACCTAATAACCTTTGGATTGACTGTGGTTGTTGCGTATGAATTATAAGTGATGGACAATGCTTCTAAATTTCCAACGCTGAATTAATTTTTTTGAGAAATATAAGCTTTCTTTCTTGTTATATAGTATCATGCATGTCATGGAAAACAGGTGAATAACTCGTGCAAAAATGGAAATATTCATCTAAAAAAATTTTTGTTCATGGCTTTATACATTTTAGCAAGAGAGACTACCAAGTGGAAGATTCCGAAGGTGATTACAGATTTTCTAAGAGAGTAATTTCTAGGTCTATGGATGAATTTGACGTTAAAAATTAGTTAAGGTTAAAATAAAAAAATAAAAGTTTTTTATTTTTAAAATTCTTTTAGAAGTAGTATAAATCAAAATAGATTGATCAATAACACTACATTGTGATGATGATATAATGTCACCGCTAATAAAACTTAAAACTGCTAACCTACAACAAAATGAGTCGTGTCAACAATCATCATAGGGTATGGCTATGGTATCAACATATAATCTCGGCCATTGAATTTGAATTAAATGATTTATTATCATTAATTCAAAAAAAATAAAAAATATATATAGTCGTAGAGCATTTTTTTAATGTAAAAAGACAGTGATGTTAGGACATTGACGAGGTGGAAGACCGGGACCTCATTATATTATTATACCCTATGCTTCTTTCTGGTATGTGACGGGTCTGCCTTCTAGAGGGAGAATTTTCCACAAAGGTAATGCCAAATTCGCCTCTGTCTCTCTCTCTCTGTCTCTCTCTCTCTCTCTCTCTTCTTTTTTTTTTTTTTTTTGTGGCCAACTTGACCCAACATGTTTGCTGGGTCCATAGCTTTTGCATCGAATTTTATGAGTAATGTTACATGAATTTAAAAAGTAGGCTTAATAATCATAATCATTAAATAGATAGTGAATTCCAATAAATGTTGAGACCATAATGAAATCAATGGTTGTAATACGATACAATTGAGAACTATTTAATGAGTATTAATAAATAAAATTCTTTTTGAATCATAAATATGAAATATTTAAACGTTAAGGGGTATAGTCTATAATTAGTCCAAACTTTTTTAACAGCGAAATGGATAAAATTAACCCTAGGTGCACATTGATACGAATTTATGTCTTTCAGAGTATAAATTAATATTTTTAAACTTTGAGGGTGTAAAAATTAAGATTTGAGTGATCTTTCGGGGTGCAAGTTGAGATTAACCCCCAAAAAAAAAAAAAACAATTAAGTGTCACCAGTGAAAGAATATGTACCTGCGATGAAATGAATTAATGGGATAAGAATCTAACCGAATTTAACCCACAGTTATAGATCTCACATTATATCAGCTATCTATGATCAAATTAAGTTTAATCAATGTAAAAATTCTTCTCTCTCCTCTTAGACTGGGTTTCAATATGAGTTTTTATCTAGCATGGTGCTTACCATGCTTAAATGGTCATGGCTCTGAACCAGCACAATGTCATAAGGTCAAAGGAATTGAAAAAGCATCCTCAAACAAGTGAAAGGACAACAATTATGCACTAGGTGGATTTTAAAGATGATGCTCAGTCAAATTGTATCCAACCATGAATCAAAATCATCCAAAAGTTTAGACTTGGAAGCAGGGTGCAAGGAAGAGGAAGATAGAACATCAGAAGGGGCAGCCTTTACCTCACTAGACTGTGATGGACTATTGTTGTTTATTAGACTGGATGTTTGCTTGAGTAGGTCATCAATGGTATCATCATCCAGATTGGCAGATATCAGTGCAGAACTAGATAAATCTGGGCCTGCCGTCACTGGTTCAGCAGGAACCAACCGAACAGATGAAATTCCTTCCAACAAGAAAGTTGAGGTTTCTCCTTGTGATAAATAAGATGTGTGACCGGACTTCTCCGTCACGTCATGGGAATCAAAAAACTTTGCCCCACTAAATGAGTCAAGAAGCATGTCAAGCTCTGCTTCTGCAGCTGCTGCCTCAAATCTAGACAGTTTCTTCGCAGGGTTTGCAATAGAATCCACATTGAGTTCTGCTGTAGACTCCAAGAAAATGCTTTGACTAGTACTGCCAAAATGCTGGACTTCATCCTTCACCTGATTTATGGACTTTGACCATTCACTGGCATAAGCTGGAAATGGATGGCTGGTGGTGGTTGTGGTGTCTTGATCAGTGTTCTTATCTCCTTCAGAAACACCATGGGACGCTAAGGAATCAGAATCTTTCTCAGCCATATACCTCCTACTTGGAGCTTGACTCTGGCCAGATTCCTGATTGCTGCTTGCTTGTAACTCAGTGCACTGACATGTAACATGAAACTAGCTGATGATATCAAAAAAACAAACACTAACACTAACACAAACACAAAGAATCTCTATTTTAACTTTCTCCATAAATATATTCCCTGATAAAAAAAAGGTCATTACAAACTGAAGGTGCTGTGAATGACCAATGGGATATTTTTCAAGATTTGTGTTTCATTTTCTAGTGTTTTGCCTTTCACAAAACAAAGAAATAACTTAACGATCGATCTAGAAAACAAAAAGAAGAATTCACCGAAGGAAACTGGACGAAATAAAACCAAGAGCAAAAAGAGAAAAAAAAAGTACACATACAAGCACTACATCTTTTCTGATATCTTTTATTTATACCAGGGAACCAAATTTCAAACAAATTACTTCCATTAAGGAAAATTTAGATTTCAGTTATTTGGTCTCAGGAAGATAATGGTTAACTATCCAAAGATGCGTGAATCCAGCTATGCATGTCCCGTTCCAGACTAACCTGCTAGAGAAGTTGCATATTGGAAAAACCTTTAAGTACTCTTGTTAAGAAAAACCATTCTCCTGGTGTCAGGAAAGTAACAGCCATAAGTTAATCATTCTACGTTTTATAAGTTATGCATCCGATATTTTGCTGCCACAGCATGCACGCATTCAGTAAAAACCTACAACGAAAGTCAAACGCCAGCATACTCGAGCTTCATCATTTATTGCTCAAATAATCTACTTATGGCATATTTGTTACGGCCATCGGGAGAATGAACAAATGCTCAGCAGACCTTTAAGTTGAAAAGCAAAATCAAGGGCAATCAAGATTCACGCTACACCAGTCAAATTAACTTTCCAAGACAGGTGAAATATAGACTATAGTAATAAGTACTATGAAGAAAGATATACCTCTATAACTAAGAGAAGAATACTCGTCTTCTAAATGTGATATGCTAATGCAAAGATCATCAACTGGCAGTGTAATTCCAACTACCCCAATAAAAATATTATGCATACCAGCTCTGGTGGTAATACATCTGCTTCAATAAAAAGCCTTTCTGATAGATCAGATTTTGCAAGTTGTTCAGCAAGAGCATGCAGATTGAGAGAGAGAAATGATGCCTGTGACAATAAGAAAATAACATAGAAGTGAGCAGGGGCGGAACTAGGATTTTCTATAGTGGGGGGCAACCTAAAATTCATTAAGAAATACTTTTCTCTAATTTTTATGTAAGTACAGTTTCATTAAAAGAATGCCAATTGGTAATTGAAATAAACAAGCAAAATACACAAAAAGCGCTAGTAAAAAAGGCTCACATAAAAATTTCCTATTGTCAGGGGTGCGTTAAGATACTCTCTGATGAATTAGGCTCCGTTTGGCCCTACTGGAGCGTGTACCCATTTGGGAGTGCCTTGAGCTGTATTGTAATATCTTTCTTTGCAGAATAAATGTAGTTTATCTACCCAAAAATGTAGTATAATCATCCACAAGTCCTACTAAGAAACATTTGTACCAAAATATAGTGTGTTAAACTGAATACTTAAAACATTGAGTGTTCTCAGTATCGGATGTCCCCGAAGGGACACTTTATCATAGAGTCTTTTAACAAAAAATTTATAAAGGACATAAATGACCAACTGTTCAAGTCTTACCAATCGAAGCAATTTAACCCAAAATATAATCCATAACTGACAAATTCTGAATATTTTACTTTCAAAAGAATTCCACATTTTCTAAAATATAAAACTACCATTAAATTTTTCAGAAACTTTTGAGTGAGAGGTTGGGAGAAAGTTCTAAAAAAATTTTAAACCTTGGAACTTTTCAAAATCACAATAGAGGCAGGTGCCCTTCAGTTCTGCCCTCACTATGGCTCTATCATTAGAAGTGAACCAAAACATTCATAGAAAAAGGGTGACTGGTAAATCTATCTAAAAAAAGCTTCAAATATAGCTTTATCCACTATAACTATCATGATAACCATAATTACGTTATTATTTGATGTCTTCTGCAAGGTCGGCAATTCCTCAGACATGGCTTGCCGCCACGGAGACCTCCTTGCCCATGTGAGGTTTGTGAATAAGAGATTAAATTTAAGATTTATCTATCTTCCGTAAAGGAGCCAAATGAAACCAAAGTTTCATGTTCAGTTTTGAATTAGAGTCATTCAAAATAGTGAATCTTGAAATCTTACTTATCAAATTCCATTGTGGCATACACAACTTTTTCTGAAGAAGAATTTGCCATGATATATCCAATCCTGTCTGGTTATGCGATCTTGGATTGTTGTTGCATATTCACTGTTGTTTTTTTCATGTACCCAATTGGTCAAGAAAATTTTTATGATGATATGTCACTATGAATCTTTGGTACTTTCAACTTCATGATTGTATTCCTGATAGTTGAGTCATATTACTCCTTGTAAATCCTTCTAAAAAGAATGGGTCAACCAAAGCTTGAATATAAAAAGTTACTCTTAGCTGGATGCACAAACGCATTTGTATGCTACAACATTAAAATACTGTTATAACTCAGCCAACATTGAAGGTTTTGAACAACGAGTACCGAAAAATCAAAATAAATATGCCTGACCCTACAAGATGTTATCACGAATGGCTGGCCACAATGCATTTTAAATTGCTGGCCCCCTATTTCCCCAGGATTATCAATATTCATAATTATATAATTTCACAAGGACCTATATGAAATTATTGGGTCTTGGCGATCATGCATCTCATACTGGTGTCTTCCAATTTTCTCTTCTCAAGACCAATTGAAAAGAAATAATGTTAATGTAAAAGAATGTCCACCAACTCAAACTCCCTTAAGTTTACCTTTTGCTTGTCTAGCATGCAATGACACCTTAGGGGCATTGAATACCCTTCAACCATCTTGACAAAATTTAGAAGTTTCAAATCCTATTAACAACTATCATTTATATGTTTTAGCTTAATAAACCCTGTGAAAAACAAGGTCATGACACAAGACATATGAAGTAACCCCTGTTTGTAAAAACATGCTTCTGATACCATGAATTGCTCAAATGTATGTACACCATACAGACTTCAGTCCCATGTTTTCAATCGTTCTTAGAAAAAAACTTTGTCTCATAAAATTCTTCCAATAAATATGTGATTGCTACATGTTTTTCAAACACCAAATCCAGTGCTTATTTTGAAATAAAGCACATCAAAAGCAAAAAGGATGAACGGAATAAGATGCTGAATTACTTGACCAAATCTTCAACGGGATCATAATCTGCTCCAACTCTTCAATTCTAAACATCAACTTAGGGGGTAAAACAAATGGGTCGAGGCTTTGCCTGGACAAAATGGTCAATACATCTTTCTGTCCCAACTAATTATGTCTTTAGCAACCCAAATTAAATCCAAAACCAATTTCTTATGCCCACATATTCCAATACTGGAAAACCGAATTCAATATAAATCTTCGAGTTGAATTGCAAGAAAAAAATTCAACACCTTTGGCATGTTCAATCTTGACTCCTTTTTTTGTTGCCATGACACACCAATTAAAAGATCAATTTTATCCCTGACACTTCGCTTAAACCTAGAAACCTTGGCAGCGAATGTCGATATGCCCTATTGCCAATTACAAAAAGGGACATTTCTAAATTGTAAAGAAATTATTTTCTAAGTCTTTAATGAGAAATAACCTTTGCACCCTCCGTCCCCCAAATTTTTGTATACTCACAAACAAAGAAACAAAATTACTATATCTTTAAATCTTCACAATAAATCTCCTAAGAATATCCATTGTAATGGCTACATTGAAAGGCGGGTGATCCACAGAGCAGAGGCCTACAAAGTTTAGGCAGACATCATAGCCCCCTTACTCCTAGTAAAATCTCTTGATTCCCTTCCCCTAGAGTGAAGTTTTTGATAAGTGGGGATTTCAAAACCATAATATATCGAAAAACAAGAAAGGGGTAAAAAGTCCATAGATATTGGGATCGTAGACACCTCTATTGTTTCACAAACTGGGTTGCACAACCCGAAAAGAGGTGAGCCCATGATCCAGCTTGCTTAAATTCCCAACCCCAAATTATAATCCAAGCCCAAAATAAATACTAGTTAACTATGTGTATATAAGTGTATAATTATATATAATTTCATTTAATAGAGAAAGCAATCTAATAGAAAATGCACGATGACCCAAAATAGCATACTAACTAAGTCTACCCTCATTGCATCACATATTAAAAGAAGTACCACCCCTCGTATCCGTACCAGTACTATGTATTAAAGCAACCCACGATCCACATAACAACTAGTCAGCAGAATATATACAAGAGAACCCTTCTCCAATTTCCAAAAAGCACAACCCATAGATATAGAAGACTTATAAAAGCCCATCAAAGATGTAGTTACAATGGCAAAGCCACCATTGGACTAGGGAGGGTGGGGGCACATGTTCACCCTCACAATTTATTCCTTAACATTACTTATATATGCTTCAAATATTTTCAAACACATTTAATGAGTCACCCATTTGTTTTCCTATGATATCCGTTAGAATAAACTCATAAACTAAGTAAATGATAGTTAGCTTGCAGGCATGCCTCGAACACATTCGGATAAGTTTTGGAGATAGTAAGGTAAGTTTGTAATTTTTTTGAAAAATATATCATTATTTTCTTATTGTATAAAAACTAGGGTCATTGTGTAATGAAATATCGATCATTTTATGAATATATAAAAAAATCAAAGTCACAACTTAACCTTATAAAATAAAATTGTGTGAAGTTAAATATAAATATGTTGATGTGATGAGCTTATTCTCGCTAGACCAGGGGACGGGAGAGGGGGTAGGGGAAGGGGGAGGGGGGGGGGGGGGGGGGAGGAGAATCAACAACTCTTTGACCTTCAAAGCAACTATGCTTCCCTTGAGATGTGAGTTGTCTTTATTTGAGCATTACAATATTAGATAAGTATTGAAACTTTAAAACAACTTCGCAATTATATTATTGATATGCACTCTAGTATTGAGTTTTCAAACCTAGTACCGATTGGTGTTCTTACTCAAAAAATTTTAAATACTACAAAAGACATGGTATCTTTTTGAGTTTACACACTTGTGACGTTGATATTAATTTTATTGGTTGGGATTGTCATTATAAAGAGAGCATTTTCAACTATGTAAATTATGAAAACTTGATTGCTTTACTGAATGGATGATAAAAGGATGACCGACAATATAGTTATATATATAAAAAATTCCATTCTCGATAGTATTTATAATAAAGTTATCATGCAACACTTACGAGTGATGAAAACCCATAGAAGTCAATTGAAAATGATTATAATTAACCACATTTTTTTTGTAAAACGTTAAAATTAATATTTTTTTATTTAGTTTTGTTTGTACACACAATGTATTATGTATACCAGTTTTAGGCCCTATTATGTTGAATGATTTTTAAGCATCAAACATGATTTCAATAGATACAAATGTATCAGCTTACTTTTATCGATTGGCCAAAAAAAAAACTGAAGCTTTTTAAAGTGCCCACCAAAGAATGATTTCTTGTCTCTGTCCCGGCATAGTTATAAAGGGCTAGCATCCAAAAAATTTGACTGTTTCACTAATTTTCAAGAAAATTGTTCAATGCCTTGAACCAAATCTATTAAGATAGAAAAACAAACTCAAAAATGGTCACACTTAATTAAGCCATAAAAAAAAAGGTAGTCAACGACCTCAACACTACTTTAAGCATACAAATTAACGAACCCTTAAATATATCTAACAACCACACACTATAACTCTGCCAAACTATAGAGTCCTTAAATCCTCATCTTTCCTTACAACAGTCCAAATAATGCTCGGGTTGTTGGACTAAATATGTGAGATCCTAAAAGACGGAAGAGTTAAAGACACCTTATCAACATCCTCAACCTCTCACACAAAAGTCCCTCCCTCTTGCGCATAACGTTTCAAACTTTTATCATGCTCACAAAATAGTATAGCAATTAGAAACAAAATTGGATACAGGATTTGGGAAGTGAAATTCTACCCCACGTATTCGTTGGTTCATTTGATGGATCACTAGGCTTGTAGCCAACTGCCCAAAGCATCAAACTAAAATATCACTTTCAAGGTCAACATTAAAATATAACAAATACGACCCTCCGAGGCCACACCTTCAAAAACCTCTGCAATTTTCAAAATCCTCCCCTAGGAAACTCGCGTGCAACCATTTTCACCACATTCATACTTCCACTCGATATAAACTTGTAGTGCACCTGATCATTTATTGCTCCCATAGCAACAGACCAAGACGGCAACCAATTCTAACTTAATACATTAGTAATTTATACATTTCACATTTGCTTGCAAACTCTCAATTAGAATGGAACTATGGGTAATTGTTTGTGCTAGCCTTCACCTGGTGAACTTGTGAAGAGGACATAAATTCTATCATAAAGATCTGTGCCTAGGGGCGAATCTACATTGGGGGTAGCTGCCCCCACTACAATTTTAAAAATATGTAGGGTATATTTAGAATTCCAAAAAATTTAGGACATTGCCCCCATTGCAATATTATAAAAGTTTATGGATAAGCTTGTATTTTACAGACAATGTGTGGCATCTTTTGTCTTTGACAAACTTTCAGCTATGGGCCCATATGTTGGCCTAATAAGATTGGGGTTTCCTATCAAAACAATATGAAATTATGGAGTGATATCACTTACCAAAAAAATATGAAGTGATCTTGGCCGTTCATATGTCTTGACTTTTTAGCTTTAATAGTTTTAAATGTAACAAAAATTTGATTAATTATAAACAAATTTGAATAGACAGTCGAATTAGGGGATATGCCAACACGAGTCAATTTGGATCACACTCAATTTCTTTTTCCCAAGGACGTCAAAATATTTTTTATTTACATAAATCTGATAAGCTATTTTTTTGGGATATTACGGTTGACCTTGAATTAACATAATCGATTATAAAATTTAGGACCGATTTCAAGTATCTTAAAAAATTATAATTTGACCCCAAAAAATTATAACTTCAGTTTTAAAAGTTGTAACATGACCCATAATGCTCGATCTTTAATTTGACCCCAATCTCTTTGAACTATTATGTGTGATGATCGATCTTTAAAATTTAGATAGAGAGGACAAAAAGGAGTTTGGTTATGCGAAATAGATTTATTCAAATAATGCTCTTAAATCTTGACTTGACAATTATGGATAATTTTATAATGAGTTTTTTTTTTTTTGCTTCCTTTATACATTGCTTGTCTATATGGGTTGCACCCTTTAATTATTGGTAATCGAATAAAATATATGAAAAGTATTATTAATTATTATAATCACAAAAATAACTTAACGTTATTATTTCAAAATATTATTAAATTTTAGGTTTCCCCCACAATCAAAAAATTATGGCTCTGCCCCTTTCTGTGCCGAAAGATTTTCTTCAACTACTTGGGTCTATAAGAGATATAGAAGGATGGCTTCAACAAAGCAAGTTAAGTCCTCCAACCAAGTAGAACTATGGCTTGAATCAGTCATTCTGAAAATGGTAAGTTGACTACCATTTACCTCCCCCAAACACTACCATAGGCAGAAGTCTTATGGATTGGGTATAACCTTTTGCCATCCAAAGAATCAAAATCACGCATCACTACTGGTAAAACCCACTTTATGCCAATTCAATAAGCATTAAATAATTACATATATTGCACTGACACATCAACTAATTTGGCAACCATGTTTGTCGGATAAATTCATCCAAGATTAACTCAACTCAACAAAGTCTCGTACTAACATTTTTGGGTCGGCTACAAGAATTATTGTTTTGTCATTGTGATCTATTAAGAGTCATGTTTTCCATTAGACCATAAGTTATCATATTTTTTTTACTATTTTATTTAAAGTTAATTTTCACTTTCTTCTACTACTAAGCTTAGCATCAGTAGCTATCACATACATCACTCTTTCCACCGGTGTCATAATAGATCGTCTATACATACGTTCAAATCATCTAAGTCAATTTTCATCTACTATAAGTGTTACCTCTACTTTTTCGCGGATATAATCATTGCTAATTCTATCTTTCGTAATTTTACCACACATCTATTTTAACATTCTCATTTCTGTCACACTCAATTTTTGAACGTTTTGTTTCTTAACTGTCCAACACTCAAGACCCTAAAGCATAGCGGATCTTATGATCATTCTATATCACTTTCATTTTAGCTTAAGGGGTATGCATCTATCCCACAATACACCGAATGTATCCCTCCATTCCATTTAATCCATCCTACGTTAATCCTATGAGTCAATGCATTCCACCATTTAGTCATCCCAAATGAATTGTGTGTGTTGGAGATATTTCCTAGTTTATTAGGGTTTTCCTATTTCCTAATTTATTAGGGTTTTCTTTTTCCTAATTTATCATTATTGTACCTTTATTACTTGACTATATATACGGGGGCTCTACACTTAGTTTGTATCCCTTTCTTTCTTCTAAATATTTCAAGTTGGTATCAGAGCCATACCATAACCCTAACCCTAACCCTAACCTTCTCCCACTCCATCATCCTCACCGGCAATTAACAGCCACCCCTCCACAATCACCGACCAGCATACCAAAACCCCATAACCGACATACTCCAAAGCCATCGAGAGCCTACACCATAACCGACAGCCACAGCGACTGCCCAGGCCACACCGACAGCCAAACCATCACCAACCACCACGTTACAGCCACTGCCCAGCGAAACAAGCGACAACCAGCGATCAACCGACCAGTAAACTCAAACAACTGACCGACCGCTGCCAAACCAGTGCACACAGCAAAGCCCAACGAGAGACCCACCGACAATATATATACCCAGACCCACCGACTGCACCCCCCTTGGTATATCCACCGACCAAGCATACCCAGAACACCCAAGCACAACCCACCAACTGCACCCCACAAAACCCATACCATACCCAGCAGCCTCCCCACCATACCCAGCAGCACCGACTGCCAAACCATACCCAGCAGCACCGAAACATCATACCCACTGCCCATTTAATACTTTACTAACTGCCCATATAAAACTTTACCCACTCTGCCCATATAACACTTTACCCACCGACTGCCCATATAATACTTTACCCACTGCCCATATAACAATAATACTAGACATATTAAAGCAACCCAGCAACCCCTGCCGGGTCGCGTTTTTTCGTTGTGGCTTCGTCCTAGGACTTTTTTAGGAGGGAGCAGATCATCTTTTCTGTTGATCTTCTTTTGATGCAGTAGATCACTTATATATTTCTTGGATTTTTGGGCACCATGACCTGATTATTTGAGAGCTTTCTGGACCTTCTTTATTTGTCGCTACAGTTCGACTGGAGAGTTGTTTTTCTGGGCACCGTGATCTAATTATTTGGGAACTTTCTGGACCTTCTTTATTTGTCGCTATTGGTCGACTGGAGGTATATTGTTCTTCCTTATTTTATCCCTCTATTTATCTAAGAGTTGTTTTTCTGTCACGAGTGCCCTAGTATTATTGATGATATGACTACTACTGACGGAGTTGAGACCCCTACCGTTGAGACATCTGTTAGTACTTCCACCGGGTATAGGGATCGACAGCACTCGGCCCAGCGCCGTCAGGGTACCCCACATCAGCGTAGACATGGAGATTCTCGTCGGTGTGATTATTGTGGCCGACTAGGACATCTCAGGGCTACCTGTTGGAAGCTCCATCCAGAGCTTAAGCCACCTCCTCGCAGCCGTACTGCTACCATTGTTGAGACACCACCACATATAGTCATTGCTCCTGCTGCTCCTGCTGCTCCTTGGCAGAGTGATATGGATGCTATCACTTCTCGCTTGGATATACTTATGTCAGCCTTGACTTCTCAAGGTTCGACTACTACTGCTGCGACTACTACAGGTATACCTCGTGCATTTCATACTTGCGCCAGTCCGTCTCCCCTTTGGATGCTAGACTCGGGTGCTAATGGTCATATGACAGGTGAGGCCCATCATTTCACCTCTTTTGACGAGCAGTTACATACTCAAGTTCAGTTAGCAGATGGTACACATGCCCCTATTGTTAGTAGGGGTACACAGTCCGCCTTCCAGATGGCTTTACATTACGTTCGGTGTTTCATGCGCCAAAACTGGCCATGAATCTATTATCTGTACATCAGTTAGCCAGAGATTTTCACTGTGCAGTTGTGTTCTTATCTGATTCGTGTTATTTGCAGGACCTGAGTACCAGGAGGATTATTATCAGGGGACATGAGAGAGATGGATTGTATTATCTAGGCGATCCACCTCCGGTTTCACCAGTTTCTCCACCTCCACCTCCATTACCTGCTTTGTCTTTATCTGTTCCTAGCTTGCATGCTAGTGTTTTACCTAGTACTTGTCGTTATGATTTTTCATCACAAACTATTCAGTTGTGGCATGACCATTTTGGGCATACAAATTTTAAATATTTATGTATGTTATTTCCTACTTTGAGCAAAGCTTGTATTAGTGGTAAACTTGACTGTGTTATATGTTCCCTATCAAAACATGTTCGGACCAGTTATATTTCTCGCATGCACCAGTCACCCAAACCATTTGACCTAATACACTCTGATATTTGGGGACCCTCTCCTGTTACTGCTCTGTCAGGTGCTCGATACTATGTGACATTTATAGATGACCATACCCGTTGTACTTGGGTCTACCTTTTGCATAGGAAGTCTGATGTACTCCCTGTCATCACTCAATTTCTCCAGATGATTAAAACACAATTCGATGTCATTGTTCGTGCTCTTCGTTCGGATAATGCCAAAGAATATGTGTCTGATGCCTTAGTGTCTCACCTTTCTTCTCAGGGTATCCTTCAGCAGCTCACTTGTCCATATACTCTTGAGCAAAATGGAGTTGCTGAAAGGAAAAATAAGAGTCTGATAGGGATGGTACGTTGTATGCTTAGAGGTATGGGGGTACCAAAATCTTATTGGCATTTTGCTGTTTTGACTTCTACTTTTTTGTGTAATCGTACACCGAGTCGTGTTCTTCAGCATAGGGCTCTCTTACAGGTCTTATTCCCTGAACGGACACTTTTTCCGGTCCCCCCTCGTGTTTTTGGTTGCACATGTTTTGTTCAGGATCGGTCTCCTACTCGCCATAAGCTTGATGATAAAGCGATTCGTTGTGTCTTTGTGGGCTATTGTCATCAGTCTAAGGGGTATCGGTGTTATGATCCTATCAGGCGCCGTATGTATCATAGTCTAGATGTTACTTTTCTTGAGCATATTCCTTATTTTTCTTCTAGTCCTGTGTCTTCCCCTCCAGGTGATGATACTCCCTTTGATTTTCCATTGCCACCAGAGCCAGAGCCATTGGTCACTATCACTACAGAGTCATCAGTCTCTCCTCCTCTAGAGCCACTCATCCCAATCCCTGTTAGTCCAGAGTCACCAGTCCCTCTTCTTTTGCAGGTTTATGTTCGTCGCCCTCGCTCTCATCCCCCTGCTGATGTCCCCTCTACCTCAGGCGATGCAGGTAATACCTCTCAGTTCATTGAGCATATTGATGCACCTGTTGTTAGTACTGATGAGATTGCAGGTACTGAGCCAGTTACTGTACCTGATGAGACATTATCAGTGGAGGATGATGATTTAGGGCGTCGTTATCCGCAGCGTGATCGCCGTCCAGTTGTTCGTTATGGTTGGACCGCCAGGGTTTTATATCCGATCTCTGCTTATGTTTCTTATGGTGATCTGTCTCCTACATTTCGAGCTTATAGCATGGCCTTATCAGATACGCCGGTTCCTCGCTCTGTTTCAGAGGCTATGCGGGAGCCCCAGTGGGTTCTTGCCATGCAGACGGAGATGGACGCTCTTCAGCGTAATCATACATGGGATCTTGTCTCTTTACCTTCAGGGGTGAAGACTGTTGGTGGTCGCTGGGTTTACACCCTGAAGTTTCTGGCTGATGGTACTATTGATCGTCACAAGGCTAGACTTGTGGCGAAGGGCTTTACTCAGGTACCAGGTCATGATTTTGATGCTACCTTTGCGCCCGTGGCAAAATTGACTACTGTTCGATTGATTATTTCTCTGGCTGCGGAGTACTCTTGGCATCTTCATTAGTTGGATGTGAAGAATGCATTTCTTCACGGTGATCTAGACGAGATTATTTATATGGATGCACCACCGGGCTTTCGTGGTGAGGGGGAGTATGCTGGAAAGGTATGTCGACTGCGTAAGTCTCTTTATGGACTGAAACAGTCACCACGAGCCTGGTTCTCTCGCTTTAGTGGTGTAGTTGTACGTTTAGGGTTCACCAGATGTCATTCTGATCATACCTGTTTCATTCGACGGAATACTTCTGGACAGTGTGTCATCTTGTTGGTATATGTTGATGATATTATTATTACTGGAGATGATGTTTCTGGGACTGCGCAGGTCAAGGTAGACCTTGGGAAGGCCTTCGATGTGAAGGACCTTGGATTTCTGCGATACTTTCTTGGGATTGAGGTTGCCCGTAGTAGCAGGGGTATTGTTCTTTCTCAGAGAAAGTATGTCCTGGATCTTCTCTCAGACACTGGGATGCTAGGGTGCAAACCGGCATCATCACCTATGATTCCAAACCTAAAGCTTACTGCTGAAGGTGAGGAGTTGAGAGATCCGACTGTTTATCAGAGGTTGGTAGGTAGACTTATCTACTTAGCCAACACTAGGCCAGACATTTCATTTGCTGTCAGCCGAGTTAGTCAGTTCATGCACAGGCCGTGTCAGCCTCATCTTGATGCAGTTTATCATATTCTTCGGTACCTCAAGTCTTGTCCTGGACTTGGGTTGTTCTATGCATCAGGATCTCAGACTGATTCTCTAGCCTGTTATTCAGATTCAGATTATGGGGGAGCGTGTGACGGTCGATCTACTACGGGCTTCTGTGCTTTTCGAGGGACTCATCTTATCTTTTGGAAGAGCAAGAAACAGGCAGTTGTCTCCCGCTCTTCAGCAGAGGCAGAGTATCGGGCACTGGCACTTGGCACGTGTGAGATTATCTGGTTACGATCGATTCTTGGCGAGTTGGGATTTCCAGTGACTTCTCCATCCACATTATATTGTGATAATTGATCTGCTACTCAGCTCGCTTCTGACTCTGTACTACACGAGAGGACGAAGCATATAGAGATCGATGTTCACTTTCTTCGGGAGAAGGTTAGTTGTGGTATTGTCACTCCATTGTTTGTGGGCACCAGTGATCAGGTTGCGGATGTTTTCAGAAAACCTGTCACTCTATCTATTCTTCAGGACTCAGTTGTCAAGCTTGGCTTAGTTGATATTTTTGCGCCTAGCTTGAGGGGGAGTGTTGGAGATATTTCCTAGTTTATTAGGGTTTTCCTATTTCCTAATTTATTAGGGTTTTCCTTTTCCTAATTTATCCTTATTGTACCTTTATTACTTGACTATATATACGGGAGCTCTACACTTAGTTTGTATCCCTTTCTTTCTTCTAAATATTTCAAGTGTGTGAAAAAGCAAACACCCTGGGCCAACTTCCATTAAGCAGCAGCTGACGTTGAGGATGGATCTTCATCCTTCCTCTTCACAATAAACTTCACACTAATAAATTAATCAAAGATTTTTATACATAAAACACACAGATTCAACACATGGAACTTGCAGAAAAGTAATAGACAATGAAGAAACTACTTGTATTTTTGCACTCATGTCACACCACCAGAAAAGGGGGTAAAAAAAAGGTGCCTAATTGTAATCAAAATGGTCAGAAGAAGAAGAAGAACATATAAGCGAAACAGATAAATCCTAAGATGTGGATACCCAATATGTACCTAGGTGATGTTGCATTAGTATTCTAGATTCCTACTTTCCTTCCATTTGCAGACTTAGACCCATCAAATGAAAGATTATAAAACATCAGAAACAACTTACTTCACGACTTGAAGTTGCTTTATCCTCTACTATGAAATTATCATCAGCAATCCATGATAATATACTATGCCCTTTGACAGAAAGCAAAGAACCCACTCCCTGATAGAAATCTAAGAGAAAACTGAAGTCAATCCCCAATAAAATAACTCACCATAACTTTCACACAATCATTCTAAAATAAAATTACATACCACTAAGAGAATCATCGAAGGAGGCAAAGCTGTCAAAAGACTGTGTTTGGGACTGAGCCTTGGCCTCAGAAATTAGGTAAGTATAATCTGCCCCTTTACTCTTTGGTAAAACAACATCAGTTGCTTTACTCAGGCTATCTTGGGATAGATTTTCAGAACCTGAATCATTAAACTCTTCCTCATACCGATCCCAATTGGATGGGAGTAAGCTAGAACCCTGAGACCGGCCGGACTTGACTCGAACTTGCTTAGCGGACGGTGAGGCTGCTCCGATAGTCCCAGTGGAAGGAGCTTTGGATGCTTGATTCGGATTATGCTTCTTAGTATGATGCTGAGAATGAGCTCTCTTCGATTTCGCCAAAGCCTTTGCATCCATTCTCCAGTGAAATTGCGGAAACCAGAACCTTAAAGTGGAATTTCCTTCCGGCTTTCCTGAGTTTTCTCAGCAACCAAACATGTAATTAGGGCTTCTAGTAAACTAAAAAACTATAGGGAAATTTGGGAACCGGTCCACTTTTCAAGAAACTCTAAACCTTTATTTGGGAATAAGTCCATTTCAAAATAAAAAATCAAAACTAAAATTCAATTTTGAATGTGAAAATTCCAAAACTGATTCTACCCACGACCCAGTTAAAAAAGAATTTTGGGTTTACTAAGAAAGAAAACTCAATTTCATGTCAAGAATTTCATAAAGAAACCACTGTTGGAGGGATAAACGAATTTGTCTGTGCGTCGAGAAGAGAGGTTCCGGAAATTCGTCTGTGCGTAGAGAAGAGAGTGGGTGTGTGAGCTGAGATGTTTTCAGGTGGGGGTTTGTTTTTTGGAAGGGTATTTCTGGGTGGGGAGGGGTTTTTGGTTGGGGGAGGGGCGTTTCTGGGTTTAGGGAGAGGGAGGGGCTATTGCGTCGTCGCTGGTGGAGTCGTTGCTGGAAGAAAGGGAGGGCTGATTTAGGAAAAAATATTGGGTGTAACCGTTGGGCATGTTTACTCATTTGAATTAACGTTCCAGTAAAAAGTGGATTTGATTTTGATAAATTTAAATATTTAAATTAGATTTAAATTTAAATAAGAATAAATTTAAATTTAAAGTAAGACTAATTTAAATTTAAAGATAGGTGAAATATGGACATTAAATCTTTTAAAAGAGTGAAATATTATCATTGAAGATTTAAGTAAATATTTGACTCTGTCTTGATTTAAGTAAAAAGTTAAATCTCCCTTCATTTGGTATAGGTTTGAGTCAAAAACTAGTAATTGTTTTTTGTTTGTTTTTACTCAAATTTAAATTTGAGTAAGAGTTTGAGTAAGGAGTGGAGATGGGCTTAAAGCATCCTCAATCTTTACCTTTTTTTAAATCCAAATTTAAATTTGGGTAAAACATTCCTAAAAACCGAGCATCTCCAACCATGACTCAAATTTTTACTCAAATTTAAATTAACATTTGAGTAAAAAGCTTGATTTGATATAAATGACTGCAATGGACAAACTCAAATTTAAAGAAGGAGAGACCCAAATTTAAATGAAGACAAACCCAAATTTAAAAAAGAGTTAGGATGACCATTGGATCTTTAAAAGATTGTGAAATCTCACCATTAAATATTTGAATCTCCCTTAATTTGAGTAAAAAAATGAATTTCTCTTGATTTGGTATAAGTTTGAGTCATGGGTTGGAGCAAATTTTTTAGACTTTTTTACTCAGATTTAAATTTGAGTCTAAATTTGAGTAAGGGTTGGAAATATCCTAATACTATACATATACTCATATCAAATGAAAGGAGACTCATTTTTTTACTCAAATTAAGGGAGACTCAAATCCATACTCAAATTTTTAATAGTGAGATTACACACTCATTTAAAGATTCAATAGTTATATTTTAATTTTGGGTTTCTCAATTGAAGAGATCTATACCAAATCAAGTTTTTTATTCTTTTTTTTTATTCAAAATTGAGTAAGAGTTTGAATTTTCATTGGAGATGGTGTTATACCACATTAACAGTGTCACGTGTTGTTATCGTTCACCAATAAATAAACAACTCTGCAAGTGCTTGTAAGAACTCGAAACGGAGGGAGGAGTGCTTAAGCCGAAGAGCATAACACTTGTGAACAATGGGGTGTGAGTAAACAGTGGAGAAGAAGACAACCTAAGATTGAGCCTAGTGGCTCTGGTTAATGGTACAACAAACCAAGAACAATGGTACAAGCTAGACAAGTAACATCACACATATTATAATGGTTTACTAACTGAAAAACTTGATTAATCCATTCTAATGGAGTCTCGTGTTCCTAAAAAGTTTTCTATTGCTTAAGAAGGTAAGGTTACAATTGTAGATATTACAATTCATTGAGACCTTTTACATGGGTGATTGCTCTTGTATTTATACTCACTGGTGAGGTGGTCCTCACGTCATTATCACATGGTCCCCAAGTTTGTTAAGATTTTATTAAGGGAATATTGAGTCATTAGAGGTTACATTTCTTAGGTATAACATAGTCTTCTAAAACATGCTAAGGTGGCATTGTAGCTTGTTCTTGGATATATTGTGATCCTCCTGATAGTGAGGTCGTTTTAATTTGGGACGACCTCCTATACTTTTAGCCAACTTGTGAATAAAAGAACTTGACCCAAACACCTAACCTGACCTGGAAATGTCACTTGTCCTCATGATGTAGCATGGATAACCTGGGTACCTATACCTGAGGTCATATTCGGGCGTCCTGAATTATTTTGACTGAGTATGTATGTGAACAACTTAGACATTTTTACCTAATGCTAAGTGTACAATACTGAGGTTTGGAGATAGACCTAATCCATTAACTCTTTTAACAAACCAGCTACTGAAATATTCTTTTATTTATTCCTGATGCCGTTTTGGGGTATCATCATCGATCAACATGTTTGCCTGGTTCACAGCTTGTGCATCGATCGAGTTTTATTCATGCTCTTGCTTGAATGGAATCTGATTCCTCCGACTTTCAAGTTTTGTTGGATACATTTAAAAAAAAAAAAAATTTGTCGGAACTATTTGCCTGAATCATGAAAACTCGGTTGGGTTTGAATACGCAGTCTCTTCTCATTCGTATAAAATTGCGTACTTCTCATCCTCTCCAAATTTTTACGTGCACTTGATCATCCATGAAAACCTCGATTCCTTATTGAATAGCTCGCCTCATAGCTATTGGCTACCCATAATTTATTGAACAATCTTACCTATAGCTTAAGAGCTTCTCCTGCTAAGAGAGGATAGAATCTGATTCCTCTCGATTTCAAGTTTAGCCAGATACATTAAAAAACAACATTATTGTTGAAACTAATTGTCTGAATCATGAAAACCTGGGTTAAGTCTACCTACATGACCGGATTGAGATACTCTCCATTACTTTTTTCACATAATTTCACTTAATAGTAAATTATCTATCATGTATTCATGTGAGACCCATTATTTATATGTGTACTCCTCACTCATACACGATGGATAATCTACTATTTAGTGAAATTGTGTGAAAAAATAATAAAGATGATCTCAATCCCAACCTCTTCCCCATGCGTGTAATGCTGTCTACATCTGATTCTCTTCAAATCTTCGAATGCAGTGGGTCGTCCATGAAAACCTGGATTCCTTATTGAACAGCACACCACATAGCTACCCAGTGATTTATGATAGGAATAGCAATTGAACCATCTTACCTATATACTTGGGAGCTTCTCCTGCTAAAAGAGTAAGGGTGTCCTTATGGTCCTTTCACAAAGAAGCAAACTGAACAGAACCAACGAGGAAACTCCTCCCTCCAAGTCTAACACTTAGAAGCAAAGCTTCTGGGCTGACAGCATGCTTGGCTAAACCATGTGCCTCCCTCTTAGGCACATGACTCGCGTACTGGAAATTCTGGAATTCGCATGTCTCTTGTCATTTGCACACTGAATTGGTATCCCCATCCACATTTAACTCGACCATCTTCAGTTGAGGATGCCAAGTTTGAGAAAAACAAAAGGAATAAGGAATGCCAGCATCAAGCAGACTCACTAGTTGCCTCCAGTGTCCAACAGCCTCTGAATTTATCACACGCCGGCAGTGTTAAGGGTCTCAATCCTTTGAGATCCGTTACCTAACCTATAAATGAACATCACAGCCCAATCTCGATATTCAGTGTGCCACTTACACCCTGATAAGGGCATCCTTCTAGTTTGCATGAGAACATCCTGGGATGAACTGGAACACAAAGCCATTGATCCCACTAACTCGTAACTTTGTGCCACTACCAACTCTCCAGAGCGTATTACTGCACTTGAGAATTTCCCTAACTTTAATACAGCTTCCTCCACGACCATAAAGACTTCCGACTGACAGAAGTCTCTAGGAATAAGTATTTGAGAAATTCCCGGTTTTAACGACTTGCTCATACAGAACAAGAGGACCTTTCAGAGTAACCTGTACTAATATGCAAGAAATCTAAATCTATTGCCCAAATTTGCCCAGCTTTAAGACAATATAGTTCCTCTAAACTCTGGTATGAAGTTTTTTTCTACACTCCTGTCCCACACATAGCCTAGAAAATTATAAGTATAAGGTGACATTATGGACAAAGTGTCTCAATTTGGTAACTTAAAGCTGATGTAGACGAATAGAACAGAAAAATCTAGTGAACAATTAGACCAGATAGTTTCTCAACTTATGCACATGTGATAGAGAGAAATGGTTGTTTTGGAGACATAAGTGGACCAAATTCTTCAAAATTAATATTACCTGATTTTGTATAAACATGGAAGATGAGTCATCTCAAGAAATCTCCGATAAGAGAAGAAGACCCATCATAATTAGCTGATGAGGCCATAAATAAAGTGACACAGAAATGTTCTGTTATTATGATAAAAGAATAGCTAGAATGTGAACTATTTTGGGTAAACAAGCAAATAATGCAGAAATGCAAATTCAAGAAGTCATCAAAATTATATTTTCATTCACACATTTTATCATTAAAAACTAAAATGAGATGTCATCACTTCTAGTACAACTCAAGGAGAACCTTAAAACAGTCGGTGAGGATTGACAGAGCATTGGATTAATTACCATGAACTCATTTCAGTAAACTTGGTACAGCTTTCACAAGGAAAAACTCACTTCTGGAACTCTGCAGAATGAGAGTTCAGAATCATTATTTGCTGTCTTTGGTTCCAAAAGCATTTCAAATTCTTGTTCTGGAGCCAGAAAATACACTAATAGTACTCGAACTTCACTCAAACCCACAAAAGCAAAAGCAAAATTAAACTGAAATGCTCTTGAAAGTGCATATTTTGTTATAAATGTGCTTGCTTGTCATTCTGCTCAGCAATTGAGGATAGAATAATAAACTTGAAAATAATCTAAGCTTTTAACAACTTCAACTGTTATTTCCCTGTTAGAGTTAATACATACAAGAGAGAGAGTTTGAAAAACAAGAATGTAAACATTGGTGAATCAGCTTGAGCTCCACCCCCCTTTTTCCCCCCTACCCCACTATCCGTAGGTGGTCTTTGATATCCCATGAATACAGATCAAGGTATATCCAAACAATATAGACACTTCTAAGACCATCTTCAACTTAAATGAGAGGAAAAAAAAACCTTCCCCATGGAAAAAGGGATGAGTGCCACCCACGCCATAGCTTCATACTAAACAACTACTATCACTTACCAGGCATGGTCAAACAAGGTTTCATCCATCAGAAGCAGCCAATCTAAAAAAACAACAATTTCAAATAAACCTGAAACAGTTAACACAATGATCAGGAGCTGCAATGTTTCAATCAAGAAGAGTTACGAAAACCATCATATCAAAGCCAAAGGCAGATTAATCCAGCAACATGCACAGCACTGCCTCGGTTTGACTTCTTTAAATCATTAACAAAATCAACTCAAAAGTTCTTAAGGAACCAATCACAATGACAATTAGGCATCAAGATTAATTTTAACTGCATTATTTCAATCATCCCTATTAGGTCTTTCTTTCTAAAGGAAGAAATTATCAAATTTGATAATTCCTGTACTAATGAACCAAAGAAACTGATCAACTTTTGTTCAAAAATAGCAATAATTCCTCAAGGAAACAACATTTGTGGTTAATGCCATATTTGACAGCCAAATCATCATATTAGGAGCAAGATAAAAAATGAACAGGATATGGATGTAAGAACAGTCAACCTAAAATTCAGTAAATGAAGTAGGCAAGTCTCAAACAAGAAACTAAATAATATCAAAATCTAGTCTTCGCTTCATCTCCAAAACACAGTCACACAATGTATTGAATGTTACAAAGCCAAAGAGGCCAATTTCCTTAACATGATAAATACAGATATTTGCAATGGAAATGGATGATTAAATGACAAGAAGTCAAGAAGGAACTGGACATACAGCACAAAAAGCATGGTCAATAATGGCTTGCTATGATGTAGTTCACTACTATACCCAAGAAAATATAACTAAAACATCCCCTACATTAATGGAAGAGAACATTGCATCATAAAACATCAGATTCTCACACTTAACACACAGAATTACACATTATTCCTGGCAGAATTGCCTGACGCATTCCCAAAATCAAAAGCTCTAAGATTCTTGATTTTGGTTTCCTTTTAGTCAAATCTAAACAAGGCACAAATTTTTGACATTTGCTGATAAAAAATTATCAACTAATTGCTCTAATTTAGAAACACAGTTCTTTAGAGCAATTCCAACTCACCCTCTATTTCCTCTTTTTTAACAATTTTAGCTAGTCAAACACTAAAAAAACTCTCCAACCCACTCTCTATCCCACTCTCTATTTCCCATTTCACCTAAATGGCTCTCCAAATGTGGAGAGTCATTTAGCCACTCTAAATTCTACCTCTTTCTCTCTCTCTATCTCTCTCTATATATATATTTATGTTGCAATCTCTTTTAAATTATTGGAAGTTAGTAAAAATTAGGTGAAATAGTTAGCTAAAATAAAGAACATGAATAGAGTGAATTTGTAAAAGTGACTCTCTAAAATAGAAAATATTATATATTTAAATATATTTTAAATAGTTAAAATGGAGAGTTGGGTTAAAGTTGCTCTAAATCGCCCATCACCAAGCTATTAAACAGAAACTTAATAGGAACTGAACAGAAATGAAATAATTACTCAGAAACAGATCGATAAAACTACTAAAAGCAATCCAAATACAATGAAACAGTTACTGCTTTTATTAAATCAAATTGAACCCTAAGCAGCATGGAATTTCTTTTTCTCATACTGCATTAAATGAACCAGAAAAATTGCTGTCACTGTAATAGAAATTAATCTAGTAATAATAAAGAAAAAAAGTCCTATCACTGATTGATCAAGTTCATTCAATGAGCCACAAGAATATCAGCACCGAACACATCAATAATTGGATCGGGCAAGTCAGAGACCGGACTTGTAGGATTCGAGCTCAGAAAGAACACAGACTTGGCGGCCACAAGCTTCTTCCTCTGGGGGCATCGTGGTCCGCCGTAGATCCTCCCGGAAAAGCAAGGCAAACCATCTATCTGTGTTTGGACAGCTGTTGGTGACCGTACAGGTGATGATAAAGGAGAAGGAGAAGGAGGTGCACGGTAAACAGAGATCTGACCTTTCGAGTCCAGTCGGTGTGTCTTGGCGTTGATTCGTGAGTCTCTCAGTTGAGCCAGAGCACCTGGCTTGAGGTACCGGAGATAGCTTGACTCTGCCCTGGATGATGACCTTCTGATTCGGCGGTCCATGTCGGAACAAGGAGAGAGATAGAGAGAGAGAGAGAGAAGGTTTGGGGGTGAAGGAAGGGGGAAATTAGGGCGGGCTTTAAGGAAGAGGGCGTGGGCGGGAAGATAGTGGAGGGAAGCGTCGAGTGAGGACAGAAAAAAAAAATATCGGTGTTTTCAAAAATGAGGGGGTGAGGCGCGGGATACTAAACGTGTATGACTTTGCTTAGCTCGTGACCATTTTTACTTTTTTTTTTTATTTTTTTTCTTTGTGGTGGTCCAACGCCAATGACGACCTTCTCTACTTTCTTGTTTTTGATCAATGGGTTGACCCGATAAATCGGTAAATTGGTGCTAAATCGGGATGGTTCAGTCTTTGGATCGTTTAAGCATCAGACCCGTCTGAAATTCACTGAACCGGTGAAAAAATCATTGAACCGTTTAAACCGGATGAGTTGAATCAATTATATTAGTATAAAAAGCTGAGTTTTGGGCATTTTGCCCTAAATTAACACTCGCGACAGTCTTTCACATCTCACTCGAGTTTCTGATTTGGTATCCAAGTCGAACGAAAATCGTTGTTCACCAAATCGAAGCCAACCTCTGCATCTTCTATTCGCAATGATCGATCATCGATCGATCAGCAGCTGTGAGCCTGCGACTATCTCTATTCTCTGCGAGTCCTCTTCTCTTCAACAATCCTAAATCGACAGCCTCTCTTTCTCTGTCTCTTTGAGTTTCTTTTCTCAATCTCTGTTCTCTCTCTATGCCGCTACCAAGCAAAGGACGAAGCTAGGCTTCAAAGCTCCATTCCATTGAAGCATCGAGCCATCGACAACCATTGACAGCAGGTACACTACTCTCTCTCAGTCTCTCTCCCCCTCTTTCTCTTTCTGTCGTTATCTCTGTTATGAGAGCTTTTGATTTCCCTGTGGCATCTAGGGTTGAATTTTGGAATCTTATGGTGGTTTGGGAAGGAAGTGGTTTGTGTCAGAACAGTTGGGTTGCATTTTTTTTTTGTTTTTTGTGGGTTGGAATTTGGAGGGGTTGACCTAAGTTTGTGTCTAATTTGGTTTGTAATTCTTAATGAGTAGGTAACTCTTACCTAATGCATCTTATGCAATTTCCAATCATCCTTTGGTCTCTAGCATAAATGAACCTCACATAATAGCATCTTGGCCCATTTACCCTAGTTAAGTCACACCAACCATTTATACAAGTGTAGGCGTTTATGACCAATAAGCTCCTCACATAATAGTATCTTGAAACTTACAGGCATCCTATCTCATAACATCATATGCTTGAATAAGTTATTAAGGATTCCCAAAAATGAATAGTCCCCACATATCTATAGCCGACTAATCACGCTAAAAAATCCTTAATATACTTACAACGGCGGAAGACCACGATAAGACATTCATAATGTCTCTTCGTTGCAACTTAATATCTTGTGGAGGGGTTTTTGGAGGTCTAATTGTCTCATAATACATACATGCATCTCATACACATAAAAAATTAATTCTTGTCATTTATCGTTATTAGTCCAATTAATATATTATACTCCCACTAACCCATTTAAAAAATAATTTTAACGTTTAAAATTAGGGTTGTGAGAATATCAATATATTAAATTGAATCATCACAAAATATGATTCAATATATCAATTTAAAATATAAAATATGAACATATAACTATCTATGGCAATTTGGGCATTTTGCCCTATGAATGATCATGAACTTTCAGTTTGATTCAATTCGAGCCATTGAATTGAATCTAGGTCTGTGTGGGTGATGATAAAATTTGAAAATATATCATCTCATGACACTGATTTCCGCGGTGTGTCATTTCAATGGACCTCCATGAACTTTACATCTGGGCACCACCATGATTTCATCTTTATCTTCAATCCTATTGAACTATTCCATTCTAATTCATTACATTAATGAAAAGAAACCTTGATTAGGATCAAGGGGATGTATAATAGGAGGTGAGAGAAGAAATTACATATAGAAAGGAGAAAGGAGGCATGCAAGCCCCATTTTTCAAAAATTACATACCCAAAGAACAAAAAACAATCACATTGCATTCAAACCAATCACATAGCTCAATTATTTGGTCTAAGTCCATGATCATTCTCACATCCATTCAATCACATTGCATGAATAAAAGAAAACATGTGATTATTCTAATTATAGCATAAATATCTAGGGATTGCAATTTCTTTAACCATTAAGGATTACTTTAATTTTAATCAAATTAAAATTAGTAATTTTAAAACAAATATATTATAGAGTCCTAATCCTATTAGGATTCTATAAACAAATTCCTAGTCAAACTAGAAGTCTATTTCGGTTGATCTTTTAATTGGGATCAAATTCCTAATTTGATTCTAAATAAGAGTCATAATCCTATTAGGATCATTTGATTAGAATCCTAGTCAAACTAGGATTTTAGTTTGGGTGGAATACTATTAAGAATCAAATTCTCAATTTTGGTCTAGATAGAAGTCCTAATCTCATTAGGAGCCTTTAGTCCAAAACCTAATCAAAATAGGGTTCTAGTCTGGGTGGTGTATAGTTGAAAATCAAATTCCCAATTTTTAGTCTAATTAGGAGTCCTAATCTCATTAGGATTATTTGATCATAATCCTAGTTAAAATAGGATCTTAGTTTAGGTGGTATTTTATTAAGAATCAAATTCTTATTTTATTAGAATACAATATCCTAATTTAATTAGAAGACAATTTCCCAATTTAATTTTAAAAACAATGTAATTTGACTAGAAATATTCTCCTAGTTTATTTAGTAGACAATCTACTAATTTAGTTAGAAGACAATCTTCTAATTTAATTAAAAGACAATATATTAGTTTGATTAGGAGACAATCTCCTATTTAATTAGAAGACAATCTTCTAATTTAGTGAGAAAACAATCTTCTAAAGTACAATCGCTTAGTTTGATTGGGAGACAATCTCCTAGTTCAATTAGAAGACAATCTCCTAATTTAGTTAGAAGACAATCTTCTAATCTAAGTAAATGACAATCACTTAATTTGATTAGGAGACAATCTCCTAGCTTAATTAGAAGACAATCTCCTAATTTAGTTAGAAGACAATCTTCTAATCTAGGTAAAAGACAATCACTTAATTTGATTATGAGACAATCTCCTAGTTTAATTAGAAGACAATCTCCTAATTTAGTTAGAAGACAATCTCCTAATTTAGTTAGAAGACAATCTTCTAATCTAAGTAAAGGACAATCACTTAATTTGATTAGGAGACAATCTCCTAGTTTAATTAGAAGACAATCTCCTAATTTAGTTAGAAAATAATCTTTTAATTTAATTAAAAGACAATCTCTTAATATAATTAGAATACTATCACCACAAGTAATTAGAAGACAATCTCCTAATTTATAGGGAAATAGATAAAAATTAAATAGGAGACCAAAGTGTATCCAACTTGAACAAGCCAAGAGTCCTTTCCATAATTAAGTCTTGAGACTTTACAAATCTAATTTTTGTCCAATTCAATTTTGTAAAATTATTAAAATTAATTTTAATATTTCATAAACAAAATTAAAACCAATGTTGAACCAAAATTTAGATCAAATCAAAGTAAGATTTGTAGAACTTTACAAGAACATTATGAACTAGTCACTAGTGTTTTAAGTTCTACTTCAAGACCACCATTATCATTCACCATGAATGAAAAACTTTTCTTCTAGCCAGCCTTGGACCAAAAATCTAACTTGTTCCACCCTTGGTTCATTCTCAAACCCGAAACTTGTTTTAAGGAAAACTAGTTGCTACTTTTTGCAACTACGTTTCTTTGATTTTAAAATCTAATTTTAAAGCAATTTCAAATATATGGATCCATTAATATCTCATATTAAACATGTAAAAAAAATCAGAATTTATTTTGTAGAATACTCAAACAAAATAATATGATTCATGTGAATTATGCAATCCCTAATATTTCTCAGTCAATCCCATTAACATGCTATAACAATAATCACATCAAGTTTGTATTAAATCATGAATAATGGCTCTGATACCACTGAAAGGAATCATATAATAAGCGCAGCGGAATTTTAAAAAATAATTTGATTCCTCATACCAATATCTATTCATGTTTAATACAAATCGAGAAACTTTAGATCTATAGAGAAGATTAAGGGTTACCTCTTGAAGCGTGCCTTTAGCAATCTTCAAGCATTCTCAAAAACTTTAAATCTTCAAATCTGAATTTGATCTTTATCCCAAGCCTCGCAAACGTTTGGCCTCTATCGGTATCCACACGAATTGACAAACTTGAAGGATATACTTTAGTCATTGATAAAACTAGTAGAGAGAGAGAGAATGAGGGGTGGTTCTTCTTGTGCTAGCAAGAGAGTTGTTATATCATATATATCATATATATATCCACCTCCTACATAAAAGTATTTATAGAGCTTTAAAGGCTCTAATCATAATTTGGGTTAAGTTACAATTATCTCATAATTACATATAACCCCTTTATTAACATTAATTGTAATAAAGTCCCTAATTAACTCTTAATTAGGTTTTTACCCCAATTAACTCTTAATTGGTTGTCTCTCTTTTATCCTTTAGTTTCCAATCAATTATATTGTGTGTGACCTTATATGTTCAAGCATACCCGGTTGTAGGTATTCGATACTAACTACAAGTAGCATCTCAAATTAGAACTCTTTCTAATTTAGCTTGAATTAGAACTCTTCTAATTCTCCCTTTATGAAGAACAATTAATATATTTATATTAATTTCATTCTTCAAGCTTCTACTAATCATGAGTGACACCTAGCAGCATATCATGATCAACCTCCGGATAGTACGAAGTAGGTAAAGAACTCATTCAATCTATAGTTGCCATGCAATTCAATCCTTCTATCACACAATGCCCCAATTGAATTACTAGGGTATGGAATTATTGTCAAACCCCTAATTCAATCTTATGTGTTCGATCTTAGGACTATAACTCTTAATGATCAATTAGAAATTATTTTCTAATTGTCATTCTGCCTTGGCCAATGACTCTTTGAGTCATATCCCAGAAGATCACATATGACATTCTCCCTTTAATTACTAAGGATGATAGATTATATTTTGTACACTCATAAGTCTTCATGCATGTCTAACTATGTCTAACAATACATATCCAAGTTACATAGTTAGTATATGAATATGTTGTATAGTTAAAACACAGAAGTCCATGCACAAGACAACCATGGTGTCTCAAGTCTAAGAATCAATTGCATAACTATAACTTTAGGATTTAACATTGACAGACATGTAAAACTCCATATGAAAAATTCTACGTTAGTCAATGGTCACGTTCAGTGTACTTGTTCTCTAACAAGCACACACACACCTGCTTTAGTGTCCCAACACTAGTGACTTGGACGAGTCACCTCATATCAAATATGAGTAAACATAGTGTGTGCTAGTCTATCCGGATTACGTAATGCCCAAATAATAATCCTATGATTAGGAACATTTAAGAGTTAAGTACTAAGAAGTATAGGTCTCCTCTTCTCAACACCTTGAGAAACTATCTTCTTAACTTATACTCTATAGACTATATCATGTATATTAAAATGAAATAAAGTAGAAACATGATAAATAAACTTGTCATTTTATTTAATTAAGTAATGAATATTGCTAGTGCAACTCTAAAACATCATCTATATGATTGGTCTTAGAGCATACTACTAACAGTTGACTTATTTACTACTGCTTGCGGTACTTAATATTGTAGTAAGTTGTATTGATGAATTTTTATTTTTTTAAATGGTGCATTCAAACACAAGTCTTAATGCTTTGTGGGGTACTATGAAATTTATGATATATGGGTTGAAAGCAAATTAGATTTGTTTATATAATTGATTTGTTTATATATGTAAAATTTCAATTCATAGTTCAGATTTGAACACACGCACCAAATCCCATTACATGTTTGATTTTGTTTGAATTATTATATTGAATTGGTTATAGAATGGTATTACGAGTATGACTGTAGCGTGAATTGATATAAGTTGTGTTTCTTTAATTAAATGTTCGGTTATATAAGTTATGTGCACACGGTGATATTGTTCGAGGGTCATATTTTTAAGGAAAATTTTGTCAATTTTATTTTTAAAAAATGGCTCATATTGGTTTACGATTTTTCTTAATTTTTCTTGATCAGTTATTGTGTAATACAGAATATTTGGGCGTAGACAATTCCTTTCGATTTTTTTTATGAGTTATATAGTGCCTTCAGGCACGGACAATTACTAGTAATTTTATAATTTAGAGTTTAATGAGATGGTAATAGAGATTTGTGGATGTGAAAATAGCCCCACCCATATTAGTTAGTTATGTGTTTAAATTGTGGTCAAACCAACAAGACAAAGTGTAAAAGACGAGGCGGTCGGCCCCACAATAAGGTTGGTAAAGCTTGGGTTTTAGGTTCCACTCACGAGTAAGGCTTAAAAATATTTGATATGTTAATAAGTCCATATCAAAAATTTAAACTTATGAAAGGTTTTTTAAAAATCGGTACACTTGCTACAATTTATTGGATAAAAAGTCAAACCCCAAATTTTTTTGTTCAAAAGGATATTTTGGTTCAAAAAACTAGAATACCCTTAATACGTGATTACTGAATTAATAAAATCGGATTATGAAACCCAACCAAAGCTTTAACCACCTTGTGTATGTAAAGAGAATGCCTCCACAAAATAAGAAGCATAACCACTTCATTCCTCACTATCCCTTTGAATACAGAAATCCTCTACACGATTCAAGGAAATAAATTGAATCATCGAATATTGGAACCTAATAGATTACATTATTGCAAAAATTACAAAATCTTATATTGAAGACGATTTTAGCAATTTTGTAAAAAATAAAAGAATTGCTCTGATACATTGATTTAGGATTTCTATTCAGAATCAATGAACGTCGTTTCTTTCTATAATTAGCAAAGAAAGTCGGTTTCACTCTGTTAGCGTCGACGATCGACGACAAGGATTCTATTTGTTATTTATTTATTTTGCTTAAAACCCACAAAACTTATAATGCAGAAACCCTATTTGTATTGGAAATTATGAAATTTGCTATCTTTTATGATAAATCAAATGTATTTTAAAATTGTAATTTTTTGCTAGCAAATTTTTATCATTTATATTAAGTTTCTATATAGTGTCGTGCTATGAAGTCATTCTATTGCAAATTTTAAAATTCGATTTGTATAAATTTTTAAAATTTGGGGTAATGTATGGATTCATTTTTGGTTGACACCTTATTTATAAATTGTATGTAGTGAGTAGTGATTTGAAGATTTTGGATTTACTAGTGAATTCACTCTTCATACTATTTTTGTGACTATATGAATTGAGTACAATTTTTTTGTATTTTGGGTGTTTAGGCATGGATTCACTATTTATTGTAACACTTTTACCCTAACTTTGTGAACTAAATATCAATTTTTAATTTTTTAGATTTATTTGAGAATTCACTATTTACTGTCACTACTATCTTTTTGAAAAATTAAGTACTAAATTTTATAGTTTGTGTTAACCGTGTATTCATTCTTTGTTATCACACTCTTACCCTAGCTTTATGAATTGAGTACTATTTTTTAATTTTTTGTACTTATGTGTGGATTCACTTTTTGTTGTCACACTATCACATTAGCTTATTGAATTGAGTGCTAATTTTCATAATTTCCGTGTTAAGTGTGGATTCACTATGTGGTGTCATACAATTAGGTTAGCCTTTTGATTTGAGTACTAATCTTTATTTTTGGGGAGTTATATGTCGATTCACTATTTGTTGTCACACTATTAGGTTAAATTTGTGAATTGAGTTCAAACCTTTAATTTTTGCCTATTATATGTTGATTTACTCTTTGTTGTCATGCTTTAAGATTATCACATTGCGATCTAACACAAACAATGACTTGTGTTCATAGAGAGACCATAGAGTGACAAATTGATTTCATTGCTTTTCCACTATAGATTACAACAAACACTTGCGTTGTGTTTATAGAGAGACATCATATAGTGACAAAATCAAATAACTTAAATATAATAAGCATCAATTGAATAATTAAATGAATCGAAATATCAAACCAACAACACGAACATGCAAACAAATAAGAAAAACAATGTTTTGCATATCATATATCAAATTCCAGATTTTTTTTTGAGATTATAACGGTATTATGGAGACAAATGACTATGAGATCTCTGTGTTTAGATTTTATAAAAAAAAAAAGAGCAAAATCTCCAGATTTCATCAATAATAATAATAATAATAACAAAAGAAAACTTCGAACCTTCCATAGCTGAATGGAGAGAAAATTATGAATGGATATGATAAAATTCACTTCCGAAATGATTTGTGAAACTAAAAAATTCTCTGTGCTCGGACTCCCTACTCTATGTGAAATGTTTCTGAAACAAACGAAATTCAGCAAAAAAAATAATAATAATAATAATAATAACAAAAGAAAACTTCGAACCTTCAATGGCTAAATGGAGAAAAGAAATTTTTGACTGCTTGTAAAAGTTCGTCAATGGCTGAATGGAGAATAAAATATTTGTGATGCATTGTAAGATTTTTTATAATTTTTTTTTTAAAATTCAAATGGTTTTTAAGGACTTAAAGGGTTGAAAAGTCTGAATTATGTACTTTAAGATAAATCCGAGTGTGGGTCTGGGCTCTACAAAGCCTTTTATAATTTGGGCCCAATCATAAGTCTCCTTGCCTATATAACAATTTTCCTTGGCAAAAACAGTTCTTTCGTTTCACTCTCTTTTCAGACAGAGTCTCTTCACTCTCCCCTACAATTTCTCTCTGCGTAACCAGCAAGCGAACTCAGCAATGGCGGAACCCAAAACCAAATACGATCGGCAGCTCAGGTACTTTCACTGTTCTTCACACAATCTTTCTTTTTTAGTGACCATTTTACCCTCCAACATGGCTTGTATTTCCCCTTTTCCTCCACTCTGATTCCGTATACTATGGTCCCCACACTCAGCTACTCCTCTTAGCTGCTACGCTATGTTCCGTTTGATTACAGGGAAAGAATTAGATTTTCAAATTTGAGGCCTGAGAAAACGAAAAACGTATTAATTTCGATTGATCATTTTGGTGTGCTGACTTATTTTAATCACCCATTTTTGTTTTCTTTGATTTTAAATCTAATTATTTGAAACTTATCTCTGTGTGTGTGTGTGTGTGTGTGTGCGCGCGCGCATATATAATAACTGTGTGTGGGTATTTTTTTTTTTGGGGGGGGGGGGGGGGGCTGTGTGTTTGTGAAAATTTGTGACCTGCTAATTTTGTTTTGGTGACAAAAAAGAAATAAGATTTGTGATTTTGTTTCAGGATTTGGGGTGAGCAAGGACAGGCTGCACTCGAGAAAGCAAGTATATGCTTGCTTAATTGTGGACCTACTGGTTCTGAAACCTTAAAAAATCTTGTTCTAGGTGGTATTGGAAGTATCACTGTGGTTGATGGTTCTAAAGTTGAATTGGGTGACCTTGGAAATAACTTCATGGGTATGTGCAGTAATTATGCCCATTTATATGTTTTGCGTTTTCCATTCTCATGTTTTTCTTTTTCATGTTGGTAGTGGATGAATCAAGCGTTGGGCAATCAAGGGCAAAATGTGTGTGTGCATTTCTTCAAGAGCTAAATGATGCTGTCAAAGCTAAATTCATAGAAGAATATCCCAAGGCATTAATTGAGACAAACCCAGCGTTCTTTTCACAATTTACATTGGTAATTGCCACACAGGTAATAATATAGGATTTTGTTGTTCTCCTGTTAATTTGCCATCTTATGTTGATTGACACCGCTAAGAAGATTCAGTAGTTCTTAGATGGATTATAAAACATAATCTCGTAATCCATAGGGCGTGCTGGGTTTAACATGCTGTCCCACTATATATCTATGGTGTTATGATTCTCTTATATGTGCATCTAATCCCCATGCCCAGTAGGTTGATATCAAGGCGTGCAAGTTTAAACACACATACACAGGCCCTTGTATGTGAGTACACAGCACGCTGGCTTTGTCACACATGCACACTTCCACTTGCTGAGCTCAACCGTCCTGTTGAATTTGGAAGCTAGCATATTAAGTTGATCTTGTATGAAGATCTGCGAATGAAACTAAAAGGCTAAACAAATTAGTACGAACAATAAATTATGGAAATAACTGCATGGTAATTCATTAACATGAAAAATGTTTACACTCCTATATTACAAGTACAGAATGTAATAAATTGGAGATCGCACGTGTATTTCACTTACGAAATGATGTTCTAGTCACTTTCGAGTTAGGGTTTTACTGATCTGGATCCCTATTTTCATTGACTTCTATTTTCGGGACATACTACTTATTTGCCTTGAGTAAACAAAGAAGCAGAAAGGTCAATTTCTGTTGGAGATCAGCTTTGTGTACTGGTGCATGGAATGAGAGGTCTAAGAAGGTTCTTTAATGGAGTGAATGACACCCATGCTGCCATTAAAATATGATATTCTCAACTCATTAGTAGGATTGGCGATTTTTTCAAAAGTTCAAAGTGACATGTCACAGTTAGGGTTGGTTTCTACAATAGGTCTTGCTTTCCCATTTTTCTAGATGAATCTCATAATATATGCAGATTAATTCTTGGAGGCCAAAATGTTAGGCGGGGCCACTTAGTCTCTGGAAGGTGCAAGCTTCCAGTTGACAAGGAAGGAATCAATTTATCCACAATGAATATAGAATAGATGATTTTCTTTTTTATTGTGTTAAAACTAAAAGCTTACAAAAGGAGTTGAATAAGGAAAATATTAGTGTTCTGTCATCAATCGCCTTTGCATGTAGAAGTGAAAAATCAGGGATAAAAGGTTTCATATGGTAAATTTTAAAGAAAGCTAGAGATGTGGACCTGTAGTGTTTGATACAAGGCTTCTATGTTGTAGGTACGAATGTATCTCAAATACTCTCGAGCACAACATAGGGTGGAAGAAATTGTCAAAGGCTTCAAGGGTTGGAAACAAGTTAAAAATTTTATCACATGAGGCAGGCATATGCCTAACAAAGCCTTTGCTTTGAGATGGGCCTTAGAAAAACTCTTCAGACGCTAAAAAATGGCGTCACAGTAGGATCTAAGTTGACACACTAGTCTTCAGAAGCTTGTCTAGTAAGATCTAACACAAGAAATGAATTGACTGGGTGATTGTTAGATGGAGGTTTTGGAGGCGCTGACTGTGGGTAGTTACAAGTATGCACTGCTTCTGGAGTTTTTGGGAGGATGCTGCGTTTGGGTAGTTGAAGGGGATTTTTTATTGGAGAGCGGCATAAAACAGGCTTCCTAGGGCTGATAAACCTGGTTTGTTGAAACTGGATTTCACCTGTTGATGAATCTTGAAAATTTCATCCTCTGAAAAGTTACTGGAATGAGAGATCAGAGAACATAAAGTGGAATTGAGTCCAATTTCACCTGTGGATCATTTCTTAGTTTGTTCCTTTTCGAATGATTTTGGTTCATAAGTTTATATGACACGTTGGATTTTAAGTTTTACATGTCTTGTGTAGTTTTAATTGATCTAATCATGAAAACGATAACTTATTCTTAAAGGAACATGTAACAGACATTTGAATTTTTTTTAAGGTCAATTTCTTGTGTGAATTCGTGCACTAGATAATATCACTCACTTATCACTATTTGCTGCCTTGCTGATTCTGTCATCCACTTTTGCAGACTTAGCTGAGATTTGTGATTGTTATACTTGCACTCAGCAACTTCTATATCTTTAATTTCAGTTGGTTGAAGATTCGATGGTGAAGTTGGATAGGATTTGTCGGGAGGCAAATGTTATGTTGATATTTGCCCGCTCTTATGGCCTCACTGGATTTGTTCGGATCAGCTTGAAGGTAATGTGCTACAACTTTATGGTCAAATTTTCAAATAATTGTCTTGCATTTTGGGAAGTGAGTGCAAGAACAGTAATTGTGACTGCATAAATAGAATCCTTGGATGCAAGAGGGTAACACCATCACATCGATCAACAATTTTCGGAACTTACGATGTTCTTCCTGTGAAGTCTATATAGAAAATACAGAAGTAGATAATGATTTCTGAAAAATTGTCAAAACCTGAATTCAGCTTGGCTTGGTGTTCCGATCTCATATTTTCTTCTTTGTGCAGGAACACACAGTGATTGAATCAAAGCCTGATCATTTTCTGGATGATCTCCGGCTAAATAACCCATGGCCCGAGCTCAGGAGGTTTTTTCCCCCTCAAATGCTTTTATCTCTGTGATGGACTTTGCTGATTCATGTTTTTTATTTTCAGTAAATCACACATTACTTACCTGTATAAGCTAGTGAATTGTCTATCTACTCCCATCAGTGCCCCAGATAGCTTAAATGCGGAGTTTAGTAGTATGATGCTGATTGCATTTTCGGTCGATGATAGTTTTGCAGAAACAATTGATTTAAATGTGCCTGATCCCGTAGCCCATAAGCACACACCATATATTATTATTCTTGTGAAGATGGCGGAGGAGTGGGCCAAAAGTCATGGTGGAAGCCTTCCATCATCCAGGGAAGCAAAAAGAGAGTTCAAGGTTTACACAATTGGTTCCATCTCATATTTTAGCCTTTTCTCCTATTGCTGTCTACTGAGCAGTTTGGTTGGTGTTCTTATCGGATGTCTTAGGAACTTATTAAAACCAATATGGTCTCAACGGATGAAGACAATTATAAAGAAGCTATTGAAGCCTCATTTAAAGTCTTTGCCCCTCGAGGAATTAGTAAGTACAGGGATTGTTGATGCATAATTTACAGTTGTGATGGCATAGTATCTGTTGAGCCCATGTCTTCATTTTTAAAGAGAATGCTTTCAAGCCAGGTTACTATGAGAGAAATGCATAGAGACATTTGCAGAAATGCATGAGCACTTATTTTTATCAATTAATGATTCTCATTTAAGGGTAGCCACACGCCACCTTGGCCTAAGGTTGATCCTGATTCTGGAGGCACCATCCTGGCTTAGTCTCAATCAAGTTCAAATTTAGGGCCTGGATCTGATATTGCAAGCTTGTCTCACGATTTGTATACATCCCAGGCATAAATCCATCAACCCACTTAAGTTATAAACACAAGTTTTAGGATAGCGTAGGGGTGGAATATATTTTTATAAGTTAAACATGGATTGTGAAGCTCTCGTTGAAGGGGAATTAGTTGTGTATTATCTGTAACACTCGTTTTTTCCCTTGGTTCTCAGGTTCAAATCTGCAACAAGTTATAAATGATAGCTGTGCTGAAGTTGATTCTAATTCATCAGACTTCTGGGTGATGGTGGCAGCTTTAAAGGTAATACTCACATTTTCCTGGAAGAAGTTTAATGAAAAACTATTTTTTCTAAAATCACCATAATTAGTTAGTTAATATTGATTTGATTAAACTGCGTGTTCAGAGTGAATTTCCTTTGCTCATATAATTAGAATCTTTCAGCTGCTGATGTGTCATTATTCTTGTCAAATTATGGCTGATTGACACGCCAAAAATTGGGCCTGACAAATTTATTTCGGACTGTTTGATGAATTTCTATAATTCCTCTCATAGGCTGATTTCGAGTCAGGGTTCTGTTGCCTCCCCTCCCCCCCCACCAAAAAAAAAAAAAATGCCTGGGGCACACGTAAAAAAAGCGCCAACCCTGGTGGGGAGGTTCTTGATTTGTGCTTTATTCTTTGTCGGACTTGTGAATCTCTGAGCATGTCTTCAGTTTTACAGAACTCTTTTCTCATTTTCTGGCTCCTCTGGAAGTAAGTACTGGGATTTTCAAGGGATTGAGCATTGAATGATTGCATTTTAACTTGCTTTCCTCCTGGAGCTTCTGTATAGGTCCTTTTAAAGAGGTTATGGTTCTCCATAAAGCTGTGACCTCTATCTTTGGCTCACCCCTTCGCACATGTGAGATTTTGTTACTGTGATGTGACTTCCTGTCTCGACTTTAACAAGCCAGAAGCAAATCTTAAACCTGAGTTTCAGACTGCCTACCCGCCCCTTGAAAGTCGATGTTGCTGTCTTATATAGTGGGGAATTTCAAAATCTGGCATATGCTACATACACCGTATTCCCTCTTTTCTTCAATGTTAGTGTGCCCACATGCACACATCACATGAATATTTATAAGATACAATATTGTGTTTTCTGGATTCATCATTCTATTAGTTTCGTGACCATGACCTTTTTTCCTTACAACTTGCATTAATTGAAGTTGTATAATGGTGCATTGCCTTGCTCGACATTGTAGGAGTTTATTGCTAATGAAGGTGGTGGAGAGGCACCTCTTGATGGATCAATACCTGATATGACTTCTTCGACTGAGTTAGTGGCTAATGTTTTTCAAGCCAAATCTCATGCCTTGATATGTTTGAATACATGTACGTATACAAATTTTGATCTGGTGATACTGGGGTTTGTTGGCTCTGTTGCAGGCTATATGTGAACTTGCAGAAAATCTACCAAGCCAAAGCTGAGTCTGATTTTCTTGTTATGGAGCAACGAGTGAGGAAGATTCTAAAGACAATTGGTAGAGATCCAGATAGTATCTCGAAGACGAACATAAAAAGCTTCTGTAAAAATGCAAGGAAGCTTACAGTAAGTGTGTTCACTTACCACGTCTTTGTTTAATTTTATGTGTACCTAACTGTATTTTTCCTTTGGTTGATATAGCAGAAAAATTGGATGTATTTTTCCTTTGATTGTTCAACTTGTTAAAGTAATCCCAAATCTGAAACAATTTTAAAATTATGCCAAGCTGTAAAGGAACATGATTGACGTAACCCCCCTTAAGAGACTGCCTGGAGTCTAAGCTTAATAATTTAATATCTTTTCAATGCACCTTTCAGTTGATAGTCCCTAATCCCTACATAAGCACTCCCATGAAAGTTTCATAAAAAGTTAAATGCTATTGATTCAACAAAATTCTGTTTATCTGTTCATTTCTGTGCCAGTAACTTCTCGTTACATGGACCATTTAATCTTTTGCATGTTGTCTAAAGTTTTCAAATTACGTGCTTGTTATTCCTATAGACTCTTTCCCACATTTATGAACATTTAATGTTTAAACAAAACAATTGCTTATTATATTGCCATTGCAATAGTTCCAATTTAATAATTGGAAGGCGTGATTGTTGCACTGGACCTTCGGGTAACCTTGCTTGTACTGAAATACAATTATATATCTAGAGAATGTCCTAAGTGTTTTGGATCCTCTAGTAGGTTGTCTACAAATATTTGGGGTGGGTGTCTTTTAATATTACATTGATAACTATGATTTCTTAGGTATGCAGATTTCGCCTCATCGAGGACGAGTTCACCTCTCCAATACAGCCAGAATTACAGAAGTATCTCACGGATGAGGACTACAGGTAAATAGACACTTAATTTATAGATAGTGTCTGTCAGTAAAATGAACATGAGAAGTTACTCATCGTTTAATGTTTCCTTCAAAAATTCTCCCAAAAGGGCCTAACTTTTGTAGGGAGATGGAGATTCTCAAGGCTATTTTCCATGCAATGTTCCACAGAATGGACCAAAAATTTTCCTTTTTCCTCTTTATGCAAAGGAACAGTTACAAAACCTAGGAGGCTAACTTATAGCTGGAAAATTTAAAATTTTCTTTCTCAATCTCATTCTTCTGTCTCAGAATAAATGCACATAGTCAACTGTTCTTATTGTGCCATGTCACAGTTCTGAAATCCAAAGATTAAAGGAACATATACCTAGATGTTAACCCACCTACTCATTTCTGGCTCAGGATTAGATCTTCATATACTTTCCATGGTGGTGTTAGGGAAGGGAGGTCTGTCCAAAACCCCCAGAAGACTCCTCCACCCGCTCCCCTTGTGGAGGGCACCTCGGTTTATTGGCCTTTTTGGTGTTATGGAGTTTGATTGATTGAATATGCCTTATTTACCCCCTTGAAGTTGGTTTATATTGCAAATGTGTGATGCTGCAAGTTTTCTATTTTTGTGTGACAGTGTTGCTGTGGGGTTCTATATTCTGCTCCGAGCTGTTGATCGGTTTGCTGCAAATTATAACAGCTTTCCTGGGCAATTTGATGGGTAACACTTAATACCATTGCCTGCCACCATAAATCTGTGTCTAAAAGCTATTCTGTTTTGGTCATGGCCTGAATGATGTAGCTCAATTATGAATATTCTGCAGTGAGATGGATGAGGATATATCTCGATTGAAAATGACAGCCGTTAGCCTACTTAGTGACTTGGGCTGCAATGGCTTAACCTTAACGGAGGACCTCATCAATGAGATCTGCCGATATGGTGCTGCTGAGCTCCATGCAGTTGCTGCCTTTATTGGCGGAATTGCATCACAGGAAGTGATCAAGGTTTGCCTTCCATCTAAATTCTAACTATTTCATATGCAAAATTCCGTTGTTGTGGTGGTCCAGTCATGTCTGCCATGCTATACATTAGCTTCTGTTCATAACTGTGGTACCATGATGCCTGAAGTTCCTGCACAGCCAATTATTTGCTTGATGGTGCTTCTGCAACCTGAGGCCTCATTTGTTGTTTCTGCTACAGCTCATCACAAGACAATTTGTTCCTATGACGGGAACATTCTTATTCAACGGTATAGATCACAAGTCTCAATTGCTGTCACTATAATCTTTGAAAGCAGCAGGTATACCCTTTCCTCTCTCTCCTTCGGGGAAATAATAACCTAGAGTTGTAGGCCGCCTTTTTACTCATGGTTCTTGTCTGTCCTGATTTGCAGATCGTGCTGTTCAAAACAAAAGCGCGATTTTGGTGCTGGTACTGTTGGATTTTATTTGATAGCATGAACAGCAACATAGTCTGTTGAGAATCATGGGAAGGTGGTCAGTTGGAACTTCATAGAAGTTCTCATAACTGTGGTATTGATTTGAAAATGCAACACAGTCAAGAAAGAAGGTTAAGTGAGTACAAGGGAAAAAAATTGAGTTGTATATTTTTTGAGAGGCTTTTTTCGGAAGAGGGTAGTAATGAATTGGGATAATTTCATGGTACCCTCAATACGATACAGCAATATTGTCCTAAATATTTTGATTAAAGTTCTTTTCTTTCTAAGAGGTGAAATAGAATAACCTGGTCAAAACATAATTATCATGCATTTGTAATGCATTGTATGTTACATAATAGGTCTCATTCTTCTACCATTTCCCCGAAGTTGATAACTACAAAGAAGAATTCGACCTAATGTTTTATTTGTCCTAGTTGATCTTGATTCAACATTTTAAGTATATTGATTTTTCCTCAATAACCCAATACTTTTTATCAATACTTTTATCTGTACTTACTGCATGTTTTTATTACCAAAAATGACTTTTTTTCCTGGAAAATACAAAAATAACTTATGCACTTGTAGTTTCCAAGTTATCAGGAACTTTGGGAGTCACACCTGCTACTAGGAGATTGATGAATTGGCAAGTTCGTCGAGCAAATTACTCTCCTTTTTCCATCAAAGAAATTTTAGTTGTTTTAGAGACAATTGCAGGTCCCCTTCCCCACTTTGCCATCAGCTAAAAAAAAAAAAAAAGAAAAGGGTATTTACAGTTTTGTTAATATAAAATCACTCTACCTTTGATAATTCTGCCAAAGCCTTGAAGTTGCTCCTGTATGATCCACACTGAGGTCTGCTAAAATACGTTTTGCTTCTGTAAGTGAGCGAGGTCTGAATCGTACCAGTGAACCGCATAGGCCATTAACACTCGAGGACACCATGGCGACACAACTCATTCTAACAAACCAGCGGTTCAATGCCATTAAAATCGCAAAACTCATTATAACAAACCAGATATCAGATGGTTCAGGATCTATCTGAAATGCAATGGATGAACCAATTAGGTTACCCAGGAGAAATAAAAAGCAGAAATCCCTCTGACAACTACAAAAATAAATAAATGAATAACAAGAATCAACAAAGTGGGAGATTTAATATGAGAGTTCTCCCTGCTAAACCAACAACCATGAAAACAGAAGCTGTTGTTGTTCGACATCCATTATATGCAACACCAACACATGAAGTTGCATGATGTTTGTTGCAATATCTCTCAGCTTTGTCTAACTAATCCTTGGCAGCAGAAGCCTTCTTTGCAGGATTATATACACTGAACTTGCCGAATTCTCTTCTACCACTGGCAAAAAGAATCCAATATCAAATCCTATGCACAAAGACGGTAAAGAATCAGGCGGAGAATATGATTACACATTTCTATAAAGTTTACATCATAGTTTTAGACATTCGGTATCCATGCCCATAATTTGCACAATGGGATATGTTATGAAAATTTTCATGGCTGTGGAAGTATTGGTATGTTACCGAGCTTCTTCCATTCCTTAGAGAGAGACCAATCTTTCCCCTTCTAAACTTTTCTTTCTCTTTGATACTGTCCACTACAGAACAATAAGTGGAAATTTTTATTCACAATATATGCTGTATACAATGAAGCCTCTCATTAGTCTTCCAGGAAGGAACAATTAATCCAGAGTTACTATATCTATTCCACTTGTGTATATGTAAATTCACAAAAGATGAGCATATTTTAAATCCACCAATTGAATTTAATTTTATAAAATGGATCATCCAATAAATGTGATGTTGGTGGAACAACAGTGGAGGTCGGACAGCAGCAACGCTGTGATGAGTACACCATTCATGATGAGCCAAAAGGTTCAATCTTTATTTTGGAAGATTGATGCAATGGGACAGTCCAAAGTCAATCCAAACCCTACAGAAATGGAACGGATAAGACCTACATCATAATCCTGTCCTAGTGCAGCACGCTACCTAAATCCCTATGAAAAGATCGCTTTGAATGTGGTTCTGTATAGAGCACATCAGTCATTCGATTCTTAATAGTATGCTAATATGTAAAGGAAATAGATCATAATAAGCATAAACAAGAAGCAGAATACCTGTGCATGATGTCCCAGCCAGCAGGTAAGAAACGAGGATGAATGGCTTCAACAAAAACTTGTCTCCATCTCTGGCAAAATTGGCGAATCCCTTCCTCCCCATATTCCTTAAGCAGATGATCCACAACTTGTTTCCCATGTGGTCCATGTCCCAATAGCGATAACTTCGAATCACGTTTAGTTGAAAAGGTTGTATTAGAACTAAGGTGAACGGAGTCAAGTGCTCCATTTGATAAATTTCTACTTTCTGAATTCAAATCAGAATCCAAAGTATTTGAGTTCATATCCATGCTATCAGCGGCATAGGCCTCCCCATTAAGCCCAAAATCAGATGATGTATGGCTGCTTACATCCACATTTGCTACTAATAGAAGGTCGCTACAGTCTTCTTTGGTACATGTCACTCCATTACTTGTGTGTAAACCATTTGTATTATCACCATTTGATGTATTTTGAAGGGTAGAAGTTGTCCCACTACCATTATTCTTCTCCGGATCCTTGTCTGGAATGATACTCGTAGAATGCTTAAATGACAACCCTCTCTTTTTCTCAAAGCGTCGTCTCTCATGAGGACTCATTCCAACTAACAAAGCTCTTTCCAAATCTTCCTGCGATATTTCCCTTCCTCCAAAATACTTCATTACAACCTGCAAAGACAATGAAAACAAAAATGCATCTAGAGAAAAGCTCGAAATGTTTGCAAAGTTTAACTTCTACAAAATTCCGTAAAACACATTTCAATACAGAGGACTACACAATTATTCAAATTACACATTACATAATATAAACTGATTCACCCTCTCATTTCACACAAATAAATAAATAATAAAAATAAAAAGAAGTTAGCAGATGAATTTTACATCCCTTTAATGTTCTACACAGCCAATTATTACTCCGTTGATGAAGTTAAATCAAGTTTCCAACATTCTTTATATGCCGATTCTAACAACACGGATGGTATTCTCATTATTCTGGGGTGAATAACAAGAGTTTGCCTTTTAATCTTGCTATTTATAACATGGATGGAAAGAAAGCCACAAGCGACAAAATCTAACAAGTTCATTATTTGTCAATGGGCACGACAACCAAAGCATGGCTAACATTAAGGCTTTGTACAAATCAACCAGCATGTGGGATTAAACCAAAAAGGAATTACTTACAACAGACCGTTTTGGGTACATGACTAGGACAGAAAGGTACTCCCAAAAAGAAAAACAAAGAAATAAAAAAGAAAAAAGAAAAGAAACAGGATGAAAACCAATACTATTACCAACTGTTAAATGACATCAATACTGAAAAAGGTATTAGAAAAAGGAAGAAGTACATAGTCAAGACTAAGAAAAATAAATATGAGAAGTGAGACAGAAGTCAAAGATTATAATTATCATGAAGGCAGCCATAGAGGGATAGCATATAAAGACAGGCTTAGCATGTTGTAGGAAGGTGGTTCTCCAGGTTGATACATGGTAGTTCCCAACAAGGTTTTGTATTCTATACTTCAACCAACCTGCAAAAGGACAGATTTCACACTCCTAACATGAAAAGTCAGTTAGCATTATTATTTTCTTTTACTTACACAGCAAACCTCACCTGTCTTTATAAACTAATTGGCAGTACACCTCATACCAATTTTGGATCCTTCCATGCCACATGAGACTCATATGCCCATGCCAACGAACCACACAACACTCCCTAATATCTACCATATCAGTTAGGTTGAGGAAAAACAGTAGTAATTGGCTCAATGCATTTATTCCAGTCCTCTTAAATTCCTTCCCTCTGGTTTAAACAAAAACATCAACCCTTAACTGTTCTCCCCCTGCTCTCTCTCCCTCTCTCCAACACACCCCTGGGTTCTTCCCATCCTTTTTGGTTCCATTGTGCAACACCTCCATCCCCTTGAAACTCTTCCCTAGAGTCTAACCCTGCCACAGATTTTACCCATGAACCCATGTCAATGTCGGCATGTGCAGCATTGATAAGATCGGCACTTGTAGACTGGACAAGGCTTTTTCTTCTCACCGAAAATAATTGGGTAATAGATTAATAGTCACAAGCAGGGTTGTATTTATAAAATTAGTCACAATTGTGATGAAGTCTGACATCTACCATCCACATACTGACGTACAGATAACTGATGATTGCTATTTTTGCTTATTATCCAACGACAGAAAACTATTAGTCACATGATACCTCTGCTACAAAATTTGACAACCATATTATGCTTTCACACCTGTGTCAATTCTTCTCGGCGCTTAGATGGCATTCTCGTTCCATGGCGTAAGAGAGCCATAGCTGATGTTCGCAACTCCAAAGGAGACACACCTGCCTCCTCAAGATTTACAGCAGATGCAGATGACATATCCTGGGCTTGACTAGAATCTACTACTTTACGAATGTAAAGTGGTATTCCAAGTTCTGCAGCTATCTGTCTCTTACACTTCTCAGCAGCAGTATGAGCACTTTCATGGCAGTCCACACAAACCAGGACAATATCGTGAGAACGATGGCTTTTTAGATGCTCTGGAAAATGCATTCTATAGCATGCCGGTATTATTCGGTAGCGTAAATAGTGATTTCCTTCACCACATCCAACACATATATTTTTCTTACTTTGAATATAGAAGTCATTGCCCTCATCTTCTGGACGGCCCTTGGGTTCAAAGAGTAGAATTATGGCAGGTGGATTTTCCTCAACAAGTTTTGCCAGATCTCGCCGAAGATACCTGTACCAAGCAGCTTTCCATATCAATCATGGAAGGCAAAACTAGGAAAAGATGAGGTAAAAACAGTACAAATTTTTATTGGTGACAAGTCAAGAGAAGTTCAAATTCATAATTGAATAAGACGAAAAGAAGTAACCACCAACCATTCAAGCTTTCTGCGATCACAATAACATAACAACCGCCCGTCATTTGCATATATCCTACAGTTGTGATAAACTGGAGATTTGCAGGAAAATTTTTGAACAAACAGTTCTCGAGAAGCCTTTCGAGTAATCTGTTTTGCATTTCTGTGCCCATTTCGTCTGGAAACTAATCTATTTGTTAGTTTCATGTTACTTTTGGTCAACAAAGCATAGTTATAAATAGACAGAGGACAAGTCCCATTTGGACCCAGGTGCCTTAGAAGAATCAGTTGAAATATCTCATCTGGCTCGACTATCTTGTCTTGGAACAAAATTTTGAAGTCATCCAAATGACTGCAAACAACAGGATATGGAGATTGGAAGGAAGAGTTAAGATCCAGAGAATCAACGTCTATATCAGCTTGCACTATGGTGTTGTATATATCCGTTAAGGTGCTTGGAACCTTAACCACAAGAGCAACAATTGCTTGATCTGATAATACATATCTTAAGTTCTCATCATGCACACGGGCCTGAAAGGACATGCACACATCAACGTTAATGTCAAAGAACACAATGCACGTATCACCCACCAGAATAAAATAATAAGTGCAACATTACATACCAGAGGAAACACTACACAGTATAGTAAGCATATGACCTACTTAATTTTCTTATGAAGAACAGCTAAGAATGCTCAAAGGAAAATAGTCTCATTGGACCATCCAGCTTAATGGTCAAAATATCATCTTTCTGCAGAAAAAAGGCAAAATCAAGATAGAGGCCCCTCTCATATTTTAACAGAAATAATTTAGTCTAGAATTCTAGATGCATAATCTTGTCCAGACAACTCTAAAGACAAAAATTGATGGAAAGAAAAGGGAATTCACAAGGTAGATAATTAAATCCCTTCCATTTGTCACTACATACTTTTTCTCATGGCTAGCGCGTTTCCAATCTCTTTATTGTCAAATCTTGTGCTGCTATAGCCTTAAAGGAGGAGTTCAGAGGAACCATATTTGAGTTCAAAAATAAAATCTAATTCTCAAAGGCTGACACCTTCCCAAAATAGAAACTGCCTCAAAGCATCAAGGACACATTAAAGGTAGCACCACTACATTTGCTCAGTTCCACACAATAATGAAAGCATGTCTGGTCACTGGTTTCCAACTCCTATGTGGAAACCATTTAACATGCCTTCACTCATAGCCATTGTAAACTGCCCATTAAAAGCCTCTATCATGATAATGTAAAGGAGCGGAGAAAGGAGATCTCTTTGCCTCAAACCTCATAAGCAAAAAAAGAGACAAGATAGAACCCTGTAAATACCAATCAAGATTTTAATTTAGACACAAAACAAAACCCATTTTCTCCATTTGGGGACAAAACCAATTTGCTTCACAACATATTCTAGGTATCCCCAATTGATAATTGACAACTCTGGCATATTCCTTCTCACACCTATTCAGAACCAGGACTGCATCAAAAATTTGCCCACCACCAACAAAGGGATTTCGTCAGTCTGAAATCACATGGCCCACCATCCACCTCCTCGATTTTATAAAGTAAAATTATCAGCTAGCATGCTAATCTATTCGAAATTGACCTGTAAATTCCTCTCTTTGTAGGACATGCCATGCCTTTTCATTATTAGCACAATCCATTGAAACATTTAGATATCACTCAAACCACTAAACCAAATAAAACGAAAAAGAAAGTGACTACACAAAAGAGCAATATATGTCAAATGACTAATGTCCCAAATAATCAAGTAAAATCTCACTTTATGCATCACTGTTCATCAAAATATACAAGCATTTCTCATTAATATAATTACGCTAGCCTCGAAATAGGAGATGAGATTAAGAAGAAATTCAAACTAACCATTAAATCCCTCCAGGTGCACAGTCGCCTCACAAAATCCTGAAATCGAAAGAAATAACCATTGAAAGGTCATCAAAATTTACTTAGGCAACCTTTTATTGACACCTAAAGAAAACAGAACTAGCAGACCTTATTGTCGGCAAAAATTGATGACACATTTCCTTGATCATTGAAGTGACGGAAAATAAGTGATGATGCAGCAGACTCTCCTGGAGCAGCATCAATATCTTTCGAAAAAAGCTGCAAACAGATCACATTGGAACGCCGGCTAGCCTCGAGAACAGAATGGAATTTGTCATCGATGCAAGCTGAATTTTCTGATACACTAATATCTTTAGGATTATGATACAAAGATAAATGAAAGACACAAAATTAAGAGATCATAAGTTGGAATGTTGGATTGCTTGTTTTTGCCTAGGTCTATACTCAACCTACATACATTGTTTCCAGCTATGTTGCATAGCAAGAAATTCCTTCTCTTTTCCTTTTGGGTGAGGGAAGGAGTATGGCATAAACAAGTCCCCAAGGAAAGCGTTACCATTCCTTCTGAATATTTCAGCGTTTTAACAATCTCATTATCCAATAGCAATATCAAGTCCTTTTTTTCTTTCTTTTTTGTGTGCCATACAACAATCATATACTAGCAAACCTAAAGAGTCAACTAAACCTTAACACATTTCTAGTTCTATTGTAAATAGGCAGAATCTCCCCTTGCACCCCGAAAGATTTAAATTTTTCCACTTTGCACTCTCAAAGATGGGATTTCTCACATTACACCCTTAATGCATTAAAAGTGTTTCAATGTGGCCCTTCGTTATCTTCCGTTACTTATTCTGTCAAAATCCACCCCATTGAATTTGATAGAATGAGTAACGGGAACTAATAGAAGGGTCACATTGTAACACTTTTAATACATTGAGGTGCAATGTGAAAAATCTAATCTTTGAGGGTGCAAAATAAGAATTCTTAAATCTTTCAAGGTGCAAAGTACAATTCACCCTTGTAAATATTTAGTCTTATGCAAGAAAGATATGCTTATGGCAGCTCAGCACAAGAGTGTGAAGCTCTTGCTATTGAGGAGAAGGATAACTTGACAAAGGCTTTGAACATTCACGATTTAACTGTGGGAATGATTGTAAATTAGTGATTCAGTTGTTTATCAACGAGTGATACCCTCAAAGATTGTAATACTGTAAGATGTAAGGACCCCCAGAGCTGTTAACAGTTTGACAACTAAAGCTGTACATTAGATAGCCAATGAGCTTGTCCTCTTATAGTCCTAGGGAACAGGAGGCTGTTCTGCTAGAGTTCTAGGCAACTGAAAAAAAATGTTAACTAAATAAGTGTGACTGCTGTGCAGATGTTGAGATGGATGTATTTTATAAGAAATAAGGATAAAAATAAAACAAATACATCCATGAGATAGTAAGAATAGAAAAAATAAATGATCACACTCAAAGCACATACACTAAGCTGGTGTGAAGTAACAACAATGCAGAAAGTAATGATGAGAAAATGAAGGGGAAGACCAAAAACATAGACTGAAATCGAGATAAGACATGATATCTTGGGATTCAACAAAATATAGGGCACTAGGCAGAGCGGATGACATAAAATGACCTGGCCTTGAGTTACAGAACGAAGGGTTTGCTTGGTTGAGTTAAGCAGAGTAGTTTTCTTGATTTTTTTATAGCAAAACCAACCACGAGAACCTTAGTGCCTCACTTTGCCTTGCGCGTTAAATAACAATAGTCCTTCCTGCCCACCATTTCTACTCCCCCAGTTTTTGGGGAGTAAAACTGGAGAGTAAGTCGTGACTTTAGGGTAGAGGTTAAGCTTACTAACTTTTACGCCCCTCTTACTTACAATTCTTAAAAACGTATTCACGGAAGACTATTGCTCCGAACATGCTACATGCGATGGGTGGTATCCATAGCATTGTGAGCTTCATCATTGCATTTTTTTTTTGACTTGCTCATATCCAACATAATAAAACATGCATTAGTATTCCACTACTTGGGAAGTGTACTATTCTAATATTTTGCAATTTTTACCATCCAACTGGCAATACTTTTCTCTGTGTATGGGGCCTCAGGGCCTGAACACATGGTTTAGATAGAAGATAATCAACAGAGATCAGCTAAACTTCCTTAGTAACAGCTCAAAACACAAGGAGGCTAGGGTTTTGCAAAAAGCTCTATATGTCCTTCAATATGTGTCAAGCATCATGAAAAATGTGGGAGGTCAGGCATTAAACCGATAGGGAGGTATAGAAAAAATACAAAAATTTTGACTTCCAGTCTTTCATATTAAGATCTCTCTACTCAAATTTCCCCATCTGTATGCAAATAGGATAAATATAGCAATTTCAACCATGAAACACAGACATGAGATAGAAGACATACCATTGTCCTGCTGTTTGAGCTCAGAAGCAACACAATTTGCAATATACAGCAAATAGCGTGAATCTGTTCGAGCATATTGCACCATTTCCAAAGGCAGTGGACGTCGCCTCCAGTCTTCACGCTACAACTCAGACAAGTTGTTTAATGCATAAGTATGAGCGAAGGAAACCGAAAAGGCATGGTTTTTACTTCATAAAGGCAAATAGCAACACCACACAGGTTCAGGTTCACATTAGTACAAGGAGTTGTAGTTATTGGCAGTGAGATTCCCCTTACCATTGTTTCTCTTATGTCTTTTTCTGTTAAAGTGTGTTCATGTTTTGGATTTGGATGATTCGTGTTTCTTTTACATATTCTTTCTCTGTAACAACATATCATATGTTTGAAAAAGAAAGCCTAAGCTCAAACCTGTAGCATTTTGTTGGTGGCAACACCACAATACATCTCTAGTAAGTATGCTAATGATTTCTGTGGTTTTGACAATACGTCACATGCCTGCAACAAAAGATCAAAAGTCAAATTAATGAAAAATTGGATGCCACACAATCAGGTATTCACCTATCAGAAAATTTTAGCTTAATAAAAAATTTGAAAATGAAACCATTTCTTTTTTCCCATGCCCCTTCCAAAAAAAGCCACCCATACCACCCCAAAAGAACTGCTGCTTTTAGAAATAATTCATGTCATTTAATCACCCAACCAAGAATAAGCTTCAATCTAAAGCAAAACATATGGCATAATTACTATAATTTAACACCCAAAAGTCACCTTTGCAGTATCAAATAAATTGACAATGTATATATGAAAATCCCTTTGTAGCCAGAGAACATCATTATCAGCACCATGGAACACCTACATCAGAAATTTCTGCAATCAATAACTACATCATAATACAAAATAGAAGTGTAACATTGTAATTCGATTTAAAATACAATGCAGTTCAAATCAAATTGTTTCTCAGAAAAAGATTCAGAAATTACCGTCAGAAAGAAGAACTCACAAAAGCATCTATACATGACCTCAATCTCACGATATGACAACTACTAATATACACCAGAACATTACAAGAACAAATTACCACCTAAAATTTACCTAACATGTTAGGCACCTCATACGTATGAGCTGCCACCTGCACTTCTATGCATATGATTATTTTTTAGATTTTTATTCTTTATTTAGTTTTGGGATTTCTATCCTAAATTAGTTGTGTGAATAGAAATTATGAATAATTGGGTCAGATTAGGAGTTTATTGAGCCAAGAGTTATAATTGGCAAGGAGTCTAGTTAGTAGTAGAAGTCTAGTTAGGAGGTCTATTCTATTTATATCTTCCTGAACATTGTTTTTTGGCAGAAAGAATTTTAATAAAAGTTGGAGGACGATTCCCCTTGAAGTGAATCAATTTCTCACAAGATCCTTGGATCCTATCATCTGGTATCTGAGCAGTTCTTTTTCTGGTATCATCATGGTTACTGTGAAAGAATTGACTGAACGTGTTGAGCAACTGGAATCACGAATGGATCAACTTGCAGGTGGAGTTCAGGAAATCAGAGATGCCATTCACGTGATTCAGGCATCCTTAGACCAACTGGCGATGGCCCCCCGTGCAGATCGACTGGCCCCTCTTGCTCCTGCTGCACCGCAAATGGCGGACCAGCAACTAGTGAATTTGCAAGATAGGCTAGTATTACAAGGGCGGCCGATTCGTATTGATTTTCCAAGATTTGATGGCGAGGATCCGAAGGGCTGGATTTTTCAAGTTGAGCAGTATCAACACCACCATGGACTCATCGATGCACAACTGGTGCCATTGGCATCCATTCACCTAACTGGAGTGGCTACGTCATGGTATCGTTGGATGGTTCATTCAATTGGTGTCATGTCTTGGACACAATTCACTAAGGCTCTATGTTTACGTTTTGGTTCGCGAGAAGATATGGACCCTGCAGCTTCTTTGTCTAAGCTTCAGCAGACTAGTTCTGTGCGAGACTACTAAACGAAGTTTGAAATTTTAGCAAATCGGGTAAATGATTTACCTGAATCCTATTTGATTAGTTGTTTCATTTCGGGACTACGTGAAGACATCAAGGTTGGGGTCCGTCTTTTGCGTCCTTCGGCTTTGTCAGAGACCTTTGATTTGGCTATTTGTCAGGAGGAGTCTGTTTGGGCTTTACAAGACTACTCCATTAGGAAAGCGCAACAGAAATCAGGCTCTAATCGAAACCAGGTACAAAATACTTCTTCAAATTCTCCTTACACAGCATCCCCAAGCTTACCACCCATCAAGCGTCTCACTATTTCCGAACAAAAAGAGAGGCGAGAAAAGGGGCTATGCTTCAATTGTGACGAACTTTTCAAGCCTGGCCATCGCTGCAAGCGTCCTCAGCTGCTGTTCATGGAAGGAGATGATGCACCAGAACACGATCAGAAGGAAAATAAAGAAGACTCTTCCGACTGGAGATTTCTATTCATGCAATTTCTAGCACCAATCAGCCGGAAACTATGCGGATTACTGGCTATTTAAAGAAACAGCCTGTTACAGTGTTGGTCGACTCTGGATCAACCCATAATTTTCTACATCCTTCTCTAGCTCGACGTTGTGGTTATCGTGTGCACAACACTACTCCGATTCGCGTAACCATTGCCAACGGAGGAATTCTTCATAGTCATGGTAAGTGTAATGGAGTTGGCCTAAATTTGCAAGGTTATTGCTTCAAATCTGATTTTTTCTTATTACCGATGAGTGGATGTGATATAGTCCTGGGGGCTGCTTGGCTTCGTTCCTTAGGCGCCATTACTTGGGACTTTTCTAAATTAATTATGAAGTTTATTCTGGAGGGCCAAGAGTTCAAGTTAGTAGGTAATAGATCCTTAATCAACACTGTTGTTGATCAAGGCGATCAAGGCGAACTTCACAGGTTGAGGCTCCAAACTGATGGTGTATTCTTGTTACAATTGGTGGCTGCAAACGTTGTTGTAATGGAGAGGGAGGTTCCTCCTGAAATCAGCCGTATTCTTGACCATTTTAGGGATGTGTTCGGTGATCCTAAGAGACTCCTCCCTACACGCACTCAAGACCATTGTATTCCACTGATTCCAGGTAGTGTTCCAACCAATGCTCGACCGTACCGTTATCCTTATTTTCAAAAGGATGAGATCGAGAGATTGGTTAAGGAAATGTTGGCTGCTGGCTTGATTCGACCGAGTGTTAGTCCTTATTCATCCCCAGTGCTATTAGTGTGGAAAAAAGATGGTTCTTGGCGGTTGTGCGTGGACTATCGCTCCCTTAATAGTATTACAGTGAAGGATCGCTTTCCCATTCCAATTATTGATGAGCTTCTAGATGAGCTGCATGGTGCTGTGATTTTTTCTAAGTTGGATCTTCGTTCCGGTTATCATCAAATTCGTATTCATGCACCAGATATTCCAAAGACTGCATTTCGCACTCATGATGGCCACTATGAATTTCTTGTCATGTCTTTTGGGCTTTCTAATGCACCATCCACCTTTCAAAGTTTGATGAATGATATATTTTGGCCTTACTTAAGGAGGTTTGTCCTTGTTTTCTTTGATGATATACTAGTCTATAGCAAATCTGTACAAGACCATATGGAGCATTTGTCATTAGTGTTACAATGCTTGCGCCAGAATCAACTATATGCTAAACAGTCCAAGTGTTCTTTTTCCAAGCCATATATGGACTATCTTTGCCATATTATTTCTAGAGAAGGGGTTATGGTGGACCCCGAGAAAATTCGCTGCATGATTGAGTGGCCTAAACCCAATACTCTTAAGGCTCTACGAGGTTTTTTGGGGCTCACTGGCTATTATAGAAAATTTGTGCAAAATTATGGTCAAATTGCAGCACCCTTAACTCACATGCTCAAAAAAGATTCTTTTGGATGGTCTTCGGATGCAGAAATTGCTTTTGAGAAATTAAAGCATGCTATGACAACCACACCAGTGTTAGCGTTGCCCGATTTCTCTCAAGAATTTGTTCTAGAATGCGATGCTTCGGGTAGTGGAATTGGTGTCATTCTCATGCAGCTAGGGCGACCCTTAGCCTTTGTCAGTAAAGCTCTTTCTGGGAAAAATTTAAATCTCTTAGTCTATGATAAAGAAATGTTTGACATAGTCTTTGCGGTGAACAAATGGCGACCATATTTATTAGGTCGCCACTTCACAATTCTTACTGATCATAAAAGTTTGAAATTTTTTATGGATCAACGTGTTTCCTCACTTGAGCAACAAAAGTGGGTTACCAAGCTGTTGGGATATAATTATACAATAGTGTTTCGAAAGGGGGCAGAAAATCGAGCTGCAAATGCTTTATCCAGGCTAGGTGAAGAATCTACCTTACATGCTATTTTTTCCCCTATATTTTCGGTCATTAGTGAGATCACAGCTGAATGCTTGACTGATATTTCCTTGTCCCCTATTCTTACTCGATTACGACAAGGTGTGTCTACAGATTCGGGTTATTCTCTTCGTGATGGTGTTTTGCATTATAAAGACCGAGTGGTGGTTCCCTTTTCTTCTCCTTGGTGTTCCAAAATTCTGTGGGAATTCCATGCTTCCCAAATTGGTGGTCATTCCGGGTTCTTACGGACTTATAAGCGCATCCAACGCAATTTTTATTGGAAAGGTCTCAAAAGGGCTGTTAAGAAGTTTGTTGCCGAGTGCGATGTTTGTCAACGGAATAAATCTGAAAGTATCTCTCCACCTGGGCTGCTACAACCTCTACCAATTCCGGAGGAAGTGTGGACTGATATTTCTATGGATTTCATTGATGGGTTACCTCCTTCATTTCACAAAACTTCTATTATGGTTGTAGTTGATCGACTATCCAAATATGCCCATTTCTGTGCACTTGTGCATCCTTATTCAGCAACTACGGTGGCTGAAATTTTTGTTCGGGAAATTGCACGTTTACATGGGATGCCTAAATCTATTGTTATTGATCGAGACCCTGTTTTCACGAGTCAGTTTTGGGAAGCATTTTTTGAATTGCAGGGCACTAGTCTTTGTCGAAGTTCGGCTTACCATCCCCAATCAGACGGGCAAACTGAAGTGGTTAACCAGTCCCTTGAGGCTTATTTGCTTTGCTTTGCAAGCCAACAACCTTCCAGTTGGACAAAGTGGTTACCATGGGCTGAATGGTGGTATAACACTTCCTTTAAATCTTCATTGAAAATGACGCATTTTCAAGCAGTTTATGGTCGGCCTCCATTGCCCATACCTTCCCCATACTACTGTTGTTCATGCAGTAGATGTTGCCTTGCGTGATCGTGATAATATACTGCGACTACTCAAAAAAAATTTAACTGCTGCCCAGTCTCGCATGAAATATTTTGCTGACCGTCATCGAACCGAACGCTCTTTTAGTGTGGGAGATTGGGTTTTTCTCCGACTTCAGCCATATCGACAAATTTCCTTGGGCCCCCGCGGGCCACATAAGCTCTCACCATGATTTTATGGACCTTTTCGTGTTCTTTCACGCATTGGAGAAGTCGCTTACAAACTGGATTTGCCGATAGAGTGTCGTATCCATCCAGTGAGTCTTTCACGTTTCTTGCCTCAAAAAGAAACTTGGAGAAATGGTGCAACCTGCTCCACAACTCCCTCCCATTTCTGATAGTGGCGTTACTACTTGGCAGCCACTTCGCATTCTGGATCGTGGTTTATTTAAGTGCAACAACAGGCCAGTTACACGCCTTCTTGTCCAGTGGACTGGATTGGACTGGATTTTCTGCTGCTAATGCAACTTGGGAAGATTATTCAAAATTTTTTGCTCGTTTTCCAGCTTTTCCTACTTGAGGACAAGTTGGGATTTCAAGGAGGGGTGGATGTTAGGCACCTCATACGTATGAGCTGCCACCAGCACTTCTATGCATATGATTATTTTTTAGATTTTTATTTTTTATTTAGTTTTGGAATTTTTATCATAAATTAGTTGTGTGGATAGAAATTATGAATAATTGGGTCAGATTAGGAGTTTATTGAGCCAAGAGTTATAATTGGCAAGGAGTCTAGTTAGTAGTAGAAGTCTAGTTAGGAGGTCTATTCTATTTATATCTTCCTGAACATTATTTTTTGGCAGAAAGAATTTTAATAAAAATTGGAGGACGATTCCCCTCTAAGTGAATCAATTTCTCACAGGATCCTTGGATCCTATCATAACATGACCTTTTAATTCAGATAAAATGACAAGCATCAGTAAACTAGTATAGCCATTACACTCAGAATTTACCTTACAGATGTCAGGATTAGCGAAAACCGGTCGAAGAATTCCCATTACATCGTGTAACGCTATAGTGTCGATTAAATAATCATCCCTTTGCGTCGAAATCTACTCAAGAAATTCAAGCAACAAGGAAATTTCAAACTCGTGGAATTTTAGTCAGATTGGAGATGAAAATCCAAAGTTTTTACCTGGACAAGGGCTGTGAAACCTAAAAAGGAGCGTAAACCATGCTGCTCAGTGTCAACAGCAAAGACTCTTTCTTTGCTCAACAACTCCGCAAGCTCTTGTAATTGTGACTCCGTTTCAACCCAAACGAAAGAGTCGCTCATTTCCAAATTGAACTCTCCATCAAAAAACTCGAATTCTATTTCCGTTCTCTCCAATAAAGCCGAAATCTCCGCTTTGTACGGATGCAAATTCACAAATTCCTCTGCCAAACCAAACACAACCCTAAATTTTCAGCTAGGGTTTAAGAAAAAAAAAAAAAAAGACTTCACTCTGTCTCTCTCTCTCGTGGAGGATTTGGAAACGTACCGGTGGTGGTGGTGGTGGAGTCGATGGTGGTGAGCTTGAGGTGTTTGAAAGGAGAGTAGGAGTTGTCTGCCAAAACGCGCTTGAAAGTGTTTTGAGGCTTGGGTTCTGTTTTGAGATAGCAAGAGTTTTGAGAGTGCTGCTTTTGCTGTCTTCGGTGTTTTCTGTATTGCTTTGTGAAGAAGATGGAGACGGCTGCGAAGAGAGCGACTGTGAGTGCAACCTTGAACTTGTCTCTGTTCTCCATTTTCGTTTTTCTGATTCTGGTTTTCTTGTCTCTGTTTTTCACATTTGAAGGTTGAAGAAGACCCAAGACCAATGCCAATTCTTCACAGGGGCGGCTCAACAGTCTACTTCAAAAAGTTTGGGCTTTAGGCCCATTTTTAAGGAATAAATAGTCCACCTAAAAAAATTAAATTTATAAATAATTTAAGTCTTATAAAAAAGATTTTATAAAAATGCAAATCTAATTAAAAAAAATTAAAGCCTCGCTTCAAGGAAGACTCCATAATTTATAGGTGTGTAGTAATAATCCAAACACAAAATTTAAATCAATACCAAAACAAAAGATTTTAACTTAAGTAAATTGAGTCTATTAATTAAAAGAGCCTAAAATTTATTTTTTTTAAAAGAAAAAAACTATCAGTAAAACTAAAATTACTAAAAAATTTGGGTGAGACTATTCTCATCTCATAAATCTTCATTTCCACCCCATTTAATTTCTCATTTTCAAACTACTAAACCCACCCATTTTATACCCACCTCATTAGTAACTAAGTTCACCTCATATTATATATACCTCATTAATAGTTAAGCTCACTCATTCAATGTATACTCTTTTAATGAAAGAAGTCATCGTAAGAAAAAAAATAATGAAATGAGACAATTAGCTTAAATGCATAAATATATTTACGAAATAAGAAAAGAAAAAGAATAAAAAACGAAACAAATAAAAAAAATCAAACATGCTAAAATAAGAAAAATGAAAAGAACGAAACAAGAAAAAAGAAAAAAACGAAACAAGGAAAAAAAAAAGAAGCAAACATAAACAAGCAAAGATTAAATGAACAAGTAATATTACAAGATGCAAACCGAATATGAAAAAAAAATAAGCATCAAGTACATACACAAAATCGAACAAGAAAAAAAAAAAGTATAGATGCAAAACCTTAACAAGATAAAAAAGAACAAATAATTTGAAATTATACATATATACACACATATAAATTATAAATAAAAAATTATTAAACTTGACAAAGATATCAAAACATACTGAAAATAATAAAAATACATATAATAAATATGAAATTAAACATATAATTAAATTGAAAAGTAATACTTGACGAACCCAAATTTGACTGGACCAAGCCCAACTTGAACGGACCGAGAAAGCCCAAAAGAGATACTATTCGGAGCTGGGCCGTAAAACAATACGGAGGGCATAAAGGGAATTAGGCGGCAGTAAAACAATACGGAGGGCATAAAGGTAATTAGGCGGTCGTAAATCAATACGGAGTACCCAAGCCAAAGTCAACACCAAGAGCAAGAGGCGCCCATGGGGAGGCAGCCAGCCTAGGTGCCGCCCAAAGGGGCGGCGCCCATGGGGTGGCCTCCTACTCCCTTGTCTCCTGACTCCAATGAAGACCACTCCAACTCAAGTCAAGCCAGGTCAAGCCCAGTCCAAGATCTTCCTCCGACTGAATAGGAGCACGAGGAAATAATATCGGGATGTGGAGATCTACTCCTACCATAATTATGCTTGTCAAAGAGATTCATTCATACTAAAATTGTACTTACCAAAATAGTGGAAGACCCATTCCTCACGTCACCGCCTCACCGCCTTACCCTAGCTATATAATGTAAGCTCTCTCAAGAATAAGAGCACGCCTCAAAGATCCTACATACTCCACTACACACATTGCCTTCTCTCTCTTAAGCACTGTAATATTCCCGGGGTTAGTCTCCCAGCTACATTGTTTATCAATAAAAAACCTCCGGCCACCGCAGCCGTTCCCGAGAGTGGAGTAGGTCACCCGGACCGAACCATTATATATTTATGTGTTGGTTCCATATTTACTACTTTGCTATTTTATTGTCATTGATTGCCTGTTAATTGCTCATTAATTATACATGTTCATATACTTGACTGTTGATCTTGCACGAAGACCAATTTGTGCATCATCAGTTTGGCGCCGTCTGTGGGAAACGACTAGTTTTCCTGTTCTCACTCAATTCATGGCAATCACGACCAGATCGATGAGTCAACAGCCGGGAGACAACAACCCAGCCCACCTGGAGGAGGTTCCGCCTCCCCTCGCACCATCGGAGCCGTCTGCTACGGCGACCCCCGTTGTTGGACAACAACTCCTCAAAACCATGCAACTGCTGGTGAACCAAAATCAGCAGATCATCGAGCTGATGCTTGCCCAAGGGGGCGTCGCCCCTCACCCTGTGGGAGGAGTCTCACCCCCTCCTACAGGAGAGCCACTGCCTATTCACTCAGGACGCCAAGCAGCACCCCGCCATGGGGTCCCTCGCCAGAGTACCCTAAGACCACGCCCGGGTGCCCCTCACCCAACAGTCTCTCCTCATGTACCTACGTAGGAGGACGAAGGCGAGAGTCAATACGGTGACCACGAAAGCCAGAACCATCATCCGACTGAAAGATGTCCTCAACCAGTGGAACGAGAAAATCAGGGAGGTACAAAACCAACTTGGTGATGCCCTCAACGCCATCAAGGCACAGGCGCCCGAAACCGTAGACTATCTGATAAGACGCACTGATACACCATTCATTGCTGATATAGTTAACTATCCCCTACCCTCGAAGTTCAAGATGCCTACCATCGAGATCTTTGACGATACCAAGGACCCCCTCGACCACCTTGACACATACAAGTCCCTCATGCAACTCCACAACGTGCCTGAGGAGATTATGTGTAGAGATTTCCCTACCACCTTGAAGGGGTCTGTTCGCCAATGGTTTGCAAAGATCAAGCCCTCCTCCATCCACTCCTTCACAGAACTCAGTAGATCTTTCGTTTCCCACTTCATTGGGGGACGCCGAAATCAGAGGCCCGTGACCCACCTGCTCACCATCAAGCAGGATAGGGACGAAAGCCTTAGAGACTACCGCGCTCGTTTCAACGAGGAGGTCCTCCATATTGAGGAGCCAGATGACGCCCCAAAATCCGGGTGTCCATAATTACCCGTTGATCACACATCAACCCGCAGAATACCCTTATAACTCAATATCACGCCATTATGCCTCATTTACCGGGATCCATAATTTAACAAAATTTGGGCAGAGTCTTCTTTGTACGGGGAACTCTACCAAAAACACAACCTATGTAATCATACAATCACATGACCCATCCGAGGTCCAATATACAATATTGACCACACCGGGTCCATTTATCCATACTTAATTGCATAGTATCAAATACTACCATAATCACCATCACTACGTACATTCATTCATAAAAAAATAAATGTCCCAAAAGAGTCTCATGTACATGCCTTTTAAAATATAAACAAATTTTTGTTACAAAAATTATACAAGGCCAAAAGGAACCATATACAAGGAACTGCAAAGTCAAAATAAGAGCCACAGATCGGCTCTGTCGTCAAAGCGGGCCCATGACCTCGCCTTCGGTGGATGCCTGGCCGATACCTGAAAAATGTTCCCATAAAGGGTGAGCCAACGCTCAATAGGGTAACTCCTATAGAGAATTCCTCTCAACCTAAATGCATATGAAATGTCACATGCAACAATCATTTCATGCATTTATTTAAATATGTCTATTATGAACAAATGTCATATATCATGTCATGCCATGAGATGCAACTCAAGCAAGCAATAACAACACCGAGCTCCATCCCGAGCTCCCACAACACATGCAATGTCATGCGTATGTATCCGGGCATTACAAGCCCCCTTGTCATTGGTGTTATGTACACTCAATGACTACTTAATTCATTTTCTTGTGTCTTTGTGGGGAGATGATTTATGGTATTACACCAATGGGACACCAACTATCAACGGATCTTCAGGACATCCCACCTGCGGCTTCGTTTACGCCGTTACACTTTTCTGGAATTTCACCGCCGGGAAGTGTATAAACCAAGTAAGCGGGTCTTGCACCCGAGGGAGAATTTAGCCCTTCTTGCTATCCCCAACACATTTATCCATTTAATTTCTCGTGCGACTCAGCCGGACCTTGGTACGACTTTTCCGAGTCCACGATCAACCACCTATGTGGTGATTGATTTCATACCATACACACACTCCCACCCATGTCAATGCCCATGAATGTAGTTCAGCCCATGCATAATGCAATACAATGTGCAATTGTCTTTGATATCATTTACAATGTCCATTACATAATGAATGTAATATAATGACATTTTCAACACAATCTCAAGCATGTTATATAAGATAATCAACTCAACTAAGATACTTGTATTCACCTAGGCATTTAAACAAACACCTAGAGGGCACATCAATTTACACAAATAGCATGTTTATTACTTCCAACATGGCAACATGTTTATTAATTCTATAAACATAAGCACAAGTCCACCACAATATTCATATGCTAAATAATCATTTAACATACATATTATTTCATAATCACATAACAAGCTAATAATTTTATTAAACTTGATATGCCATTAAAACATCAAGTCATGCTAATGTACAATTAACATGCTTTAACCCATTAACATTAACTTATACCAAGTTAATTGCAATAGGATTTTACTAATTACAAAGTTAATTATAAATCCTATATTTGACCCACTAGTTACACTAGTCAAGACCTAACATGTGATATACATCTTTAGCCTGTTCATTTCATATGCCATATTTTAGGTTGAAATTACATCTAAATAGGGGAAACCCTACCTCTTGTAGCATGAGCCCACGTAGTAGACTCCAAAGAAAGCCCGAATTTAGCTTCCCAAGCTTTAGGCCTAAATTTTCGTATTTGATATTTTTGGAGAAAAATACGATATTTGGTGTCGTTGCGTAGCTCTCGCTGAGTAGCGCAACTTTAATTCTTGGCCCGAAGCGATTAGACGGTTAAATCTTTGTAGATCTGAGAAAGAAGGAAGGAGGTCTAACTTTTCTTTTTTTCTTTTCTTTTTCTCTCTTTTTTTCTCTCTTTTCTGTCTCACTCTCGCCGCCTCTCCTGAAGAAAGAAAAAGTGGAAGACAAAAGTCTTCCACTTATATATATATATATATACAAATCTTTTTTTTTTTTTTTTTAAATTTACGTTTTTGACCCGTACTTTAACAATTAATTATTTTTTTACCCCTTTAATTATGATTTTAATAATAATTTTAATTTAATTTAATTTTTTTTTTCCGGATTTTACAAGGTAGCCCTGGCCACCTTCATCGCCGGCCTTCAGACCTCCAGTTTCATGTTTTCTGTCCTCAAGAAGCCGCCCTCCAGCATGCCCGAGCTGCTGTCAAGGGCCCATAAGTATATGAATACCGAGGACGTCACCAAGGCCCGTCGAGATGAGTCCTCCTGATAAGGGGAGAAAATGAAGGACACTCGCGAAGACAAGTGGGAGGTAGAGAACAAAAGAAATAGGACAGAAAGAATATCTGTCAGGGACCGTCTTGGTCCCCCACCTCTGAGAGAGCGACAAGCTCTTACGCCACTCAATGCCTTGGTGGAGCACATCTTCCAGATACAAGATGACCCCACACTCCGCTGGCCCGAAAAAATGAAGTCCGCCCCAAACCGCAGAAATCCCAGCAGGTACTGTCGCTTCCATTGCGACCATGGCCACGACACTGACGACTGCTTTGATCTAAAAAGGCAGATTGAAGAGCTCATACAGTGTGGCCACTTGAGGCAATACGTTGCTGGCAGAGGACAAGTCCCACCACCTGGTCGGGACCAGGATGACAGAGAACGCCAACAACCCCTCAGAGAAATCCAGACGATCGCCTAAGGGCTAGGAGAAGGTGACTCCAACTTCACCAGGAAAGTCTTGGCCCACCTACGGGACACCGAGCACCTGAATATTTTATCTATCCTTTATTAGTTGATTTATCTTGTTATTTGTTATTTTATGAAATAAAATTCTACGGAGATTATTGTGTCCAGAATTGTTTTGTCTTCCTAAAATTTACAAATAGCTTACAAAAGTCAAAACATAACACAACAAGGTAGACAAAAAGACAAAGGGCACTCATCACCAGGCACTCAGACGAGGGGTCTCGCCCTCTCCACCTTGGGCGCCTCCAATGATGTCAGCACCTCAGCTGCCTAGCTCCTCAGCGCCCTCCTCATCTTCATCTCAATGGAATGAGCCCCTGCTACGGCAGCCATCTCCCGAGACTATACGTAGCTCGACCTCTATGACTCTGTTCTCACGCAAGTAGTCACCTCTGCCACGACAGCCATCTCCCGAGACTATACGTAGCTCGGCCTATGACTCTGCTCTCGCGCAAGTAGTCACCTCTGCTACGACAGTCATCTCCCGAGACTATACGTAGTTCGACCTATGACTCTGCTCTCGCGCAAGTAGTCAACTAGTAAGCCTCTACCACGACAACCATCTCCCGAGACTATACGTAACTCGGCCTATGACTCTGCTCTCGCGCAAGTAGTCACCTCTGCTACGGCAGCCATCTCCCGAGACTATACGTAGTTCGGCCTATGACTCTGCTCTCGCGCAAGTAGTTACCTAGTAAGCCTCTGCCACGACAGCAATCTCCCGAGACTATACGTAGCTCGGCCTATGTAGTCTGCCACAACAACCATCCTCCGAGACTAAAAGTAGCTCAGCCTCAACTCATGCGGCCCTCCCACGGGACGTCTACAATGACTTTGCTCTCATGCAAACAGTCTACCTCTCTCTCCAAGTAATCATGTTAAATATTTTAATATTGGGATAACATTATTTTTGCCAGGCACACTTTTGAAGCTCAGGCTGCAGTCCCCGTAGCAAGACCGCACTGGAGTCTCAACTCCTACAGTAGTACAACAGCTAGCTCTGGTACACACGTGAGCCACAATCTGAGAAAGAGTGGGGGCACCACCGGGTCTCTTCTCCCAGGAAGCAATCTAGCCATCGGACCTTAACTGAGAAGCACTGGGGGCATCAAACCTCTCCCTCTTGGGAGGAGGAGAAGACACCACCCTAAAAGCACATAGAGTCTCCATCATCGCCCTATCAACAAGACGTCTGTAATCAGAGACAAGGTCAGCTAATGACCAAGCACCAGAGAGGCGCCGCCCATAACAAGACTCAAGGTGTCGCCCAAGGCGCCCTGCTAACCTCTTGGTGTCGTCCAAAATCGCCTGCAATGCTCCTGCCTCGCCTATCAAGCTGGCGCTACCCACCAAGTCTCCCCCTACATTTTATGCCATACAGGGGTCCACAACAAAGAAGACGCCTCCCAGCAAGGCGCTGGCGTCGCCCATGGGGATGGGTCCAGTCTCCCATCTCACCTTCACGACCGCCTAGTGCAAGACCCAAGTCGCCAGCACGTGACAGGGCGTCGCCCACACTGCCCATGGACTTCTCGCCAAAGTCCCTCCTCACTTTGCATCAAAAAAAAAAAAAGGAGAGGACAAGGGAGGTGGCGCCCAAGGAGGCCAAGAAAATAAAAAAATAAAAAAGATCAAGGAGGTCAGCGCCCAATCCAAGGGGAAAAAAAAAATAAAGGGAAGAAATGGGCGGCGCCCAAGTAGCCCAAGAAGAAAGAAAAAAAAAAAAAGAGAAAGGGAGGCCAGCGCCCAGGGAAACCAAGGAAGAAAAGAAAAAAAAAAAAAATTAAGGAGAAGGCAACGCCCAGGGAGGCGGCGCCCAAGCCAAGAAGAAGAAAGAAAAAAAAAAAAGTCAAGGAAGGTGGCGCCCAAGGAAACCAAGGGAAGAAAAGACAAGAACAAAAAAATGATTACACCAAGGAGGCCAACGCCCAAGGGAAAGAAGGAAGGAAAAATAAAAAATAAAAAATTTCGACATCAATAAATTCATCGGTTCTCGAGGACGAATAAGTTTCATGGAGAGCAAGGAAATGCCTGTTCAAGCGAGGACGAAGTACATGCCCACAACCTTTTCCTCCCACATAAGTCAGAAGCTTGGAGCATGGGGGGCAAATGACGAACCCAAATTTGACTGGACCAAGCCCAACTTGAACGGACCGAGAAAGCCCAAAGGAGATACTATTCGGAGCTGGGCCGTAAAACAATACGGAGGGCATAAAGGGAATTAGGCAGCCGTAAAACAATACGGAGGGCATAAAGGTAATTAGGCGGTTGTAAATCAATACGGAGTACTCAAGCCAAAGCCAACACCAAGAGAAAGAGGCGCCCATGGGGAGGCAGCCAGCCTAGGCGCCGCCCAAAGGGGCGCCGCCAATGGGGTGGCCTCCTACTCCCTTGTCTCCTGACTCCAATGAAGGCCACTCCAACTCAAGTCAAGCCAGGTCAAGCCCAGTCCAAGATCTTCCTCCGACTGAATAGGAGCACGAGGAAATAATATCGGGATGTGCAGATCTACTCCTACCATAATTATGCTTGCCAAAGAGATCAATTCCTACTAAAATTGTACTTACCAAAATAGTGGAAGACCCATTCCTCACGTCACCGCCTTACCCTAACTATATAATGTAAGCTCTCTCAAGAATAAGAGCACGCCTCCAAGATCCTACATACTCCATTACACACATTGCCTTCTCTCTCTTAAGCACTGTAATATTCTCGGAGTTATTCTCCCAGCTACATTGTTTATCAATAAAACACCTCAGGCCACCGCAGCCGTTCCCGAGAGTGGAGTAGGTCACCCGGACTGAACCACTATATATTTCTGTGTTGGTTCCATATTTACTGCTTTGTTGTTATATTGTCATTGATTGCCTGTTAATTGCTCATTAATTATACATGTTCATATACTTGACTGTTGATCTTGCACGAAGACCAATTTGTGCATCATCAATACTAACATGTATCTCACTGAAAAATTTATATTGAAAAAATGTTTTTGAGAGTGCATGAGAAAAGATAAAAAATGAAACTTTAATTATGATAAAATATAAAGTGAGTTTACTTATTAAAAGGGGTGTATGTAGTATGGGGTAGACTTAGTTTTTAATAGGGTGGATATAAAAAGGGTGGACTTAGTAGTTTGATAATGAGAAATTAAATGGGGTGGAAATCGAGATTTATGAGGTAGGAATAGCCCCACCCAAAAAATTTAGTCTTAACCCTTTAAAAAAGTTGAGTTTAATCTTATCATCGTAATTTTTAATTATTCTTTCTCTCTCTTATTATCAAGTTTTTTTTTTATCACAACAAGAAGAGTCATGGTATAAATTAGGTAGGAAAGTTCAAATTACAATCAGATAAAAGGGAAGCCTTAAGCTCAGGTGGGGGGGAGCCTAACCAGTCCAAAGGGAGGGAATTGGTTAGCTTAGCAGCTGCCACCCAATGAGCAGCCCTATTACAGACTCTAGGCTTATGTAAAAAGCGAAGGTTGTGTAACCTCGCCAAAAAACGTATATCATCCATAATAACACTAATTTCCCAGGGAGGGACATCTTCAGTGGAGCTGAGCTTAATAATGCTTAGGCAGTCGTTCATGATGGTGGCATTCGCAAGAAAGAGTGAATCAGCAAAGAGGCAGGCTTGTCTCACTGCCTCAGCTTCAGCAAGCAGAGGCGAACCAGCAGGGAAAGACATGGCAGACCCAGCCATAAGGGCAGCATCGGCCCTACACACCACCACACCACACGCAGCCCTCAAGGACTTGGGAACAAATGCACCATCACAGCATATTAAAATATCAGAGGAAGGGGGCTGGACCTCAGATACCAAAGAGATGCCAGAGAAGGAAGATGAGAGGGAAGCAATCCTTACTTGATCAGACCATAAACTTTGAGCACGCTTCACCGTCGCAAAGGCATCAACCTCTTCAGCACAAAACACCATTTGATTCCTAGCCTTCCAAATAACCCAGCCCACTGAGGCAACTTTCCCCAAGACTTCCAAGCGTCCCTGTGCATCCTCAATGTGCTCCAAAATCCAAGAAGACCATTGAACAACAGACATAAAGGAAGAAACATCCCAGCCAAAAGTCAAGTTCATACCAAACCAAACTCGTTTCGTCCATTCACACTCAAACAACAAATGTTCAACCAACTCAATAGACTGCCTGCATATGGGGCAAAGAGAAGAAAAAACACACTTCTTTTTAGAGAGATTCTCCTGTGTGGCCAAAATATTATGGCAGGCTCGCCACCAAAAATGCTTGACCTTGGGAAACACCTTCATGGTCCAAATAATCTGCCACAGTTTGGGATGGGGAGATGCAGAAGAACAACAATCCGACAGGTTTCCCCTCTGCATGGTGCCTCGTCTATAACCAGATTTCACAGAGTAAATCCCCTTTCGATCAGGCCACCAAATTTGTTTATCAGCAGTGCCTCTTGAAGACAACGGAATCGCAGAAATAGCTTTAGAATCCTCTCGTAAGACGATAGAGGCCAGACCAGAAAAATTCCATCGGATGGGATTCAGAGAAATAAGATCAGCCACCTTAGAAATCTGGGTGTTCAGGGGTTTAGGCGTTTGAACAGAGAGAGAAGGGGAAAGGGGTATCCATTTATCAGTCCAGAAGTTGACAACTCTCCCATCACCAATTTTCCACATAAGACCTTTTTTCCAACAAAAGTCGACCATGAAGAAGGCTGCCCCAGCCCCAAGAGGGTCGATTACCACGTTTCGCATGCAACAAATCCTCATCAGGAAAGTAGATAGCTTTTACAAATCTCGCCCAAAAAGAGGCAGGCTGAGAAATGAGCCTCCAACACTGCTTTGCCAACAACGCTTGATTAAAGAGGTGAAAATCTTTGAAACCCATCCCTCCAGCAGCCTTAGATTCAGTCATTCTCGACCATTTTTTCCAACATATACCAGATTTCTCCTCGGTTCCCCTCCACCAGAATTGTCTAACTAACGCGTTCAATTTATTACAGAAGCTTTGAGGGAAAGCAACCACAAACATAGCATAATTTGAAATAGCCTGAATCACCGCCTTAACTAGGACTTCCTTCCCAGCTTGTGACAGACATGACCCCTTCCATCCTTGAAGTTTCTTAACAACCCTCTCCAAAAGGTAGCCAAAAACCTCACTCCTAGAGCGACCCCACAATGTAGGAATACCCAAATATCTAGCCTGATGAGGGAGCGGTTGTAAACCGAGAAGATGACAAAAAAAGGCTCTTTGATCATCAGAGGAGTTTGCCGAAAAAATGATATCAGATTTAGAGAGATTGGCACTTTGACCCGATGCCCCACAGTAGAGATTAAGGATGCTGATGAACTCCCTAACACAAGACCCTTAGCTTTAATGAAGAAGAGGGAGTCATCAGCGAAAAAAAGATGGGAGATGATTGGGCTTCTTCTTTTAATTTTGATTCCCAAAAGGCGTTTATCATCCACAGCTTTACGAATCATGGACGAAAGAACATCAGCCACAAAAAGAAATAGGAAGGGTGATAGGGGGTCGCCTTGGCGAATCCCCATTTGGGGGAAAATCTCACACATTCGAATCCCATTTAACACCACCTGATATGTCACTGAAGAGACACATTGCATAATAAGGTCCACCCATCGTCTAGCAAAGCCCAAAGAAATCATAGTGGCCTCCAAGAAGTCCCATTCAACCCTGTCATAAGCCTTGCTAATGTCCAACTTAATCGCCACCTCAGGAATTCTCCCCCTCGTTTTGCCCTTAAGATGATGAAAGACTTCATTGGCTATGAAAACACTGTCCTGAATATGACGATTAGGAATAAACGCAGCTTGATTGGGAGACACAATTGAGCCCATCATAACCTTCATCCTGTTGGACAGAACCTTAGAGATCCCTTTGTACACAAAATTACATAGAGCGATAGGTCTGAATTGGGAAATGGTTTCAGGTACCTCCTCCTTTGGAATCAAAACAATATTGGCGTAATTAATTCCCGTAGGTAACTGGCCCCCTTCAAAGAAACTTCGGACCATAAGGAAAACATCTTGACCCACGATATGCCAGAAATGGTGGAAAAAAATCCCAGGAAAACCATCAGGTCCAGGGGCTTTGAGAGCCCCCAATTCAGTAACCGTTCCCCGAACTTCAGCAAGGGAAATATCACAAAGAAGTTGCTGATTCATAGCAGGGGTGACAGAAGCTTTAACAGCATTCAGAGACTCAGCCCAATCACGCTCCCCAGAGGTAGAAAAAAGCTCCTGAAAGTAGGTTTTAATATGAGAAGAGAGGTCCTCGTCTCCCTCGATCCACTCGTCATCGGTAGACTTCAATTTAAAGATACAATTGCGATTACGTCGCTGTAGGGTAGACAAATGAAAGAATCTCGTATTCTGATCTTTCCCCTTAAGCCAGTTAATCCGGGAAATATAGTAATAAAAGATTGAATATAAAACATATTTATATATTTATATTTAAAAAAATTATTATTATTAATATTAAAAATAAAAGACCTCATTTATCGTATTCACTTTAGGTCTGAAATGTCTTGGGCGGCCCCTGATTCTTCACAAGGGAACTCGATGCTTAACGTGATCAAATATTTCAAAAATATTTCTAAAAATGAACCCTTTACATGTGTTTGCATCGTTGTGTTTAAAAGAAGTTTATTTCGTTCCAATTTCAGGTTTGGGAGGTAAAATTAAAATTTTATGAGTCCCATGAATTTAAAGTTTTTTTTTTATTATTTTTATCATTATACCCTTTTAAGTAATTCATTTCTTTTTATCAGAAAAATTACATTTCTTTTTTTCAGGAAAAAAAATTTTGCAATTAGTTATTTCTAAGAAACTTATCCCAACAAAATCTCAATAGTTTTTACAACTTGTCTATTTGCATTATTTGATTATCTTTGTATAATCAATAGAATTTTTAACTCCAAAATCCCATTTATTTGTTCACTAGAAAAAAAAATTGCCCAGTGAATCCAAATACAAATGAGTATTTTTATTATGTTCAAAGCAATTCATATATATTATAGTTTCGACGCTATCAATCACAAAAGAGTTTGTCTTCTTGAGATCAAGGGTTCAAGCCCCCTTCTCCCTCCCCATGCCAAAAAAATAAAATAAAATAAAATAAATTTGAGAATTGGTTTCTTAAATTTATCAAAATATCTCAAAACATTATGAAAACAAAACAATGATGAGTACATGCAGAAATATATTAAAATATCTCAAAGCATTAAATTTTTGATTCTATAAATGATTCAATTCGATCTACTTAACAACAAAAATATCTCAGGATGTTTTCCCAACAAAATTCTAATCCGTGTTGCAGAATGGGTGGCGACCTAGATCACACGATTCACCCCTTCAAGGCTAAAAATTTGCGCTTAGAACGCAAATTCACGAATCGGGAGCGAATTCAACACCAATTGGCAGATTCAAAAAATCAAATCTGCAACTTCAGTTATCATAATCTGCGAATCGAGCATTTTTAAGATTTACTCTATAATTTCTCAAAAACTTAAAACTAATTATCAATGTAGACCACAGCCCAAGTAAAAAATTGGGCTACAGTTCAACATATTGGGCCCCAAAAATAAGCCCAATTTCTTAACAAAAAGGAAAGAAAGCATGACTATTTATTACTTGCCTTCCATTCCCACTTTTCCATATGCAACCGATGTGCGATCTATTCTATATACTTGTGTTTTCAGTCCACTTGCTGCTAGGCAGCCCATGTGGGGACAATAGTTTGTAAGTTAGATTGTTGCTATTGTCTGTGTTTCCTTTTCTTATTTTTTTTTACCATAATCTTATTTTTTATTTTTCATATTTTGACCTTGTATATAAATATGTCATATATATAAATTTGATGCTCTTAGTAATGCTCCCGCTCTCAACTTTTTTAGAAAATTTACACTCTCGTGCTCTTACTCTAGCTCTTGCTCCCGCACCCGTTTACGCTCTATGTGATCTAAGCGGCGACTTGTTCAACTATAATTGAGCATCTGTCAGGCATACGTGGCCCCAAGGGTTTGAAGCCCATCAACCTAATAATACAGTTAAAAAGACTCTAAATTATAAGACACAACAATAGTTAAAATTAATTAATTTTTATTTATTTTAATTTAATAGTACAAAACTTATTCTAAAAAAATTATTTTACACAAAACATTAGCTCAACCATTACACTCTTCAATGCTATACAACTCTACTAATCTATCATCTCTCTTCCTTACCTCTCTCTCTCTTTTTTTTTGTTTACTTTAATTTTAAATTTCCTAATTAAAAAAAATAAATACACTACTATTAATAAGATAAATATTATACGATCAACATTTAATTTTTAATATTACAGAATATTTTTAATCACGAGGTTATTGTTAAATGTATAGTGGAAGCCTCAACTAATTCAAAAAAAAAATTTCTTGAACCAGAACTAACTCAATTGACTTACTCTACAATGGCACTTTCTATTATTGGCACATTTGAGGCCCTTTGGGTTTACCTTCTTCATGCTTAGATTGACTATCATTTTTTAGTCATTACACGACAAGTTATCATTAATGAGAAGTATAAAAACTTAAAAACATCGGATTAGTCTTGACATTTATATCATATATCTCAAGGTTTTAAGTTTAAATTCCCGCACTTGACACCCATTGTTTTGGGATGATTGGTGAAAGAGTATTTTCTTTTCCCTTTTCGAAATTGAGTAGCTTCATAGCTCATATGACAAGTATACTGATTAAGCAAAAGATTATTAAGATTGAAATATATTCTTTTTTCTATTATTAGCTAGCCTCCATGTGAGTAACATGCAGGAGGAAACTCCAATACATGTGCTCTCAAGGGCTTCCATCCAAGAAACTGATGATATAAATGTTATCTATTTAGTACAGGTGTCAATTTTTTTCATTGACATAAACCCGACACGATATGAAACTTAAAAATAATACGATCAATTAACATAAACAATAAATGAGTCAAAATAAAGTTGAACAGGAATAACGCAGTTCATAGTATCATGAGTTGTTTTTGAATTGAATAAAATTTTCATTGACATGAACACGAGAAAATGACACAAACTTAAAAATAACACAACATAAAACGATAAACACTCGTACTATTCAGGTTATTTTGATTTTTTTTTTATTAAAATAAAATTTCAAAATGCACATTTTATATTACTTGTACTTAATTTGGAGAGTTGATGCACTTTACTCATGAAATAAAAAGTATTTAGTGGTGAGATTTATTACTAATCTAATAATTACAATACATTAGATTCTCAAATTGATTTTCAAAATTAGGTCCAATAACATTGTTCTTATAGTCTCAATTGCAGTGCTAGAATGATGCTTGGGGATGAAAGTTTAAATCAACTCGCAATATAATAAATATGGAAATCGAAATATTTTATATTTTAAATAATTATATTTTTCTTCTAATTTTTTTATTAAAAATTAAAATGAAAGAAGATAAAATAAGAGAGAGGTAAGAGAAAGAGGGGGGAGAGAGAGAAAGAGGTAGTGAGAATTAGTGAGATTGTTTGACATTGAGGAGTGTATTGATTGATTTGTTTGAAATTTGATGTCGTGCAGAAAAGATGATTTTCTTAGTAGAAAAAATCAAAATAAATAAAAATTAAATTAATTTTAACTATTTTTATACTTTTATAAGATAAGAATTCAATTTTTTAATTATAATATTAGATAAATATCAATGCATTACTCAAAGTATCTCTTTATTTGTATGGGCTTAATCGTCCTTACAAGCAAGACGAAAATAAGTGAAAAGAAATACTCAATAAGAAAGTCAAAAGGACCAAACTACCCTCGTGAGAACAGAGCGGGACGTCCGTTTCTCTCAGTTGTTGAGATCATTAAAATGTGACACGTGTCAGGCTGGCTTGTGAGGTGGGGCCCTTAGGTTGTGCCAGACTTTTCCAGTTTCCACGTGGGACAGAATGAAGGCTGTTACTTGGTTAATGAACAATGGTCAGGTGCTCTGAGTGATATGTCCAATCGGAAGCTGCCACGTGCTGACTTGCCAGATATGATCACGTGCGTTTATATTCCATCATTGCAGCCTCGCTGGATCGTCACTTGCCGTTGATCAATCATGTAGTGGGGCTCACACTTTCTTTTTTCCATTATAAGGTTCTAATTGCTTGCTTTTTGACTGATTTTTCTATAAATATTATAAATAACAATTACTACTTTTATTTTTAGTTTTTTAAATTACAAGGATGTATCCAAAAAAGGGGAGAGGTACATTTTTTTTGAGTAATGCTATGTAATTCAAATCTATAATCTAAATTTGCATTCTAAATGAAGGAAGATCATTAGATCAGTGAATCTTATTTTAAAAGGTTGATAGAACTCACTTATTCAGTGGTCCCCCTTCATTTGAGATGTAAATTTGAGTTATAAATTTGGGTTACATAGTATTTCCCTATTTTTTTTGTCAGATACTATTATACAAAAGGGATTTAAATCCTCTTCATTATTTATTTCCTTCAATTTCTTTTAATACAGTGTTAAATGAGTGACATGTGTAAAATTTTGAATTTCAATGGATAAGATGTTTCTTCATTCATTTTGTTGTTGGTAGAGTGTTAAACATTATTAAGAAATTCTCTCACAAGGAGAAAATCTTGTCTATTCAAAATTCAGAATTTTACACATGTCATTCATCTAACACTGTATTGAGAGGAATTGAAGGGAATGTGTAATGGAAGGGATCCAGATCCATACAAAAGAGGGACGATGAAATTTGAACCCGTGACCTTAAAGTATAATTGAGCGAGGTAGCGGTCATTAAGCCAACCATTTACGTCAAGGGGGGAAAGGTATGGAACCTGCAATCTCCATTCATTTTTTTTAAATTTTAATTGGATCTCCATTTTGACCAATCAACACACTAAGAGCTTCTCCTGTCTTTACATTTTTTTTGTATTTAAATTTAAATTTGGAAAAAAATGGTCTAAAATGTTTCTCCAATTCTAGACCCATACTCATATCAAATAAAAAAAAAACTCTTTTTTAAACTCAAATATTTAATGGTGAGATTACACCCTCCTTTAAAGGTCTAATTGTCATATTTTACCCTCATTTAAATTTGAATTTGTCCTCATTTAAATTTGAATTTTTCTTCCTTTAAATTTGGGTAGCCATTAGAGAGCTCTATACAAAATTACACTTTTTACCTTTTTTTTAAAAATCAAATTTGGGTAAGAATTTAAATTTTCATTGAAAATAGTCTAATAATGTGTTTTGTAGAGTAGATGAAAAGATGATACGATGAAAAATAGAAGTAATGTATTTTCTATTCTATAAAAGGAGGAATCCTTCTTCATTCTTTCCTGTTTGGGGCCTCTAACAAACAAGCCAATCTAAATTTAGCCTATTAGACAATTCTATAAATAGATAAAAGAGTTTTAAAAATAAACAATATTCAATGCTTGTACTGTTTTACTACTAATCATGCAAGTCAATTATTCCACGATACATTCCTTTCTTTGTATAACAATTTAGAGTTGACTGACTAACAATTAGGTATCGTAATTCTTAAGCAGTCGATTGCGAAACAACTACAGTATTATGAGCCTGTTTAAATATTGAACCCCTTTAATTAATCCAGTAAAAGAATATTATTTTATTTTTTAATATAGTCACGAAGTAAACAAAAAACTATTATTTTGTATTTTACCAAAAGACGTTTTCTCCATAATAAGGTAAACTCATGGGTGTATGAATATCGTTAACCTCGTGTCAGCAAAATATTATGTCACCGTTGAGATTATTTTGTTATATTTAGATACTATTGTTCTAAACTATTGAAACGAATTCTTTGTACAAAAAAAATAAAATAATTTATATTTGACCCTTATTAATCTCTACTATTAATTAAAAATGAAAATGAGTTTAATATCATCTCCCTTTATTGGTATTTACTAATAATTAATTACAATTTTATTATTAATAATTTATATTTTCTTTCATTTAATCGTGACCTTTAATATAGTATTTAAATTTAAGGGGGTGTTTATGTCAAGAAGAGTATGTATTAGGGGTATTTATGTCACAGTGGCAAAAACTGTTACAGTTAGGCCATTTTAATAAGGTCGGTCTGATAAGGACTGTTTGGCAGCTTTGGTATCAGAATTCAGAACAGCGCGGGTAGTGGGTCTTCTCACTTCTGTTCCACGTCCCTTGCCTGCAAAGTGTAATCCGGGAGAGAGAGAGAGACAGAGAGATAAATACCTGTAGGGAGAAAGAGATAAAGAGAGAGGATCCATTGTCTCTTAAGTTGTTCCTTTATTCTATGCTTTGCTTTGTTCTGGTTCTCTTTCTCTCTGTCTCTGTCTCTGTCTCTGTTCCTGATTTGTTATTCACAGAGCTCGGTTCTGGTAGTAAATTCCAAGTAGTTGTGCTTTGTTTGCTTCTGGTTGTCCTTGATTTGGTTTGTTATCTCTGTAGTGCAAATGGGTTTTTATTAACAAAGACACTAGTTAGGATAGAGAGCAAGAGAATTGTTATAGAAAATGTCTCTGAAGAGCCGGGGAGAGCCAAATGCAATAAGTGTTATAGCTCAAAGATGGACTCTTTTGCTTTGTCTTGGAAGCTTTTGTGCTGGAATGCTCTTCACCAGTAGGTATATCTCTTCAAAATTTCATATCTTTCCCTAAACTATCTGCAATTACGTAAGTAATTTTATGATGAGCTGTTAATTCATCAATTTTTTTTTTTTTTTTTGGCGAATTGGGTAGAGATGTTGAATTTGGAAATTTATTTTGAATAGTTTTTAAGAATTTTCATGTTTGAATTTTTTAAGGAAGTGTTTTTTTTTAGTTTGCTGGTATCTTTTTCCAGTTTATTACGTTTTCTTATGATATCTTCTATATATATGAAACTGCCTATCTCGTATTTATGATAGACAGTTTCATATTGATTCAATGGTTCCATTAAAATCACATCGTTACGTCGGTAAATTAGATCATATTTTTAGGTCCAAATAGATAATGATTGGGATTTTTGGTTGGGATGCCAACATATATACGTTTTATTTTTAATGTTTAATCACTTCTTTCGTGTTTAATGGTCATCCAAAGAACTTCAAAGATACCCTTTTTCATATATATATATTTGCTTTAGATTGTTGTATAAGACACTGGATTATGAAATTCTCTTGACTGCAGTCTTTGATGTTTGCTTAGAAGTCCTAGAATTCAAAAGTTTTGGTTGCATTTTCAGTTTAAGCATGACAATTTTTCTCATTTGAAATGTAGTTGGATATTGCATTCTTAAAATGATTGGTTTTTTTTTTTTGTGGGGTGGGGGGGGGGGGGGGGGGGGGCTGCTAATTTTTGGAATATTATGGCGTTATATAAAATTGTAAATAGGATGTGGATGGTGCCTGACTCTAAAGGAATAACAAGGACAACTGCAGGGGAAGCTGAAATGTTAAAGTTAGTTTCAGAAGGTTGTGATTCCATAATTGTGAGTATTTCCATCCTTCTCTTAATATTGGGTAATTACTAATTAGGTGACTAAATGTTCTCATGATACAGTGCTACAAGCACGTTTTTCGGGCTTATTTTGAAATTTGTTCTTTTCTATTCATCATCAATGATCATACGTTTTGATTTGATTGAATGGTTCCCTCTAGTTGCGTAGAGAGGATGTTAAGCACGAAGCTAAGGAGGTTTTTGGGGAAGGGTCTAGTGCTCATCATGCTGTACAGTAAGTTTGCTTGTTCTTTCTTGGTTTTATATTACCCACGTCTAGCCTACTTCATTTGATCTTTAATTACCCTGAATGCATGATATTACTGTACATTGGATGTAGGACATTGGATAAAACTATTTCAAACATAAAGATGAAACTAGAGGCTGCAAGAGCAGCACAAGAGTCTATTCTCAGTGGCTCTCCTACTTCAGAAGACATAAAGAAGACCGACTCACCTGGGAAAATAAAATATCTTATGGTTATAGGAATTAACACTGCTTTTAGCAGCCGAAAAAGAAGAGATTCTGTTCGTGCTACGTGGATGCCACAAGGTTCATAATTTGATCACCTGTTTTCCTTTTCTTCTATCTTATGACTTATTCTCCCATCATTTTTAGTATCTTGTTTGAAACTGATGTCTGATTATTAATCATGTGGAAACATGAAAATAGGTGAAAAAAGAAGAAAGTTGGAGGAAGAGAAGGGAATTATTATTCGCTTTGTCATTGGTCATAGGTGAGGTCATGTTTTCTTTCAATGCCTAATTTCTTGAGCAGTTTGTATAAAACATTCTCCATCTGCCTTCCTAAAATATTTTGTGCACCAAAGTTGTTTAATCTTTTTTCGGAGTTCATTTCAAATTCCTTGATCTTATCCTCATTTTCAGTTAATTATGTGATTCATGGAGTGTGTATACTTTGCACATGCTGATTAACATGGTGAATTGGTTCTTTTATCACTAGTGCCACGGTGGGGGGTATACTGGACAGAGCTATTGAAGCAGAGGACAAAAAGCATGGAGATATTTTGAGGCTGGTGGTACTTTAAACCTTGTTCTTGTACTGTTCTTTTCCTATGACCAATGGACACTGCTACATATATTGCTTGAGTTAAGAAAAAATCACAAATTGGTGTTTATGCTATATGTGCAGGATCATGTCGAGGGATACCTTGAATTGTCAGCAAAGACAAAGACATATTTCGCCACTGCTGTTGCTTTATGGGATGCAGAGTTCTATGTCAAGGTTGATGATGATGTTCATGTGAATATAGGTAAATTAGTATCTTTCTACTTGGTTTTTCTGCATATTTGAGAATAGGCATAATCTGAATGTGAGAAGGCTGAAGTTCCAAGACTTCGATACCAACACACCCCACCCCATTTGTTATACCTTTCAAATTTTGACCCCATCAGGAAATGTCATTGTCTTTGTTTATCTAGGGCCTTATCCTTATTTTATAACTGATAGAATGACTGGTTGTTTCTCATGAGATTGAGAATGAGAATATATATATATATATATAACTTCTCCGGTTTTCCACATAGTAGTCGTGTATGTCATCTGGTTGGTTCTTTGGAAATTATGGTCCATTTGCCAGAATTCAAATTCTGAAATGCTTTTAAATTCCTGATGCAGCCACGCTAGGAGAAACTTTGGCAAGACACCGAAGAAAACCACTGGTATATATTGGATGCATGAAATCTGGTCCCGTCCTTGCTCAAAAGTAAGCCATTTTGTTCTTAAATTGGTGCTCTAAAACTAAAGGTTGAGAACCTGCTTTGGATTATATATAATTTCTTACTTGTATTCCATGGAACAGAGGAGTGAGATACCATGAACCAGAGTATTGGAAGTTTGGGGAGGCAGGAAACAAGTATTTCCGTCATGCTACAGGACAGTTATATGCTGTTTCAAGAGATTTGGCTACATATATTTCAGTAAACCAGTTAAGTTTCACATTATTTGAGGGTAAATAAGAGGATAAGCTATTATGAGGATATGATTGTTTTTACATTGTCTCGCTGCTTCTGTGATAATGTCTTTGAAATATTTTCAGGCATGTACTGCACAAGTATGCTAACGAAGATGTATCTCTGGGATCTTGGTTTATTGGACTCGATGTGCAGCATATTGACGATAGGAGATTATGTTGTGGAACCCCACCAGGTAAAAGTTTGAAATTCATTGAAGTTTAAGCTTATAATCATCTTTTTTGCTCTGTTGTCTATGAAAATGGGGAAACATCAGAACTCTGAGAAAGCACTAAAACCAATATTAGTTTAGTACCTGAACTTTTCTTACCCTAGAGTGTTTTGTGATCTGTTGACGTGAATACTGTACTCAAAAACTATAGAGCATCAGTCATATGAAGTCTGCCCTCTGATATGATAATCACACTGGTTTTTGGAATGAACAATTGAACATAGCATAGAATTTGTTCTTTGGAAGAAAGGTATAATAATCTCACAGTTAGTGGATAGTATACTTAGAGCCTCTTGGAAGAAGGATCACTCAATCTCTTGAGGTACAAATTCCTGTTTATTACATTGGAAATGACTATGCATAGGACTGCAAGGTGAAGTGTCTTCCGATGAAATGCTATTGATTGCAGGAGGACAATAGACCCACTCGCGATCTACTTACAGGCTAGTGGTTTGATTGGTCATTGAGAGAATAAAAATGCTTTAGTGACAATTGACCAAACTAAACTGGGAATTTGGAAGACAAATTTGTGATTTTGATACAACTTATAACTGCAGATTGCGAGTGGAGGGCACATGCGGGCAACATCTGTGTTGCTTCGTTTGACTGGAGCTGCAGTGGAATTTGCAGGTCGGTTGATAGGATTAAGGAGGTCCATCGACGGTGCGGTGAAGCAGAGAATGCTGTGTGGACTGCTGCCTTTTGAAAATCAGCTGACAATTCTTCCAAACTCAGGAAGGTGATAAAGATCAGCACTTGTACTGATTATCTTTTTCATTCATCTTAGTATAGGGAAAATATAAATTATACATATTATATACAAGAGAGAGAGAGAGAGAGAGAGAGAGAGAGAGAGAGAGAGAGGTCCTGCTTTGCAAACCTTCTCCATTTCAGTAGAGAAGTCTTGACTGCCAAAGCAGTCGATCACAGTGACATCATTACCCAATTGTTACTGCCTGGAGGGCCAAATTGTAAGTCACAATACATAGATATTAAGCTCATAATAGAAAGAACAGTTTGTGTTGGCTTTTTCTCCCCTCCTCTTCAAATTTTTATCAATGAGTTCTGTTTTATTGTTTCTCTTCTATAAGTTGGAGGTTCCATAACCAACTTTATTGGCATTGCAATGATCGAAAATCTAGTTCGTGCCTCGGTTGGGGCATTAGAATACCTGTTGATCATTTTAGTTCTGTTACAAACAATACTACTCTGTCAGATCCCCCGAGTCTTTTTGTTTCACTAATGACTACTGTTCCAGATACATCATGGCACGGGATTTGGACTTTAATACATTATTCTTACTTCTGTTTCACTTGGTGCTTCCATCTTCAGCATCTGTCTCCCCCTAAGCTGAGAAACTTTAGCAAAAAATGGAGGATTTGCCAACAAGCTTCATCAAACAAAACTGCTTGGTGAACCCATATACACAAAAGCTTAATAGGTCTGGAGTTGTTGCGTAAAAGAAGAAAAAAAAACCAAAAGACTTGAGGATTTTTCAACGATAAACGAAACAGCTTTTCCAGTTATTTAGGCTATAATATCGAAAGAGGTATTGTACGAAAAGTTATAATTTTTCGGGTCATGTTAAAATAAAAGGGGTCAAGTTATGACTAAAGGAAGTTAGGACGGATCCGAAACAACTCTATTTTGTTGTAGTCTCACCTGATTGAGTTGTAATTTTACTCTTATTTTGTAGTCAATATCAATAGTGTAGTTTTACCTCATAAGAAAAAAGTAAAATAATAAATAGCAGTTACCTTCAAATCTTTGGTTGATCCGAAAGGTACAAGGTTTGAGAGTAAATAGCACGTGATATTGGCACGGCTCAATCAAAAAGTAGGGCCCAAAGCATTTCGACAACTGCTTTCTCATTGAACCGCACCAACATCCCGTATTAAACTGGTCCCCAACTCTGACCACCCCCACCGGCCACCACCACCCCCACCGCCACCATCATCACCACCATATTTGCTATCATTTTTGTGCTGCGCATCTGCCATAAACAAAAACACATCTGTTGAGGCATTTTTCTCAGGAGAAAATCAAATGAAGTTTGCAATACTAAACATTGAAAAACAAGCATCACATGACAAAAGGAAATAGATAATCTCATGAATGGCCAAGGGTTACCTGATGAAGAAGCAACTAAGTAAAAGGCTATGTCTTCAGTCTGAAGAAAATGTGAGAATAAGGGGAGAGAGAAAGGGGTGACCAAGTGGGGATGTACAAAGAGAAGCTTATATATATGTCTTCTACTATGAGAGAGAAAGAGAGAGAGAGACAGAGAGAGAGGCAAATGGAGGCATTGAAGAAGTTGCATTAAATTCTTCAACAACCCAACAAGAAGGGAGTTGAGTATTAATTTAAGAAGGTACAAGAATGGTGAAAAATGCTCACGGGGACTAAACTGTTGCTTTTAATGCTTGCATTTATTGGTTATGGTGGGAAGACAGAGGATGTTGGTTCTGTTCAATCCAAGCATTCAAAACCATTTATGCAATTGGCGTTTGTTTTTTTTTTTGGTCTTTCTCGAACTAAACATGCCATGATTGTGTACATTCTAGTAGTAGTTGTGGCGTTGAACATTCAAAAAAAGAAAAAGCAATTAAAACAATGAATGATGATACCAAAAATTAGCTAAGGTTAGGCTCAAACCTCTTAACTCGGACCTTGCAGCTCATGATCATTAGCTCGGGGTGTGCAGGTCGGAATTCGTTAGCAACGAGACTCTCGTGTATGCGATGACTGCAACAGTTGGCACCCATTAGAAAGTCATGTCACACCTAGGGAATGTAACCCGTAACGGCCAAATATTCTGGCATATGGGTTGCAACCGCCTCAAGGGAAATCACGTTGATTATGCTAAAATGACATCGGTTCAATTTAAGGGGTGTCAATTCATGTTCTACCGTGTAATTTCAAGGGCGTGCCAATTTTAGACCATGTCATTTCGGTTCATGTTGTCTTCGTGTTAATAAAAAAATATTTAATTTTAAAATAACTCATATAATACTATGTAAAGAAATAAAAAAAAATTATAAAACACCTATTTTTTACTTACTTTACTAGTTAATCAAGTTATTCGAGTTTAACCTTAAATTGACCCTTGGGAAAATTACCAATAAGCCATATTTTTTCTCTAAAAAACCATTAAGTTCTATCATGTTTACCCTAGGACAATTAAATACTACTTTTAATAATTTATTCTCAAAAAGTTCTATACTCCACCAATAGTATGTTTTCTTCCAATTTTATTCTTCCTATCAACACACGAATTACATTTTCGCCAATAATATTTGTTATTAGGACCCAAAGTAAATTATTATTTTTTAATTAGTACATAACACCAAAAATACGTAATTAACAATAAAAACTTATAGAAATTATAAATTATACAACTCTATTTTTTTTATATTTAACTTTTTTAACCATATAAATTTTGAGTCACTTGACTATCAAATTTCAACCATAAAGACACCCAATTACATAAATTAACAATGTAAAAACTAATTTATGAATTCAATCATTGAGAAAAGTTCATCTAATTATATATATATTTTTACTTCTCTTTCCACATTTTGAATTAATTAAAAAAGAATTATTGTTTTAAGGCATAAAAAAAAAAAATTTGAATCATTCAAAGCTACAACATTGTATTTAAGAGATAAAATAAAAAATATTTATTTATCTAATGACTTTTATACTATGTAAGATTCACTCACATGTGAACTCTACGTATCAATAGGGTGAATGCTTTGATAATTAAAAGCATAACTTACTTAGATTTTAATTTAAGATAAAAATTATATTTCAATAAATATAATTGAATATAAAATTAAAAATATAAATATAATTTATGTGTTAATGAGAATGATAAAATTGGAATAAAACAAACCATTGATGGAGTTTAGGATTTCTTAGGAATAAATATAAAAAATAGAACTTAATTGTCCTAACATAAATATGATAATACTTAATGATTCTTTTAAAATAAAAATAAAATTTATTGGTCCCCCCTCCCCGCCCCCCCCCCCCCCCCCCCCCCCCCCCCCCCCCCCGCGACTCTTTTATCCTTCTTGTTTGAAGAACCAATAGGATTACACCTTTTATACTAGCTAGTACCAATAGAGTAGATAATAGACTTTTTGGCCTACCTTCTAGATTATCTCCCTAAGTGCCTGTTTGGAGTGGTTACTAAACAATTTTCTTTTTTTATCTCTTGTTCTCCCTCACTGTACTGAGGTAAATGGTATGTAGTGAAGTGAAAAAGCCCAAGAAAGTACTCAAAAACATCAATATCCCTACCTTCATCCAGATTGGGTCCTGGTTGGAATTAAATTTTATGGGTAGGGAGGGTTGTATGTTAGTTGTGCAGGTTACCATTGTCAGTGTCCTTTTGTTAATTAGTTTGATAATTTTTCTTCAAAATAAGATCGTACTTCAACTTCGATATCGAAAATCCAAGTGATCGAATTCACACACGTCTCCTTTGGGAGAAGAGGAAGAAACAAAGAAAACTAATGGTTCACAATAAAGAGCTAAGCAATTAGGTTTCATAATGTGATCGTGATTGGTGATCTATACACTTGTACTTCGATTTCAAGTTTTTTTTTTTATACCAAATATTTCAAGTTCATTAGTGCAAAACTTTAAATTTGGGGGTTTATCTGCAACTGGCTCAGAGTATAGGGTATTTTTTGCAATTATCAGTGGTTGGTCTTCATTGAACGCTTGGTCTCATTTTGGTCCATAATGGTAAAGTTGAATTACATTACTCTCGGATATATACTTTTTTTGGTGTATCCGGGTTAATTTACGTGCACATTAACTAATCTCCTCCCCGATCTCATCAAAAGTAGGCCATTCACGCCGAAATTAAGGTATTCATGAAAAATAAATTCCTCAGTCTCAATTATATTCAATATGTTTTTAAATGCTCCCACACATGATGCCGTCCAATTTTTTAATGGTTTCTACTCGTGCTATCCACACGCTCCAAAATGAAGGGTATATTAGACAAATCACTATCTACTTCACACAAAATTAGCGACGACGGTTTCCAAAGTATGAGTTCCGTCTTATTTTGGTCTTTAATATTACAATTATATTACAATAGTATTTGATATATTCAATATGTTTTTATATGATTCTCACGCATGACGTCGTTCAAATTTTTAATAATTTCTATCCATGTACTTCAGATGCTCCCAAATGAAGAGCATATTGGACAATAGGGGTGTCAACTCTGACTCGTTGATATGAACCCGACACGAAAAATTATAAAATTGATACGATTATTAAATACGCATAATAAATAGTCTAAACTAATGTTTGATAATTAGAACACATTAAATAGATTTTTTATCGTGGATCTTGAGACGAACACGACACAAATAACATGATATGCGGGTCACACAAACACGACACGCTTGACACCCCTATTGGACAAGTCACTGCTTAACCCCAAAAAAAATGTTGTTCCTGGAGAAAAACATTCTTGGTAAGGACCAATTGCCTGAGGTTTATATTATTTTCTCTTGTGATTTGTAGATGGTGAGTTACAAGAACAGAAATATGTCAGTATAAGATGGTTGTAAATAGTGATTTATCTAATATGCCCTTTATTTGAGATCTCATGGGTGTCACGCGAGTAGAAACCGTTAAAAAATGGACGTCGTTATATCTGCAGACCAATTAAAAAAAATTAAATATATCAAGCATTAATATGATACAATTATAATGTAAGGAACGAAAAGAAGAGAGAACTCATACTTGGAAAATCACCGCCGTAGTTAACCATTTTTTTTAATAATTTAAATCAAATTCTTGGCAACTTATACTTTGTTTGGTATGATAGAAAATAAAATGGTGGAAAGTTAAAGGAATAGATAAAATATCATGTTTGGTAAAGAAGAAAAATATGAATGATAGAAAAATGGATTGATTAGCTTTCCTTTTAACTCACCAAAATCAATTCTTTTAAAATTGGGAGGAAAAATTGATGAAAAATTAATTATGTGTATTGAAATATATGCTATTTACCTATATATCCTTTAATATATGCATATATCATATTTATTTATTACATATTATATATACATTAAATTTATATATAGATATAATGATGAAATGTATATTTATATTTTTTCCATCTTTCCACTTTTTCATCCTATCAAACACAAGGAATCAATCCTTCTTACTTTTCATCCCTCCTACCAAACACAAAAGAGGGAAAGAATTGAAAGATAGAAAGTGTACAATTCCCACTTTTCATCCTTCCATTTGTTCATCCATCCAACCAAACACACCATTAGTGGAGCAAAATTGTTGAAGAACCTTGTAGATTGGGGAGACATATTTTGTTGCAGTCCAATTGTACAGAGACAAAGAACCAGTCTCATTTGAAACACCCTAGAGAGAAATATGGAGGGGGAAAGAGACTTTGGCCTTCCAACTTCAAGATCAAGAAGATCATGTTGCATTGCAAATCATGACCTAGAATGATTGTACATGTGGTGGGAAAGAATTTCAAAGATGTGAATGAAATAAGAACTAAAAGGTTGAGCTTCAATCCTTTAAGGCTTATCCTTTGTTATATCCTTTTTATCAAACGGATCATTCATATCATGTCAATATTCTAGTGGTGGAGTTGGAAATTTGGATATAGATGCTTTTAGTTCCTTCCCTCTCGATATTCATCTGAGTACAGACCTATTGGATTCCTTTGCAAAATGAAAGAAATGAAAGGTTGATTACGATTTCCAATCACGAATATTCTAGTATAGTCAAGACATAATATAGATTACGATTTCCAATCACAAATATATACTTATCAATGACCGAGCTCGAGATCCAGATGATCTTAAATTCAAGTTTAGATTGTTACTCAAGTTCGACTTGGCATGAGCTAACAAGCATTCAAGCCGATCTCGAGTTGAATTTTCCAAGAAAAATTTTCAAAAATTTAGCCCCAAAACGCAATAGTCAATCCAAAAATTAGTAATTTATCAATAAAAAAATCGCACATTATGTATAGTCTACTATAAAATACAATTCTAAAAGTTTAATTCTAGAAAAGTCTTTAGCGCTAGGGTTGTTCATCCTTCGAGTAGAGGTTGTTTGGTAATGAAATTCGAATTTATTTACAAATAAGAACAAATTGAGTTCAACCACATGCTGCTCAGATTCAATTTTGCTTAGAAAACGAGCTCAAAATTCAGTAAAATAAGATTCAACTCGATTTGAACAAACTTGAATGAGCTAAAACTAAGTCGAGATCGTTTAGTAGTTCTACATACACATAAATACACACACGTATATACACGTGTGTGTGGGAGAGAGAGGGGGTCAAAAGATTCTAATATTTTCATACAGAGAAGGGAAGAAAAAGACTTGCCATAAGATATATAGATGAACTAGTTATTGTCTGTACCTGAAGGCACATAGTAATAAAAAAAATGGTCAACAATAAATATATTTGTATTCACATCTAAAATCAAATCACAAATATAGAGGAGAGAGAAATGAATTTAAGCATCGGTTATAGTGGGAGTGAGCGATGGTAGTGATGGTGGGTGGTAATGGCGATGGTGGGGTGGCGATGACGGTGGTGGCAGTAGTGGTGATGGTTGTGAGGGGTGGTGGTGAGGCGATAAGGGTAGTGGCGGTGGGGTGGCGCCAGTAGTAATGACGACGATAGTGATATTAGGGGCAGTGGTTGTTGTTGTGGAAGAAATGGTGGTGGGGTGGCGGTGACAGTGGTAAGACAGTGGCGGTGGTGGTGATGGTGATGGTGGGTATAATGGGGATGGTGGTGGGGATGGCGATAATGGTGATGGTAGGAGGTGGTATGGTGACGACAGCGATGGTGGGGGGGTGGAGGTAGTGGTGAGGCGGTGGGTGGGGTGGTGGTGACATTGGTGGTGTTGGTGGGGTGGCGACGGTGGAGTTTGTAATGGTAGTGGTGATGATGGTGGGGTGGCGGTGGTGGTAGTGGTGATGGTGGTGGGGCGATGGGGGTGATAGAGGTAGTGGTGGTAGTGGGGTGGTTCCAAACATTATTTTTATTTTTAAAGTATTTATGAAAAATTATAAATATTAAAAGCACTTTTAAAAAGTCACCCAAAATACACTCTTAAGGACCTATTTTTCCTATTAAATTTGGAATGTTAATATTAGCCGTCAGATTAATTTTAAAGTAAAATTGAAAGAGATCTCAACCGCGAATAATAAAAATCATTTTGTTTATCTTTTGAGATTTGAATTGTATTGTATTTTATTATATAGATATGACTTGGATTGTCAAGCCACGGTGTGTGAAGAAGTAAGACCTTGAAGTGAAGTGGGTTGTCCCATTATTGATGGCCTTTCTTGAAGAAAAGATGGATACCTACACATAAAAGGGAAAAAAGGAGGCATATCCAGGGGCGGAGCCAGAATTTTGCCTCAGTGGGGGCAACTTAAATTTTTAAATTTCAAAGTAAAATTGTAACATTGTTTTCATCAAAATATGTATTTTTGATAAATTGTTTATAAGCATAATTATATCAAAAGAATGTCATTCAGAGATGCAACTCATGTATATGAGTGATGTACAAAAAAATGCAACAAAAAAATTTCACATCAAAAGTATCCTTTAGTGCCAATATTACTATCAAAAAATTTGGTTAATGAATTACCTCTCCTTCAACATAATCTTCTAGGGTTTCTTCAAATTTGAGTTGCACAATGATTGTATCCAATAGGTCGATTTGTTGATGAATATACAAAGGAACTAACAAATAAACTAAATAAAAGAAAGAAGAGGGGCTGGACGTCTGGATTGGACTGAAAGTCTAGACGAAGAAGACGAAGGCTTATGGAAAAAAAAAAAAAAATGCACGCGTGAAAAGTAGTTGCCAAAAGTTAGCTTCTAAGGGTTGAAAATTATATTAATATACCCTATACTTTAAGAAAATTTCAGTGGGACAAATTTAAGAAATTCTTGAAATTTTTAAAATTTCAGTAGGGGAAGCTGCTAGGCGTGAAAAATGAGGAGGAGCTGCCAAAAGTTAGCTTATAAGGGTTGAAAATTATATTAATATACCCTATACTTTAAGAAAATTTCAGTGGGGGCAAGTTTAACAAATTCTTAAAATTTTTAAAATTACACTTAAGTACCAAAATTTTTTAAAAATTCAGTGGGGGCAACTGCCTCCACTGCCCCCATACTAAATCCGCCACTGGGCATATCATGCTCATCAGGATTATATATACTACCTTATTTAGGTAACGGAAATTAGGTGTGCCCCACGAAATTTTTCGGCACGGGACAGTGTTAAGTGGTATACATATCGTCTATCAAATTACCAGTTGTTTTATAAAAAATTCAACTTGTGGGTCTCACAAATTAGTGTTGTGACAATTTTTCATTGGGTGTGCACACCATCTACTATGTGAAGTTCATAATTCATTAAATAAAAATTCGTGCCGATGAATCAGAATGTGTTATTTTGGATTAGTTGTAAACTATTATATAATCAACCTTAATTTACATGATTTATTTATTTAATTAAATCAAATGATCTAAAAATATTCCAACATACATAATCTATGAATAAAAAACTGGGCTTTTGAACATCAAGCTTGTGGACAAGTCTCTCTCTTGCTTCTTCGAATCCGCCTCTTGATTAAGTTTCTTGATATGTCAATCAAAGCAATCACCCAAAAAACAAAAAATTTCACTCGATTGCAAGCAAAACCAATATACGTATATAATTAAACTATATCAAGAAATAGAATAATATTGCATTGTGCATGTTGAATAATTTCGTGTTGTATTTATATCGTGTTCTTTTGATAACAACCACATCTAATAAAACCCTACTCCTCTTCTTTCCATCTTAGTCCTAACATAGGTTATAGAGAAGACGAAACATCTAGGACCTGTTTGCTTCGAGTATTAGATTTGGGTGGTATTAAACATCATTTCCATTCCACTCCTATCCAATGGTATATTATACCCGGTCTTAAACTTTTATCTCATCATTCTCCTTGTTTGTTTGTCACTAATAATACTTACTTAAAAAAGTCAACAATTGCGGCTCTGGCCTGTAAAAAGACAATTGTAACCTTGTAACCTTAAAAAGACAATTGTACATAAGGGCAGTTGGGTCTTTTTACTCTATTATACCTCCATCTCATTTGCACCGGACATATAATACCAGGGGGGAGGTGGTATTCAATAATACCATCTACAAGGCATTATGACTACTGTTCATACCGGGTCAGTATTACGACCCGAAAATTAATACCGAACGAAAAATGACAAACAAACAAGATATAAAGTAGGCCCCACATACTATTTTCCTAATACCACCCTCTTGTACCACCCTTATACTCAAAGCAAACATGCCCTACTGTATTGCTTGGGATTCAACTTACGGTATGGCACAGATTACATAAACTATACAGCCATTAAACTAAGGGAAATGCTATTTGAACCTAATTTGGGGACCTAATCTAGGGACCTAATGATGTACAACCATTGGATTGGTTGTGGGTCCCATCTAACATTGGAACTCACAACTAATCCAATGGTTGCATTGAAGCCACATTATTAGGTCCCCATATTAAGTCCCTAAATAAGGTTCATATAGCATTGCTCTTAAACTAAAGCTGCTAAACATGAAGATAAGCCAATGAATTATCCTAACGGATGTATATACAAACATAAATACATATATACACATGCACACACACACACATATATATATATATATGCTCTTGAAAGCAAGGACATTGGTTGCTGCATCTAAGACCTTCCATACTTGTGCCAACAAAGTAGCATGACCACACATTTCCTGATTATATAGAACCTTGATCTCTGCTCCTTAGCCATGGCTACACATCTCTTCTTGAAGCTTAAACGTTCGTTCGACCGGTGCTCATCCACAGGTGACCGAAAATACCCATGGACGACCATGCAGCTTTTATCTATCTTATCCGTAGTCCTCACCATTTTTGCAGATATATGATGGGATTTTATATAAAGGCCTCAGAAGAAGTTCACAAATGGAAAAGGCCGGGGGGGGGGGAAGATAGGTGAGGGTTTGGTGTGGCTAAGGACACTAAGAATTAGGTGTTCTTGAAGCTTTAGCCGAGTAGATTGACATGTAAACCCTACATATATATAGGTTGTTTGGATGGATTTTTGGATAGGATTTAGATTGGCTGTTCCAAAATCTTCCAAACTAAAACTCTTCTTTACAAAAATGGGATTTAACATTGAATTCACTCCATACCTATGTTTAGTATGCAACATATACATATGTAGCACATAGGGATATATCACAATTATTAACAACCATTTGTCTTATAAATGACTATTTTACCCATTGATCAATCAAATTCATACTCATGTTAAGGTATACAATTGTTTTTTATATCCTTAACCCCTTAACACATCTTCCCAAACTTACCCCCTAGGTTTGACAAAACTCATGATCACGAGTTTAGTATCCGGACCCGTTGCAGACTAGGTTTGGTAAGTCAGGATTGAAATTTTAGCCCAAACATAGGATATTTAGGTGTGCTTTAGACTATTTTCCCTAAACTCTGGACACCAATTCCCCCAAACCCACAAAACAAACAGGCCTAGGATATGATGTTTACTCAGTTATAAGATTATGCTACCCAAAAATGATTTTTGGCCAAAGATTTTTTGAAGAAGACATGATATCGACAAGTAACTTTTTAAAACTAAAGTTGTATTATCATTTAGAAATAAGAGTTAAATAAAAAATGAGATATTGTATCGAAATTTTATTAATGTTTTGGTCAAGTAATAACTTTTTCCGAATCAATTTACAATTAAATAAGGTTAAATTACACAAAAAAAGAAGAAGTTAGAGTCGATTCGAAGATATTAGGATGAACCTTAAATAACCCTTTTTTTTTTTTTTTTTTGTTATTATAACCTTGTCAACTGATGTGATGAGGCCAGCCTCTCCCTGTGGATGTATAAACGACTGCACAGGGAACATACCGACCACTTGGCGAGGTGTGATTATGTAGAACGCTGGTGTTGGCCATAGTATGGGGCCATTATGTTGCGTCCGATCGAGAAGAGTCTTCCTTCTTCGAGAGAAGAGCCGTACTACATTATTACTATAAAAGAGAATATTTTTAAAAAAATGTGTATTGTTGAATGAATAATTCGTATTACATAAGGAAATATATATAAGAACGGTCAAAACCTTAATCGTTCCTATAATAAAGATAAAATTTTTAATTATCAAAAATAAAAAATTACAATCTAATTAATTAACATAAAAACACGTGTCGTCTAGAATTCAACCCAACTGACGACACTGAATTTAAAATCTCTTATAATTTATTATTAATTTTTGATTTTTTTCCTAGAAAGGTTAAAACGGGATTTTGAAGGCCTAAACAATGGAATTAAATTATGAGTCTTAATCGTTGACCCGATTCAAGTCAAACACCATTGGTCTCAATCAATTTCAAGTCCGAGTCATTTTGCTTCAATTATCACTTTTTTACTTTTCTTTGAGCCTTGGACACACAACAGTCCTCTTGCTCCAAATAAATTTTTTTTGATCAATTATGATCCAAATAATTAACAGCTATTTATTCTACATCAGAAGAAAAAAAAAAAAACACCTAAGACGAGACCTAAATAGTTAATTAATAGGCACATTTAATCCAAAAAATTGAACAATACGTGGCAACAGACATAGCCTAATACCAATTTTGTAATTAGAATTTATATTTGAACAATATAACATGTCACATCATTAGGTTTGAGTATTAGGTTATATTTATATTCAATAGTATTATTCTATTTTTTTTAAATATATATTTTTTGTCGTGTAAAACTATAAAATTACAAATAATGACCAACTCACCACTTTCAGTCTTTGATTCTAGCACTCCAGTAATATATTTTTTGACTGAGGTGCTAAATTTTTTAATTTTAAGTTATTTTTCAAGTCCATACATTTCTTACAATATGATTTATTGACATTACTTTTTAACTTCTGTAAAAATTGAAGATTTCTAAGATTAAAATTAATAAAGATTAAGAAGATTCACTGCAAGAAAAAAGACATTTACCGGTAATTATAAATAAACGCTACAAAATATTATTATTGACGTTTGTTATTAACGACGCCGAAACCTCCGTCGGAAAAATTACCGGCGTATAATTAAACGCCACAAAAATTAAAGTGACGTTTACAAAACATTTAAGTGGCACTTATTTAATCGACGACTTCCTTTTAAAATTTCGGTGACCGGAGCTATTTTACGGCGTTTATTTAAACGCCGGTAATTATTACTTCTGTGCAAATTATTTCCGACGTTTAAATAAACGCCGGTAATGGTTTTTTTTTGCATCCTACACCCCTGCTGTTTAAAATCACAACATAAAATTATAAAATGAATAAAATTATAAAATAAAAACAGAAAATTTTGCTGTTTAAAATCATTGTTTCACCCATCATCACCCCTGCACTCAGCAAAGTCAACACTATGCCATTAAAATCAAAGCTAGAAAATTTTAATGGTATATAAAATTATGCCATTAACATTTTTTTTTCAACAAAACAGAAAAACCTGTTTAAACTCAAAACAGAAAACTGTTACAAGCCAACAAAAATTTTGTTACCAAAAAAAAGCTTTTCTGTTCGCAAGAGTTACAAAAAATCTGTTACAATGAATAACGGCTTTAATCCTTCAAAATCATCTCCAATCATCCACATTACTCCCCCAAAATTGCACAATACTCCCAGCTGATCAGAGGCACCACAACAGCAGCAGCCTAACTCCTGAAACTGCTCAGTACACAAAACTATGCAATTTGTGCCCCAACGATATCTATTTTGTATATGAGCCTGCATTAAGACCAATAGTTGCCACACTATATGAAGTGAGGTGGTGGAAAATTTATGCAGAAATGACAAAGGTGTTTGCTCAGATGCCACTCAATTTTAGCATACTCCATAAGGATGGGCAGTGTGAGACCCAAATCATGCATTGCATGCATATTAACAAAATTATGTGGGCTAAATTATAATTATGTGAAAATACTAGTGTGTCAATTTCAAAATCACTTAAAAACTTGTGGGGTGGTAAGTGTAGTTAAGCCAACACCTTTACAGGTGTTGGCATGAGAAAAAGATTGGTGTGCCGTGTGTATGTGTGCATAAATTGAGGTGGGTGTTTGAGACAGGGGCGTCGATTTTACCTAAACTCACACACTCACTAGATCATACAAATCAGCCCCTCATTGCACCCTTAGAATCCCCATTTCTCACCCATAAATTTTGGTTTCAACTTCACCTACTCAAAGCATCCCGTTCCATAGCATATTTATTTAAAACTCATTATCTAACAGCCCCTAATCACGTTTAATACACTTAATTTAACTCACAAAAATCTGTTTTGAACTCAAAATAACACAGCCCATTAATTATGCACAAAACAGTCCACTAATTAAAATTAAGCAAAATAGTCCATGGAATTAAATTAAAACAGTCACTAATTAAGACATGTTAAAATAGCCCCCACATATACAAATACGTATATATTAAAATTAATCACAACTCAAACTAAAATTTAATTTCACATACCTTCCTTGCTCACGGTATCAAGAAGACCCACGTACGTATATTTTTTTTTTTTCCTTTCCTTGATATCTTCTTCCCTCTCTGTTTTTCTTTCCCTTTCTCCTTTATTCTCTTGCTCACAGTCACTCAGTCTCTGTTTCGGCTTCAGCAACCAGAACACACACAACACACTGTTTTTTTTTTTGTAAACTAAACACACACCCACACACCTAAACTTTATACACACACACACATACACACACGGCTTGCATGCACACATACACACGGCACACCAATCTTTTTCTCATGCCAACACCTGTAAAGGTGTTGGCTTAACTACACTTACCACCCCACAAGTTTTTAAGTGATTTTGAAATTGACCCACTAGTATTTTCACATAATTATAATTTAGCCCACATAATTTTGTTAATATGCATGCAATGCATGATTTGGGTCTTGTCTTAACTTAAACACAGCTTTATTAGTGAGTCAGTGACCCATCCCACATAGTTCCAAACAGCGACCCTAATTCAAGGACCAAAGTGAATATGATAAAAGAACAACAAAAAAGGTAAGGAATTAAGTAATTCTGTGGCTTTCTTTGCTAGATTTTCTTAACTAAGATATACAAGGCCAACCCGTTTAACATACAAACTTAAGATTTATAACAATCAATTGAAATGATTGCATGGAATTGAACAGGGGGCCTTACATTGGAGACATAGGAACAAAGCCCGGTGCATCAACCAAACAGAATGTAAAGATCAGATCAAACAACTAAACTCCGAATTTAGGAGCTTCAAAATATAGTTCAAGAATTGAGTTAATGCTCCGAAACCTAATTAATTAGCAAATAAACACAGTTTCTCAACATAAAACTAAACCTAATTAATTACATATTATCCCCCTCGGTTTTGACAAATCATCCTGGAAATTCTTGATTGTATTGTACTGTACCAAAAAGACAAACAAAAACTTCCTAAACTTTGAGGATTGTAACAGCCCAATTAGTCATCTCGCAGGCGATAAAGAAATATGCATTCGTGCTGAGAGAGAGAAGAAATTAATAAATAAAAGAAATTAAACTAAATCTACAACAAATTATCCATAGTTAAAGCAAAATCAATAAATAAAAGAAAAATCTACAACAAATTAAACTAAATCTTCACAAATTCAACAACAAGCGAAATGGAAAAAGGTTAGATAGATAAAACACAATAATGGAGCTAAGAATGTGTAAAGGTACTTACAGATCACAGAACAATGCGAGCTGAGAGAGAGAAGACGATCAGAGAGGTGCCCGACGAGGAGTCGCCTGCGAGAGGGACAACGAGGAGTCGCCTGAGAGAGAGCAGTCGAGGAATCGCCGGAGAGAGCGACGACGAGGAGTCGCCTGAGAGAGCGACGACGAGGAGTTGCCTGAGAGAACCGATGAGGAGGCATAGTGAAAGCAAGAGAAGTCGCAAGGTTTCTGTGGCTATTTTTGAGTCTTGGGGAAAAAATTAGGTTTACGTTGGGGGATGAAAAAAAAAAAAGTTTTTTATTATTTTTAATTAAAAATTTGTGACGTTTAATTTAAACGCCGAAAATTAAGCGGAAATTTTTTTTTTATTATTATTTTTAATTAATAATTGGTGGCGTTTGATTTAAACGTCGAAAATTAAGCGGAATTTTTTTTTTTAATTAAGAATTTGTGGCGTTTGACTTAAACGCCAGAAATTAAGCAAATTTTTTTTTTTTTATTAATAATTTCTGGCGTGTATAAATAAACGCCAGTTTTAGTGGCGTTTAAGTTAAACGCCGGAAATTAAATGTCGGATTTTCCCATAATTCTTGTAGTGATTAATCATACTATTACTTAAGACTAATATGTCACTGAAATTTCTATTCAAAAATTAAATTAGTAATTAAGTATTTAAACAAGTACAAAGGATAAATTTTAGTTAAAAAATATAAAAAACCTCACTTAAATTTGTCGCACTAGACCGCAAATTACCTTGAGTTGACCCTGGTTTGATAAGGTGGATGTAAAAATTGAAGGATAAAAAGTATGAGTAATACACTTTCTATCTTTTAAATGAATCTTTCATTTCCTCATTAGTGTTTAATAGGAGGAGTATTGAAAAGTAGGAATGATTAATTTTTTTTTGCACATAGTATGTAATAGATAAATAATACACACACACACACATATATATATATCAAAGAATTTAAAGGTAAATAACATACATTTCAACACATATAATCAACTTTTCTTCCACTTTCCCTCCTAACTTTTGAAGGTAAACAACATACGTTCCAAAAAAATGTGTTTCTATGGTGGAGCTTTAGAGTTAATCAATTGTGCAGAGTTGGTTAGTGTCATCCAAAGAAACTATTAGAATGTTGTATCTTGTAGGGGACAACTCAAATGAGAAAATTTGTTGCATCGGATTAGGGCTTTGCCATCCGCGGAAGGCTTGAATTTTTCCTTAAAAGGAGCGAGATACCCTCACCTCAGTCTGAATTATTTTATATCAAGTTTTATTATTTTGTACTTTACTTCTCAAGTTATGCAATTACACCAATAGTTTTAAGGAGATTCAAAGGAACCTATACTTGAGAAGCCTACATACTATATTGGAGATTTCTACAAGCCCTTTTCAACTGATGGAAACTCAATTGAGGGGATGAGAAAAATTCAAAGAAACCTTACAAAACAAGCAAAAAGAGATGTCCCTTGATATATTGTATGCATGTATCCACGTAGAAGTGGAGATAAGAGGTAAAGATGTACTTGTGATTTTAAGAGAGTAATGTTATATCACCATTAAGGTACATTTTCTCTTTACCTACAAATAATAATTGTAGAAATGCTTATTTGAAGCCTAGTAAGAAAGTTTGGAGAAACAATGGAAGACTTCAAGATAATAGTGAAAATTTAAGTTAAAAGAATATGAACTAGTGAACCCTTTCACATAGTAGAAATTTTAGTGCTTGTTTTGTCTATGACAAGAGTGAGCATATTGCTCGAACTTGTAAATTCTCAAAACGTAAGGCTTTACCTCAAACTATCGTTTTTGAGAAGTTATTGTGATGATTACAGACATCAATATAATGGAGAGCACTAAAGGGGGTGGTGGGCAGACTCTGGCGCCAATAAGCATTTCTACTATGATATAAAATGGTTCAAAGTGTATATTCCGTATGAACAACCAAAGAACATTATGTTTGGTGACTCTCATGCAACTAATGTTCTTGAGAGTGGTGAGGTCGAATTGAAATTTAACAAAGTTGGCTTCAAACAAGTTCTACAATCAAATCAATATATAACTTTTAAAAATAGTGTACTTGTGGGCAAAGATTATCCATGTGATGACATGTTGAAATTGAGCATTGAGAATAATGAAACATGTGTTAATTCTGTTTATTTGCTTTATTGTGTGAATTTTTGGCTTGTTCGTTTATGTCATATCAATAGTAGTGTTGGCATAATGAGTAGCTTATAATTAATTCTAAGATTAACAAATGATTTTGAAAAATGTGAAACTTGCAATAAAGCAAAAATCACAAAAAAAAAAATCTCATAAAAGGGTTGAACGAAGTATCAAATTGCTTGAGTTAATTCACACTGATATTTGTGAATTTGAAAGTATTTTAACCCGTGGAAGAAATATATACTTTATCACTTTTAAGATATGCATATATTTATTTACTAAAACATAAAAGTGATGCATTTGATAAATTCAAAGAATTTTTCCATGAAGTAGAAGTGATAAAGGCCGGGAGTATGAATCCATTGAATTCAAATCTTTTATTCAGTCTTTGAGAATTTTTCATGAGATCCAACCTCCATATTCTCCTGCTTCTAATGGAATGACTGAAAGAAAGAATAGAACACTTATTAAGTTGACTAATGCTATGTTAATTTATTCGAATGCTCCTTCTAATCTTTAGGGTGAAACAATATTAACAACTTATTATGTTTTGAGTCGGGTGCCACATAAAAAAGACTAAATTAACTCCTTTTGAGTTGTGGAAAATGTATAAGTCAAATTTGAGATATTTTAAAGTATGTGATTATCTAGCCTATGTTAGATTATCCGATCCCAAAAGACCCAAATTGGGTGTTAGAATTACCACTTGTGTTTTTCTTGAATACGTTTTAAATAGTTCGACTTACAGATTTTGATATTGAACACAATGTGAATTCATTCATCTATATGGATATATTATATATAAAGATTCATGTATGTACATTATATATTAGTACAATAAATGTACCAACAAAATAACCATTAAATCTCTAGAGCATGATAAAATTTAATCAATGAGATTTGAGTAAAAATTTAACTCTCCTTGATTTGAATAAAAATTTTATCATTTTTTTACTCAAATCAAAGGAAATTTAAATTTATACTAAAAAAATTTAATAGTGAAATTTTACTGTCCTTTAAAGATTTAATGGTCATATTTGACCATTTTTTAAATTTGAGTTTCTTTTTCTTTAAATTTGAATTTTTCTATTACAGAGATTTATATCAAATTAAATTTTTTATCTTTTTTTTAATTCAAATTTAAATAAGGATTTAAGGTTCTATTAGAAACGATCTTACAACAACTTATACTTTTCTCTTTAACAATATTTAATCACTCATTACATATATATATTGTATCTAAACATATTTATCTATTTAGACTTACCTATTTATTCATAGTTATTAAATTAATTATAAATCTCAATATTTATTAAAATTTATAAATTAGTCAACAAATTAAGTCCAAATAGGATTATTGAATCCGAATCGATAAACTTGGACTTGGTGTTCCCGTTCCTCAGAGGGCACTTCCTCCTCTCTTCTCTCGGTTGTGGTTGGAATCCAGAAGGATACTTTCCCGAAACTCTCTCTCTCTCTCTCTAGCCCCACAGTATATAAATAAATCCGGATAGCAATATTTCGTTTCTTCTATCTGATTGATTGAGGATTTATCCCTTATACGTCTTCAACAAACACTAATAACTGTATCATCACATATACATACACGTTTCGGCATGGCCAAGAGCTTCTTCAAGTTGGAACACCCTCTAGGTTCGTTGTAGAATTATATATGACTTTATTTTTATTTGAAAGATAAAATGTTGTTTTATTGGCCTTTTTCTCATGAACCCTTTATTGTGATATTGTGAAATTGGTTGATTGATTAGCTAAATTGAATGGATTTCCTCCATCATTGTTTTACTAACTAAATTTGCTATTTTTTATTTATTTTGTGATCTGGGTTTTTCTTGTATTGGCCTTTTGCGGTGAGGAATTGCTTGTACATGAATCTTATTGTCTCGTCATAGTACAGTTGTTCTTGACTTTCTATTTTTTCATGCATTTATATGCTTAAGCAAGTCATTGCTAAATCAATTAATTGGGTTTACACACTTTGAATGTGTATTTGTTGAAGAAAAAAGGGTTTTTTTGTTTCTTGAGAACTAAAGACTCGGCCCAAAGGAGTTCCTATCTCGTATTACATTGGTTTGTTATTAACTACTTAAGAGTGAATTCATTTGAGTAAGTACGATTGAATGGCTAACTTGCCTGGGCCTGAATTTTGATTAACAGATCAAATTAGAGTTCTTCTGAGTTTTTACTGTTCCAAATGTGGTTGATTAGTTTAGTAAATCACGATTAAATCAGGTCATTTAGTATGCGACATTGTCAGTCCTGAGTATATGTAGGTTTAGTTCATATGAATCTAAAGTAGCTTTGCTTATTATTTGAGTCTTTTGTGAGCATGTCGATGATGATGCATAGATATACCAAATATTTTGACTGCTGGCCTTGGAATGTCTTTTATCTTATTGCTTTATGTGTTTATGCCTTTCTATGGATTGTGACTCAGTTACTGTGGTTCAAAGAGAAGAAGAGACCTTTCTGGTTTCCTCCTCGTGATGTTCTTCTTCTCTCACGAGTAGGGGTGATAATCGAGCTGAATTCGAGCCTAATTCAAGCCTAATTTACACATAAACGAGCTGGCTCATTTGACTATTTACACATAAGCGAGCTTAAAAAAATGTTCAAACTTGGCTTGATTAACAGCCTTACTCACGAGCTTGAAAATAAAAAATATTGATTTTTCTCAAGACACAATGGTGTCGATATGCTATATTATAATTCTCTCTTAAATCTTTATTAGTATATTTGTATGTCAAAAAAGAAAAATAAAATTTTATGGAAGGTTTCCTTCCCTTGCTTTCAAATTTGGAGAGAATTGGAATTTGTCTTGTATTTGAGAAGGAATGATAATTGGAAATGCATAGTAGGTCTTACCCATTTCTTGCTTGATGGTCTGTTACCTTAGCTGTGAATTATGAAGAATTAAAAAGGAACTTAGGCCTTATTTTCTGACACACCGTATGATGTTTGAGTATTTCCTGTAACCTATCTGGTGGTGCATCGGCAATAATCATTTTCCCATGTGGTAAGATGACTAGTCTTATTTTATTGCGCACTGTCTCTCACACATCACATGCACAAGCAGATAGAGGTGCTTCCTTGTTTGGCCTCTACCTCGAATTTCAACCCTTTTATTAATTTTGTTTATGCTAAAGTTTTTGTTTTTTTCGTCATGACAGAAAGGAGGCAAGCAGAAGCTGCTCGTATCAGGGAGAAGTGTCCTGATAGAATACCTGTAAGATTCTTCCATGTTAGCTGTGTGCCCATGCATGTTTGCTTTATCAACAAATCTAACTGGTTGTGGAATGTAGGTGATTGTTGAAAGGGCTGAAAGGAGTGACTTGCCTGACATTGAAAAGAAGAAGTTAGTCTTATCTCAATTTTTTGTACTATCTTGAGTTTTTTTTTTTCATTTTATATATATTGTAATTCAATCTTGTGATATGATTTAGATGTAAAATTTACAATATCATCTTTTTAATTAGCGTAGGTGACTTATTTGAAAAGCGCCTTTCTTTGATGCTTGAACGTCCTTTTACTGCTCTGTTTGAAATCTGGAAATTGAACCAAATTATTACATTAATGAACAATGGACTTTTTAAGTAATGCCCGAAATGCTGATTAAGTGCCACTACTGGGCTTTTTGGTGTGTTCATTCATTTGATATTTGCTCCAGACAAGATGAATTTCACTGGACAGTTTGCCGCTTCATGCAATAGCTCAACTCCATGTTTCTGCTTTATGTGCATACTTAAAGTGTTCCAGGACCTCGGACTGAAATATATGTTAACACTCATGTAATGCTGACTCTGCCATATGCACATATTGATTATTGCAGTTTTCAATTTGATGCCCTATATCAAGGATTCAATTGCCTGCTAGTTTTCGCAATATGGGTATTTGCAAGCGCCTGTTAAGCCATGATTATGAATAGAGAGGTTTTATACACCTACGATCACTGTTAAGCTGTTACTATATCATCTCTTCTTTTTTTGGAATGTCCAGATACCTGGTTCCTGCTGATCTTACTGTCGGCCAGTTTGTGTACATAGTCCGGAAGAGGATCGAGCTCAGTCCTGAGAAGGCCATATTTATATTTGTCAAGAATATCCTACCTTCAACAGGCAAGATTAATGCATACCCTCTCCTGTTTCGCTAGTTTAGTTTTTTGTTGATTGTAAATCTGACACAGTATTCGCTTTGTTGCAGCGGCTATGATGTCTGCAATTTATGAGGAAAACAAGGATGAAGATGGTTTTCTTTACACGACCTACAGTGGTGAGAACACCTTTGGGTCAGTCTAAGACCACTCAAACCAGATGTACGTGAATCAGATAAAACGTAATATCTAGATCAGTTGTAAATTCTCTTTAACTCTCCTAGTTTAGCTCTCTATTTCAGTCATATGTCTTGTTTGGACAAAGTCTCAACACTTTAGTTCGCGTGACTATATATTTCAGTTCAATGCTGCAGATAGTTTTAGATTTACTTTGCTTCTCTCCTTTGAATGCTGACATTCATATACTTTGAATCTCTTGATGTCGTACTGAAGTAAACGGAATCATTAGATTTAGTGTTATACCTGCGACGCCATGGAATTTTTTTTAGAATGAAAATGAGATATCAGTGTTATCAATGATGGGATTGCTGGCAATTTCCTTTGAAATATTCCTAGAATAGAAATCAGATATACTTTTGCATGACAATCACAGTTTCTTTGCCATGATGGTGGCAAATGTAGCCATGGATGACTAAATGGGATAACATAAAATCAAGCCAAGCTATTTTTGAATATGCATAAAATTCTTAACGGTGCAATTCATTCAAACTAATTGACTTCAACAAGAAGCAAACTTGTAGATCCTATTGGGAATGAGGAAATTTCAATCACTCATTTAGATGAGCTTTTCTTCTGGTATTGGTCCTTGATCCATTTGACACCCACAGAAGTTCCACTCTTCACCTTCTGGGCTCCCACCACAGCTGCTGCCTTTGCCTTGTCGAATCCGGCAGAAGCCACTGCCTTCACCTCCTCCATCTTCTTGCTGCTGCTGCTGCTGCTGCTGCCGCTGTTTCCTAGCTTTTTCTTGTTGGTCATGGCCTTGTTTTCATTGTCGCCTTCATCATCAAAGCCACCCGCGCCCCATTGATCAGCCCAAGTTGGTGCCTTGCTTCCCATAATTCCTGGAAAATATTCAACCAATGCGGAAACAACTCTTGATAATGAACTTCAAGCGTTTTCTTGCCACAAGCACACAATAGAAAATCTCAAAGGAGAGGTGAGGAGAGGCTTAAGAACTGTTCTATTGTACATGGTGGTTTATTTTTTGATCTTTTAGAAAAGGGAGGACTCTGAAGGCTTAGAGTTCTAGTTCTACAATGCTAAGGAAGCCCACAATCAGTGGCATCTGTGAGAAGATTGGATCAAATATTGTCACACACACACACACACACACACACACAGATATATACAGGTGGATCCCCATTGGAATTTAAGCACAATCTGGCTAGTTGATATTATACCCCAATATGTATATATATTTATTCTATATCAGACCCTCTCCATTACATTTTTATTCAATTTCACTCAATAGTAGATCACCAATCTTGTATAGGTGAGAGGTCCACATATAAATAATGGGTTCCACCTGAATTCATGGTGAGTGGTCTATGATTGATTAAAATTGCATGAAAAAAGTAATAGAGAGAATCGTAATTCTATTTATTCGAACATAAATCATAAATTGATATTTTCAGTAAATAAAATTAATTCCAGTATTTGGCTTGCGTTTAAGACAAACCAAGGTATAATGCTTGATGATGATATTTGTAATGATTTGACATGGAACACAATGATTTAATCTGTTTTTTTTTGCATTTTCAAGAAATAATTTATTGAGCCATTGAGAGGAGTTTTATGGGCATTTCTTCAGATTTTGAAAAGAAATAAAATAAATAGTAAATCTTGCCGATTTTAACGCTTGAACCGTGATTTGAAATGAAGAAATTCTAAAATTTTAGGTATGTAAAGTTAGGAATCAAAGAATTTTGGATAGATATTTTATGATCGAAGTCAATTATTTGGACATCAATTTGAAATTTTACACTAGATTTTTCCAAGCAAACGATGTTGACACCACCCTTTTCAAATCTCTAAACCTACCAACACAGACTACAACACTTGACCTTACATACAACCTAATGGAGAGAGAGAGAGAGAGAGAGAGAGAGAGAGAGAGAGACCTTGTGACTTGTTTGGATGCTTGAGGGCCCAGAGAGTTGGTGGACTTGGGATGACTGGTTGATTTTCTCAATGCCTTAGAGGAGAAGGTGGTGTTTGGACTGTGGAGTGAGATTGAAGGTAATTGTATTAATGATTTGTTTAGTTGTATGACAATAAGTGAGTTGTCATCTGCAAACTCAATAACTCATCCCTTTTCTCCACGTAAATTGTAAAGTAGCCATTTATGGTAAGGATGACAGTGATGCTGTATTGGATTCGATTCGAGTTTTAATAATCTTAAATTGTTAGATTTAATTAATTATATTTGATGATTTAATACTAACTCACTACAAGAAAAAAGGCATGTTATTTTGAAATTATTTATTTCGATTGAATACCGAAACAGATACTCTATTTTTTGCATCAACATAATCTACCGAAATAAAAAATAAGAGTATTTGCTTCAGCATTCAGCCGGAAGCAAAATTTTAAATTCATATTCGTAGAAGTTTTGAAAACCCTAGAAATTAAACCTCATACCCTTTTTCTTCCTCACTCCCGTCGTGTCTTCTCTCTCTCTCTCTCTCTTTTTTTACTGAACTTGTCATGTTTAAATCGATACGCGTAATGTATAAATCATAAATCTAAAACTGCAGCTCTTTGCTCTCTCAATTGAATTAACAAGTCATACACACCCTATAAACTAAAAATTCACTTTGTTCATATACGATTTAAACCAAAAAAAAAAAACAAGGAGTCCTCTATTCTAAAAGAATTTAAACCATACCAAATTCCCAAAGTGAAAAAGAATGAAATAATATCAGGAATTCTCTTCATACTTCACGCAGGGCCGGCCCAACAGTATGGAAAAAAAAGTATGGGCTTTAGGTTCCAAATTTTTAGAAAGCCCCATAATTTTAGGTACATCATTAGCCCACAAAAAATTAAATCCATTAAATTTTAAGCCCTACAAAAAAACCCCAAAAAATTAAATCCAATCAAAATTTTTATTGCAATAATTTGGGCCTATAATCCAATCCATAACATTAAAAACTTAGAAATTAAAAAAATAAAAAAAATACTTAAAAGTCAACTCATATTTACTCTCTCTCTGGTAAAAAAAACAAAAAAAAAACAAAAGTTGAAATTAAACTCTCTTTTTCCCTCTCTGTGGTAAAAAACAAAAACAAAAGTTGAAATTTCTTTTTCGACAATATTAACACATCCTTCTTTTGTCTCCCTCTCACATAGAAAATTAAAAATAAATTAATTTTTTTTAAAAAAATAATACTAAAAATAAAAAGACCTTCATTTAATATTTCCACTTTAGGCCTCAAATTAGTTTGAACCGCCCCTGACTTCATGAGTAAATGAGTTTATCTAGTCAAAATTTGATTATAAATGTTTGATATTAATCCAATTCATTTTCAATTCTTGTTAATAGATCACTTTATTTTGTTACCTTGAAAGTGGTAGTAGAGTCGACAACTTTTTTTTTGTTGTTGGAGTTCAACGGTCAGGAGTATTTGGGTCAGCTTATGAGCATTTTAATTAATCCCCTCTCCGATCCGATTAAAGACAGGTCATCCACATTAGAATTAGAGTATTCATGAGGGTTTGACCCAAAATGGTTGTCAGAACGTTTGAGTTTACAACTCGTACCTATTGTTTACAACACATTGTCGGCACAACAAAATGTATTAGAATATATAGATCCATGATTGATGCCAAAAATCAAATATTAGTGCAATTTTTGAGTCACAAAGGCTTTGCTTATTTAGCAAAACATAGTTGTAGCCAAATTGATTAAATTGCTGTCATGCTACATGAAAAAAGGGGAGTCACGCTCACTTTTTCAATAAAATAGAGCAAACTTCAATAAGTTCATTCAACGGTTTCAAATAAACTCATCTAATGGTCACCAATATTCTTCTCAAAACTATCCACATTGCACCGTGTCTTTAAACCCGAGTTATCCCAAAAAATGATACTTATCTATAATCTATAATATAAAACAGGGCGGCTTCAACAAACAAATCATACGGTCTCAAATCAATTTATCTAACGACCACTAACATCTCTCAAAATCATTCATTTAAACGATCCAGATTTCATTTAATTTGATCCAACGGCACACAATTCGTCACAACAACAAAAATATCCCGCCCAAAACTTAAGTCACGTCTCCCAAGTCTGTCAGCCGCCCACCAGCCTCTCTATCTCCACACTCCCTGCGACTTCTCTCTCTGCCATGGCTCAGCCACCACCGGTGAACCCACCAGCGAGGACGAAACACCCAGGTTAGCTCATTTCTCTCTGTCTCACCTCTTTTTCTTCATCTCACCTCTCTTTCTTCATCTCTCTCACCAATCAAGCACACACACAAACCCACAACACACGCACACAAATCACACATTCACACAACACACACAGCAACACACAAACACACGCACACAAGTCACACACTCACATAACAAACCCATCAACACACAAACACACGCACACATACACAAAAACAGAGCAAACACACACACCCCACAACAGCACACACACACAATCAACCAATTGGATGTTTAATTTGGGGAACACAATAATTGGGTGTTAATTTGGGTTTCTGAGTCTTAGGGTTTTCAAATTGGGTGTTAAATAGGGTTTGTGAAATTTTAAAATGGTTTTTTTTTTAGGAAATATATCCCCCTTTTTGGATTTTTTCTGTTATGAAATTTCAAATTGGATTTTTTATTTATCAAATTGGTTTCCCCCATAAGGTTCTACTCTCTTTCTTTGGTTTTCCCTTCTTAGGTCCCAATGGCATTATAAATTTGCTTGGGTATTTGTGAAGGATTTGACAAATGTAAAATTGGATGGTAAATTTACAGTTTGATTATGTTATGGTGTTTCACTCAAAAGCCATTGTGTAATGGTGTTTCTATTTAATGGGATTTTTTTTTGTGGCACTGTGAACAAAGTCGGCACATATGGATATGGTCGAACTAAAGCGTAAGTAAGGCCAAAGTCGACATATATGTTACTTTTACTCACTATAATGCAGACTATATATTATGTTCGACCAACCAGTGTGTCACATGTTTTGTGCTTTCCTTTTATATGTGCATAACCTTTTCTTTTCTTTTTTGTGGTTGGTTTTTGATGCAAGCTATATTGGTTAGGCATATAAGTTCTTATAAGCTATATTGGTTCACCATGAGTATGGATTTAATCGTCTCCGTATATTTGAGGTAGTGTTTACCTCCCATCCATTTGTCAATCATTTTTTTTTTAAACTTCCGTTTTCTTACATTATATACATTTGTTGTTTATAAAAGAAGAAAAAAAAGGTCAAATGCAATGGGGATTGCCAGATCTAAGGGAAAATAAAAAGCCATCTCTTCTACCAAAGGAACAAAAAATTTATTTTTCCAAGTGCTATGACTCTTTATTATATTTTTTTCTCTATGGTTTTATGCATATAAAGATGTTTATGATTATTATAATTATGAAGTTGGTAAATTGTTGGGTAAATAGTTGTTGTGAGGGAACACTGTGATATAATGGTGAGTTCAGTAAATACTTTGAACCTTATAGTACTGAGGTAAATAGTTTGAGCCTTATGAATTTAAATTTGGAGTTTGTAAACCTTACAACACTATGATTTAGCATTTTCATGTAATGGGGGTTTCAATGCATCACACACACACACATTGCTCACATACACCCAACCCACACATACATCATATACACAACACAACCCATAACACACATATCACATACACAACACACAGAGAAGTCACATCATGCACACACACATACACATAACACACATTGTATTTGCACTCATTTCTACACAAACCCCTCCAGTCCTCGGAAAAAACCCCAAATATGTTCGACCAAATGCCCTAAGGTCCTTTCGTTTTCCTATATGTTTAGTCTTGATTTATTTTTCAATTTTCTCAAGTAAATTATTGCTTGGGGTGTTTTACAAGTTTTTATTATTTATTCTAGCAAGATGGGTGGATTCCTCTCTCTCTCTCACGCTATAATATTAAGGTGCGATGGCATTATTAACGTTGACGAAATATTGCAATTGCATCAATCTCTCCCAGTCTCAAGTAACTCTCCCTCCCCTTATTTCTCTCATACAAACAACACACACACAAATGGGGGTCTTACGAGTGTGGGATAGAAGTAATTTGAGAGATTGGTTTGGAAGTGGTCATATTTGATGTGCATATAGAGGTGGATGGTTGATGGTAGGTGGTTGTGTAAATGGTTATGGGTAATTGGTTGTGTCAATTATGTGGTTTGGTGGGTCTATCATGGTGGTGTTGGGTATATGGTGTAACTGTGTAAAACAGTCATGTTTCAAGAATTAGATGTTTTGTTTTGATTTCTTATGTTTTTTGTATGTTGTTTTGGTATGATTAGAATGTCTTGAATTTGTAGTGCATTGTATAATGATCCACATTAGGTCATCAAGTTGAATTTTTTGGTGCTTTCACTCCTTTAGATTGAACTTCTTGAAAAAGGAATTGGAACCATATCAAGTTTAAATTATAATTTTTTAATTGAGTTGGTGTCCGGGTGGACTGATTATTATTCTTAGTATGGTTATTAACAATCTTATTTTTCTTTCTTAGGTGGAAGGGTGTCTACGGTTTTGTGAAAGGTATTACATATAAAAAGCTTTTTGAGTTATATAGACATGAGTCTGAGTAGAGTTTGATTTTAGATGTAAGGAAATATATAATGAAATGATTCTAAATTTGATTTTATGCTTAGAAGAGTATATTTTTAGATGTTTTTGATTTGTGTTGTGATTTGTGTTGAAAAGGGAATTTAGGAGTAGGATTTTGAATAAGTACTCGAGGTTAGGGTTGATTGTGGTTGTGCTGAAATCGAAGCCCTGAGACAGTAATTCTCTCACAATTTTGCATATTGTATTTTGATTGTATAGGGCTACTTGAATTTTTGATTTATAAAAATATTTGATATTAATTTGGGAGGGTGATTGTCGTACTGGGTGGATTGAGGCACCATTGTGGTCTATGTGCATGGTGTATGCAGAGACAAAATAGGAGGAGGTGAAAGAGTGAAAGACATTAGTCCTTTGATCCTAACCGTTGATGGCGTCACCTATCTACATTAATCCAATAACCACATGAGGGCTAATTTAGACGTCCATAAACGTTAGGGGGAAAGGGCAAATCAAGTGATAATAAAATTCGTAAGGGGGAAGGGGCAAATCAAGTGATGATAAAAATTTAATCCCACATTAAAATGTACAAGCGATCTACAAAACATCCATATCAACAGAAGGGGTGTATGTAGTTCTGTTTCCTAAATCATAAGCTGGCAATTCTTTTGGTCACAAACAATAATTGTCCACTTAGTCATTTCATTACTAATTCAATATAATTATATCTTCATCTCATTTTATAGCTTTTTTCCAAGAACGGGTAATTTTCAATTAGCGTTTTTCATTCTCAGATCCTTAAAAACATGGTTGTTTCCACATATTATAGCTATGATCGGTTTGAGAGTTTTAGTAGGGTGTTAATGTCTGTAATTCAACATTTTCTTCATGTAAGACGGTTAAGATGTATATTTTGTTTGCCATCATGATACTGGTAGTTATAATACTACATGACTATTGGTTATTGCTATCACATGTAATATTTGGATTTGGGTTATTGATTTTTTTGTGTACATAGGTTTATTTATTTATTTTTTTTGGGGGTTGTAAGATGAATTTCATTTGAGTCGGTGCATAATTGGCTTGGGTGTGATGCAAAAACAAAGTTAAAAATTATAATTGCGTTTGAGTTTGTGGATGTAGTTTGATTATTGATGGAGTACAGTGTATAGACAAAGCAATAAGTCGTTAATTCTAATTTAGTAAGAAAATGGAGTTTTGTTTTTCTTCCTAATTGTTTGCTTACTTTAATTAACATCACTTTGTTGGAGATTTAATTCAATTTTGTTTTGTGGTGAAAGACATCCAACCAAATATTTGTTATTGTTTTGTTTGTTTTATAGACATTCTCTTGCATCTCTCTCTGTATCTCACACAAGCAACCCTCCCCCCCCCCCCCCCCCAAAAGAAAACACATAGACACACACACTCTTCCCTTTTTGTGCTACCCACCAGCCCACCGCCCCAAAAAAAAAAAAAAACCCATCTCACCCACACACACAAAATACACAACTCTCTTCCTCTCTACACAACCCACCCCCAAAAAATACCCATAACACACACATGCATACACATACATACACACCCTTTCCTTCACCTACACTCTCTTGCATTTTGTGAATTTGGTTTGATTAGGTTCAATTTGAATTTGTGAATTTGGTTTGATTACATTCAATTTTATTAGGTGGCCATTGTATTTAAGTTCGTCGATGTTTTGAGGATTTGAATTGGTTTGGTGGGAGTGTTGGTATCACTAATGGGTGTCAGCATGTGGTATAGGTTGGAAATGTCTTAAATTGTTTTTTTTTTCTGCTGCAAAATGTTCACGTACTTATCGTGTACATGTCCTTCTCCCCGAAAATGGGTCAAACTGCACAACAAACATTGTGTACCCTGAGGTTTTATTGTCACCTGTGGTATTCTACGATAAATAAATGGTATAATTTTTTTTGCAAGTTTAATTCTACCAATGACAATCATTGTAATAATGCTATTTTATCTTTACAATTGAATTTAATCTCTGTAGAATTGGAATGAAGAAATGCGCGAGTTAAATAGAATAAATACAACCAAGCTTTCACGATGGGGGTGTACGAATAAAGTAACTAATTTTATTGTTTGTTGTTTATTGTTTTCTTTTCTAAGTTTGTTGCTTTTTTTAAATTATGTCGTATATTGATTTTATTGTTTTTGTAAATAACAGGTTGTGATACATTCTCCCAACTGGAGTATGCGGATATGCGTTGATACAAGGACATTGAGGACAATGATAAATAGAAAGTTTGATAATATTAATGATGGATGATCCATTTTGGTAAACTCGATTAAAGATTGACCCATTTTGCAAGTGTATTGTATAATTACGTTTGTTGATCATTCTTTCATCTTATGGTTAATGTTGTTGTGGTAGTTGGTAAAAATAGTTGTGTTTATAGAGGACTATGGTTAATATTTTCAAGAGATGTTCTGCTGAAATTTTTTATTTCTCCCATTTTGCAAATGTACAATATATATTTTGATTCAAATATATAACCCAAGGGTAGAATATTTTGAATTGGTCAAACCCTAATTTTTGTTGATTTATTGAGGTAGAGTTGATTTAGAAATAGTTTATGTCATTTTGTTGTGTGATAGAAGTTGCTTGTGACTAAGAAATTTAATGGATTGTTTATAAATTTTCGAAAAAATGGTTATACTACACTCTTTTATATTTGGATTGTCATATTTTCATCTATTGTTATGATGCAGTTGATGTGGTTAGCATAGTTTTGAGTCACTTTGGATACATAAAAGGTGCATGTTTATTTTTTAACCACTTCCATTTTACTTGGTCTTTTGTATAGATAGCATAGATTGTTGTGAGTCTTGATTTAGCATAGACAACACAATTTGATTGGATTTGTGCAATATAACATGTGGGAGTTCACAGTTTATTTGTTTAATTAGGATTTTATAGAGGGTGGATTGTGTAATTAGCATTTTACAAATTGTCTAATATAGATTGATAGCTTCTGTAGCTCTATTTGTAGGAAAAAATTTGTCCAAATTTTGTATAGAAAAATAGTTGATTAAATATTGACAATTTTTTGTTTAGCATAATATAGTGTTTTGAGGGATATACATTTCTTCTAATTGTATTTTTTATGATAAATGAAAAGAAAGCATTCCGACTCACTTTAGTTTACTAAAGTCATGACATTAAGTTAGATAAGTGAATGTTGGTTTTTAAACCAATCATCGCTTACTAGGCGCTACAGTTAATTCTAATTAGGTATATAGTTTCAAGAATATGATTTTTTTGTGTTTTCAGTTTAAGTTTATGGGACTTTGATCATTCAAGTTGAGTTTTCTCCATCTTCATATAGGTCATACTTTGTTGACCACTAATTCAAAGTGCAGGTGCGTTAAGGATATAGTTGTATCTTTCAGTTTTGTGAGCGTTCATGTTCGGTACTTTATTTTTTTGTGTTCACAATCAATGATCAGTGTTTTTGAATTGTACAGTGCCTTCAAGCACGGGTTGAATTGATCAGTTTTTTTGAATTGTACAGGCATTAGTCCGCTAGGTGTTTGAAATTTTATCACATACATATTTTCCCCCTAAAATCATCTCATCACTCATTTCTATCACTTGATTAGTCATTTAATATTTGATTAATTTGTAGTTTAACATAATTTTTATTTCTAACATTATCCATATACGATAATATATACATATTGAAAAATTTTGTCGAATTACGTATTTTTGTCTATATTTTTTTAAAAAATAACGGGTAAAAAATAAATTTTAAATGTTGTAATCAAATAAATGAATGAAAGAAAAAATATTATTTAATATAGTGGGATCAATTTTTTAGACGCTCGAATTTTATATTTTATCGTGCCTTTAGGCACGAGTTATGACTATTTTCTCATATAATTGATAGGGCAACAATCAAATCATATAATTAATGTAAGGTTGATCTTAATTTGTTGGTGAAGATTTTGAAATTGATAGAACAGCAGCCAAATTATATTGTTTATGCACTCAATCAAACCAAATCGGTTGCTGCAATGATTTTATATTCTTTATTAGTTGTTGAGAATACCCAAATTGATAGAACAACAATTAAACTATAAAATGATTGATGCCTGGTTAACAATAAGCCAATATATGGCTTTGTAATTTCATTAATTCACGCCAATAAATCTTGTGTTGAGTTATTTTTAAATAAAATAATAAAATAAAATGAAAAATAAGTGATAAAATTTTATACGTATTATTCTGTAATCTGCTAAAAATAAAAATAATGTATTGAAAAATGACTTTTCGATACTAAATTCTAACCCTTTAGTTACACATGAGAATTATAAGTTAATCTATCAACTTTTTCATCTTTCCTATTTTTATTCCTTATCAAATATGATGTTTTATCTATCCCTCCAACTTTCTATCCTTCTAACTTTTCATCCTTCTATTTTTCCATTGTATTAAACGAAACATTAAAGTATTGATGCAGTTCCTATTTAATCCATGGAGTTTCAATTTGTACTATTTAATCCTTAAATTATTGATTGTGTTTTCATGAGAGACTTTTGTCCATATTCATCACAAACATCAAACGGTTAGTCAAATTTAGAAGGACATTTTTCGTTTATTTCTCTCATTGTCTTCACCTACTACTCTAACCATAATTATATCATTGACCCTTACCCTTAACTTATATATGATGAGATAGACACTGAGATTAACACCGATGAGGATGTTGAAATTGATCAAGTTTCGGACTTGGATGATAGTGCTAATGATATGAGTGATAATAAATTGCATGTAAAAAATGTGGACACAGGTGTTGAGTGGGAATGCCTTGAATCAAAAAATGTTGAAAGTGAGACGAGTAAAAAAAAATGCAATTTTGACAACTTAATTGCAGATGAAATTAACTTCATTTTATGTGATAGAAGATATTTTCAAGTGGGCAGCTCTTTCTTGGACTGGTATGTTTGGAAAAATCTATAATACAAAATAAAATAAGTTTTAATAAGCTCATTCCACGGTCTCAAATAGATTTATTCAACGACCACCAACATCCTTCTCAAAACTATTCATATTACACCGTGTCTTTAGGCACGGGTTACCCTAGTAATTATTATATAAAAAGATATTTTTACTTATTATTATTATTATATTTATTTAAGTTAATTTTTAGTTTGTAAAAAAAATATGAACATGAATTCAATTAAGTGAAAATAAAATATTAACGTTAAATTTTTTATTCAAAGTTTATGTGGGTCAATACGAATATGAACACGAACACGACACGAAAATAAACAGGTCAACTCGACACGACATAATTAGTTAAACGAGTTTAGTTAAGTTTGACCAATGTTCGACACAAATCTGATACGACACGACTCGATTGTCATCCATAATCTTAGCCAACACAAAAAAAAAAAAAAAAAATTAATCATTTTTATTTTTCATTTATCCTACCAAATACAAATGAAGAAAAATATATCATTCTTATTTTTCTTCCTTAAATAATAAAAAGTGTATTCCTCATATTTTTCATCTTTCCGTCCAAATGGAAGATTAAAAAAAAAAAAAATGCAATTTTAAGATGCAAAGGTATCACATTTAAAAAATTGACAGCCACACATTGTACAGTACCGATAAAATATCGGTACCAAATCTCTCCCAAAGATTTGAGAGTACGAGAATGACTAACGATCTGCTCCGTTAATTAGGAGCTACTCACTGTGTGGGACCCAAGCCAAATCATCGTGTTTCATGATTCCCACCCACCACTATGTGTTGTTTTCCACTTAACCTATAACTACAAGCATTTTTCAGACACGGAGACGGAGAGAGAGATATAGAGAGAGAGAGAGAGAGAGATGGCTAGTGATGGTGGTGGTGGTGAGGAGGTGACGGTGGTGGAGAACAGAGAATGGTATTTATGTGCCTATGCACCAGAAGGTGTCCCAACTTCTGATCATCTAAAACTACGCACTGTGAGCTTCTCCCTCTCTCCTGAGGCAATCCCAGATCAACACGTGGCTCTTCAGCTCCTCTATATCTCTCTTGATCCATATCTACGTTCCAGAATGTCCGGCCATGAAGATGGGCTCTACGCTCCTCAGTTTCCCCTCAATAAGGTTCTTCTATTACAAACCCATCAATATAGTCAGTAACTTAGGGATCGTTGAAGTCTTAACAGGGATAACTTATAAATCTAGATGTATTGAGTTCGAATCTTGATATTCCCTTAAGATTCGAGGAATTTATCTTTCATGAATAGTCTGATATAATAACCTATCTTTGATCGAAACTGATAGATGATTAATCAAAATGTGCATAAATTGACCCGAATACCCTGACATTTGAACAAAAACAAAACAACAAATCAATATAGTTAGTCAGGGTTGCCACTATGTTGTGTCTTCAATGAATATGAATCCTATCATGTCGGATTCGTGTCTTTTTTAAGTTGTGTCCTCGACAATTTACTCAATTTACTTCCAATTCATTTGTAATTGTATATAGTTAGATTTATCCAATGTATAACGAAAGCATATCTCATTTTAGTGGGATGGCGTCGCCTTATTTATGCAAATTCACTAAAATTAAATGAAAATTTATAATTTCATGTCAATTTTGTCGAGTTTGCGGATTGTATTTAGAATTGCGACGTGTAAATATTTATTGCAATTTTTTTTTTTTTTTTTGTGGGGGACTTTATGTTTAGTGTTGTGTTGCAGAGAATACAAGCATTCGGGATGGGAAGGGTAATTCGGTCCAAGGACATCAAATTCACTGAGGGTGATATTGTTATTTACCCTTTTTCTCCGGTGGCTGAATTTAGCGTAGTACCATCCATTTTCCTTCAAAAAGTTGATCCAACGGTTGGGATTGCATTACCGGATTACCTTGGTTGCTTCGGTAAATTGCTTTTGGTCTATTGAAATTACTAGAGGATCAAAATTTCATTTCTATGTATTGTCTCCGTCATTTAGGAAATTGAAACGTTTCGCCGTGTTTTGAAAATATTTACATCCGTTTCGGAAACAAAATGAAAAAAATTTAAGAATTATTTTTTAAAAATATTAGTTGAAATATCTTATAATATTTCGAAATAATTGTGCAAATGCATTTAAACATTACAAAATATCTCGAAACATTATGAAACATCTCGAATATTAGAATTTCGATTTCATCACTGATTCGTTTCGAATGGAAATATAATTATTGATTACACGTTTTTCTTTTGAATTTTGGCCCGTATTCAAATGAATCTAAATATTAATTCAATTGTATATTCATACGAGTTAAAGATACGATTAAATCTTGATTATAGGTGTTTTTCTTTAAAATTTTGACCCGAATCCAAATGAATCTGTATTTTTAATTTTATAGGTGTACCTGGGTTCGCTGCTTGGGTGGGAATAGAGGTGCTTGGGAAGCCTAAGCCAGGATCAAATGTCTTTATCTCGGCGGCCGCCGGAGGCGTCGGAATGTATGCCGGACAATTGGCAAAACTCAAAGGGTGTCGAGTTATAGGAAGCACCGGCTCCGACGAAAAGGTATTACGTAACCACGAAGTTTATGAGAGAACATTCAATACAACGGTAATATCATATCAATATTGATGACCGGATAAAATGAACTCCACTTGGATAGTTATTAGTTTACATGAAAGATGAGTGGATAGTTATTGGCTTGTGTGGAGTTCATTTCCTTACTTGTCTGCATATTATTGGCTGATGATATCACGTGACAATACTGATATAGCATCACCGTTACAATGAATTTTTTTTTCGAAATTTACATATTAAAGGCTCACTCTTTTTTAGGTTGCTAGCTCTTGATTATTTTTTGATTATTAACAAATATGGGGGTTTAGTGTTAACTCATTTAACACAATTTATTAAATAAGTCAAAGTTGACTAATGCTCGACATAAAACCCAAAATAACATGATTCGACCATGACACCACACAACTCTAATAAGACTATTTTTATTCATAGTAGTGCGAAGCTAATATGGTAATGTTGATATATTACTACCAAGAATCAAAATTTTGTTTCGGTGTATTGTTTCGGTCACCTAGGAAACGGAAACGTTTCGACGTGTTTTGGAAACGTTTTGACCCATTTCAGAAACATAATGAAAAAAATAAAAAATTTAAGAATTATTTTTTTAAAGCATTGATTGAAATATATCAAAATATCTTGAAATACCTTAAAACATTCCAAAACAATTGTGCAAATTCATTGAAACATTATAAAACATCTCGAAATATTATGGAATACCTCGAAATATTATGTAAATGTATTAGAATTTCGATTCATCATTGATTCATTTCGGTCTCCTTGAAAATAGAAACGTTTCGACCGTTTCGACTGTTTTGAAACGCTATTTTGATCCTTGATTTATTACAACCAAAAACATTATTGGCAGCGATTATTCAGAAGTATAGTCTAACAACACCATCAACACAAAAACAAACAACAATCGTAACAATAATAATAATAACAACAACCCATGGTTCGTTGATGCCAAACACAAAGTCTTGACAGGAAAAAACAATTCGAATCATTAATCCTTCTCTATCTAAGAATTCTCTCTAGTCCGGCTCAAATACAATGTTGACCGGTTAAATAATTGCTCCAAGTAAATTTGTTGTCATTCAAGCTTAACTATTTGGAAGCTCATTCGAAATCTCTATCATATATATTCGAGATCTCTATCATATATAAGCCAAATTTGAGCACATTCCTAATCATTGGTATGTTTCTGTTTGAATTGGACTCGAACTTGACTTGATAAGATACTTAGTATCTGTAGAATTTTTGAAAACTCACGCTGTTTGAGTTTGGTTCATCAAAAGATCATTCAAGATCAACTTGTACAATAAACAAAGTAAACTTTAATTTTATTTAAGGAAGAAATGGGGAAGTGTAATCATTAGTAGAAGGTGGAATTAGATCCTAATTTCTCAACAAAAGATCCTAATTTTTACCAACCCTAAAAACTTTATCAATCAAGCAACCCTTTTTTTATTATAAAATTATGTAATGATCTTTTGGACCTATATTACATGTCATGTGGGCCCGAGCTTGAATATGTTAGTGGCCCCCTTGGGGTCAGTCTTTTGTGACTATCCTAGTCCTGATGTGGATGATTTGTTTTTAATCGGACTGAAGAGAGAATTAACCGAGGTGCATGTAAACTGACACGAACATTCTTGACGGTTGAACCAAAAAATAATGTTAGTTGCCCGGGGAACAAGCAAAGGTACCTTCGCCCAATTATATGTCTTCCGAAGATTTGAGTGTCTCAATTCAAATATTTCATCTGTAAGGCAAAGCTTGACTGGGCTGCACTACCTAACTTTAATTAAATAGTTAGTTATTTTACTTACTTTAATGCTTATTTTAATGTTTTACAAGGTTTAATGCTTATTAATGTTGTATAAGGTTTAATGGTTATTGATGTCATAGTAGTCTCAATATGGGGAAAGTATGGTGATGATCATGTATTGGGTCTAACAAAAAGGTGAAAAAAGGAGGGAATGTGACATTCGATTTCTCTTTTTGAGAAGGTTAGAACATGATTTTCACATACTCATAATACGGAATTAAAATATAATATATGATATACCTGAAGTCATTAATGCAAACCTTTGAATTACTTGATCAAAAATTGAACTATCATTTGGTGTAGCTCAGAAATCGGTTTATCTCTCTTGACCTTTCATCTTTCAATACACAACTGGATGTGACATGTGTATATTTATAGTTAGAGAGAGAATCAGTTCCCTAGTTCAACATAAACTCCACTTGACATTAGTTATGCGGTTAATTTAGGATTGATAACCTTATCATTATCTAACCCAAACTAATTATCCAATAATGATTAATAAAATTTCATGTGTCCAATCATGTGAGCCACATTAATTTCTTATACTCGGATCCACTGGCAGACTTAATCCATAGAATAATTTCTCCAGCACCTAATCCCGAGCCAATTTAGACCAATCATGGTGGACTTTATATCCATAGAATAGTTCTTCAACACATGTTCCAATCCAATTTTAAAAAAAAAAAATGTGGGTCATCATTCCAAACCTAATTGATGCTTGTTCCTTAGAAGGTTTCTTGTCACTCTTGTTTCTCCACCCAGTATCACCATTTTGTGTATTTTGCAATCATATTCCATTTCAAGTGGCCATGTCTAATATCAGACTGCTAGCAATATATATAGGGTTAGTTCTACTTTTTTTTTTTTAGGGTTCAACGGTCAGGGGTGTCTGGGTTAGATTATGCGCACTTCGACTAATCCCCTCTCCGATTCGATCAAAGGCAGGTCGTCCACGCCAAAACTAAGATATTTATGAGGGTTAGTTCTATATTTACCCTCAAAGTATACACTTATGTTCACTTTGGTCCTTAATTACTCTTTCTCAATTTCGTTCTCCAACTTTTAACTAAGTTTTACTTCATTTTAAATACGGACCCTGCTAATATTTTTCGACTTTTGATCCTTCCTTAATGGCCTTTGTCGAAACTCTATGTAGGTGAAGCTGGTAAAGGAGGAATTTGGATACGATGATGCATTCAATTATCACACAGAGACAGATTTCAATGCAGCCTTAAGCAAGTAATTTTTTCCAGAATTTCCTTTTTCATGAAATACCACCCTTGTTTACAGATTATAGATGCAAAATACGAAGCCTAACTAACTATAAACCGTTATATAATGTACAGATTTCACATAATTGGACATAAGAGAACTAGTCGGCCTAATGCATTATTTAGCATCGAATAATTCAGAACTAAGAAGCGTGAAAACTAACAAATATAAGTTGTAATTCAGTTACTATATTTCTTTAATTAGGAGAGTTTTGATGAAAAGTGGATAGGAGCAATGCAAATTGAAAAAGTTGTAGCAGTAATCAGCCACTATGATTGATTATTAAAGCCTTGTTTAAGAGTTTGTAGAGCATTGGTAATTTGGCAGCAGCCATGGCAGTTCTGTGAATGACTGGAAGTCTTTGCATATATTGCAGGTTTTTCCCTAATGGCATTGATGTTTACTTTGACAATGTTGGTGGTGACATGCTTGAGGCTGTCCTTAACCATGTCAACAATGGCGCCCGAATACCAGTTTGTGGGATGATATCTCAATACAATAAGGTATAATCCATGATCTCCACAACCCAGTGTGGCATTGCCAAGAATATTTTATAAAAATGTCGGGATTTTCTGATTTTATTACCACTCTACGACAGTTTTTTCACTTATTTCTCAGGTTACCATAGTTTCGCACTTTTCAATGTTAAAAAAAAAAAACATGTTTCAACTCACCTTTTTAACATTCTTGCTTTTAGTAAAAATGTTACAAACGTGATTTGAAAACACACTTTTATAGAAGTCACGGTAGATTAGGATGCTTTTTTGAACTGCCAAATTGTTGTGTTTCTGCAGATTTGGACAGAGAGGGAAGGGGTCAGGAACCTACTGAATTTGGTTGGTAAAGAAGTGAGAATGGAAGGTTTTATGGTCGGTTCATATCTGGATCGCTTCGGGGACTTTGCAAAAGAGATGCAGGGTTACATAAAGGAAGGGAAGATCAGTTTCAAACACAAAATCTACAATGGTATTGAGAGCTTCTTGGAGGGCATAGCTTCCATGTTCTCCAGCACAAATACTGGAAAAGTTATTCTTCAAATTTAGCATATGGTTTGAAGATTACCACTCATTTTATCTTTTAAGGTTTTAAAATAATTGTGGGCTTATTTGTTCTTCTCCAAGGCAAATGCTCATACTAATGTATAAGGTTGAAAGTTGAAGCATGGTTAGGGCTTTCTCAGCATTACTCTATTCAAATAGGCTGGACTAAAATACTGCATTTGCTGTCTTCACCCATGTCCTGTGGTTCATGCTAATGAACAACTTGTTTATGAATCTTTTGTAAGTATACATACTATATATAGAATGTAATATTTCTACAAGGTGGCGTCAGAGAGTTGTGCCATTTTCAAACGGTTGAAATCAAAGATTCTCATAGGATCCAACTTGAGAGCATATATCATCTAGGAAAATATACATTAATTGTGAAACTCGGACGTTATACGCATGCATCGTTCAATTTCAAAAGTTTGCCACTAACACGACGACGCCATGGAGAATGGGTCGTCGTTGACATTTGAAGTTCTTCTCTTGAAAGATTGGTAGTTTGTTGATCAAGTTGATTGAATATTAGAGAATGTTGAATTTGAGGACAGGCCTTGGCCCATTAGTGAGATTGTTTTATTATCACCTAAGCGCTTTGTATGCAGGGTAACGTTACGTACATCCGCCCTTCCCAGACTCCAAAAGATGGAAGACCAACACTGGACTCTTTTTTTTTTGAAATCTAGATGATAAATAGAGATTAAAGAGCCACTTTTAGAAGGTATGTCCATGGGTTAGGAATCCAGTCTCTGTGTGTGGTGGGGGTGGGGGTGGGGGGGTGGGGGGGGGGGGGGGGGGAAGGGGGACAGAGTTCCTAAATTAAGTAGAGAAACTGATAGTGTGAGGAATCTGGAGTGTGATCAAAAGAAGATTTAAGAAGGCATGAGTGGAGGATAAGAGGAAAGGAAAACACATAAGTTTGGTGGGGAGGATTCAGTGGCTTGAAATGAGGTGGGTGTGGTGAATGCCTCAACCAGTGCATCAAGTGCATGGGGCAATAGCACCAATACCATTCTTTCTCTCTCATGCAATCTCTATGCTCCTTTAAGAACCCATATCCAAGTGAAAACCTCACAAAAACTGTCAAATTATATAACTCTCACAAGGCAAAACACTACCTTCATGTCATTCTAGGGGTCATGCATGTGTGCATATAGGAAGAAGGAGAAGGACATATGGGTAAAAAGAGGTTAGAATAGAAAATTTTAGGTTGTTAAATGTGGTAAATTGGAAGTTATAGGTGGTAAAATGTGGTAGAGGGACAGTTATACGTAGTTAAACATAAATTATTAGTTATAGATTCATAACTAACCACTATTAACTACTGATAAAAAGAGAGGACACCAAATCCCACCTCTCCTTTTATTAATAGTATAGATATATCAGATTCTATTATGTCGTTGTACGAGATCATACTTTTTTTTAATCATAACCATATGATTTCTACCCAATTGAATCATTATTGACATGAAGATGGCACATAAAAATAGCTTCTAGTTGAAAATTCTGAAATTCCTGCCCTTTAAGTTGTTTTCAGAATATTGTGTAGTAATGAATGGTGGTTCATAGAAGTAGAAAAAGTTCAAAGAAACTTTTTTTGAAAGAGATCCAAGGATCTTCAAAGATGACTATGCTGATACAAAATCTCAATGGTAGGTCAAGTAGTAACATGGACGAGATGTAAACCCAAACATTTTGAGTTCGAATTGTGGCAACCTCTTGGAGTTAGGTCATGAGAGATTTATTCTTCATAAATATCTTAGTTCCGACGATCTCTCATGAATACTCTAGTTTTGGTGTGGATTATCTATCTTTGATCGGACCAGGGAGGAGATTAGTCGAAGTGCGCGTAAACTGGCACGAATACTCATGAAGAAGAAAAACAAGACTATGCTTACACAAAAACCTTGAAATGAGATAGGTTTTATTGGGTCCCCACCTAGCGGTTTAATTTGGGCTGGTCAATCGAACTTAGCTAAAGCTCAACCCAAAACATTCATTATTTGGATAAAAAAATTTAGTACCCAAGATAGGTTTAGAAATATATAAAAAAAAAAAACCCGGAAATTGAGACCTTCAAGCCATATTAATGAAATTGGAGTTCAACGTGAGTTAAACCTGCATTCAAAATAAATTGAATCTAAATTTCAATTTCAAGAGTTGAACCCTATAATCAAACCTGAATTAACCCACAAAATTGAATTCAATAATTAAACCCTAAATTTAGCTTAAGTTTGAAAATTTAAGCATAGAAGGACTCGTGTTGAAGACGTGTTCAGGTTGAATTCAATTGGGTAATTGACCTCTCAATCCGCCCAGTGTGTCCAAGTTGCACCACTGCCAATCACACAATCATCTCCAATGTTCTCTCCCAGAGAATGAAAATACATGTAAATTTTCAGAGAAGAAATAGGCTGAAAAAGAAGATCTGCGTGAAGCTGTGTAGTGTGTACCCTTTTAAGAGCTAAAAATAGACACGCTAAAAAGCCAAGTATCAAAAGAAGCATCCTCAAGTCTGGCAATATGGTCTGGCTTCAATTTCAATCTAGCCATTACATTACAACGTCATTATCACGTGATGTTATCATTCAATAGAAAAATAATTAAATAAATAAAGTAAACTTTATACGAGGTGATTAATAACTTACATGAAAGGTAGTTATTGTATTATGTGAGATTCACTTGTTTACTTGTTATTTTTCTAATAGATGATGACACTTATGATTGATAATTGAGGCGAGCTAAAATGTTTGGTTTGAGCTCGACTCATTTATATGTAAAATAGTCGAGTTACTCGAGATTTTATATTCGAGCTCGACAAATTTGACTCGATTATCAGTTCTAATAACATCACATAGTAACGTGATGTCACGAATATTTTATCGGCTTCAAAAGAAGCACCGGATTTTCAGTGAAAGCCCACCATGAAAACCTCCATATTTAGCAAGACACCACATCTATATTCTCACGAGATTCCGGATAAAGCAAGGCATGCTAGTTCCCAAAATAGGCATTTATTAAGTGGAGGAAGAAGAGGTCAATCTAAGAGTAAACCCTGTACAGCATTCACAATCTGGCAAGTCACTTTTTTTTTTTTCACGGTTAGAGATGTTCAGATTAATTTACTCGTATTTCGATTAATCTTTTTTTGGTCCGGTTAAAAACAAGTCATTCACACTAGAATTAGGGTATTCATTAGGAATAAATCTCTTACAGCCTGATTCCAAGAGATTATCAAAATTCAAACTCAAAACGTTTAAATTTACAATTTATATACCACACATACTTAAATCTAGCATCGTCTCAAAACTATTACATATATAGGTCTATCTTATAGTTATTGTTATTGAACAGTAACATCATGTATATACAATGATATCATAGTTGTAATGAATAATTACGGACGGCCATGTCGGTGACTTTAATTTTTCTGTTTATAGGAAATCAAATCGGGTTACTTATAAATTTTAATTTGGTTACTTAATAGCAGAAATGAATAATACTTACTTGGTAAATATCCCTAGACCAAGGTCTAAATTGCTGACACAATGTCTACCCAATATCTAGAAAATTAGCACTCCACACTTCAACAACAAAATGAAAGGATTCAGCAAATTATACTTTGACCACATTACTTACCTATACCCGAATCTTTCGTTGCCTCTTTTCTTGCTATTGAAATTTGGTGGTTAGGGGGATCAGACCTAGCAATCCCTTTAGGACATCACCTTGAGATTCTCACTCCTTGTAGAATGTTTGATTTAAGTCATAACCACTAATTTGGGATGGTCGAACTCGTCACTACAGTACCATCAAGGACAAGTTGGACATTTAGCTCATCCCACAGCATCTAGTTCATAAAAACTATTATCGCAAGCGAGTTAGAAACCATGACTATTGGAGGAGGGAGAGATTTTCACACTCTACTAAAGCCAACTAGGCTACCATCTCAGTGACATCTTTTGCCTCTTTTGTTTCTTTTAGTGTACCTCCAACTATATTTATTGGTTTCACAATGCTCTAATTGCACACATTTGTTACAAAGTAACGTCATTTGGGTTGTGAACTATAGGAGTCTTTTTTTACGTTGCCCCAAAATCCAATTACATATACATCGGCATTTTTCATCCAAACATTACATTTGTTTAGTTTCGGGGCAATGTAAACACTATTGATGTAATTAAGGGAGAAATGCGAGAAACTTAAAAGTAGAGGGGTAAAATGAGATAATAATAGTTTAGGGATATAAAGAGTAATTTTTTTCTAAAAGGATACAATAGACCTAAGCCTACCTAATTATTGAGAGACGAAAACATAATCCTTTTATCTTTAGTCCCTCTACATCACATTCAACTGTACTTCAGCTATGTTCTTCACATATGCCAGGCAAGTTGTTCCAACAGCAGGATCCTAGAGCCCAGTCATGGTGTGGCGTTGCTGCGGCGGTCACCACCGGAGAGCGTGGAACCTCTCGGTGACTGTTGATCCCCACGACGCCATCCGTGATCATGCCCGATAGCCTCCCATTCGACAAACTTCCACCCTTATCAACCCACTCAGGAACAGGGGTCACTGTCAATGGGAAACTGTCAAGCAAGCTCAAGAAATCGTCATCCATGGAGTTCATCTCCTCCAATGGGTTCTTCTTCCATTTCATCCCTGTTAGAATTAAAATTTATAAACTGGCATATTAAAACATATAAACCAAAAATTGATTAAAGCCGGTGTAAATGTAGTTTGTTATAGTTATGCCCTTAGTACTTACAAGAAGACAAACATAATTAGTAAGTCAATTAATTTTCAAGTAAGTCATGCATTACTTAAATAGGATTCTCCACTTTAACTGCCACAAAAAGTAAGCCTAACATAAAGAAGTCCACCTAGTAAATTTGGCTTTTGGTTCCAGCTGACCTTTTTCTCAGTGGGAAATATGTCAACACTATTCTTTTAGACTTTTGATTTTTTTGGTAGTGCGGTTTTTGGGCTAACTTACGTGCACATCGACTAATTCCTTCTCTGGCAGATCATCCTAACCGGGACCAAAGACTGACTCCAAAAAAATTGTCAAATTTCGAATTTAAAATATTTTGATTTGCCGCTCGTCTTTATCTTCACTAAACAATCATTTGAATTTTTAGACTCATATCGATAACATAAATCTCATACACGTTCATACGTGTAGTATTATGTTAATACGCACACCGGTTAAACTCGAATTGTGATATAGGGTAATTGAATCAAATTCAATACATTTCTCGGGTTGTCTTAATTTTATTCTACGATTCAACCAACTCATACAAAGAGGCCTTTGTCTCCAAATTTTTGGGTTTGACTACATGAATTTTGTTTCGTTATTGTGTTGTATTGAGGATCGTAATTTCTATTAAATTATAAGTTATCATATTCTTTAGTCTATGACAAAAATGATTCACAATAAGCAGGTGCTTAGACAATGAGAGACTCACCCATGGATGAAGGAGCAAAGATTGAACTCTCCCAAAGGTTTTCCACCGCCTCTTCCGATACACATTTCACTTTAGCTTCATTGTCTGCCGGAGATTTCTCTTTCTTTGATTTATCAGCCCGAGTCAAAGCCTGAGATTCCTCCACTAGGTCTTCCAACAAACCACTATTTCCTAGTGGAATTTCTGGGGCAATTTCATACTCATCAGCATCACTTGATGTTACATCTATTAAGTAGCCACTCCCAGTGTTTGCAGAAGAAGTTGGTGATGGTTTTGGCATTGGTGATTGGATTGAAGGCAGCTCAATACCCATGTCCAATGAACTGATTGGATAAAAAGAAACTTCCTTATGAGGTCTTGGATTGTTGTTGTAACGGAAAGAATTGAAGTGAAGTGAAGGTGTTTGTTGAAATAGCTCATTGGAAAAGCCAGGATTAAACCAAGGCTCTGTGGCCGCAGGAAATGGCAAACTGGGGGATGTAACTGACAAAGCGAGACCACCATTGTTGTCGCGAAAGAGATTGAACTGGGGGTTGGAATTGGGGAGAAATGAAGAGTTTGGGTGGTGCTTTGGAGGATTGGCAGTGGGTGGAAAATTGATCCGATTGAAGAGGGGAAGAGTGAGACTGTGGCTGTTTTTTTGACGGTGAGATGATGATAGGAGAGATGAAAGTGAAGATGATGAAGAGTTGGGTTGTCTTTGATGCTGTTGCTGGCGGTGGTTGGGTTGTCTTTGTTGGTCATGGTGGTGGTGGAGCTGGTGGTGCTTTGGTTGTATGTCAGCTGGGTATATGGGTAAACCAGCTCGCTGGCGTCTCTTCACCCTTGTGTTCCAGTAATTTTTTATCTCATTATCTGTTCTACCAGGAAGCTGCTATGCAGAGAACAACAATAAATGAATCAGACAAGGAGACTAAAGAAAGACAAACAGAGTAGATGGTCAAAATCACAAGTAAGAGCCAGATACAGTGTACAGTACAGAGAGAGAGAGAGAGAGAGAGAACAAACAGAACACCCAAAGCTTATGTTTGGGAATTGACAAATCAAATTATAGTTATGGAGATTGTCAACGGAAGAATAAGAAGAAAGTCACCAGATAATCTACATACTGCATGAAACTATACTTGTGTGTATATGTGTGTGTATATATGGGGAGAGAGAGAGAGAGCTACACCCTTGCGGAAACTCCATAAAACAGATGAAAACACGCACTGACATATATGAACATATCTACATACATACATATATGTATGTATATATAATGACCCATTACCATATAAAACACAAAGAAATCAACAAAAATGAAGAAGAAGAAGAAGAGAGAGAGAAGAGAAGGGATGATTTACAACCTGGGCAGCCATGCGAGCCCATTTGTTACCGAGCTTAGCGTGAAGCTCAACGATGAGCCTCTCTTCCTCAGCAGAAAATGTGCCCTTCTTGAGATTAGGCCTCAGATGGTTAGCCCATCTCAGCCTACAACTCTTACCACATCTTATCAACCCAGAGTTCCTCTGAACTGAATTCCAGTTTCCTTCACCATGCTTCTTCACGTACTCCATCAAGATCGCGTCCTCCACGGCTGTCCATGGCCCCTTCTTCAGCACCTGTCTGGAGGGCCCTCCACTCTTCCCGGTGGCTCCACTACTCCTTGACCCATCACCGCCATCCGGGGCCATCTTCTGATCTTCCTCTCCTTTTTATTAACGAAAAAAAAGAAAGGAAATGTTGGTTTTGTTCTGTGTGTTTGGCTCTGGTAAAATGTCTCCCCTCTCTCCTGATGAGAGAGATGCACAAAAGAGAGGAGAGAGAAACACAAATGAAGTGATGTGGTCTTGTCCCCCTCCTTAGGCTTGCTTCAGAAAAATGTGTGTGTGTGTGTGTGTGTGTGTGTGAGAGAGAGAGAGAGAGAGAGAGGCTGGAAGCTGAATTAAGGAGGAAGATGGTTGAGAAAGACAGAGAGAGAGAGAGAGCTGACTTGAGGAGAAAGATGGCTGACAGAGGAGGAGAGAGAGAGTGTGGTGGACCAAACTGGAGAAAGAGGGCTGTGAAAGACCCCCCATGGGGTGTTGTGGAATTTATGGGCGTGAGCTTTCTTTTCGGCCCGGGTTGCATGGTACACGGTCCGTTCGAGCCCGGGTTCTCTTTGTACAAGCTGTTTAGATAATAATCATCTGTATAATCATCTGGGGTTACTTAGATAATAAATTTCTAACTGTCAAATTTATTTTGATATTAAAAAATAAAAATAAGATTGAATTTTAAGATAAAAATAGTGGTGTCAAAATATGACATAATCTGTTAACACGATACAAAATTAAAGTGTTTGAGTCTTTCTTAAGTCACTCGTTTTGTAAACGAGTGAATCAGATATAATACGATTAATCGGTGAAATCAATTAAAAGATATATATAAAATGGACATTACAAATCAAAAGTCTTTTTTGAATTTTAGGTATTATGCAACTCACGCCAGCTGTAAAATAGAATAATAAATCATCACAAACTATAATTTTTAGGAGGCGGTAGGATTGTCGATATGTAATTTCCTTTACAAGAAAATATTATTGCCAAGAAAAATTATAGATTTTTATAAAAGAAAGATCATTTTCTGATTTCTTGGAACTTAACTTTTGAATAAATTAATAATCTATTTTGCTCTTTTTCATGGGCCTGAAAACATTTTTATGAATCTCGGTAGTTCAAATAGTAATAGGAAGGAGCTGTAAACTTAGACATTTTGAGTTCGAATCTTAGCAATCTCTTGGGGTTAGGTCATAAGAGATTTATCTCTCATGAATACCCTAATCTCCGCGTGGATGACCTATCTTTGATCGGAACAATGAGAGGATTAATCGAGATACATGTAAGTTGGTTCGAACATCACTGATCGTTAAACCGAAAAAAAAACTTTTTTATGGTTCACAATTAGAAAAGCCCTTCTCATCTAGATTGAGAAAAAAAAATCATGTCCGAAAGGTACCAATTTTTTTAAAATTAATTAGGGGCGTCAATCATATTGTATTCGTATAACCCACATGTCGTGTTATTCATGTCGTGTTCGTGTCAAGACCCATGAAAAAAAAATCTATTTAGTATGTTCTAAATATTAAACATTATTCTAGACTATTTATTATGCGTATTTAATAATTGTATCAATTTTATAATCATTCGTGTCAACTTCGTATCAAATTCATATCAACGGGTCAGAGTTCACACCCTTAAATTAATCACTTTTAAAATATAAAAAAAAACTTTGAATCCGAAACAGTTAAAACACCATTTTTTGGTTGAGTTATACACTTTTGTTACTGCTTCATTAGTGTTACTTGGTAAGAGAATTGTCTTGGCACACATTCACTTTACTGTAGCCGGGACTGTTGGCACCTAAAGTTATATGAGTCGCCACATGTTATGTGCACCTTATTATTTTTGTGTCGTGTCATTGTAATTCGTATCGTGTTTATTTTAATATTAACGAAAAAAAATTATTTAATGTGTCATAATTTTCAATCAAACTCATTTACTATGTATTTTTATCAATCGTATCAATTTTAAAGTCGTGTTTTATCAGATTTATGTCGTGTTCGTGTTTTTTTTTCCCTACAGTGTATTCAAACTTATGCCGACTATTTTCTCGAGCTTAATGGCTGGCCACTGTGACCTTGGCTAGTCTAAAACATGTCTCCAAAAAAACAAGGATGACTAGCCGTTGAAGGATGTAAAAAAAGATTAAAACTAAAATCTCTAAATTACGAAAGACATGTTCAACCACAGCCTAAGGTTTAACACCCCTTATATGAGATATGGTTCTTGACAAGTCTATTGAGAATAAAGACATGGTTCTTGACAAGTCTAAAACATGAATCGGATTTCCAAGCAACGTCCATGAGATCAAGTTATATACAACTGTAATATAAGGAAAAATCTACAGTGCTATATCAAAAAATTCTACGATCCAATCAAGTTAGAAGTCAATGAGATCACAGTTACTAATCAGCGAGGTTCAAAACTTTGGGGGTCAATTCCCAGTTTTTGAATCGATCTCATTGAGCCGTAACTTGAGTTGAATGGATAGCAGTCCAGTAACGAGAACTTTTCGTTATCAGAAACAACTGTAACCATTAATATCCTGAACGTCAACAGTTCTACTACAGTTTCATCAGCTTGTCCATCTTCACCTCATCAACAAAACTTACCACAATTCCTAAGAATTTTCGGCTAAATTTATTCCAGTTCATATCAATCTGGTTATCAGAAAACTACTTCCAAGTAGGAAGGGAAAAACTGATCGAGATGTACCAAACTCCTGCCCCAAGAACTCTACTTTTATCGGCATGCAGATCAAGATTTCTCAAACAATGTAGCATGCATCAATGCAAAACGTAATCGATACAGGGTAACAAATGCACACTTCCTCTCTATCTCATGAAATTGTGTAAAAGAGTAGAATAGCAACGCACCATGCAGAACATAATAGATACAGGGTACCAAATGTATACCCTCTCTCTAACGGCACACAGAAGTTCCAAAACTAACCTTGCGGTCTCTGGCATTCAATTGTGTGAAATAGTAGAATAGCAATAAATAGATTATAAGTTATTTACCAAAATCAAAACTTCCAGTGATATTTAGTTTACTTTATATGTGGGGCAGTGACAAAGGTCCGTCTTCAGGAAATATTGTAGTCACCATGTTTTCATCTTCTTCCCAAAGAAACATTTTTGGGGTGATAGATTTACTTACAATGAAATGAGGGTCAATTCATAAGTAACTATTAAACACAGACTCGCCAGGTCTGCGTGGGACATGCATAACTCAACACGACATATCCTAAAAACGGGGGCACCAATATGCTTAGGCAATGATACAAATAATTGTCGTGTATATCAAATTACACATTTTATAAAGGTGTACAGTTGTATAGTTAAGCAGTATGAGAAAATAATTTTTTTTAAATTGAGCAAGTCCTATGGGTAGTGCTCTAACAGATTCTTAAGACTGATGAACCATAGAAGTCGATAATCATCCATTCTCATAGACCAAATCTACCAAGCATTACACCAACAAAGAAGTATCAGACACTTGCACAGAATTAAGATTTTTTATTTCAGTGGAGGATTCGTCCAAAAGAGTACAAGACACGTGTCCAATAGTATCCAAGAAATGTGAGTGTACACACCACTTTTGAGAAGTGTCTGTCCTTCTTTGATGAGTAAAAGGGATGCAGATCATTAGGTGAACCACGTAGATGCAAGATGCTTTCAACCAAGTAAAAGATGAAGTTTACTGAACTAACTGTAAAATACATATCCCTACATGGAGTTTCTCAGCTTGCATATGAACTAGTAGGTGAAAGTTTTGTTCCTTAATAGCTACACAAAGTCAGCGGTACATGATACACACTATAGATTAGTACTGCATAATGGCACCACAGAAAAATTTGAACAAAAAATATTCCAGCATTGTGCATAAACGGTAAACAATTGGAAACTTTATTCTGACATCTTTAAGTAATAGTAGCAGTTCTCTCACTGATATTTGAGTTTTACTTAATCTACAACAGATAAGTTATCATTGGAAGACATGATTCCATTTGGTGGCACTCCGGTGTGCTCAATAAGCAAGGATGAGAAAAGAATGCATTTCTACTCTCATGCACATAAAGTTTAATAGGTTGGAACTCTCATTAAAGTGTCCACAACCCATGCCCATGCTTCCAATATCATAAAACTTATGTTCATAGGACAAGAAGGAAGATTCATGCTGGACAAAAGGGATTAAGAACCAGGAGGCACTCTACGCTACCTGCCACTAGAATGTCTCAGAAGAAGCAGCATATCAGCTCAAGCCACCACAAGAATGCAGCATGAAAAATCCCCGGCGACCATGCACCATGTCTAATTTGATACCAATATCTTGGGAAGTTTTCCCAACCCAAACCAAATTCAAATTGCAGAGACTTTGCTAAGCACTCACAACAGATCTTTGATGAAATCAAGGTTTAGTGTGTCCCTGATGATAAGGAATAAGCCAAGAATTATAACAAACATGATTCCTGATGACATAATCCCCTGCTCTAATTCCAAAGGAAGCTTTCTTCCACCTCTGGCTGCCTCTATAAGGATCAAGGCCAAAGTACCCCCATCTAAAGCAGGCAAAGGTAGAAGATTTATTACAGCAAGGTTAAGATTCAGAATAGCTGCAAATTGGTAAAGTCCATCAATATTCGACTTTGCGACCTCAGCACCAACAGCTATGATGGCAACAGGACCTGAAACCTTGCTGGCGGATTGTGAGAAATTAAGGAAAGTCTGCTTCAAGCTGTCCAAAACATTAGATGAAAGACCCCAAAATTCTCTGCCCGAGTACTTGAAAGCTTCTATAAGATTTGTTGGTCTAACCTTCGAAATCTTCACATTTGGTGATAATTGAACTCCTATTCGACCGGTACCATCCAAATTCTCATCAGGGGTGACACTAATTTCCAAATCCTGCTGTCCCCTCCCAACCTTAAGCAACACATTTCTTTTGGGATTTTTCTTAATGACATCAACAACCTCAGAAACCAGATTAGGACCTGTTTTTAGCAAATCAATTCCATTAACGCCTAGAATTACATCACCAGGGAGCATCCCATCTCTTGATGCAGCCGAAAAGGGCCGAACCTCAGGAACAAGCACCCCAGGGAAGGCCTCTTGGACAGGCAATCCAACAGACAAGACTTGTACGAAGATTATAACATATGCAAACACTATATTGGCAATTACACCAGCTGAAACAACAAGTATTCTATCAAAAACTGGTCTATTTTTCAGTAAATTTTCGTCGTCTACTGGAATATCGCTATCAGGATCATTATCAGGAAAACCAACAAAGCCACCAAGAGGAAATGCTCTAACTGAGTACTCCACATTGTTTGAATTAAATTTAGCTAAAATTGGACCAAACCCAACTGCAAATTTACTTACATGAATGCCCTGAAGATAAGCTGCCAGAAAGTGACCACTCTCATGAACAACAATGATAGCTGTCAACACCGCAGCTGCCTCCAGAACTGATTGAGCACTCTCAAAACCACCAATATCAAATCCAGATAAAGCCCAAGTCCTGAAATTTTTTCTCTTTCCATCTGGGTATCTAATCTTGTCATAGAAAAATTGATTCGTTGAATGAAAATTGGGATGTGAAGAAAATGGGCAATGAAATGAAGAAGATAAAGATTTGAAGAAGTGGGTCTTGGGTTTTAGAGGGAATTCTGAGATGGGCGACTTTGAATTAATTAATCTGATGAGAGAGAAAGAAGAAGAAGATGGTGGAGAGGATAATAGGTTCATTATCATGTTCTTCTTTATCTGATTTTGCTTCTTTCGGGGGTGAATTAAGAGAGAAACGTTTGGTTTAACGAAGGAGAAAGATATGGGGGAGAGAGAGAGAGAGAGGGCTTGGATAATTCATATTATCGTCTTGGGATAATTCGCATTATTTGATCTGTGGAGGGGAAGTGAGCAAGACGTTACACGCATTCCACTGGTTGTGTATGTGGGGTAAATATTGAATACCACGGATACCGTATTATCATTGATAACATGTTATTATCAATTAATAATAAAATTTTAAATAAATTAATTAAATTTTATTTAAACTTATATAAAAGAAGAGTAAAAAATTATTTATTTTTATGAGATCTATTTATTTATTTATTTTAATATGAAGAATATTATAGCTCTATGAATACAATTGCTCGTTTTTTTGGACGAGGCAATGATTTATATATTTATACATTAGGGTAGTATAGTGCTTGCTGTCATGATTAAGTGGTTCCCAAATCAGTTAGAATATTTTTCGAATTCTTAGTCATTAGAGACTACTCTCTTTAGACACTATAGCCCACTTGGTGGTTGAGTTTGTTTTCCTTCCTAAGATAAGATTTTTCTGATGAACTCTCACTCTTACCCTTCCTAAAGATCATCGGGCTGCTTCACAGATCGAATGGGTCTTTTCTGTAAGGGTCTTTCGGGAGTCGACACATCAAATTAGATTTAATTGTAAAAAAATACACAGTAAAAAATGTGTTATAAAAAAGTACACTTGTAAAATATAAAGACTTAACTGACAATTTTCTAAAATTTGTTTTTTCCTAAAATATGTTTTAAGAAAATATTTTCAAATTAATTAGTTGTACAGTGGTTATGTTTAACCGCTGTTTTTTCGAAATAGACAAGTGCAAAACGCTTCTTCTCCGGAACACCAAAACCACTTCATCTTCTTCACTCAACACACGAGTAAGCTGTAATTCGTTCTCTGAAAATTTTTCTTTCAAAATTGAAAGAAAAACCCTACTGGTATGCCATTTTGATCTCTGTACCAAAGGACACTTCTTTCTGTTTCAAGTTCTTCGTCATTTGAAGATTTGTTCGATCGTTGCCGGTTGTAGACCATAAAGAGTTGTTGATAGTTGATCGTGTTCCTGCGTATACTACGATGAGCATTGATATTGTTTGGTGTTGATTCTATGTCACTAGGTCGTCTAAGGTTGTGGGTTATACTTTGAATTCAAATATTGATTTTGAGTTGGGCTTTTTTTTTTTTTTTTTAAGGTTGCTTGTGCAAATCAGGTTTTTTTTACTTTTTGAATATGGACATAAACGTAATAGATAAAATGGAGACGATAAAATACAAAGTACCTTATGCCATTTTTGTGGTATACTTTTGATTGTAGTCAAATTCCCTAAAATTATATAATTTGTAAACTCTAGATGGTTATATCTTAATTCATAGGGAAAATTTCAGTCACATCCCTCCTAGCTTACTATATCTTCAAGGACACCCCCTCTATTATCAAAACCATCACTGACACCCTTTTTAGTTTATATTTAAACATCACTAACACTCTCTACCATTAAACTACCATTTCTAACAAAAAAAATTAATCTAAAATACCAAAAATGCCCCTACATAAACCTCAAGTAATTTTTCTACATAAAATTTTATTAAAATTCGAGCCGATTAAAATTTATTTTTCTACATATTAAAATTTGAACTAATTAAAATTCGATTGAAGCTGAATAAATTTTATTTTTTCAACGTATTAAAATTCGAGCCTATTAAAATTTATTTTTTACATATTAAAATTTGAGTCGATTTGAACTCTACCCGAGTTGTTAACGCCGATTAAAATTCGTTTTCGAGTCGATCAAAATTTATATTTTTTTATTTATTAAAATTTGAGTCAATTAAAATTTATATTTTTTATGTATTAAAATTTGGGCATATTAAAATTCAATATGAGTTGATTAAAATTTGTTTTGAGTGGATTAAAAAAAAAAATTAATTGGCTCAAATAGAATTTTAATTGGCCCAAATTTTAATACGTAAAAAATATAATTTTTAATTGACTCAAATTTTAATATGTAAAAAAATAAATTTTAATTAACTTGAATCGAATTTTAATTCACTCGAATTTTAATACGTAAAAAAAATTAGAAAACAGAGGGGGTCTCATTGAAGATATGCTTATCTAGAGGGGGTCTCATTGAAGATATACTTACCTAGAAGGGGTGTGGATGAAGTTTGTCCTTAAATATATCATGAACAATTTAGTAAAATTACATTCTAGTTAATATTTTTAATCTGACAGGGGTGTCACTGAAGATTCAGAAAATAAAGGGGGTGTCTTTGAAGATATGATAAACTAGAGGGGGTGTGGTTGAAATTTTCCCTAATTCATATTTTACTTGGTAATTTTTTTCCCCTGGATAATTTATGATTTTTCAATTGGTTGAAAATATGTTTCCAATGAATTAAAGTAGTGATGCTTCAAATTTAGTGGTTGTGTTTTGGTATTGAGGCATTTTTTTTTTTTTTTTTGTGTATGTGGTAATAAATTCAAACAGAACTGGAATGTTTGATACATAATTATGTTTTTTTTTTTTACCATAATTATGTTTTGGTATACTGTTACATTACAGTGTCTTGTGTAAGTGTATTGTTACACTGTCATGGTTAAATATATTAATATTTATATAATAAAGTAGTTAGAAAAGTTTATCTTGAGTTTTTTGCGGCTCAGATCATTTTTGGACTTTTGATCCGACGATCATAATTAGACTTAATTTTAACACTCATATCTCTCATATAACTCTATCTCTCTCTCCTATCTCTCAGACGTTTTAAACACACACTATCTCATCTCATCTCTCTCTATCTATATAATAAAGTAGAACGATTTTAAATTTTAGAGACAAAGAGCGGTGAAAATTGTTTCGTGACCAAAAAAAGTATCATCCTATGGACGACGCTATCCCAAACTATCTCGAGCTATAATCATTTTAAAATTATTGATCCAACACACCAGATTAGCCCTTGAAAAAATTAAAATCACCTAAAGTTTTAATTTCAAAATCCCTTGAATCACTCCACTTAATTTGGCCAAATATTCTGCCCCCTACGAAAAAAATCCCTTCTCTCCCCCTATCTCTATTCTCTGTCCAACTGTGCCCCACTCTCTCTATTCTTTATGTCTCTCTCTCCTCTGTCCCAAGCGACGCCAACGACTCCGACGACGCTGCTCTCTCTCTAACTGTTGTATCTCCGCTGCTCATCTCTCACTCGGCTGCTCATTCTGTGTGCACGTCACACCAGGTAACTCACAACTCTCTATTTCTCACCCTCTACGTCTCTATCTCTTTGCTTCTCTGTCTCCGCTGACTGCTCAACACACACAGGACATACACACACCACGCACAAAAGTTGTTTGACAAAATGCCCCTAACTTTATTCCCCTAACTATATGCACACACTCATCTCAGCCCTTCTTTGTTTCCATTTCAATTTTTATTTTCCTGTTCTTTCAATTTTGGTTTCTAATTTTTGAATTAGATTGGTGATTGGATTTTATGGATATTAAACAATTTTGAAATTTAAATCAAAATTGAGAGGCTACTGTGGTTGTTTTGGATTCTCAATGTTTTTTCCTGGTGAGAAGAGCTCTCAAAGACACTCTGAATTGAATGTATCAGATATTAAAGAGTTAATATATGTTCAATTGTTCTTACTTTTCCGACCTTTATGGAATTTTGCCCAATCCAGTTGACTTTCTCCCCCCTTCTTCAACCTCATTACTTAGACAGGAATTCATATTGAACTCTTGGGGAATGAAATTTTTCAATATAAAGACTGCTATCAAACCGTGAGACAAAAATTTTGATCTTTTGTATCATGTATATACCATGGATGCAGCATCTCAAAGAAAGGTAAATTATTTGCAATGCGCCTAATTATTTGATTGGTGTTAGTTAAATTTATAATGGTTATCTATAAGCCTTCAAGTCTTATTTTTATGAGATTTGGCTAAAAATTCCTCTTTTTTGAGGTAAGTATTTTTGAAAGAAAAAAAAAAAATATATATATATAATGGTTATCTATGAAATGGTGAATTTGTTGTGGATTTTTTATTAAAGCTATTAAATAACATGATTGTAGTTTAATATTGAGTGTGAATTGTTTAAATAGTTCATTAATTGTGTCCTTGGAGAATGTAGGCCACATACCTGCAAATCCATTGTTGGATGTTTAGGTCCATCAATTTACTTGAGTTGTTTTGCCATTTGGTTAAATGATTAGGGAGTGATATAATTGTAGGGCGCTGTGAAGGAATTTTGGGATCCATTTGGGAAATAAAAGTGTATGGTTGATGCAAATTGTTAAAAGGGAAAAAAATTCATTGTGCAATTTTGTGACTTTTGCATAGTTGTGATTTTCTTTGTTAGATGTTTATTATTCTTAATCATTAGAATTTTTCATGGGCACCTAAATTCTCGGCTGATACAGTTCAAATTGTTGAGAGTTATTCATGATTGTTTTACCCTTTATTGTCTCTCCTTCTCCGAGATCGAATAATCATAATTTATTGTTATGCTCTTTTATTTCTTAGTTTTTTGGTTGAAGATGATTGTTTCAATTTCAAGTTTACAATTTCAGCTCAAAGACTTAATAGTTGGAGGCGCCACATCATGGCTTCTTGGTTTTGCATGGAGGTTTTGTTCGGCTTTATACTTATGTTGAAGACGGTATATGTTTATTGTTGTTATTGTGATCGTATTGGCTGATATTTTGTCTAATTTAATATTTGTTAAAAGATATCTCATATTTGCAAAGGATTATGTAAGTTCTTAATAGGTTAATATACAGAGAAAAAATATTCAAGCAAATATAGGAATGACGTGATATGAATTTGTGAGTTGAATTATTTAGTAGTGGACTGTTCAATATCATTTTCTCATTTGTGGTTTTGGTTGTGATCAATGTTTATATTGTTTGGATTGAATTCTTTATGATAAACGCTACCATTGTTGTCACCAAAGATAAATATGAAAAGTTGAAATTTTTACTGAAAAATTAATTATGGGTCCGTAGTTATAAAAAGAAATATGTTTCTAATTGGTTGGATCATTGTTGAGTTAAATTTGGTTTGATTTGACTAAGATGAAAAATTAGAGAGAAGGAAAGAAAAGAACTTAATTTATTTGGAATTGTGTAATTCTAGAAAAAGAAGAAAAAAAATAAATTATTGATGCATTATATTTATATTACACTATTGGTCCTAGATTTTTTTTTTGTTACACCAGTGCCTTCAGGCACGGGCAATTACTAGTACTTTGATAATACACTATAACTGTATTTCTAAATAACATTTGTTTTATTTATAACTTTCTTTACAATCCATGGGGAGAAAAAGGAAGTCATTTACAACAAAATACGAACTTCGATGTAGAGAATCTGTGTTAAAGCAAAGTGTGGGGCCATCATCTGTGAAAGAGGGACTTTCAGAACCATCCAAATTCTTGAACTGAATAAGTTTTAAAAATACAACAGGAACTGAAGAAAACATTTGTGAACAAATAACCAACTATTCCATATGTATTTTTAACTTTTAAGTTGTACATTATTAAACCATAAATTATGGATTTTGAAATTCCATATTGAATTTTTTGGTATCCGGTGAATATTTAAAAAAGAATCCAACTTGTTCAGGATTTTATAATGTTGACAATATAGCTTGGAAAAAAACAGTGTATCAAGTCAATTCGTCAAATGTATTCAAAAGTGTAACTGTAAAGTGTTACATCTTTATGTTTATGAATGAATCAAGTAAAATCATTTTCAAAATGAAACTCAAGTTAAAATTTTTAAAATGGTAGAAAATGCGAGAAAATGAAACTTTTTAAAATTTTCATGTGTTTGGTTAACATGAAAATGAAAATGATAGAAAAAATAATTTTCTTTCATCCTTGAATTTTCTCACAAATAACCAACCTTTTTTTCTTGTAAAAAACACAAGAAAATACAAGAAAGTTGTGATCTATAACTAATTTTCCATTTTACCCTTTTTTTTCTTAAAATATTTTATTGGTTATTAATTTTTAAAACTTTTGGTATGAATTTAATTAATCACATAATTTGGCTCAAATACCTTTGTGTTGGTGACTGTCTTAGAATTAGGTTTCGAGCCACTTTTTTAAAAATTTTTAACTTTCAATTGTAATTACATAAATTTTTTTTCTTTTTTTAGACTGATTTAATGTAATTAAGGATAATTTAGACAATTACAAAAAAATTCTTATGACTTTAATTTCTTTCAAACAATATAATGAAATTGTTTTAAAATTTTCCTGTAAATTTTTCATTCTAACCAAATACATTCATGAAAATAGATTTTCTACCATTTTCTTTTCTTTCACTTCACTTTCTATCATTTTCACTTTCCATCATTTTTTTCTTCCTAACCAAACGGACCCTAAGTGTATTTGATGGCTTTTTACAGTGTAGCAAAGACTGTGTAACATAATCATTGCAACAACTATGCACATAGATTCATACAATAGATTTTCCACAGAATAACAACTCAAAGTCTCATATTGTTGTTTATGAATGAATCATGTGAGACAATTTCCAATTAAAAACTCAGGGGACATATCTAATGGAAAATGTTTCATGTACCCTGCGTGGACCACACAATGTAACACAACAGTGTTCCATCGACAAATAAGAAACTTATGAACAGAAACAACGTCAAACTGGGAAAAACATCATGATGCAAACTGGTAACACTATCCAACATGGTGTTCCTAGATCAAAGAAAAAAACTAGGAAAAAAACATCCATTAGGTCATGTTTGCGCATGGGTGGGTGACTAATGAAAACAAAAGAACTATGAAAAAAAGAAAGAAACGAAAGATACAGAAAGACACCATCCACTGTGGTGCTCCTAGATCAACTAAAGAACTATGAAAAAAAAAAGAGAAGAAAACGGAATAATTACCGGTACTATGAACGAAAAAATTAAACAAAACTTAATGAAAGCATAAATTCAAACCTAATAATGGCTTTGGAGAATAAGTATGATGTTATGTTTGAGCTTTTCCAAATGATAATGGCTTGTGTTTTGAAGAAGAAGAAGAAGAGAACCAACGATAATGTGAAAAAAATTAAAATTCAAAAATGGATGAGATACACATAATAAATGGATGTTATAGATCTGCCATAATATTAGGAAATCTTTAATACAATAAAATCAAATCAAAACTCAACTTAACTGCCTAAAAAAGAACGCATGATTTAAGGGAGATTTTCCATAATATTAGGAAATCTTTAAAACAATAAAATCAAATCAAAACTCAACTTAATTACTTGAAAAAAGAACGCATGATTTAAGGGAGGACAAATATGTCAAAGAAAAATCAGAAAAAGTCAAATTATGTACTTGAACACAATTAAGTTCTAAAACAAAGGACTTAATTGCCTAACATTAAAAACAGTATATTTTTTTACAATTAAGTCTAATTTGTTGTACCTCCTTACAATTTCTCGTTTCCTTAAATGGCCTGGGAAGCCTGGCCTAGCCAGAGGTGGCCCCTTTCTGATTGTTGGGCTGGACTCATCCTTGAGGCCTTCATTTCAGATGGGCTAGGCCTGTCCAACCCTTTTTGGACTAGGCTGACTATTTTAACATACTCATAAAAAATGACATTGAGAAATGATAATTGTTCCGACCACTTGCTAAAGTCTCTAACAATTCTTGGATTCATTTTCTTCCATATAACTGAAAAAAAAAAAAAAAAAAGCAATTTTAACACAATTTCAAAAAGTAGTGTTGCCTTTATCAAACCTCTCAAAATCTGTCAAATCTTCAACAAAAAGAATGATTTTGGTGGCTTGAAAATCATTATTTGGATCATAGCTTATATTATATTATTATATCAATATTTTTAGCTATTTATTTAAATCATAATTTGAAAATAATTAAAATTGATTGCAAAATTTTAGGTAAAAATTAATTTATATTATAACTAGAAGGATAAAATTGAAGCAAAACATACTATTGATGGCAGTTAAAACTTCAAAAAAACTATTAAAGCATTACTTAATTATCATGATTAAAATATGACAAGATTTAATTAATTTTTTTAGAAAAGGACTTATTAATAATTTTCTTATTTATTTAAATGTATCTTCGAAGACGTTCAACCCTCAAACTTCTCAGTTCAATGTTCTTACTTGTCAAAGAGCTGATCAAACTTTTTTACCAAATTAACGTGGATTGTTAGATCAGTAGATTTCATAAACTTTTGTCAGGAAGAGCCACTAATATACACATTCATTTGGTAAACAATTTTTTGATAAATATTTCAGCATGCTCATCCTTACACATCCCAAGTAATCTCTTGTTTGGTTTTTGTTTTGGAAGCTGTTATGAGATGTAATTTTTTTTTTTTGGTCAGACAATATTACAGGGAGAGGAACGACGAGATTCAAACTCACGATTCTCGGGTTAATAGCAAGATCGATGACCATTATATCAATCGCTAACCTCGACTATGAATGATATGTACTAACGCACTTGATTTTCACACAAATCAACTTGCAAGACTATGCCATTTGAGAATAATAAGGCTGGTTTGGATTTACTTGAGCAAGTCTTGGACCTGTCTAAGCCCAAAAGCCACCCCTTTGATATACCAATGATATTATTTTTTATTGACAAAAAAAATATAACTTTTTTGAAAAAAAAATAAATATTCAATGAAAGATATCACCACCAATTCCAACATTAGTTAATTGAGATTCCAATCCCTTCCTACACATTTTCTCTTCAATTTTCATCTATCATTAATAAGTGAAAGACGTATTTATATACAATGAGTCTTACTTAAATACATGATAAATTATCTACTAAGAAAAAAAATTAAAGAAAAAATATATTATAAAAAATCTCACTCTAATTAATTGAGTAGGTTGTTGGTGACGACTCGACATTCTCAAAGGTTGTTTTTGGAGATACATATGAAGTAAGGATAAAATAAGAGTCGATAATAGGATAGCACAAATTTCTTTTATTGGGCCAGTTTTTTTTTGACATTTTTTGAAAATTATTTGAATAATAAATAAAATTCATGTAACCGGTTTCAAATTACCATAGCAAAGTTAGGTTGAATGGATGGACACTATGAAGTTGAATCGACCTTTTTCGCTTTGTAGGAAAATTATAGGGGAAATGGAATAAGTGATGGGCTATCCGGTTGGGCTAGTTTGTGGGCTTCAGGATTAACAAGTCGACCCCCGTGCATTTTTTTTTTTTTTATTTACAGAGTGTGTCTAAGTTTGTACCAACTATTTTCTTTAACGATGAATTAGCCAACGTAATTTGAGCTAATTTAAGGACATGATTTTTGAGAAATAAGGGTGGCTGACCCTTTAGGGGTGTAAGAAGTATCGAACCTTAAACATTGTACTAGTAAAATGACAAACTTGACCACTAGACCATCCCAATAATTTGATTTATGTTCATTAATTGCAAGAATGATACAATAATATAAAATTAATTTTTTTTTTATAATCGGATCGACATGATCTGAGCTATTATTGTACTTTTATAACTGAGGAGTTTAAGCAGCTCAAGCAAGAGTTTAAAAGTTAAAATTTAAATGAATTATCGTGATTTAAAGGTAAAAATTAAAATTTAAATGAGTTATCGTAGTTAAAAAATTAAAATTTAAATGAATTAATGAAGTTAAAAAATTAAAAGATATAAATCATAACATCGAAACGACTTGAACCGTTGTTATAAGAGCTTAAGCAACGCAATTAATGATGAAATACGGATTCCGTATGGACCTTGTTCTAAAGTTGATTTCAAGAATGACCAGGTTCAATGAACCTGGAAGAGCCGCCCTACTTTTATCATCTTCTTCCACCATTTCTAGGGCAGACTCAAGTGCCAAAAATGTTGTTCAAATGAAGAAGGAAAAAAAAAGAGAGGGAGAGAGATTAGGGTCTCCCATGGTCACATAGCTGCTCTGCTTCTGCCATTAATGTTCACTATCATCTGTCCCTCTATACGAGCTTAGAGGTAAGTTTCTATCCAAACAAAAAGTTAAGATGGATCAAAGTTAGAAAAAATATATTTAGTCAAACTAGTATCGGGTTTTAACTGTTTTACTAAGTTTTGTGTATGATAATATGCAATGGATCTTCAAGAAAACCATTGTATTTTCCTCGGAAAATTATCGAGGAATTACTTTCTCTTTCTTTTTTTTTTTTTTTTCTAACTGATCTTTCATGGTTTCTGTTTGGTTGCTATAGATCTTTTAGAGAACAGAACCATAATTGGCTTTCTTTCTTTTTTCCACTGTTAGCATCAACAGCTTCTTCAAGTTTCTCCTTCCTTCATTATTTTCACTGTTAGCATCAACCCTACGACCCTTAGGTCCAACGACAGAATAGTTGGCCATTAGGCCTCCACTGAATTCTCATAGAAGGTTCAAGATGAAAGAGAGGATTAATGTTATAGGTTTGGCAAAGGATTAATGTTTTTTAAAGCAACTTCCTCTCATTGAACCCCAAGAAAAAGTGATTCTCTCTCCTGTTATATATATATATATATTATCTATCAGTGTACAATGCATTATAATTAAATATGTTTCTTAAGTGTATGATTATTGGATATTAGTATATTATTGAAGTATATGCTCTTTTAGTTAATATTATTTATATTTATTTTATCTTTCATAGAATACCAACGAAATCAATGTCTGAGGCTAGCTCATTGCCGTTCTGATCTATTAGTTAAATATCATGGATACAAGCCTGTTGTTGATAAGTTCTGTTGTCCTCACCTTAAAATAATTTTAAGTGACATAACTGTCTATCAACCTACCCCCACCCCACCCCACCCCACCCCCAAAAAAAGAAGAGAATTTTGGGGGAAATGATTATGACATTCTGTTGGGATATCTACAACTTATTAATCTATATAAATTGAAATGAGTAATGCTACACTGACTAAAATTAGAGATCAAAAAGAGTGATCAAATGACATGACAGCTGACGTGGAAGGCGACTGACCAATTACTCTTCTTGGTTGGATACCCACATTGTGCAAATCAAGGAAATAAGTGAATTAATATTGTACAGTGATTGGTCAGCCGTCTTCCACATCCGCTGCCAGGTCATTTGGTCACTCTTTTTAGTCCCTAATTTTGGTCAGTATAGCATTACTCAATTGGAATACCAGGGGACGGTAGAGGTCATCAAGGTGTTGCTCTAAAACGACGCTATATTCCATACAAAATGACTTCGATTTGAAAACCAAAGATTGTTTTCTCGAGCAAAGGATCTCTGCCCTCTAGGTAGACCTCTTCTACTGTAGTTTTCTTATCAATGTCATATCATATTCAAATAACGTTATTTTTGGATTAGCATGCTACTATACAATAGATGAATTTGTGTCCCGGAGGATTTGTATGTGTCCACCTTCCCTCACCCAAAACCATAAAAAAACAAAAAAAAAATGATAGTAAACCTGGTATCTCAAGGGGGAATTCTGATGCGAGATATATAAATTTTTCTGAATGTGGTCATTGATGGCTTGATCATGTATACAGAAACTTTGAATGAATTTTAGTGACAACTACGGTCCCTTTTTCCTCAAGTTCACCCTTTTTAAGGCTTGAGTTATGCTGCCTTCAAATGCTTTCTGCATACAGGTACTAGCTAGTATAGAAATTAACTAGAGACCAATCTCATTGACGAAGATGGTTTCCAAGGATGCAATCCAACGAAGGAAGGCGAGGCCTCGTATCAGCAGGGCTTGTAGCAAAGAATCCGAACCAGGATTCCCCATAAGAGGACCCCAAACAGAAGATCCACATGATGGAGATCAAGACTATGCTGATCTACAACAAATAAGGCAAAAACTGGTTATTACAAGGGGATTTGATCCGTCTCAATTTACCATTTCTCCAAAAACCATGATCCATTATGATAATCTAGTTACTTGTCCACCAGCATACAACCAGGATCAATGAGCAGAAGGCAACCGATGATTGTGGTTGCATATTCTCTCTCATTCGATTCAGTTTAAGAGGTTAGTTCCCCTCCGAAGCACTTCAATATCTGATCTCCTACGTTGTGATGGTAAGTTGGAATTTATGAGACAAACAGTCTATTTGGCCTTCATTCACTTTGTTGAGGCAAGAGTCCCCGGAGAGGGCGACTTTTACCAAGGCTAAGACTTGAGCTCGTTTTTACCAGCTGTATAGCGGTTTCCTTTCTTAGAGTATTTTGGATTTCATTACAAAGTACAAAAGAAGAAAAAATAAATAAATAAATAATAATGTTGGAAAAGTGTAGGTCTTTGTGTTTTTGTATTTTTTTTATGTTGGATTATGTTATGTTACATTATGTTGTATTGCATTATATTGTGTTGGATTTACATGGAAGACAATGTTTTAATTATATTATGTTGGATTATGTTGTAAATGACAAATTTTTAATTATGTTATGATATTCTATAATTATGTTGAATCATTTAAAATGTTATATTTATTTAGAATTTTGGATTATATTGGCTTGAGCTTGGGCTGGGGTGGGCAAGGTGGACAGGGGCGGGGGTGAAAGTGGGAGACAGGGCGGGGATTGCAAATTTACCCGCGAACGGGGATGGGGATGAAAAATATACCCGTTAATGGAGGTGGACCGGGGATGGACGGAGTTATTTTAAGCGGGTACGAGGATGGAAACTACACTCCCGTCCCTGCTTCGATCCACTGCCATCCCTAGTTGGTAGCAGCCATCAATAGCCAACTCCATTGACCATCTGGGGTTAAAAACGTCATTTTGTTGCCCATTCCTCACAGATCACAGTGCCAATAATAAGACATCAGATTTAACCCACATACCTGGTGGGTTTCATTAAACCCACATAGTATGGGTCCAATTAAGTTATTGAAATTGTTTTCTTATCTTTATTTTTAATAAAATAAAAAGATGACACGTGTAAAAAAAGTTATTTTATTATTTCACTTAAATTTATTATTTGTACTATTAACGACTATAAATACATCAAAGTAAGATCTATGACTACTATTTAATTTCTTTGCAGTAACAAATCTACTTTTGGGTATCATAGTCTTACCCTGATAATAGAGGCTTACGTGCGATACTTATATTTGGGCCTTGGACTTGATCTCAAACTTGTATCAGGCCCATTCTCCCTCGGGTCGGCTCATGTGCCAATTTGTACCATGTATCATCATCATGCTTATAGAAGACTGAAATACAATTCAATATATTTTTTTTATTTATTTTTTTGTAAATCAATCATCTTTAAGTTCAACTAACTCTTGTCATGTATAAGTGTCGCACTAATATATGATCTCTCAATTTAAAAAATTAAGGGGAAAAGAAGGTAATGTATGCACCATTTTAAGGATCGAGCAATGCTATATTGACCTAATTTATTACAGATAATGCGATTACTCTCGTTCCGCATGTTTTTTAAACGAGCGAGTTTGAACAATTTTTTAAGGTTCAACTAAAGCTCACAAAGCTTAACTCATTTATATGTAAACAAATCGAGATACTCTGGTTCGACTCAGGAAGAGAACGAGCTTGAATAATTATTTAGGCTTGTTTAAAAAAATGAGTAGTTCAAAAGGCTAGACTCGGTTCTCAATTGCATATGTTGTATCAACAGTATGTCCCAATGTAAGATCGGTTCTACTTTCATTTTAAAATTTTTAATAGATTATGTGAATAAATTAAATTTAAATAACATCATTATTTAATAAAATAAAATAATATTATTGTTAAGAACTTAATGGGGGCATTGTGTATATTTAGATGTGACGTGTGGGTACTGGGTTGACCAAGTTGAATCTATAATGAGTTATCCAAGTCCAATTCCTCTAGGTTTGACCTTTACAGTCTCAATCAATGCTACCTCCCGCCACTTCCCCAACGGTTCTAACGCGTCACATAACCATGCAAATTGCACCCCATTAATGGCTACGTACTGCACCGGTGTAAAATGGCCCAGTTGCTGTCTTGCTGAAGCCTATATAATGAGAGCATTTTGAGTGAAGAAGATCAGGCAAAGTGAGCTGAAGAAGTTGAGGGCATGTTTGGTTTGCGTTTCAAAAATAGGTATCCGAAAATAATTTTTGAGAAGAGTTTTAAGAAAATGATTTTGATATTTTTGGAGATAAAAAACTTGTTTGGTTAGATGATTTCAAAAACAATTTTACAGAACATAAAATAGTAAAATATGTTTGGACAGCCTAAATATATGTTTGAACAGTAATTCAAACATTAATAAAAAAATATAAGAAAGTTATTTTTAGATTGATAATTTCATAAAAAATAAATTCAATAAACCAAATTTTAAAATATAATATATATTATAATATATTATATTATATATTATATAATATTTATATATTATAATATTCTATTATATTATATTATAATATATATTATATAATATTTATATATTATATATTATATAATGGTTATATATTATAATATTCTATTATATTATAGTTATATATTATATAATATTATATTATATATATATATATATATAAATTCTTATATATAAATTCGTAGATATATATATACATATATATACCAATTTATATATATATATATTTATATACGAATTTATAAATATATATATACGAATTTATAAATATATATATGTATAAATATATATATATTTATATACGAATTTATATATATATATATATATATATATATACGAATTTTAATAATATTATATAATATAATATTTATATATTATATAATATTATATAATATATTATTATATATATTATATATTATGAGAGAGAGGAAGAAGTAAAAAAAAAAAAGAATGAAGAAATTTGCTCCTAAGGAGACTCGAAGGGCAGACCTCATTAAAGTCCAAAATTGTTCTCCTTGTTTTCAAAATTTTCAAAGAAAACTCCGAAAACAAGCTAGACTTGTTTTCTGTTTCTTTGACTCAATTCTCAAAATTTTCTAAAATTTGGAGAATAAAAAAGCTAAACAAACAGGTTTTGGGTGTTTTTGAAATTTTGAGAACAAAAAACAGTTTTCGAAACACAAACCAAACACGCCCTGAGTTTTTAGTCTTTACAGACATGGGTTTCTCTCATAAATGGTGGTGTGTGTCTCTTCTTCTCTTGAGCTATGTCTTCCAGTTGGGTGTGCTTAGTCTTGAAAATGATCAGGTTGAGAAATCTAGATGGGGCGATGACGATTGTGGCCGCTTTGGTGGTCGGAGAGGCTGCGGAGGTGGCCGATTTGGTGGTGGTAGGGGTCGTGGAGGAGGGTTTGGTGGAGGTGGAGGAGCTGGAGGGGGTGCTGGGGGAGGACCTGGAGGTGGTGTAGGAGGAGGAGGAGGGTTTGGTGGAGGTGGAGGGGTTGGGGTTGGGGGTGGTTCGGGTCATGGTGGAGGATTTGGAGCTGGGGGTGGTGTCGGTGGGGGTGCTGGAGGAGGTGTAGGAGGGGGTGGTGGCTTTGGTGGTGGTGGTGGAGGTGGTGTTGGAGGCGGTTCAGGTCATGGTGGTGGGTTTGGAGCTGGGGGAGGTGGAGGTGGTGGTGCAGGAGGAGGCATTGGTGCAGGAGGGGGTGGTGGCTTCGGTGGTGGTGGGGGAGGTGGTGTTGGAGGCGGTTCAGGTCAAGGTGGTGGGTTTGGAGCTGGGGGAGGTTTAGGTGGTGGTGCAGGAGGAGACCTTGGAGGTGGGGGAGGTGGAGGCGGCGGTGGTGGTGGTGGGGATGGTTCTGGTCAAGGGGGAGGTTTTGGAGCTGGAGGTGGTGTTGGTGGCGGCGGAGGTGTAGGTGGAGGTGGAGGTGGTGGAGGAGGCGGTGTTGGCGTTGGAGGAGGGCAAGGTGGTGGGTTTGGTGCAGGAGGTGGTCTAGGAAGTGGAGCTAGTGGAGGTGGAGGAGGATTTGGAGGAGGAGGTGGTGGTGGCGTAGGTGGTGGGTCTGGTAATGGTGGCGGGTTTGGTGGGGGTGGAGGCGCTGGCGGTGGTCTTGGTGGTGGTCTAGGAGGTGGCCGTGGAGTTGGGGGTGGCGGAGGAGTTGGAATTGGCATTGGCATTGGTATTGGCGTAGGAGTAGGTGGTGGTTCTGGCCAAGGATCCGGCAGTGGAGGAGGTGGACGGTAGCTCTGAGCAAAAGATTGTGTATTTAATATCTAGAGAGAAACTTTGAAACAGCTTCTTCATGGAATTTGTTATAAATTTACATTGATCAGTTTGCCAAATGAAGATGTATTTGCCATTTGTTACTGTGAAAAACATCAATTTACGTTGCTTAAAATTATAATATATACAGTTTTCTTTGCTCATAACATTATCATTAGCAATCTCCGACTATAAAATTTAAATAAAACCCAAAAAATTATAACCTAAATGCATATCATTCATTGGATGAGTGGATTTCATCAATTTTTTCAGTGGGCCCAGTAATCCCACAATCATCTAAGGAATGATATTTATTTAAATTTAAATTTTTAAATTTTATTTGAGTTATGTAACATTTTTTATTTCCGAAATGAATAATGACAACATGTCAATTTCGGTGAAACTGAGCTGTGGATATAATCATCTAAACGACTAAACCTGTTGGTCGCCACTACAACCTTTATGAATGTGTTCGACATTTTTTTTTTTTTTTTGGTCATTCATAAACAGATAAACAAAAAAATATACATACAAAAATCACAAGCACATGGAACTATCCAATGCCTTCGCGAACATCTTGCTGGATCAGCTGCAGCACTTGGAGGGGAGGATTCAAAAACCAGGCAGCAGGAAGCCTCCCACAATTGGTGAGATGAGCAACCAAGTGGGCTAAATGATTAGCAGATAGCTTGACAAAAAGGAAATGAGCCGAACAAAGCTGAGAAGATACATCCCAAATATCACTCCACAACTTGTCTCTCATCTTCTTTTTTTTTTTTTTTTTGAAGAGGTGTCTCTCATCTCAATGTGTCAAAAACTCATCAACAAAACAACTTTCAATTTTATTTTTTCTCCTTTCAATGCTGGAGTATTCGGGTTAGTTTATGATCATTTCAATTAATCTTCTTTTTGATCTAGTCAAAGACAAATCACTTAAGTTAGGATTAAAATATTTATAATGGATAAATCCCTATTATCCTAATCTCAACTTTAAAAAAAAAAAAGAAATTTTAGCCACACCCCTTCTAATTTATCATATCTTCAAGAATACCTCATCTATTTTCTGAATCTTCACTGACATTCTCTGTCAGATTAAACATGTTAATTAGAATGCAATTTTACTAAATTGCCCATGATATATTTGAGGAAAAATTTTATCCACATTCCCTCTAGATAGGCATATTTTCGATGAGACCCTCTCTGTTTTCTAAATTTTTTTCTATATTAAAATTTAGATCGATTAAAATTTGATTCGAGTTAATTAAAATTCGAGTCGATTAAAAACTATATTTTTTTATGTATTAAAATTTGAGCCTATTAAAATTTATATTTTTTATGTATCAAAATTCGAGCCGATTAAAATTCAATGTAAGTTGATTAAAATTTGAGTAAAAAATAAAATTTAATCAACTTGAATCGAATTTTAATTGACACAAATTTTAATAAGTAAAAAAATATAAATTTTAATCAACTCGAAACGAATTTTAATCAGCTCTAACAGCTCAGGTAAAACTCAAATTGGCTCAAATTTTAATACGTAAAAAAATTAAAATTTAATTAGATCAAATCGAATTTTAATCGGCTCAAATTTTAATATTATAAAAATAAATTTTAATCAGCTTGAATTTTAATATGTAGAAAAATAAATTTTAATTTGCTCAAATTTTAATTGAATTTTATGTTGAAATATTATTTGGAGTTTATGTAGGGGTATTTTTAGTATTTTAGATTTTTTTTTGGTTAGAAATGGTGGTTTAATGGCAGGGGTGTTAGTAATGTTTAAATATAAACTATAAGGGGTGTCAGTGATGTTTTTAATAATAAAGGAGAAATGAGATATCCTTAAAGATATAATAAATTAGAAGGAGTGCGGTTGAAATTTTCTCAAAAAAAAATTATACGAATTAATGGTTTGTCCAATACAAATCATATCCAGGATATAAGAGGAATTAATGGGCATTAGGTTGAATCCAACTAAAACCAAGGCCCAATGTCTTATATATTGGGCCACTTCGAGGGCTTGAAGTCGGGATCGTCCAACATTGAATGCCTATGAAAACAAGCCCAATAAATTTAGTAAGTTACATACATTAAAGTGGTATATAAGTACTTTCCTAGTTAATATATGATGATTCATCCATTAAGAATAAAAATGGAAGAAAAAATATCAAGGAGATCTAAATCCTCCAATTTTGGCCCATCACCACCTCTTTCCATTCACTTAAAACGTGACTTGTATAAAATATTTTTATTTTATTATTTTCACAATCAATGTTTATAATTTTATCAAATCAAAATCTATACATACATCAAATGGCGTAATTAAAGTGCGTATCTTGAACAAAATTTCTGACTCTGCTCTTAACAATGAAAGAGGGATTGAGAAAATCCAACATGGTCCCCACCCACACGTACAATGAAAGGCAGAGTCAGTTATATGTAATTTATACAACTGTTAAATAAGCGAGATAATATAAATTTGATTAAATACAATAAAAACGCAGTTATATGTAATTTATACACGACATGATCTTAACACGAAATTATTCTAAAAGAGTCGGTTATAAATTAGATGAAATCATCGTTACGAGATACAATACGATATCAACAATACGATGGTCCTCACATCCAACGGCCGACAGAATATCATACTAAGTTCTTAGTGGACCCACAAGAGTGTTGAGTCGACAGAGACTTACCGTGTTGGAAATGCCCACCGAAGTCCACCACCACCATTATATATAACAACTTTCCCGCCCTCTACTTTCTCACTCTTCACTACCCATCATCTAATCCCTACATTGGAAGATGCGACTCTGAAGACTCTCTGGAATTTGAAGCGAAACCTCCAGAAACCTTAATTCCTGAATCGTTTATCTCTCCGATTCACAACGATGAAGCTTCGGCCTCCCAGTTCTCGGTCTTCGATCGATGGTACGGTTCCAGACTCTGCTATGCTTACTTTGTATTTCCATTTTTGCCCCTGATTTTTGATCGTTTCTGCCCGATGAACAGTTTTTCCTTTTTGTGTAACGAATCTGTGTTTGGTTACTTAGAAAATCTGGGAAAAGGAAAAAAAATTAGATTTGAGTCTGAGGTCCTGTTTGGGAACCGAGAAAACTGCCACTTCGACTCGATTTTTCCCGTAGTACAGAACATGAGCTTTAGAATTTTATTTTCTCTTTTTGTTTATCTCGAAAACCAAACCTGGTCTCTTTTGTGGGTGTATATGTTTGTATTTCGTTGTTAATTTGTACTTGTGCTTTATGTTAATACCGATGTACTATTTCAATGCAGACAATAATAACCGAGTCATAGAGATCTCGGATGAAGATGAAGATCATGTAGTATCTTTGGATTCCGATTATCAGGATGAAGTTGATAAAGGTATACCTTTCCCTCTGTGTGTGTGTGTGTCACTAGATTTTCCGTGATTTGGTCAAAGGGCTTATTTTGGAATCTTGTGAATTGGGATACATTGCTGAATAATGTCAATTTGGAGAGAATGGTGTAGTTGTCTTGAGCGACGGGTTTTATGAAGTTAACTTGAATTGAATTTTTGTTAATGTAGGTGAAAATTATTTGGATGCAACGAAAGAGTATGAAGGGGGAGAGTGTTTGGATTTAAATCTTCAACCAGAAGCTGAGATTGAATTCATTGATGATGAAGGGATTGATAGTGATTTTGATATTGAGCATGAGGTGGCAAAATGGAGGAAAGTATGGTCAAAGAAGAATAGAGGACAGCCGAGTCGCAAGCGAGGGGAAGGGGAAGAGGAAGAGGAAGAGTTTGTGGACGCGATCAATGAGGTAGAGCAAGTGGTTCATGAGCTGGAGTTTGATAGGAAGAAGAATAAGAAGAGGAAGAGGAAGGCGAAAAAAAAGGGTAAGCCGATATTGATGTGGGAAGTTTGGGAAGAAGAGAATGAGACATGGGTCAGTGAGAATATCGTACAAGATATTGAAGTGGATAATCAGCATGAACTGGTGGTTGAAACTGCTGAGCCAACTTCGGATTTGATTATGCCATTGTTGAGGTACCAGAAGGAATGGTTAGCTTGGGCGCTGAAGCAGGAAGAGTCTGCTGCTAAAGGGGGTATTCTAGCGGATGAGATGGGGATGGGGAAGACTGTCCAAGCAATTGCACTGGTTCTTGCTAAAAGAGAATTACACCGAGCAATTTGTGGACCTAGTGAACTTTCAACCTTGCCCAGTACCAGTTCTTCTACAGGGTTGCCGGAAATTAAGGCCACCCTTGTGATTTGTCCCTTGGTTGCTGTGATTCAATGGGTCGGTGAGATAGATCGGTTCACGTCAAAAGGAAGCAACAAAGTGCTGCTTTACCATGGAGCCAAGAGAGGGAAAAGTCTTCATGAATTCTCAGAATATGATTTTGTCATAACTACATACTCGACAGTTGAGGCTGAATACAGGAGAAATGTGATGCCCCCTAAACAGAAATGCCAATGGTGTGGAAAGTTATATCATGAGCATAGGATGTCTGTTCACCTGAAATACTATTGTGGGCCTGATGCTATTAGAACTGATAAGCAGTCAAAGCAGCAGAGGAAGGGGCAGAAACTTGGAGTTAAAATATCAATGCAGAAAATATCTGCCAAAGGCAAGGCCAGTGAATCAGTGGGTGGTAAAAGGAAGGGAGCTGGCAAGAAGGCCCTGAAGCATCGTAGTGAGGAAAAGGTTTTGGACATTGGTTCATCCATTGAGAATTTGGCAGGAGAGGAGCAAACCTTGTCTGGAAGTAAATCTATTTTGCACTCTGTGAAATGGAATCGTATCATTTTGGATGAAGTAAGCTTTATTGTTATTCTGCTGGTTTTTGTTATTATTCTTGTTTTGTTTCTTTTTTTTTTTTGCACTATTAGCTATTCATCTGGTTACAAATCCATGGAAAATAGATGGAATTTGAGAAACTAATCAGGTTTCTTATGGACAAACAAGTACTCTCCTCTAGACACACAAAATCACTAGCATGGTCATCAAACATGGATCAATGCTTGTCTTTTCTCTTATATATTTTAAGACAATCTTCTTTCCCTAGATACTTATCGAAAGAAAAATATTTTCCCTAAATACCCAAAATTAAAGTAAAAAGAACCATTTTCTTGATCTAGGTGGCAGCTTTTAGACATATCATCCAGTATAATGTTGTGAGAGGCAACTACAGAAAGCATAATTCTATGTGGTGGGGTTGTGGTAATGAACCTGCTAATAAAAGGAGGTTTTCTTATTGAATATCTTTGTCATTGGAAACCTTGTGTATAGTCTTGATAGGTGGGGATATCTGTGTCATTGCAAATCTTTTGGAACAACCTATCTAATTCTTACTACCTTAATGCTTGTATTTTGGTTCAACGGCTTCCCTTTAAATTGTCTAAGAATTTGACAATTAATTTATGATAGATGTACAAGAAAATTAATTCTTATATTGGAAAATTTTATCAACCAAGTTAAAGATTACCGTTAATTTGTCAACTAAAACTAATTGTAAGATGACATCTCTTCATGTTCAATCTCGTGAACCTTTAAGTTTTATCTGAAAGAGTCCACTTTAAGCCTATAACCTGGTTGGCTTTGTGAACAAGATTAATGTACACTTTCTATCTGAAACTTTAAGTTGGTCAGATGATGATTCTCTGTATTTGAATGGGAAATAAAATACTCTCTCTCTGGGTTAACTTTTTGTGCGATAACCTTGATAGGTGGAGTTTACACCTGCATTATGTTTAATGGTATAAGGCCACTGTCATTATTCGATAGTTGTTATCCTAAGTTTGTTCTTTCCGCTATTACCAAACAATGATTGCACTTTCTATTTCTTACCTTGATTGTTTGCTTTCTGAGCTCATCTTCTATGTCCTATAACAGTTATTTTTAATATAGGCTCATTATATAAAAGATAGACGATGTAACACAACAAAGGCAGTTCTTTCTTTAGAATCTTCATATAAATGGGCTTTAAGTGGCACTCCCCTTCAGAATCGTGTTGGAGAACTTTACTCACTTGTAAGTGTTTCATGCATTAAGTGAATTATCTTTACTTCATTTCTCAATCTAATATCATATGGTTTTATGTGCACAGGTACGCTTCCTACAGATAATTCCATACTCATTTTACTTCTGCAAGGATTGTGATTGCAGAGCACTTGATTATAGGTATTGTGGCACTTCGCTTATGATCGTTGTCTATTTGTAGTTGCATAGTTGGAGGTGTCTTAAACCTTTCGTACTTGGTTGATATTATATGGTTCATGGTGCTGTGAGTTAAGTGTGGTATAATTTTGTTGGAGTTTGTTGAATTAATGAGGCGTGTGTATCTGAGGGGTGATTGTTTGGTAATTGCATCCCACAGAAAATATAGGAGGGCTCTTTATACAATGGATTAATGTAAATTGTCAAAGATGCATTACCAACTTTCTGTTACTATGGGGACAGCTCTTGGGCTTTATCCCTTCATTGTGTTTAATGCATGCTTTAAGCTAAATAAATCTCCATGATTTATCCCTCTTTCCTCATGTAAAATTTTGTGTGGCACACTTTGTCTTTTACCCTTTTTGCCTGTAACCTCCCTTATGTTTAAAATGGCCACGTAACCCTCGCGTGATTTGTGGACTTAACTGAACTGCTATAATAAAATGACCATAATGCCTATGATAACCCAGTTATTAATTTGAAAGATAACTATGATTTTATGTGATCTAAAATATAGTATCAAGTTTATTTTTAAAATTTTTAAATAAGTAAACGGACCTCAGAAGTAAATTTGTTTGCGGAAAACGAGTTAAATGACTATAATATAAGTCATATTTTGTGTTGGAATAATACTAAATATTGAAAGAGTCAATACACACACACACACACACACACACACACACAAGAAAAAGTGACAAATGTCATATTTTGAATGGCTATTGAACAAGTGTCACATTGGGAATAAGAGGTTATACATATGGGTAACATGTGTATTGGTTTTAAAAAAAAAAGAAAAGAAAAGAGAGAATCATGGAAAAATGGACAAATGTCTATATGATGTCACCATGGTGACATAAGAAACTTGTGGCCAAGGTAATTTTTTTGGCTATAAGTAGCTCAAGTCATTAGTAGGCAAACCATGAGGAAGGAAGGAATAAAAGAGAAAGAGAAGGAAGAACCGGGAAAAAGAGAGAAAGAAAAAAGAAATAGCGAGGCTTTGGGTTCAAAATGAGATAGTGATTTTAGTCTTGAATTTTATAAAATTGGGATATGTAGTTCTTAATATAGTGGGGATCCAATTTATCGGAATCCTTGGTGATTTGATGTACGGGACAATATACAATATGCTCCTGTCTTTAATTTTTTTTTACAAAGAGTGTCCTATTTTTTTATCTTAACGTTCGTACTCCTATTCGTTATTTTGATTGACATGAAATCTTAAGTGTTTTGTTGAACTAACCTATATTTTTTTGTTAAATATTTTGGGATTGATTGGTATATATACAAAGTGTTTGGGGCATAATTTGTGAATTATGATTGTGGCCCTGCGGAGTGTGATTGTTCGGTTTGATTATGGCCCTACGGGGTGTGATCGTTCGATATAATTATGGATTTATATGTCTAAGTGTCACTTATAATGTCACCAAGATGACCCGAGTATGAGGCTATATTTGATAGTAGTTGAACTATGTGGTATGTCTAATTTGATTGATGATTTTATTGTTCATATTTTTTACATCTGAGTTATTTAGTATTTGATCATTTGTATCTTTTTATTGTTGAACATATTGTTTCTTGTCGTATTGTATATTTCCCTGTTTTTATTATTTTTGAGGACGATCTGGAAGAAAAGGACCAGTGTTGATATTTGAGGAATCGAAGATGGATGAATCTTGATATAATTTTTAAAAAATTAAAATTGCAAGTTTTATTGGTTTGGAGATCATATTTGTAATTATAATTTTTATTGAGGTAATTAGAGTTTTGTCTCTTGTATTTGAAATATTTTGTAGAATTTTATCGTTTGATTTATCGAGTAATGCATATCGGAAACTGGGGCGCTACAATACCCATCTCTCTCCTTGGTCTTCTCTGGAAGACCTATCCCTTCTTCAACCATCTCCAACTACTTGCCATTGCATTAAACAATTGTCATTGCCTTGAAATTGGAAAGAGGCACTGGTCTAGCAATTTGAAATCCAAAGCAAAGATAGTTTGGAAGGGATTTTACAAAGAAGTTGGGAAAACTTCTGGTTCATGAGAATTTGTACAATAATGATCTTGGTGGGTGACTGAAACATGGATGAAGCTATTTGTACATCCCGATTTCTATATTCATGGGAAAACTTTATAGAAATTTTCAAATAGTCTGTAAATTTTGTGACTAAAAAAAACCGATTTCAGTTTACTATCGAAAATTCATGATTGATTTTTTTTTAGGGGCAAAAGTCTAGTGTGAATGTGCTGCCTCTTCAATTACTAATTTGTGAAACTATGTTGCTTCAATTACTTCCCTTCCCTTAGTGTAATGCCCTTTGACCAATTATGCCTAGCACTTGATTTCCCAAAAACAAAGTTATCAAGCGAGAGAACATTTGTCACAAGATCAAATGCACAAAACATGATGAAATTTTGAAGGGAAAGAGGGCAGGAAATTGAGTTGGTAGTGGGGAGGTTACTGGGTGTTTGGTATGGCGATGTAGAGGGTAGATATGTGGGTTGGTGGTTCTGAATTCAAGGTGTGGACCAGAGATTCACTTATCAGTGGTGGTGACTACGGGTGTTGGTTGGGTGATCGTCGATGATGGTGTTGGGTGATTGAAGGAGGAGGTGAATCGTAGATGATGGTTGTAGTTGCAAAAGTTGACTTGAATGAGAAGTTATTAGAAGGGGTGTGTGTGTGTGTGTGAGAGAGAGAGAGAGAGAGTGTGTGTGTGTGTCGTGGAAAAGAGGTAGGTATTGTGGCAATGGAGAGAAGAAAGTGAGGAGTAAAGATAGGGAGGGTATGTTTGTCTTTTTAAATGACAATTTTCATTTTCCTTCTCGTATGATGCGCATGATTCACGTTTTATGTTAAAATGGATGGAAAATGTATCGGCGTAATTTTGGTCCACAAAACAAACGAGGGTTATGTGGTTTTTTTTTAAATGTTAAAAGGGGTTATGGCCTATGGGTAAACTACAAGGGAGTAAAATGAAGTTTTCCTTGAGGCAACAAAATTCATTCCTTATAACTCAAGAGAACATTAGTGTGTATTTGTCTTGGATTTTTCCTTTTTAACTGTCTCCTAGTTCCACATTTTTTATGCAAAAGAAGAAATAATTTATAGTTGCCAAACTGGCTTATGTATAGTTATCATGTCAGTTATGTAAGCTGTTTGATCTAATCCAAGGGTGGAGCCAGGATTTGTGTAGTGGGGGTAGAGTCGGTAGACTATAGCTCTTAATGGCTTAAGAACATAATGTTGACTATATCAAAAACATATTGATTTTTCTATATTGAAAATTCACTTGAAACAATTTTTTAAAAATGTAATACATAAAAGTCAAATTTTAAATAAGGCTCCAATTAAATAGAACAAATTTAATTGTAACAATTTGGAAAGAGAATTCAATACATCACAAAACACAAACTTGAATGTTTAAAAAGTCAACAAAAAGCAATTTAATCCTTCACTAGTCAATTTTGGAATTCAAATATAGAATTGTAGTTTCATATGAAATCTATGGCAACCATAACAATCACTGGAGCCTCCTAAAAAGATCTACAAAATTCGTCAAGTTGTTCCAACAAATCAAAACACCCAGCTATTACTGGAATTCCTTGTCGATTCTTTGTGAAATACTCGTTTGGCCGAGGACTTCCAAACACATCATAAACTACATCGGTGCTGACGAATAACCAACCCACAATGAATAGGGAAGGTATAGTAATGCTATGTTGATAATATCAGCAAAAGAACGTTCTCATGTGCTTCCAGACATTTTGAGCTCCACATATTCTTATACAGTCAAAGGGGGATCGATTCCGCGAAAGAGAAGATCAGTAAATAGAAATTCACTGAAATTCATTTTTTGTGAGATCATCAATATAGTACCAAGGGCATCTTTAGAGTATACCGAATCAGTATAGCTATCCTTCTTCTACACAACAATGCAATTTCAATAAGTATCGAAATGAAGTGCCAAATAATTTCTTTCTTCTTTTACTTGTTACTTGTTGTTGTAAAATGATGTCCCATTCAATAGAAAATTATTCAAACTAAAGGCTAAAAAGCACTCTTTGCCGCCTATTAAGAGAATAGGCCCGTTCGAGTGGCCCGCCTTTATTTATCCATACCAGCTGCCTTGCACTACCCAATAGAAATGATTTCAATGCCCCTCTCTGAATAAGAAGCAGAACACGCCATCACTTACAACCCTTTCCTTTGCCGGGGACTTCCACGAAATGAAAACGGGCGGCATCGTCATATGTTCTACTTTGGTTTGTTGCCCTCCTTTATACCCCAGAGTACTTCTATGGCTGATCTGTCACCCAACCTACTTAAACAACCTAAAGGCTTGACCTTGTCCCATTTGGAGAATAACTCCATATGGCACGATTTAGTCGGTTATTATCGCAGTTTAGATAAGATTTGGACTGCCACTTCTTTGAAAACATGATTCTTGCCTCCTCTCCTCCCCCGTTTGAGCTCGTCCATTCGTTGGGTAATCCCTTGCTCTCACGTTCAAGTGTTTGATCGTGATTTAAACATGTCAGTGATATTTCAGCTTATTCTAGTCACCATTGAGTCCACACAGAATACATGACCGACACTAAGCACCGCAACAGCGAGCAGGTTAGCCAAGCAACATCTTCTTCCTGAGAATCCATACATCCCTTATCAATGTATGGACTGCTATCTCTCGAGCACAGGTTTAGGTTCGGCCTTAATGGAAATATGAAATGGAGTATCTAACAACGCATCGTCACAGACCTAGAACTACGAGATCACCCCTTTCATTTTGGGGTGATGGAGGGATCATACCATTCGAGCCGTTTTTATCATGCTTTTTCAGGAGATTCTGCTGTTCAGGTGTTCTCTCAGAATTTTTTGTTTCTTAGATCCTAATTTTTTACGCTACCGGTTAAACTCTAATTTTGTTCATGTTTAGGATTTGAAAGTTCAAACTCTAATTTTAAAAGTTAAGATGTCAAATTTCAAGCCCGATTTCAGTTTTTATTTAAAAAATAGAATAGGACATGAAAGGGAAGGGAAGAAAGAGAGTATTAGTCGAGAGAGCAAAGTTAAAGAGAATGCCCAAATGATAATCATCAAACCTCACTGTGACTTCTTAAATATATTTTGAGCGATGATGATTGGTAATTTTTTTCCCTCACTAGATATGGTACAATAGCATTATTCTAACTGCAATTCTTACTTGAGAAAAAACAATTACAATTCTCTGACTTATTTTTTGGGATCACATTCACATCACTTGACAGACCATTAAGTACTTTTAGGTCTCAAAAGTATTATTCAAATACAAAAATAACCATAAATTTATAAGTTTTATGTGGGGACAAATTCTGAAGAAATATTAAAATTTGGAAATATCAAAAATACCCCAAAATTTTTCAATATTGCATTGGGGGCAGCTGCCCCCACTGCCCTCTGTGTAAATCTGCCCTGATCTCATCCCCACCTTTTCTATTTCTTTTTTTGAAAAACTCCCTACTGTTATTTTTGCATTTCTATCTTTACTATTTTATAGTTGAATCTCAAAATCTTCTTGTTAATTTTGTCTTTCATAACTTTGTTCAATAACAGTTCCTCAACTGATTGCCCACACTGTCCTCACAAATCTGTGAGACACTTCTGCTGGTGGAACAAAGTGAGTTTTGCAATTTAGTACTAAGCTTTTTGTTGGTGTAATTGCTGTCATTGTTATTTACCTTATACTCCATTTGTACTGATATATCAAGGCTTTATTGTGTTTGTCTATGAAATCGATACAAGTATGTTGCTAAACCAATTCAAGCTCATGGCAATGTTGGTGACGGTAAAAGAGCCATGATTTTGCTGAAGAACAAAATTTTGAAAAGCATAGTGTTGAGGCGGACTAAAAAGGGCAGGGCTGCAGATCTTGCACTTCCTCCTAGAATTGTAAGATATTAGACTTAACTACTGCTGCAAGACATTTATCTTTCTGCTTAATTTCTTGATATATTTCTTTAATGTATTATCTGTTATGTAATTTCTTCAGATGACATTGAGACGGGATTTATTGGATGTTAAGGAGGAAGACTATTACACATCTTTGTACAATGAAAGTCAGTCACAATTCAATACGTATGCCAGATAACTCATCTATTCTTTTATAACTCATTAAATAAGAGCTTTGTTTTTTGGTGTGGACCAATTATATAGCTGTTGTTACATCCAAAATCTGTGGTTTGATTACGAAGAGAGGATTGGGATTGTCAATAAACTTCTCAACATCTTTGACCAGTGACAGAATAATTCAATTATGGGTAAATTGCATCAATGGTCTATGAGGTTTACCATTTGTTGCGTTTTTGTCCTTAGAATTGCAATTTATTTCAATTTCATCCTCAATGTTCACAGAATAAAACAATGTAGTTCACAAAAGTGGACCACCAACTTCCATAGGTCCCCTTTGGAGAGTTTTTTCTGTTATATGCATTGATTAACGGTTATTTTCACGGTTTATTTGGTAATCACATCAAGTCCAATCTGGCTGAAGGGACCTATTAATGCCTTAGCCTCCCAAGTCATTTCCGAGTTGTTTTGTTCTCTTGTTGGCACTTGAGAAGTTGAAAAAATGACTCTGACGGTCTGACCTTTACTACTGTCTATATTCTTTTCAAATCTTCCACTAGTTCTCTTCGATGAATGAATGTTAAGTAAGTGAAATGATGTCAGATGTTTCTTTGGATTTTGTGTTGCTAAATTTTGGCTTTGTGATTTGTACTTACCCTCAATGGTTTCTTTTTTTTTCTTCAGCCTGGTCATTATACAATGTGATTTCTTATGTGCAGATATATTGAAGCTGGAACTTTGATGAATAATTATGCTCATATATTTGACCTTCTGACACGCCTGCGGCAGGTGAAGTATCCTGACAAACTATGAAATTAGTGATGGTCTAAGCATATGATTAATTATCTATTGGTTCATAAAAACAAGCAGGAAATGGAAGTATCTTGCCAGTGGCTTCTTAATGAATTTAGAAGCTAGCGCCTAGCGGTGTGCTCATTCTCATTGCATTTGAGTGGGCAATTTGGAATGGTTGAACTAAGTCATAAACCATCATCGAGTTGATATCAACCCTTTGAGAGTGTTTTTTTCCTTTTCGAATGTACTGAGATGAGAAGATAGCAAGAAAAGAAATAGTTTTTATTTTGTACTACATTAGATTGACATACTTCTATTTCATGAGACATTGGGCTGATATACCAATCCAATGTGCCAATCTCATATTATTCTCTGTTGTGACACCACAGGCAGTTGACCATCCTTACCTCGTGGTATATTCTAGTTCTTCCATGGCAAGAAATGGAATTGGGGTTGATACTAGTGATGGTGAACAAGTATGTAGCTTATGTCATGACCCAGTAGAAGATCCTGTGGTAAGTTATTAGTTGTTTTAAAATTTTTGATTGTCCTGCCTTTATCGCTGATAGTGAGGGTCTTGTTTAGTTCTTCTTTTCCCAGAATGCCGCCAATTTGAATTCTCTTTGACGACCAAAGTAGTGATATCGATATTTTATATTCAATATATGTTTGAAGTGCTTATTATATTATCCTTGAAGAAGTGCTAATTGTATTTTATATTTTACTATCCCGATGACAAAGGCATGGGCAGAGTTTCCATCTGTTGGTGACCTGGTTCTTGAGTGATTGAAAGTCTTCTAACCACCTTTGGATTCTTGAATGAAGGGCATTTTCAAGTGTGAATGGACCGTTGTGTTTCATTTTGCACACCTATTAAGGAAACTGTCTGATCAACACATGCTATTCGTTTCATTGTTAGGTATCTTTAAATGTGCCGGGTAATTGAGGGGTACAGATTTTAACATGTTGAAGTTTTACATGTTTAGAAATTAGTAAATTGCTGATGCGGAATGCATGGATGGAGCTACACTTAGTGTGGAATTGGAAAATAGAATCGGCCTATATGAAATGTGGAAAGATTTTGAGCTGCTTTACAAAATTGACCCTTCTGGAATGCTCCAAAAATATTGGGGAACAGGGTTGATGCTTTTTATTTCTCACTGGTGCATGGAGTCGGTGTTCAAACATAACAAGTTGGATGCATAGTCCCTAAGTTGATTATGAACACAATTTTTTTTTTTTTTTTGCTTTTGCTGATTGAAAAAATGAATGATCAAATTAATGGCATCACTTCATGTTCTTTATCTTTAAGTGTTGGCAATTTACTGGGTAGCGTCCAAGGATCAAAATTTTATTTCAAAATGGTCGAAACATCCGAAACGTTTCGGTTTCTAAGGAGACTGAAATGAATCAGTGATGGAATCGAAATTCTAATATTTTGACGTGTTCCATAATATTTTGAAATGTTTTGTTTTATTTCAAAGTATTTGCACAATTGTTTCAAGGTATTTCATGAAATTTTGGTATGTTTCGACTAATGTTTTGAAAAAATAATTCTTATATTTTTTATTTTTTTTATTCTGTTTCCGAAATTTGTCTAAACGTTTACAAAACACGTCGAAACATTTCTATTTTCCTAGATGATCGAAACAATACACCGAAATCAAATTTTGATCCTTGGTAGCGTCTTCAACCTTCCACATCTGTATACACACAAAAGACATACCCTGACAACCATCTGATTGTAGAATATGCTGAGGTTTGTTAAAAGAAGAAAATCACTTTTGTAAAAGATCAAATTACAAAGGAAAGGGAAAAAGAGAAAATAGGGGATAAGAACAGTACATTTGACTACAAAAAGGGATGAATTGGTTGGTTTTTCTTAATAAAAAAAGTAAAAAAAAAAAAAGAAACCTGAAATTGTCACTGATTGAATTTTTTTTTGAATTTTATTGCTTAAATATTAAGTTTCTATGGAATAAATTATTAGTTTTTCATTGATGTTATATTCATTTGCTGCACTAGGACCTGGGTTTTATTATCTAGTTCCTTTTTTACCTCATCATATTTAGTTATAATCATTCCAGTATTGGATTGGAAACATTATGTTTTGGCACATAATTTTTTTCTTTTTCATTGGACAGTAGCATCAATATATGTAACTTTGTTTATTAGTAGTATTTTGGAAATTTGCATTGCAAATTGCAAGAAGTTTGATCTTGTTGTAGAAGAAAAAGTTTATAATGGTAGATGTGGCATTTGGATGACCCCCCCTGAAAATTATGTCTGTCCCAGGTGGAAAGTGAGCATAAGAAGATGGGAAAAATTGGCCCTTTGCATGAGACATGCTTTGGACTTTGTGCCTTGGATTTTAGTTTTCTATTTGTGCCTGTTTAGGGCAAAGAAGTCAGCGATAGTATTTTTTTTAGTGTCAGAAGTAAAGGGCAATTGGATCTTTTTTATAACTGCTGGAATAGGCTGCAATTTTTGTTCATGGCCCATAGTATGAATGTAATTGTGCTAGTCATGCTTTTTTCGGAGTCCTAGATGTGTCTAGATATTGTATAGACTAATTGCGATTTTAAAGTTCTAGTAGCATTTAGAGATCAGAGCCCATTCCTATAAAAAAAGAGATTTCATTGCCCACAAATGCCTATGTATTGTTTCTTTGAAAGGTAATGAAGTTGAATGGAAAGTGAGAATTTTTTCAATCCTTTTTAGCTTTTATTCTACACTTCAATACAGATCCTGCCTTAGATGTTTGTTTTTTAACCAAATTCTTGGATGGGTTTCTTGATTATTCTTTATCTTTTCAAGACCTTCTGTTATTTGGTTACTGTTCACAACCTCAGAACAGGTCCTACTTGAACCCCCAAATGTTGCTATGTTGATGCCTAATCCACTCTAAACCTGTACTATATCCTTCAGCCATTCAATTCACAACAAAAATCATGAAATTAGTCGATGTCCAGAATTTCAAATCACCCTCACCTTGAAGACTTCGCAACCATTGAACTAATTTTTCATAGGATTTAGCAAAAACTCAACTTGAAAAAACAGTCAGTTTCAGTACTTCTTGCCTTCTAACAGTTGTTATGATTGCTAGAGATTCAGTGACTCAGTCATCTTGAAAATAATAAATAAAATCTCACCATTTTTGTTAACCTTTGTGCGATGCCACATTTCCATCAAATATAATAAATGACATGCCTTCGGCGGGGTCGATCACAAGACGTTTTTAATGTCCTTTGAGTTCGTACATAATAGAACCTTGATCCATTTGTCTTTTAATGTGGATTTCATGGAATTTTTTCAGGTCACATCTTGCTCACATGTCTTCTGTAAGTCATGTTTGATTGATTTCTCTGCTAGTGTGGGAGAAGTCACTTGCCCGTCTTGCTCAAAGCCACTTTCTGTGGACTTCTCTACAAATAAGGATCATGGCAACCAAAATACCAGAACAACCATTAAAGGGTTTAAGCCCTCAAGTATCCTAAACAGAATCCGGCTTGATGATTTCCAGACAAGTACGAAAATAGATGCTTTGGTATGTGATACCTAAAACTGTTCTTCTTTTCTTTTATTTTACTAATACCTTATCAAAGAAACTTAGAAGATGCTGATACTGGTATTTTTAGCAATATGATTATACCCCTAACATTCATTGCGTGTTTAATAATGGTTGGAGCATTTGGGGTGTAAGATAAGATAGCAAGATGATGTCATTACATTAGTGATTGAGTACCGTGGTGACTATACTCTTTTTTTTTTTTTTTGGTTTTTTGGACGAATACGGTGCTTAATGTCAAAAACCAAATTTTCCCTATAAATGTTTGAAATTAGTTTTACTGTTATGGGTTGCACTTGGAACTTCATTTCAGTCAAATGAAAGTGCTTCTTCAACTGAAGTGGAAATTAGTTTTACTTTTATTCTAAAGTTGTTTATGTTTTTGATTACTGAAAGTTAATTGGTTTCAGAGGGAAGAAATTAGATTCATGATTGAAAGGGACGGTTCGGCAAAAGGGATCGTTTTTAGCCAATTTACATCGTTCTTGGATCTGATACACTATTCCCTCCAAAAGGTAGACTGTATGTTTATGCATGATCTGGTTTTTGCTTTTCAACTGTTCATCACAAACAGGAACCGTAACTATATTACGAACCTTTTGCAGTCTGGCGTTAATTGTGTTCAGTTGGTGGGATCCATGTCATTGGGTGCAAGAGATGCTGCAATTTCGAAATTCACTGATGAACCGGATTGCAGAATCTTTCTAATGAGCTTGAAAGCTGGAGGCGTTGCCCTCAATCTCACTGTTGCATCGCATGTAAGGGATCCCATTACTTATGGTTATGTTCTTGTATGTTGATGATATCACTTGCAAGGATGGAAATGGAATATCGAACCCCTACAAATTGATCGTATGCTTATAATTTATGAACAAACCATATATTTATCTCTAAACTAGGTGGTTTTTGTTTTTTTTTTTTAATCTATATATTGTTTCGTTTGGTTTTTTGTTTTGTTTTGCTTCTTTTAGAACTGCCCAATTTTATGATAGTAAAAAATATGGTCTGTTCTGCAAATATTTCAGTTTCATACTCTCTCTCTCCCCCCCCAAAAAAAAAAAAACCACCCCATGTGAACTTAGAGAGAAGAGGTCTTTCTGACCTCCAAAGCCCTCTTATTACATTGCATGGCCTATGCCATCCATTGTTTTTATTGAGATTCGATCTCAACCAGTCCTCATTTGCCTCTGTTTTGAACTATTACTGGTTTTTGTCGTTTGTTATGGATATGATTCTTCTTGCTTATACCAATGTTTTCCTCTCGTGTTTTTAGCTCTTGCCACTGTTATATAGGTGCCTTTTCTTTTAAATCCTGTCAGGTTTTCTTGATGGATCCTTGGTGGAATCCAGCCGTGGAGCAACAAGCCCAAGATAGAATCCATCGCATAGGTCAATATAAACCAATCAGGTATGCTCATCTTCCGGCCCAACTTCCAACCAAACATTAGGATATGTGACTCTTGCTGGGACATTAATACTTTTCCTCATGCATTTGTAGAATCGTAAGATTTGTTATTGAGAACACAGTCGAGGAAAGAATTTTGAAGTTGCAAGAGAAGAAGCAACTGGTGTTTGAAGGGTAAACCCTAAACTGTTTAGGAGCTTGATATTGTTACCAGGTGTTAAGTCCACACCCTTGAGTAATCTATCTTTTTTTTTTTGATTTTTATTGCGGCCTATTGCAGGACCGTGGGTGGCTGTTCAGAGGCGCTCGGAAAATTAACAGAGGCAGACATGAGATTCCTATTTGGCTCCTAAGAAGGATTGTTCATTGGAGGGATCTGGGTAACTTATATGCGTACCCACAAAAAGTAGTGGCTTCCTTGGGGTTGTTTTGTACCAATCTTTTGTACCTGCTCCTTGTTGAACATTTGTTTTTTGTGGACCAGAGTTCTTGTAAGGTCAAACAAAGGAAGGATGTCACCAGCCTCTGGGAAATTATCAGATGTTGGAGCTTCTTTAACCTTCATTCAAATTTTTATTCTAATTTGAGTTAACATTTGAGTAAAAAATGGTAAAAATCTATACTACTAATAAAAGTACCTTAAATGAAAAACTTTTGAATCTCTATTTTTCCCTTATAAAAGATTATAAAGACCACTCTATCTTTTTATAGTTAAATATCTAAATTACTATCATATTCTTATATATTTAAATCTCTAAAATAACTATAATATCTCTTTTAATTATTTATTCTCTATGTATAAATATTTATTTTTTGATTAATTATATTACTCTTAAAAAATATGCATCATTATATTTTTAATAAATTGTTTGAAAAAACTTGAAAAACTCCATCTTTCTAATTTTACTCATCATCTTATATCCTATACATATATATTATTTTTCATCAAAAAGTTGAACCCTTACATTTTTAAAATAAAAAATGATCATATATATAATTTTTTAAAATCAATTTATGTTATATCAATATAATTCTTCAGTCACAATAAATTTTAGGATAAATTACACTGACACTCATGTAGATTGGTCTAATTACAGGGACACCCCCTTAGTTTTTTGAAATTACACTGATACCCCATGTTAGGTCTTGTCCTTTAACAAATATAACAAAAAATACAATTTTTCATAATTACACTTACCATACATCATTTTTTACTTATCATCCTCTCATATATTTAAATACTAATAAATTGGTCATTTTCGGGTTCAACCCTTCAAACCTGAAATTGACACGATCAACCCGTTTTATTTAATCGTGTCGAATTTTCTCTATTTTCTGGTTTGTATGTTAACACGAACAACATGAAATTGCAATGATCCATATGTTTAATTGATATTATAAAAATAAAATATTAATTATTTGTTGTTGTTTATTAAGCACTAACATAATTATTGTATAAAAAATATATTTTTACTCATTATTATTGCTATGCTTATTAAGTTAATTTTTAGTTTATAGAAAAAGTATGAGAATGGATTCAATTAAATAACAATAAAACTTTAGACTTAAATCTTAACATTAAATTTTTTTATTTAAAGTTTATACGAGTCAACACGAATACGAACACACCTGCGCGAGTAGCCCAGCGATGTGGAATTGAACCCAGACAAACCATATACTCGGACGTCAGGGGTTTGACTCGTTGGTGTCTCTCGGACTTAACTGATACCTATGGTTTGCGGGTAATTATAGGTATCTGGTGTTTACTTTCGCAAAAATGGGTCCAAAGTGGCCTTACCTTGGTGAGATTCCACGATATAAAAAAGAAACATGAATGTGAACACGAACACGATACAAAAATAAATAGGTTAGCCTAATTTTATCCAGGGGTAATATGAGTATTAAAGTATAAAAAATTGCTGATGTAATCACTTTTTTAACATTGCTAATAACGATGATAACCATAGGGATACTTTGTGAAATGGATAAGTAAACAGTAAGGGATGTTAGTGTAATTTCAAAAATTTGAGGGGCGTCTCTATAATTAGATCAATCTACAGGGATATCAGTGTAAATTATACTAAACTTTATAAGTTGTACTAAGATTTTTTTTATAAAAAATAAAAATAGTTGTATATTTTTAAGTAAAACTTGAATTCTTTAGAATTTTAATATATTTGATAATATAAATTATAGAGTAGTATATTAAATATTATTCCCATTGACCTAACTTATATTTAATTGCAGTAAGGTTCCAATGTGATTAGTATATTAACAATTACTTTTATTTTATTCAATGAATTATAATTGAAATCCTAATCAAATGAATTTCAAGAAATTTAATTTATCAAACATCACTAAAAAAATCAATATTAATCACAAAATTTTAAAAATATAGGATTTTAACAATTTTTTATTTTTTTATAGTTAGAACAAAGAATTTTGAGAATATAAAAAATTTTCATAATCTTATAATAGAATACGAGCAATAAAAAAATAAAATTTGTAAAATTGAGATGATATTTAATTCAGATATATATATACCTAATATATTTTATTAATTTGTGTATACTAAAATTATTCACATGTAACGCACGTGATACATTTCTAGTACTCATAAAAGTTGTAATGGCGGTACGGTTCCGAAGACACCGCCACAACTAGATATGGTGCATGTACCTTCAGCCATATCATCAGTGGATAGGGAGAAGAGAACCATTGTGGATAATCGGAACCACAAGGCCCTTAATGATAAACCAAATAGATTTGTGGTTAGTAATTTGAACCGTGGTGGCACGAGGTATTATCAACTAATAAGAATATATCATGTAGGGTAAGTGAATTTTATTATTCCAAAGTGTTTGTTAATTAGTAAGGTGGTTTTATTGAAAAAGTTGATGTAATTTACTCATTTAAATAATGATATGTATTTGAGTTATAATTTTTTAAATTTTATTTAAGTTATGTTGTATTACTCTATTTTCTCTTGTAGGCATATGCGAGTCGGGCAAGAGGTGATGGGATTTTTTTATAAATGGGTATAAAAAGACTAATAAGGAGGGATAATTTTTTATTTTTTTAGTGTAGGTGGGGGGGTTAAAAGAGGTTGACACACGTGTTTATGCCAAGGGTAATCGAAAGGGGTGAGTGGGATAAGTGGATGGGATGGAAGGAACTCGAGCAACATGTTAACAAATGGACGAACCAGTTGGGTAGAGAGTAGGTGGAAAATGTTTTCACTAGGCAGAAAAAGCATCCTATGCAGTGGGCAAGTAATGTGGGCATTTATAGCACCGTGCCCCGGCAGGTCGGGCTGCCCAAAGGGCTGCTCGCCACGACCCCCTATCACCCGTGCGAACCCACAACCACCTCAACCGCGATGATACCAATGGCCGTTAACGCAAGCTATGCGTCTCAACATTAACTAGACAGATGTGATGTTTTCTTAAACGCAACCTGAACGTGGCCCTGAGAAAGGTGTAACAGCCAAGGTGAGAGCGAGCTCCCAAGGTCCACGACCGCGACTGGCCACCGTGGGACCATGATCTCGAGAGGGCCATGTCCGCAACGCCCCCAGCACGCTCCTACCCGGGGTCCTTATTTCCCTCTCTAGATCCTTCCTCGAGACCTTTGTCGAGGTGCTCAATAGAGGAAACTCACATAGTTTCGATCTTTCAGTCACCAATTCACATATCCCATCATCCCATGTGCTGATCCGGGCCAATAATCCCAGTTACTTTAGGAGTCTCTCCGAATCCCAGTCAAGCACATCCCAGTGGACAGTAAGCCATATATTGGGAGGCCTGCTCAAAACAGACTAAACATTCGAGACCCTGCCCCAGGGCGAGGTTGACAATCGTGCTCATCCGCCCTTTTTGCTCAATTCTCCCTTGAGGAGGGTCATAATCTCTTGTCCCTAGGTGGGGACACCTCTTAGTCCAGTGGGCCAGTCGAGCAACGACATTCGATAGGTCGAGGATACCATTCCTGTGGGGGAGGTGAGTCTCGTCGAGGTTGCCTCCACACTTCTGCGATCCCACTTCAGTCCAACCTTGGTAAAATGTCCATTTTGTCATTTCCAATGCGATGATGATGTATTTCGCCATGATGCGATATTGTGTTTGAGGGCGTCGTACCTTGGTTGTCGTGTGATTAACCATTAAAATTGCTATTTTATTACATTTAATGATTAGTTAATTGCATATTATTTGTGATTAAATGTGTTAAATTTCTTGATTTTCTAGTTGGATACCTTTTCTAGTTGTTTGATTTATTTTGCAAGTAAATTGGTTGATTTAAAGTAATAATGGATAAGACAAGTGAAACAATCATTAGAAGAAGAATTACAATTGATAAGGATTGAAGAGTCAAGATTGAGATAGAAAGACTTGAAGATAAATCAGCATTTTAATCATTATAAGAGTCCAAGTTTGAAGAAAACTCATTTAAATTTGAATTATGAAAGTATCTTAGAAAATAAGGATTTGACACGTATTTAGTATTTTGGTCATAACTTTTGACTTCGATATCGGATTGACCTAATTTTATGGGGTTGAAAAGAAGACTCAAAGAGCTACAAAAGTGTATTTCACGAAAATTTCGTGATTCAACATCTAAATATGCGAAATTCAAGTTCGAAGTATGGACATATTTTGTACTCTCGCGCCCAAAGATTTTATGCATGAGATTTGACCTTACAAGACTTCTTTTTGGAAAAGAATTCCTCCCAACCTTATATCTTTTACCTGTACATATGATTTTTTTTAGTATAAATAAATGCTCTCATCTATTGAGAGAGAATTAAGAATTAGGATTTTAATTATTATTTTTTTTCATCTTTTTATTTTGATTTTAGTTCGTCATGTTGGTCTAAAAGGTTTAGCTAGGGTTAGGGCCTAGGGGAGGACCTCTCAATGAAGTACGGTAATGTTATTGACTTATGAGCTTAATGGTATGTGATATTTTGTTAATTCAATTTTTGATTTCTTAGCAAAATTTTTGCTCTGTAAAAATCCTTGAGTCAATTCGCCATGTACATTGATTGCTTGAATTTCCCTGCGAATCAAATAACTGATTATTCCATGCTTAAGTTGATTATCATTATTTCACAAAATAATATAATTGGATGATTATTCAAGTTCCTAAATAATCTTTTGATTATAAACAAAGATATTCTTGTGGTATTATTGCTAAATTTGGTAGCTTGAATCAATCGACATTTGATTCTTGTCTAGGGGTAATAATTAAGTCTTTAATCATTATTGTATGAATTTGAGAGGGAGTACTTGATGCTTTAGTATTTGTCATACTGTTTTAATTACTTTAATTAACTTTCTCAATTCAATATTATTTTAAACAAATAATCTTTATAAGATTTGTTATAGTATTAGTGTAATTGCTGCTGTTTCAGTTTCACAATTCCCTAAGGATTCGACATCGATTTTCCGATAAATATATTACTTCGCTCAACCTGCGCTTGAGTTTACATAATTAAAGTTGAAGCATCGTGCCTGGGGCGTTGCACCTTGGGTGTAGCGCTTGTCACTGCTATCTATACCAGTCTAACTGAACTCTGTCGGCCCCTATTTCCTTGTCCACTAATAATTCTTGTCACTTGTCTTGTTATGGTGTAGACATGTCTTGAAGTTTTCGGGTACTACATTTAGCAACTTAGAGATAACTTGAATTTCGCATAAATAAATTTGTCACTTTTAATGACAGAAAATTAACGGAGGAAGTAATTTAAGAAATGTTCAAAATAAAAAAAAAAGAATAATTTATTGAAATTAAAACTTGAGGGGGTTAATTTCAACCTCCCCCAAAGTTGAAAGAGACAATTTATAATTACCACTAACATCGTGACACAAATATTAATTTACCCTTTCATCTTTTAAAATTAGTTCAATTCAACCCTTCCATTAAAATTCGTTAATTATTTAAACGAAAGTGATAAAGTTAGCAATACATACACATGTAAAAGACTCATGGATATATCATAATTATTTATCATATAAATGACTATTTTATCTTTGATCAATCTAATTCATACCCATGTTAAGAGGTACAATTGTCTTTTGAATCCTTAACCCTTTAGCCATCTTCTCAAACCCACCCCTGATCATGAGTTTAATCTTCGGGCCAGCTATGAGCCAGGTTTGAAAATTTGGGACTGAATTTTTCATGCAAACATGAAATTTGAGGGTACTTTAAACTATTTTTTCCAAACCCATCTTGCCAAGTCCCTCCACGCCCCCATTACCAAACAGTCCCTAAGTGGATAAGATGAACTTGAGTAGTTATTTATTTATATAAAAAAAGAGTGAGTAATTATTTATTTATATCGAGAATTTATTATTAATTTTTGTAAGATTTATTTATTTATTTATTTTAATATTATTAATGAGTGATACTATATTTTTTTTTTTATTTTAATATTATTAATTGATGATAAAATATCAGCGTTGTGACGTAATGAATATTTTTTCGACAAGTATCATACTAACTTCTTAGTGGGGCCCACTCGAGTTACTATATAAATCGCCACCACCACCGTTACATATAACAACTTTCCCGCCCCCCTCAACCCCCCTCGACATTGAAACGAAACCTGAAAACTCTCTGGACTTTGAAACGAAACCTCCAAAAACCCTAATTTCTGGACCGTTTATCTCTTCGATTCACAACGATGAAGCTTCGGCCTCGCAGTTCTCGGCCTTCGATCGAAGGTACGGTTCCAGACTCTGCCATGCTTTCTTTGCTTTTCCCTTTTTTGAGCCTGATTTTTGATCGTTTCGGTCCGATGAACAGTTTTTCCCTTTTGTGTAACGAGTCTGTGTTTGGGTACTGAGAAAATGTGGGAAAAAGGAAAAAAAATAGATTTGTGAAACCTGACAATTCGACTCGATTAGACTTCTATTCTCTCTTCTTGTTTATCTTGAAAACCAAACCGGGTCTCATGTTTGTATTTCTTTGAATTTATGTTTTAGCTCTTTCTTTTTTCGTTTTTTGTAATCGAGCAAGACACTTGCGTATCTATGATGAACTATGGGTTTCTTTTTTTTCAACAACTGAGCAATGTCAATTGGATCCTCTTTTTTCCCAGTACTAGGCTTGTTTTTTTTTCTTTCTTGTATGTGGGTGGAAGTTTTATTGATTTCGATGTATAATTTCAAAACAGGCAATAATAACCGAGGTATAAAGATCTCGGATGAAGACAAAGATAATGTGGGATCTTCAGATTCTGATTATCAGGAGTTACTTGGGAAAGGTATACCTTCTCTCTGTGTATGTGTCACTATATTTTCCGTGATTTGGTAAAAAGGCTTATCTTGGAATCTTGTGAATGGGGATAATTTCTTGAATAACGTCAATGTGGGGAGGAATGGCGTTGTTGGCTTGAGCGGTGGGTTCTGTTTAGAATCTTGAATTAAACTTATGTGAATGTAGGCGAAAATTCTTTGAGTGCAATGGAAGAGAACAAAGTGGGAGAGAATTTCAATTTAAATCGTCAATGGGAGGCCGAGATTGAATTCATTGATGAAGAAGGGATTGATAGTGATTTTGATATTGAGCAGGAGGTAGCAAAATGGATAAAAGTATGGTCAAAGAAGAATAGAGGAAGGCCGAGTCGCAAGAGAAAGGAAGAGGAAGAGATTGTGGACTCAATCAATGAGGAAGAGCAAGTGGTTCATGATCTGGAGTTTGATAAGAAGAACGATAAGAAGAGGAAGAGGAGAAAAAAGAGTAAGCCGATACTGATGTGGGAAGTTTGGGAAGAAGAGAATGAGAGATGGATCAATGAGAATATGGTAACAGATATTGAATTGGATAATCAGGATGAACTGGTGGCTGAAACTGCTGAGCCAACTTCGGATTTGATTATGCCATTGTTGAGGTACCAGAAGGAATGGTTAGCTTGGGCACTGAAGCAAGAAGAGTCTGCTTTTAAAGGGGGTATTCTAGCGGATGAGATGGGGATGGGGAAGACTGTCCAAGCAATTGCACTGGTTCTTTCTAAAAGGGAATTACACCGAACAACTTGTGGACCCAGTGGAGTTTCAACATTGCCCAGTACCAGCTCATCTACAGGGTTGTCAGAAATTAAGGCCACCCTTGTGATTTGTCCCTTGGTTGCTGTGATCCAGTGGGTTGGTGAGATTGATCGGTTCACGTCAAAAGGAAGCAACAAAGTGTTGCTTTACCATGGAGCCAAAAGAGGGAAAACTCTTCGTGAATTCTCAGAATATGATTTTGTCATAACTACATACTCGACAGTTGAGGCTGAATACAGGAGAAATGTGATGCCACCTAAAGAGAAGTGCCAATGGTGTGGAAAGTTATACCGCTGGCATAGGATGTCTGTTCACCTGAAATACTATTGTGGGCCTGGTGCTATTAGAACTGATAATCAGTCAAAGCAACAGAGGAAGGGGCAAAAACTTGGAGTTAAAATAGCAAAGCAGAAAACATCTGCCAAAGGCAAGGCCAGTGAATCAGTGGGTGATAAAAAGAAGGGAGCTGGCGAGAAGGCCCTGAAGCAATTTGGGAGAACCAATGGTAGTAAATCTATTTTGCACCATGTGAAATGGAACCGCATCATTTTGGATGAAGTAAGCTTTGTTGGTATTCTGCTGGTTTTTATTGTTATTCTTACGTTGTTTCTATTTTTTTTTCATTGCGCTATTAACAATTCACCTGGTTAAAAATTCATGGAAAATAGATGGAATTTGAGAAGGTAACCAGGTTTCTTATAGACAAACAAGTACGCTCCATACTTCTCTTCATTTAGGTGCATACAATAACTAGTGCGGTCATCACGCAGGGAGCAATGCTTGCCTTTTCTTTTTTATATATGAAGACAATCTTCTTTCCCTAATATCGTAAGAATATAGCAATCAAAGAGCTATCGATCAGCTACTTCGTGTATTACGAAATCCGGGGACATATTTTTTCCCTAAATTCCCAAAATTAAAATAAAAAGAATAATTGTCTTGGTCTAGGTAGCAGCTTTTAGACACATCATCCGGTATAACTTTGTAAGGGACAACTACGGGAAGCATCATTTTACATGGTGGGGATATGGTAATGAACCTGCTCATAAAAAATGTCTTGTTTTTAACGGTTAAAGGTTTATTTTTGATAGTTTCTTTGAAAAAAATAAATATGGTACATCAGTGTTATTTAAGGCGTAAAACGAACCGAAGCGATCAAGACTCCTAAAGCCTAGGCGAGAAGCGAAGCGAAACACTTTATCAAAGCAAAGCAAACAGGTAAAAAAAAAAAATAAATATTTTTGTTTAATTATTTCTAAATATCTAAGTTCTAATTTTATAAATACTAAATATTTAAATGCAAGTAAAACTATAAACATTTAAATTAAAACAAACACTAATAATATCTCAAATCTTAATAACATTCATAGCTTAAACATTTAAATTCAAACAAACACTAATAATATCCCAAATTCTAATATTTAAAAACATAAGACACACAATTCAAGCAATTAAACATTTATTCAATGCTCCACAAATCTCAAGGATTTAGAAATCAATCCTCATCACTAAAGAAACAATCTTCTCCATTATCCTTAGATTCATATCCCTCTATATCATCTTCCTCTGCCTCATCTGAAATTATATCTTCCTCATCTATAAATCTAGTCGTCGATCTTGTAAACCTTGGTGTTACCCTAGTAGATGGTGTTGATCTAGTCCGTTGGCTACTTTCTCCCAACTGTAGAAGCTCGAACAACTTCACCCCAAGTCAAAGCATCATCACCAAACATAAGCTCATTATCATCATCTGTATCTGCATCCATTCTCCCAATCAACCACTCATTGCTATCATCAATATCTTTCAAAGATATTTGATCAATTGTGTCACGGGAATCATATCGACATCTCAAAACTCTATTATACTTGACAAACACCAAATCATTGAGACGGGATTAAGCTAGTCTATTTCTTTTTTTGGTGTGTATCTGCAATAATTTATTAACAATACATTAAAATTTATAATATGATAAAAAAAATGTAATTGAAGAGGTTTGAGGATGATACTCACATGCTCAAACACACTCCAATTTTGCTCACAACCGGATGCACTACAAGTAAGACTTAAATTTTTTTTTGCAAAGCTTTGTAAATTTGGAGGTGCAGACTCGTATGCACCCCACCAATCAGCTGTGAATAATGAATAACAATTAATTAATTAACATCTTTAAGCAATGATAATGAAATAAGCTTGTGGGATAACATAGATTACCTGCAACCCTTGTTGTTCTTTGTCTAACCGCCATGGGCAACTTAAAAAGGTTTTCACCTTTCATGTAAATACTCAACTTTTGACCAATTTGATCTTGTATTGCAGGATTTTGGGACCAATCTTTTTAAACATTTATATAGGCCATTCAAGACTTCTTGATCTTTCTCAACCTTTGGATGAGAATAGAAAAACTCTGGGTTCAAAAAATACCCAACTGCATGCAAAGGCCGATGCAATTGAACTTCCCACCTTCGGTCAATGATTTCAAAGATGTGTTTGTACTTCTCTTTATTGCCTTTAAACGAATTAGCAATCGCTTCTTTAGCCCTGTCCATAGCTTCATAAATGTACCCCATGGGAGGCTTCTTCTCACCATCAACCAATCGAAGCACACACGAACAAAAGGGCCTGTAAGCTTAAGGGAGTAGACAACATTACTCCAAAATGAAGGCATTAAAATAATTTGTGTTGTCTTTTTGCCTTCTTGTTCTTTTGCCCATTTGCTTGTAGTCCATTCCTCTGAAGTGAACATTTTTCTCAAGTTACCTTTTTGTTGGTTGATCCTTGTTATAGTAAGAAAAGTTGTAGCAAATCTAGTTTTTGCGGGCTTAATCAACTCCTTTGACTGAGTAAATCGTCTCATCATATTTAACAGAGTTAGACAGTTATAAATGTAACCGTGTAATGCTATTCCTCTCTCAAATGTTCTCTTCAAGTTTGGCAACTTGAATATATCTTCTAACATCAAGTCTAAGCAGTGGGTAGTACATGGCATCCAATATAGGTGGGATCGTTTTGCCTCCAAAAACTTTCCTATTAAATAAAGATTTTTTATTAACTAGTGTGCATAAAAAAATTCAATGTAACAACTAGTTATCTTTCTTTTTCAAGAGGCTCATACCTGCTAACACATTTGCTGCTGCACTTTCGGTGACAAGTTGGACCACATTAACTTCACCAATACGCTCCACTAAATTATCAAGCAATTCATACATTTTTTGTCCATCCTTTGAGTATGCAGAAGCGTCAACGGATTCAAAGAACATGGTCCCTTTTGGACAATTCACTAAGAAATTAATCAAGGTTCTCCCTCTCTTGTCAGTCTATCCATATGCCATTAAGGAACATCCATATTTTGCCCAATCCTCCTGGTGATCTCTCATCAATGACTTGATATGCTCTACTTATTTGTTGAGCAATGAGACCCAAATCTCATGGTAAGAAGGTGGTTTCAAACTAGGACCATACTGTCCAATAGCTTCAAACATTGTTGCAAAATTTTCATAGTTCACAACATTAAAGGGAATTCCCGTGTCAAACATCCATCGGGCAAATGCTGTGATGACTCTTTCTCTCATTTCCTTTCTGAAAGGATCGTTGGCATCAATCTTCGTTTGTCTCCCCTTGGTCTTTCGATTTTGCACCACCACATTCGGATCAGGGGTAAATAATACATCCATAGGCCCTTTTTGTCTTGACTTTTTTGGTCTGGATGTGGCTTGTGTAGAACCTTGACTAGAACTAGCCATGGATCTTTTACATCCAAAAGAGAGAAGAAAAAGAGAAGGAGACAAACCTGTGTGTGGACCAGCGAGGAAGGAGCAGCAGCAGAAGTCGTCATCTGACCGTTTGAGCAAAATTAGGGTTTGGGTGTTGTATATATTGGGATAAGGGGTAATTGGGTGTATGGGCATCTCATATTTTTTTTTTCCAATTGCCCAAATCCAATGGTCCATAATAAAAATAAAACAATTCAAGATAGTCTCGCCTCGCTTAATTAAGGCGCTCGCTTTCTCGCCTTTTGCTTAAGCGAGAGGCGCTCGCTTTTCTCGCTTTTTTATCGCTTCAGTCATATTCGTTTCGCCTTGGTTGTTCAAGGCAGGCGCTCGCCTAGGCGAGCTTTTCATAACACTGTGGTACATTTTAGTGGGCAAAAGGAGCCCACTAAAAACTCAAAAGGTTCAATGCCTTTGATGCTTGTGTCATTGCAAATCTTATGGAATCATCAGCTATATAATGTAGTAGTTTGGTTCAACGGCTTCCCATTAAATTTTCTGAGCGTTTGACAATTAATTTATGGTACATACCCGGGAAAACTAATCCTTATATTGGAAAAGTTTGTCAACCAACTTAAAGATTTCAGTTATTTTTTCAACTAAAACTAATTGTAAGATGGCATCTCTTCATGTTCAACGTTGTGAACCTTTCAAGTTTTATCTAAAGGTATCCACTTTAAGCCTATAACCAGGTTGGCTTTGCAAGCAAGGTCATATGATAATTTTTGTATTTAATTGTGAAATAAAAACTCTCTCTGGTTTAACATTGTGTGCAATAGCCTTGATAGGTGGAGTTTACAACTGTTTTAATTTTAATGGTATAACACCATTGCCATTGTTAGATATTTGTTTTCCTAAGTTTATTCTTTCCGCTATTATTTTTCCGGTTGCCTTCAAGCAATGATTGCACTTTCCATTTCTTACCTTGTTTGCTTTCTGAGCTCATCTCCTATGTCAGGAAATAACAGTTATTTTTAATGTAGGCTCATTATATAAAAGAGAGACGATGTAACACAACAAAAGCTGTTCTTGCTTTAGATTCTTCATATAAATGGGCTTTAAGTGGCACTCCCGTCCAGAATCGGGTTGGAGAATTTTACTCACTTGTAAGTGTTTCTTGCATTATGTGAATTATCTTTACTTCACTTCTCAATCTAATATCATATGGTTATATGTACACAGGTACGCTTTCTACAGATAATTCCGTACTCATTTTACTTCTGCAAGGATTGCGATTGCAGAACACTTCATTATAGGTATTGTGGAACCTTGCTTATATCTTTGTGCCTATCTATAGTTGTATAGTTGGAGGTATAAGGTATCCAAAACCTTCCATACTTGTTGGATATTGTGGTATAATTTTGTTGGAGTTTGTTGAATTAATGAGGCATGCGTATCTGGGGTAATTTTTTGGTAATTGCATCCCACAGAAAATATAGGAAGCCCATTTATGCAATAGATTAATATAAATTGTCGAAGAAGCGGTACCAACTTTCTGTTAGTACAAAAACAATGCTATGGGAACAGCTCTAGGGCTTTATCACTCCATTGTGCTGAATGCATGCTTTAAGCTAAATCTCCATGTGTTACATCTTTAGTCTTTCCCCATGCAAAATTTTTTGGCCACACTTTATGTTACCCCTTCTGCACCTAACCTCCTTGACATATAAAAATAGCCACATAACCTTCATGTTGTTTGTGGACTAAACCGCACTGCTGGAATAAAATGACCATATTACCTCTCTCTCATTATTCTTCTTGGACAGAACCATCCCTTCTTCTTCTTTGACATAACCCCATCTCCAACTGCTTGCCACTGCCTTAAACAACTGCCATTGGCTTAAAATTCAAAAGAGGCACTGGTCTAGTATTTTGAAATTCAAAGGAAAGATAATTTAGAATGGGTTTTACAAAGAAGTTGGGAGAACTCCTGTTTCGCAGAGAATTGTACAAGTATCTCTTGGTGGGTGACTGAAACATGGGTGAATCTATTTACCATTCCAATTTTCATCATCCGAACTTCTATTTTTGGTAAAACTTTACAGAAATCTTCAAATATTCTGTAAAATTCTTGCCAAAAAAAATAAAAAATGATTCCAATTTACTGTACAAAATTCACAACAGATTTTTTTTGCCAAGTCTTATGTGATTGCTCTGCCTCTTGACTTCAATTACTGATTTTTGCAACTCTGCCGCTCCTCCTTGAGTGTAATGCCCTTTGGCCCAATTATACCTAGCACCTGATTGCCCAAAAACAAAGTTATCAAGCGAGAATATCTGTCACGAGATCAAATGCACAAAACACCGAAGAAGATTTTGAAGAGAAAAAGAGGGCAGGTAGCTGAGATGGTGGTGTGGAGGTTATTGGGTGTTTTGTATAGTGAAGTAGAGGGCAGCTATGTGGTCAGCAGTTCCTAGTTTGAGGTGTGGACCAAAGCAGTTTTTGGTGGTGGTGTTTACTGGGTGATTGCCCGATGATGGTGGTGGGTGGTTGAAGGAGGATGCAGGTGGCGGACGATTTCTGTAGTGGTTGCGAAAGTTGATTGTAACGAGGAGCTGTCTGAATGTGTGTATGAGAGAGAGAGAGAGAGAGAGAGAGAGAGAGAGAGAGAGAGAGAGAGAGAGAGAGAGAGAGAGAGAGAGAGAGAGAGAGATTGTGGTGGAGTTAAAAGAGGCAAGTGTTATGGCAGTGGAGGAAGGAGTGGAGTAGAGATAGTTAGAACTTGACAAAAACTAGGGTTTGAGAAAAGAAAGAAAAGGAGAAGAAGGGAGAAATAGAGAGATTATGGAACAATATTATGAGTAGGAGAGTAAATTAGGAAAGTACATCTCTAACAATAGGAAAGCCACATAATATGAAACTAAATTAAGAAAGTAAATCTCCAACAGAGATATATGAGGGTATTTTTGTCTTTTTAATGGCAATTTTCATTTCCCTTCTCCTATGTTGCACATGATTCACTTTTTCTATTTAAATGGATGGAAAATATATACGTGCAATTTAGTCCACAGATCATGTGAGGGTTAAGTGCTATTTTCAAATGTTAGAGGGGTTATGCGGGGGTAAGATGATGTTTGCGCAAATTTTTTTCAAAGGAAAATTTTACTACTTTTGGATTTTTCCTTTTAATTGTCTCCTGTTTCCACATTTTTTATGCAAAAGAAGAAATAATCCGTAGCTGTTAAGCTGGCTGATGTATGGTAGTCATGTTAGTTGTTTTATCTCATCCCTTCCTTGTTTCCTTTTCTTTTAAAAAACTCCCTGTTGCTTATAATTTTGCATTTCTGTCTTTACTATTTGTGGTTGGAACACGACAAGGCAACATGGCATGGGGCAAAGTGATTGCCCACACTGTCCTCACAAATTTGAGAGGCACTTTTGCTGGTGGAACAAAGTGAGTTATGCTCTTCAGTATTTCTATTTTTATTGTTGTAATTGCTGTCATTGTTATTTTCTTAAGACTCGTTTTGTACTGATATATCTAGGCTTTATTGTGTTCCTTTATGCAAATTATACAAGTATATTGCTAAACCAATTAAAGCTCATGGCAACGATGATGATGGTAGAAGGTCCATGATTTTGCTGAAGAACAAAATTTTGAGAAGCATTCTGTTAAGGCGGACTAAAAAAGGCAGGGCTGCAGATCTTGCACTTCCTCCTAAAAAGGTAAGATGTTAGGCTCGACTACTGTAGCTGGACATTTATCTCTCTGCTAATTTTTGAATATCTTTCTTTAATTTGTTACCTGTTATGTGTTTTCTTCAGGTGAAATTGAGACGGGATTCATTGGATGTTGAAGAGGAAGACTACTACACATCTTTGTACAATGAAAGTCGGGCACAATTCAATACGTATGCTAGATAACTCATCTATTCCTTTATGATTCATTAAAGAGAAGTTTTGTTTTCGGTGTGAACTAATTAGATATCTGTTGTTACGTTGAAAATCTTTGGTATGAGTAGGAAGAGAGGGCGGGGAATGTCAATAAACTTCTAAACATCCTTGCCCAATAGCAATGACGAGAGGAAAGTGGATAACAATTGAATGATGGGTAAATTGCATTAACGGTCTCTAAGATGTGCCATTTGTTGCATTTTGGTCCTTAAAGTTGCAATATTTTCAATTTCATCCTCAATGTTCACACATTAAAACAATGTAGTCCTTAGCCTAACTGCCATTTAGATCATTGATGGAAAAATAGAAAGTGCATAGGACATTATGCAATTGTGGGGTATTATGTTTCTGTACTTGCACAACAAAGGATGATAATTTTGTATCCTATATGTTAAATGTAATATATACAACATCATATGGCTATATAAATATATATTCAAATAAAATACACAAGCTCTCTCTCTCTCTCTCTCTCTCTCTTCGAGCCTCTTTTGCCTCATGGAGGACGTAGATCACCATCGTGGCTGCCCACTTCTCTCTCTTTGCCATCCCTTGGCCCTTAACCATCACAATGCTTACAACCCTGCAACACTACCCCAACCCCATCCCCTTATATGCTTTTTGCCCCTGCTCCACCACTATGCCTCCATCTATAGATGCAATCGCATCCATTTTTCTAATTTTTTTAAACAATTCTCTCTGCCTCTCTCTCTCTCTTCCCCCCACAACCCATGACCATCAGTCGCTTTCATGCTGTCTCCACTATCCACGACAACCAAGCTAATACCATTCTCCACCTGCTTCCACCCCCAAAACACCAATCCAATTCTCTTCTTCTATGTCTCCATTTGCCCCCCTCCCCTGTGCCTCGAACCTACAGATTTCTCTGTTTCTACCCGCCATCTCACCCCTCCCTATATGCCTTACAATCGTGTTGTCTAAAGAGGGTTCGTTTAAAAAAACACTAAATCTATACACGATTCGTTTATTTAATTAGGTACAACTATCCCACTCAGACACAACTCGTTTATTATACGGGCCAACTGTGCCAAACGGACATGACCTCTGTTACGTGCCAAATTACTAAGCAGTTACTGGTCTTATCAGGTTCACACGGAAAAACTTCCAACCCACCACCCATTAAGCCTATTTGTTATAGCAACAAAGCTTGGCGAAACAAAAAATTAAAGGCGAAACTGAAGAATTAATATGTGTATACAAAGACCAAGTAAATATTTTCAGTAACATGAAACACAATATTTCATGTGGATAATACAAATCCATAATTGATTCTACAACATTCTAATTTTATCTAATTTCTACATTACAAAAATAATTGAAAGCCCTATTTAGAAATGACTAAAAATAATTCAAATTACTGACCCAAAGCCCTAGGTTTTGCAACATCCAATCCACAGAACGAGAGATAGACTGAGAAGGGGATAAGGATTTACTCGAGTGTGGTTACCCTCTAGAATAGTGTAATTCTTAGAGAAGATAGAGAGAAGAGTGAGACTGAGAGGTGAGCTAGAGGCCGAGAGATGTTATCTGTCATTGATGGCTTGAATAGGATAGATGGCCAGAGCACGAGACATGATTTCAGTCGTCACATAGTAAGGATGAGAGGCGATGAAGGAGCGAGACCAGTGATAGTAAGAGGCAAAAGGTAGATAAGCTGATAGTGGGAGAGCGAGGGGCGACATGTACACGAGGCAAAGGATTATTGATAAGGAATTTGGGGTTTAGGGTTAGGTTTTTGTGAGATGAGTTAAGGGAGCCGGTGAGACTGAGAGTTGTGTGGTATGAGGCGTGAATTGTGAGAGGCATGGATTTTTTTAGGTTTTTATAGTTCAAATATAAACGGGTTTGCGAGTTAAACACATAATCGACTCATATATCCTACGATTTTGGAGGGACGCTGTTCCACCCATTTACCATCTATTCCCGTTAAAGACCAAATCTCAACTCTTCAAATTCATGTCGGTTTTGTGCTGGCTTCGCTTGTTGCTCGTGTCTAGAATCAATAGGCCTACTCCACAATCATTAAGTCAGTTTTGATTTCAATTTCAATTTTAGTTTCTGATTTCGATTTTAATTTCAACTTGTGATTTAGATTTGGTTAAACTTTGGATAAGTTTGCAACAAAGGCCATGGTGGATGGATTTTTTGTTGGTTTAATTTGGGTTTTGATAAGGATTAATTAATTGTGTTGAATTATTGTTTGGTATTGGGTTGGATTGAGATATGCTTCTAGTTCAATTGAGATTTTGCTGTTTGTTGTGATTTTGATTTCAATTTCTCGATTGGGTTGTGATTTCGACGTGGTTCTATTTTGTTATTTGTTTTTTTGTGATTTAGAGTTTGATTTTGATTGCATGCTTGATTGTATTTTCAAATTTGATTGCAATTATTATTTTTTTTTTTGAAACAATTGCGGCCAGGTGGTGGTGGGGAGTTTTTGGTTTCCTGTACATTTCTTTGTGTTTTGCACAGAGAAAAACAGATAGTGCGTGTGCATGCGCTGTGCTTATGTTTAATAGATTTTCAATTTGGACTTCTTGTTGGCCTAATTTTTTTGGTCTAAAAATGGTGGTCCAGTGGTGTCTTGTAGTTATTGGCAGAGGAAGGTGGTGTCCTTTTTTTTTGTGTGTTTCTGTGTTGTTTGCACACTAAAAGAAACAGTGTGGGTGTTGTGCCATGTGCTTATGTGTGTGTCACTATATTGTTGTTCGACAGAGAAAGGAAACCAGGGAGAGGTGTTGGGTTTGGTGTGCGTGTTCTCTTGAAAGTAATGTTTCTTCTTTAGTTGTTTTCTGTTGTGGGGCACCTTTTAGTGCCATTAATTAATGAGACTGCTCGATTGGTTTGGGCCACCACTCCTTTTGTGCGTAGTCATAGGGGTTAGGGTGCCGACTTATGCCATTTGAATCATTTGATGGACAGTAATCGGTTTAGATTTACTGAATCCTCGAGAGGGGTTATTGGGCTAATAGACTGTCATCTAAGGGCTTTTAACTGTACTGAGTAACTTCCTTGGCCTCTTTGGGGGACATTTGACTGTTTTGGCCATATAAGTGGACCACCCTGTTGTATGATTTACTTCCATGGCCTCTTTTGAGGCTGTTTGGTCATTTTCAGGGTTTATTTGGTGATCACATCAAATATTGTCTGGCTAAAGAGGCCTATTAATGCCTTGGTCTCCCAAGTCATTTCCGAGTTGTTTGGTTCTCTTGTTTGCCATTGAGAAGTTGAAAAATTGACTCCAGCCTTTATTACTGAGTATGTTCTTTTCAAGTCTTTGTATAGTTCTCTTCGATGAATGAATTTTAAGTGAGGTGATTTCGGATGATTCTATGGATTTTGTGTTGCTAAAGTTTGCATTTTGATTTGTACTTATGTTCGATTTTTTATTTTTTTAATTCCACAATTTTGGTGTCCTAGCATTTTTTTCCTTCAGCCTGGTCATTATACAATATGATTTCTTATGTGCAGATATATTGAGGCTGGAACTTTGGCAAATAACTATGCTCATATATTTCAACTCCTCACGCGCCTGCGGCAGGTGAGGGGTCATTTGAATTACATGTTTAGTTCATATTGATGTCAATATCCTGACAAACTGAGGAGATTCTTGTTGAGTGCCATCAAGCTGTCGAGCTTTTTGTCTTATAGACAGGGATTAAATGAATGAATCCAATCCTTTTTATCTCGTTTGCGGCTTATTCCGCCTATAATCATCTTTGCCACCCACTTGGAAGGGAAATCAAGTTTCACTCAAATTAATCAATCATTTTGATTAACTGTTTTTACGTGAATGATAAGTAGAAAAGCAGTAGGACCTAGAATGAACAGTGCAGTAGCAATAAATGCAAGAATATTTACTTCCATAATCTCATCTCTTTTTTTTTTCCACTTCACAATAACAAGATTGGCGTGCTTCTATTTCATGAGACAATGGGCTGAAATACCAGTCCAGTGTGCCAATCTCATATTATTCTCTCTTGTGACACCACAGGCAGTTGATCATCCTTACCTTGTGGTATATTCTAGTTCTTCCGTGGGAAGAAATGGAGGCGAGGTTGATACTAGTGATGGTAAACAAGTATGTAGCTTATGTCATGACCCAGCAGAAGATCCTGTGGTAAGTTATTTATTGATTTAAACATTTTTATTGTCCTGTTTTTATCCCATCCCCCCCCCCCCCTTTTTCATTTTTTATGTTCTTTTTTTTGTTGGTTTTTTTTTTTTTTTTGGGGAGGGGGAGGGGGGACACGCTCATAACTCAACTAATATCGCACTGATGAGGGTCTCATTTAGTTTTTCTTCTTTTCCCAGAATGCCCCCCAATTTGAATTCTACTTGATGACAAAACTCATGATATTGGTATTTTATATTAGTTTATATAAGAAGTGCTTATTATGTTTGTTAGAATTCTTATTTTTAGGTTACTAGTAGTGTTGGGTAATAGTGTAACTGCTCATAACATTAGTTTATTATAAATAAGAAAGTGAAGTACAACATCACCTACACAACTGATTATTACTCTCAGTCTCTTTCTCTCTCTTCCTCCCTTCTTCTTTCCCTTATAAACCCTAATATCAATTTTATGATTCAACTATGTTATCCCTAATGAGCTATTTTTTTAACTTGGAAATAAATAAGTGACAAAGGCAACGGACAGAGTTTCCTTCTGTTGGTGACCTGCTTCTTGGGTGATTGAAAGTCTTCTAATCCCTTTGGGTTCTTGAAGGAAGGGCATTTTCAAGTGTGAATGGACATTTGTGTTTCATTTTGCATACCTGTATAGGAGACTGTCTGACCGACAAGTGTTATTGATTGTTAGGTATCTTTAAATGTGCCAGGTAACTGAGGGGTACACATTTTTAATTCATTAAAGTTTTACATGTTTAGAATGAGTAAATTACCGATGCGGAATGCGTGGGTGGAGCTACATTTTGTCCATCTGGAATGCTCCACAGATATCAGAGAATAGGGTTAATGCTTTTTTTTTTTTTTCTCACACATGAATGGGGTCAGTGTTCAAACATAACATGTTGGATTTCAAACACAAACGTTTTTTGCATTTGCTGATTGAAGAAATAAATGAGCAAATTACTAGCATCACTTTATGTTCTGTATTTTTAAGAGCTGACGATATAATGGGTAGCGTCTTCAACCTTCCATGTCTGTATACACACGCGAGACATACCTGGGGAACCATCTGATTGTAGAATTTGCAAAGGTAAATTAAAACAAGAAAATCGCTTCTACAAAGGACCAAATTACAAAGGGAAGGGAAAAAGAGAACATAGGGGATCAAAATAGTGCATTTGACAACAAAAAGGGGTGAATTCGTTGGTTTTGTCGTTCCCATTATTTTCCTAATAAAAAAAGATAAAGAGGAAAAGAAAAAGAAACCTGAAATTGTAGCTGATTGAATTGTTTTTGAATTTTTTGATTTTTATTGCTTAAATGTTAAGTTTTTATGGAATAAATTATAATTTTTCATTCATATTATATTTATTTGGTGCACTAGGACCTGGGTTTTGTTGTCTAGTTCCTTTTCTTCCTCGTCATATCCAATTATAGTCATCCAGCATTGGTAGTAAACACTATGTTTTGGCACATTTTTTATCTTTTTCATAGACAGTAGCATCAAAATATGTAACTTTGTTTTACTAGTAGTACTGGAAGTTTGCATTGCAAATTCCAAGAAGTTTGATCTTGTAAAGAAAAAGTTGTTAATGCTAGATGTGTCATTTGGATGGCCCCCCTGAAAATTATTTGTCTGTCCCAGGCGGAAAGTGAGGATAAGAAGAGGGTCGAAGTTGAACTTTGGATGAGACATGCTTTGGACTTCATGCCTTGAAATTTAGTTTTCAATTTGTGTCTGTTTAGGGCAAAGAAGCTAGAGAAAATATAATTTTTAGTTTCAAAAGTACAGGGTAATTCGATACTTTCCTATAATTGCTGGAATATTGCTTCATGGCCTCTAGTATGAATCTAATTATGCTATTCATTTCATTTGGAGTCCTAAATGTGTCTAGATATAATACAAGACTGTTAATAGTATTAGGGTAGTATGTGTAGTTTGTTAGTAGTGTTAGGGTATTATGTGTAAATACAAGAGGGTGTATGTGTAATTCTTATTATTGTGAGTTAACTATAAATATAAGTGATGTATGAGAGCTAGGTTAAGTTTTTAACCTCTCTCTTTCTCTCTGATATTGTCTCTAATATTGTGTTATGTTAATTCTCTCAACTTAACATGGTATCAGAGCAAGGTTAATACAAATATTAACTAGTCTGGTTCGCGGCTGTGTGACCATTGTTGCTGTATTGTTCGTTGTGTTGTACTGTCGTGGCCTTGTCTGGTGGTGGTGGTAGTCGACTGGTGTGGTCGACGTTGTACTGTTCATCGAGTTTTGATATCTGGTTTTTTTTGTGGTGGCTTCTGTTCTGCTTCAGTGGTGCTTCGGTGGTGTAGTCGGCGTTGGTGGCTGCCTGGTTGGTGGTTGCCTGGTTATTGGTGAAAGGGCATTAGGGTTTGTTGTTGAAGAAGAAGACCCATTCGAACTGGGTCGGTTGCGATCCAAGCCCAGTCCAATCAGATCCAAGTCAAGAATCGATCCATATTCGGTTCAGACCCAGATCCAATAGCCTTAGACCAGACCGGTTCAATCCCAGTTCAGTACCGGTTCAGTCAGTTTTAGACCGGTTCAGACCGGTTCCATCTGTTTTGTCTCTGGTTCGGCGGTCCAGTGGATTTCTCTGGTCCGGTTCAGCATTCCAGTACACTCATTTGGTCCGGTTCAGCAGTCCAGTGGCCTCCTTTGGTCCGGTTCAGCTGACCAGTGGCCTTCTTTGGTCCGGTTCAGCTGACCAGTGGCCTTCTTTGGTCCGGTTCAGCGATCCAGTGGACTTCTTCAGTCCGGTTCAGTGATCCAGCAACCTTCTCCTCTTCGGTTCAACAGTGCAGTAGGTGATTCTTGTCAGGTTCAGTGATCTAGTGATTTTCTTTTTCTATTTGCTGTACTTATGGAACCCAAGCAAGATGCCAGGTCCCTTACTCCACCTTTGCCACCCGGCAATGGATTGGTTACTATTACACGAGAGGAGTATGCCCAGTTCCTGTCCCACCAACAGGCTGTTCCATCTCCCTTCACTGTTACTTTTGCCCAGTCAGGCAATGCTTCCACTTGTTTATTGTCTTCCACTCGCAGTCCTTGGATCATAGACTCTGGTGCTGTTGACCACATGACTGGTGCGTCTAGTGTTTTTTCTACTTATCAGCCTACTAGTTCCACACGTAGTGTCACTCTTGCTAATGGTACTTGTTCTAAAGTTTCAGGTTTGGGGACTACTCACTTGAGTCCTGATATGTCCCTATCTTCTGTGTTATTTGTTCCTCAGTTTCTTTTTAGTTTACTTTCCATTAGCAAGATTACCCGTTCTCTCAATTGTTCCGTAACTTTTTATCCCTTTTATTGTGTATTTCAGAATCTCAAGACGAAGAGGAAGATTGGTACGGGGCATGAAGCTGGTGGCCTATAGTACTTTGATTTTGATTCACCTACTCAGGCTCTACAGACCTCGTTGTCTCATTTTCAATGGCATTGTCGTCTTGGACATCACTCTCTCCAGAATCTGAAACGCCAAGTTTCTAGTCTTAGTTATGTGTCGTCTTTGTCTTGTGAAGCTTGTCAACTTAGTAAGCATCACCGTGTGTCCTTTCCGTCTAGAGTCAATAATTGTGTGTCTAGTTCATTTGAGTTGGTACATTCTGATGTATGGGGTCCAATAAAGAATATTTCATCTAATAAATATCCTTATTTTGTGTCATTTGTGGATGATTATTCTCGTGTGACCTGGTTGTTTCTGATGAAAGCTCGTTCTGAATTATTCTCTATATTTGAGACTTTTCGCAAGGAAATAAAAACTCAGTATGGTTGTTGTATACGTATTTTACGTTCTGATAATGCTCGAGAATATGAATCTGATTCTTTTTCAGCTTACCTTAGCAAAACTGACATTATTCATCAGACTTCCTGTGCTTACACCTCTCTACAGAATGGTGTTGTTGAACGCAAGAACCGTCATTTGTTGGAGGTCACCCGTACCCTGTTATTCCAGATGAATATTCCCCGATATTTTTGGAGTGATGCTGTTCTTACTGCTTGTCATCTTATTAATCGTATGCCATCCTCTGTGTTAAATGGGCAAAGTCCATATTCTGTTCTTTTTCCTGGTAAGCCCTTATTTTCTCTAACTCCTAAGGTTTTTGGATGTGTCTGTTATGTTCACAATCTGGGTCCTGGGTTTGATAAATTTGACCCTCGAGCAACTAAATGTGTATTTCTTAGATACTCCCGCACACAGAAGGGGGTATCGTTGCTATAGTCCTTCTCTGCGACGATACTTCACCATTGCAGATGTCACGTTTGAGGAATCTGTTCCATATTTTCCGGCACCTACTCAGTCGTTGGATCTGGACTTTGGGTCGTCTCTTGTACCACCATCTCTTCCTTCATCTTCAGATATTCCGCTGCCTACTGTGTTACCATCTACTTTACCTCTTCGTGTATACTCTCGTCGTCCTCGCCCATCGGCTGAGGTGCCCGTACCGTCTTCCTTGCCACCTTCTGATTCTGGTACATCAGGTAATTTAGACTCTTTACCTATTGTTCTTCCAAAAGGTACTCGTTCGTGTGTTACTAATCATCCTATTGCTCATTTTGTTTCATATGATGCCTTGTCTTTTGTCTTCTCTTGTTTTACCTCTCAATTATCTGCTATATCTGTTCCTAAGCACTTACAGGATGCATTATCTGACCCTGGTTGGAGGAAAGCTATGGAGGAGGAGATGGATGCCTTACATCATAATGGGACTTGGGATCTCGTTCCTTTACCTCTTGGTAAATGAACTGTTGGTTGTCGTTGGGTGTATACGATTAAATTTCATCCGGATGGTTCTGTGGAGCGTCTCAAAGCCCGGCTTGTTGCAAAGGGCTTTACTCAGACCTATGGTGTTGATTATGAGGAGACTTTCTCTCTTGTTGCCAAAATTTTCTCTGTTTGTATCTTGATTTTTTTGGATGTTAATCTTGATTGACCCTTGTTTCAGTTAGACGTGAAGAATGCCATCCTACATGATGACTTGGTTGAAGAGGTATACATGGAGCAGCCACCTGGGTTTACAGCTCAGGGGGAGTATGGTAAAAGTGTATGTCGGTTAAAGAAATCTTTATATGGTTTGAAGCAGTCACCGAGGGCATGGTTTGGTAAGTTTTCAGATGCAGTTTTAGAGTTTGGTCTTTTTCGATGTTAGACAGATCATTCTGTGTTTCATAGACAGACGGATGCTGGATATGTTCTATTGGTGGTCTATGTAGATGATATTGTGATTACTGGAAATGATTCTGAGGGGACTGTCAAGTTAAAAATCTTCTTGCAAGATCGATTTCATACGAAGGATTTGGGAAAACTCAGGTATTTCTTGGGTATTGAGGTGGCTCGATCTAAACAGGGTATTTGTTTATCACAGAGGAAATATGTACTTGACATGCTAGAGGAAGCAGGTTTGCTGGGTGGCATAACGATTGATGTTCTTATGGATCCGAATCAAAAGTTGTTGATGGATGATAGTGCACTGTTTGAAAATCTAGGTCGATATCGCAGATTGGTTGGGAAGCTCAATTATCTCACTATTACTCGGCCGGATATTTCCTATGCGGTCAGTATAGTAAGTCAGTTCATGGGGTGTCCTAGAGTACCACATTGGGAGACAGTTATTCATATTCTGCGATATCTCAAGCGAGCTCCTGGACTTGGACTGTTATATCGAGCTAATGGACATCTTAAGGTGGAAGGTTTCTCAGATGCTGATTGGGCTGGCTCTCCTTCTGCTCGGAGATCAACCACTGGTTATTATACTTTCTTAGGAGGTAACGTTGTCTCATGGAAAAGTAAGAAACAATCTGTAGTAGCAAGATCCAGTGCTGAGGCTGAGTATAGGGCAATGGCGCATACAACGAGTGAGTTGACTTGGCTACTACACTTCTTCCAGGAAATTGGGTTTCCAGTTCAACCTCCTTTACAGTTGTTTTGTGACAATCAGACAGCTATCCATATCGCTGCCAATCCAGTGTTTCACGAGAGAACTAAACATATTGAGGTTGATTGTCACTTTATTCGTGACAAGATAGTAGCTGGGGAGATTACGACTCTATTTGTGAAATCTGAAGATCAGCTTGCAGATATGTTTACCAAAGCATTGAGTCGTACACGTCTTACAGCGATTTGTTCCAAGTTTGGATTATATGATATATATAGTCCAGCTTGAGGGGGAGTGTTAAGAGTATTAGGGTAGTATGTGTAGTTTGTTAATAGTGTTAGGGTATTATGTGTAAATACAAGAGGGTGTATGTGTAATTCTTATTATTGTGAGTTAACTATAAATACAAGTGATGTATGAGAGCTAGGTTAAGTTTTTAACCTCTCTCTTTCTCTCTGATATTGTCTCTAATATTGTGTTATGTTAATTCTCTCAACTTAACAAAGACTAATTGCGATTTTAAAGTTCTAGTAGTATTTAGAGATTTTATTTATTTCTTTGAAGGCTGTGAAGATGAATGGAAATTGGAAAGTGAGAATTTTGTGAATCTTTTGTAGTTTTTCTTCTACGATTCAATACAGGTCTTGCCTTAGAGGTTTGTTCTTATGCAATTATTGGACATATTTCTTGATTATTCTTTATCTTTTCTCTTTCTTTTTTTGGCACTATAGTTAATGCAATAGTACCTTGAAAACCAAAAAAAATATTTTAAAAGATGGTTTCCAAGGTACTATCTTTTTTTTACTTACCCAAAAAAATTAGTACCGTGAAAACCATCTTGTAAACCCTACAAACTCTAATTTGTAGACCTTCCTTTGTACCACCAAAGACCTAACCCTGACCACCATTCGGAATATGGCTTACTACTGTTCTCGGGTGACTGTTCACAACCTCAGAACAGGTCCTATTTCAGCCCCAGAATTTACGGTACCATGTCAATGCCTAATCCACTCTAAACCTGTAATCTATCCTTCGGCCATTCAATTCATGCTAAAAAGAATGAAATTAGTTGATGTCCGGAATTTCAAAACACCCTAACCTCTAAGACTTTGCATCCAGGAACTAATTTTTTTTTAATAGGATTTTGAAAAAAGTCAACTTAGAAACAAAGAGCCAGTTTCAGTCCTTCTTGCCTTATAAAACTTGTGATTATTGAAATATGGTAGCCAGATATTCAAAGTGACACAGTCAATTTGATTATAATATATGAAATCCCCCCATTTTTGTTAACCTTTGTGCTATGCCACATTTGCATCAGATACAATAACCAATATGCCTTAGGCATGGTCGAGTCGTTTTGAAAATCATTTGAGTTTGTACATATTAGAGCCTTGATCTGTTTGCCTCATAATTTGGATTTCTTGGAATTGTTTCAGGTCACATCATGCTCACATGTCTTCTGTAAGTTGTGTTTGATTGATTTCTCTGCCAGTGTGGGACAAGTCACTTGCCCTTCTTGCTCAAAACCACTTACTGTGGACTTCACTACAGATAAGGATCATGGCGACCAAAATACCAGAACAACCCTTAAAGGGTTTAAGCCCTCGAGTATCCTAAACAGAATCCGGCTTGATGATTTCCAGACAAGTACAAAAATAGATGCTTTGGTATGTAATACCTAAAATTGTTCTTTTTTTCTTTTATTTTCACTATTAACTTTATCGAAGAAACTTAGAAGATGCTGATGCTGGCATTTTTAGCAATATGTGTATTGTAGTACAGCATTTTACCATAACATCCATTGCATGTTTCATACTGGTTGGAGCATTTGGGGTGTAGGATAAGATAGCAAGATATGTCATTGCATTAGTGATTGCATACTGTAGTGTCTATGCTCTATTTATTTTTTTTTGGTTTTTAGCCGAAGACTATGCTTTATATCAAAAGTCAAATTTCCCAACTAAATGTGTAAAAGTAGTTTAATTATTACTGAAATGTACATGGAACTTGATTTCAGTCAAATGAAAGTGCGTCTCCAACTGAAGCAGAAACGGGATGAAAGCTGTTTAATGTTCAACTGGTATTACCATGCATCAGTTTGTCATGCTCTTAGTTTTCATATGCAGTGCTTTGAACTCTAGGATTCAAGTTGCCCACTCGAATACTTCTCATCTGTTTTAATTATCAAATACATGTTAGGTTCTGTATCATTGTCTATTTTAAATTGTAAGTCAATTGCGATTCTTTAGTGTATTTGGTTAGAGAAGAATGAAAAAATGTTCCATGATTGCTCGCTCACTCGACAATTCATCTGTTGTATAATTATTGTTTTTGCTTCTTTATGGACCAAACGTACCATGGGACTTTCAAAGGGGTGCCATTGTTGGATTTTCGACAGGATTGGAAGATAGTTCTCTTTTATTGTTTCATTGGCATTGTCTTTGGAGTTTATTTTGTTCTTTTTCTGCTCGAGGACATGTTGTTGTCCATATTGTACCTCTTTTCTCTTCTCTTTCTTAATACAATTCTTCTTTTGTCAAAAAATTGTTAAAGAGTTATGATACATTCCTTGGTAGAGGATTTTCCTTTAATAAACTTGGGAATTTGTATTGTTACCATACCTCATCAAGTGATCCAAATACGTTATTATATGACAAACTTGTCTCCCGCATCATTTATGTTCACTAAAATGGCTTTTATGGACCCCTCCCAATTCTTTTTGCTGTTCTCGGGGGATAAGAACATGAAAAAAGGCTTTAATTTTTTCAGAAACTAATTTGGTTCGTTATAGTCTCTGAAATGATTCACACTTGATTCTTGTCATTTTTTATTCCAAAGTCATTTATGTTTTTGCTTACTGAAAGTTAATTGGTTTCAGAGGGAAGAAATTACATTCATGGTCGAAGAGGACGGTTCGGCAAAAGGAATTGTTTTTAGCCAGTTTACAACATTCTTGGATCTGATACACTATTCCCTCGAAAAGGTAGAATATACCTTCATATGCAATCTGGTTTTAGCTTTTCATCTGTTCATCACAAACGGGAATCATAATTATATTACAAACTTTTTGCAGTCCGGGGTTAATTGTGTTCAGTTAGTGGGATCCATGTCTTTGGGTGCAAGAGATGCTGCAATTTCAAAGTTCACTGACGATCCGGATTGCAGGATATTTCTAATGAGCTTGAAAGCTGGAGGTGTTGCCCTGAATCTCACTGTCGCATCGCATGTAAGGGACCCCATTTTCTTTTGGTTATGTTCTTGACTTCTTGTATGTTGATATCACTTGCAAGGATGGAAATGGAATAATGGAACCCCTGCAAATTAATTGTATGCTTATTAAATATGATCAAACAATATATTTGTTTCTAAACTGTTTTTTTTTAATATATATATAGTTTCTCTTTGTTTTTTGTTTTGTTATGCTTCTTTTGGATGATTTTTCATTCCTTTAGTTGCCTTAAGAACTGCCCAATTTTATGACAAAATAACGGTTGAAACAGTAAGAACATAAATAGGGTCTTTTCCTGCAAGTATTTCACAGTTTCATGGACTCTCTCTATGCGAACTTAGAGAGAAGAGGTCTTTCTGGCCTCCAAAGCTCTCTACTTACATTGCATGGCCGATGCCATCTCTGATTCTGATATATACTTTTTATTGAGATCTACTCTGGACCAGTCCTCATTTGCCTCTGTTTTGAACTGTCACTGGTTTTCATCGTTTGTTATGGATATGATTCTCCTCGCTTACCTTTGGCTTCTAGGAGTACCAATGTTTCCTCTCTGTTTTGTTTTGAGCTCTTGCCACTCTGTTATATAGGTGCCTTTTTCTGTTAATTCCTACCAGGTTTTCTTGATGGATCCTTGGTGGAATCCAGCCGTGGAGCAACAAGCCCAAGATAGAATCCATCGAATAGGGCAATATAAACCAATCAAGTATGCTCTCTTGGCCCAACTTCCAACTAAACGTTACGATATGCGACTCTCTTTTTAGGGAGATTAGTACTTTACCTTGTGCATTTGTAGGATGGTGAGATTTGTTATAGAGAACACAGTTGAGGAAAGAATTTTGAAGTTGCAAGAGAAGAAGCAACTGGTGTTCGAAGGGTAACTCTTTAACTGTTTAGAAGCTTGACAGTGTTAACAGATGATGAGTCCACACCCTTGACTAATCTTCCTAATCTTTTTTTTTGCGGACTATTGCAGGACCGTGGGTGGCTCTTCGGGTGCTATGGGAAAATTAACAGAGCAAGACTTGATTTTCCTATTTGGCTTCTAAGCAAGATTGTACCTTTTGTTCAACAAAGAAAGCAAGAAAACCGATGCACTAACGAGCAACGGTTTTCGCGTAGTTTATTGCTTGTTGCTTTCAAGCCCCCTGCCTCCCTCGCAGTCAACACTCTCGCGAGGAATCATATCCAATGTGCCTTCCTTGGTTTGGTTTTTTGTACCAATCTTTTGTACATGCTGTTTGTAGAACATTTTTTCATGTTAACAAGACTTTTTGAACGTCAAAAGAAAGATAAAAATGACAGCAACTTCTAGGAAATTATCGGTTGTTGCTGCATCATTGCCATTGCCACCAGGATTGCCATCGATCTTAATTCAAACCGATTTAAAGACTCCGCTATTAATATCCGACTCATTTTATGATCACAATTTATATATCCCATCTTGTTAAGAATTAAAAATTTTATTCGATCCGAATAATTCAATTGAAGTTTAAATTTAGCAAAGGGAAATGAGGTTGCTACACAAAGCAAAGATCAAGAACATGGAATTTCATGTAGGATTACCTCTACACCCAATCTTCAGATTCCCTCTAATTTTTTTTTTTAATTTTCTTCTTAATGGATCATCAACTACTTGATAAGTGATGTGTCAAGAATAAAATTAGAGAGAAAATGTATTGAAGGATATTTTATTCTTTAAATAATTGGGTATAACTGTTGGTGATTACTATTCCAAAATAATGGGATTATTTGATCAGGACAGAAAAAGGCATTCCTAAGACTGTATTGATCTTGTACATTAGTGCTGTCCAAACAAACTTGTTTTCATGTAGTGACGGAGAAATTGGTGTTATTTCGATATGGATTATGGGTTGTAATGCTACAATTTTGGATGTTCTGCACATTTTTTGTTAACATCTTATGCTTGTTGGGGTTGCAACTGAGTCCTTCAGATATAAGGGCAATAGAAGTGAGAATCGTTGAAAATTATAAATTCTTTACTTTTTTTTTTGATCAATACAAATTTTGTATTTAATTTGTAAATAAGTTCAGGCATACAAATTCAGTTGAACTTTTTTATCATGCAATTCAAACTAATTTTTTTTTTTTATATGACAATATTATCTTTTGTGTCTTACACTTTGTCCAGCTGAAATCGAATAAGAGCCATTGTTTTTCTCATAGGTAAATCCTGCTCTTCTCTTCTGTAGAAATCCACCATCACCCACCACCACTGACAGTGAATTACACGACACTGAACTCAATCACAGTGAACTAAAAAATTTAGTTCTTCTTTCATCCATAATATATAACAAAACACATTGAGTTTTTTAGTTCACTGTAGTGGAATTTACTATCTTTAGTTCACTGTTGTGGAGTTTATTGTCTTTAGTTCCCCGTTGATGGTGGTGGGATATGGTAAAAGTTTTTGAATAATCTTTTTCATTAAGGGTATTTTTATCAATTGCTTATTTTATGGACTTTTTTGTCTTCAAAGTGTATGACTGTGTACCTCTCCCACAAAAATAAGCCAGACGGATATAAAATTTGGGTTTATGGGGATGGTATATAGTAAAACATCGAAAAATATAAGGAATTGAGAGATTTCATGTCAAACTATAGAATTCTTCATTCTGACCAGGGATTTTAGAAGCAACTAAGGTGGCTTGGCTCACAATCAAACCTAGTTAAAGTTCATTAAGTGACAAAAAAGTCAAATAGTACTATTTTTCTTGCTATTTTCCTCTTTGGTAGATCGCCCATAATACACTACTATGAGACATCTATATAATAAAATAGTTTACAATTCAAATTTTAAAAGATAAACAAAATGACTTTTGTTTTTCGCGGTTTAGATCGCTTTAAATTTTACTTTAAAATTAATCTAACGACTAATACTAACACCCTAAATTTAATAGGAAAAATAGGTCCCTAAGGGTATGTTTGAAGTGACTTTTTAAAAGTTCTTCTAAAAATTATTTCTCATAAGTACTTTAAAAAAATATATATAGTGCTTGAAACCGCCCCACCACTACTTCTACCACCACCACCTCCACAACCACTATCTCTACCACCACCATCGCCGTCGCCGCCACCATTGCCGCCGCCACCACCACCACCGCCGTCACTGCCACCACCACCATTGCCGCCGCCACCGCCGCCACCACCATTGCCGCCGCTATCGCCGCCACCACCGTCAATGCCTCCACTACCACCACCGTCGCCGCCACCGCCACCACCACCGTCGCCGCCACCACCACCACGGTCATTGCCACTCACCACAACCATCACCATCTCTTACCACCACCACCTCTCACCCCCACTACAACCGATACTTAAATTCATTTATTTCTCCTCTATGTTTGAGATTTGATTTTGAATATGAATACAAATATGTTTATTGGTTACCATTTTTTATTACTTTGTGCCTTCAGGCACAGGCACTAACTAGTCTATATAATAAAGTAACTTACAATTCAAATCTCAAAAGATAAAAAAAATGACTTATGCTATTCGCGGTTGAGATCACTTTAAATTTTACTTTAAAGTTAATCTAATGACTAATATTAACACCCCAAATTTAATAGAAAAAATAGGTCTCTAAGGATGTGTTTGGAGTGGTTTTTTAAAAGTATTTCTAGAAATTATTTTTCATAAAAAAAATAGTGTTTGAAACCACCTTACCACTACCTCTATCACCACCACCATCACTGCCGCCACCACTACCCCCGCCACCACCACCGCCACAACCCCCACCACCTCTGCCACCCCCACCACCACTAACACCGCCACCACCCCCATTGCCGCCACCACACCGCTGTAGCCGTCGCCACCGCCTCCACTACCACCACCACCCCCACCACCACCGCCGCCGTCACTACTATCATCGTCACTCAAAACCCACCACCACCATCACCATTCCCACCCACGACTGCTACCACCACCATGGTCATCGCCTTACCCACCACAACCATCACCGTCTCCCACTATCACCATTGTCGCCCACCACCGCTCACCCCCATTACAATCGGTGTTTAAATTTTTTATCTCTCCTCTATCTTTGTGATTTGATTTTGGATGTGAATAAAAATATGTTGACCTTTTTTTTATTATTCCGTGCCTTCGGGCACGGGAAATAACTAGTACTTATATAAATTACTTCCCACTTAAATTTATGATTGGTGGCTTATCGATAATGAACATTGAAAAAAAAAATTATTATAATGAACCTCACTTTTACTTGGGTTAATATCAAAATCTAACAACAAAGAAAAATATTACTTGAATTTAATTTGAAAGATAATCTATTAGATTTATTAAATTGAAAGTGAGTTTCATTTTATTATCGAATATATTGTTGGGTGGAGAAAAACCACCTCAAAATTGTAACACCCCACATTTTCTTTTATATATGTATATAGATATATAGTAAATAATTGTTGTAAAAAAAAAATGTGGATATGTGTAGTAATAGTAGGAATAAATACTAGGGAGACAAATGGATTGAGAAGTTTGAGTTTCGAAGGTGTGTAAACTTGAGAAGAGGGATTATAGAAGTTTCTAAATATTTTTAGGTCAAAATAAGGTGTCCATTGAATTCGGAAGGTCGAACAACCTTGGGAGAGGTAATATGGGGTGTATTGGAAGTTAGGAAGTATTCTGGAGTGAAAACACACTTAGAGAGAATTTGGGTAAAAATGAGTTGGGACACCTTCTAGTATTTAGGTCATAACTTTTTATTGTGATCTCCAATGGATCTGAAATTTGGACAGTAGATAGTAGACATCTAAGGCTACAAAAGTGTATCTCATGAAAATTTTCCAATTCAACCTCTAAATGGGTCAAAACTGCCCTGGAAGTCGAAATAGCCGAAGTGTACCGGAACACAGTACCGGTACGCCCGAACCAGTAGCTAAACCGTACTGGTACAGCGTACAGGTATGCCCGAAGTTTGGCACAGTAAAAGTCGGGATTTTGGTGTTTTAAAACACCCTTTTAAGCCTCATTTGACCCATTCTTCCATCCCACTCTCACCCCAAACATCTTAGAGCCCTAAGAGAAGAGAAAAGGAGAGAAAAACACAAAGATCTTGAGAGAGTTACCCCTTATAGAGATCAAAACCGAAATTCCTCAAGAACACCATTCTTCTACTCTCTTCTTCTACACTTTCACTACACCCTTACCCACACCTCTTGGAATCATAGAGAGAGTCTTAGAAAAGAATAAAGAAGGAGAAAACACAAGATCAAAAGGGAAAAACATAGGATTTAAGAGTGATTCAAGATCAAATCCTAGATTTTCAAGAACATCAAGGTAGGGGTTTTCTCTCACTCACTTACATTGAGGTTAGGGTATTTATATATGTATGCTTTGGCTATCAATGGTATATATATGTTATGAAATCATCATCTCTTAGGCTTTTTGGCAAAGATTACATGTTTTAAACAAAGTTAGAGTTTAATACCCATGAAATCTCTTCTCTAGTTTTAAAACCCTCATTTTTGGAGAGTGATGTATTTCCTTCTTAAATGTTTTATTTATTATGGATATTCGAAACCTTAGTGCTTTGTGTTGGGTAGAAAAATGATGTTATTGTGATCTCATGTATTTTCTTTGTTGGTTGTGGAATTGTTACATGATATATTTTGGAGATTTTGGATAGATGCTTGTAAATTGATATAAATGTTGGAATGGTATGCTTGGTTGGGTTGTGGTGATGCACATGAGTGAGAGGTTCCTTGTAAGGATGCTCATTCATTCTCAAGAGGTTCCTTGTAAGGATGCTTGAGAAACCAAGCCTTGAGGGTGAGAGGTTCCTTGTAAGGATGCTCACCCCTTCCCAAGAGGTTCCTTGTAAGGATGGTTGGGAAACAATATAGTGCTTGGTGGGAGGTTCCTTGTAAGGATGCTCACCCCTTCCCAAGAGGTTCCTTGTAAGGATGCTTGGGAAACAATGTAGTGATTGGTGGGAGGTTCCTTGTAAGGATGCTCACCCCTTCCTAAGAGGTTCCTTGTAAGGATGCTTGGGAAACAATGTAGTGCTTGGTGGGAGGTTCCTTGTAAGGATGCTCACCCATTCTCAAGAGGTTCCCGGTAAGGATGCTTGAGAATCAAAGATGACCTAAAGGGGGGTGGAGGTTACCTTAAAGTATGCCACCTACCGAAAGAATCAGAGATGACCTAAAGGGTGGGGTGGAGGTTACCACAAAGTATGCCATCTACCGAAAGAATTGTTGGGAATTGTTTAGGACCATTAATGATTATTTGTATGTGGTGCTCGTTTATTCATTAAGTAATGTTTTTACATAAACTTGAGATCCTTTTTAAATGTCACTGCTTTCGTTCAAATTATGTATCTATGTTATGTTAAAAATGAGACCGACCGTTTTAAATGCTTTTCTAAATCTTGTATGGGTTTGAGAGAATTTTTCTACAGAGCTTCGTGCTCACCCCCTACCGCTAACATTTTTCAGATTACTCGCTTGAGGAGGACGTAAGGGTCGAGGAGCCCGCTACTTGGGAGACTCCACTTGACGGGAGTGTGGATCCCGAGGTGGACGCCTAGAACGACCTCCTTTCCTTTTGTACTAGACTAGAACATTCTTTTGGAACATTGTGTAGTCTAGTTTCTTTTGTTTATTCCGCTGTGCTACCTTAATTAATTTTTGAGATGTAATAGCCATAATTTGGGCTTATTCTTTTGGATCATTTTAATAAATATTTGTGGATGACAAATGGAGTCTCGTTTCTTAAGGAATTATATTAGTGCTCTCATGATATGAATGTTTTAGAATGTAATACCGTTCAGGGTGTGTTTTGGGGCGTTACAAAAATTGGACTATACTATACTATTTAAGGCTGTCACATCACTTCTTGCTGCAATAGTTAAAGGACAAGAGAGGGCACAAATAATCCTATCAAGAAGCTGTCCTAGTTTACTAACATCCATCCATAAACTTTCCAAAATTCGAATAAAAGAGGTTCCTAACTTTAATTTTTTTTTAATACCTAGTCTACTATTAATTTCTCTCCCCATCTCTCCAACTTATAAATAGAGCAAGTTCACCCATAAGAAAAATCATACCAAGTTCCTGAATTGTTATATAGACTCTTGTTGATTCATCTATCACCTATATACCCATGGCATCAAGCTCATTCAAGCTGTCCTTTCTATTTTTGCTAGCCATTTTCATGTGTTCAAATGCTGTTGAACTTGGCCAGCTCAAAGAAACCAGCATGACCCTCTACTTTCAAGACTGGTTTGGCGGGCCGAACCCGACACTTATCCAGATCACGGGCCGGTCCGATGGGTTCATGAGCTACGAGAAATTTGGAACAGTGTTTGTGACCGATGACCCGGTAACAATAGGCTTCGACGGAAGCTCAGCTCAAGTTGCACGGGCCCAAGGGATGTATGTGACATCGGCATTGGATGGGTCTATTTCACATGTTATGATATCACTCGTGTTCACCAATGAAGAGTACAAGGGCAGCACACTGCAAATACAAGGTGCTAGTCCTCAGTTTGAGAGGGTGAGAGAGGTGGCGGTCGTGAGCGGCACGGGGAAATTCCGGTTGGGCCGCGGCCATGCTACCTTCGAGACGATTCATATTGACGTAGAAAAGTCCTATTGCGTAATCCAGAGCAATGTTACCGTCCTACATTATTGAAAAATCGTATTTGTTTTTTTTTTTTTTGTTGTTTCCGAAATAGAAATAAAGTGGGACAATAAACAAACTTATTCTTATATTTATGCCTTTTCTGGGGTCTATATGTATCACAAACTTCTGTGCGTGTAATAGGGTTGAGTTGTAAATTCAGACGTCTTGAGTTCGAATATTGACAATCTTTTGGGGTCAAGTCATGATGAATTTATCCCGCACGAATATCCTAGTTCCGATGTAGATTGTCTTCCTTTAATCAGACCGAGGAGCGTGTAAGTTGACCTGCACACTCTTAATCGTTGAACCAAAAAAAGAAAAGAAAGATACACCATTCATAAATAAAGATATACAAAAATTAGAATAAAAATTACAAAAACACTTTCTTGTTCCCAAAGAAGAATTTTTCATGATAATTTAGCGTAGGCTGAATATTGCACTCTAAAGATGTAGCAGTCGTCAAATTTCAGAAAAGAAATGATACAAATTCATTATTTTAAATAGTAATGTGTAGTAGCTATGGTAGGGGCAAAACAGACAAATTAAATTGTTTCTTGATTTATGCGTATTATGCTAATTTTGTCTGTATTGTTCCAATTTTATTGGATGTCATTGAAGGGCTCATTTTCTTTCCATCATTGAAGACCTCTTTTTCAAATGACTAAACAATATCCGAAAAAAATAGAAGAGACAAACCCAACTCCCTTAAACACACAAAGAAGAAGAAGAAGAAGAAGAAGAAGAAGAAGAAGAACTCAATCACTCTGGCCTAAGGACAAAAAATTTGGTATAGATATTTTCAATGGAGATATTCTAATTTAAAGAAATACAAATTCAAATTTAAATGAAAACAAACTCAAATTTAAAAGACGATATAATATGATCATTAAATCTTTAAAGGAGAATGAAATCTAACAATTATTGATTTGAGTAAAAATTTGAGTCTCTTTTGATTTGGTATGAGTTTGAGTATAACATTGGAGAAAATTTTTAAGAGTTTTTTTTACTTAAATTTAAATTTGGGTTTAAATTTGAGTTTTTTTTTTTTATTATGCAACGCTTTAAAATGATAAAAATTTATTAGAATAATATAATGATAGAAATCACGCTTGCTGGTTGGTTAGGACATATATAATGGGAAAATGATTGAGAACATTTTAGTCTATTTACATAATAAAAGATAATTTTAGTATTTTCACAAAATATTTAGTCAAATCATTATTTTTTCTACTGATAGAAGTAAAAGTTATTGTTAGGGGAGTGTCATTGATTTAAAAATATAAATCAGAAGGGTATGCAGTGAAGATTCAAAATCGAGAGGGAGTGTTATGAAATTTAAATCTAACTACAAGGGGTTTTGATAAAAAATTTCCTTGATGAAGACATTGGTGGATGTTGAATCTCTAAATAAAAAAGGTAAGTTTTGTAAATGTGTACCTGTTGTGATAAATATATAAATTATTAAATATCATAAGGTCCTATTGAAATTGATACCAAACCGCACTCACTAGTTTTTAAGGGGAATATTCTTTCAACTCCAAAAGTTGACATTATTTATTGGCTCTATCAATAGGGAAAGTCTACGGTACCGAAGGAGGTACCGTACCGCCAGTTACAATAATTTCAGGTTAAGTTATAATTTTTTTGAAGTGTAAGTTACAACTTTTAAAAGTCAAGTTACAACTCAAAAAATAGAAATTATAATTGTTCAGGGAAGTCCATGATCGATCATGGACCATTGATCGATTATAAACTTCCCCTGAGTAATTGTAATTTTTCATTTTTGAATTATAATTTTACCAAAAAAGTAGTAATCAGCGGTACGGTACCGAAGTTGGCACCGTAGAATTCCCCCTATCAATAATTATCTTACAATTAAATTAATGATTGTGATTGATGGAGTCAAAAAATTGTATCAATGGTAAAGGATGTTCGGGCTAGCAGTTAAAGGCAGACCATTCATGCCGGAACTAGGGAATTAAATCACTCATGACTTCGCCACAAGAAGTTGTCAAGATTCGAACTCAAGATGTATAAAATTAATAGATGTTTCTATCATTATTAATCGCCACCTAAAGTTTAAATAACTTAGGAATTAATAATAGGTAATCAACTAAGAATAAGAAATGACACACTCTCGTCCTTTGTTGGTCAATATTGATTGCTGCGCCCGCCCATCAAGTTTTACTAAAAATTCATGCCGTCGGCGGCGTTGTTGAACATCAATAAACAAAACTCAAAGATTCCCTCCACAGTCCTCACCCAATTCATAAATAAAAAGCCTCTGCATCTATTGAGATTGTGAACCAAACTCCTTCATTCTCACTTCAATTCTTAGTTGTTTGAATTTGATTATCAATCAATGGCACCAAAAGCACACAAAAATCCCACCAAACTCTTCCTGCAATGCCTTCTAGCCATGTTCTTATGCTCACAGTCGTCCCAAGGTGCTGAGCTTAAAGAAACCAATATCACAGTGTACCTTCAAGACCGGTCTGCCGGGCCTGGCAGTCCCGGAGGACTCAACTACACCGTCCTTCCCGTCACTGGCATCCCCGGAAAACTATGGGCATTCAACAGCTTCGGAAGCATATACTGCGGCGATGATCCTTTAACTGAAGGCCGGGAAGAGGGTTCGGCCCCGGTTGGAAAAATGCAAGGCATATTTGTGACCGCGTCACTTGATGGGACTATTGTACATATATCGGCCTCACTTGTGTTCACAAATAAAAAGTATAATGGTAGCACCCTGGAGCTCCAGGGTGCTAGTCCGTATCTTAACAGGGTGAGAGAGGTGGCCGTGGTGGGTGGTACCGGAAAATTCCGATATGCAAGAGGCTTTGCTACGTTTGAGACCGTTTATTACAAGGCATCTACGGTCTACTCTCTAATTCAATGCAATGTTACTGTGCAACATTATTGAAATCTAAGCACAAAACATTATGACCGGGTACAATAAATTTTCTAAGATTTTCTTGTGATTCGAACTCTATGCTCTTTTTTTTTTTAAGTCTCATCTCTATATCAATTTTTTGTTTCGTCGTAAAATATTGGAAGACCTTTTAAGGTAATTCGAAGTTAGAAGTGTAATACTTTTGTGCATCATTGTTACGGAATTATAAATGTTGCTAAATGGTGTTGGAGAAAGAAATAATTGCACAATTTGGGCAATAGGTTGGACATTATTGAAAGGACTTCTCTTATCCCCCCTTTGGGTGCTCCTCCTTCTGTATTTTTATGATATCGTTCTTTTCTAGTCCTCTTTGGATGCTCCTTTCTCTACCCTTAGAGTGTATTCACTCATTGCAATTGAGGTCAAATTTTAAGTACAAATAATATTACTCATTTATTATTTTTAGCCATCCTTCTCTTGATCATGGGTCGAGCCACGTTTGGGGTCTATTGAAAACTCTCGATGTTTATACTTTTTCATAATTGACCCCCACAAACTCTTTAATGGTGAAGAGACAATAGAATTTCAAAAACTAAGAGTGCAACTTGGACAGGTTGAGGGGTTAACTCTAACCCAACTATTGGTATATAATTTTTAATCTTAACCATAATCCTAACTTAACTTTAACCCGAGGTACTCAACTCGAATATTGTCCCAGTTTAATTCAAACGGGTTTGGGTTGAATTCGAGTTACGTAATTCGGGCAAATTTCGGGTTAGAATTCCAGTTGGGTTCTGGTTACATAATTTGGGCTAATTTAAGCCCGAAATAAGCATGTTGTTCTAAATTTGGTATATACTACATAGTATTTACGTAAAATAACAACGAATAATTTCAATCAAATGTTTAACATAAAAATCATAGTATTTAAAGTATAAAAATCAATGTTTAACCTAAAGACATAATAGCCAAATGTTTAGCATAAGACTGAACCACAATATTGATTCTTACTGTTTTAACTTGTATGTTATATTGCTATATTGATTTATATATTTATTTTTAAATATGTTCAGGTTGAGTTCGATTTGAAAATTGGGTGGAGCCCAATGTATATATTCGGGTTGAACCCAGTAACGTGAGGTCTCAATCTGAGTACTGTTCGAATTCAATTCAAGTTGGTGTTTTTTTGCTTAGGCCTAACCTAAGTATTAAAAACTTCAACCCAAGTCCTATTTTTTCTGAGTTGAGTTTAAGTTGAATTCGGGATGACTTGCTCAAATTCCATCCCTATCAAAAACTTGAAAGTAGTGGGATAAATTTTACCATTATAAAAACTAATCAAAGATGGGGATTGTTTGTTTCAAATGATTAAATCATACCATTTATTATGGTACCATTCTACCAGTATTGGACAAGTGGGACTTAAGTCTCAAACATTTGGCCCGTGGCATAAGTATCAGCCCAGAAGTCTGATGGTCGAATGAGTCATACTTCTGGGCTCGATTTGGCCCAGTGGACAACGAATCATAATTTGGGCTCAATTTGGCCCATCTAGGTTTAAGGCACATTTGAGTCAGTTGGATGGATTACCCGCTAAAACCCTGTTAGGACAAGCAGGTTGGGTAGACCATGGAGTGTAATTTTTTCATGGAGAAATCTACAGTATCGGGGATAAAAATTTATTACCTCACCGCCATGTACAATTGCAAAGTTTTTTTGTATAAGTTTTTTGAAATTTTAGGATCGATCCCAAGTACTTAAACTGTTGTAACTTGACTCATAAAAAATTATAATTTGAACATTAAAAGTTGTAATATGACCCAAAAAGTTATAAATTTTAAGATCGATCCAAATTTTCAGTTGAAACAAATTTAAAAAATTTGTATATAAACTCAGACGTCCTAATTTTGAATCTTGACAATCACTTAGGGTCAAACTATGTGAGGGATTTATACCTCATAAATACCCTAGTTCCTGTGTGGATGATTTATCTTTGATTGGACCGGAGAGGGGATTAGCCGAAATGCGCGTAAACTGACCTGGATACCCGAACAAAAAAATAAAATAAAATTATATCTAAATCTACAAAACTTATAAATTTTATTACTGATATTAATTGTGTTCAACAATAAATCAGGTTATCGAGTCAAATTTTTAGATCCTAATAAATTCACCGGTGTTGCATGTTTTGATAATCTTTTCTTAGGTCAACTAAAGAAAGATGCTAACGTTAAGCAAGTGTATTTATTTGGATTTACGTAATCTCAGAAGTCATAGATTTATTTTTTTCACCAATGATATGCTTTATAACATATGCAATCTTTGAAAAATAAGGATCATTTTTTTGATCGTCATGGAAAAAATATCATTTTTTAGCACTATAGATCATAATTAAGAATTGAAAGAGGAAAGAGGAAAGAGGAGAAAGAAAAGATATTTAGTAATTGATAAAAGAGAGATTCGTGAATCTCATAAATATAATAATTAAGATAAAATATATTGTTGTGATTAAAAATAGAGTTTTTTTTGGAGGCCGGTCCTTAGCCCCAATAGAATTCAAAAAAAAAAAGAAAAAAGATTAATTACATTGGAGGTCCTCAAAGTAGAAATTTATCTCATTTTGACACTCAATATTTTAATTGTATCATTTTACTATCTGAAGTATTGAATATATTTCTATATAATCCTTTAAACAGACATTATCTAGATTGTTAAAATTTTTTGATTACAAACTTATCACATAATATTTAAATATGAACAAAAAAATAATTTGGATAACTGTTCACCAAATTTTTACTCAAATTTTGGTCAAAGAGTTACCTAAATTACAAAGTTTTGATCATGAGATATCTAAATTTTAGTCGAGAGCTATTCATATAACACATTTTTGGTTAAAAGCTATCAAAATTATTTTTTTATCCATATTTAGGTATCACGTGACAAGTTTATGATAAAAAATTGTTAGCAATTTAGACGTTGTCTGCTTGAGGGACTACATAGAAACATATTTAATATTTTAGGGGCTAAAATGATACAATTGAAATAATATTGAGATCAAAATAAAATAAACTCTATACTTTAAGAACTTTCAGTGCAATTAACCCAAAAAAATAATAAAAAAATCATTTGTTGGTCAATATTGATTGCTGCGCCCGCCCACCAAGTTTTACTCCAAATTCATACTGTCGGTGGCGTTGTTGAACATCAATCAATAAACAAAACTCACTGACTCCCCCTTCACCTAATTCATAAATAAAAAGCCTCTGCACCCATTGAGATTGTGAACCAAACTCCTTCATTCTCACTTCAGTTCTTAGTTGTTTCAGTTTGATTTTATCAATCAATGGCACCAAAAGCACACAAAAATCCCACCAAACTCTTCCTGCTATGCCTTCTAGCCATGTTCCTATGCTCACAGTCGTCACAAGGTACTGAGCTTAAAGAAACCAATATCACAGTGTACCTTCAAGACCGGTCCGCAGGGCCTGCCACTCCCGGAGGACTCAACTACACCGTCCTTCCCGTCACCGGCATCCCAGGAAAACTTTGGGCGTTCAACAGCTTTGGAACCATATATTGCGGCGATGATCCTTTAACCGAAGGCCGGGACGAAGGTTCGGCTCCGGTTGGTCGGATGCAAGGCATATTTGTGACCGCGTCACTTGATGGGACTATTGTACATATATCGGTCTCACTTGTGTTCACAAATAAGAAGTATAATGGTAGCACCCTAGAACTCCAGGGTGCTAGTTCGTATCTTAACAGCGTGAGAGAGGTGGCTGTGGTGGGTGGCACTGGAAAATTCCGGTATGCAAGGGGCTTTGCAACGTTTGAGACAATTTATTATGAGGCATCTACGGCCTATTGTCTAATTCAATGTAATGTTACTGTGCAACATTATGAAAATCTAAGCACAAAAAATTATGACCAGATATAATAAATTTTTAAAGATTTTCTAGTGATTTGAATTCCATGCTCTTTGTTTTTTTTAAGCCTCGTTTATATCAATTTTTTGTTTCATCGTGAAATATTGAAAAACTTTTCAAGGTAATTTGAAATTAGGAGTGTAATTCTATTGTGCACGATTGTTACGGAATTATAAATGTTACTAAATGGTGTTGGCGAAAGAAAGAATCGCACAATTTAGACAATAGGTTGCACATTATTGAAAGGTGTTCTCTTATTACTCATTTGGGTGCTCCTTTCTTCTGTCTCTTTATGATCGTTCTTTCTTGTCCTCTCTGGATGCTCCTTTCTCTACCCTCGAGTGTATTGACTGATTGCAATTGAGGTTAAATTTTAAGTCCAAATAATATTATTCATTTATTATTTGTGCCATCCTTCACTTGATCATGGGTCGAGCCGTGTTTGGGGTCTATTGAAAACTCTCGATGTTTATACTTTTTCATAATTGACCCCCACAGACTCTTTAATGGTGAAGAGACGAGGGATCTATTTCAAAAACTAGGGGTACAATTTGGACGGGTTGGGTGGGTTGAGGGTTAACCCTAATCCAACCCTAGATATATTATTTTCAATCATAACTCTAATTCTAATCCTAACTCAACCTTAATCTGAGGTACTTAACCTGAGTATTGTCCAAGTTTAATTCGGGCGGGCTTGAGTTGAATTAAAATTACGTAATTCGGAAAAAAATTTGTGTTAGAATTCGGGTTTGATTCAGGTTACATAATTCGGGCTAATTCAAGCCCCGAAATCAGTATGCTGTTCTAAATCTGGTACATACTATATAGTATTTACCTAAAGTAATAATGAATAACTTCAATCAAATGTTTAACATAAAGACCATAGTATTTAAAGTGTAAAAATCAATGTTTAATATAAAGACATAATAGCCAAATGTTTAACATAAGACTGAATCAGAAGATTGATCCATAGTTTTTTAACTTATAAGTTATATTGCTATATTGATTTATATATTTATTTTTAAATATGTTTGGGGTGAGCCCGATTTGGAAATCGGGTAGAGCCCAATTTATATATTCAGGTTGAGCTTGACCTGAAATTCAGGTTGAGCTCGATTTATATATTCGGGTTGAACCTAATAACTTGAGGCCTTAACTCGAGTAATGTCCGAATTCAATCCAGGTTGTTGTTTTTCCTCCTAGGTCCAACTCAAATATTAAACACTTCAACCCAAAACATATTTTTCCCGAATTGAGTTCGAGTTGAGTTCAAGTTGGTCCTCCCAAATTGCACCCCTATCAAAAACTTGTACGTAGTGGGATAAATTTTACCATTATAAAAACTAATCAAAGATGGGGATTATATGTTTCAAATAATTAAATCATACCATTTATTATGGTACCATATTACCATTATTGAAAAAGTTAGACTCAAGTCTCAAACATTTGGCCCGTGGCATAAGTATCAGCCCAGAAGTCTGATGGTCGAATGACTCATCCTTCTGGGCTCGCTTTGGCCCAGTGGACAACGAATCAAAATTTGGGCTCGATTTGGCTCATCTAGGTTTAAGGCATATTTGAGTCAGTTTGATGGATAACCCGCTAAAACCCTGTTATGGCAAGCAGGTTGGGTGGACAATGGAGTGTAATTTTTTCATGGAGAACTCCACAGTATCGGGGATAAAAATTTATTACCTCACCGCCATGTACAATTGTAAAGTTTTTTGTATAAGTTTTTTGAAATTTTAGGATCGATCTCAAGTACTTAAACCGATCTCAAGTAGTCTCATAAAAAATTGTAATATGATCCAAAATATTATAAATTCTAAGATCGATTCAAATTTTCAGTTGTAACTTGTAAACAAACCCTAAAAATTTATATCTAAACTCCGTCGTCTTGATGATTTGGTTCTTGATAATCACATGAGATCAGACTGTATGAGAGATTTATCCCTTATAAATATCTTAGTCTCGGCGTGGATGACTTACTTTTGATCGGACCGAGGAGGGGATTAGCCGAAACACGCATAAGCTCGCCCAGACACCTCTTACTATTGAACCAAAAAATAAAATAAAATTGTATGTAAACCTACAAAACTTATAAACTTTATTACTGAAATTAATTGTGTTCAACAATAAAGAATACAATGCCAGGGGGGGCTTTGCTATCTTTTAACGTGTATCTTTTATGAGTAATAATATCATTTAGACCTAAAAATTTGATCTAATTTCTTGACAAAATGATGTGATTTCATTAAAACTATTGGATAAGAGCAACTTCTAATGTTTTAAGGGTCCCACAATCAATTTAAAGATCATAATGAATCAAGTCAACAAATCAAATCAGATTTTTTGATCCAAATAATATTGCTCTTGATTTAATAAGGCTCTTTCTATTCCCGAGAAAGTCATGGATATCTATATAATAAAGTAGCTTACAATTCAAATATCAAAAGATAAACAAAATGACTTTTACTTTTCGCGGTTGAGATCGCTTTAAATTTTACTTTAAAATTAATCTAATAGCTAATATTAACACCCTAAATTTAATAAGAAAAATAGGGCCCTAAGGGTGTGTTTGGAGTTACTTTTTAAAAGTACTTTTAGAAATTATTTCTCATAAGTACTATATATATATTTGCAACCGCCCCACCACTACCACCGTCGCCGCCACCACCACTACCACCGTCGCCGCCACCACCACCACTGCCGCCGTCACCACCACCATCACCGTTGTCATCGCCATAGCCGCCGCCACCACCACCCCCACCACCGCCGTCATTGCCCCCGCCACCGTCGCCGCCACCACCACCATTGTCGTCGTCGCTGCCATCACCATTGTCGCCGCCGCCACCACCACCACCACCACAACCGTCGCCGCCAACGATGTCATCGCCACCGCCACCACGGTCATTGCCACCCACCATAATCATCACCGTCTCCTACCACCACCACCTCTCACCCCCACTATAACTAATGTTTAAATTCATTTATCTCTCTTCTATGTTTGTGATTTGATTTTTGATATGAATACAAATATGTTTATTGTTTACCATTTTTTATTACTCTGTGCCTTCAGGCACAGACAATAACTAGTATATTTATATTTTACATGTCTTTTCGTACAAGAAAATAGCATATGCAAAGCCTAATAAATTCACCATTACATCATGTTTTGATAATATTTTCTTAGAAGCTAAAGAAAGATGCTAACGATAAGTAAGTGTATTTATATGGATTTACCCCATCTCAGAAGTCATGGATTATTTTTTTCACCATTGATATGCTTTATAACACGCAATCTTTGAAAAATAAAGATTAATTTTTTATTTGTCGTGGAAAAAATATTATTTTAGAAAAATTTCAGCCAAATTCCTTCTAGTTTATCATATCTTCAAATAAACTTTCTCTATTTTCTGAATCTTCAATTATGCTCTTTATCAGATTAAAGGTGTTGTTAACTAAAATATAATTTTACTAAATTGTCCATGATATATTTTAGGAAAAATTTCATCCACACCCTTTCTAGATAGACATATTTTCAATGAGACCCACCTCTATTTTCTAAATTTTTTATGTATTAAAATTTAGGCCAAGTTAATTAAAATTAGAGTCGATTTAAAATTATATTTTTTTTTATGTATTAAAATTTGAGCCGATTAAAATTATAATCGAGCCGATTAAAAATTATTTATTTTTAATCGGTTTAAATCAAATTTTAATCAATTTGCATTAAATTGTAATCGGTCCCAAATTTTGATACATAAAAAATATAAATTTTAATCAACTCAAATTGTAATTGACACGAATAGAATTTTAATCAACTTGAATAGAATTTTAATTGACACGAATTTTAATAACTAAAAGAATATAAATTTTAATCGATTCGAAGAGAATTTTAATTGACGTTAAGCTAACAATTCAAGTAGAGCTCAAATTGGCTCAAATTTTAATATGTTAAAAGAATTTTAATAGACTTGAATTCTAATATGAAAAAAAATAAAATTTAATTAGCTCGAATCAAATTTTAATCGGCTCAAATTTTAAATGTAGAAAATAAATTTTAATCTGCTCGAATTTTAATCGAATTTTATGTAAAAATATTATTTGAGGTTTATGTAGGGATATTTTTGGTATTTTAGATATTTTTTTTGGTTAGAAATTATGGTTTAACAACAGAGAATGTCAGTAATGTTGAAATATAAATTAAAAGGGGTGTTAGTAATGTTTTGCATAATAGAGGGGTGTCCTTGAAGATATGATAAACTAGAAGAGATGTAACTGAAATTTTTCCTATATTTTTTTGCATTATAGATAATTTAATTAAAAATTGAAAGAAGAGAGATGAGAGATAAAAAATATATAGTAATTGATAGAAGAGAGAGATTGAGGAAACTCATAAATATAATAATTAAGATAATGTATTCTTGTGATTAAAAATTTTACAAGCAACAATTTCAGATCACACACCTTATATATAAGTTGTACATACTTGCACCTAAAGCCTTAAAAAATACGTACTTGTACTTACGGACAAAACACTATACTTATTTCAATTTTTTTTTTTTAATCTAATCATTTTATCCAACTCAACTAATAATATAAGCACACCCTTCTGAAAATATATTTGATTTTTATCTGAATTACTTATAGTCAGGATGTGTTGGGTTAAAGTTTTGTTTATAGTCGGGTCTTTGCCATGTTAAGCCACACTCATATAAATTTGTTTTGTTAAACGGGTTTGACGGCTCAGTCCGTTCAAGACTCTACCATATTTGGCAAAATTGTTGAGTGTCAATTTTGCATTGAGTTCACAAACATATTAAGAATTGTGAACCCGCTAAACTAGCCTTTCGATTGCAAACAAAAATAATAATTTTAGGAAACGTTGTTTTATAGCAGTCAATTAAACTATTTTACAAATGAGCATTCCCAATATCATTGCATCAAGTCCATGAGTAGGAAAAAATATTGGGTGTAATCGTTACATCACGTCAGCAGTATTATATCATATAACCGTCCACTAATAGGTAAACAAGTGAACCCCACTAATCCTCATAACAGCCCAACTACGTAATACATAATCACCTTCATGTTAAGAAATGAACCCTATTTTATCTATTTTGTCATTTTTTTATTAGATAGTTGCTGATATAGTGTAGCGATTACACCCAATATTTACTCTAGCGCCTTAAGTGGTTGCTCATCAATTGCGGGTTTTTAAGATGCATTTATGTTTTGGTGTTAAAATTCAATTATTTGTATTATACTCTGATCAATCTATACAATTATTTGACGAACAAGTACTTAGGGTGAGATAATAGGGTACTAATTATATATTAACAAAAAAAAAAACCCATCAATCTAGTCTAGTTTTTTATGATTTTGTTTATTTGGTAGATAAAATAATAAATGTATAACCTAATATGTTTAAACTAGATTATAATACTACTTCTCCAAGTAGTGCTATAATTGACTCAATAGTACGGATAAGACGTCTTATTCGTATACATATTTAAAATAAATCTATATAGAAGACAGTGCTTTTGACAATTAAATGCAGTATAAGATTAAATTAGAGAGTTTTATAATGTTAGGATTAGATAGTTTTAAAATGTCATGACAATCAAATGCAGAAGTCAAATCTCTTCCCTCCTGAAAAACAAACCCCTGCACCAAGTAATGGCACCATATATACCAATCCTTTCATACTCTATTGTTATGGAAAGTTAAGTTTTTAGAATAAGAGTAATATTATTTGGACCTAAAAATTTGACCTAATTTGTTGACATAATGATGTGGCATCATAGAAACCATTAGATCAACACCAAGTTCTAATGTTTGATGGGGTCTACAGTGAATCCAAAGGTCACAGTGAATTAGGTCAACAAATTATGTCAATTAATTAGGTCACAATAGGATTGCTCATTTAATGGGATTCATTTAATCCAGTGGTGTTTGAATAGGTGACTCATATTCAATATATGGAGAGACCCATCAAGTTAGAGGATAATTGGTTAGTTGTCATATATATATATATATATTAGTTTGTAACCATATATATATATATATTAGTTTGTAACCATACTTTTGGTGTGAAATAAAAATAAGGCAACCGCTCTCTCGTGGACGTAGATAATTTGTCGAATCACGTAAAATTCTTGTGCTCTTTCTTCTAATCAATTATTTTTTTTTTTAATTGTTCATCGCATACACAAACCACAACAAGTGGTCTATATTAAAGTGGTGCAGAATGGTGGTGTGTGCATTGTTTAACTTTGATGATGTCTCGAAATTAATCTCCCAGGCCCAGCCTGATATGGTTCTATTAGGTTTTGCGGAGTAGGCTTAAGAAAAGTAATGTTATGCAATGACAAACAGAGAATGTAAGTGGTTCACCCTAGCCGATGGACTTGGGCTACATCCACTGTAATGGAGACTCTTGCTCCTTGATGAAATATACTGATCTCCAATGATTACAAGAGAATTACAGGTATTGGGCTGCTATGGAGCCTTTTTTGTTTGGGTATTCTGGGATCAAGAGCAAAATACGAGAGAAAAGGCTAGGAAGAAGGTTTAGGAGTCGATCCCCCTCCTTGCTTCTACTGTTCTATTTATATGGTGCATCTCCCTAGGATTTCTTGCTCTTCTTCTTCCTTTTCTTGATCTTGTGGGGACCTTTCGTCCTTTCCCTACAAGCCTTTCTGTCTGCCGGTGATACTGTGCCCACGACCATCTTGGTTCGTTCGGCACCACTTCTCTCTGCCTTTTGCAGGGCGTAACTCTGAGGAATCAGAGCCGGTTCCCTTTGTCCTTGGAGCACGTGGCGTAATAGGACTTACCTTAGGTTATGGGCTGAGAATCGGATCAGGGCTGGGCCGTTGGCTCTTTGGTCTTTTAGGGCCCCTGCTCTCGATGTGGGCTGGTCAAGACTATTTCCTTTGGGCTTTAAAGTCCACATTCGGGATTTTCAGGGCGTATTGGGCTCGGCTATCATGGCGGCCCAGACCCAAAAACCTATCCTCATCAAACTTCTTAGTCAACTATATGATCTCTCTCTCTCTCTTTCTCTCTCTCTCTTTCTCACACACAAAATTCTATAAATACAAGTCATGCACTGCACCAATTGATCACAACATATACCAATTTATTTCACTTTCATTCTAATTCTTGGTTGTTGAGTTAGTCACCATCTCCCAATGGCCCCAAATGCGATAGCACCGCCCCTCAAACTCTCCTTATTATTGCTTCTAGCCATGTTCATATGCTCACAATCAAAACCTACCCAGCTTAAGGAAACCAACATGACCCTATATTTCCAGGACTACTCGGCAGGACCCAATGCCACTGCTGTCCCGATCACCGGCATCCCCGGCCACCTCTGGACATTTGCCAGCTTTGGAACTGTGTATTGCACAGACGATCCAATGACCCAAACCATCGAACCAAGCTCGGCTCAACTTGCGAGGGGCCAAGGCATCTACGTGACCTCGGCATTAGATGGTTCAACTGCACATGTAATGATTTCGATTGTGTTCACCAATGCAGAATTCAATGGTAGCACCTTGGAAATACAGGGTGCTAGTCGGCAATTTGAGAAAATGAGAGAGGTTGCTGTGGTTGCTGGAACTGGAAAATTTCGATATGCAAGGGGATTTGCCACTCTTGCGACGGTTTATTTGGATACGACAATTTCCTATTCTGTTATTCAAATTAATATTACTGTGCAACATTACTAATAGACAACCCAGGGTCAGCCTCAATTGGTATGAGTTACCCTTACCAGGTGCTTGACTTTGGGCTTGAAACTTCAACACCACCCTCCGATGTAATAATGTCCTTTCTACCCTTGAAAAAATAAAGGGACATATTTATGCTTTACATATCCTCTTTTTTTTTTTTTTTTTTTCTTACAAAAATAGCATATGCATAGGAATTACCGTAGAGAAGGGGACTGATTCAAAATAATCAAAAGCTGTTCAGATTTCATTTGCCATTAATCAAGGCACCAGGTATACAAAAAATTGGATTTTATTTACAAAAATGGTGTAGCCTAATTAATTATTCGAAATCAATATATATCTTGAATATCCATGTGGTCTAGAGATATTGGATTTTATTTATTAAAATGTCATAATGCAAATTACTTATAAAAATTTTGTAATCCTAGCTATTCTAAGTCAATATCTTCCATGTATTTGTGCAAAGTTTCTTGTTATATGAATTTATTGGATATTATATGTGTACAAATCTCATATTAGATATAAAAATAAATATTGTCCGAATAAATTATGATTGAACTTAATTAGTACATATAAATTTAAACTTTTAGATGGGTAAGAATTTCAAACATGTATAATCGGACCTTGTCTTATCTTTGGACCCTAGGGCAGAGCCATGAATTTTTTGTTGAGCAATGCTATTGAGACCTAATTTATTGACACAATTTGCTGACCTAATTCACTGTGATCTTTGGATTCACTGTAAACCCCATCAAACATTGAAACTTGGTGTTGATCTAATGATTCATATCAAGCCACATCATTATGTCAGCAAATTATGTTATATTTTTAGGTCCAAATAGTATTACTCTTTTTTGTTATAGGGGCAAATTAATACTTAGTAAGAATAAGGGTGTTCACCCTACCCTACGGATAGGAAATATGGTCTTCCGTCTTCCTACTCGATACTTTGCAGAAGAATTTTTTCTTGGCCTACCCTACCAAATCAAGTGTGGTATTTCTACCCGACTTCCGGCTAAATTAATTGGGTAGGAAATCGAGTGAACACTTTTGTAGTTATTAATTTTTGGATTATTTTAATAATTCAATTTAATAACACAATAAACCAATAACACTAAAATCTAAAACAATTACAACAACAATTACAATAAAACACAAGAAAACATAAACATCAATTCATCATAATTGTTGCACAAATACAATAACAATTATTTTAAGTTTAAACCATATAGTTAGGGAATTAGAGTTTTTAGTTTATATATATATATATAAAACAATGGGGGCAAGTTCTAAATAATATTAAATTTCTCAAATACACCCCAAGATTTTTTAAAATTGCAGTGGAGGCAGCTGCCCCCCACTGCCCTCATGCTAAATTAGCCCATGTTGGACCCCCTTATTTCCCGACGGAAGTACAAAGGATTAGATTGTTTGGTTAATTCACAAATTTTCTATCAATTTCAACCATCAAAATTTACAAATATTGGGTACAATAATATTCTAAAAACCGTATACATATACTAGTATGGTAATACGTACAAGGAAACACAAATAGTCAAATTAAGATAGTATATGAATTAAACACGATCGAAAAGAGTTGTCAAATTTGTCCAAAGAATAATTGAATATAATATATTCATTGGTACTATGAAATTTTGTAGGGACATATAGACATAAGCTGGACCAATGCATCTCTAATAGGGCTTGTTTGGCATGCCTATCAATATACCAATAGGTATTACCAATATCTCATGGCAGCCTCCTAGGCAAAGAAAAAACTTTGATCGCAATTAGCAGTGCATGCATGCATTCCTCAAATGTCAACTGTTATGTGGTCCTAATGGAGCCCTAAAAGGGTTACCCTAGTTCCGTAGCAAGAGGACAATATGACCCACACAAATTATAAAAGTATCTATTAAAGTAGTAAATTCTGAAGGTACAATACTAATTTTTTTTTATCAGTGTCGTCTTCAAGGCCTATCCTCGATTGTGGTATGAAATTGAATTTTGACCTTAAGATTGTGGTACCCACTCGATCCTCTTTGTGTGTTTTTTTTTTGTTAACGTGGAATCTCTTCAAGAAACGATCACTTTGGACTCATCCTTGTAAAAGCAAACACCAGATACTTGCAATCACCCATTAATCAAAAGTAACAGTTAAGTCCGAGAGATACTAACGAGAGTCGAACTAACGTCCGGGACTCGTACAAGTCCAACCCCTCTATGCGGTTTTACTACAAGTGGATATGTGTCCCCACAAGTAATAAAGTTGGACTATAAAAATGCATTGATCCCCCCCCCCCCCCCCCCCCCCCCCCTTCTCTCTCGCTCTGGCAGTGGTGGGGTCAAGCTACGCCCAAGGGGATGTTACTGTCTCTTAATTGCAAATAGACTCGGTGATAAAAGATGGTCCAGTGCACGAGTCTCTGTCAAAAGAGTTAATTTTATGCAACTTTACTTAATATTGTCTGTAAATAATACCAGTGCTATTTCTTCGGGGCTCATAAATTGGTGTTTAGACTTTAAAGATCTTTGTCAAAGACGTAATTATAGTGCAAGCAAATGGCCACATTGACCATAGAAACTATAGTGAATAAGATAGTGTCATACGTCCCACCACAACCGTCCGATCCTCTGATGGAGGAGATCCCAGATGTGCTATCATTTGCATATACCCCTACTAAATTATTCAGCAGTGGATTTGATAACTGAATTAGTGGTGTCCTCAATTGGCAAATACAAGGTAGATATTTCATTATTTTGGAAGGATATCTTACAGGGCAGGCCATACACAAAATGAGTTTTGTTTTATGGCTAGCTATCAAGGGTAGATTAAGTACTAAGAATCGCATTCAAGCTTTAAGAATTCTGTGCAAAACAAGAACTTGGTATATGCATGACTGCTCCCTCAGTACTTGACATATTGTAGTTTGCTTTATTATTATCATTTTGTCAAATTTACACAAGTTTCTTCATTGACAACCTCTACAGATTTGACTTTTAAGTATACATTAGTACAGGACATGTTGCTCGTTTTTGCAAAGCAGATATGATGCTTCTAGCACAGTACTTTTAATTGTACACCATTTTGTTATTAATGAAAAAAGTTATCTAACCCTTCTGCACAGCTCCACACACACACACACAGCCCACACATATTCTATTCTTCAAGTCGGCTGGTTATGTCTCATGGTCTCCAAAAAGAGTGCAAGTGACTCTTATTATATTTTATATTACATTATTTTGGGTTAATAATGGGTGTGCTAATAAAAGAAATTGCAATAGAAATGGAATAAAAACTGTATTTCATAAAAAAAAAAATCATAGAAAAAGACAATTTGATGAGATTGTTGATGACGAGATAACACACTCACTTAAAAAATCTTTTAGAATTGATTATTTTATATATGTTGTAGATCAAGCTATTATTCAATTAAGAATAGATTTGAACAATTTAAAACATATGAAAATATTTTTAGGTTTTTATTTAGTTTTGAAAATTAAATCTTTACATGAAGATAATCTGCAAAAATATTGTCTTACCTTGAAAATTTTTTAAAACAGGATTTATCTACTGATATTGATGACTTAAATTTACTTTCAGAACTAAAAATTTTAAAAATTGAAATCAACCCAATAGAAATATCAAAATACATAAATTTTTTTGATTCTTTACCGAATAAATTCATTGCTTTAGTAGAAAGGAGTTTTTCAAAATTTGAAGTGATAATATTTTATTTACGGTCAACTATGTCACCAAAAAAATTGAATAAAATACATAAAAAATTTTGATTCTTTACCGAATAAATTCATTGCTCTAGTAGAAAGGAGCTTTTCAAAATTTGAAGTGATGATATTTTATTTAAGGTCAACTATGTCACCAAAAAAATTGAATGGTTTTTATGTTTTTTATTGAGATTGAACCAAAAAAGAGAAATATTTATTGACAAAACTGGAATATAAAAACTTGATCAATATTTTTGCATCTCAAAAAGTAAGAAAAATAATTTATAAATAAATTAGAAAGTAAATTATAATAATTAAAAATAATATATATATATATATATATATATATAAAGTTTTCGCCCAAAACTCTCGTTTACGTTGGGTCGCCCTTGCATCCATTGCCACTTATCTCTAAATGTGCCCAAACCATTGATAATACCAACGATTGTACTTCCTTCTTGGCCAACTTAGAGTAGAATCTGTAACTAATAAATTAAGCATATAAGTTAGCCGGAATTAGATGTGGAAGGAGTATTATATGGATTAATTCTTTATCAGATGTCAAATCAATGCACACATGAGTTTGATGAAAAGAAACTTCTATATTACCATTTTTGGACACAAATGGAGGAGATTGGCTCTACTTATATGCCTGTCTCGATGTGATCTAGAATGAGTAATCTCTTCTGTGCCATGAATCATCGTTTTCCTAAGAAATGAGACTCATGACACAAGGAAGAAAGAGACTATTCATAACTCCATAGTATAACTCCAGCTGAAAATTCTGATTTTCATTTTCTTTCTCTTCTTTCGACGGTTAATTCTATGGTTTCCTGAAAGTGACCTGCTCTCCTCCCCTCAACTCCTTTCAACTATATAAATACAAGCCATTGCACCTATTGATGACAACAACTGCCTAGCTACTTCTTTCATTCTCATTCTAGTTATCGGTTATTGAGCTAGCCACCATCTCCAAATGGCACCAACTGCAATGATAAAGTCCACCAAACTGTCCTTACTTTTGCTTCTTCTGGCCATATTTCTATGTTCACAGTCCGAAGGTGCCGAGCTCAAAGAAACCAGCATGACCATATATTTCCAGGACCGGTTTGCAGGACCTAATACCACCACCGTCCCGATCACTGGCATCCCCGGTCACCTTTGGACGTTTGGGAGCTTTGGAACTGTGTTTTGCATCGATAGTCCAATAACCCAAGGCCTTGAAGGGAGCTCAGCGCAAATCGCAAGGGGACAAGGCGTCCATGTGACATCCGCATTGGATGGTTCAGCGACATATGTGTCGATATCGATTGTGTTCATCAATAAAGAGTTCAATAGTAGCACCCTGGAAATACAAGGTGCTAATTATCTATATGTGAATGTGAGAGAGCTTGCGGTGGTTGGTGGAACCGGACAATTCCGGTATGCAAGGGGCTTTGCTACATTTGAGACGGCGTTTCTAGACATGAAAGCTGCTTATGCTGTTATTAGGTGCAACATTACTGTGGAACATTACTAGTCCTTCGAGTGTGTTGCTTTCTACTTGGACAATAAAATGAGAAGTGATGTCTCCCTCTCTCTATTAAACCAAATAAGATGTATTTGGGTCTGCTATAGAACCCAACAATTCCTATATATGGAACTAATGTAATCCCTGCATTCCATATGCATGCATGGACAATAAACACAAAAGTGATGTTTTTTTTATTAACAAATAAATGAAATATTTGCTGTTTGAAGAACTATTTTTACAAGTATAATAGCATTCCAATAGCCTAATGAAATTATACCAGGACAGCAAGATTTGGTCATCTTTTCTTAGGTCAACCCAAAAATCCGAAAATTACTTAACTTGGGAGTTAACATATTAGTGAATGGTTATATCACATGACAAGATGCCTCAAACCATAAATTTAAGCTCCATGAAGCTCTAAACTCTAAAAAGGAAAGGCCTATAAAAGTTAAAGTAGCAAGAAAATTATAAGTCCAATTGAGTCATTGAATTGTGTTTTAAGACTAGAATCTTTTTCACAATACGTCCATGATATATCGAATCTTATTTATAATACATGTAGTAATAGATTCGGCAAAAAGAGGTTTTTTAAAATTAAATTTATTAAAATGCTACCTAAAATCAATGACATCACAAAAAGATTAAGTGTATTAGTAATATATCTATTAAAAATATATATTATAAAAATTTGAATATAAAATGATGAGCTCGAAATTAATTGGGCCAGACCCAACGAATCAAAAGAGGTCCACGTCATCCCGGAGTCCAAGTCATCAAGTCAAGGAGGAGTCCAAGGGGCGCCCCCAAAGGGGTGCCGCCCAAGGGGGGCCACCCCAAGGGGATCCCTTCCCTCCTTAGTTCCACGCTTCTTCTCCTGCGCAATCATGGAGTCCTTCGCCCTCTTGACTTTGTCACTCCAACTCAAGTCCAACCCAGCTCAGGATCCTCCTCCGACAGAATAGGAGCACGAGGGAGAGAATATCGGGATACGCACGAAGATTTAATCCTACCATCATTGTACTTATCAAAGTGATAGAGTCCTATCTTAATTGTACTTACCAAAATGGTGGTTACCGCCTCACCGTCTCACCATACTTATATAAGCCTTCTCCACACAGAGGGAGGGGGAGATCACCTTAGGACCTTGAGACCTCTATAATTTGAGATCCTTACACAAACTACACATCCCTACACACATTGCTTCTCTCTCCTAAAACATTGTAATTCCCCGGAGTGTGCTCTCCCGGTGACTCTTATTCATCAATAAAGATCTCCGGCCACCGCTGCCGTTCCCGAGAGTGGAGTAGGTCACCCGGACCGAACTACTATATATCTTTGTGTTCACTCCATATTTATTGCTTTATCATTGATTGCCTGTTTATTGCACCTTTATGTATACTTGACTGTTGATTTTGCGCAATAGCGATTTGTGCATCATCACAAAAAATTAATTAGTAATTAACATCTCAAAAACAAAACATATATATATTATTAAATAAAACAATTTTACGTAATTAAAAACCAAAAAAGTCTCATTTCGAGCTGTTCATTTAGAACGCAAATTATCTCGAGTTACTCCCGGAGCAAATTGCCATATTACCTATATAAGTGCCGACGTATGTATATAGCATGTTATTATATATTAAGGTTGAGCAAAGGGACGATGCCATTTTTGCCAAGAGATGTTCAGCATTAGCAGTTGAAAATGACAAACAAACCTTTTCTTTTCCTTTAGAAATCTCCAAAGCTTTGAGACGCATCAATCGTGACATCACAGAACGTGTCAAACGATATACAAAAGTGGGTTTTTCCATTTTTTGAACATCATACTATTGCAAAAGATTCAACTAATTAGTTTTCCTATGAACAACAACACAGGGACTGACTATTACGATAAAATCTATTTCGGCAATAATAGACTAATCAGAAAATAAGATCTACGAATAGGGCCAAATGATTGTTGATGTAACAATATTGAGTGAGAAAAAATTGAATTTTAATTAATTTTTTGATAAAAATTCAGAACGAGCTTGAAAATTTTGATATGAAAATCTAGATCTCATCTCTATGTTCGGAAGACGAGAGAGGATAACTTGATTAAAATTAAGTTTAGTCAGCGTGGCCATGCAAGCTCTCTATTATTCGATAATATTTTTTTGACGGTCTAACATTAACCAGTATCCTAACTCCAATCTTTTGGAGTGTCATGTGTCAGCAGTTCCCAAGTTGTACAAAATAAGTGTTTTGTCAATGCCTTTATTTTCATCTTTTCCCATTCTTCCTCCCAGTTTTTTTTTTTCAAAGCAAAAGCAAGGTGGTGACTCACCACCAAAAACATTAAAACAAAGTGGAGACTCTCCACAGAACAAAATAACTGAAAACATAAATGAAAATAAAAATTCACCGACGAACGTGAGGAGTCTTTATATATGTGAGCAAGAACAGCCCCTGCTATATACATATAATCTCACATTTACATTAAACGGTTGCTAGCTCCTGAGTCATCTTGCTTGATTGATACAAGTTGCAACAGTGTGGATCTAGGTTTAATTGCCATATAAAGATTCATAGTTGATTCAATGCTTAGCTTATTGCTTTTCTCTTCCTTTTTTAGGCTTCTTAGTTACCAAACAGGGGCAGCCAACACATCTACTCTACAGAGCTCCACTCACAGACACCCTCTCTCACCCTTTGCATAAGACAACAGGAATACAAAAAGAAAACTAATAAAACATTGTCACTGATTTCTAAAACATGTCTAAGTAATAAACTAAGGGCATAAGTCAGCCGTAAGTAGCTGTGGACAATGTATTATATAGTTAAATTCTTTATCAACCAACCATTGAAATTTCTCAAATCCAAGTTTTTGGACTCAAAGCGGAGGATAATGGCAAGTACATATATACTGTTTTTAATGGGATCGAAAACGATTAATCTCCTCGGTGCCGTATAATATCTTTTTCCTAATAAAAGGGAGTTTCATGAGACAAGGTAGAAAGATAATATTCATTTGGTCATTGTACTACTCCAGCTGAAAAATTCTAGTTTTCATTTTTTCCTTTCTTCCGACGGGATGTTCTATGTGTTCCTGAAAGTGAACTTATAATTGCACAGTGAATTCCTTAAAAGCTCTCCTCCTCTCAACTCTATAAATTCAAGCCACTGCACCTGTTTGATCACAAGTTCAGAACTTACTTTGCCCTTTCATTCTTGTTCTAATTCTTTGTTGTTGAGTTAGCCACCATCTCCAAATGGCACAAAATGTAGCAACAACACCAATCAAACTGTCCATACTTTTGCTTCTAGCAATGTTTGTATGTTCACACTCACAGTCTGAAGGTGTCCTTCCACTGCTTCCAAAAACAAACATGACCATATATTTCCAGGATCGATTTGCTGGACCCAATACGACCACTGTCCCGATCACTGGCATCCCCGGTCACCTTTGGACGTTTGGGAGCTTTGGAACTGTGTTTGGCATCGATAGTCCAATAACCCAAGGCCTTGAAGGGAGTTCAGCGCAAATCGCAAGGGGACAAGGCGTCCATGTGACATCAGCATTGGATGGTTCAGCCACATATGTGTCAATATCGATTGTGTTCATGAATAAAGAGTTCAATGGTAGCACCCTGGAAATACAAGGTGCTAATTATCTATATGTGAATGTGAGAGAGCTTGCGGTGGTCGGTGGAACCGGACAATTCCGATATGCAAGGGGCTTTGCTACATTTGAGACGGCGTTTTTGGACATGAAAGCTGCTTATGCTGTTATTAGGTGCAACATTACTGTGGAACATTACTAGTCCTTCGAGAGTGTTGCTTTCTACTTGGACAATAAATGTTATAGAACCCAACAATTCCTATGGAACTTATGTAATCTTTGCATCCCACATGCATGGACAATAAAAGCAGAAGTGAAGTTTTTTTTATTAACAAATCAATGAAATATTTGCTGTTTGAAGACTTCTTTTTACAAGTAATAATAGCATTCGAATAGCATAATGAATTTGCCACCACAGAAAGGTTTGATCATCTTTTCTTAGGTCAACCAAAAAAAAAAAAAATTCCTAAAATTCAACATTGATGGGAACCAGACGAGTTTAGCCCTGTGACCACCCTTGAAAACATTTTGCAATGTCAAAAATTAAATATTGATCGTACAACATTTATATTTTAAATAGTAATTTATATTTTATTATTTATCTAGTTACCTAATTTAAAAATAAAGTGAACAAAGTGAAAATAAGAGAAATATATGTAAGTGTGGATTAGTGGGGTGATTTAGTATAAGAGAGTGTGTTAGTTGAATTATCATATATCGGGAACAATGCAGAAAATTTAATGTTTTTGAATGGGAAAAAAAATTGAGATAATTTTTGTACCATCGGATTAGAGTAGATGAAAATTAGATCAATATCAATCGTTGTTATATTTTTATAAATTGAAAATTCAATTTTCTAACTGTAATATTATATAAATAATCATCTACTCTAAAAGTTTAACTTGTTAAAAATGGTGTAACTTAAGTATTTATACTTCAACACGATCTCTCATGTGCAGACTAGATTTTGGGTTTAGTACCTGAAAATCTTTTTAATAATTAGGGTAACGGTGGGAATCAAATACAGGACATCTTGCTCTGATACCATGTTAAACAATCATTTACTCCAAAAATTTAAGCAGTTAGAAAGGGTGTAATATAAATATTTATACTTTAACAACAAGTATCTTTTTTCATTTTTAAAACGTGATACTAATGTATAGTTGGTTAAGCTAATTTAGGGTTCCTCTGAACAACAGTACAGGAACAGACTATTTCAATGAAATTTAATTTGGGCAATAATAGACTAACCAAAAATTGATATTAAAATATGGATTTGACTATGGTATCGAAATAATAATTTCAGTACCGTATCTCTAACTTTTACCATTTTAATGAATGTTTTTATAACTCTTGTGGGTGTTTTTACCACTCTTGTAAGTATTTTTATTACATTTGTAGTAACTATTTTTATCATTTTTCTTTTGTACAAAAAAATTTACCACATTTGTGGGTATGTTTATTACATTTGTAGGTATTTTTACCACATTTATAGATGTTTTTACCACTGTTATGATAATTATTTTTATTATTTTTTAGAATAACACAATAGTGATAAAATGACCCACAAATGATAAAATAACTACAAATGTGATAAATAAAAATATGGTATCGATTTTTTTTTTCCATACCATAGTCAACTCCTTAAAATATAGAACCAAATGATTGCTGACATGACAAGACTGAGTAAGCAAAAGATGGATTATGCCTGAATTTCTTTTCGTTTTTGAAGACGGGCTTCAAAATTTTTATTCAAATCAAGATCTTATTAAAGTCTATATATATGAGCAAGAACAGCTCTGCTATATACATATACTAGGGATAACCCGTGCTTGAAGGTACGATTCAATTCAATTGCTAAAGTTGAAGAAAGGAAAGACAATGAATTAGTCACATCCACAAGAGACAAACCGGACAAAAAGAAAAGGAATAAAGAAATTAATATTAATCCAATTGCTAAAGTTGGGATGCATGAAATAAAGAGATGGTCATAATTCTAGTATATTGCTTCACACCCACAAATATTTGATGTTTCTACTCAAGGTGATTTAGTCAATTTGTTTGAGTGTATCAAACATATAGATGTGGATAATATAGTATGCAGCTATTAACCAAAAATGTAATATGCGACCTTAACACCAACATCGGAACAACTCTGCAGCATCGCAAAAGCACACCTTAAGAAATTTTTCCTCACCCATAAGTTCTCCAATTATCAAGCCCATTGATTCCATTGGAACTACCGACTTTACCATATATCTCCAAATTCCACTTCACGCTATACTCTACCACCCATCCATCCAAACCCTTCACATAGCCGTAACTAAATATTTTAGGATCTTTCTGGTTATATAAAGATTTTAGCAAAGCAACCCATAGGCTGGAAAATATGAATTGCAAACCCAATAAAACAAATGTGAGCAAATGGAAGCATATAAGCAATCGTATAAACCCAATAAAACAAATGGAAGCATAAAAATGGGAGTAATTTGTAACCGAAAAATTGGGAAAACAAAGATAAGAGGATTCTTTTCATGATAGGGGTTCTTTCAACATCTAAAAGATAGTGTACCAATGAACATCAACTGAACACCAAAAAAAAAAGAGGAAAAAAAAATGACACTAAAACTTATGGGCATAATAAACTTTCGATTGAGAAAGTTTCTTAAACCCATAAACCTTTATAGTGTTCAAACAATAGATCACATTCGAAGTGGTATGACACTAACTGTTTAGGGGAAACGCCATTGAACATATATACCTTTTAGCACAATATGCACACCTTCATGATTAAGATTGAAAATATATCAAAAACATAGTTTTACCACTGAAAAAGAAAGAAAATGATAAACATGCGACGTAGGCACACAATTAAGATATTCTAATCCACTAAATTCAGTTTTTCCCACCTTCATTTTTCAAAAGGACAAACATCAAGAAGACATGGTAACACAACAATCGCAATAGCCGACAATTCATGCATCATCAATACTTTGGTACTAAATGCAATCAAAAGAAAAAAATGTTTTAAGGCTTGTGGTTTAAATGTCCAATTATTTGAGTTAATAATTGAAGTTTTGAACTAAAAGACTTCATCAATACTTTGACCATTATATCCCGAGTCATGCTGTAAAAATAATCAAGCTATGCCATGCATTATTTCTAAAGAGCAAAAGAAATTAGAATATTGGCAGGAAGGATCCATGTACATTAAGCATTGATATAAGTGCTTGATATAAGTGAAAGATAACGTTGAAAGACTTCGCTTTAATTGTATTTTAGTGACAACACCAAGAATTAACTATGGTACTAAATGCTAAAAATCATATCATAATTAATGGTATACCAAATACCTATTTTATTTTAATTATTTTTCTTCATTCAACCAAACTATATATTAAGATAAACAATGTATTCCAACCACACACAATTTATTCCATGCCCTCCCAGTGCACATATATTATTAAACAAATTCCATAGGCAATTGATACTACAAACAGAGTCATTCGTGTTAAGAAACAAATAAAAGAAAACTGGTTGTCACTCAAGATTATACAGGTCCACCTTAAAGCTTGTATTTATTCATCACATTTCTATCCTTCTTTTTATGAAACGAAATCGATAAAAAAATGCATCAATACATACAACAATTGTCAATTATTAAAATCAATATCACCTAAATGAGAAAAGGCTTCCTTGGGTCCTTACCTATAGCACCACTGTGCAGCCAATCGTTCACCATCTTCCAATCCCTTCTTGATGCAAAAATAGAGCACAATTGAGGCCTCCACAATCTCACAACATCACCTTTCAATCTTTCACTTGAATAATTAATCATCAAAAACTATGCTGGCAGCAAAGATCATGAAATATTTTGAATTGTCCAGGAAACACGAAAAATATCAATGTTTCTCAATCATCATTTACATGAATTTTTAAATGCCTATAATTTTAGGTATAACTCTTAGGTGGGTGGGTTCATCCTCCTAATAAGCTTAACATCTAAACTTTGTTCAAACAACTTGTCAGCAGAGTTATTTGTGCCAATTCCATAATCAATCCATTACAATTAGCTTTAGCATGAAACAACCATCCATCCAATAATTTACTTTAAGCCAATCATTAAATTTCAAGTAAACAAAATATTCAAATTCAACAAACCCAACTCGGGCCATTTCACAATCTTATGAAGCAATTGAAACTTGAAAGATGAAATCAAACCACAACCCATATTCAACTAATCAAAAAAAAATTAACAAAATAATACCTATAAAACTAATTACTCATCGAACCCTAATTATAAAGAAGTTTAAATGCATACTTTTCGGCAAGCAATAGAGACCACCCACTGCTCGAACCAATGACAGGTTGCGGCATAGCGCCGATTTTTTCTTGATTCCATAGTCGATGTCGAAGTTAAAATTGGATCTTTTCATAAAAATAAATTTCCCGCGACTAACTGCGAAAATAAAAAATTAATTACTAAATAGCAATAAAAAAATCCCACCCGAAATTGAAAAGTTACAAAACACCCAAATTATCAATTGATTTTTAGCTGCATAAAGTAAGGAAAATACTAATATAAGCATCATATAGGAATTTCAAGGCTATTCATTTCGCTATAGTGCAATTTACAATTCATAATGTGTGAATAGATTATGACAAAAATACTAAAATGCCTAAAAGAAACTTGGATTGACCATAAATTTGTCCCGTGATGCAGTCTCTATTTCCAAGCAAAAGGGATGAAGAATCTTCACTACATTAACATAATTGTTTCTATGCATTTTATCAAGCATTTGGAGCCCAAACCCAAATTGGGCTGGGCAAATGCTCCCCCACCCAAAACGGCAAAACCTCCTAAAATTGCTTTAGGTGAATTAGTGCAACCAACTAAAGTGCATATATGTTGAAGATACATATTGTACGGCCATTTCGTTAAACAGGCAGTTTACATAGTAGAAACAAAGAAAAAAGGCAAAACAACTATAATGGAGGTTAACCATTTGGGCACTTCATCAAACACATCCCATGCTCACTAACACCAGACAACACATACAAAATGCTTCTAGAAATCAACCCTAGTTTAAGATTTTCAAAATGTAGAAGACAATATCAATGCCAGGAAAAATCAACACAACTACTCAACCATGAAAATTATCCATAAAACTCATTCATCATAGTAAGAAAACTCATCAGCAAATTTAGCAAGAACATCACCAAAAATAAAAACTAAATTGTACCATCCTCCATACTATACAATCAGTAAAATTGCCCATTACTCAATCTTGCACATTCACTGTGTAACCCATAACCAATCAGATAAATAGAAAACATAAACACAATCAATATGTGTAATCCAAGTTGGAACCACAATTACCAAACCCCAAAATTTAATGCCTCTAGTGTGCTATGTGCGTGTGCTGTGAGTGTGTGCTATGTGCGTGTGTGTTATGCGTGTGGGTGTGTTGTGTGAGTGTGATGTGCTGTGTACAGAGAGAGGGAGAAAGAGATGAAGACAGAGAGAGGGGGGAGAGACGAAGAGGGAGGCAGAGAGTGGATACCTGGATTTGGGCGATTCTTTGGTGGTGGTTATGGTGTCATCAATGGTGGTTGTTGGGTCGCCTCTGGTGACTGCAGGCGTTGTGATTGGAGAGAGATAGAAAAGTGATAGGATAGAGGAAGAGAGAGGAGAAAAGGCATGTGTGTGTTTTGTGTGAGAAAGAGAGATGGGGGAGGGGGTAACGTAAAGAGGGGAAGGAATTAATAGAGTGGTGTGTGTGTTGGAGGCTGTGCATGACCGTTGAGAGATTGTGTGATGAGCGGGAAAAATGTAAATGACATAAAATTTAACTTCCATCCTGTTTTATTATATAGATATACCGATAAATAATGAATGGAATAAGTTGTGTTTTCCTTCAAAACTGTAATGAACCACATCGTAAAATAGTAAGCCAAGGAAGCAATCCCTTTCAATTCACTGTCTTATATAGTTATGCTTTGGCTTATTGCTGTTCTCTTCCTTTTTAAGCCTCTAAGTTACCAAACAGGGCCAGCCAATACATCTACTCTACACAGCTCCACTCACAGACACCCTCTCTCACCCTTTCCATAAGACAAGAGGAATGCTCCACTCACAGACACCCTCTCTCACCCTTTCCATAAGACAACAGGAATACAAAAAGAAAACTAATAAAACATTGTCACTGATTTCTAAAACAAGTCTAAGTAATAAATTAAGCACATAAGTCAGCCGGAATTAGCTGTACACAATTTATTATATAGTTAAATTCTTCATCAACCGACCATTGAACGATAAGGGAGTTTGATGAATAGAAATTTCTCTAATCCAAGTTTTTGGACTCAAAAGGGAGGATAATGGCCGTACATATATGCCGTTTTTAATGGGATCGAAAACGATTAATCTCGTTGGTGCCGTATAGCATCTTTTTCCTAATAAGAGAGACTATGAGACAAGGAAGAAAGATAATAATCATTTGTCCATTGTATTACTCCAGCTCAAAAATTCTAGTTTTCATTTTTTTCCTTTCTTCGACGGGATGTTCTATGTCACATAGACTATGTGTTCCTGCAACTGAACTTATAATTGCCTAGTGAATTGCTTAAAAGCTCTCCTCCTCTCAACTCTATAAATTCAAGCCACTGCACCTGTTTGATCTCAAGTTCAGAACTTCCTTCGTCCTTTCATTCTTGTTCTACTTCTTGGTTGTTGAGGTAGCCACCATCTCCAAATGGCACAAAATGTAGTAACAACACCAATCAAAATGTCCATACTTTTGCTTCTAGCAATGTTTTTATGGTCACAATCTGAAGGTGCCCTTCTCCAAAAAACAAACTTGACCATCTATTTCCAGGATCGATTTTCAGGACCCAACGCTACCACTGTCCCGATCACTGGCATCCCCGGTCACCTTTGGACGTATGGGAGCTTTGGAACTGTGTTTTGCATCGATAGTCCGATAACTGAAGGCCTTGAAGGGAGCTCAGAGCAATTTGCAAGGGGCCAAGGGGTCCATGTGACATCGGCATTGGATGGTTCGACTACACATGTTTCTATATCAATTGTGTTCATCAATAAAGAGTCCAATGGTAGCACCATACAAATCCAAGGTGCTACCAATCAATATGTAAAGGTGAGAGAGCTTGCAGTGGTCGGTGGAACCGGACAATTCCGTTATGCAAGGGGCTTTGCTACATTTGAGACGGCTTATTTGGACTTGGAAACTGCTTATGCTGTAATTCAATGTAACATCACCATGTTTCATTTCTAGTTGAGCGTGTTGCTTCCTAGTTGGCCAATAAAACGAGAAGTGATATTTCTTTCTCCATTTTTTTTTCTTTTCAGTCCTTTGGAGGTATTCGGATCTCTTAAAATTCCCTCAAACTTATGCAATCCTGCATCCCACATGCGCGAAAAATAAACGCAAAAGCGATGTTTTGTATTAGCAAATGCAGTGAAATAAATGTTGTTTATGATGATGCACAATATTTATCCACTACCTATTTAAGGCAATAATTAAGAAGAAGACTCAACACAAGCAAACACAAATAAAATAGTTTAGCCGGAGTGACCTACTCCACTATGAAGGGCTACGGTGACCGGGGTGTTTTATTGTTCAAGTAGTGTAGAGTGCTGAGATGTGTGTGATATCCCCTTTGTGTAGGTGGGACTTACAATTTATGGGCGTCTCCTAACAGATTGAAGCATCATTTTCGTAACAGATGAGGTAGTTCGGTGGAGGTGGCACCATTTTTGTAACATGCGAAACAATTCCGTGGATGTGGCGTCATTCTCGTACCAAGCGAGGTAATTCTGTGAAGGTAGCATCATGCACCCAATGATTGCATCTCACGGAAATCTCCTCGTGTGTCAGTTGTGGACAAAGCTTCTCAAGATGGCGATACTGATCTTTGATCTTGTGGTGAGTTTGACCTGTATATTTAAGTTGTACTTGGTCTGCATTTTTAAACTGGGCCTTTGAGCTGGGCTTGGTCTAGACCGGGCCATCAGGTTACATATCTCTTTTTTAACAAGTGATACCATCTGTATAGTCTACTCATAATGAATTTACTAACATAGTTTATATATGTGATATAACATGGTCCAGATAGAAGTTCAAGACCTATTAGACTCCACAAAGAAGGTCCCACAAAACTTGAATTTCTTGGAGAAATTCTAAGCTCAAGTGAGGTGTTACATTATGTTATAAGACTACAATCTTTTCGAAATGCATGGATTGGTTACTGAGTATTATTGGTAATAACATGACACTTGATTTTTCATAAAGAAGTTATTCAAAATTAAAGTTAGTCCTCCATGAAATCGACTATGTAAGGAAAAGATTGAGTGTATTAGTCCTACTATTAATTGAAAAAGGTATGTTGGTCTTGAACGTGAAAACTCTTCCAGTATTGTTACATCTCAAAAGTGAAGACAATAATATTAAACAAAAAAATTTAAAAAATATATTAAAAAGTAAGCTTTATTCAGAATTATTGTTTTATTCTCAAACTATCTCGAGTCAGTCCTGAAACAAATTGTCACGTGCCTGTACAATGGCATGTTATTGTGTACATGGCATGTTATTATTATTACTATTATTTATTAAGCTAAGAGAAGATGTCGTTTTTGCCATATTGGAGACGTTTCCAGCTGTAGCTAGCACCCAAAAAATGAGCACCAAGCCTTTTCTTTTACTTTAGAAATCTGCATCGCCACTTCATGGGAAAGCTATATTTGGATCAAGTCCATGAATTTTTTCCACCATTGGCAACCCTACTAGAAGAAGTTTTCATTTTTTGGGTGTCATATTACATGGTTCAAGGTCGTGATATCGATTATCAATTTGAGAGCTCTCAAACACATCAGTAGTGGCATTACGTCGAAGTATCGGGCACTATAACTTAAAAAAAATATTGAACATGACGAGAGGTCTAAAAACTGTACTGACTGATTCGGTGACGGTAATTCGGTAACTTGGAATTGACTCGATTATAACTCGGCCGAGTTGTGCGAGACCCGAGATTTATACGTATCGTGTAACGGTATCGTCTTAGAAAATATCAGGTCAAATACAACTTGGCCAACTCGTTTGAAGGACCCAATGCCACAGCTGTGCCGGTCACCAGTATCCCCGGCCACCTTTGGACATATGCCAGCTTTGGAACTCTTTCTTGCACCGATGTCCCGATAACCGAAGGCCTATCAGGGAGTTGGCCCATATTGCAAGGGACCAAGGTGTCCTTCTAACCTCGGCATTGGATGGTTCGACAACACATGCAATGATATCTATTGTGTTCACCAATACAGCGTTCAATGGTAGCACCTTGGAAATACAAGGTGATGATACTTAAAATAAACCCCAAAACACGAGCTCAGGAAATGAGCTCAGCTCGGGAGCTCGGAGAAGAAAAGCAGAGCTCATCCAGCCATAGTCAGAGCTCATCCAGCCATAGTCAGAGCTCGTCTAGCCATTATTGGAGCTCCCCCAAGCAAGATAATTGGGGAAAGGGCGAGGGGACAACAAGATGATAGAGGACACCTCCGAAGTAGAAGCCAAGCTTTAACCAAGACATAAAATCATTAACTAACCAAGATCCTCTCCAAATAAGTAGGAGGATCCCATGGTAAAAGGCAAAGATCCCGGGACATGGACCGTTAAAGCCAGCCATATGGAGTTTAGGTAACTCCGGGATTGGAGAGAGAGAGAGAGAGAGAGGAAGATCCCTTCATTATAGGAAGTAAAATCGGATTAGAGGTAAGCAAGAGGCTATAAAAGGGGGATAGGCCTCCATTGAAAGGGATATAGGCAATAGAGCCATAGAAAAACCCCATTTTTTTTCCCTCCTTACTACGCTGTAACACATTCAGCACAATCAATAAGAAGATAGGAGCAGGAGACTCCATTACAGAGTGGACTAGCCAAGCTCTCAGGCCGGTGAACCACTATAATTCATTTGTGTTATCTCACTTCCCACAATTCCCTTAAACATCAGCCAGCATTGTTCGGCACGAGCCTTGTAGCTCAGACACCACATCTAATTTCACGTATACCCATACCCAAATCTCAGCTTCAGTAGAAAACACCATCAGTTTGGCGCCGTCTGTGGGAACGACAGTTCTTGTTATAAATACACTGATTCTTCAGTAATTGATGGTTTCTACGCGAAACATGAGTAAAAGTCAGATGAATCCCCCAAGAGCGCAGAATCCTCAGGAGGTCACCAGTGGGAGGCAACCGGAAAACCTTCATGATTTCATCCCCACTGCTGAAAACGACCCCCCTACGGTGGATCCTCCCCCTAACAATGAACTAGACGCCCTTCGCTTGGTCAATCAGCGCTTACTCCAACAAAATGAGGAGCTCTTGAAGCTCTTACAAGGTCCCCAGCAGACGCAACCAGTCCGGCGGGGCCCAAACGATCTTCCTCCTAGGGAACGACAATGCCTTGATCCCCTCAGGGAAGCAAATGAAGGAGGGGAAAGCAGCCAAGCACCCCATCAGCCACCTAGGAGGGGGATTAATGAAGAAGCACAAAGCCAGAACGTAGGATTGGAGAATAATGATTTCCTTCCTTTTCAACAAGAGAGAATGGAGCAATACTGGGAGCACCGCTTCAAGAACATCCAGCAAGAGCTCAGCCACGTGAGAGAAGCAGTGAAGGTCAAAACCCCTGTAACAATGGATGCCTTGGTGCAACAAACTGAATCCCCATTCACTCTCGGGGTACTAAATTTTCCCCTTCCTCCGAAGTTCAGAGTGCCTCAGATAGAGGTTTTCGATGGGACAAAAGACCCTGTGGATCACCTTAACACCTACAAAAACCAGATGGAGTTGCACGGGTACCAGGATCCTGTGCGATGTAGGGCCTTCGCTATCACCCTGAAGGGGTCAGCTTTAGCATAGTTCAATAGGCTCCCCCCAGCCTCAATCTCTTCTTTTAAAGAACTCTCCATTTCTTTTGTGTCACACTTCATCGGAGCTCGAATCTATAGGAAGTCGAGCTATTATCTATTAAATATAAAACAAAGGCCAGATGAGAACCTGCGATCTTATGTTCAGAGGTTCAATTTAGAATCTCTGAAGGTAGATATCCCTGACGAAAAGTTTGTCATTACTGCTTTCATTGCCGGATTGTGAGTCCAGTCAAAGGATCTCATGTTCTCTATATCCAAGAACCCTCAAGCCAGCATGGCTGAGGTGTTAGCCAAGGCAGAAAAGTACATAAACGGTGAGGAAGCACTCCTTTCCAAGGTGGGAAGTACATCCTCACGTAAGGATAAGGAAAAAGAAGAGAAGAAATGGGACCGAAGTCCCAGGAAAGAAAAGAGGCGAGAAAGGTCCCCAAAGAGGGATAGAGATTGCTCCCCGAAGAGAAGAGGAAATGTTAGAGACCGCTTGGGCCCCATGCAGCCTGAGCTACAGCCTAGGTACGGACCTCAGCGATTCACCCCACTCACCACAGCTGTATCCCAAGTTCTGTATGAGGTCCAAAACAAGAAGTTCCTGAGGTGGCCACCTCGGATGAAGGTTGATCCAGCAAAGAGAGACCCCACAAAGTATTGTGACTACCACAGGGACCATGGTCACCATACTGATGACTGCATTCAGTTAAAGAAGGAGATCGAGTTCCTAATCCAACGAGGACAGTTGCGTCGCTTTATTGCCCATGACAACCAGAACCGAGCTCTTCCACCGATGCCACCTCAACAGCAGGCACCTGCGCCACATTAGCAGCCTCTAGGTGAGATCAGAGTGATATCTGGAGGATTTGCAGGAGGCGGAGAGTCCAGCTCAGCCAGGAAAGCGCACTTCCGACGAATCAGAGCCGAAGAAGCTCTCGAAGTGCATACTGTATCCAAAGCACCACGCTTAGACACAACTATCACTTTTTCAGATTCTGATTTGGAGGGATGCCAATACCCCCATGATGATCCATTGGTGGTAAGAGTCGTGGTAGCTAACAGGACCGTTCATCGAGTTCTGATCGATAACGGGAGCTCGGCAGACATCATTTTCGCACCTGCCTTCGACAAAATGGATATAGGAAGGGAAAGACTCGAACCTGTAAGTACTCACTTGCTGGGATTCTCTAGAGAAAGGGTGCTCCCCCTGGGCTCAATCCAACTCGTGCTCACCCTAGGGGACCCACATTGCCAAGCCACCACGACCGTAAAATTCCTAGTGGTTGATGCACCCTCAGCATACAACATTCTGCTTGGAAGGCCTTCCCTTAATTCTATGAGGGCAATTTTGTCTGCCTATCACTTGGTCGTTAAATTTCTTACCGAAAATGGAATAGGAATGGTCCGGGGAGACCAGCGTGTAGCAAGAGAATGCTACATGGCGTCTGTAAAAATGAAAGAGGTTGAAAACATTCAATTGGATGAACTCGACATGAGGGATGAGCTGGAAACAAGACCAATGCCCTCAGAAGAGTTGGAACCAATTCAGCTTGACAAGGAGTCAGAACACCTCGTCTATATAGGGTCCAAACTGAACAGAGAGGTCAAAGACCTTCTCATCCAGTTCTTGAAGAAAAATATAGGAGTGTTTGCGTGGAAACAAGAAGATATGGAAGGTATTGATCCCTCGATCATCACACACAAGCTCAGCGTGAATCCTATCTGCAAACCTATCAAACAGAAGCGAAGAAGTTTCGCCCCGGAACGCCAAAAAGCAATCAACAAAGAGGTCGGCAAACTCCTCCACGCAAAGGCCATCAGGGAAGTTGACTACCCTACCTGGTTAGCAAATGTGGTTCTTGTCAAAAAAACCAATGGTAAGTGGCGACTGTGCATCGACTTCACTGATCTCAACCGAGCATGCCCCAAGGATAGCTTTCCCTTACCTCGGATCGACTTAATAATGGACGCCACAGCCGGACACGAGCTCCTTAGCTTCATGGACGCCTTCTCAGGTTATAACCAGATCAGGATGGATCCCAATGACCAAGAAAAGACCTCCTTTGTGACTGAACAGGGAACATACTGTTATCAGGTCATGCCTTTTGGATTGAAAAATGCTGGGACCACTTACCAGCGGTTGGTGAATAGGATGTTCCAAAAGCAGATAGGTGCATCCATGGAGGTTTACATCGACGACATGTTAGTAAAGTCACTGAAAGCAGAGCTCCAAATCATGCACCTAGCTGAGTCATTCCAGATCCTAAAGGAATACAAGATGAAGCTCAACCCTGCAAAGTGTGTATTCGGGGTCTCGGCAAGAAAGTTTCTGGGTTTTATAGTTAGCAGCCGAGGAATTGAAGCTAACCCAGAGAAGGTTAGGGCGGTGTTAGATATGCACTCACCATCTAACACAAGAGAGGTACAACGCCTGACCGGTAGAATAGCTACCCTGAGTCGTTTTGTGTCCAGGTCAAGCGATAAGTGCCAACCATTCTTTCAAGTCTTGAAGAAGGCGTTCCAGTGGGATACCACGTGCGAAGAAGCATTCAAAGCCTTAAAAAATTACATGAGCTCCCCCCCTGTTTTGGTGAGCCCTTTAGAAGGGGAAATCCTTACTCTCTACCTAGCAGTTTCAGATTTTTCAACAAGCGCAACGCTGGTTAGGGAGCGAGATAGAGCTCAGCAACCAGTCTACTACTGCAGCAGAGCTCTGGAGGGGGCGGAGGAGAGATATCCAAAGATGGAGAAACTCGATTTAGCTTTGGTTACAGCAGCTAGGAGACTCAGACCCTATTTCCAGGCTCATACTATCGAGGTTCCAATAGACCAGCCGATGAAACAAGTGCTATATAAGCCAGAGTCTTCTGGAAGGTTGGTTAAGTGGGTCATAGAGCTCAGTGAGTTTGATATCAGATATAAGGCAAGGACCGCCATCAAAGGGCAAATTTTGACGGATTTCATCGTAGAATTCACGACAACAGCATCTATGGAGATCACGGAGTTAGTTCCCGACCTACCCATATGGAGGCTTTCAATGGATGGAGCTGCCAATGCTCAGGGAAGCGGTGCTGGTATAATCCTGACCTTTCCAGATGGAATAGATATCGAATATGCCCTTAGGTTTGGGTTTAAGACTTCAAATAACGAGGCAGAGTATGAAGCTGTCATCGCTGGGCTCAATCTTGCTCGTTCTATAGAAGCAGAACAGCTGGAGATCTGCAGTGACTCCCAACTAGTGGTGAAACAGATAGAGGAATCCTACGAAGCGAGGGACAAAAAAATGATCCTTTACCTCGGAAAGGTACGAGAACTAATTAAGAAGTTTGTGCAGGTTAAGGTCAGACACGTTCCCAGAGCAGAGAATTCACGAGCAGATGCGTTGGCAAGGTTAGCAACTGCCTCACAAGAAGATTTGGATAGGCTAATACCGGTGGAGCACCTTCCAGAGCCTTCAGTAAGCATTGAAAAGGAAGAAATGCTATCAATCATAGCTCAGTCGAGCTGGTGGACCCCATCATAGAATACCTGCAGAAAGGAACCTTGCCAGACGATGCTAAAGAGGCCTCCAAGCTGAGAACCAGATCAGCCATATTTTCTTTGCTGGAAGGAAATCTGTACAAACGAGGATTCTTAGCACCTCTCCTTAAATGCGTGGGAGATGAAGATGCCAACTATATACTCAGAGAAGTACATGAAGGAATATGTGGCAATCACATAGGAGCTCGGGCCTTGGTAGGAAAAGTACTCAGGCAAGGGTATTATTGGCCCACTATGCTCAAAGATGTCACCGAATTGGTCAAGAAATGTAAGACTTGCCAGGAACATGCCAACATTTCCCATTGTCCACCCGAGCTATTGACCTCAGTGATAAGCCCGTGACCTTTCCAACAGTGGGGTTTGGATATACTTGGACCCTTTCCCACCAGTGTGGGACAATGCAAGTTTGCTATCATAGGGGTGGATTATTTCACCAAGTGGGCAGAGGTCGAACCTTTAGCAACGATCACCGAACAAAAAATCCAAAACTTCGTTTGAAAATCGATAATTTGCAGATTTGGGGTTCCCAGAGCAGTCGTATCCGACAATAGAAAGCAGTTTGACAACTCAAAATTTAAAAGGTTTTGTGCTGAGCTCGGAATAAAGAATTATTTCTCAGCTCCTGCACATCCTCAATCCAACGGACAAACAGAGGTCACAATCAGAACCATAAAGACAGCTCTGAAAACCAAATTAAAAAACATAAAAGGTAAGTGGGTGGAGTACATCCCTGAAGTATTGTGGGCCTACAGGACCACCGCCAGGTCAGCAACCCAGGAAACCCCGTTTGCTCTGGCTTTTGGAACCGAGGCAGTGGCCCCTGTTGAGGTGGGGCTCCAATCACCTTGGGTGGAGTTCGCAGACGCCGAGCACAACGATGAATCTCTCCTATTGAACCTCGATCTCTTGGATGAAAAAAGGGACATAGCTCTGCAACGTGTCCAAAGTTACCAAAGGAAAGCAGCAAGGTATTACAACAGAAAGGTCAGGCTCAAGAGCTTTAAAGCCAGGGAGTTAGTACTCAAGAAGCTCCTGCTTGCGAGAAAGGACCCCACTCATGGGAAGCTGAGACCCAACTGGGAAGGACCCTATATCATACCAAGGGTAATCAGACCTGGAAACTACGAGCTGCAAACAGAGGAAGGAAAGATCCTACCTCACTCCTGGAATGCCGGGCACCTTAAGAAGTTCTTTCAGTAAGTTTTCCTTGTAATAGAGCTATTTTCAAAAATAAACGAGTCTTTTTATTCATCCTCTTATGGTTTCCAAAGTAAATAAATATATAACAAGTACATACGAAACAAGCTCCACAGCTAACGATAAGCTTCTAAGCTTATAAAATTCAAGATGAGCTCTTCAGCTCATATACAAACGATAAGCTTCTAAACTTATAAAATTCAAGATGAGCTCTTCAGCTCATATACAAACGATAAGCTTCTACGCTTATAAAATTCAAGATGAGCTCTTCAGCCCATATACAACCAATAAGCTTCTAAGCTTATAAAATTCAAGATGAGCTCTTCAGCTCATATACAAACGATAAGCTTCTACGCTTATAAAATTCAAGATGAGCTCTTCAGCCCATATACAACCGATAAGTTTCTAAGCTTATAAAATTCAAGATGAGCTCTTCAGCTCATATACAAACGATAAGCTTCTAAGCTTATAAAATTCAATCTGACCTCCTCTTGGAGACACCAACAGACTTTTCCCCACGACCAGTAGTCTTTATGTGCTGCCCACGCACCCGAAGACCCCAATACTGACGAAGACCACGATGGTTCCTGATCTTCTTCAAACGTTTAGGATCACCTCTCAACTTCATGTCTAGCGCAGTGGATGTCACCTGAGAATACTTCTCATCCTTGTAATCCTTCTTCCTGTTGGGGAACCGATCAGGGATTGAGGTCAGTACAAACATGATCTTTTGTTTTCCATCCACGTTCGTGTTCTGAACACGAAGAATGTGCTGGAAAAGCTCAGCGCCTAATCTTATAGAATTCAGAATGAGCTCCTTGGTTCATAAGAGATGGGCCCCTCAGCTCATACATGGACATGCACATTCAAAAAAGAAAGATCTAGTATTCAAAGAATCCAAGAATACAAGCATTCAAGAAAATGCAACGAGAAAACAGAGTTTGGCATTAATCAAAAAAAAAAGGAGGGAGTACAAGGAGGCAGAACTCCTAATCCTTCTTAAGCTGTGACTTCAGCTCGGTAACCTCCTCCTTCAGGCGAGCGTTCTCCTCCATCAGCTCATCCCTCTCCTGTTCAGCCTTGTAGAGTGAGTCAAGAAGCTTCTGACCTGCTGGAGTAAGAAAAATAGTGGAAAGAGAGTCGGGTGAGAAAGAGTCGTCCCTCTTGCGCCTCTTCGAGCTTGCACCAGCATCCCCCTCCTCATCAGAGTTCTCTTCCTCACTTATGACCTTCTCGTCAGACTTAGTAGGAGAAGTCCAAGGAGAATCTGGAGTGAAGGAAAACTCATACTCAGTAGCCTCAGCCCCAAACAGATAGAGGTTCGCACTCGTCATCAACTCTGAAAAGGTCCTGGGCTCCAAGAGCAGCAGCTCATGAACATTCATCATCTGTGGCAGATCTAGATCAGGAGGACTTGCACAAACAAGAACGTAATGAGAATATGTCTTTATGAGAAGAGTTCAAAGAGATCTCGGTTTGAGCATACCAGGGCAAGAAAAGCTCTCCCAGGACCGAGGAACCCTAGTATCAGGATAGCGCAGCTCAGGAGACCCCCAAGATTTCCCGAAAGCAAAAAAGAAGCGCTGGGACCACCCTTCAGGATTAGAAGGAAGGTCCAAAACCAAACGGGGTAAATCAAACTGCCTCCAACGAAAGAAGCTAAAGCAGGGGGGATTGTCCTCTTCAATCATGAAAAAGTAAAGGAACTCGGCAACCGAAGGGAACCTACCGTTGCCGAACAGGCTTCAGAAAAGGAAAAAGCTCACCATAGCAGCCCACCCTCGAGGGGAAAAGCGAGAAGGGCACATGCCATGATAGGCAAGAACTCGCCCAATCGCCGGATGAATGGGAAGGCGAAGTCCCATGTCCAGGGCACCCTCAAAAAGATAGACTTCCCCCCGAGAAAGATAGTTGCAGGGCTCGTCAGGCGTAGGGACTCGCAGAGGCAAATCAAGATTAGGAAAAAATTGTTTCTTGATGGCTACCAAATCAGAAGGCTTTAAGGTCGAAGGAGACAAATAGCGACAATGCCACTTCCATTCGATTCCGAAGGAAGTGCGTTCCTTAAACAGAGAAGAAACGGAGGCAACCATTAAAGATTATGGTGAAGAATATAGAGTGGTAACGAAGAATCAAGAAGAAACTCAGAAATATTTTTCGCAAAAGAGAAAGAAACACAGCAGATGTTAGGAGACTTAAAGAAGATTGTAAGTTTTTAGGAAACTAAGAGCCACGCGAAAGGCAGAGTCGGCGGTCTTTTTGGTTTCCTAATTAATAAAGATGGTTACGGTTATGGAAAACAGTTGGGAAAAGGCGGAAAAATGAGTCAGCACAAGATTACCCCCCCAATACATTCACTACAATTGGAAACAAGTCTGTTCCTACTTAAACAGAATGTTCCTCATACTTCTTTGAATTGAGCTGAGCTCGGATGGCAGCCTGACATCTCCATAGCCAGTTTATGAAGACCCCCAGTTGCAAGATCCGTGCTCACATCAGGCTGATGAGTTCTTTGGAACGTGGCAACTCATAAAGTCCATAATGTTGCTTCAAGAAGGACTGAAGTACTTCTCAAAGCAATGGGGGCAAGGGGAACATAACACAACCACAACCATGTTTCAAAAACAGAAGTCATATTGAAATTCAAAGCCAAAAACAAAAGTTGCATTTCAGAAACAAGAGTCAAGGGTACATTAAATACAAGTTCGCAGTTACAAAAAAAAAAAAGGAAAAAAAAAAAACACACTAAGTCTCTGAAGGTGGATCTTGAAGTTCAATAGAGGAAGCCTCAGTTGCAGGAGCAGAGCTCGGGAGATCAGCAGGCAAGGTCTCAGGGGCCAGAGGAGTAGTATTTACAGGGATGTTGGCCCCTGGAACCTCCACTCCGTCACCCTGCAGTTCTTGATTAAGAGCCCTGGACACGAGGTCAGCAGAGAAGAGACTGGTACATGGAATAGCAGGAGAAGCAGGCACGCCCTGGTTCAAGGCTTCAGCCGAAGGAACCGAGATATCTTCCTCATTATCAGAGTCAGATTCTTCCATTTCTTCCTCGGTGGGGATAGGGAAGTTGAAGTCCAGATCTGAAAAAGCCTTGATAGCCTTGCGCCTAAAGGTAAGCCACCCAGTAGCCCATAAGGTGGTGGCCTCATCCTTCAGCTCTGCCACCTCGTTATCCCTCTGTTTGACCAGGTCCTTCTGCGCCTCGAGCTCCTCACAGAGCTTGCCGTTAGCCTCATTAAAGGTGAGGTAATCCTGCTTTGCCTGACTGAACTCTTTCTTGGCGTCAAAGGCCTCTTGGCTAGCCTTGGTCCACGCCTCAGTCTTGAGCTCCAAATCCTCCTTGGTTAACCGTAGCTCATCTCGAGCTTTCTTTTCCCCTTCCTCAGCTCTGACCTTGACGGTTAAGGTATGTTTGAGGTCGGATGCTTGCTTCATTGTTTGCTCCTTAAGGCTTTGCACCTGAGTTCTGAGGTCCTCGTTTTTAAGGGACAACTCAGTAACTTTGACCTCATACGCCTTCAGAGCCTTAACAGAGCGCTCATAAAACCGAATCCGGTGCAATAAACCTTTCGCATGGAGGGCAGCCTGGGGATATAAAGTAAAGACCAGCAAAGTTGCGTAAAGCTATTATACAAGGGCAAATAGAGATGGAAAAAGGCTAGCACTTACAGCAGCTGCTCCCTGAAGAGCTGAGGCAATGGATTCCTCGAGGGGCACAGAAGCAGCCTTCAGGACGTCAGATTCAGAAAAAATAGAAGAAATAGCTCCCGCAGCTAGATCCATGTTGTCGAAGTAAGAATCTTCATCTTCCTCTTCGCATTTTCCCTCTTTCTCAACCATCTTCCCAGAAGCACTATATGTGAAAGTGCTGGGTTGGAGATCGGGGATCAGTCTCAAAGCCTTCTCGACCTCAGAAGAGGAGGGGGAAGCCTGACCTCCCACTTGAGCTTGAACCAACGCAGGCTGAGCATCTAAAGGGGAAGAGGTGGCTGCAATCTGAGGAGTGTCGGAGGAGGAAGACAGAGCCTTGGTGGGAGCCAGTTCTTTAGCGGAGGAAGAGGGTGAAGGCATCTCCAAGCGTGGGATTTTAGCCCGGGTGATTGGGCCACTCCCAGAGCTGGCCTGGGCCTTTCGCTTGCCAGATCTACCGCCCTTCATCAATTCCTCAACTTTAGCCTGGAGCTCTTTAGGAGTAGACTTCATGGTGGAGGGACCTGGAAGGTCTGAGTTGAATCAGGAGATATAAAGAAAACGAAAGAAAGTGTTGATAATATTACCTTCTTCAGCGCTTACAGCAGATATTGGAATAGCTAAGGTCGCCCGGGGGGGGCTCAGACCTAACTCCACCAGATATCGAGGCTCGATGAGGTCAGCGTACCTCTCTGGCTTGATTTTTCCCAATTTCAATAACACCCTGTATCAAAAAAAAACAGGCAAGAAAAATGCAAGTAAGAGCAAAGCAAGAGGCTCATGAATTCCAGATCAAAGCTCAGCCAGCTTGAGGAAAGACTCACCCAAGTTTTCTGGTCTAGTCCAGGCCGTAGGGATACCAAGAGTATCTGTTTTATCAGCAAGATTATACTCCCAGTTGGTACCCCCAACAAAAAAGAAGTGTTTTTTCCACCCTTTGTGAGAAGATGGGAGGTCGGTAATAATCTTCCTAACAACATTTCACTTAGAGATGTACAGAAAGCCCTCAGAAGAGGTCAGCTTGACATTGAAAAGTGTCATAAGCAGAGAAATGCTAGGAACTCCGAGTTTATGCTTGTTAAAGATGACTAAAAGGCCTACCATAACGCCATAGAAATTGGGGGAAAGCTGGGAAGGACATACATTGAAGTGCTACAGAACAGCCTTGATAAAGGGGTGCAGGGGAAAGCGAAGGTCATTCTCAAAAGCAGCGAGGAAGAAGCAGACCCTCTTACGCACTTGCTCTACGTAATAAATGGACTTATCTGGGCACCAGGGTTCAACTCCAGGAGGAAAACCGTATCGAGCTTTATAAGCTCTCATCAATGCAGGGGCCCCTTTACTATAGCCCACTTGCTCGGCACACCTAAAGGCAGCCCCCAGGTATGAAGCTTTATCAACGACCCCAACTCCACTTACTTTGCCCTTACCTTTGTCAGGCTTGGGGGGCATGGGAGAAGACGTAGAAGGAGGCTCCTCAGTGCCGGCCTCGGTTTCCACAGCCTCCACATCAGGAAAATTGTCAATCTCATCGCCTACATCCCCTAAATCAGTGTCCTCAGACCTATCGCCTAGTAGGGAAACAGAGGAACGGGTAGCACCAGAAGAGGCAGACATGTTTGGGCAAGAAAAGGGAAGATTAAAGGAACGATAAAGGGAGGGAACACTAATCAAACTTTCTTTAATAACCCTAGGGTCAGCACAATAGCTCCCAACGGCAAGTATGCGCACAATGGAGCTCCAATCCACAAAATGAGGAAGAGGGGATAGACAATAGTCACGATTCCAGCAATAAAAGAACTGAAAAGACCAAAAATGCAACAACCACCTCGAACTCGAGGGATCAAGAACGAGGGAAGATGCGAAAAGGGGGCAGAAAGGGCGTACCTAGTTGGGAGAGAGCGACGAACAACAATTCGGGGCCAAATCAAAAAGGGAAGCACGGCAAGTTCTCGAATCGAACACAGAGAAACCAATTTTGAGCAAGAATCAGAAAGATTTGAGACAGAAAGCCAAGAATTCGCAGAGGCAAGAAATTCGAAGAACAGGGAAGAAGTTGAACAGTGGGAAAAGGCGGGTCAGACAGCCGTTTGGGTATTTAAAGCTTGAAAGACGTGGGCTGGAACGTGCACGGGAATCGAGGAGAACCATGATTAATACAAACCGTCAAAATGCTTCAGTCACGTGCAAGTCAGGGTCATCCACGCGCAGATCTAGCTCGGTTTGAGAAACAGCACAGCCCCTGCTCAAGCTTGCTTGAACCAAGGGCTGGGGGGCAACTGATGATACTTAAAATAAACCCCAAAACACGAGCTCAGGAAATGAGCTAAGCTCGAGAGCTCGGAGAAGAAAAGCAGAGCTCATCCAGCCATAGTCAGAGCTCATCCAGCCATAGTCAGAGCTCGTCTAGCCATTATTGGAGCTCCCCCAAGCAAGATAATTGGGGAAAGGGCGAGGGGACAACAAGATGATAGAGGACACCTCCGAAGTAGAAGCCAAGCTTTAACCAAGACATAAAATTCTTAACTAACCAAGATCCTCTCCAAATAAGTAGGAGGATCCCATGGTAAAAGACAAAGATCCCAGGACATAGACCGTTAAAGCCAGTCATATGGAGTTTAGGTAACTCCGGGATTGGAGAGAGAGAGAGAGAGAGAGAGGAAGATCCCTTCATTATAGGAAGTAAAATCGGATTAGAGGTAAGCAAGAGACTATAAAAGGGGGATAGGCCTCCATTGAAAGGGATATAGGCAATAGAGCCACAGAAAAACCCCATTTTTTTTCCCTCCTTACTACGCTGTAACACATTCAGCACAATCAATAAGAAGATAGGAGCAGGAGACTCCATTACAGAGTGGACTAGCCGAGCTCTCAGGCCGGTGAACCACTATAATTCCTTTGTGTTATCTTCCTTCCCACAATTCCCTTAAACATCAGCCAGCATTGTTCGGCACGAGCCTTGTAGCTCAGACACCACATCTAATTTCACGTATACCCATACCCAAAGCTCAGCTTCAGTAGAAAACACCATCACAAGGTACTAGTCGTCAATTTGAAAATGTTAAGAGAGCTTGGCGTCGTTGCTGGAACTGAAAATTCCGATATGTAAAGGGTTTCGCTACCTTTGAGACGACTTATTTAGATACGAGAGGTGGTTATGTCATTGTCCGGTGTAATATTATTGTACAATATTACTAGTAGAGAGCAGTGCTTTCTACTAATTATTGTCAAATTATAATAAGAATTACCTCTTCGTTCATAACTTGGAGAAAGAAAAACAACAGACAAAGCATGGCGGGCAAGAATAATGTAAAAATCTCTACAAAAGGGAATTTTCACTATCAGTTTTTATATAACAGGGGTACTTTGTAAAGTTTCTTAGAGTTATGGGGTAACTAGATGTAATTACGGTCTACTGAGGAATCTCTAATTCTATAATACGTTTTGGTGACATACTAACTATTTAATATTGATACACCCATCCCTACCATCTCAGTATCGTAATAACAACAAGAACTCTTTTATTAAAGGATAATGTTAGGGTAAAATAATTTTCCCCAATTCCTCCTTAGAACTAATTTTGTTACAGGATTCAAGGGGAATTCTAATCTCGGACTTGGACCAGATCTCAGACTCGGACTTGGACTCGAACCCGAACCTCGACCTGACTTCGGACCCAGACCTGAACCCAGACCCAAACTTGAACCAACTATTCGTCCAAATGCCCACAAAAAATACAGTATTATGGACCTTCCTCATCTCGGCCTACACTCACTGCAAAAATTTTCACAAGTCCCTCCAACTCTTCTGTGTCATGTTCCACCAAGTCAAGTCGCACCAAAAACAAAATAACTTCTCTTTGCCAATATAGCTCACGCCACAGCTTTGTCCCAATTATCCCTATTTGGAAGCGTCTTTCAGAGAAATGGGGATTGATAAGATGGTGATAATTGTGACGGTATTGTTTGTTCTAATTATTTAGCTTATTGGTCAAGTAGTGGTGATCGTGACATCGTCTACTTTGATTATTGGTTGCAATCATGAAACACGCTGATTATTATTCTAATTGTGGGTAGTGCTGTTAAGAGTTGTACACTTATATATATATTTATTTTAGTGTTATAGGGTAAGATTTTTTTTTTCTTTTTTTTTTGTTAGGTAAAATCAAAGATGTAGTAGTAGTAGTAGTAGTAGGGAGGGGAGGGATGCACAAGAAAGGAAAGGAGATCAATGGGACAGAAAAGGGTGTCAACATGGGCAAAAGAGGGGAAAATAGTGAGTCAAATTGAATAATTGTGGTGGAGATGATCTCAATTCGAATTAGAGTCTACATAAGTTGGGGGAGGAAAACTATACCACGCGTCACAAACCAATTATAGAACCTCTCATAGAATTAGTGAACACTACTTAAAATTATATAACCATTGCATCGAATAACTACAACATTGTGTTAGTGGAGTTTATTAGTTATACGTGTCTTATAACTTGTTGATGATAATTCGTATTAACAATGATGTGATATAATTGTGACATTTAATAGATATTTAATCGGGGGTGGAGGGTTCTCTCCTCTCTATATTATTAATTTTCAATTATTAAACAATTTTGACCAATTTATCAATTTTGATCCATGGACCAATGTTGATATATTTGGACCACAGAACTAAAGCGACAATTTTTTTGTTTAAAATTTTATCAACAACTATTTTAACTCTCGGATCGACATCTCGTTGTCATTTTCGAAATGTCATGTCGCATCCGACAAATAAACTTATATGTCAAGGGCTGCCATTACAATTTACCCCAAATACAATGTTTCACCATTTATTGGTCCCTATAGATCCTCGATACAGACTTATTAGTGTAGCCAAATTGTCTATACAATGACCAGATATTTATGTGTGTGTGTTTTGAATAAGCCAAGTCTAGGAAAGAAAAAAATGTCATTCTGTGTATTTGAAAGGTATTTAGCAAAAGCAGTCAAAATTGAGCACTGGGCCTTTTCTTTTCGTTTGGAAAGTTCCATAGTAAGGGCCGGCTTGGTTAAAGCCCATGACCTTGAGCGTTGGCCAACATTTTAGTCCCTCCTCCTAGACCACCATGCTAGTTTTCTTTGCTGGCAAAAGTCACATTAGTCTTATGTTATTTTCGTGTCGTGTCATTTTCAGTTGTTTTAATTTCAGATCGTAATTTGGAAGTCAGTATAATTTTTTAAACTTAATTAAGCAAAAATACAACACAAAATTTTATTTGGGCTAAAGTGCATATTTTTCTAAAATGACAATATTGTCATTCGGTAAACAGTTGAAGGATTGAAACCCTTTGTATTCCTTCCGTATGTTTTAGTTACATTCAAGTAATGAGAGGTAAAATAGGGGCATTAATGATCAAAACCCTACTTCTTCGGCAACGGGATTCTCTGGCAATGGGATTTGAGTAGAATGCCACAAATTATATGAAAATAAACACTGAATTTTTCCAGAAAAAAAAAAAAGAGGAATACGACAGTGAAAATTTGACGGTTTTCCTGTCCAGTACCTATTCATCGTCGTCAACCACTTCTTCACCGGAAATTGCAGGTGATATTCGAGTTTCGTTTTTTGTATTTTATTATTATTTAGTTCTTGTTTTTTATTTTTTTTTGCGCAAAACTGTGTAATTTACATTTGAAAAAAAAAAAAACAAAATCATGAAACCCTGTTTTCATAGATGAGAGTAAGAAATTGTAGTTTTGTAATTAATGAATGAGTAATTATAAAAGTGAAATTATCTGCAGATGAAAAATGTAAACACTTTCAAACATTTTTTTTTTTTCTGAAAGTAACTGTGTTAAGTAACTATTTGGAATTTAAAGTATTCCATTTTATTTTTCTGTTTGTAGTAACTGTTGTGAATATCGTCTTCTGTTTGTGATTACTATTGTGTAGATTTCATTATTTTTTTTCAAATCTCTACTTTTTTTGTTTGTAAAACCAAAAACATAATTATAAAACCCTAATTTCAGATATGAAACTAAATAACTCAAAGTCTTTTATATTGAACGAGTAATTCAAAATTGACATTCGGTAAACAGTTGAAGGATTGAAACCCTTTGTATTCCTTCCGTATGTTTTAGTTACATTCAAGTAATGAGAGGTAAAATAGGGGTATTAATGATCAAAACCCTACTTCTTCGGCAACGGGATTCTCTGGCAATGAGATTTGAGTAGAATGCCACAAATTATATGAAAATAAACACTGAATTTTTCCAGAAAAAAAAAAAAGAGGAATACGACAGTGAAAATTTGACGGTTTTGCTGTCCAGTACCTATTCATCGTCGTCAGCCACTTCTTCACCGGAAATTGCAGGTGATATTCGAGTTTCGTTTTTTGTATTTTATTATTATTTAGTTCTTGTTTTTTATTTTTATTTTGCGCAAAACTGTGTAATTTGCATTTGAAAAAAAAAAAAAACAAAATCATAAAACCCTGTTTTCATAGATGAGAGTAAGAAATTGTAGTTCTGTAATTAATGAATGAGTAATTATAAAAGTGAAATTATCTGCAGATGAAAAATGTAAACACTTTTAAACAATTTTTTTTTTTTCTGAAAGTAACTGTGTTAAGTAACTATTTGGAATTTAAAGTATTCCATTTTATTTTTCTGTTTGTAGTAACTGTTGTGAATATCGTCTTCTGTTTGTGATTACTATTGTGTAGATTTCATTATTTTTTTTCAAATCTCTACTTTTTTTGTTTGTAAAACCAAAAACATAATTATAAAACCCTAATTTCAGATATGAAACTAAATAACTCAAAGTCTTTTATATTGAACGAGTAATTCAAAAGTTGAAATTATTTGAATACAAATTATAAACAGTTTTAAAAAAAAATTAATGGGTGTAACTGTGTTGAATAACTATTTTGAGATTTTAAGTATTTCATTCTTATATCTGTTATTGGTAACTGTATTGAGTATCTGTGTTGAGTATTTGTTACTTAATGGTTGTAACTGTGTTGAGTATCTGTTAAGTTGAATTCTATGTTAAATATAAATATTCATGGTATGTAATTTTATGGTGTAACTGTTTTTGTGTAACTTTTTGATGCAATTGTTTTGGTTATTGTTTACAATATGGGTTAACTGGGATTTCATGATGTGTACATGCAACAAGTTGAAGTGCAACCGGACATCCCATTCGATGATGATGTTCACACATCACAAATGGCGGATACAAGCAACATTATTCCCTCCATTCCTGATTAAGACATTAAAAAAATAAATCACATTGTATCAATTCAAAAGGAAAAGAAAAACAGTTTCATAAAACAGCATAAAAAAAATATTAATACAAATGACTGAATTAATTAATCACATACTGTGAGAAAAACATAATACAAAAAAATAGTTACACTATACAAGATCTAACAAATAGGTATTGGCTGAAAACTTACATACATGAATAGCTACACTAAAATGCTATTCTGATTTTTTTTTTTAACACAGTTACGCAAAGCAAAAATCAAAAGAAACATGATAGAAAAGTTGATTAACCCTAATTAGTATATAAATTAGAATAGTTAAAATAAGTAAATTGGTAAGATAAAACAGTTTTTTAAGGTTTGTGCGTAAACTAGGGTTTTACGTGTGTTATGTCTGAAATTTCAGGGTTTGATGCGGAATTACCAAAAAATACAAGGAAGAATATGTCAAAGCTTAAAAGAACAAGGATCAAAGTGTAAATCAACCAAGGAATAGCCATCAATCCAAAGAAGATCAGCATCCAAAAAAAAAACAGCAAGGCTCCACTGTCTGGACAGTGGAGGGGGCGTCCGGACGGTGGTCTATGACAGTTCACCTTCATCTGCCACCTCCTGCTTCCTCCTTTTTTATATATAGGCCATGCATGGCCTTCTTCTTCAAGAGGCCAGATATAGAGGGAGCTCCAGAGAGAATTCCAAAGACAGAAAAGAAAGAGAAAAAGAAATAGAGAAAAGAAGAAGTCAGAAACAAATCCAGTCCGTCATATACTCCAACCGAAACTCTGTATTTCTACATTTCTGTTGTATCTTTCTATTCGGATAATTGAACTGCCGTCACCTTTTTGTCTTAACTGATAATAAAAGGTGGGTGTGTTTCAGTTGTTCCTTGTGAAAGAAGTGTTCGAGTCTGTATTTCAGTTATAGGTGTAATGAAAACTACCCGCACTCCTTGCTTGTCTGTAGTAATGGGGTCTGAGTAGTTACTTTTATCCTCCAGTGAGAGGTGAACATATGTATAATATTGGTTAACTTCTGAAAATGGTAATATATATATATATATATATATATATATATATACACTTCATGCATGATACAGTGATGTACGTAATTTCGGTGTTGTGCCTGGAATTATGTCATCAGTGCATCATCAACCTACCGGTTAAATATCTACGGTGTTCCAATCGGTATGGCTTGACCTCCACCGGAGCACTGAAGATGTTCTACTGATGCACATTACAAAATCTAAATGATCCTCATGAATGACTTGTCCTTCTGGGTTATTAGGGTTGTTTAACTTATATAACTATCAGATTAATGACCTAAGTGATCCTCATGAATGGTTTGTATTTCTTGTGAACTAAGATCGTTTAACTGGTATACATAATAATATTGCCAGTCAAATATCTACGGTGTTCCACCGGTATGGCTTGACCTCCAAAGGCACTGAGGATGTTTAACTGGTATATATATTACAGATGACCTATTGAATAATTCAAGTATTCCTCATGAATGGCTTGTCCTTTTGGTTTGCTCGGATTAGTCAATTGACACATCTATAACCAGCTAACATAAGAAGTTGTTGTGTTATGACTTAATACCACCAGCTAACCTAAGAAGTTGTTGTGTTATGGTTTAGTATATACGCACTTACTATCATGGGGTCAATTGAGTAATTTAAGTATTTCTCATGAATGACTTGTCTTTCTGGTTTGCTCGGATTAGTCAATTGACACATCCATAACCAGCTAACCTAAGAAGTTGTTGTGTTATGACTTAATACCATCAGCTAACCTAAGAAGTTGTTGTGTGATGGTTTATATATATTAGACCTACCAGTTAACTTTCCAGTAACATGGAAGTTAATTGTTGTAAGGTAGCATTTCCAGTACCTGACCAATATAACGCATATGAGATCCTTAAACTGAAGGATACTTTTATATTATTGTTTTTAAACAATCTATCTACAAATATACGTTTAATTAGACTAGTTATCAATCTAAGCTCACACAAGCTATCACATGTTGTCCTATTCGAAATAACAACTTCACTATTTTCATTTTATTTCCTTAATTATTAAAACTCTTCGTGGGATCGATATTTGGACTTAAAACCGAAAAAACTACAATTCGACCACTTATACTTGGATGTATAATATAAATCAAATCACGAAATAGTGCGAATCAAAAACACTTAAAAACATAAAACAAAATAATTACACAAAAAAAAAGGCACTTAAAAAACATAAAAACAAAATAAGTATATACAATCAAACACTAATATAATTTTCTACACATACAGAAATACAGTATCAAAAAAAAAAAAAAAACGTACATTAATGTCTATACGAAAAATAGTTAAACCCATTAAAAAACAGTTACACTCATTAAAAAACCAAAGCAATTATTTTTTTCCTTACATCCCAACAACGAACAACATAAAACAAAATCGAAATTATGATTTCCCAATAAAAATGGCCTAATAAAAGAAAAAACTTAATTATTAAAAACTTACCTTCAAGCCGATGATGGTGATCGGTATTTGCAATTCCTTTTTTCGAAGAAATCTTCTATTGATTAAGAAAAATAGACTTTGGAAGCAAACAGAAATAAAGATACCACAATCGGAGAAGTGAATCACCAAGCCGTACGTTGAACGAAATCGCAATGAAACCGGCTGTTGAAGAACACTTTTACTGCAGAGACATACCACAAAACTTCAATTCAAAATTCAAAAATGAATGATAATATCTACTGTAATATATACATATTTGTTTCCTCAAATAACTGTCAATAGTGACTGCATAATTTAAGAGAGAGAGTGTTTAGGTAAAAAAGTTTTTATTTCATTTGAATTTTGTACCTAAACACAAAAAGTTTTATTAAAATTGTATTTAATATAGTAAATAATTTATCCATACACTTTTACTCAAATAAATCTAAAAAATTATACCCACACCTAAAAAACCCTTACCAAAAACAGTCAAAACTGAGCACTAGGCCTTTTCTTTTCGTTTGGAAAGTTCCATATCTGTCCACTTGGTAGTAAGGGCCGGCTTGGTTAAAGCCCATGACCATGAGCATTGGCCAACATTTTAGTCCCTCCTCCTACACCACCATGCTAGTTTTCTTTGTTGGCAAAAGCCACGTTAGTCGTATCATGTTAGTTTCGTGTCATGTTATTTTCAGTCGTGTCAGTTTCAGATCGTGTCAATTTTCGTTTGTGTCAATATTTGTGTTAAAAAAAAATATTTAATTTAAAACAATTTATATGATACTATATAAAGAAATTAAAAAAAATCTAAAATACCTATTTTTTTCTTACAATATTAGTTAATTGTGTCTAATCTTAATCTAACTCTTATACAATTCGTGTTTATTAGTCGTGTTATTTTTAATTTCTTGTCGAATTCGTATCGTACTTGTGTCAACGGGTAAAAATTAACACCCCTACATAATCATGACCAAAGCAAAAGGGTATTCTCATACTTCATTGTTTGGAATTTCAAGCTTTGCATCATCAATTGAAATATATTAAGCTTGCTAGTCCCCTAATTACAAGTTTTTGATAGACATATGAATCAAATTGAAAGACTTCTTAACTATTAAGGGGTTAATAGACCGTAACACACTTTTACTATAAAATTATACCCGCTACAATGCGATTATTGTATACAAATGGATCTTTTGTCGATTTTGATAAATAGAGGAATGGCACGTAATCAAGATAGGATTAGAAAAGACTAAAATGGTCCATATAGATGGAATTCTTCCAAAGCTAACCAATTGAGGGATTGATTAATTCTAGAAACAAAATCTAGCTCGCTCCATTAAATTCAATCTAGCTACTGCTAAATTCTTAATTTAAAATCAAAGAAAAGACTAAAATAAAATGTAAAACCCAAAAAATGGTCTAACCTTTGATTTTTATTTTCAATATGACTCTCTACAATCCCAAAACCTATCTTTTCGTGACTTATAGATACACCCTTCTAGAGAAATTCTAACTCCACCCCTGCATACAATTGTGTGGAAATCGGACCAAACTAGTGCTCTTAATGTGGATCTATCCTCATTTAATAGTTCACAAACAGATCACACAAGTCTCGGTGACAACCCAACCCAACCCAACCCAACCCGCCCCAAATCTCTCTCTCCCAATTACCCCCAACCAATCCCCCCTTTTGTTTACTATTTCATATTTATTTTACATATAAAAATGAAAAAAAAAATAGATTTCGACTTAATAAGTTAAAAAGTATGTTTATATAAGACAATGGTAGGAGAAGACTAGGGTACCGAATAAAAAAATTCATATAGGACCGTTATTACAAGTTTTGTGAGTTTTTTTTTTTATTTACAACTTTTGGGGATATATGTGATCGATCCTAAAATTAATAGGATTTCGATTCTAATAATTTTAGGATCGATCTTAAGTACCCCAAAATGGATTAATAACTATGGACTTAACTTTGGTATCAAAAAAAAAAAATTGTACTGTACCTTTAAAATTTATTACTTCGGTAAATTTTTTTACAATTTTTATGGGTTATTATTTTATAACTAAAAAAATTATATTTTTGTAAGTATTTTTATCACTGTGGGTGTTTTTATCATTGTTGTGATAACTATTTTTATCATTTTTTTAGTACAAAAAAAAGTTATTACTTTTGTGAGTGATTTGTCACATTTATGATTATTTTTACAACAGTTGTGGTAAACATAACTACCACTTTTATTCAGTACCACAATAGTGATAAAAATACTCATAACACAAAGTTGATTTTTTGGTGCCACATCGAAAAAAAAGTAACTGAGCCATAAATCTTAATTTGATTTACTTGCAATCATTTATCATATAAATTCTGAAATAAAATCAAAAAATTAAAAAATAAAATAGTAACACATCTTTGCAATTGGACAAAAAAAAAAATATAGTATCACAAAGTAACTTTTCGATACCATAGTCTAATCATTATTTACTGTCTCAAAGAAAAGCAAATACCTAAAAAATACACATATAACAATGTATTGTGCTTTCTCTTAATTATTCTCCTTTTTGTTTTTTAAGTTTTATCCTATTCTATATGCATTCCAATTTTCAACTGTACCCAAATCCCTCTACCCAAAAAAATGTAATTAATTCCCACAAACTTCCAAAAATCTGGTGCTATTAACTGTTATTCCTAACTGATAATTCTGCTTCTTGTTTTTTTTCTCTTCTTTGGGCGGGAAATTCAATGCATTAATTCTTCAAAGAGAACTTATAATTTTGCCTACTCAAAATTTTAAAATCTCTCCCTTTCTCAACTCTATAAATACAATCTATTGCACCAATTGATAACAACATACCAAACCAAGCCCTTCGTCTTCTTCTTCGTTTGGTTCAACAGCGAGAGGGTGCTCGGGTTAGTTTACGTTCACCTCGACCAAGCCCTTCATTCTGTTATCCTAATTGATAACCACAATTTCCAAATGACCTCGAGGGCAATAACACTACCCACTAAGTCCTTACTATTGCTTCTAGCCATGTTTATATGCTCACAATCTGAAGCTGCCCAGCTCAAAGAAACCAACATGATCCTACATTTCCAAGACTGGTCTGCAGGACTAAATGCCACCGTTGTCCCAATCACCGGCATTCCCGGCCACGTTTGGTCCTTCGCCAACTTTGGAACTATTTTTTGCACCGATGATCCAATAACCGAAGGCCTTGAAGGGAGCTCGGCTCAAATTGCAAGGGCTCAAGGCATCTATGTGACTTCTGCATTGGATGGTTCAAATACACATGTATTGATATCGATTGTGTTCACTAATAAAGAGTATAATGGTAGCACCTTGGAAATACAGGGTTCCAGTAGGCAATTTGAGAAGGTGAGAGAGGTTGCAGTGGTCGCTGGAACTGGAAAATTCCGATATGCAAGGGGTTTTGCTACCTTTGAAACGGTTTATTTGGACATGACAATTGCTTATGCAGTGATTCGGTGTAATATTACGGTGCAACATTACTAAGGAAAACATTGTCTCCTACTTAAGCCAATAAAAGTGAAAGTGATCTTGTATAACATATGAAATGACATATATTCTTGAACCTGATATCAAAGGAAAAAATAAAGGTTTGAGGTATTGCTTCGAATAAGGATGAAGTCCATCTATTACTAACAGAAGTAATGATCTCGTCTTGCTTGTTATAAGAGAGAGAAAGTTTTGAAGTAAGAGAAGTGGTGATCTTGTCTTATTTGCTTGAAGAAGGAGAAAGTTTCCATAGCACATTTTTAAACAAAAAAAAAGTGACTAGTTTTAGAAATAAATAATGAATTCAAAGGAATGAAATGGCCTACATTACTAAGTATGCTTTCATACATACTTACAAGCAGCTGTTGCTACATTACTCTGGGCATCTCTTACAGACTTGTGTTTTGTACCTTGGCCTTTGGATTTTTTTTTTTTTATGTTTGTCTTTGAGTTCTACGTGACTTCATTGTACATTTGTAGGTGATTACTCTTAGGGGTGATAATCGAGCTGAATTCAAGTCTAATTCAAGCCTAATTTACACATAAATGAGCTGGCTCATTTAACTATTTACACATAAACGACCCTAAAAAAATGTTCAAGCTTGGCTTGATTAACAGCCCTAATTACCCTTGTTTCTGTTTTTTATACATTTTACCTTCCGAAAAAGAAATGGCCTACATTTTTTTGTTTCAGTATGTATGAGTTTTAGAGCGTCAAGCTGCTTCGACACATTGACTACATGATTGCTTCTATCCCTTTGTCGGTGAACACAATTGTCATAAAAATTTGTCTCAAAATACCCTAATTTTTATAGTGCTAACAAGATATTTCAAATGACAAGACTTTAATGGTTGAGTGTCACCAAAACACACTTTGATTGACCCGATAAGTGTGAGATACGGATGAAAAAAACCAGTACAAAAACTTGATAAGTCATATACATCATCCACCGTCCACTTTGGAAGATATTATATTGCTCCAATGTTCCTCACAAGCATCCATATAGTAGCTATCACAAAACTCTTATGCAATCCAGGACATTTTTTGTGGGAAAATCTATGCCGGTGGATATTATAACGTCATAGAGAGGTACCTACCCCACCTCTCAATTCTCACACACATGATTTTATTAAACATAGATGAAAACAAGCACAAGTGGACTACATCTTTGCTTTCAACTAATAAACTAGGCTTTATGATCTGTTTGTTTATACTAAAATATTTCAGCATGTGGGAAAAGTACAGATAGGGTACCACTTTAAAAAGAGGAAACACGTCAAACAACAATCTTCAAGCCCACAATTATCTTAGAAAGAGACAGAATTTAACAAAAAACAAAGATAAAAATTATTCATGGACAGTTTTCTTAATGTTGCTATGACTGGGAGGACAAAATAGGTATCCATTATCGTGTTATCTTTGTGTGAAATATTATTTTATTGGTGATACTCCGTGATTAAAGTCATTGTAGAGTGAACTATGACATTGTACGTGTATTGGAGTGTGTATACAGCTGGAGTGTGTATATAATGTGTGTATGCGCGTGTGTATATGTTGGAGTGTGTCTATGTGTGTGCAGCTGTGTGTGTATTGGGTTTGTGAAATTTTGGAGGGAGGGGGAAGTGTGCTGGGTGTGTGAAATTTGGGAGGGAAAATATATCCCTCATAAGTTCAAAAACTTAGCTATCTTATTATGGGCGCAGCTCCTCTGCTGTTAGGGCAAAACGGTGTCGTTTTGTTAAGTTTTATGTTTTGGTGTCGTTCTGCACTCTCTACTCTCTCCTCTCTCCTCTCTCCTCTCTCCTCTCTCCTCTCTCATTCCTCTCTAAAATTCAAGCAAGCCCAAGCAATCTGCCTAATCCTGGCTTGCAAGCATGAATAATCTGAGATGCTAGTATGTGAGAATACCTGCTCTAGAGAGAGGAGGTTTTGGAGAGAGTGAGAACCTGCAAAAATTTGACAAAAAGGGCTTTAGACTCCTTTTTTGCACGCACCCTGTATTTTTTTTTTTCGGATAATTGGGATGTTATTTGCCCATGGAACAGACAAAAGACATGCATTTAGGACGACCCATTTGGGGAAATTCCTTGAATTTGTCAAAGTTGAGAGTTTTGCAACCATTAGAGGAGCTTGAGTACATAAAACCATTATTTGCAGAAGAATGATGCATATATATGTGCCATTAAGCTCATGCACATAAATATATATTTTTTTTTTCCGAAAAAGCTTCTTGTGTGTGTCGTAGAATGATTTGTATGTGCGTGTATATCTAATGCACATAAACATGGGTATTACACATCACGTGGCTGACCCACGTGATGTGCATATCCAATGAAAGCTTGCCAATTCATCAAATGTCAGAAGAATTTTTTCTTTTGACTTGTATGACAATTTAGGTCATTTCAATACATTTATTTTATTTTGTAGTTATATCGCATGATTTTTTATTTTTGATGATGCACAATTTTGACCTTGCACACCACTAGTCAAGTAATTTAGAATTGAGTAATAATTAATGTAGAAAGAGACTGGATTTATAGTGGTTCAGTCAGTTGACCTACGTCCACTTTGGAATGGCAGAGAGTTGCCGGTAGTTTATTGATTCCGATGAACGGAGTGTTACAGACTGGAGAGGAAAAGGAGATTTATGCTGTGTAGAAGGTCATGCCCCCCAAGTGTTGGTGGGGCTTACATTTTATATTCAGTCCTCAACCGAATGGAGCTACTAAGTGGCCATACTGAGCTATTCTAGTGGGTTTTGCGGATTCTCCTCAACGGGTGTGACCGTTGAGGAGCTCTCCACAAGACCGGGTCTCCCTTTGACTGCTTCCAATGTGGGTAAGGGAGGTAAGGGGTCTTGAATGCTCTCTGGATCTCGTAGCTAAGCTGGGGTAGCTCCATGGTGAATTTACTTGAACCTGGGAATCTCATTGGGCTTGCTGGGTCTTCATGGGTCTGAGCTTTTAATTGCAACTGGGCTTCTAGGCCTTTTGGGCTTGACCCATCATTTGCCCCCCGAATGCCCCGTGTTCAAGGAAACTTGGAGAAGGGTGCATTAGTTTGCTCCTTGAGTTCTAGGTGACGGAGAATTCTTCTGCTTCATGACTCTTTCCCTCCACATTGCATTTTTGCTTTGCATGCCTCAAATTTTTTCCACTTTGGCTAGAGTTTTTTAGGAGAGCCCATTATTTTCAAATTGGGCTTTTTCCCTCTTTTAAAAACCCTAGGTTATAAATGTAGTCTTCTTCTTCATTTTGCTCATTTCTTGAAAATCCATCTCTTGAAAGTCTTGAATGGCCATTCTTGAAAAACCTTGAAGACCCACTCTTGTAAGCTTGGTTCTTTCCATTCCATTGAGATTTTGGAAGAAGAGAGGTAAGGTTTGAGATCTTTCAAGCTCATTTTGTGGGTATTCTTTGTTTGGATTTTTTGAAGTGGGTATTGGAGATTTTGAAATAGGTAGGATAAGAAAACTCCATTGGTGCCATGGGGGATCGTAAAGTTGGGGCTGAAGAAGGTAGTTTTGGAGCTTTGGAGGTTGCAAGAGTTGAAGGAGGAGGAGGAGGAGAACACCCCAGTTCAGCCGCTGCTGCGCGCGCGCCACAGCAGTCCGCCCAAGGAGCTTCAGGCGCTGTTTTGGGCGCTGGTTCAGGCTCCTCTTCCATGGGTTTTGGTTCTTTTAGCAGGCTCTCCAACCTGGGTACGAATGGGGGAAAGATGGTGGACTACGTAGGCGAGATGGGCAGCGAAAAGGGGGCTGTCCTGGGCAGTTTCTGCGCGCTGGGCAGCTGCCTGGGCGCCTGTTCTACTGCTGTGGACAGTCCGAATGTGCTGGGCAGCAGCCTAGGCGCTGGGGTTGAGGTCCTGGACAGCTCAGGCACGCTGGGCAGCAAAGAGGGGGCTGTCCTGGGCAGTTTCTGCGCGCTGGGCAGCTGCCTGGGCGCCTGTTCTGCTGCTGTGGACAGTCCGAATGTGCTGGGCAGTAGCCTAGGCGCTGGGGTTGAGGTCCCGGACAGCTCAGGCACGCTGGGCAGCAACTTGGGGGCTGTCCCCGCTGTCCTGGACAGCTCAAACGCGCTGGGCAGCGCTGATTTTGGTGTCGCGGACAGCTCAGGAGGGCTGGGCAGCCACTTTTCTGCAGCACAAAGTGCTAATTTTCGGTCCATGGAGCGTCAGGGAGAGTTGGGTAGCAGCCTGGGTACATGGGCAGCTATGGGCACCACTTCAGGCGCTAATTCGGACACCGTAGGCGCCTCTCCAACTGCTGGGCTGCTCCCTTTTGGCGAGCAGAGGGGATCAGGCACCTCTCCTACTACTGGGTTGCCTTATTTGAACGAGCAAAGACGGTCAGGCACTCATCCCAATGTTGGGTTAGACACTTCAGGCGGCAGGGAAACTTTGGGTGTTACCTTAGGTGATCAGGAGCTCCCTGTGACTCCTCCAGCCCGAGCTCCTCAAGACTTCACAAGTGGCGGCTTAGACTACTCCCTGCGGCCCGCAAGAAGAAACGCAAAAGTAAAGTGGGTCCCGACGAAGATGAGTCTAAGGTAAGCACTCTTTCCAGTTTATTCAATTCGAAGGAGGATATCTCGAGACTTGTTTATGCTTATCGCATTCCTCCGACTGTGCTGTGCCGTCGGGCTGAGCCGAGTGAGTTTGCTTGCGACGATTCCTCTGGTGATATTGTCGTTTATGAGGAGATGCTTGAGGCTGGGTTAAGGTTTCCCATGTCCTCTCCCATTTGTCGTATTTTGCACTACTTTTCCTTGACTCCGGGGCGGCTAGCGCCTAATGGTTGGAGAGTTTTGTTGGGCTTTCTTGCGTTGTGGAGGAGAGTGCACCAGGAAGATGCTTCTCCTGTGGAGTTCCATGCAGCATATAATTTGAGCGAGACTCCTACACCGAACAGGGGTGGTATTACTTCACCACAAAAATTGGTACAGTGCTCACGGGTCAGCGCTCTAATTGTACTGGCTGGAAATCTAGCTTCTTCTTTGTTGGTGGAGAGTGGGCTGCAGAGGCCGATAGAGCTTTGGTGCCCATTCGGTGGGATGCTGCCAGAAAACCCGGTACGCTGCACCTATATATATATATATATTTTTTTTTTTTATTATTATTTTTTTTTTTTATGTGCTCACGATTCTTCTACAGATATGTCTGTCCTCACCAAGGACCAAGCATGGAAGCTGGAGGCCGTGAAGGCTTGTCCTGCCAAAGATGTGGGTGCTCTTTTGCCCAGGGATGCCAGGGATGCCAAGGCCGTTGCTCCCTCCCCGAAATTTGGCGCCTCTGCTTTGAAGAGAAAAGGTATGCTGAATCTCTTATACATCCCTTTCTTTGACTTGGTGTTATCCATCTAGATAATCCTTCCTTGCCTTTGCAGCGAATAGAACAACGGTAGCGTCTCGCTATCGTAGTAGGAGTTCCCCTCCTCCTAAGGTGGCGAGGAAGGGTGATACCCCTCAGGTGACTTCTTCAACGGCTCCGCCTGTGGTGTGCTCTCCTGGGGGTTCTCCTACGGTGGTGCCTACTCAAGGAGGGACTCCTCCTGTCGCATCTCCTATTCCAGGGTCTTCCTTTTTGGCTTCATCTTCTGTCCCTTGCTCATCTACTCCCCCTGCGACGGCTTCTACGAGGAAGCCGATACAGAATGGTCCCATGCTGGGCAATCCGCAAGTTATTAGGGAAAAACTTGGGAGATTCGTATTTCCACCCGAAGTTAATGAGATTAGTATGCTAGGCACTCAGGGAGTCATCAACTCATTCTTGGAAGGACTGGCTCAGGTAAGGGTCTGCAACCCCCTTTATTCGATCATCCTTTACGTATTTCGTTATTCATCTTCTTTATTTCTTTTCCAGGCTTCGACCGCGTCTGTAGGTTTGCTCACAAGGGTCCAGTTCTATAACCATCTGAAGCTTAGTCATGAGGCTATAACAAAGCAGCTTCTAGCTGCTCAGGAGAAGATTGTCGAGATTGAAGCTGCTGGCGGGACTTCCCAAGTTGAGTTAGTGGCGTCCCATGAGAGGGCGGCTGAGCTTAAGGCTGAGCTGTTGGCGACCCGTGAGAGGGACGCGCTCAGAGAGGCAGAGCTTGTAGAGGCCCGTGAGAGGGCGACCAAGCTTGAGGCTGAGCTGTTGGCGACCCATGAGAGGGACGCGCTCAGAGAGGATGAGCTTGTTGAGACCCGCAAGAGGGTCATGCTCAGTGAGGCTGCTTGTTTGAGAGCCGAGTCGGAGGTGAAGGCAGCTCAGAAGAAGGCTGAGGTGGATCTTGAGAGGTTTGCAGAGATGCGAGCAAGGGCCATGCTCAGCGAGGCTGCCTGCGTGAGTGCAAAGGCAGAAGTGAAGGCAGCTCAGGAGAAGGCTTCTCAGGCTGAGGTGGTTCTGGAAAATAGCCTTGCCGATGCTTTTATTGACGGTTATAAGGAACTCCGGGGAAGGATTTCTGTTTCTTACCCGAGTATTGACCTTTCAGGCTTCGTGCCTACTGAGGCGCCTGCTGATGGAGATGGAGGTTCTGATGCTGATGATCACGATGCTGAGGAGGAGGAGGAGGAGGAGGAGGAGGAGGATGACGACCGCGAGAGTAGTTAGAGTGCTGGGACTTTTTTTTTTTTTTTTGAAAGACAGTTTATAGTCTTGCTTTTGTACTGTTACTCCTTTTGAAACTGAATAAATGCACAAGATCTTTTTGGAGTAAAGTGTGAAAAATTTTATTGACTTATTGCTCATATAAAGCAATATTGGGTAATAATTCCCGACAAAGGTACATTGAATAGTGACTCAAAAAATAGAAAAAATAAAATCAAGTCCCAACTTCCACTACTTTGATACTCTCAAGGTGTCATTGATAATACCTCTTCAGGTGCTCCGCATTCCATGGATGGAGTAAAGCCTTTCCCTCCGAATTCTGGATCTTGTAGGTGCCCGGCCTCACTACCTCTGTTATAAGGTATGGTCCTTCCCAATTTGGCCCCAGCTTCCCTTCGTGTGCATCCTTTGTGGCGAGGATCACTTTCTTGAGGACCAAGTCCCCTGGTTGGAAGGAACGTGGCTTCACCCTCGAATTGTAGTACTTTGCCATGCGTCGCTTGTATTCCGCGTTGCGGACCACGGCCATCTCTCTTGCTTCCTCCACCAAGTCGAGGTTGATGCGTAGTCCTTCATCATTGGTGATGGGGTTGTGGTGCTGCACCCTTAGAGAGTGTACCCCTATCTCTACTGGGATGACCGCCTCAGTTCCGAAAGCGAGGGAGAAAGGGGTCTCCCCAGTAGGGGTTCTTGGCGTAGTTCGATAGGCCCACAATACGCCTGGCAGCTCGTCCACCCAAAGACCCTTCGCTTTTTCAAGTCTTGTCTTTAAGTTACGTAGCACCGTTCTCACCATGACTTCTGCTTGTCCATTTGCCTGCGGGTGTGCTGGGCTGGAGTGAGGTTGTTTTATCTGAAGGTCGGTGCAGAAGGAGTTCAACAACTTGTTGTCGAATTGTTTGGCGTTATCACTTACCAATGCATGGGGAATCCCGAATCGACATACCAGATTCTTCCAGATAAAATCTTTGACCTTTATATCTGTGATTCTGGCCAAAGGTTCCGCTTCTGACCACTTAGTGAAATAGTCGACTGCCACCACCACAAACTTGCACTGTCCTTTACTGAGGGGCAAAGGGCCTAGGATGTCGATGCCCCACTTGGAAAAAGGCCACGGGCTTAAGATGGTTGTCAGCTCTTCTGGTGGTTGTCTGGGCACAGTGGCAAATCGTTGACATTTGTCACACTTTTTGGAGAATTCTTGAGCGTCCCTTACCATGGTAGGCCAAAAGTAGCCTTGCCTGAGTGCCTTGTGGGCAAGGGAGCGCCCTCCAGAATGATTCCCACATATTCCCTCGTGGATCTCTCGCAGTGCATAGTGAGCCTCTTCGGGTGATAGACATCGTAGCAAAGGTAAGGAATAACCTTTCTTGTATAGAGTGTCCTGGAGGATGGTAAACTTGGAGGCTCTCACCCTCAGTTTTCTAGCCTCTAGGGCATCATCTGGCAGCACACCTTCTTGGAGGTATGCCCTTATTGGGGTCATCCAATTTGATTCGGCCGATGCACAGTTGATGTTTACGGCCTCTATGTCCAACTTGCTTGGCTCGAACTGGTGCCCGATGAATGCTGGTTCTCCTGGTGGGGCTTCCACGGATGAGGCAAGTCTTGCAAGTGCATCCGCGGCCATGTTGTCTTCCCTGTGAATATGGCTTATCTCGAAGTAGCGGAACTTTGTGATGATGTTCCTTGCCATGCCAAGGTACTCTTGCATCTTGGCTCCTTTGACTTCGAACTCCCCCTTCACTTGATTGACTATCAGCTGGGAGTCGCTGTACGTGGAGAGGTGCTGGGCTTCCATTTCGACCGCCAATCTTAGTCCTGAGAGGAGGGCTTCGTACTCTGCCTCGTTGTTTGAAACAGCGAAATGAAGCTTTACTGCATATTTGATGGTGGTGCCATCTGGGCTGATCAAGATCAGTCCCGCTCCTCCTCCACCACTAGTTGAGGAACCATCTACGTAAAGCTTCCAAAGCAAAGGAGAGGAGGGTCTATAAGCTAAAGTGGATGACTGGGCTTCTGGTAGAGCAGCCCGGGCACCAGAGGGAACAATCTGGGCGCCTGAGGGAGCAGCCTGGGCGCCTGGGGAGGAGGCCTGGGCGCCTGCAGCAGCCTGGGCGCCTGGGGAGGAGCTCTGGGCACCTGAGGGAGCAGCTTGGGCGCCTGGGGAGGAGGCCTGGGCGCCTGCAGCAACCTGGGCGCCTGGGGAGGAGCTCTGGGCGCCTGAGGGAGCAGCTTGGGCGCCTGGGGAGGAGCTCTGGGCGCCTGGGGAGGAGGCCTGGGCGCCCAGTTTGAGTGTCAGGGAGTCTTTGTTATGGCTTTGGTTATCCTCGCTGAGCCTATGGGTATCCTTGCAGCTCCCTTCTTCCGTTGGTGTAAGCTCAGCAATGAAGTCCGCCAAAGCTTGTGCTTTGATGGCTGTCCTTGGTTGGTACTGAATGTCGAACTCGCCCAGCTCCACTGCCCATTTGAGAAGTCTACCGGATACGTCCGGCTTTCCCAGGATCCTTTTTAGGGGTTGGTCTGTGGTGACCACTATGCAGTGACTCTGAAAGTAGTGTCACAGCCTTCTCGCCGTCGTGATAAGAGCGAGCGCCAGTTTTTCTAGTTCCGAGTATCTGATCTCTGCCCCCCGATATGCCCTGCTCACATAATAAATTGGTCTCTGCACTCCATTATCATTCCTGACAAGCACAGAACTTACTGCTGATGAAGAGGCAGAAAGATATAGGTGAAGAACTTCTTCTGGAGTGGCATGTGACAGGAGGGGAGGTGTGGCCAGGTAAGCCTTGAGCCTTTGGAAAGCCTCCTCAGCCTCAGGTTCCCATTCAAATGCCTTTCGGAGAATTTTAAAGAAGGGGAGACATTTGTCTGCAGACTTGGAGACGAACCTATTGAGTGCTGCGATTCTCCCATTAAGGCGCTGGAGCTCCTTGGTTGAGGAAGGTGACTTCATATCAAGGATAGCCTTGATCTTGTCAGGATTCGCCTCAATTCCTCTCTGGTTGACCATGAGGCCCAAGAATTTGCCTGACCCTACGCCAAAGGCGCACTTATCAGGATTGAGCTTCATGTGATAGGACCTTAGGACATTAAAAGTTTCTTGAAGGTGATCAACGTGGTCCGCTGCTGCAAGGCTTTTCACCAGCATGTCATCCACGTATACCTCCATTGTTCGCCCAATCTGAGACTGGAACATCTTATTCACTAGCCGTTGGTAGGTTGCTCCTACGTTCTTCAATCCGAATGGCATGACTCTGTAACAGTATGTCCCTTTTGGAGTGATGAATGACGTCTTCTCCTGGTCTGGAGGGTGCATGCTAATTTGGTTATATCCAGAATAGGCATCCAGGAAAGTGAGCAACTCATGTCCTGCGGTGGCATCGATGAGGAGGTCAATTCTCGGCAGCGGGTAGCTGTCTTTCGGGCATGCCTTGTTGAGTTCTGTGAAGTCGACGCAGAGGCGCCACTTTCCATTGGTTTTAGTGACCATTACCACATTGGAGAGCCACTCAGGATATGCTACTTCTCTGACGGCCCCGTTGTCTATCAGTTTTCCCACTTCCTTATCCATAGCTTGGGCCCTTTCAGTGGAGGCGCCCCTTAGCTTTTGGCGAACAGGCTTGTGGTGTGGGTCAACATTGAGGCGGTGCGTGGCCACTTCTGGGTCGATGCCCTCAAGATCTGCATGTGACCATGCAAAGACGTCCATGTTGTGTTTCAAAAAGTCCATCAGCGGGCCAACAAGATCTCCAGAGAGAGAAGAGCCAAGATACACTTTTCTGTCTGGGTGCTCTTCATCCAAGACTACAGGAGTAAGCTCCTCCACCGGTTTTCCTCTTTCTGTGGTGGAATCATCCCTTGGGTCAAGGACTTCCACCTGCAACGCTTCTTGGGGCTTTCTGGCCTTCATAGAGGAGACATAGCATTCCCTTGCTACCACCTGGTCTCCCTTGACCTCTCCGACTCCATTTGGTGTTGGAAAGCGGAGGATGAGATGATAGGTGGAGGGCACAGCTCTTAATGTGTTTAGAGCAGGTCGCCCCAGTATGATGTTGTAGGCTGATGGGCAATCTATCACCAGGAAATTGACCATAACTGTGGAGCTTCGAGGTGCTGCTCCGGCTGTGACAGGAAGAGTAATGGACCCAAGGGGATATACTTTCTCCCCTGAGAATCCAATGAGGGGAGACCTAATAGGCTGCAGTCTCTCCCTGCCCAGGTTGAGCTTGTCATAAGCCTCTGCGAATAGGATATCCGCAGAGCTGCCACTATCCACCAGGATCCTGCGCACCTGAAAATTGGCCACTGTCATGGTGAGCACCAAAGGGTCATCATGGGGGTGCTGGATCCCCTCAAGGTCCTTATCTGAGAAAGATATGACCACACTGTCGCCCTGCTTCGGCACCTTGGATGGGCGTGTCTCGTCGAAGTGTCTTGCTTTTCTGGCGTGGGCCTTCATTGCAGCAAATGACTCTCCACCTCCTGCTAGTCCTCCAGAGATGGTGTGGATCTCTCCGATGGGCTGCTGATCTTCCTGATTACGAGGTGGAGGTGGTGCTTGTCCTCTTCCGGCTACATACTGGCGAAGATGTCCACGTTGGATGAGGTCTTCAATTTGCCTTTTAAGGTCATAACAATCGTCAGTGTCATGACCATGGTCGCGGTGGAAGCGACAGTACTTGCTGGGGTTCCTGCGGTTTGAGGGAGACTTCATCCTCCCAGGCCACTTTACTGCGGGGTCCTCCTGGATCTGGCATAGGATGTGCCCGACAGCGGCGTTGAGGGGAGTAAAGGCTTGCCGGTCCCTGTGCGGGGCGGGACCAAGTCGATCCCTCTGAGGAGCAGGACCAAGTCGGTCCCTGACAGGTACCCTTTCTGTCCTGTTGTGCTTGTTGCTAGTCTCCTTCCTGTCGTCTCTGTCTCTCTCCTTTCTCTTCTCCCCTGTTCTGGATGTTTCCCCTCGTCTGGCCCTCGTGATGTCTTCTGCATTCATGTATTTTTGGGCTTTGGCTAGTAGCTCCGGCATGCTCCTTGGTGGTCGCTTCATCACCGAAAATAGGAAACTTGAAGAACGGAGGCCTCCCAAAAATGCAGTCATGGATACCTTGTCGTCGGGTTCTTCTACCTGAAGGACCTCCTCGTTGAAACGAGTGAGGTAGCTCCTCAGGCTTTCGTCCTTGTCCTGCTTTATGCTGAGCAGGTGGGTGACGGGCTTCTGGTGGCGGCGCCCTCCGATGAAGTGTGATACGAACGACCTGCTCAACTCAGCGAAGGAGGATATAGAGGCCGGAGCGAGCTTGGCAAACCACTGTCGAGCTGATCCCTTCAAAGTGGTTGGGAATGCTCTGCACATGATTTCGTCGGGGACACTGTGCAGCTGCATTAGGGTCTTGTAAGTCTCTAGGTGGTCCAGTGGATCTTTCTTCCCGTCAAAGGTCTCCACCGACGGCATTTTAAACTTCTGAGGGAGGGGATAGTTCGCCACGTCAGGCTTGAATGGGGTGTCTGTACGCCTTACCAGGTAATCTACGGTCTCTGGCCCCTGTGCCTTCATGGCGTTGAAGACATCACCCAATTGATTCTGTACCTCCTTGATTTTCTCGTCCCAGTGGTTGGGTGCTCCTCTGGAATGGTCATGGAAATGGCTCCCATGCTCCAGGCTTTGGTTCTCGCCCTCATCCTCTTGGAGATGGGGATCCTCGCCATGGAAAGCAGGAGGAGGGTGAGGGACTCCCTCATGTTGGGCTCCCCTGTGTGGGGCGTCAGAAGGGGCTCCAAAGGGGGCGCCCAGCCCTGCATGGGCGCCTATGTGTGGAGCACCGGGGTGTGGAGCACCAGGGTGTGGAGCACCGGGGTGTGGAGCACCGGGGTGTGGAGCACCAGGGTGTGGAGCTCCCTGATGTCCAGGGTGTGGAGCTCCTTGGGGTCCTCCATGCTGCGCACCACCAAGCTGTGCTCCACCTTGTCCAGTGAGCATAAGTTGCAGTATCTGCTGGTTTTGGGCTACCAGCTGCTGCATGGTCTCCAGCATTTGCTGTGGATTGGGAGCTGGAGCATTTGGGACAGGGTTGGTAACCGAAGGAGCAACCTCCTCTTCTCGTGCAGGATGATCTTCATGCTGGTTCATCGACCGGGTAGTGATTGCCATTGGTTCAGTAAACAGAATGTTTTAAAATGAGAATTTTTTCGATTTCCCACAGACGGCGCCAAACTGATGATGCACAATTTTGACCTTGCACACCACTAGTCAAGTAATTTAGAATTGAGTAATAATTAATGTAGAAAGAGACTGGATTTATAGTGGTTCAGTCAGTTGACCTACGTCCACTTTGAAATGGCAGAGAGTTGCCGGTAGTTTATTGATTCCGATGAACGGAGTGTTACAGACTGGAGAGGAAAAGGAGATTTATGCTGTGTAGAAGGTCATGCCCCCCAAGTGTTGGTGGGGCTTACATTTTATATTCAGTCCTCAACCGAATGGAGCTACTAAGTGGCCATACTGAGCTATTCTAGTGGGTTTTGCGGATTCTCCTCAACGGGTGTGACCGTTGAGGAGCTCTCCACAAGACCGGGTCTCCCTTTGACTGCTTCCAATGTGGGTAAGGGAGGTAAGGGGTCTTGAATGCTCTCTGGATCTCGTAGCTAAGCTGGGGTAGCTCCATGGTGAATTTACTTGAACCTGGGAATCTCATTGGGCTTGCTGGGTCTTCATGGGTCTGAGCTTTTAATTGCAACTGGGCTTCTAGGCCTTTTGGGCTTGACCCATCAATTTTAAATGAGAAGAGTTTTTCCTAGTGATTATGATAAAGTCACGTTGCTGCAGAAACTTGAACATGGTGGCTACATAGCTTCTCCAGTAAAGACTCAGATGGCTAACAATATTTGCTATAAGCAACAAACAATGTTTGATTTTACATTCATCGGTTTTATCGGAGCGGTGCTTTATACAAGACTAATGATAACTACGTTAGTTCCGATGAAGAAATTGGTTTTGTGTATGAAATGGTGGAGAAAGTTGTATTTGTTGATTATGTTTTCCATATTATTTTATAATAAGAAGCTAGTTTTATGATCATAATGATTATTTTGTGTGTAATGAGTTCTGGAATTGAAACTGAGATTTTTGTGCACTTTGGATTTAAAAAAAAAATTAAGTACTTCATTTTTTATTTTATTTTTTGGAACAGACGGACAAACCGGAGGCCTTTGATTGAGAAGCAAATGTCTAGCCCCTAAGTACTTTATTCTCACTGTATCATAGTTGGACATCTTTTGACTCCCAGGATTTGAACCTGAATCCAACAATTTAAGTTCATACAAACAATTCTTTGGTCTTTAAAGACAGATACATGGCCACAACTTTCAGTTCATATATTTGTGTTCAATTCTTTAGTCTTAACGGCACCGTGTTGTCCTAACAACACAGTTTGTTGTTTTCCTTTAACAGTAGAGGAGCCGCGCCCATCTTATTATATAGATTTTGACTTGACCCATTTAATTAATTAATTAATTGTCACAGATGATTTGATCGATATATGAACTGAAAGTATTATGTTTGCCATTCGGAATAACACTCGGTCCCAAGAACTAAAAATTTAGGATTGAACTCTCTTCTTTCTCAACCAAAGTCATCACTCTTAGGCCTCCCAATAAACATAATACTCACTGAAAAGAAAATAAGTAAAAAATCTTCTAATTCTACAATGATTCATAGATATTAGATTATGAAATAAAAATTTGAAAAAAAAATAAACATTTTTCCATATAATACCAACTAAACGGCATTATAGTATCGAATTCTGTTCAATTCTATTTGACTTTAACTTCATCAATTTATTATCAACACTAACAAATTGTTCTATTTTCATCGTGTTCAGAGCTATTTAATTTTACTCCTTTAATTTATATTAAATTCTATTGCATTCCCGTGTCGCATAAAAATTATCACTCTAACAATAATACTGGCAAAGTCATGTCTGAGTCGTTACAATACATTACTAAGAGAAGTGGAGAGAGAAAGTTTCCTAAACAAGCGCTAGTTCAGCAATAAATAAAGACTAAGAGTGAAATCGCCTACTTTTTTACTTTCAATGTGCATGAGTTGTAGGGTTTCAAGCTGCTTTCACACATCGACCGCTAGATGTGCTTCTCTTCGTACAAAATTTTGTACATTAACTGTCTTGACACATGTCATTTTCGAAAGAAATTCCACTTCTCATTTTCTCCAATTAGAGGCATTCCTTGACAGTCTCTAAGCAAAATTGGGATATATATCTCCAGGACAGAGAGTGAGGTAAAAATTGGGGAATAAGGTATATATGTTAACTTTATGGGCAAATTACCAAAATTGGTTCACATCCTAGTTGCCAAAGAGTTTTAGACTCCAAACTGAGATCATTCAATTCAATATGTCGAAGCCCAAATCCTAAGCATGAATAAAAACTTATATAGATCCCTCACGATAGTTCGGATGGCAGAACTTCAGTGATTTAGTTTTTTCAAAAGATATTGTCGTTAACCTGATACACATAATATATGCGGATAGCATTATTCCAAGTTTACATGACAACCCGAGTCATAAGGACACGTGTTTAGAAAGATTGTAAGGCCCAAAAAAAAAAAAAGTTTTGTTCATATATATGATTCACCAACCCACTTTGGGGATATTATACAGCTCCAGTGTACCACTCTCAAGCATGCATATAGTAGCTATCACAAAAGTTATGCAATCCAGCACATTTTGGTTGAAAATCTGCATCCATCTTCAAGGTACTATGCAGGTGGATATTCTAACATCATAGAGAGTGACATACCCACCTCTCAATTCTCAGGCACATGATTTTATTATGAATATATACAGATAATAAAAATAAGAAGCAGTGGACTACACATCGTTGCTTTCAACTTGTAACTAGGCTTTATCTCTTTGTTTATACTTGCTCTTACAGCATGTGGGAAAAGTATAGAAAAGGGTATCACTTTGCAACTTTTGAAAGAAGAAATAAGGATTTTAATATTTCATGGAAGGTTTTCTTGATCTTGCTATGGTCAGGATGACATAAATACATGTTGAAAGTCACCATTTTATCTTTGTATAAACTTGGACGTTAATTTTACATTGGTTCCATGCAAGATGGCAATGTTAGCTAGAGAAGCTAGCCATAGGCCGGGGCGAGTAATTCAAACCAAACTTTCACCCCCAAAATATCCAGCATGTGGGTAGATTTTCAGTATTCAAATTGGATTTAGATTCGAACAATACTTAGACTGAGATCTCGGACTTTTGACGCACAAATCGAAACTCCATTTTGTATAACCTCAAAATCAAATCTAAATTGAACCCACTCAAGTTGATTTATAATTGATCTCAAGTTGACATCTCAACCCGTCCAACTCATACATCATTGTACCACTTCTCACCATGTCCTTCCGACTTCTCTCCATATTTGTGAAAGAATTTTACTGTAATTTCGTTGTTTCACTACGCAGAGTTTTTTTTTCATAAGAATACATCGTTGTACCACTTCTCACTATGTTTTTATATTAAAAAGGAGGATTAAAAGTGAAAATCACGATAATTGAGACATTGATTCATTCCTTTCTTCTTCCCTAGCCCTTGTCTGTCATATAAACATAAAAGCTCTAGGAGTTGACCGAGATACAGTACTATAATAGCTCAATCACAAACAATTCACTTTAGTTCTTAGCCTCTCATTTATGCAGGGAACAATCTAGCTATACCATGTTTTCCATTATTCCAAAAGCTGGATTATTGTTAATTGTTTAAAGCCTCTGAAAGTGTATACTGTCCAACCAGGGTGAATTGATTCTCATTCCTCTCCGCACTGTTTTTGCCACAAACAAAACATGGTAGGTGCCAAAAAAAAACTGTGTACCAATGGACCAAATTCTCATGGACTTTCCACAACCCATGAGAGAGAGAGAGAGAGAATTCCTCGCATGGCAAGTGGATTATCACCGATCACCATCAATCCCAAATCACTATTTTACATTCCAATCCACTTGGTAGCACAGAAACTTACAACAGAAGCAGCAACTCGCGTAAAGTTTACTTGTTTATTCTTTCACTTTATTTTCATGATGGTCAATTACAAATAAATCAAGGAACGGTCTATGACCAAAAATCATCTGGAGTTACAGTGGTAAAATGCTATTTGCTACCATATACTATCATTTTAGTTATACGTCCACAACCAATTGAAAGGAATTATGTCTTTTCTTTAGTTGTCAGAATCATGCTAATCACACATTATCTAAACTGATAATTACACTATAGGACTCAAAAATCACAAATCACAAAACACTCACATAGGTCAAATACAAATTGTATACAATAATTCGACTCTAATTTAAGACGTTCATATTTATATCTCGAATAGACAAATAGTGATATATATAGGACAGCTGTGTAAAATTAAAATAGGATTTAGGAACTGTGAACAATAAAGTAGATTGTGAACGGTAACATAAACAGTATTTTTGACTAGGAATCACTCCGAGGGTTCCTTAGACATCAACACTTAAGGGTTAGAATTGCATCATACAACTCAAGAAGCATATAATTGTTGAAATTGATATGTCTCCATTCCTTTTGATGGTGTTTTTCTACCGAAGACGAACAGATGGCGTGGATGTGTGTGTGTGTGAACTATGAGTCTCTGAGCTCTAGGCTCGTGCTAGTTGCTTATATACGTTTAGGGAATTTTAGGAAAGGGAGATGCACACAATGAAATTATAGTGTTTCGCCTGCTTTGGAGCTCGGCTAGTCCACTCTTCGAGGCTCTTGCTCCTATTTTCTTATTGATGACGTTGAGTACGTTACAGTGCAATATCAAGGGAATTAGGGTTCTTCGCGGCTCTATTGCCTATATCCTCTTCAATGGGGGCCTACCCCCCTTTTTATAGCATCTTGCTTACCTCTAACCCGGACTTATTTCCTATATTCATGGGATCATTCCACCTCTCCTCCTCCAATGGAGGAGTTACTTTCTTTTCATGGGACTGATCTTGTGGATCTTATCCCCAGATCTTTGCCTTCCATCCGTGGGATCCTCCTTAATTCTTGGAGAGGATCTCGGTTGGTTAGAGGCTTTGTGCCTTGAATTCAGGTTGGCTATTGCTTCAGAGGCGCTTGCCATTATCCAGCTGTCCCCTCATTATTTCCCATGTGATCTCGCTTGGGAGAGCTTTCCCTCTGGCTCTCCGAGCTCTTCGTACATCGTCTGACCTCCCGAGCTCTTCGTGTCTTTGTCTGAGCTCCTAAGCTGAGCTCATGTCCTGGGCTTGAGCTTAGGGTTTATTTTAAGTATCATCACCTTTATTAAAAATATCACTAACTATCTATTGAGTTCTAAGTATTCCTAATCTTAAAATATTAGAATTTCAAAGTCTCTAGCACTTCAAAAACTCAAAAACACTAAAAATTAGAAAATTAAAACAAACTAGAACTATGATTTTAAATTCTAAAATATTCAATAGAATTTGACGTCAAAATACGGCCATGGTCAAATTATGATCCATTTCAAGAATTTTAGAAATAAAAAAAAAATACCTTTGACTCTAAAAAAAATATTAAAAAGAAATATAAAATATTAATACAAATTGACTTAAACTAACTCAAAACACGATAATACAAGGTTTCATACGAATCTTTACCTTGATGGTAAATCAATTCTATTATTTTTCACATTTTTAAATTTATGTTTTCTTGAGCATCTCATAGATCGCATCAAATAGCCTTACCTTAAGCTTACAACTTAAATTTATGTGAACTTAGGATGTTGTGATGCATTGTTTGCTTCCAATTTTCCATGGTATTTTTGAAGTTGCAGATGTGAATCCACCTTAGGTGGAGTCTGACCGATCTCAAAAGCACAGACAACATAGCCTAATGGGTCCCCTAGTGCGCAACCTTCGTTGCAAAGAGCCTGTCAACCAGTATTATCAGAATCGGACCGGACTGGTTCAATCGTGACTCGAGACCTTAATCGGTCTGATTCCCTAGTTGGACCGCATAAGGAAGAGAACCGATTAAAAATCAGAAAATTAGCCGATTTTTGTAAAAAAACCGTGAATCGGACGGTTTGAAGACATAAATGCAAAATTACTTTTATTATAATCTTTTTTTTATTTGGGTCATTCTTTTGCCCTAAATGGTAGAAGACACCAACGACCAAGACGCCAGCTCAGGCGATAGCTCAGGCGACCATCGAGGCTACTGTCGCTGCTCAGTTCTCAGTTCTCATGCGCACTCAGGCGGCACTCAGGCAACCTCTCTGGTGACGAACAGCAGCTAACAACATCGATCTCTCTCTGCTGATCTCTGTTGTCATCTCCTCCCTTCACTTACTTTTATCAGTCGAGTCAAACGCAGGGAAACACAGAGAAGAAATTAGTCATTGTCTAGAGAAGTATCCTATAGTTTTCTTATTTATATTTTCTTCCCCTCCACCACCACCGGCTACCAGGGTAGGAGGTCATGAGCAGTCCAGTTTGGTTGACGTGTTAGGAGGTCATAATTATTATGTTTTATAATTATTATATATATTTTTTTATTTTTTTATTATATGATCGGTCTGATCAATTGACTCATCGATTGAATCACTGAGTCATTGACCCAGTCCACTAGCCAGTTCAATAATCGGTCCGATTCTGATAACATTGTTGCAAACAACTATAGTCTTCAAAGTCCAAAAGGGCTTGCCGAGTCAGCCGCCTCTTCTCACACGTCTACATTACCTCACAAAAACCTCTTTCCAACATCTACCTTACTCATCATAACTTCTATATAAGAATGAAGCAGTAATCTGATAAGCACCACATTCCCTCTCATCTTAACACTATCTGATAAAGAACCTCAACCACAGATAGAGCTTGTGATCGATACAAATTCATCCATGTCGATCATCCCTTCACAAACACATAGCATTTCGATCATAATCAAGGGTCTAGCTTTGCCAATCTTAACAAGATTTCATGCTGGTTACTTCAGAATAAGCCTCTCTCTCTGCAGCCAGGCCTTACTATGGAAGACCCTTGGCGAGCCATCGGAAGATGCCCATGCATTCCGGCGAATCCTTCGAATGCTACCCTCTACTGCTTTTGTTCTGCTCTGGTCACTAGCCTTATTCACATTGGTCTCTCTCTCTCTTCTCTATATTCTAAGGTGTTTGTTATACTTTGACATGGTGAAAAATGAGTTCTACCACCATGTGGGTGTGAACTACTTATTTGCTCCATGGATTTCATGGCTTCTCTTGCTTCAATCTGCACCATTTTTCACTCCAAAAACCATGTATTATTTGGTTCTTTGGTGGCTATTCGTTGCCCCCATAATCGTTCTTGATGTTAAAATCTATGGCCAATGGTTCATCAAAGGGAAGAGGTTTTTATCAGCGGTGGCTAACCCAGCAAGTCAACTGTCAGTAATTGGAAACCTTGTTGGGGCTTGGGCAGCAGCTAGAATGGGTTGGAGAGAGAGTGCAATTTGTTTGTTCTCATTGGGAATGGCGCATTATTTAGTACTGTTTGTCACTCTTTATCAGAGATTATCGGAAAATAATGGCCTTCCGGCAATGCTCCGGCCTGTTTTGTTTTTGTTCTTTGCTGCTCCGAGCATGGCAAGTTTAGCATGGGACTCCATCACTGGAAGTTTTGATAATTCATCGAAGATGCTCTTCTTTCTCTCACTGTTCCTCTTCCTCTCCCTGGTAAGGACTTACCCATCAAATCTCTCTCTCTCCCTCTCTCTCTCCCTGTTTAATTCAAGTGTTCAACTTAAGCTAGCTGTTGTTCTCAACAAAGATCGCTAGATAGCGACCATCTTGACTACAAGTATCCAAGTTGGACTTGTGCTTTTGGTCTGGTCCAAGTCACTTCCATGGTGCAATAAGATATTTAGAAACGTAGCTATGGAAATCATTCATATATCATCGCCATAGACAACCCAATACACTGCCAGCTAGAACCGTCGGTGAGTGCAAATAACCTGCCTTTAGGGAGCTTTTGACCAATCCCAGGCGATTTTGAAAAAATATTCCCAAATAAGAGTGGTTTTGAAAATAATTTCCAAATGCAGGCACTTTTTAAAAACGTCAAACCGACTGACGTTTTTATGCTAAAGACGTCAGTCCATTTGACGTCTTTAGCATAAAAACGTCAGTCCGTTTGACGTTTTTAAGCCCAAACACGCGGCCCAGTAAACCCCTTAAAAACGTCAAACCGTTTGACGTCTTTAATAAAGACGTCAAACCGTTTGACGTCTTTAACTCTCCCTCATATTTCCCTCAAGTAAGCCGTTGTGAATGTAGCCGCAATGTTTGACTTGGTGTACAAAGAAATAAATGGATTTATTTTAATGTTTTATCTTGTTTTAATTTATATAATTATCATAACTACCCATTAGTTTAGATAATTATTATAACTGCCCCCTAATTTTTTTTTTGGATTTTAATTTAGTCTGTAGTAATAGGTTTTTTGCCTTTTTTTATGAGTAAAATGTTAAATGTTTATTTAATAAAAAAAATTAATTAATAAATAAATTGTGAAATTTTAAAAATATATAAATGTTTTTTGTTATTTATTTATAAATGTAATTACATTCAATAAATAAATAATTATAAATTAAAAATACATAAATTTCTGACGTTTAACACATCACTCCACCGCCAGTTCATATCATTCAAATTGGGCTATTTTTAAATTTTTTTTGTTCATTTTTTTGCAAAAAGTCACATTATTTGTTTATCACTCCACTTGATTTGGGTAATTATCATAAGTGACCCCTAAATTTTGCTCTCTTGTTTTAATGTAGTCCATAAAATTTTAAAAAAATAACTTTAATCCATCAATTATTAATTTTATTTCAATTAAATCTTTCAATTAAATTTGAGCGGGGCCCGGGTAGTCCATAAGTCCCGATCACGTAAGCAATAATCAGGTAGGGTGGCCAACACGTCAGCGGTGAATGGCTGCCATATCATCTGCAGTATAAAAATTACGATTTTTTGTTACATCTACACAAAAAATTAAAAATTAAAAATTTCGGCAGAGTTTCCCCTATATGTATGACCCCAATTTTTTTTCCAAAATCACCTGTTACATAATATACATTCAACACCATCCAACACCAACCAAATTTAATGGAAAGATTTAATTGAAATAAAATTAATAATTGATGGATTAAAGTTATTTTTTTAAAATTTTATGGACTACATTAAAACAAGAGAGCAAAATTTAGGGGTCACTTATGATAATTACCCAAATCAAGTGGAGTGATAAACAAATAATGTGACTTTTTGCAAAAAAATGAGCAAAAAAAATTTAAAAATAGCCCAATTTGAATGATATGGACTAGCGGTGGAGTGATGTGTTAAACGTCAGAAATTTATGTATTTTTAATTTATAATTATTTATTTATTGAATGTAATTACATTTATAAATAAATAACAAAAAACATTTATATATTTTTAAAATTTCACAATTTATTTATTAATTAATTTTTTTTATTAAATAAACATTTAACATTTTACTCATAAAAAAAAGGCAAAAAACCTATCACTACGGACTAAATTAAAATCCAAGAAAAAAATTAGGGGACAGTTATAATAATTATCTAAACTAATGGGTAGTTATGATAATTATATAAATTAAAAACAAGATAAAACATTAAAATAAATCCATTTATTTCTTTGTACACCAAGTCAAACATTGCGGCTACATTCACAACAGCTTACTTGAGGAAAATATGAGGGAGAGTTAAAGACGTCAAACGGTTTGACGTCTTTATTAAAGACGTCAAACGGTTTGACGTTTTTAAGGGGTTTACTGGGCCGCGTGTTTGGGCTTAAAAACGTCAAACGGACTGACGTTTTTATGCTAAAGACGTCAAACGGACTGACGTCTTTAGCATAAAAACGTCAGTCGGTTTGACGTTTTTAAAAAGTGCCTGCATTTGGGAATTACTTTCAAAACCACTCTTATTTGGGAATATTTTTTCAAAACCGCCTGGGATTGGTCAAAAGCTCTTAGGAATGTATGCAAGATGGCAAACTTATATCCGGATTCAGATCACCTTTAATATTTTTTTAATGATGTATCACTCTCGGTGTATTGGTGGAGCTCACTTATATATAACGATTTTTTTTTTAATTTATGACAAGTGATTTACCATTAAAAAATGTTGATGAGAAATGTATTGGAAATCCCCAATCATTGTTATACTGTATGGAAACGTTATCCTGAATGTTAGCATATTTAATTTGGGCAAGTTTATTGATTAACCATTAAAAGTGCTATTTTATTATATTTAATGATTAGTTAATTACATATTATTTATGATTAAATGTGTTAAATTTCTTGATTTTCTAGTTTGATACTTTTTCTAGTTGTTTGGTTTATTTTACAGATAAATTAATTGATTTAAAATAATAATGGATAAGGCAAGTGAAGCAATCACTAGAAGAAGAATCACAATTGATAAAAATTGAAGAGTCAAGATTAAAATAGAAAGATTTGAAGATAAGATGGCAATTTAATCCTTATAAGAGTCCAAATTAAAAGAAAACTCATTTAAAGTTGGATTAGGAAACTATTCTAGAAGATAAGGATTTGTCATATTTTCAGTATTTTGGTCATAACTTTTGACTCAAATATCCAATTGACCTGATTTTTGCAGAGTTAGAAAGAAGACTTCAAGGACTACAAAAGTGTATTTCACGAAAAATTCCGTGAATCGGCCTCTAAATATGTGAAATTCAAGTTCGAATTTTGGACAGATTTTGTACCTACGCCCCCAAGATTTTATGCACAAGATTTAACCTTAAAATACTTTTTTTTAGAAAGGAATTATTCTCAAACCAACCTTTGATCTCCTACTTATACCTAGGATTTATTTTAGTATAAATAAGGGCTTTCACCTATTAAGAGAGGATTATGATTATAATTATTATTTTCTTCCCATCTTTCTAGTTCTATGACTTGCTAAAAGCTCAATTAAAGTTAGGGGAGATACTTTCAATGAAATACGGTATTTATTATTGATTCAATGTTCTTTTTAATGCATGATTTATTCTTTTAATTTAATTCTTGTCTTCTAGTAAAAAAAATTTGCTCTGTATAATCTATTGATTCGTTGTGCCATGTACATCGAATGCTTGAAATTTCCTACAAGTCAAATAACTGGTTATTACGTGCTTGAATTAATTAATTAATTAGAATTTCTCATAAGATAGCTGATTTATTATTTGTAATAAAATAATATTTACCTGTTGGAAAGCTTGATTTATTCGTAGACTCTGCGCACAGTGAATGTTTGTGATCTACAAGTAAATTTCTTATATTTATTCAGATAATTCATTAATTATAACTTTTGATGTTTTCATATTATCACAACTAAATATTCCGATAGGGATCACTCCTTGGTTGATTCTCAATTGAGTTCGAAAACTAGATCATTAATAATTATTTTGTGGATTTAAAAGGATATCCTTGATGGTTTAGTATTTCAATTATTATTTTAACCAACCCACATTTCTTCTGTTGGATAAATTCTTACTCAAATAAATTTCGAAACAGTTTTCTTTTATTTGTTTTGTGTCTCTTGTTTTCACAATTCCCTTTAGTTCGACCTCGAACTCCTGAGAAATTTATTACTTTGCACAACTTACACTTGGGTGATCAATTCTAAAGTTGTAGCATTTACACTACTAAAAACTTACCCAAATTTATAATATTTTTTAGATTAAGTTACAAAATTTTATGAAAGTTCCAACAAAATTAAACTGTTGGGATCGACAGTTACCTTTCGGATCTATCATAAATATTGATCTTATGTTTCTTATTACCAAAAAAAGAGATTATGCCTCGTCTCCCTCAACCCCCTCGTGCTCTTGCTGGGCTCCTTTGAGATTTCCCAATTTTATTTTTTTTTGTCTGGTCTTGGCATCATCTAGGGAAAACAAATGTCATGAATCTCATGATCTCCCCTCTGGGAATATTGGAAACGGAATAATTCTTATATACCTTAGAAATGCTTTGTTGTGTAGGTTGGAAATTTTGCAGGGTAATTTTGGGTCCCTTTTTTTCATCCAAGCAACTACTAGTAGATTATCTCTTCAACAAGGCATGAGACTAACCTTTTCTTAATTTGTGTAAACAGGTGTTTAGGCCTGCTTTATTCAAGAAATCCATGAGGAAGTTCAACGTAGTATGGTGGGCTTATTCATTCCCCTTAACAGTTCTTGCAATGGCGTCAACGGAGTATGCACAGGAGGTGAAGAGCGGGGTTGCTCACTTGCTGATGCTTGTCCTCTCGACGCTTTCCCTGGTGGTGTCACTAATTCTATTGGTGTTCACTGCCCTAAATACTATTTGCCTCTTACCAAGTGATGATCCAATGCTAAGTCCTGGTGGTAGTTCCCCAGTACTATGACTGTAGGGTTGATACTCGTATTAATCTCCTCTTAATTGTTGGGAAAATCGGATGCAAATAAAGTGAATGGTAGGGTGAAGCGCGGATTAGGTCGCTCTCTTAAGACGATTCGCGCCAAAGAATCACAGCGGAGAAGGAAGTAACGCGTCGTCCGCATGATACAACAGTCCAGCCTATTGACTTTAGTTTCACTCAGATCTGCACAATCGAATGAAGCAAAAACTTCACACACACCTTAGAATATTGCCTAGAAACTTATATAGTAAGAAGATAGTTGATATCAAATTGTATATCTCTATACTGAAAATATATGTGTATATATACAAATAATATATATGTTTAATAGGCTGTAATTACTTCTATATTTAATTGGATAATAACTTAAAAAATATGATTGTTGGAATACTAGCCGTTGGAGGTTTTTGGTATTAAGCAACTGAAATTTTAATATAGAAGTAATGACAGAAAATAATTAAACAAAATATTAAAAAGTGGGTTTAATACTAGTTAATATTTTACTTCATTTAGGCGAGCCAGGGGGACCCATTACCCGGGTCCTGTATTAGGCCTAACAGTGTGGTTCGTAGATTTTGAAATTTTAATATATAAGTAATAACAGAAAATAATTAAACAAAATATAAAAAAATGGGTTTAATATTTTACTTCATTTAGGCGAGCCAGGAAATCCGTATCTCCTCCGCTAGTCCCACTCCTGCGCACGTGAGAGTCTCAAGATCTCTCTTTAATTCAAAGACTAGATAACACTAGTATATATATACACTCAAGTACTTATTTATATTTAGTCGATGTGAGATTGAGTTCCCACACATAAAAAACACTCTTTTAGTTAAAATATTCTAACATTAATTAAGTACAGCCGATTGAGGTGTATCACGATTGGTTAAGTGCTGACATAATATTTTAAAGGATGAGAGGAAAAAAATATCTTTCATTCTCGACCCCACTAGAAGTTGAGTGGTCTTCAAACTCAAATTTTGATGTATTTATTATTTGATTCAATGTGTATTCATATATCATGTATGAAAAAAAATACAATCATATATAACTGAATTTGTATTGATCAAAAGGTTATACAATGTGTGAGTATATGTAAATAACACCTTGCACAAAAACACAGCATGAGCATATAAAGCCTGCTTGAACAACAACAAAAAATTAATCGGAGAATTAAGAGTTCAACTGGCACCAATGGGCCTTTGGTCTAATGGTACTCCTTATCTTGTGAAGACTTTGTCTTCTAGAGGTCAAGGGTTCAAACCCCCCTCTCCCTCTCCCTCTCCCTCTCCCCCTCTCAAAAAAAAAAAAGAGTTCAACTGGAAGTATAGGCCTTGAGCCAGCACTTCTAGCTGAACCCCTTTTCCTACTAATTAAGAGCAGAGCATGAAACAAATCATAGTAAGGAAGAAATAGGAGGAGCAGGGTACCAAACACTGAAATAGATTAGGCCTTGAACCAGTACTTCTAGCTGAACCCCTTTTCCTGCTAATTAAGAGCAGAGCATGGAACAAATCATAGTAAGGAAGAAATAGGAGGAGCAGGGTACCAAACACTGAAATAGATGATATCTGAAGGAGCTAATGGGGGTGGATGGTTGTTTGAAGGGAAGAATGAGACTTTCCCCTTTTTGGCCAGCATCACAATTCATGGTTACATTATTATTATTATTTTTTGGTCAGACCATCCGGTATCCGAAAGCTATATTGGGCTCCGACTAATCCGGATTCGAGCCGGGTGGGACCACAAGGGCTGCAAAGCTCTCCCTACCGAACGCAGCTGCTTTCCCAAGACTCAAACCCGAGACCTTGGTTAAGCTAGAACAGTCCCTCACCAACTGATCTAACGTTCGGTGGTATGGTTACATTATTTGAACCTAGGGGTTCACCGATCTCCTTCAGAATGTGACGAACTGTTCAGAAGGTTGGCTGACCAAGGAGTTCGTGCCATAAATCAGTAGCGTCATGAAGGAGGACGATTTTATTTGCAACTTTCAAAAATTGAAGATGATAGAGCTCATTATTGCTCAGACCCTATGAAACATGGATACTTCGTCAAGGTCGATATCTTCGTATTGGATACGATACTCATCGAATACTCGATGATACATATCGTATACATACCAAACGTATCCAAAAATAAATAAAATATATGAATACTTCTATATATATGCACAGAAATACGTGTAATTTTTATTTTAATCTTTACCCCTTCCTTTCGATTTCACATACAACGCAATACATCAACAACAATCCATATAATTTTGAAAACACGTGGATGTTTTTCAAGTATTATTTCTTATCACATATCCCAAGTGTATAAATGAGTTAGTTACACTATAATCTTAGTTACAAATACTGCTGAGCAAACAATCTAGTTAAGTATTAGTTCTTATTCCTTTAATTAATCATGTTGACTTCGTAGATGTACTATAGTGAGATAATATGTGGCTTTTTGAAAATAAAAAATTATCAATGATGTTTATTATTGTTAAAGAATCACTAAAAATTATAGCTATCAAGTCATTACATTATAGTACAAATATAGGAAATATGCTTTTATAAACATATTTGGACTGTACCCGTATCCTATTTTTTGAAGTTTTACTAGATCGTATCGTACTCATGTCTCGTATCTGTGCTGTCTCATTATGATGTTCTTAACACAAAAATGAGAAGTGTGAAACTCAAACCAACAATTATTGTCGGTGCATAATTTATGGACAAAAAAAAGAAAAGTGGAGGATCCCGTGTGGGTAATTGGAAAACCTTTACCATTTTCGATTTTGACAATAGCATTGCCATTGTATTCTAAAGAAATATCCAAATTGGATAAATTCGAAGTCAAATGATGTGTTCCCGCCAGAATCGGGATACAATGTGGAAGAAGAGGTCGGGTACATGTACGAGTTGTAAGCATGGACAGTAGTAGAAAGTGAAGTATACTGGAAAGCTTCATTGAAGCGATTATGGCAATGTAGAGCACTATGGCCAATGTTGTTACAAACTCGACAAATAGGTCGAGGATGAGATGGACTAGAGGTTGCACCCAAAAAAATGTCCATTGTTGGAATGGCAACCACAATTGCCTTCCACCTAGAGGGCCTCTTGGGGTTTCTTGATCCTCATAGAGGCCACGTAGCATTCTCTGGCGGCAACTTGGTTTCCTTTGACTTTTTCGATCCCACAGAGGTTTGGGAAACGAAGAACAAGGTGATAGGTGGACGGCACTACCCTTAGGGTGTTGAGTGCGGGGTGTCCAAGTATGATATTGTAGACAGAGGGACAGTCCAATACAATGAAGGTCACCATGATGGTGGAGCTTCTTGGCGCTGTCCCTGCAGTGACTAGCAGGGTGATGGAACCCAAGGGATAAACCCTCTCACCCGAGAATCCAACAATGGGTGTCCTGATAGGTTGCAATCTCTCCCTGCCAAGATGGAGGCTGTCATAGGCTGGTGCGAACAGGATATCGGCTGAACTGCCGCTGTCGACCAAAATTCTCTTAACCTGGTAGTTGGCTACCATCATGGTTAAGACGAGGGGATCCACCATGATGACCATTGTTAGAATGGCGACCACCGCAACCAGTGAGGCTGACGAAAATCAGTAAGGGATGAGGGAGTTTTGTTGTGTTGTGCCAAATGGGCTGCTGGAGACGCATCCGAAGGTACTGTATCTTGATTTATGCAAAACTCTTTAGAGAAAAGACATCCAAGAAAGTATGCAAGTGGCATAGATTCTGCACGAATGGCAACAACAATGCGAAACGAGCCATATTAGGAAGGCAAACCGTCAAGTATGTAGAGTATGAGATCTTCATTAGAGATGGGATGATTGGCAACGGCAAGGGTTGGTCAAATGCTTGGGACGTAGGCAGCCCAATTATTTGGGCATGAACATCTTCGGTTAACATAACCAACCCAAAAAGAGTTGGTCTTGCCATTGCCATTGCCATGCGACAAATTCAAGATTAGTTATAGTATTATGGTAATTGTACCATAGGTAATCGGTGGAAGAGGACTGGGTAGGGAACCATTAACATATCTGGTGAGTTGATGACCACAAAGATGAGGCAAAACTTGAGAGATCCAGATTGGATAGTTATTTTCATCAAGTTTGGTAGTGATCATGTGGTTGTGGGCAGCAGAGGAAGGAAATGAAGGTGAAGGGGCAGTAGTGATACTTGAATCGTCAATGTTGGTTGAGGTAGTGCTCAAGGTAAGGACTGGCTTGTGATATACATGATGATGAATACATATTCATTAATTGTGTGGATCACCAAGACAAAAATTAAAGAAAATGTGTATTAGAGGGGGTCTAAGTCCGACTTTTCAAGCTAATTTTACAAATCAACTGCAAGATGTGCTTTCTATCGCTTTACCGAATTGTATGTTATTTTCTGCAATATTAAGTGTTGTAACAAATAATTGTTGTTGTTTTAAAGAAAATCCACTTCACCTTTTCTTCAATTACATATGAAGTATTATCGACAGTCTCCGAAGTCTCAAGCAAAAGATGGGATGTGTCTCCAGCAAAGACAATGAGGTACGAAATATGGAAGATAAGGTATACTTTAACTTTATGAGAAAATTGCCCAAATTGGCTCACATCCATCCTTGTTGCCCAAAAACAAAGTTTAAGACTCCGAAACAGAGGTCCTACAATATGTTGAAAAATTTGGAAGAATTACACTCAGACCTCTTGAAGTTTGTTATTTAATCACTCAGACCCCTTAATATTTAAAATATTACATACAAATCTCTTAAAGTTTGTAGGTGCATAACACTTAGACCTCTACCTTCAATATTCATATCCGTTAGTAAATTACACCAAAACTCTCTGAAGTTTGTAGGCATATAGTATTTAGACCCCTCAAGTTTAAAATATTATATTTAGACAAAAAATACTCCAATTAATGATAAAATATCAAATATTTAAATTTTACCACCAAAATTTATGTTCTATTGTATCATTTATTAAAATAAAAATAAAAATTCAATTTCTTAAAAATCATAATTAGTATACAATTATAATATCTATTAAAATAAAACTAAAAAATCAAACAAGGGGTCTAAGTCATTCATAATAGAACATGAATTTTACAACCAAAATTTATGTTCTATTATGTCATTTTATTGAAATAAAATCAAAAATAAAAATCTAATTTTTTCGTAAAAAATCATAAATTGATAAATGATTTGGTAAACATAGCATTGTTCTATGCATAGCATGCAAATAATATTATGTTGAGTTTGCATTACAACTAATAGTCTAAAAGTTACGTGTGTAAAACGATTCTCTATATAAAACAAAACAAAAAATCAAGATATTCATATGCATCATTCATGGGACCCACTTTGAAAGCTATTATATAGCTCCAATGTTTCTCACAAGCATGCATGTAGTCGCTATCACAAAACTCATGCAATCCAGCACAATTGGTAGAACTTCTTGGTCCATCGTCAAAGTATGCCGGTGGATATTTTAACATCATAGAAAGTGGCCTACCCACTTTCCAATTCTCAAGAGAGAATATAGATAAAAACAAGCAGAAGCCGACTACACATCTTTGCTGTAACTAGGCTTTATCTCTTTGTTTATAATAAAATCTTTCAGCATGTAGGAAAAGTACAGAAAAGGGTATGAAGTTGCAAACTACAAAAAAGAAAACACGTCAAACAACAATCTTCAAGCCCACAATTATCTTAGAAAGAGACAAAATTCAATAAAAAAAAGAAAGGGGGATTATAATATTTCATGGAAAGCATTATGCAGTCATGATGATAAAACATTTTATCGAGTTTGATGCAATATTGCTCTCTTTGTACAAACTTGACGTTGCCTGTATATTGATTTTATTTTTTATTTTTTTTTACAGAGTGTTCAGATTTGTGTCGATTACTCTTTCGAATTCTGAGTCGACCACCGTAATTCTAGCTAGTTTAAGGACATGTCTCCTGAGGAACAAATGTGGCTAGCACTTAGGAGGTGTGGAAAGTATCAAAACTAAGACATCTTACTTGTAAGAAGACAGACTTGACCAATAGATCACCTCTAAAAATTAATTGTATATTGGTTGCATTCATGGTGGCAATGCAATTTTCACAAATCAATTCGAACCCAAAGAAACATATCTATTATTCTTGTTGAGATTTACAAAATTAGTATTGGGTTTGAGCAACAAAAAAAAATTAAATCCAATTTTGGGTTGGGGTCTTAAGTTTTCGAGATTCAATCTGATTTAATAAATTCGACTTCAACTTGAGTTGCATAACCCTACAATGAAATCCGGGTACAACCCAAGTTTAAAAATTAAATTTGAACAAAGCTAGGGGTGAAGGAAAGTTGAAGTTGAATGTTTGTAAAAAAAAAAAATTGTCTTGTAAAAAAACTCACATTTTTAAGGTAAAGTGTTCAAATCCCTCTCTTCCTCCAAAATAAAAGGTTGAATGTTGGCAATGTCAGGGCACTGTTGCAACAATGCAGACCATCAATCAATGTCATAGGACAGGCCCATTATTTTTGTATTTTGGATTTCACATGCCATTGTGTTTATACCTTCATCACTGTGATAAAACAGTTTTAAACCACCGATCGTTAGATAAGTTGGTGAGGGACTGTTCTAGCTTAACCAAGGTCTCGGGTTCGAGTCTTGGAAACGCAGCTGCGTTCGGTAGGGAGAGCTTTGCCGCCCTTATGGTCCCACCCGGCTCGAATCCGGATTAGTCGGAGCCCAATGTGACTTTCGAATACCGAATGGTCTGACCAAAAAAAAGATAAAACAGTTTTAACCCTTTCTTCTCCCCTAGCCCTCTTGTGTCACATAAACATGGACGCTCTAGGAGTTGAACGAATAACAGTACTATAATAGCACAACGGCCACAAACAATTCACTTTAGTTCTTAGCCCTTCGTTTATGCAAGGGAACAACCTAGCAATACCATGTTTTTCATTGTTCCAAAAGAGGCTATAGTTGTATTTGTTTAGAGCCTTAGAACGTGTATGTGTATGCTATCCCTATCCCACGAGGGTGAATAGATTCTCACTCCTCTCCGTACTGTTTTTTTCTACAAATAAAACGAGCTACGTACCCAACAAAAAAAAAAAAGAATTGTGTTCAAATGGACCAAACTCTCATGGACCTTCCACAAACCATGAGAGAGAGAGTTCCTCGCATGGCAAGTGGATTCTCACCGATCACCATCAATCGCACGTCACTCTTTTGAAATCCGATCCGCTTGATAGCCGAGAAACATACACCGTAGGCAGCAACTCGCATAAAGTGTAATTTTTTATTCTTTCACTTTATTTATTATTTTCAGGGTGAATGATTACAAATAAAATAAAAAACAATGGTTAATAACACTTTTGATTTTTAAAGTATGTATTTTTTATCAATTTAGTTCTCAATGTATCAATTTTATCAATTTAATCCCTAAATTATTCAACTCGTGTTATTTTAATCCTCATATAGACGGACTGTTAAATTTTTAACATAATGATCACGTGTTGGGCACGTGATACCGTCTAAAAAAATGACACGCAGTCACTTCCGTCAAAAAACTTAACGATCCGACTATGTGGAGACCAAAATGACACGAATTGAATAATTTAGGAATCAAATTGACAAAATTGATACATTGATGAATAAACTAACAAAAAATATATATTTTAGAGATCAAAAATATTATTAACCCAAAAATGAACTACGATATTTGGAGTTACAATGGTAAAATACTTTTTGCTATCATATATTATCTTTTTAGTTATGCGTCCAAAATAATTGTCTTTTTTTTTTCTCGGTGAAATTATTTTAGTTGCATGTTGTCTCTGATTATAATTTTAATATGGGACTCAAAAGTTAGAAATCACTGTCATCGATTAAACGTGAAATTTATACAATAAAAATACTCAAATTTAAGATGTGCGGATTTACGTCTCCTACGATAGACAAAAAGCCTTATATTTACTAAAGTTGGGCTGTTGGCATGGATTGCTTCCAATGCTTCATGGCATGTATGAAGCTGCAAATGTGAACCAAACTGAAGTGGAGTCTGACAGATCTCACAAGCCCAACAAAACAGAGTCCAATCTTAAGTTGTAAAGAGCTGCAAACAAGAAAACTATAGCCTTCAAAGTCCAAAAGGGCTTGCCGAGTCAGCCGCCTCTTCTCCCCATGTCAAAATATAACACAGTTCACGAATACAATTTGAACACGACACAAAATTAAAGTGATTGGATCTTCCTTAAACCACTCATTTCGTAAACAAGTGAATTCGATACAACACGATTAATAAACGAATCGAATATAAAGAAAATATTTTTTGACATGAACCTATTAAGACTCGACATGAATCCAACTCACCTAACACGATTGACATAACTACTCCCACGTCAACCTCACAGAAACTGGTTTTCAACATTGTCTTGCTTATCATAATATCTATGTAATAAGGAATTTAGGAGTTTGAATCTTATCCGAATGTATTTTTCTCGTCTATTTGTATCACTTCATCAATTTTTTATTACAAATTGAATTATTTAATTTTTATTATTTATGGTTGAATACAATTTTTATTTCAAACATTTTTCATATACGATGGTGTACACATGTTGATATTTTTTTGAGTTCATGTATTTGGAGAAAATTTTGTCCATTTTATTTTTAAATTATGGGTTGAAATTAATTTCAAATCATGTAATTAAAAAAAGAGCAATGCTATTGAGACCTAATTTACTGACCTAATTCATTATGAAATTTGGATTGACTGTGAGCTCTATCAAACATTGGAACTTAATGTTGATCCAATAGTTTTAATAAAATCACATCATTAAGTTATTTTTTAGGTCCCAATAACATTGCTTTTAAAAAATAAAAGAAAATAAAATTATTATTTAATATAGTGTAATATTTTTTTAGGTGCTCGAATTTTATCTATACATATATTAACAAAACATCTATATAAGAATGAAGCAGTAAGCTGATAAGCACCACATTCGCTCTCATCTTAACACTTCTATGTGCCCAAAATATCAACATGCAGTTGTTTGATAAAGAAACTCAAGGTCCTCAACCACAGATAGAGCTTGTGATCGATGCAAATTCATCCATGTCGATCATCCCTTCACAAACACACAGCATTTCGATCATAATCAAGGGTCTAGCTTTGCCAATCTTAACAAGATTTCATGCTGGTTACTTCAGAATAAGCCTATCTCTCTGCAGCCAGGCATTACTATGGAAGACCCTCGGCGAGCCATCGGAAGATGCCCATGCATTCCGGCGAATCCTTCGAATGCTACCCTCTACTGCTTTTGTTCTTCTCTGGTCACTCGCCTTATTCACATTGGTCTCTATCTCTCTTCTCTATATTCTAAGGTGTTTGTTATACTTTGACATGGTGAAAAATGAGTTCTACCACCATGTGGGTGTGAACTACTTATTTGCTCCATGGATTTCATGGCTTCTCTTGCTTCAATCTGCACCATTCTTCACTCCAAAAACCATGTATTATTTGGTCCTTTGGTGTCTATTTGTTGCCCCCATAATTGTTCTTGATGTTAAAATCTATGGCCAATGGTTCACCAAAGGGAAGAGGTTTCTGTCCACAGTGGCTAACCCAACAAGTCAATTATCGGTTATCGGAAACCTGGTTGGGGCTTGGGCAGCAGCTAGAATGGGGTGGAGAGAGAGTGCAATTTGTTTGTTTTCATTGGGTATGGCGCATTATTTAGTACTGTTTGTCACTCTTTATCAGAGATTATCGGAAAATAATGGCCTTCCGGCAATGCTTCGGCCAGTTTTCTTTTTGTTCTTTGCTGCTCCGAGCATGGCGAGCTTAGCATGGGACTCCATCTCTGGAACTTTTGATAATTTATCGAAGATGCTCTTCTTTCTTTCGCTGTTTCTCTTTCTATCCCTGGTAAGGATTTACCCATCAAAGATCTCTCTCTCTCTCTCTCTCTCTCTCTCTCTCTCTCTCTCTCTTTCTCTCCCTGTTTAGTTCAATGTAAGCTAGCTTGAAAGTGACTATCTTGACTTTACAAGTGTTCAAGTTGGACTCGTGCTTTTGGTCTGGTCCAAGTCACTTTCATGGTGTAATAAGATATTTCGAAATGTAGCTATCGAAATCATGTATTCATATATCATTCCTATATTCAATCATCCAATCCACTACTAGCTAGAACCGTCGGTGAGTCCAAATAAACTGCATTTAGGAATGATAGGCAAGCTGGCAAACTTATTTCCGGATCCAAATCATTTTAATATTTTTTTCTTTCAATTTTTTTAATGTTGTATCACTCTCGGTGTATTGGTCGAGCTCACATATTTATAACAAATTTCTTTTGACGAGTGATTTACCATTAAAAATGTTGAAGAGAAATATATTAGAGAACTCCAATCATTGTTATAGTGTATAGAAATGTTATCTTGAATCTTGACATCTTTAAATTCTAAATGGTAGCTTAAGTAATAACATAGATGAACTGAACTATAAATTCAAACGTCTTAAGTTCGAATCTTGATAACCTCTTGGGACCAGGCCATGATGAGCAGTAAATTCAATCTTTGTTCATTATGAAAAGTGATTGAATGGCTATCTTTGACCGGACCGAGAAGGGGATTAATCGAAATGCGCGTAAGCTGATCCGAACACTCTAACCGTCAAATCAAAAATAAATCTTGGCATCTTTATTCTGGGCAAGTCTACACTACAGTCTCATGATCTCCTCTATGGGAATATTGGAAACGGAATGATACTAACCTTTTCTTAATTTGTGTAAACAGGTGTTTAGGCCTGCTTTATTCAAGATCTCCATGAGGACGTTCAACGTAGCATGGTGGGCTTATTCCTTCCCCTTAACAGTTCTTGCAATAGCGTCAACGGAGTATGCACAGGAGGTGAAGGGCAGCGTTGCTCACGTGCTGATGCTTGTCCTCTCGATGCTTTCCGTGGTGGTGTCACTGTCTCTACTGGTGTTCACTGCCCTAAATACTAATTGCCTCTTACCAAGTGATGATCCAATGCTAAGCCCTGGTGGTAGTTCCCCAGTACCATGACTGCAGGGTTGATACTCGTATTAATCTCCTCTTAAGTATAGCTGATTGAGTTGTAGTATGATTGATTAAGTGCTGACATGATCTTTTAAAGGTTGAGAGGAAAACAATCTTTCCTTCTCGACTCCAGCAGATCTTCAAAATCAAAATTTGAAGTATTTATGATTTGATTTAATGTGTATTCATATATATTTAATGAAAAGATTGCAATAATATCTCTGAATCCATTTTTCTTACCATTCTCTTTGTTTTTGTTGTTGTTATGTAACTGTGGTAACAAATAATTTATCGACACTATAGTCTGATTAAAAATAATTTATCGACACTTTTTAGAGTCTCCAACATAATCAATTATATTAAAAATGAGTAATGTTATTAGGACCTAATTTACTGATCTAATTCACTGTGACCTTTGAATTCACTATAGACCCCATTAGATTTCTAAACAAACAACTTCTACCAATAAAACATAATTCTAGGCAATCAAGACCAAAACTATTTTATCTATCTTAATATATCTAAATCCCAATAAATTAACTGAAGTGTCCTAAGTTAATTCGAATACAAAGCCTTCTAAAACACACAAATGGCTCGTTTGATTGTCGTATTAGAAATGGATGGATTAGATAAAATAATTTAGTCTAATACAATACAGAAGGACAAAAGACAAGACTAAATAGGATATTAGAATAATACGTAATTTTATCTAGTGTTTGGTTATACACAAAATAAACGTTGGATAGTAATTATTTAATCCAATCGGTTGTTTAGTTAAGTAATTATTTTATCGTATTAATGTTGAATTAACAAAAATATCTTCAATCAGTGTTTGTTACATTGATGACAGTTTGATTTTATCAGTTGGGGGGTTATAATGGTAAATGTGTAAAATAATATGTTTGAGTTGGATTATAATACCACCTCTTTTGGTGGTATTAAAATATCTCCATAATACAGGTATAACGTATAAAAAATATACGATAAATATATGATTAATATACGTTATTGAAATTAATACGGTATCAAATTTGTTTACCAAACAAAGTATTAGGTCCGATTAAATAAAAAATAGTACAATCCAATATTTAATTCCCTCCTAATACGTCTACCAAACTAGCCCAAATGGTCTCCATATAAGGAATTATAGAAGTTTCGAAAGTCAACCACTGTTTTATTATCTAATCATATAGAAAATATGCATATTTTAGAGAAGTGTGTTATCTATTTCTTTATGCAATATATGTAGGCATAAACAATTTTAAATATTTGTCTACAATAGAGGTGATAGGAAGCTTGTGTCATGGTTGAAATGGTCACCTCTTGAACTCACCATATGCTTGAAATGGTCTTCAAAATCAAAATTTTCTGCATCTATTATTAATTTAATGTGAATTTATTATAAATATTGTATCAAATTGTATTTCTTTTTTCTTACCTTTCTTGTATTTTTTAGTGCTCGGGTTGGGCGAATTCAATCGTCCTGTCATAAATTTCAACCACTCCTTATTGTTGCGGGGCTTTGGTTCGTTTTGCTCATTTTCTTGAAGGTGATGTGGTAAGAAATGTTCTGACTACATCAATGTGCATGATTATTTGTCATTACACCTATCCAAAAGTTTGCATTTGTGATATTTTCTATTTATATTCCTATCCCTAAAACAGAGCGGCTAAACAAACGGACTAGACAGGCACATGTAGTTTGACCGCCTTACCCGTCATTCAAACACAAGTTGGAGACGTAGAAATGTCGTTCACCTTGCCAATGGGCCACCCACCCAGCATGATCTACGAGTCCCCGACAAAGAGACTTTTTTTATAACTTGACCATATATCACCCTCAGGCAGCTGGTTAATGCCTACTTAGGATACCCCTCAGAATAGACATCACTGTTAGCAATTCCGTCAACTATCAACCACTAGAATTTGCAAATTGTGATAGAAATTTCTAAAGCTTCCAAATAAATCCTGAAACACGGCAAATGAAAGTTATTACAGGAACACTATTCTTTTTTCCATACATGTTAATTAGAAGATCTATGTATCACACAGATGATTTACAGATTCAAACATACAGGTGAAAGCCAGAGTTGATCATTTCATAATGTTTACAACCACCATAATATTATAAGGTTTCACAACAGTATAATACTAAGTATGTGAATATGAAGAAGAAAGAAGGATTTACTCAAGCTGCTTCAGCAAATCCAACTCTCATATTCTCATAGTCAAACACTGTGTGGTAGTGTCCCATGAATACATCTCCCAAAATCCTGCATCACATGACCAAGAACAGCAAGAATTAATTGAAATACTATCTCTACCTACAAGCAAAAGCTCAGTAAAAAAATCTTCAATCCAAGCACTACGAAATCTATCAGACCAACTAATTCCCTGTCTTTGCAGCCAGAGAATCGAACACAGATCCTAACAGTAATACGGTTCCATGACAAAATACAGATGTTTAGAATTTGGACAGATAATATTGACCCGTCATATAAGGTAACTAGGGGTAACCCGTGCCTGAAGGCATCGTGCAATGTGAATGATTTTGAGAGGGATGTTGGTGGCCGTTGAATTAGTCTATTTGAGACCGTCGGATGGACTTATTGAAGTCTGCCCTGTTTTATATTATAGAATGCACAAATTCTCATAAAAGAAAAACGAAAACATAAAAGTGGCAAAAGGGGGGGGGGGGGGGGGGAGGGGGGTCTTAACCAGCGTTTTAAGACATTTGCTCATGAAACATCTCTTGTAGCAACCTATAGTAGTTACTAAAAGCATCTCCAATAAACACTCTATTTTCACTCAATTCTTTATTTTAAAGAGCCAATAGGCTCTCTACTTAGACTAATTAAAATAAATAGTCTAATTTACTGCTCTAAATTTTGAGAATCACATCTCTACTGTATAATTAATGAATGAAAATGACGCACATTTTTTAATTAAATGCTTTGGCTATATAGACTACTTACAGTGCCCTAATGGAGTTGCTAAAAACATTCACTTTCTATTTTAATTTTTCATTAAATATGCTCTTGATTTTAAAAATGATGCTCTAAATAGAGAGCACTGTTAGATTTGCTCTAACAACAGTGTCCATTACATTAATATAGCTATGGATAGTAAAAGCAGTAATAAGAGGGGAAAATACCAGAGGGGTCCGCGAGGGGGAGCCACATCCAAAGCTGTAAATCCACTAATGCATTGTGCTGCAGCACCCTCACCAACTTGAAGGATGTACTGATCAGTAGACACCACCATACAAAAAAGGGTGATGAGTCGAATTGATAAGAGAGCACTCATCATGCAAAACTATGCCCCAGTACATTCATCATGAGTACGTTCACCATGGCTAATGTATAACACCACCAACAATTATAGCACCAAAAAGAATGTGTTAACACCAAAAAAATTGCACAATAATAGTAACAACAAGTACTCTATCTGGCTGATACTCAGTAGTACAACAATGCAAGTATCCTATGTTTCATAGTATCTGATAAGCACTTCAAAGAGTATAAATAGTGAAATCACAGCTTGCCTTCCAAATGACTGATTTCCGACAATACTAATCTCTAACTTTTTCTCTGAAATCTGAGAACAACATACACCTGGCCTCATAATTTAGCCAAAAGTGGATTTTTCTCAGGCAAACAGCCTGCCAACCATATCTGGAAGATTATCAGTCACCATGTAGCTGTTATCGTAGATAACACTAGGTGTTCAAATGAGCGGTCTTTCCAAACAATGACCTTAGACAGTCACTATCGTCAAATTACAGCATAGGTCTTGGGAATCTTGCTTTCTAGGACTGTTTTAGGAATCTTGCTTTCTTCCTGTTCCTAACACTTCTCCCTAATCAATGATCCCACGGTCTGACCCTGACCAGCAATCCCAAAACAACCGGAATATGAGCTCTCCCCAAAATCATAAACTCGTCAACCACGTTGCAACCTCAACCCCAACCATCTTTGCTCCCCAAATAAAAGAAGAAAAATGAATCATTGTACTATTGAGTGTTTCTTTTCTTTTTTTAAATGTATGCCTTGGTGAATGTTTCGACTTTTTGGCCCAGAATCTAAGAGTTCATTGACAATCTCCTTCACTGGTGTCAACCAGGCAGTCATAATACACCATCCTATGGGCTTAATTTAAGCAAATGCTTGTTCAAACTTGATTTGTTGAATATATTTTGTTTCAAGCTTTCACTTGGGATTCCCAATATATTCTGAAAATTGACATAGATTTTTGCAAATACAATTTGGGTTTGGTTATTAACAGATGTTTGGCCGAACTTTTCTCGTCTCTACTCAAGACTTACTAGATGGCTGTGTGCAGATTGATTGATTCATAATCATGAAGAGCTTGAAAAAGGTCTGGGTGTCAGAACAAAGTATATGTGCGTGGATTCGGATTAAACCGTCCAGAGAGAATATTCATTTATGTAGCTACTAGCTAAGTTGATATAGGGGCCAGAAAAAGGTGAACAGATGACTGTCGTTTGATTAGTGGCTTTGGGAGAGAAGAGAACAAACAATGAGAAAGATCATTACTTATGTCAAAACTTCCTTCTTCCTAGCAATAATACACAAAAAGGCAAAACCTCACTAGACCTCAGCCCATTGCTATGGGAAAAAAAAAAATAAGAGAATGACTAAGGTGATTGTCAGGAAAGAATGTAGAGTGGAGCCAAGGCAAGAGAAGAGGGGAAGGCATTGTCCACGTCGTCACAAGGAGGGGGCGAGGAGGAGGGGGGGGGGAGAAGTATGATGGTGCCATTGTTATAAAAGTGAAAAGACTAAAAGTTGGGGCTTACTCAACTCAACAAAATCTTAGTCTCAACTAATTGGGATTGGTCATATGAAGTTTGTTCTGCCATTGTGTTTTGTCTAAGACCATATTTTCGGTTATAACACTAGGTATCGTATAATTTATTACCATCTCAGCTAAAGCTAATTCTGGTCTTTCTCTACCCCTAGCATATGCATCAATAGGTACTTTCCTATGCACCAACATTAAGTATATTATATATTAATATGTTTATTTCTGATTTTGTTATTTACTCATAATAACATCACCATATTGGATCACTGATAATCTTCCAAAACAATCAGAGCTATATCCACTTCACAGCTGAAAGCCTTAAATATCTAGCACTCCCTCATCTTCATTGTCCTCAATTTAAATCCTAATGCTCTTCTTTTTCCTCCTAGAGAAATCTACACATGCCATATAGCTTGTCCTGTTAGAGCTATTAGAGGTAAGGTTTTGAATGTACGGATCTCAATCTTTGTGGGACACAACTGGGGCCTTAATTGAATAAATCGGAGCAGCTTCAGACGGACATTCAAAAGAACAAAGGCAAAACAAAAATGATCCAAGGAAAAAACAGAAGACTGGTATATCTATAATGAGAATTGCAATCTAGATGATGACAAAAACGAAATGTAACCAATAGATTAAAAAACAAAATTGGTGCAAGTCAGAAGAGAGCATAGGAAAAATCTGAACGAGGGCTTAGTAATTGGGTGAGGTAGCCTCTGATGTCAAACCAAAATTTGAAATAGAACTCACTCTACACTAACTCAACTTCGCTTAAAAAGTAACGGAAGGAAACTATATTTGCCACCAAATCAGAAACTTGAGATTAAACAGCCCTGGCATGAAACGATATCAAGGTGTTCACCACAAATACCCAAACCTTACAAAATAAAACTAACTGAACGCTACAAGCCTACAACAATGTGGTGTAACAAGGTAAACCATATAGCTCATTTGTCAAGGTGTTCAACAGCATACCAAGTATTTCCAAGCAAGTTACAGCTTATTTGTCAATGTGAACTCCAATATAACATATAAAAAAAACCTCAAAAGAATATAAAGCACACTTATTGGCATAATGCTCATAGGGGCACATATTATGATTACCTTCTCTGGGGGGAGGTCAAATACTTTATCACCCAGAGTAAAGGAAACAGGGGGCATCGAAGATAGACTGCTACAGTCAACAGCAGATTCTCCACTTGGACTAGGCAGTCGATCACATAGCTGCAGTCAAAGTAAAGGGTTGAGCCCACAGCAGAGTCAACTTTTTCAAGAAACATTAAGATATAGAAGCTACTCCACCTCATTGACATAGTCCAAGATTTTATCTTGCGTCTGATTTTGCCTAATTTGATTTTGCATCCACACAACTGCCATCTGACAAGCAGTACACATCTCATCATGCAGACCAGCAGAAGACTTGTCACTGTCCTTGTCCACCACGCTCTTGATAATCATACTGTACAAAATTATTTGTGGATCAGACATCAAAAGTGTTGACCAATTCACAAAAACAATAAACAACATTTTTCCAAATAGTCACTGCAAAAATAGTAGCAAATGTTCTAGAAGTCGTCAAACAAAGAGGAAGCAGCAGAAAGATGAAATCTGAGACTAATAACTTATTATTGGAACAACTTGATCATAATGATGAAGAAGATGTTCTCCAGATAATAATATGTTGAGGACGACAATGACAATTCACCAATGAGCGGATGCTTACTATATTTATTATTATTATTATTATTAGGATTGATGATGATTTATTATTATTATTATTACAATGTAAACAAGGAAACAAGTTGAACCTCACCTAGCATCTCGAGTACCAGCAGAAGAGCACAAACCCATTTGGGAGCATATCTTTTTGGGTTGTGCCTGCGAAACACCACCATTTAAAGCATAAATTCTTCAAGAAGTGCAGAAATACAAAATGTGGCAGAAGTGCTCAAAAAGATAATATCATCAATATATTCCCCTTCACACAGAACAGTAACTATTGTCCCAAAAAAATAGCTAAATAAATAAAAGGAAATAAATAAACAAAAGTCAAATTGAAAACATAAACGATGGTTTACCTCGGATAACAGCAGTTCTAAAATGGTTTTCCCATACTGGGTGACCACTGACTTGCATTCCTGGCTTACAACCCCTGAGGCTCCAATGGCATGATTAATTTGAGCAATCACTGTCTGAAAATAACATATCAAGGAAACGTGTTAATCATAGATCGTGCATATACATATAGGAGACATGATTACAGATTAGCTGTAAAGCTAAGATGCACCTATCAGCACAAGTCCAGAGCTTTTATGCTACTAAAATAATTTATGTAGGCTCATATTCAACCCTTAAAATGTCTCCTACAAAAATTAGACCAATGTGTACAATTTCAAAAGAAAAACACTATATCACATACAAAATGTCTTTTGCATGGTCACAATCCATTTGCAAATATACCGCATTTTTCAAAGGAGATTAAAGGCCAGCATATGATATTATGGTGGTAAAAACATGCAAAAAAAAAAAAAAACAAGCAGTAAATTGTAACAACTTGGTCTTGTAGGCAGCCTAAGTAAGCTCGTGCACTACATATCTCAGTTGCAAACGCCTGCCAGAGCCCATAGGTATAGGCCAACTATAATATGGCATCTATGCCTTGGGTATTGGTATCCATGGCGATACTGTATTGTGAACCCTTCCGTTTATACTTCTGAACCTTGCTTTTTACAGGTAAGCAGCTTTTGAGGGTCATTCAAGCCTTATTGGTATACAAGGCTCTTGCATTTTTCTCTCCTTGGAGGGAATGGAGCAGGCATTACAGTGGATTGAATCACACTGCTGAAAACTTTTACAATTCTCTCATGGAGTACAGGGACATATTTATTTAGCACAGACTCTTGCTTCTAGTATACCCTGCATGTACATGGGATGGCCCCCTTACTCTGGCACTTGTTCATAAATATTTTGTTCCTTATTCAAGAATAAAATAAGGAATGTTTTGTGAAAACTCGCACCATAATAAGAGTGATATCCTCTTGTTTCTTAACAAACTCACAACAAAATAAGAGTACTATGCTCTGTAAATTAGTTGGACACGCAGTTTGGACAGAAGCCGATGCATCTCCTACCCATTATGCCGCATTCCCTCTGTCCAACAGGATTTCACGATGAGATCTCTTTATAAGTCATCTTTATAGTTTTTGGCAAGTCTTGACAATGACCACCAAAGTCACAGGATTGGGCAACAATAAGGGGAGAATTCACTTCAAATCTCACCGTGCTTGAGATAAATTGATCTAAATTAACTTAAATGGTAATTATGTGTCTGTAGCTTTTAGAATTTACTTCCGTACATGACAAGAGTGCTTCATTATGTCCCAAAACATACTTAAACTATGTCTGTGTACATGCTTGAAATATTTGTAGACATACATGTGGAACCTTGTGTATCTGTGGTGTATTTACATATGTTAGATACCCTTAAAAAACCTAGCACCAACTGCTGCGAATTAGATGCATAAAAGAGAAATGAATCCAAATTCATCCAGGAGGCTTGAACCAAAAGTGGAAGGTATTAAAACTACACCCAACTCCACTGGGCTGAGAAATATTTCCAGATGTATAATATAAAACATAGATAAAAAAAAAAATTGTAAAACCATGGCAAAAAAGTTAAAAACTTCTATGATCCTATTCAACAATGCAAATATTTTTTGAATACTTATACATCAAAAGGCTAGCACAGTGCATGAAGCTCCATCCCTGCGGACTAAACATTTATATATCTGCATAAAGAGATAAAACTGACACGGATACCAGAGCCAACCAACTTAAGTTCAACAATACAACCTCAAATATTTGTTAATGATTCCATTTAGGTGCATTATTTCTGCTGCTTATCTAGGAGCACTCAAGAGACACGGATACCAGAGCCAACCAACTTAAGTTCAACAATACAACCTCAAATATTTGTTAATGATTCCATTTAGGTGCATTATTTCTGCTGCTTATCTAGGAGCACTCAAGAGACAGAAATATTTACAAATGCATGAATTGGATTTCTGTAAATACATATTGGCTGCGCATAATACATACCGTTGGTCCAGCCAACAAAGAGGTTCCAGAGTCAGCAATTGCTGAACAACCACCAGAACAAAATCCTGCAAAGTGGAAACAGGTACCTCTTAAGACCATATGAAGCACAAATGCTCAATCGATTTAATTCAAAGGCAATAAAACATCATTCAGTGTCCTCTAGAAATAACTTAAACGGGAGGTCTAAACAGGAGGTCCATAACCTCACCAGTTGTTTTACCACCAATTAGGACGTCGTCCATATCAAACTGAAATGAGAGAAACAACCAAATTCAGCACAAATAAACTATAGCATATTAGTGTTAGAGGCATTCAACCCAAACCCAATTGACAATGAGGTGAATAGATACAAACCAATCTTGGGTGGCCCTATTTTTTGCTGGGGGATACTAGCTCTCTATACACCCTCGCTCAGATGGGCGAGGCTTGCTCGTGAGCAAACAAATAAGCAGACAATAATGCATCCAGTGAGAGACTTGGCTCATTGACAACCTAAGACCCAGCTATGATACTATGTTCGAGCATCTAACACAACAAATAGGCAATGGATAGGGAGGCCACACAACGATATAATCCAACCTTTAGTGGTAGTGGCCCAAAACTTTCAATGTGAGATACAGGTTCTCCTCACAGTCAGCATGTTGATAAATTGATTATTCATGGTAAACAACGGTGCAGGAAGTTCAAGAAGGCCCACCTGCCAATAGCCTTTCTGGGTCACTGGAACATAAGTGTGCTCACCCTTGAAATGACTAGAATCAACCCCACCAAAGACAATTTCACCCCCTTCTTCATCGTCAGCATTGCGATTAAACCAAAACGAAAAAACTGGTTGTCTAACCAGACCTTGGTTGACCATATTATACCTAGAAATATTGCAAAACTCTCAATAACAGAATAATATTCAGAAGGTACATTTATGGAAGAAAAAGAGGAATCAACACCTCGTCGTGAAAGGTCTCTCAAGAAGATCAACAATGTAAATGATTGAAACACCATAATGGGGTAATGTCAAGATCATATCAATTTTCCATCAAGCAGTTGCATGTATACTAACAGATGGGATCCAATATCATACCAGACAGGAACAGCATTTCCAACAGAGATCTCTTGAAATCCAAGACCAAGAATACCATCAAATTTTCCCGCAACGAACGCAAGGCTTCCCTCTTTGGTTGCCTCTATAAAATCCTACCGACCAAAAGTGTTTGAACAGTAAAAATCTTACTATAATAGTCAGTTGAGGATGTACAAAATGCTCATTTCATAAGGATTTACCTGGTTCTTAACAAGAAGATCACCAAGTTTAACATAGTCCTGGCTGAAGAAACCTAAGACAGATCCACTTCCATAATGAATTGCAGCAGATTTCCCTGCATTGAGGACGAAGCCACAGGCAATCACAAACTGTCTACCCATACACCATAAAAAAAAAAAACAAAGGAAAATCCATGAAATAGCCGTTGAAACGCCTAACATTTTATATGACTCCCAAGTCCTAACTAGATGATAGTAATCATGATTCCCTGCTCGTCACCAAAGTCCTGTAGCTGCCTACAGTTATTTTCTATTCTCTCTTCAGTTTTCTTTACTTATCAGGACTCTTCTCCTACAGCCAAGTGACAGCATCTACAAGAATCAATAGAAAAGGCCTAAATAGAACAGAAGAAATACAAAACCAAGTTTTTGTATGTGTGTGTGTATGTATATAGTATCTAATACATAAAGATTTCCATAAACTTCAAATCCTTCTCAAGCAATATTATAGTTGCTTGTAGTGCATGAAAGGAAAGCCTGTAATTTCATAATATACTACTAAAGATGATTGATTCAGTTAGCAAACAAACTCAAACTATAATTTCACAGAGTTGTCATAACAAAAGTAAAAAATAGAGTTTACTCAAATCAACAGAATAATGTCAACTTAATAAATGTGCAATAGCCATGAATCATAGATAAAAAGTGTAATAAGCAGTCCACAATAGGTAGGACCATTGTAATACCAGGCTCTCTGTTCACATGAGCAATTGATGTTTCAACTGCTTGATTGGCTTCATTAAGAGTATATTTTTTTCTTCCTATCCGCATATACAGTACTTTGGAACTCAAATCACATTCCTCTAAATACAAGACTCATTCATCCAGAAGCTTACATGATCACTCGGACCACCAATATGGAACCAATGCTGAGGGAAAAGGGAGAAAAGGGGGGGGGGGAGGGGGAAACACGGATAATTATAATGTAATCAGGTAATAAAAAAACCACTAAATGGAACCACACCATTCTTCTTGTAAGTACTTGACTGGCTTGACTTATATTTGGAATGGAAATAGCAAGCAACCTGCATCCACATGCAAAATAATAAGTGCTATAAAAAACACTATGGTAAAACTTTACTGAAGAACTTCAAAAGATCCCTGAATAACTTACTGAGAAATAACATTTTACAGAGGGCACCCAAAGATTCGAACTTCCAGTGTCAAAGATCACAGTGAATTTTTGAGAGGGAGTGCCAATACCAATCTCACCATAATACTGAGCATCCATGTAGTTCTTTAGCGCAATAATATCAGTGTCTGAATCACCTACATTACCATCAAGACCATAATTTTTGTTGGAAGCTCCCAATGACTCCCTTTCCATAGAGTCTACATGCCTAGGAAGCCTATTGATGTGATCCAATTTTCTCTTTTTCAGTCCAATTCTGAACAGTCCGTCATTGGAGGCACAAAACACTGTAGGAAATAAAAGGAATAGGAGGAGAATGCCAGCCACTCTAAATTTGGAATCCATGTCACAACTGCAAAATGCATCATGAAATTGTTTGTTTAGAGACCACAAGCACGGGAAAAAAAATGAGAACAATAAAATACCATAATAAACCAGTAACAGATGCAACTACAACCTTTGAGTTCATGAGAAAATGTAGTGGACAGAAATTAAGGAACCATCCAGGAAAGCTTTTTTCAAACCAAGGGCGGAGCCAGTCAAGGGCCAGGGCCACCCTGATTTTTTTTTTTTTGTTATTAACTATATGTAATATATTTATCTTCTAAGTTATTTTGGTAGCGCCCACTCATGACCTAACTAAACTTGGGAGTGCCCACACCTATGACCTACTTTGAATCCCTTTTATTTCATTCACGTTATTTACATACGCATCCGGTTACAGTATTAAAATGCCATTTTTGCAGTACCACACATCCACTTTTTATTTAATAAAAACACGTTCAGTGTAATTTTTTTTATTTGTTATTTCTTATTATTTTGATCATTCTAAATCAATGATTACAAAATCATTCAAATTAAAATCAGTGATATGTATCAAATTTCAATACAATACCCCTACGGTATCGTAACATTATCCTTTACATACATCTCTTAGGTCACCACACAAAACGAAGGGGAACTTTGAGAATATAGATAGGAAGAAAAACAACTCAATACGTTTTGGAACCTCTAATTTGCGACTGCTTCCTTTTCATCTACTACGCAAACATAGGTTTCGGGTCAACCAGTTTGTAGACATGCAGCATTATAATTATATATGTGTGTCTTTGTTTTTGGTAAAATATATTCTTTTCTTTTTTTTGAAATTCGGAGTTTGACCACAAGCTTAGTTCAAAGTATCGGCCGATACCGATACGCAACTCGGCACCTTTCGAGACGATACCATTACACAATACGTGTAAACCCTAAGTATCACACAACTCGTCTGAGTTGTAGCCGACTCAATCCCCAATCGCCGAGTTATTGTCACTGAGTCGACTGATACAGTTCCGTGAAACTGCGATATGACCTGAATCTCTAGTCATGTTCAACATTTTTTTTGACATCGTATCCCCTGATATCGAGCCGCGACACCGCAACCAATGTGTCTCAGAACCCTCCGAGTCGATACCATGACCTTGAACATGACCAAAAGTAACTGAATGACTATGATTTTTGGGCTTGTTAATTTGCCAATTGGAATGTTAAACTCGTTGGGATTAATTGTAAATGGATGCAGTAGTCCCAATTTTCGTAAAGGGTTTTCTTTGTTGTTCTTTTGTTTCTATATTTTATGTGAATTGTCTATTGGTTGTTTGAGTCTAATGAATTTTTTGAGCATCAAATATAATTTAAAAAATTTACTGTGTATTATTTACCTTAGTCGATTGAAGGAAAAAACTAAAATTTATAGTTGCAATATCCACCCTCATAGAAATTTCTGGCTTCGTCCCTATTTCAATCTTTTTTACTTTCCTTAAAGGGGGAAAAAAAAAAGTGATTCACACCTCAACATTAAATTAGAATAGAAAATATTTGGCTTATTACAAAAGCAAAAAAACAAAAAATCTTTTGATAAGCAAGTGTTTTCCATTCAAGCTAACTCAGTTACCCTATTTATAACCAAATTTATAGTGTACCCATGTGTGGATATACATGCGTGTTAATCTATATCTATATCTATTTATACTACTATAAAATGTCAACAATGGTGAAAAAATTTTACTTGACCATAATGACCCTATAAAAAATATCAAAGACAACTATATCATTATGTATTTAATTATCCAATACCAATTAAATATTCAAATGACCCTTCTTATACTTCCCTTTCTACATCTCTTTCTACATAAAGACTATCTTATTCCTAACCCAATGGTGATTGTAATTACATTTGAATTTAAATTTTTGACTATCCGTATTCTAGGGTTAAATGTTCAATTGAATAAACATATCAATTAGCATTTCAACTTGGACCAATGCATAGACTACAAACTCTGAAAATTTAATTTTCAATCAATTAGACTACCACAGAGAATATGAAAGGATGAAAGCAATGGGAATACGAAATGGTGGGATCACTATGTTGATAATTGATATTTTAGCGGACATAATATAATCACTACAATAATTATTGTTAAAGAATGAAATTGACATTAAAAGTGCCAAAAATACTCAATCTGGAATTAATCACGTTTGTTCCACTTACTGCTATACATAGATGAAATCATACTTCACCAATTCAAATGCTTCACCCACGCTCTACCCCTCCCTCTCTGCGAATAGGTATTGTCCTCTCACTGCCCAAACTATGTATCTGTTCTACACAGTTTGTTTGTGGTTATGCATTTTCTTTCTTCACTAGACGTAGTCCTTTATTTGTCTGATTATATGTTTGTATGGAATTCTTATATGGATTTATATTGAACAACATCAATAGATGTAGAAGAAGAATCAGGTTTAATATGATTTGCCAATTGTTTAATCATTTAAGAAATCCCGGTCCTTGAAAGTACATGGTTATAAATTTTCATGAATTTTCCCTAAATTGCAAGATATAGGACAAGCATAAATTCTTATGGCGAATTGAGAGAATTGTAGTATACCCCAATTGATAGAATACATGCTCTACAGCAAAGGCTTGCAAGATATAAAGAAACCTCCAGTATTGTGTCATCATCAGCATCTTCATCATATTTTCCTTTGCCACAAAATAGTGTTTCATTGAAAGATGGAATTGTGTAGGTTGCTTACCTTTTTAGATACATCTTTGACTTTAATTGGAACATAGGAGTCAACGTAATACTGTCTTTAACATGTTATGAAGACATGTTTGGTTTCATAAGAATGTTCATCATTCGAGTTTATATGGAAATTCAATTAATTGGTGAGACATCCTCCCCCTTTCCCCAACCCCATGATAACAAAAACTTATTTTGGATTCTTTTCCTTTTTTCACAGAAGGAACATGATGAAACTTATGAATTTCAAATTTCTACTACTTTTAAAATTATTTTGAATCATCATGCTTATTATTCAATGTTTAATGGATTACATATTAGTTCTCTTCAAAGTTGTTCGATTATTCTCCTCTAAGTACATATATGGTCAAATTTTGGTGTTTAGGCTACAATGGTACAAGGTTACAGAGAATTAGAAAGATAGTCAGATACATTCACTATATTGCCTTCGTTCTAAATGAAGCCAGCTCATGGAGAGCGGCTAGGCATAAAAGAATTTCTTACAATGTGTGGATTAAGCCAACAGTCACACTTAAAGAGACCAATGTTGTAATTCATGTTAATTTATATTCACCGGAATGTGCATGGGTTTTATTTTTTACCATTTTCACTATAAAAACAAGCCTTTTGGCTTATGCCAGATCAAAGAATAATCTTTCGTGTTTTGGGTCAATTCGTTTGTGATTTTTCATCTTGTTGTATGTTGTGTCTCCAAAGATGTTATCGTTAATGTATTCCTTGTGATCATTGCTATTTTTAATGTGTTCTTTGTGTCCTTCATTGTGATTATTCATTTGAGTTATTCTTATAAGCTGATAATTAGTTATCATGTTGTTCTTTTGGTTTTTATATGCATGTGTGAAAAAAGTTTCTTCTAATTGTAAGTGTCAAAAAGACAGGGGAGTTAAAAAGATTGAGATCAAAAATATGTGATCAAATATGTCTCTATTCCTTAAATTAGAAACTTCCATTTGTTTAAGGGACGAAAGATCATCTTGGGTAGCAATAGCATGCTCACTGTTGGTCATTTTTTTGAATCCGATCAGGGAAAGAGAGATCAATCAAGATGTCATGATGCTTACATTTTAAAAATTCAAAGAATATTATTGTGTGATATAGGGGTTGTATGTGTCTTTTCTTGATTAGAATTCACAATTTTCGTGGACATTTATGTTTTTTGGTAGGTCATGGTCATCTTTTATTATCTTGCAAGAGATATAGTTTGTTAACTCTTTTCTCTTATTTCTGGATATTAAGAGCATTTTTGAACTCCACCTTCTATTGTTGGCTTTTTCTTGCCTCAAAAAAGAATTGGGAAATAATGTGACTGGCAAATAAATTTGGACATTTAGACAATTTTCAAAATTTGTGTTCCCTCGTCACCGTCCTTTGTACTCAAGTAAATCAATATATAAAGGAGCAACAAATATACATATCAAAGTTTAGGAACTATATACAAGAAAACCCATGTGTTGTTTGACTTTCTTTGATATGTATTGTGAAGAGTAGTTTTACAGAATTTACACAGTCTCTAAGGCAATATTGGGTCAAATTTGGTCTCATTCTATTTGCAGTGTAAATATCAAAATAAATCTCTAAGAAAAAATCATCAAGGAATTATCATTGTTTGATCATTGATCAGAAGATTATCACGAGCATTTTTCATTTGTATACATCATTGTTTATATTTACATCACTCATATCTCAAAAAATAAAAATATACTAAATTATAATTTAAAGCGGTCCACACACCAACTAGTATGTCTATATACATAAGATTTAGTAATCCAAATACATAGATATTGCATATTTTTACATTTATAAAAGCAAACGTATATAAACATCTACATATTAACATCATAAGATTCATCTTAGGAAGTAATTTAAAAAAGGTCACTAAATAATGCCGAAAATTGGGAATGGTTATTCCAGAATGCATTCCAATCAATTCATCTTACTTGTCTTCTTCACCTCATATTAACTCTTAAGATGCAATTTAGAATAAATTGAGTTTTCTAAGAAAGCAATCTCTACATACTTCTGCTTTTAAGTTGGAGATGGAATCTTCCCTAAAATGGGCTGTGCCATCAGCCAACAGAACCCTATCCTCTTCGATATCCTCTGCCAAAGATTAATCTATTCACACATATTTCTCCCTCTATCTCTACCTTTCTCTCTCTTATTTTCCCCGTCTACGTTTCTAGAGTTCTATATTTATACCGACTGAAATTGAAACGAATTCAATATTGTACTAAACAATAACTTCAATTTCGCCTTTCATATATGGTGAAACCACGAAGATTAAACGGAAAATTAAGGATTTCACTTTACATCATTTTCCCCCAATTTCTAGGTAAACCAAACGAGGGCAATAGTCCCAGTACTGATCACTACAAAATCTAGCGATGATGATATGATCGAATTGGAGAACAAAAACATAGAAATGATAGAGAGAATTAAGCAATTTTCCTCACTGACCTGAAGATCGTCACTGGAGCAGACGAAGAAGGTGTAGCAGATTGAATTCGACGACTGAGAAGCGATTATATAAAGACGTCAGAAGTGAGCCAACTACCAACTAGATATTTATCTCTGTCGTGGTCCTCGTGTGGGGGTTTCTATTCTCTGCATTTCAGGAGTAGGTTAAGGCTGGTGGTATTGCCACTGATTGGCCTTGAATTTTTTATTGCGGGTTTGTATTAAGTATTAGTGGGTTCGTGTTAAAAAATACTCCATTCATACTCGATTCGTTTATTAATTCGTCTCTAACAAGTTATGTTATATCGGGTTCATTTCGTGTATATTTTTTTTGCTCTTGAATCATGTATAAGAACATTTCTAACAAAATTTTGTATTTTAACTATTTAAAAATATATTTTTTTTTTATTTTAACTACTTATTTTTTCAATACACACTTTAACAGATTTTATATATTTTAACTATTTCTTTTAAATATTATTTCACATATTTTGTATTTTTGTTGGAACTGTTAGAAAGGGAGAGAGAGGGAGAATGGAGGGAAATACAAAGACCAGGACAAGAAAGATGAGAAACAACAAGAGGAGGAGAGAAAAAAAATTATAAAGTATTTATTCAAGTTACTACAATGATATTCTATATTCACTACAAGAACAATGACTTTTACCGGCGTGTAATAAACGCCGCTAAATGTAAATAAACGCCGCTAAATATTATTATTGACGTTTTGTGTTAATGTCGTCGAAACCTCAGTCGGGAAAATTACCGGCGTATAATTAAACGCCACAAAAAATAAAGTGACGTTTGTCAAACGCTAAAACGACGCTTATTTAATCGACGACTTCGTTGTAAAATTCTGGTTACCGGAGTTATTTTACGACGTTTATTTAAACGTCAGTAATTATTATTTCTGAGTAACAACTTTCCGGCGTTTATTTAAACGCCGGTGTAATCTTTTTTTTCTTTTTTTTTAAATAGAAATTTCATTACAGCTGTAAAATCTCAGCCTGCAACCATCAATCAATCCAAAGACTTCATTATAACTGCCCTCCTCCTTCCAAAAATGCAAACAAATCAACACTACCCAAACCAAAACGCATTAGCCTTTATCATTAACCAAAACATGCAGATTCAACATAGACCGAAGATACCAAAACATACAAAGATACCAGTAGCCGCCTTACAAAACAACAAAATAAAATTACATGACCATGTCTTCCACTTTCTTCCATTGAGCCACTATGTTCCATTCTTCTGGTTTAATAGGCAGCAAAATTCACTGGCAACAAAACAACAATCTCCCTTTTAGCATCACAACATGAAAATGAATATGAGCAAAAACTATTCAACAACTCTACATTATCCATTGGCATCATCAAAACCCTTTATTTGCAAAGTTCTGTGTGCCCTCATGTCAATATAAGATTGAGGAAATGTCAATAGTTATGACACCCCCATTAACTATTTGAAAGCTCTAAGAAGTGTTGGAATGAAATAGCTTAGAAATGACAAGAGTTAATGGCATCTCCTTCACCACGAATGGCTGTCCCCAATAACTAAATGATCACTATAGTAACCCAAGAAAGAGGATTCTCATATAGTCAAAGATGGGAATGCAAATAACTAGATTTTATCAACCTGACTGAAAGAATGAAGATGTCTATGTTGTCTATATTCTACGCACAGAACACAGTTAGGAATCTCCACCTCTAACAAGATTCAATATTGTTTCATCTTTCTTCTCCTGGGAGTCCAATAAATCAAGTTAAATATATTAGTTCACATTAAATGCCGAACATAACTTGATACAGTTCAACTGCTCTGTATGCTGCATACAGCCTACATCTAGGAAGCACGGACACTTCATTTTAGGTAGAGTGTCGGTGTCGGACACGTCTGGGACACGGACACGCTTCGCACACATGTCGGACACGTTAAAATGAGTGTCCGATTTTTTTATTGTTAAATTTTTTTTAGGACACGTTGGGGACACGCGGCCGACACGTTCAAGACACGTTAGGACACGCTGGGGGACACGTTTTGAGATTTATTTTCAATTTTTTGAGAATTTCTTAGATAATTTTATAATTAAGAGTTATTTTTATAATTTTAAGGTGATATGAGTCACAATCATAATATAAAAAATGTTATAATCACTACATTGAACATAGGACATTAATTTAACATAATTTTGGATACGAATACGAACTTATATACAAATGGAATAGTCTTTTAATATGAAAGTAATGTGGGAAAAAATGGGATTACAAAATTGGAGCTCTTGGAATTTGATGAAAATTAGTATTACGAAATGAAATATTTTTTAAAATAAAAGTTGTAGAAGTCATTGATTATTGAATCATGGATGTTAATGTTGAATGTGTATCAGTATATCTTATATTGTACTTTTTATACAATGATATTATGATGTGAATTTTTAGAATTAGGGAAATGATGAATTAAAAGATTATTATGATAATATTTTTATTTTATCACATGATTTTATATAAATATATATATAAAATACATATTATTTAACGTATCGCTAACGTGTCCGTGTCCTACTTTTTTGAAAAATTTCGTGTCGGCGTGTCCGTGTCGTATCGTATCCGTGTCCCGTATCCGTGTCCGTGTCCGTGTCCGTGTCCGTGTCCGTGTCCTACATTAGTGATTCAATTGCATATAGGCTATAGCCTAATTTCCTTGCATGCCACAACAGAGTGTTAAAACATGGGAATGCATAAAATATCTCACTGAAACATGTATAAGGTGAGATGGAAACTACTTGTTTTTGCTTTTGCCAAAGATGGCTGTACAACAGCATGCATGGTGAGAAGTCAGTCACCATCCAAGACAGCAAGGTTCCCAAAAAAATCTGCCATACAGTTTCAAGTCCCTCAAAATCTGCTGTCCAGCCAAAACTTCTGGAGCCTTAGACTTAGCCCCAAAGGACTGCAATCTGAGCACAGTGCATATTCTCAAAATTCAAAAAATAAGCTTCAACAGCATCCTCGAATTTCCAGTAAACAGAAATCTATAGCAAAAAAAACAAACTGAACTCAATTTAAAGGCAACCGAATCCTTTAGTTCATATGTGCAGAAATATGGGACAGTAAGTCGAGACCGAAAATTTCTAATCAGAGATATAATCCTTTGTCAGCATATTTAACTCTTTCAGGCATTTTCTCAAACAGGTGGAGGGTGGGGAGGTGTGTGAGTGAGATTTGCTTGAAGGAGACAGAGGGAGGCAGGGAGAGAGATGAGAAAGTAGAAAATATGTAATCAAACCAGTAATTTAAACATGCGTATTTAAATTCAGATTCACACAATTGAAACATACTCAGTTGCATAATCGCCGGAGACTTTGGAGTTGCGGAATTGCCCGTCGCCTGAGGTAGTCTCGAATGAGTGTTCGAGTGAATTTAAACAGAGAGTGTTTATGAGATTCGACTTGGGACAGAGATTGTTTGAATATGTGAATCTCACAGATCTGGACGTGACAGACAGAGAGAAGAGATAAGGATGTCGCCAGGGAAAAATCAACGGAGTTCTGCAGGAACAAAAACAATGAAGTTTGCAATCGCCATTCAAAAAATCAATGGAGTTCCGGAGGAAAAATGGCTATTCAAACCCTCTCTTCGTCGGGGAGAGAGAGAAGTCGAGAAAATGAATTGGGAAAAATTTAGGTTTATGTTGGAGGATGAAAAAAAAAAGTTTTTTATTATTTTTAATTTAGAATTTGTGGCGTTTGACTTAAACGTCGGAAATTAAGCAGAAATTTTTTTTTTTATTATTTTTATTAATAATTTGTGGCGTTTAACATAAACGCCGGAAATTAAATGTCAAAAAAAAATATTTTTCTTATTTTTTATTAAAAAAATTTAGCGTTTAAACACAAACGCCGGTATTAGTGGCGTTTAAGTTAAACGCCGGAAATTAAATGCCGAATTTTCCCATATTTCTTGTAGTGATTTAGAGTATCACTATAGCAAAAAATTATTTTAGAGCATCTGAACATATTATATATGGAGCATAGTTTTTATCTTTAGTTAGCAAAATTTTAGTTATTTTAGAGTTTTACATATTATGTTAGAGATACTCTAACTAATATATATACGAATCATTTTGTGAATTTATTTTGATTAGTTTTACTTACACCCGATTCGTTTATTAATCGTGTCGTATCGTGTCAGGTCCACTCATTTATGAAACGAATGAATTAATGAAGACTCAAACTCTTTAATTTCGTATTGTGTTAACGAGTCATGTCATATTTTTGACAACCCTAGTGTTGTGTGACAATAAATATTCATTAAAATATTATTTGTATCACATAAAACCTAATTTGATAACTTAAGCAATTATAATTAGGGAAATGCTTTTTCGACCTAATTTGGTAACATGATAGATCATAATTATTGAATTGATAGTATGTCTCAACTAATAGTGGGGGTCCACTGTCAATCTAATAATTGAGAATGATAAAGTCATCAAATGAAATCCATGTATCATTGCCCAATTAATTAAAAAAAAAAAAAATCTTGTAAAAAAAAAGGGTGGGGGGTAAAAAGGAGCGTTCATAGAGCGCCTCGATAGACCCTCACTAATGGGATTATGAGGCTTCTGATCACGCTCGTTACTCCTCTCGAAAACAAACCTAACTAGGCTAACATAGCGGTTAACCACAGAACCCCAATGTAGACTCCAAGACTCGAACCTCCAACCTCAGGGTGAGAAGTTCAGCCGGTACCCCACTGGACCACCCCACTCGGTGGTCCAATTAATTATCTATACTACTATTAAATGTGTGCAAAATTTTGATTACTCATTTTATCCCTAATTTTATCCTCTATCGGTAATTAATGTAATTGATTTGGTCTAAGGAACTCTAATCTTTCGTATTCTTAATTTTGACCGTTTTAATGGTCCAGGAGACCAGTGAAAAGAAATGGACAAGGAGAAACAACGTCACTAACTCCCATGGGCAATCGGGCCTCAGTCTTGAGAGTTGAGAGTATTTTGGACCAAATTGAAAATTTGATATAGAGGGCCTAGTGGCATTTTTTTGGGTTTGTCTTCCCATAGACATATTTTTGTGGGCAAGTGTTTATTTTGCGTAACATAGTTGAACGAGTTAGACTATTTATTATTTATAATATAAAATAAAACAAGCTTCAATAAATTTATTTGACGGTCTTATATAGACTTATCCAACGGTCACCAACATCTCATTCAAAACCATTCCCATTGATTTAAGTTGCACCGTACTTTCAAATACGAGTTACCCCTAGTGTATCTTATATTCTGGGAAGATGTATAAATAAAGGTACAACATGAGTCAAAAGTACGGCTCTAAATTGCGCTATTTTCCACTTATGGAGGATTAATGACGGGGTTTCTCCGCTTGCTCCTTTGTGTTAGTTGCTTAGTTATCGAGTATTGGAAACAAGCTATAAGACTTATTTTTTGGAATTATATTGAAGTGCATAATTGGTTGAAGATCACATGACGTTTCAAATAAAAGAAGACGCCATTCTTTTAGTATTTAAAAAAAAAAATCATATTTTTTATTTATTATAATAAATTGTTTGTTGGTCTCATAGGTCAATCATTCCTTTAGAAAGAACCAATCAAAGTAGCCAACGAATGTGGCTTAGCCCGTAGGTATGTCATATTTCAATAAAAATAATTATTTTAATTTTTGGCGATAACAGAAGTACTAATCTCACTTCTTCAGTTGATGTTGTTAGAAGGAAGTCAGAGATAAGTGATGTAGAACAATCCCGTTTATTTCAAACCTTCATGTTACTATGCAAATCAAATATATATATATTTTTTTCGAGGCTATGAATCAAATCCATAGTTTTTTGGTGAACGAATTCAATGGAGATTTTTTTTTTTTTTTTAATTTAAGATCATTTACTTGAATCATGCAAACGTTGCCCGCTTAAGGTGGAGACGTGATGACCTTTGGATTCGAAAACCGTCGATATGGTTGACAATTTCCTAAGGTGATGCACTATAACGTCAACATGAAGGCTAGAATAGATATTTTGCATATCTCATGGATTTTTTAACAAAATATTTCTCTTAATGGACTTTTACCCCAATAAATTTCTTTTAAGTGTACCGGCCCACCACGTTTTTCCCTTTAAGATCAGTTTAAAGGCCCATTGGAGACCGGCTGGATATAGAAGTCGTGGATGTCGATGGCCCAATGGTTTGGCCCATGGACAGATATTAGTGGTTGACTAGGTCGGCCGATGCCGACGCTTGATATCTTGAGCAAACAGACAGTTACGTTCCGTTTGGTACGATGAAAAAATGGAAGGATGAAAAGTTGGAATGATGGAAAGTTGGAGGGATAAATAAAATATCATATTTGGTAAGGAAGGAAAATAGGAATAATGGAAAAGTGGATGAATTAACTTTCCTTCCAACTCACCAAAATTAATCATTCCAAAATCGGAAGGAAAGTCGATAGAAAGTTAATTATTTGTATTGAGATGTATCTTATTTGTCTATATATCTTTTGATATATACATATATTATGTATATATTAATTTCATATAAAAATACAATGATAAAATATGTATTTATATATATATTTTTAAAAATTTTAAAATTAAAAATTTAAAAAATAAAATTTTAAATTTTAAATTAAAAAAATATTTTTTTCATCTTAACTAGGGGTGAAAATTTTCGACTCGACACGATGACGCGACTCGAACTCGACACGAACTTGATTATAATTCGATATGAACTTGAAAATGACCTGACACGCGAACAAGAAATATAAAAAACTCATATTCTGTTCAACCCATCAAACTCAAAATTAACACCATCAACCCGTTTATTTAAAAATAAACACTTTCTCTATTTTCTCGTTTGTATGGTAACACGAAATTAACATGTTTAACTAGTATTATAGACATAAAATGTTAATTATTTATAACTATTTATTAAGTACTGACATAATTATTATATAAAAAAGATATTTTTACTTATTATTATTATTATATTTATTTAAGTTAATTTTTAGTTTGTAGAAAAAATATTAAAATGGATTTAATTAAGTGAAAATAGAATATTAGCATTAAATTTTTTATTCAAAGTTTATGTGAATCAACATGAATACGAACACGACACGAAAATAAACAGATCAACTCGCAACTCGACACGACACAATTAGTTAAATGAGTTGAGTTAGGTTTGATCAATGTTCGACACAAACCCGTAACAACTCAACACGAATCTGACACGACACGACTAGATTGTCACCCCTAATCTTAGCTAGCACAAAAAAAAAAAAAAAAAAGTCATTTTTATTTTTCATCCATCCTACCAAACACAAAAGAAGGAAAGTGTATCATTCCTATTTTCCTTCCTTGAAGGATAGAAAGTGTATCCCTGTTATTTTTTATCTTTCCTACTTTCTATCATTTCTACCAAACTGAGCATTAATTTGAATAGTATTGTCCACTACCAACAATAATTAGAAATTGGAAGGAAACTTCGTTAGTTCTATTCAAATTTGGTTGCATGGGGACAACAAAAGGGTTGTTAGGTTTAAATTAACAACATGGTCACGTGATTCAGACTAAGGTTATGATTCAGACTAAGGTTATGTTTGTTAAAATTGAAAGCTAAAGTCTGAAAATTGAAAGCTGAAGTCTGAAAACTGAATGTTGAATTTGTGGACTGTTTGGTATCTACTGAAATTTAAGTACTGAATTAAATCAAACTGTTTGATAATTACACAAAGCTGACGTCTGAAAATAAATTAATTTCCAGTTTTACCCTTCCACTCTTTAATTTAAAAATATTTATAAAATATGATTTTATCTAATAAAAAATGACAATATATCAAATCAATTTAATTCAAAACATAAATCATAATCACTAATAAATAATAAAGAATTGAATAACAATGAGTAAACAATCACAATAAGTGAACAATAATAAATTGAATAACACAATAAGTCAACAATAACATCTGATTAAAAAAAAAAAACAAAGACAAATAAATAATCGAATCACAATAAATAAATAATAACAAATTAAATTATACAATAAGTGAACAATAACATCTAATCAAAAAAAGAACAATAACTAATAAATAATCGGATAACAATAAGTGAACAATAATAAATTGAATAACACAATAACTGAACAATAATATCTGATTAAAAAAATAGATAAATAAATGAATAAATAATCAAATTAAAAAAATAGAATAAATTAAATCTCATTAATAATATATGTGTGTGTGTGCAATTTGTGCTTGTATGTGGGTGGTTTGAGTGGGTGGGTGTGTGTGCAGTGCTTGTCTGTGTGTGCATGTGTGGTTGTGTGTAACTGTGTGTGTGTGTGCAGTGAATATGTTTGTGTGTGTGCAGTGAATGTTTATTTGAAGAGGACGAATGAAGGAAAAAAAAAAGAAGAATAAGAAGATGATTTGTCGTCCTTGAAGAAGAAGATCGACAAAAATGATAGATAGATTAAGGGTTTTGGAGAGAATACTAATTAGAGTTTTAATAGTATTGCAAAATATTTCGGGGTATAATTGTCATATTATAAATATTATTAAATATGATTTTACTGAGCGCTTTCAGCTTTCAGAATTAAGTAAAAAATCTCCTACTTAATATTGTAGCCTATTTTAAATGAGCACTTAACATATTAAGAGAGTTGAAATTTTAGTATTAAACGAGCTTAATTAATAAGTGTCAAATACATTTGTTTGAAGTGTTGAATTTGCATTAACAAACACACCCTAAGATTCTATTACTAGGGACCGTGTACATACTATAAAAATAAATTAAAATAGATAAATTTAGGTGGGTAAGTATGGTCGAGAGAAATTCTTAGGGATGGTTCAATGATCGAGTCTGGCCATTGGTAATCTAGCAGTCTTAGGTTCAACAGTTTTCATACCCCTAAGGGCCAGTCATTTTTGTTCCTCAAGAGGCATGTGTTTAAATCTGCTCGAACTACGGTAGCCAATATTCGAACTCGATGGAGTAATAAACACAAATCTGAACATCTTATAAAAAAAATGATAGAGAGAAAATTATAGACGATTCAATATGGTGGTGGAGAATTTATAGGTGATTAAATAAAAAGATTAAATATTAATAATGAACTTCTAATTAATTACTAATTACAATCTTTTTTTTTTGTTGGGAAATTACTAATAACTATCAATAAAAAGAGATGATATTAAATCTACAGTCTCCTTTTATTAATAGCATAAATTTGTCCCTTGATCGTAACAATTGGCTCATATGGAAAGAGACTATTGGGCAACCCAAGTACAGTCTCTTAAATAATTTTAAGAATGTGACAGTCACATAGTGGTCCAATTTCATTGGCTATATAGTTTTTTTTTTTTTGGGGCTCAACGATGGGAGGTCTTAGTCAACTTATACGTATTTTGATTAATCTATTTTTCGGTCCGGCCAAATACAGGTCATCTACGCCGGGATTAGGGTATTAATGATGAATAAATTCTTCATGGTCTAATCTCAATAGATTATCAAAATTCAAACTCAGAATGTTTAAATTTACAACTCGTCACTATTACCACTTGAATTATCCATTGAGAGTTTATAATTTAGGTCCTCTGTGGACCTATGAGTGGACAAATATCATGCGTGTTCTAACTTCTAACTTTTAGGAGTTCGATTATGGTTTTATTAATTTAATTTTTTAATCAAAATTTACAAATTATTCAATTCAATTCAAACTAATAACTTCGCAAGACCGTAATCTTACCCAAAAATTAATATTTATGAGTAGTCATTTTGGTATAGAAATCGACCTTTTTGACTATGTCATGCCAAAGGTCATACCATAATAATTTCAACGAAATTTATGGTATAACACAGGACAGAAAGGTTATTTGCGTACAAACTTCAAAGAGTTTGTATGTAATATTTTAAATGTGAAAGAGGGAGTTTGAATATAATTCTCCAAAAAATTAATATCATAGAAAAAATATCTTTCAAGCTGTGTCCAAGTTATTAAAATTGGATTGATTCTCCTACCCCAATGTCATTGTTGGGGACCACTAAAAGCTAAAGGACAAATTCAAATGAGACGAACAACCAAATCTCTCTCTCTCTCTCGTCAAACAAATCCCTCTGTCTAACAACTTTGAGACGATATTATTGACTCGTCCCTTGACTGCCATAATCTGTGGGGACTTCAACATTACCACCAACAACAAGTAACTCCAAGGAAAGAATATTTCAAACCGTTCCATTGATTTCTTTTTATCTCTAGCCGTGTTCCTTTCTCTTTCTATCTTTTTGGCTTCATGCACAGAAAATTACAAAGAATATTGACAAGAACAGGAAGGATAGTGTCGACAAGCTTTTCCTCAAAATTTCCGGATCCGTACAAAAAAATTTTAATATGCATTTCTTTTGTTTGCTTCTACAATTTCATGTGTACAGCAGGTTCACATTATTCAAACAAGAAAGAATGAAAAATCTATGTTCTAACACATCTCCACTACCCCCAAAAATAAACATGTATAATCTCATTTTCCAACCTCCCAATGAAAAGATAAAAACCCAAAAATTTGACCCAATAAGAGAAATCAGATTCACATTCAATTGCCCGGAAAACTCGAATTCGCAACTTTGTTGTTACTGTTGTTGTTGCTAGTAGTAACGCTGCCATTGTTGTTGTTGCTGGTGGTTGTTGTGACATTGGTGTTGTTTTTGGCAAGATTATTTGGTTGAGAATTGCCGCCAATGATGGATGTTATGGCTGCTGCTAGAGCTGCAGTAAAATTTGGATCAGCAGTGAGGGCGGTCACGGTGTCTGCCAATGAGTTCTGCTGTGCTTGGTGCATTGGTGGTGCCTGGTGGCCTAACTGGCTAGCTTCCATGTCCTGGGACATTTGCAGGCCGGAAAATTTGGATTGATTATACAATGCCTGGCCAAATATCTGAGGCAAAAGGGAGGCTGGTGTGCCAGCAAAACTTTGAGGGGCATTTGGGAAGGGGAATTGGAATTGGGTTGGTGGCCTTTGGAATTGCAATGGGTTGGGACTTTGTGTTAGGTCCAATGTAACAGTAGGAAATGGAGCCGAGGCAGAAATTGTAGCCATACTAGATGAGCAAGGTAGGAGCGTCCTCGCTAGGAAATTCGAGTTCATTAGCCCATCAGCACTTGGCATTGATCCTGAAAGTAACATTCTTGCAGCTGATGATGTTGTCGAGGCCATTGCCATGGCTGCTGGAGGCAATGGGTGGTTGTGATTGCCTTCGTATGTAGTTACAAGGATCGTTCGATCTTCTGCACATCTTTGGACCTGTGAATTAATGAGCCAAGATTCATATTACAAGGAAGAAAACAAATTTTGTATGATAAGCACTAGAATTCTGCACGATTTAGGAGTTATTTACTTGATGATGGAAAAAGAATTTAACACAACTTATTGCATCTAAAAACATGAAACTATCTATCCAAACAAGTTGACACTGTCATTTAATTATTCCAACAAGAAAACAGGTGGTTGTGGTACACTAGCATCTACTTGTTTTAAGAATCACATAAGGGAAAATTGAGTCAGTAAACAGAAAAGCCTTGATACTTATGTATAACTACAAAAGTCGGTTATAAACTCAGCAACACAGTTTTTACCATATATGGTAACACAGTAATATTTTCTTGGAGTCAAGGGAGATGAAGATCAAATGAATCACATACTTGTTTACGAACGGGGCAACCAGCGGCCATGGTGCACCGATAATAGGCCCGAGGACACGGGTTTCCTTTGGCCATCTTCTGTCCATATTTTCGCCATTGGCATCCATCTGTGATCTGAAACCAACAAAATTCCGATTAATTCAACTGAAAACAATTAAATCTAAGCTCATCTAGTTATTGAATTCCCAATTTAATCCAATTGCATACCATTGGTGCCTCTGATCTGGCTCTAACTGAGACTCGGGCTTTCCTCATCGTGGCCTCGGTAGCTTGATCAACATCTTTTGAAGGGTTCAACCTTGGGACTTTGTTAGGACCCCAACCTTGAGACCCTTGATCTGGGCTATCATCTCTTCCATTCCCTCCAGTACTAAATTCCTTGTCATTAGTATTCACCGGTGATCGTGATCGTTCGCGGTTTCTTCCCTCTGACGAAGACAGTGAATGCTCATCTGTCTCAGCAGTACCAGCTAGCCTAAGATCCATGAATTGTCTAGGCACTATTAGTCCTTCATGACCATTGTTTTGACTGTCTTCGACTTTTCGATCGGGTTCTTGATCAGTGTTATCGGCTCTCTGATCCTGTTGTTGCTGCATCAGTGTTACCAATTGCATCTGAAGAGTGCTGTAATTTCCGGTAACCTGATTGAGCATCTCTCTCAGACGTTGGTTTTCGTTGTTCATTCGTTCAAGCTCAGCTTGAAGAACAGCCAGCTAAAACAAGCAAAATTCAGATTTCAGTGACTTTGATCATAAATGAAGACCATGAAAACCAAAATCTAACAAACCCCAACCCCCACGCGTCCCCACCCACGGTGTACAAACAAAACCCATGATAGAGTTTGGTGAAAATTCATGATCTTACCTCACTTTTAGCTCTTTTATCATCAGAGTTTGGCGATACTCCATCATCCACTATCGACTGATCACTACTAGTGTTTGCAGTGAGAAGGTGCAAGCCAGTCTATAAAAGTGAAGAACATAACACAATTCAGAGCGTCAAACTATCGAAAACCTCACGAGCAGAAGCAAAAATGGACAAAACATGATCAAACTGAGTAGCTTACATTCACATTGAAATCCAATCCAGTCGGTGCACTCATCAAATCTTTTCTATCTTCATTGTTGGTTTCTGTTTTGGACCGATCATCATCTTCGTTCTTGGCAAAAAAGTCCATCTCATCGATGACCTTCCGTTTATCACCGGAATGAACAGGACCTTCCTGATCATGGGTGCAGTTCAGATTCACTGGGAATTGAATAGTGGGTGGTGGTGATGACTGTCTATCATTGACTGAACCTTCCATGAGTACTGGTTCAAGCTTCAATCTGTGGTGGTAGAACTTGTGATTGTGGTTGGTTTTGTATTCTGGAAAAGAATCAATCACAGTGGGCTTGTGATGGAAGTGTCTTATGTGATCTAGATCAAAGGAGAGTCCACTTCCTCTGGCCATATATCAAGAAAAACAGATGGAGAGAGAGAGAGAGAGAGAGAGAGAGAGAGAGAGGTGTTGGAACGGTGCAATGGACTCGGCTATAAAGAGGGGGGGTTGAGACTGAAGAAGGAAGACCAAATACAGAGGTGAAGGTGTTTTTATAGATTTGTTTGAAGAGAAGATGATGGGATTTGATTTTGGAGAGAGAGGGGTCTGATTCATTCTATTCCTTCCTTCTAGTCCCTTTATCTTCTACTTTTCACCACAATTTGTCTTGGCCACCATTTTTTATTTCATTTTGTTCCCATAATAAAAGAAAATTGAAAACAAAAAAACAAAATATTAGTTTGGAATAAAATTTAATAAAAATCTCATTTTGCCCTCTAAAAGATACAAAAATTCTCAATTTACCCTCTGAATGATTAATTTTTTTAAATTGTCTCTTCAAATAAATAAAAACGTTGTAATATGATCCACAATTTTATTTCTGTTTGGTCGTCCGCGATTCGAGATAAAAACTAAAATTTTTTGTATCTTTCAAGGGGTAAAATAGAATTTTCCCTAAAATTAATCTCACCATAATAAAAAAAATAAAAAAAGACACATGGACAAGTGCAACGCATGCGCGTCATATCATTTTTAGATTTCTCGTATTTACAATTTTTTCTTTAATATTGTAATTGATATTTTAGTATTGTACATTCCTTAAGTTTTTGACATAAAGTTTTATTTTAGGCCTACATTTAATAGAATAAGATATGGACATATTAAATTATATGTAGTTTTCAAAAAATAATAAAAATATCGTTATATTGACGATTCAAAGATAAAACTATAAACCCAGATCATGGAGTGTTGTATCACTCAATTTGTAGGTAAAAGTGAGAAAGTTGATATGAATTAATTTAAATATCTAAAAAAAAGAGTGTAAAAATGAATTTAGATTGATAAAATACCCACAAAATCCAAGGAAAAAAACAATATAAAAGCCCAAAAGAAGAAACAAACAATGAGAAAAGAGAAGAAGTTGGAAGAGAAAAATGGAAGCAAGTGACGTTAGGGGTGGTGGTGGTCCGTCAATACGACAACTGGCAGTGGGACCCATTCTCTATCAGTGGGGCCCACTTTTTTTGTTTTGGGGGGGGAGGGGGGGAGGCCGGGGGGGTGGGAGGGGGTTGTGGGAAATTGCCATTGATTGCTTCTGGGGTTTGTCAAAGCTAATGAGATAGACGCGTTCCCAAAGAAATTCACCGCCCCAATTGGCCCGCCACTTACTCGTGACTACGGGCTACTAAATGAACAGCTCAGTCTTAGTCAACGACTTTCATGGACCGGCCCGGCACTGTGACAACCCGTGGGCCCTATCTGCCACTTAGGATACACGCTCCGATTATTGTGGGTCACGGGTTAGACTCCTCCTGGCTGTGTCATGCTGACCGGGTTCTTTGCTCTGATTGAAAAACAGTCTTCATTTTAGATCAACACATTCTTAATTGAAAAACGTGATGGTTTGAGCCACATGATTGTTATCTATTGGATATGTGATGGTTTGAGCCACATGAATGTTATCGCTTGAATTTCATTTTTATTTTTCCTCTTATTGCCCAAAGATTCGAGGTAAAAATTATAAAAATGACGTATTTATGAGGTGTTCAGTTCAAAATACAACATGAAATGAGATTCGATAATTAATTCTAATTTAATTCATGCCAATTGTAATAAATGCACATATCCGAAAGCGGTGATAGCTTTCTAAACGACGATAATCAACTTATGTTATGTCTCGCTTTGATACCGCTTTCTCGCATTTCGAGCCCTAACCCCCTTAACTAATGGATGCTTAGATACCTGCAATTGAATCTGTATGCGTCACAGGGCAAGATGGACGAGAAAAATAGCGAGAAGAAGACAAATAGAGGGAGGAAGGGAAACCTCTTTCTATTACTTTCCTTTTTTACTTCTAGACTGATTCGTCGGCGGGACAGCGAGCCAAGATCCAATTCGTCTTCAAAAGTCTTGTGCCTGCGCTATCGAGTCACGTGCTTTACTTCCAAAGAATAACCCAATGGATAGGGTACAGGAATGAAAGTGGCCGACGACGGTGCAAAGCTATAAGGAGCAAAACTCACACACACCGGCTGATCTACCATGTTATACTATCTCATTTATCTTAATAAATCTCGAGAGAGGATGATTGTCGCAACATGGCCAATAGGCATTCATCTTATAATAATATGTCACAAATTTGAGTGTCTGGATTAATTTTTGCGAATGGGGGTAAAAGTACTCACAACTTAACTCTATTAGATGTCATTATATAGTCGGGGTCCTATATTTTTAATATGGTATTTCAATATATTTAGAATGACAATTAACCTTTAATTGAACTCATATTAAGGCCATGAAATTAAAACATGGAAGTTTATAAAATCAATAAGTATCAAATACAAATCAACAAGAGGTCATTTAAAGTGTAGACTTAATATTGTTTTATGGTTGATACATTATCTATATCAAGAACTCAGTGGAAGAAGAGGACTTGATAAAAAAAAAATTGGAAGAAGAGCACAAAAAAAAAATATATATATATATTCCACAAAAAAAATAACTCGCACGGGTAACCCAACGGTGTGTAGTTGGATATGAACAAACTATAGACTCAGACGTTAAAAGTTCGATTATCGCTTCAGACTTAACTGATACCTGTAATTTGCGGGTGATTACAAGTGATCCTATTTTAAAAAGTTGAGAGAAAGAAAGATCCAAAAAAAATAGAAAAAGAAAAAGCTACCAGTCCACCACGTCTACAATTATTATACAATTAATTCAAAGGCCACCAAAATGTCACATCTCAAAGCTGGTATTTCTCTCAATTAATCTCTAGATCTCTCTTCACAAGTTTCTGGGAGCTAGCTAGCCTGTGATGTTGCCATTGAAAGGCCCTTTTAAATGTTGAGTTTGCCATCCTCTAGCTTATCCTACTACCCCCTCTATACTCCTACGTCATTAGGTATCTTTCTTTTTCTTTAGCTATATATATATATGTTTTCCTTGCATTAATTTAGGACGGTTAAACTTTCTGATGATCAAGTTTAGAAAGAGAACCCATCAGAAAGATGAAAACCTACAAAAAGATTACATACACTCATTTCATTTTTGGGAAATTTGAATTTGTAGATCTTGAGGAGTTGATTTTGAGTTTGGCTCAAATGGTCGCAAGCTTTCGCCAAAACAAACTTGAGAAAGAATCTAAACTTAACGATCGAGTTTGATCAATTACATTTAAAATAAATCTAGTCATATTCAAACTTGACAAACTAGCTCGGTTGAAACCCTATCAATTATCAACTAGCTGTGAGATGGACCAAAACTTTTGTCCAAACATATAAAAAGTAAAGTTGGACCAAAACTGGTGTTGTTATTATTAGCTGGGTCTAACTTTTCATGAGAAGAAAGGAAGGTATTGTTCTACGTTGATGGGTTATACGCCAGTATTCGATTGCAATGAAACTACATACGTTACGTAGATGGGTGAAGTTTCTTTTTTCTTCTTCTTTTCTCTTCTATTTTGTCTACTCTGCAAGTGATTTCACATTATATCTATAAGTACCGTGAAAGGATTCAAGGAAGTCAAAAAAGAGCAGAAGGAATTCTCTCTCCTCACGTTACCACCTTCTTCACTCACATTCATTTGTTTGACAAAATACTCTCTCTCTCTCTCTCTCTCTCTCTCTCTCTCGTTTTTTTTTGTTTGGGGAGAAAAGAAAAGGAACGGGGGGGAGGCGTGAATCACGTGAAATGTAATAAACCCAAAAAGCAATACAAATTGGTAGCTTCTATCCTGCAAAATTGCCAAAACCAGAGTGTTCTTCAAAACTAACTTGGATGTCACGTTTCAACCATCAAGTTGAAGTTGTTAGATTTTTTTTTCTTTTTATTTAGGGTAAATTACACTCACACTCCCTGACATTTTGGTTTTATTACACAGACACCCCCTCATGTTTCAAAAATTACATTGAGACCCCAATAGTTAGACATAGTTAACTATTTTAATAAAAAGACTATTTTGCCCCTTTATTTAACACAAACTCAGCCTAAACCCTAAGTCCTATCCCTAACCCCAAACCCTAATCTTCACCGTCATCTAAACAGTGCTCTCTCTCTCTCTCTCTCTCTCTCTCAAGGCAAAGAACCAGCTCGAAATCATCGGTCTTCTCTCTCTCCCTCACTCCCTCTGTGTGTGTGTGGGATTTCTTGTACAGGGCTACGGCGTGTCGCAGCCGATGGCGCTTTCATGGCGAAAAAAGGTGTCTCCGGTGTCGAATTCAAGACCCTTTTCGGTCTGGATTTCAGATTGGCACCTGGGTTTCAGTGTGGAAGTGATGTGTGAGGAATTATGGTGGAAAATGAAGGGTTTTGCTTTGGGGTTTTTGGGGCCTAGGTTTAGGGTTTTGCAAAGGAAGAAGTAAGAGGATAAGGGCTTAGGAGAGAGACAAAACATGGCGGGAAGTGGTTGGGTGGGCTTTTCTTTGTTTTGGTATATATATAACAACCCAAAATTGCAGAAGAATTGGGAAAAATTGCCAACCCTCCCCCATCACTGCATCACCGTCTAGTAGCCACCCCATCCAGTGGCGGCTTGTTTTTCTGTGAGATGGCCGATTTTTCTGAGCTCTTTGTAAAGCTCACCACCATGGGCATACTCCAAAATCAGGTAAATTCTCTCTGAATCGTGAAACCAAGCTCACCACCATGTTTTTCTGTGTATAATGCAAGGACCATTGTTTTGGGGGCTTCTTTTCAGTTTTGGAAGGCATTTGCTGGGAATTGATTTGGAGCCATAGTTGAGGATTGGAAGTGTGTGTGTGTGTGTGTGTGTGAGAGAGAGAGAGAGAGAGAGAGAGAGAGAGAGAGAGAGAGAGAGAGAGAGAGAGAGAGAGAGAGAGAGAGAGAGAGAAAGAGAGGAGGAGGAGGAGGAGATGGTGGTGGTTTCCGTGGTGTGGAGGCGACGATGGGGGTACAGACGCCTAGGGTTGGGTTGGATTTTGTGAGGGGGTAGTGAAGGGGATGGAGGAAGAAGATGATTAGGGTTTGGGGATGTGGGGTTTGTTAGTTGTCTGGATTTTTTTTCAATTTATTTATTTTGACTTAGTCAAATAGAGGGGTGAGTTGGATAGATTGGATATGGATATTGGTAAATCTCAAGGATATATGAGCGTTAAAAAAGTCTTTTTAATGAAATTGTTAACGTCTGTTAGACAAAAGGGGTGCGACTGTCACACGTGGTCAAATGTCAAGGGGTCTCAGTGTAATTTTTGAAACGTGAGGGGGGTGTCCGTGTAATAAAATCAAATGTCAGGGGGTGTGAACGTAATTTACCCTTTTATTTATTTATTTTTTGAATTTGTTATATCATATTTGTTTGTTCCAAACAAATTTTCCCAAGAGAGTCATGATTTGCTAAATGCAAGAGGGTTTGTGATTATTAGTACACATCTAGAATCTACGTTATAGTATTGAATCAAAAAAACGTATGATTGGGTCAGTTTTGCGACATAAGAAAAAGGAAAAATACTAGGCAGACGCACATTTTAGACATAATGGTTTTAGGAAGATCTAATTCCTAAGAGATATTTTATATGTAGGGTGCAAAATGTGTCAAAAAGTTTTGTTTTGTACATCTATAATATAAAATATATCAGACTTCAATAAGTTTATCCGATTTTCAAATAGACTCATTTAACGACCACCAACATCTTTCTCAAAACCATTCATATTAAATTTCTTCCGTCCAAATTTATCACTTCTCACTTACGTTGTATCGTGCCTTCAGACACGAGTTACCCTAATAAAAGATAAAATGACTCAAAAGTGATCAGTGAACACTTTTTCTTTCTGGTCACGGAACAATAATAACTCTAACTCTCTAATCTCTTCTTGCATTGGTGCATGTTCACCGGTGAGAATGTCACCCTTTTCTTTTTGCCATAATGACAAAAATCATGGGCTTCTTCATGTCATTTACTCTCTCTCTCTCACACACACACACACATCTGAAGAGAATAGTGAGATGTGAGCAATGTTTTCGAGATCTAATTTAAAAACCTAATTCATTGAATATATTATATTAGTTATAAGTTTCAATATTGAATGAAGCCCACTTTCAATTTAACAAGTATAGTTGATTAGATTCGCAAATCAGTAATGCTACGCTGACTAAATTAGGTACAAATAACATTAAAATTTTTTAGATAGAACAAATATTTCTTCTTCATTAAATGATTCGTAGAAAAATCGTGGTGACAAATCGTCCACATTTTACAATTCAACATGTAAAGTTCAACTCATAGGTAGAAGTCATGAGATGGAGCAACTTGCAAAACTACTTGCCACCATAGGGTTGCATGTTGAAGAGGGAAAGAAATTAGAGCAGAAAGAAGGCAACAAAAACTGGCAACATAGTTGGAACAATGTATTTTGCTAGGAAACAATAATCAGAGTATGCAAGTCTCTCTCGTCATCGTGAGATGCTCTTACCTCCATATGAGACTGCTTATAGTCAACATTTTTGTTGATTCAATGTATAACTGGTTCAAACACACTCATATCGACACCCACACCCACATACACAAAAGCGTATAACACCCAACATTATTGAAGTATTATGTTGACATGGACTGGGATTTTGGTGACGATAATGTAAACGCGTATCAGCTATAGACAATGATTAAACTACTTGAAAAAGTTGAAAATCTCGACATGAACTATGCCCTCAACATATAAAAAATAGAAGACTAACAAAAAAAATAATCTCAAGTCTTTACAAAAGGTAGACTACAGACCCTTGAACTAAGGACCAGTCATTTATTAATACAGTTGGGGGACAATGGAGAAGCATAAGATACTTTTCAAACAGATTCTATGATTTTCAGGTTTATAAATGGGGTATACCAACTTGTATATAGACTTCCATCCTCAAGTTGATGCATCGTTTTCAACATTTTATATTTTATTTAATTAGTTCAATTATGTGACTATGTAAATGTTATTTCATATCTTAAAAGATCTTTAAATTCTCGATTTACATCTTCAAAAATAAAAAAATTAAAATTTGTGTTCTCAATTAGGGTGTTAATCGAGCCGAACTTTGCAAGCTTGGGGCTGAACTTATCGAGCTTGTTTTTCTAAATTAGCCTAAAAAAGCAGCCTAAAAAATTGTTAAAACTCAGCTCCTTTAAAACATGAGTCGAGTTTGAGCCGAGTCCTATTCGAGTCAAGCCCGAGTAACTCGTTTTGATTAACATTCCTATTCTCAATCAGATAAAACGATAGCAATGAGGTCCAAAACTATATGTTTGGTGCTTTGTCCAACAATTGTTTTTTGCTATAGTTTTTCTATTTTCATATCTCTCTCTCAATTATTTATATATTACTCAATTTTAAATATGTTATATGAAAATTTTGTGCTCAATTTTATTAAAAATACCGCAATGCTACCTTTCTACGTCATTGAGGGTGCACTATAAATATTTTGATCTTTCGGAGGATAAGTTGAAAAATCGAAGATATTTTGGGACGTAAAGTGTCATTCACCCTGTTAGATTTATATAAGTGGTGTGTTATATTAAAAAAATCCACTTTTTTCAAAGTTCAGACTGATTTCTTTGAAGGTTAAAGTTAGCATAGAGGCCACTAATTAATCATATATAACTAGAAAAAAAATAAAAAATAAAAGCGTGTTCCCCAAAGACACATTTGGATGTAGATCTCTTCAACCCTTTTGGTCATCGATATAAATTAATTAAGGTCATCCCATCACTCTTCGTCATCCAAACTGCAAACTTGTCCCTCATTTTTTTCCCCGAATCTTGTCCATCTAGGTTAAGAGGTGGGAAATCGGCTGGTTGCTTCGTTGATCTAACAAATGACGAGGGGTACTTAGGGATGACAGTGGACTGGAAAAAAATGGGTATTCGTCTAAATTCGTCCCGTTTAGATTAGGGATGAACTATACGTATTTGACGGTAAACGTATACAGGGATACCCGTATAAACCTATGTGAGAATGAAGGTGGGGATGGACTGACACTTACTTCCGCCCCGTGCCCGCTATACCCGTTATTTTATATATATATAAAAGTAGTTCCAAATATAAAACTAGTTTTTTGGTGTCTTGTTTGTTTGAATGTTGAGGATCGTCGTGTGTATTTTGTTAGTTTTATAGTCAATGAAAGTGTTCAGATAACATGGTCTATTTGAGTTGTACACAATAGCATATAGGGGTTGGTGAGAGACCACTAGACCATCAACTCCTCTCAAATCCCAGTTGTATGACAATATAGATTGTGTATGCTTATACTTATTGGGAAAATTGAAGTGCTGCACTCCATTTTGTATATAATCAATTTATGGCTAATTTGTGCCTAATTAATTTGTTTTATTAAACTTCTATCAAAATGGTGTGAATTGCTGCTAAGTTTTTGGCACGACAAAGTCACACTGTACAAGCTTGTCTGACTGCTTATATTAGCGGTTTGAAATTTCACCAATAGTGAATGCTTACTTATTAATTTGAGGAAATGTGATTCATCATGGAGCTGGACTTGATATTTTCTCTCAGACCTAGCCATTCGGGGAATTTTGGCCATGGAATTGTCCACTCTCTTACATATGAGTTAACAATCTTTGTTTCTTTTAAAATGATATTGCTTAATTGATAATTTCTTACAGTAAATAAGTGAATTGATTTTTAAGTGAATTATTAGCATCATAATATATTATGTGAAAGTTTATTTTTACATGTTGTTGATTACAAGCATTGATGCAATTGTGGCTATTTTTATGTTGAATTATGTTGCAGATAAGGTTTTAATTATATAATGTTAGATTATGTTGTAGACAATCTTTTAATTATGTTATGATATTCTATAATTATGTTAGATTATTTAGAATGTTGAATTTATTTAAAATTTTAGATTATGTTGGCTTGAGCTTGGACTTGTGTTGGGACGGGGGCAGGGGTGAAGGCGAGGGGACGGGGTGGGGGCGGGGATGGTGATGAAAAGTATACCCGTTAACGGGGGTAGACCGGGGATGGACGTAGTTTTTTTAAGTTGATACGGGGATGGAGACTACACCCCCGCCCCCGCTTTGGTCCACTGCCATCCCTCGAGGTACACTAGGTTCGTCAATTATGTTGGGTGAATCGTGTTTGTATCGGGTTTTAACAAGTTTGTGTCAAAAAATATTTCACTTATACTCAATTCATTTATTAATTCATGTCTAACAAATTGTGTCACATAGGGTTCGCATTGTGTACAAATCGTATATAAATGATATATAAAGAGTCATGCCATATATTTTTTTTGATTGATTTTACTCATATATACCTGATTCATTTATTAATCATATCGTGGAGGGTGCACTCATTTATGAAATGGGTGAGCTTAAGAAATATTCAAACCCTTTAATTTCGTATCGTAGTAACTGATCGTAACATATTTTGACACTCGTAACGTGAATATATTTATCTAAAATTTAAGTTTGACTGACGTGCGTGATTTACAGATTATTATGCATATTTGAGATTTGTATTGTAACCATAAATTCTAAGAACGTATGATTGAGAAGCTTTCCCGATAAAAAAATAATAATAATAAGAATTCGGTGTTTGGTCTCCAAACATGGCATGAAATCCTATTGTCAACCAATGTGAGTGATCTTTATGTGAGGACTAAGGGCATGGATAACACATTCATAGTGGTATTTTTTCTTTCTTTTTTCTTTCCTTTTTATTTTCCATGGGAGAAGAATACAAACGTGTAGTGCTTTCAAGTTAAAAATATTCTGAGATTCATCAATGAAAAATAATATTTAGATCTAATTTATCAACTTAATGCATCTTAGTCATGATTGAATTGGTAGTGAATCTCAATGAATAGTAAGGTCTACTGTCAATCCAATGACAAAAAAATTTTAAATCAACAAATCAGATTCAAATAACATTACTCTTCGCCAATTAATCATTAACACTATATGAGCTCGATTGCCACTGAATATGAGCTCTTACAATCTTATTAGTAAGTAATATTGGGTGTAACCGTCCAAATGATAACTCAACAATTAGGCTAAATAGAACTCATTCCTTCAAATAACTACCCATCCATATAAGATAGTTTTCGTTACACATTCAAAAAATAGGGTTCAATTACCCACTTGTTTGTTTATTATTGTGCGATTCATTATTGATTCGTTTGATAGAGTGAATGAAAAAATGGAAAGATGAAAAGTAGGAATGATACACTCTCCATCTTTCAAGGAGGAATCCTTACTTCTCTCCTTTGTGTTTGGTAAGAAAGATGAAAAGTATGAAGAATTTATTTTTTTGTGTTTGGTAAGATAAAAAAAATATTTTTTTCTAATTTTTTTAAGAACATATTTTACCATTATATCAATATATATATAAAATTAATGTATGCCTAATATGTAATTAATAAATATGATATATACATATATCAAATGATATATCTATATAATAAAATACAATACAATTCAAATCTCAAAAGATAAACAAAATGACTTTTACTATTCGCGGTTGAGATTTTTTTCAATTTTATTTTAAAGTTAATCCAACGGCTAATATTAACACTCCAAATTTAATAGGAAAAATAGGCCCCCTAAAGGTGTGTTTGGTGTAACTTTTTAAAAGTGTTTTTAATACTTATAATTTCTCATAAATACTTTAAAAAAAAAGTAGTGTTTGAAACCACCACCACCACCATCACCCCCATCGCCCCACCACCACCACCATCACCATCACCACTACCACTACCACCCCCACCCCCCACCACCACGACCACCACCCCACTCCACCATCATCACCACTACCACCTCCATCGTGCCACCCCACCACCACCACTAATGTCACCACCCCACCTCGCCTCACCACCACCCCCCGCCCCTTACCACCACCATCGTTGTCATCACCATACCACCCCTTACCATCACCACCGTCGCCACCCCACCACCACCCTACCACCACCGCCATTGTCCTACCACTGCCACCGCCACCCAACCACCACCTCTGCCACAACAACCACCATTGCCTCTACTGTCACCACTGTCGCCATTACTACTATCGCCACCCCACCACTACCATCACCCCTACCGCCTAACCACCACCATCCCCACTAACCCTACCAGGCCACCACCATCACCGTCACCTCTACCCCACCACCACTGCCACTGTTCAACCATCACCCCTACCACCACTACCCCTATCGCCTCACCACCACCCCTCACGACCATCACCACCACCGCCATTGCCATTGTCGCCACCCACCACCACCATTACCACCCACTACTACTACCATCGCTCACTCCCACTATAACCGGTGCTTAATTTCCTTTCTTTTTCCTCTATATTTGTGATTTGATTTTAAATGTGAATATAAATATATTTATTGTTGACCATTTGTTTATTACTCCGTGCCTTCAGGCACAGACAATAACTAGTAAACAAATAATATACATTTCAACACACATAATTTTCATAAAACTAAGGAAAAAGTATAGCATGAAAGAGCATCAGAATTCTTTTGTGACAAATTTCCTTATGTATAACCAAATAATTTTGGATATATAGCAACAACTACTAGGCTCATTTTCAATTGATGGGATTGGGATGTATGAAATATACTATCACAAAACATTATTTATTTATTTTTACGTGGAAAATTTAATTTAGTCGGCAAATAGTTTTAGCGACGAAAACTTTTTCTATTGTAGTGGTGAGAGATTGTTTGTCAGTGGCATGTGTTTCAAAGTCCACTGCATTCATGACTTCTTAAATACAAATTTGACAATGGCGATACATTATTGTTTGTATTCTCTCATAACGGGGGAGCAGTTTAACATTAAAATAGTTCAATTTCCAGAAGATAATCTAAACAATAAGCTGCATAACATACTTACGTAAGCTTAACTTAAGTATTAATTGGGTCTTCAACTTTATATAATCAAGCACTGATTTTCAAGAAGATTTGGATCTGATCGGACAAGAAACAATTAAAAGAGAGAGATAGAGACAGAGAGTATTATTCACTCACAGTGATTCTAAAGATTATATATATATATATATTTTTTTGTTGGTTCAATAGTGAAGGGTGTTTGAGGATCAGATCACTGTAGTTTGCCGTTGGATCGTTAGGTTGCGAGCTCAAATCTCATCACACCCCTTCCCATGTAAAAGTTTAAATAAATATTGAATTTTAGTTTTTTTTCTCTCTCTAAATTAATCAATCTCTTTCTTTCTTTTCCATCTCTATAAATTAAGTAAATTGTTCTATTTGTACATATATTTTAGGAACCAAAAAATAAATTTTTTTTTAAAAGGAAGGGTATTATTGTCTTTTTACATTAAATCATAACTCTGCTAATCATTATACTTTAGTCCATAATTATGAGGTAATGTGTACTTATTTCTGAGTAAAACTATAGAGAGATTAGATATAATTTACCTAGACGTGTATGTGTGTGTGAATAGTATTTATCAAGCATACATAGCAGGCAATTCGAGCAATGCTATTAGAATATAATTTGGGAGCTTAATGATTGCGGTCATTAGATTATCAGTGAGTCCTAACATTAAATACCTCATGGTCACAATAAATTAAATTCCTAAATTACGTCTCAATAACATTATTGCGGATAACTCACAATGTAATAATATGCATGCATGAGTTTCGAGGGAATTGAAAGTTTTTCCACAAGAACATTGCACTTTAAAGAAAGCTACATCAATGATAAATTTGAGGCACTTAGTCCCTTTACCCTTGAATTTTTTTCTACTATTGCCCAGTGTATCAGTATTATAATTCAAAAATTTACACCACAACTAGAAAAGCGAACTTCCCATCTCCTCTAAAAGTCAGTCACTCTTATTCTTTAGGGGACATGTTTTTAAAATTAGCTCGAGTTACGATGACCAATCTCAGAGTAGTCAGCGTAAGCCTGAACACCCTATCATAAAAAAAAAACACCGAAAGAGAGACAATATTACACTTGGTCATCACCTTGCCTCGCGACTATCCCTTAAAAAAAAAAAAAAAATTGGGTGGGTAGGCAGAAAAGTTGTCAAGGTAAACACCTAACGTTTAAACAACATGTGAATGCATTTTTATGTAGCATCTTTGCTCCTGCAGGTACGTTTCTCTGGTCAACTTTCTTCCATGTCGACTAGTTTTGGCATTCCAACCACTTCCTTATGGGTTTGAAGAGACTTCGTTTTTCCTTTTTCCACTACAGTCAATTCCAAAACATTTGTGTTACTCTACCTAAGCCCTGCCAACCATTAGGTGGGCAAAGTACTCTTGGGTATTTTATATGTTGGGAATCCCATATTGAATAGTCGAGCCGAGCAAGCTGAGGGAGGACCGTAATATATCACAACGCTTTTATAGCTGATGTCTACAGTCGCCCGCTCTATCGACATTGACCCAACTGAACCTCTATTGCTTTTGAAGCTCTACTCATCTATTAGTATTCAATAACTTAATACTATGCCCATACATATTACAAATACATTTTAATTCAACCTATAATTAAATTGTCATTCCATGACTCAACCACACAGAGTTATAGGTTTAATCGAAAAGAATGCTCGAGAATTTATATACACATATCTAAACTCTTTACGAACTGACTCGCTATCGTACCTTAAAACTTCAAGAGACGTGGGCCATTTGATTTTGCTTTCTGATTAAAGGGAGGTTGGACCAAATTCTAAATCTTGTCCGCAGTCCAATTAAGGGACCAGTTGGACCATCTGCTTCATTAAAAATCTCAAATAGTTCTCAATTCTTACAAGTTAGGATAATTCAGCTGTTGCCTTCACATTAGGTAAAGATATGGCAGTCAATCTTTTTCTCTTTAAAAATCTTTTAATAAATGGCCAAGGACCCCTAAACAAAATAAGGGTTTTAGGGTGTGTTTGGTTGGAGGAGAAAGGAAGTGAGATCATTTTTAATATATAAATTAATTTCTTTTTTTATAATATGTATTTAAGTAAGATCTATTACATACAAGTAGGTCTCAACTCACTTATTAATGATAGACGTACCGATTGGCCTTTGGTCTAATGGTACTCCTTACCTTGTGAATACTTTATCTTCTTGAGGTCAAGAGTTCAAGTCTCCTTCCTCTCTCTCCCTTCCCCCCAAATTTTTTTTTTTAAATGCATGATGATAAAATTTTAAAAAACAAAAATGATAAACGATCCGTCAAAAATAAAATTGATGAAAAAATGTATTGTAGTGAATTTCGATCTTAGATGAAGGAGATAAAAGCGTGGGGTTTTAGGGTGTGTTTTCTATCCATGTTTAGATTTTGAAAATTTTGGCTTGAGATGATTAATCATGCAATTGATTTTTTTTTTTGTAATAAATCAAAAGTAGTGTGTGATAGGATAATTCATTTTTTTAGTATTTATATAAAAATACATAAGACTAAAAAAATAAAGGTAATATAAAAACAATCATTTATTGCGTCGTGTTAGAATTTCCTCAATGTATGTCTATCTCACTTATAATCCTGCAAAATTAAGTTTATACTGCATATAGGTCGTATTTAATGAATTTTGGTCGCGTTTAGCTAGCTTTAAGTCAACCCGTTGCGGGGCTGAATAATTCACCTATTTATTGTCCAAATCTACTAAAGTTATACCCAAACTCATTAATTTCGTGAAAAATTCTTACTAATTCGTAGATTATATTCAAAATTGCTTAAATTAGGGACTCTTAACTTTTTCTTAAATAATCTTAAAAAAGTTTTAGGGCCCCAAATATTTGTATTTATTTAGGAGCCCTAGACAACGGTCTTAATGGTCTATGCCTAGGCCGGCCCTAGACTTTGTTCCTCCTCCCAACACACACCTAATTTTTGGATTTGTCCCTCTTGCATATGTGAGAAAAATGTTCAAATAAATGATATTACACTATCCATTAGCCATGTAATTTCTAAAAACTACACCCCCAAATTGGCAATGTTAAACTAGGAAACAAACAAACAAACAACAACAAAAGAGTGATGGAAACGGGTATTGCTGTGGATAGACTCAATTGGTCAGCATTTTGTTGTTGCTTATCTCCTAAGGATTGAGAGAATTAAGACACCTTGATAATGAGGATTAATGTGACATGCAGGGATGAAAGTCTATGACTTCCAATTTCAAGTGACTAAGACAACTAAGGAAAAAGACTTGATTTCAACTCGATGACGAGAATAATAAGAATAATTCATTAGTAAAGTTAATTGTATTGGAAGTCCTCAAAGTATAGAGTTTGTCTCATTTTAGTTCTCAATATTTCAATTGCATCATTTTGGTCTCTGAAGTATTGAATATGTTTCTGTGTGATCCCTCAAGCAGACAACATTCAAATTGCTAACAGTTTTTTATCATAACTTGTCACGTTTTACTTAAATACGGGCAAAAAATAATTCGGTAGCTCTTGACAAAAAATGTGTAATATAGATAGCTTTTGATCAAAATTTGGATAGCTCATAATTTTATTTTATTTTGGTCAGAGATAACTCATGATCAAAACTGTGTAATTTGGGTAGCTTTTTGACCAAAATTTGGTCACGAGTTATCCAAATTAATTTTTTGCCCATATTTAGGTATTACATGACAATTTTATAATAAAAAATCTTTAATAATCTGGACGTTGTTTGCTCGAGGGACCACATAGAAATATATTCAATACTTCAAGGACTAAAATGATGCAATTGAAATATTATGGACCAAAATGAGACAAACCTCATATGTTGGGGACCTTCAATGCAATTAACCCTAAATAAGTATTATATTAGTAATAACAAAAATTAATAATTTTTTAAAAGAACTGAATTTCTTTTTCTTGGGTTAGCTAACTTAGTTGTACCAAAAAGACTAATTTCAGAAATTAAGAAGCCCAACTGTATGACCTCAGGTCCTCAGCCCTCTAAAATATTGCAAAGCTGATTTTTTTTTTTATTACCTAATGCATCCCTATTTTTAATTTTTTGGATATACAATGATTTTTCTTTTTTTGTTTTTGAACAAAATATACAGTGATGGATCTAACATACCCATAAAAATAATACAGGAGAAGAGCGACTATTCAACTGGATGGACTCGATCCTAGGTCATGTCCAAAGTTGGAAAATTGAACAACTGTTTTATTTTATCGGATAAACTAATTTTACTCGATGTATCATCTTATTTATAATTAACTGGAAAAATGACTTTCGGAATAGAAATATATACCTTCCAATAACACGCTTTTAAACATTTTTTTGCTTTTGTATTTTGCCCTTTTTATTTTTATTTTCTTTTCATGGACTTGATTCCTTCCTCTAAGCTTAATCACATGCATAAATTATAATAATATAATTTTACACATGTATGAGTAAATTATTTATAAAATAAGATACATTTAAGTAACTTTTGCCACATTGTACCTAAAATACATAGTTTTCCCCTCCATGCCCACAGATTCTTGACAGTGCCCACAGCTTTTTCAATTGGAAAGTCTTTAAGAGATTACTGAATCAAAAGTCATAAGCTTTGCAAAAAATGTTGCTACCCACAACATCTAATCTAAAAGAAAGCACAAATCAACAGGCGTGATGGGTCGGATAAGAGTTAAACAACGTCATAATTTGGATCATGGCTGCATAACTTGTGCAACATCAAGGACTTGATAGAAGTCACTGATTGGACTGAATTGACATATGATGACAGTAGAAGAATGAAATTGGGGAAAAAAGAACCTTAAGGACCAAAGTGGGGAATCAGGGGAAACTTCATGGGAAAAAGTGTAATTAATCAATGTGCAAAAGATGAAAGATTACCAGTCTATCAAATTAAGCCTATATCAGAGATCTCATCACAAAACAGTGATTTTCCAAGTTGCATCCACACATACTAAAAGTATAACAATAGCATAGCATAGTGCAGCCATCCAGTGTCTCCAATTACCATGCCATCTTATTATATCAAGCTACCATGTGATGGCAGTATACAAACGGCTTAAGGAGATAAGAAGCGACTCATCCATGAACGAAAGCGAGACCATGCTAACTCGACCGCAGCATCATCCACATCATCCATTCCCATACCTTTTCTCCTCTCCACACCTTCCGGAGATTTGTTCATAAAGGCATGTGCAATCTCCGGATACAAGTACACTTCATAAGGAACCCCTGATGCCTTCAGCTTTTCCTCTAAAGCTTTAGCAGTCTGAAATGCCAAAGTTTGATAGCAAAATCAATACACAAACATGCATGCATATACCGACTTGAATGAATTACTTGGTAGAGCTTCCTTTATTTACAGACCAATTCATTCACTTATCCCATTCATTCTGTTCTATCAACTTAAACATATATATCAGGTCAATTACAATCTTGGTGCTTAAACTAGAATATATTCTACATCATAAGAACCTTCCTTGAAGTCAGCCACCATTTTTAATCACACAACGAAGATTGCAAGCTATGGCTGGCTAGGTTAACACTCCCAAGAAACGATTTTACATCACAAATAGATTACATGGATTTTAGCTTCTTTTTTTTATGGAAGGTACATACATGGATTTTATCTGGCTGCTGCATAAAGAGGAAAAAGTGATTCATGCCAAAATTTGGAGAATGATGCCAAAATTACAAGACTACATTTCGTACACCATAGCTCAATTTCATATCAAGATTATAAAGTTATATTTGCAGCAACATGCAACAGTTTTTTTGTTTTTCCTATTGCTTTCAAACAAGGAATCTCTGTCACCCTCACGGTTCAAGATCGCTGAGACTCATCGGTTGCAGCATTATGGCGCGGTATCGGGCTGTACGACTTAAAAAAAAATGTTAAACTTGACGAGAGATTCAGGTTGGCGTCGCAGAACCATATAGGCCGATTCGGTGATGATAACTCAGCGACTCAGGATTAACTCGGATGACTTGGCCAAGTCGTGCATGACTTGGAGTTTATATGTATTGTGTAACAGTATCGTCTCGAAAGGTGCAGAATCGATACGACTCGGATGACTCGTATCGAGATCGGCCGACTCACCTTCGACCTTGAGACTATGTTCCACACTTGTGAACTTAGATCTCCAAACAATGCTCACAACTTTCTCACATCATTCCGAGACCATCCAATGTGTAGAATTTTCAACCTTTGCTATTAAAACAAGGGCCACTTCGTATGCAGTTTGTGGCATAACCACACATTATCATAATTCTTAGCTATGGGCATCTCAAATGACAAAAGCCAAGGAAATTAAGAGACAAAAAATATAATGCAACATGATGAAAGACAACATTTTAATAGTGATACTGAAAGTTAACAAGAATTATTCAACTAATACCTTCACATCTGAAAAGCCTTCAAAATTATCACGCTCCCCAAAATGGGCCTGCACAGGTGCCTTAGCATGGGTAGGATCTGCAAGCTCTGATGAAGGAACTCCATAGAAGGCTGCAACAGCGTCAACTCCAGGAACCAAAACAGAACTTGCAATGGCGAGAGCACCACCCATGCAGAATCCTGTAACACCCACCTGTTTGAACAAAGGTACATATATTATAAGACAATGAATGGCCAAAACCAAGTCATTTTATAACTCTTAACACCTTATCAATGTACCCTTATGTCAAGCATGGAATTATTTGTTAAAGTATTTGATAAAGTAAGAAAGTAAAGAGGTTAAAATCCTAAGAGATCACCTTACTTCTATTCGCGTTGTAAGGGCTTTGCATTAACATGTAAGCTTGCTAGAATTAACCATTAAATAAAATTGAATTTGACCGGAAAAAAACGCACTAAAATTTGCGACATAGCTTATTCTTCCAACCTTGCTAATTTGTCGACTATGCCTTCAAAAAGTCATTGCTATGATCTACAAATGAAGCAGTGCAAAATTTAAAATGCAACAAGCCAAGAGCTTGCACTTTGTTTCTCCATGAGAGGTAAACCTCAAGAAATAAAAATTCAAATCTCAAGAATATATAAGGAAAATAACTCAAAATACCAAAAATAAAAATAAAAGACAATAGAAGATTAAGAAATAACCAAAAAGAGGTTCAAAGCAGCATCATGAAGACATCCATATTGAAGTAAATACAAGGTCTATTATTATTCGAACTTCAAAGCAATGTGACGCGTCATACAAGAAAACTTGGTTTGATACAATTCGTTTGTAGAACAGAGTAATCTAATCAACATATTCAAACTTCTTATGAGTTAACTGGTCCATGGCAACAAGTGGGAAATACATCACCGAAAAAAAAAAAAATCCACCTTCTGTGAACCATTAGCCTTGAGCCAGTTAACTGAAGCCTGAATGTCCTTCACAGCACCTTGCCAGTCAAGACCATCCATCAAATGCTGTGCTTCTGCAACATCTAAACCAACCTTTCCGCGATACAAGCTGAAAGTAAAAAGAAAAAATCAAAACAGCCAAAACTGTTACCCTCAATCTTTAAGTCCAAAAGATGTCTAATTCAATGTGTAGCAAGTAATGATATCTTACTCAGGTATAAGTGCTTTATAGCCAGGATCAAACTGGGAAATTTTCAGAGCGTGGTTCTTGACCTCGAAATCAACACCCCACCACTCCTGAAGCACAACAATGCCAGGGGCATTTTCTTTGCCAACAACGTATGCATCAAATGTCTGGTTGATCCCACCCACACCCCCAAAATAAATAAATAAAATGTTAACATTCTTTTGATTTCCATGAAATACCTCATACAAAAAGGTGCAGTTGGTGTCACACCATCTTTCAACAAGATAGTGGATTAATGAAAATTATTCATCCAACCAAGGATGCTTAAGAGATAGTGTGTAAAGTTAATCAAGCAGTTTAAAATAGCCTAATAGAATTTTATGGCCAGTTTGGAGTGGTCCTAGTGGAATGCAGTCACGGTAACTGATCTCCCATTGTGTTCTTCATACATGACCTTTCTTAAAAAAATACAATTTTATGATCCACTTTTGAGTTGGAGATGGAAATACACTCTTAGGAGCGGGTGCCATCAGCCAACACACACCGATCCTTTCAACCGCCAGGGCAAAAATCTTACATTTCTTCATGTCTCTGCCTTTACACTCTTGTTTTCTATCACTAGATTTCAAGGTATCATATTTATTCATGTGAAATGGAAAATGATGGGTCAAGTCCAAGGGCCTAGCCCACGATGTAAGCCCAGTTTAAATTAAGAGCCCACCTCCAAGAGTCTCCTCCTAGCCACCTTGGAGTAAGGGTCATCCAAGAGCCTCCTCCTAGCCACCTTGGAGTAAGGGTCATCCAAGAGTCTCCTCCTCGCCACCTTGGAGTAAGGGCCTCATCCAAGCCACCCTGGAGTAAGGGTCATCCCAAGAGCCTCATCCATGCCGCCTTGCAAGAAGTCAACCACCACCTCATCTTTTGACCGAATCCTACGGAGAGCACCATAACTGCCTCGCCCGTTGAGAAGAGGTCACCAGCTCTGCCAGACTAGCGATTTAATTACCATTAAGTCATCCTAAATCGTTATGACTATTAAGTTGCCCCAATCCGTTATGACCGCCATATTAGCTATTTAATTACTATCCATTATGAGGCGACTATAAATTGTAATGCCCACCAACACTTGAAAAAGGACTCTGAATCGAACACATCTCTCCTCTCCCTCTCATGGCTTGTAACTCGTTGTTCTCCCTCCACACTTGAATTAATAAAATACCCGACGACCTTAGCCATTCAAAGTGGACGTAGGTCACGTTGACCGAACCACTATAAACTTTGTCTTGCTTTTGTCTCTATCTCTTACCTATCAATTACTGCATTTTTACTGTTCAATTAACAGGTGGTGTACAAACCCAATTTGTGCATCATCAGTTTGGCGCCGTCTGTGGGAACGACAAAATTCTCATATAAACACTTCCTTTGTTGAACCAATGACGTTCACCACCAGATCCATGAATCAGCCCAAAGAAAATCCACTACGAGAGGAGGAAGTTGCCCCTCCACCAACTGATTTTGTTCCGAATGTACAACAGATGCTGGAAACAATGCAACAGCTCGTAACCCAGAATCAGTAAATCCTGTAACTGATGTTCGCTGGACAATAAGGAAGAGCACAGCCCGGAGGACCTCAAGCTAGAGGAGCTCCCCACTTGGGCGCCCCCTTGGGAGCCCCACATAGGGGAGCCCCTCCTCAGAACTATGAGGCAGCTCCGCCTCCTCCTCCAGCTTCCCTTTCCCATGGTGGAGACCCTCATTTTCAAGAGGATGAGGGCAAGAATCAAAGTGTGGAGCACGGGGAGTCATTTTCATGTCAATTCCAAAAGAGCCCCCAATCACTGGGACGAAAAAATCAAAGAGGTGCAGAATCAACTGGGCGACGTCTTCAACGCCACGAAGACACAAGGACTAGAAACTGTGGAGTACCTTGTAAGGCGAACAGACACACCTTTCGTACCTGACGTGGTGAACTATCCACTTCCCCAGAAGTTCAAAATGCCATCCATCGAAACCTTTGATGGTACGAAGGACTCACTTGATCACCTCGAAACCTACAAGACCTTAATGCAACTGCACAATGTCCCCAACGAAATTATGTGTAGGGCATTCCCAACTATCTTGAAAGGATCAGCGCGACAATGGTTCGCCAAACTCACCCCGGCCTCCATAGGCTTCTTCGCCGAACTGGGCAGATCCTTTGTGGCACAGTTCATTGGTGGACGCCGCCAGCAGAAACCTGTCACCCATCTGCTCAGCATAAAACAGGATCGAGACAAGAGTCTGAGGAGTTACCTCACTCGTTTTAATGAGGAGGTCCTCCAAATCGAGGAGCCCAATGACAAAGTCACCATGACCGCCTTTCTGGGAGGCCTCCGCTCATCGAATTTCCTCTTTTCATTAATGAAGCGACCACCAAAGAGCATGCAAGAACTATTGACAAAAGCTAAAAAATATATGAATGCTGAGGAAATCAACAGGTCCAGGCAGAGTGAATCATCTCACGGATCGCCAAAAGCTTGACCTTTCTCTGCTCTGCGCTCAAGCAGACAGCCTATATCTCCAACTGAATGGCTCTCTGGCGGGTCACTAAAAGCTTGGCCTCTGCACTGCTCTCAAGTAGGCAGCCTATCTCCAGCTTAACGGCTCTCTCGCGGGTCGCCAAAAAGCTTGGCCTATCTCTGCTCTGCTCTGCTCTCAAGTAGGCAGCCTATCTCCAGCTTAGCGGCCCTCTCGCAGGTCGCCAAAAAAGCTTGACTTATCTTTCCTCTCAAGCAGACAGCTTATACCTCCAACTTAAAGACTCTCTCATGGGTCGCCAAAAACTCGATCTGAAGAGGTGTGGCTCTCTCACGAGCAATCCTCAAACTCTGTCTTTGCTCTCACGCAAGCAGCTTGTCTCTCTCTCCAGGTAATTATGTTATATATTTTGATGTTGAAATAACATTATTTTTGCCAGACATGCTTTTGAAATTCAGGCCGTCTGCAACCCGCTGGGACTACATTAGATTGAATGTCAACAATCGGGCCTCATCCATCTGGCACCTGTTCCTGGGTACTAGCGCCCCTCCTGGTCACGACCAGCATCTGTTGAAACCACCTGAGGGCTCCCCTACCTGCGCTTGCCTCCAAACAGTGCACCTCCATAGGCGCCCAGCACCATAGGCACCTCACAGTCAGCGCCTCACAAAGGCGCCTCCACTCCGGCGCCCCTCATCTCAGTCCCAACGACATGGGTTGCCTGGGCCAGCTCGGTCTCAGCATCCTCAGCGCCCAGCTCTTGCACGAGGGCCCCTCCATGAACTGCATCAGTTGGCACCCAAGGCATACATGCGCATAGCTGCTCGCCCAAGACTGCCAAGGCGTACAGCCTGCTTGCCCAAGATGCACAACCTGCTCGCCAAGTTCGGCAGCTCTTGCCTCATCCCTCGCCTCGCCTGCACGAACATCGGGCGTCCATGGACGCCCCTCCAAAAGCGCCCAGTGCCATCCGTGCCCTCCCTCTCAGCGCCTACTCCGTGCTCGGCTCACCCATGAGCCCCAAAGTGACACTTCATCGCCATGTCGAGCAGCGCACAAGGCGCCTCTCCCTAGGCCCGAGGCGTGCCCATCCAGAACCACGCTCAGGACCGCACGCCCAGCTGCCTGCATGCCCAAATTGGCGCCCAGGACCGCACGCCCAACTGCTTGATCGCCCAGACCGGCACCTAGAACCGCCTGCTCGCTCAGATCAGCGCCCAGGACCGCGCGCCCAGCTACCTGCTCGCCCAGAACAGCGTGCCCAGCTGCATGCTCACCTAGAACAGTGTTTGCTTGCCCAAAACTACGCGCCCAGCTGTCTGCTCGATATTTTGACTGTAACTTTTGCTCCGTTACTCCAAATATGGCCCATAATATATCAAATCGAAGCTCTCGTCGAGCCCTACAAGACTCACAGTCTTTGGCTGTAAGTGATGATGTTAAAAGTCCAAAAAAAGCCTAGAAACAGATGTTTTGACTTCCCGAAGTTTTTCTAATTGTGCAGCCGAAATCCAAATTCAACCGAATTCCCTGCTCACCAAGTTCCATTGGACACAGGGCATTGGGGGGCAAATGATAAGTCAAGCCCAAGGGCCTAGCCCACGATGTAAGCCCAGTTTAAATTAAGAGCCCACCTCCAACTCCAAGAGTCTCATCCTAGCCACCTTGGAGTAAGGGTCATCCAAAAGCCTCCTCCTAATCACCTTGGAGTAAGGGTCATCCAAGAGCCTCCTCCTAACCACCTTGGAGTAAGGGTCATCCAAGAGTCTCCTTCTAACCACCTTAGAGTAGGGGTCATCCAAGAGCCTCCTTCTCGCCACCTTAGAGTAAGGGTCATCTCAAGAGTCTCATCCAAGCCATCCAGGGGTAAGGGCCATCCCAAAAGCCTCATCCATGCCGCCTTGGAAGAAGTCAACCACCACCTCATCCTTTGACCGAGTCCTACGGAGAGCACCATAACTGCCTCGCCCGTTGAGAAGAGGTCGCCAGCTCCGCCAGACCAGCTATTTAATTACTATTAAGTCGCCCCAAACCGTTATGACTATTAAGTTGCCCCAATCCGTTATGACCACCAGATTAGTTATTTAATTACTATCCATTATGAGGCGACTATAAATTGTAATGCCCGCCAGCACTTGGAAAAGGACTTTGAATCGAGCACATCTATCCTCTACCTCTCATGGGTTGTAACTCTCTGCTCTCCCTCCACACTTGAGTTAATACCTATCAATTATTGTATTTTTACTGTTCAATTGACAGATGGTGTACAAACCCAATTTGTGCATCATCAGAAAAGAATGCATCCTTCATCCACACTTCCCCTTATTTCTCCAATTAGACATCCCCAAAATTTAGTTTTTTAAGATATGATGATAGATCTCTTGGATCATATCATCATATCTTAATACAGTTTAGCTGCAATTAAAACTCACTACAAAAACAAATTGCTAACTGATTAGGCCGATTCTTGGAGTAGGCCATAAGCAACGCATTTCTAATCAAATTCAAAAGTATATATGGTTCTGTTTGGGCCATATTCTTGGACCAACAGCTTCTTTCTAATCAAAGTACAGTCTCTCTCTCTAAAATCTAATCTCACACACACTCACAAAGTCACTCTCTCTCTCTCTCTAAAACTCTCTCCCATAGACAATCAAAACAAACCCATGACGCCATTGTCTCATTATCTAGAAAACAACAACAAATCACATGCAGTAAGCTTGTAAAAGAACAGAAAAGAAGCAAAAGATGAGAAATGAAAGGGAAGAACAAATTAGACTCACAGTGTCGTCTCTCTGAATCTGAATTTTCTTGAACTGGGTAGAGTCCGCCATGGAACGAACTTGATTAAGCCGAGAACCGGTGGAGGAGGGAGAAAGCGTTCGTGCGAGGCCGAACGCTGTGGACTTGGGGAAAGTTTTGGTGAAGATTCCGGAAGAATAAGACACCATAGCTTCCACACACTGTACCAGCTGTAGGTTTTATAACTGCAGATGATGAGTCTTTTTCTGACGTTGATGAAAGAACCCTTGGCATCATACGGTGTCGTTTATGTAACTTGGTGATGTGGATGCATTACCTTTCTTGATGCTATAACTTTATAATTCATCTAAGTGCGTGTTCCTGGAAATAATATATTTCTTTTGGAAGTTTGGGATAGAACCACATAGAATTATGAACATTTGAAATGCCAAAAAAAAAAAATTTATTTAAAATTGTTTGACAGAGTTGATTTTGAAAATAGTAAATTTTAGTTTTAAAATAATATGGGAAATCTTGATCAAAAAAAAAAAAAATAATATGGGAAAATACTAAAAGGTTGGAAATACCTTTTTAATTTCACATGACAATTATTTATAATTCAGTTTTCAAACTTAATTGATAATTAACTAAGTAATAATTCTAATCAAAATATTTAATAGTGATAATATTGAAAACATTCAAAAGTATAATTCATAAATTATTTGAATAAATATTAAATTTTACTTATAGGTCACAAGAATTCACCGTGTTCGGAGTCTACCATAAATTAAACTTTCCAACAAATAAACCATAAATTTATCACAAATAAGAAATCAACTATTTTATAAAAATTCTAATTAATTAATTCAAACATACAAAATCAGTTATTTGATTCGCATGGAATTTCAAGCATTAGATGTGAGGGGAATTTAATACCATACGTTATTGAAAGTATATCTCATAACTTTAGTTGAGATTTAGCAATCCATAGACATGAAAAAAAATAAAGAAAGATGTAGAAGATGAGATCTAAAATTATCAAAGAAAGAACTTATATTTATACTAAGGACACTAAGATTGGCCTTAGAACAAGAATTTGCGAAGTCTTTTTAGATCAAAATGCATGCATCAAATCTTGGAGCGCGCAAGTGACGTATCTGCCCAAATTGTGCTCAATTATCACATAGCTAGAGGTTGATTTATGAAATTTTGATGAAATATATTTTTATAGCTCTTACTAGGACATCGGAGTAAAAAATTAGGGAGAATTATACGTAGACCCCTTGACTTGAAATATTACACACAGATCCCCTGAAATTTGTATAAACATAATACTTAGACTTTTGTCGTCAATGTCCGTTAGTAAATTATACCTAGACCCTTTAAAGTTTATAGGTATATAATATTTAGACTCCTCAAGTTTAAAATGTTATACTTAGACCAAAAATACTCCAATCAAATGAAGAATATCAAATATTTTAAATTTTACAACTAAAATTTATATTCTATTATGACATTTATTGAAATAAAAATCTATTTTTTCTTTAAAAATCATAATTAATATATAATTATACTATCTAATTTTTCTTAAAAAATCAAATCTTGGGTTGCACGAGTATCGTATCTGCCCAAATTGCAAGATCAATTTTCGCATAATTAAAGCTTGATTTATAAAATTTTTATGAAACACATTTTTGTAACTCTTGCACTATTCGTTCCAACGCTGCAAAAATTAGGTAAATTAGACATCAGAGCAAAAATTTATGACCAAAATACTGGGGACGTATCAAAACCTTATTTTCTAGAATATTCCTAATCTAACTCTAAATGAATTTTCTACTAATTTGGACTCCCATAAAGATTAAATTGATGCCTTATTTTCAAATATTCATATTTTAATCTTGACCATTCAATCTTTATCAAATATCTCTTTATCAACTGTGATTCTTCTTCTAGTGTATGTTGTAGTTATCTTATGTATTATTACTTTAAATTAATCAAATTACCTGTATAATAAATCAAACAAATACAAAAAGTATCAAATTAGAAAATCAAGGAATATACATATTTAATCATAAATAATATGCAATTAACCAATTATTAAATATAATAAAATAACACTTTTGATGGTATAATTTTCATTCAATACCAAGAATAATAAGAATAATTAAATAGTGTTGTATTATTAATAACAACAATGAATAGTTTTTAAAAGAATTGATTTTTTTTCTTTGGTTAGCCAACTTAGTTTACCAAAAACACTATTTCAGAAAATAAGAAGCCCAATTGCATGGCCTCAGCACTCTAAAATATGGCAAAATTAATTTTTTTTTTTTAGTATCTAATGCATCCCCTATTTTTTATTTTCCAATATACAATGATATTTTTTTAATAGGATATACAATGATGGATTTAACATACTCCTAAAGAGAATGCAGGAGAGTGACTACGCAACTGACTGGACTCGACTCTAGATCATGTCCAAAGTTGAAAAATTGGACAACTGTTTTATTTTGTCGAACAAACTAACTTTACTCGATATACCATCTTGTTTATAATAACTAGAAAAGTGGCATTCGGAATAAAAATATATACCTTTCAATAACGGGCTTTTAAATATATTTTTTTATTTTTTATTTTTAAGAAATATTTGTTTTTGCATTTTTACCTTTTTTTTTTTTTTCTTGGTATGGACTGGATTCCTTCCTCTAAACTTAATCAGACATACTCAACTCAATTCAACAAAATAGTGATTTTCCAAGTTGCATCCACACATACTAAAAGTATAAACAATAGCATAGTGCAGCCCTCGAGTGTCTCCGAGTATCAAACCATCTTATTATATCAAGCTACCATGTGATGGCAGTATACATACTCTGCTTAAGGAGATAAGAAGCGACTCATCCATGAATGGAAGCGAGACCATGCTAACTCGACCACAGCGTCATCCACGTCATCCATTCCCATACCTTGTCTCCTCTTAACACCTTCGGGAGATTTGTTCATAAAGGCATGTCCAGTCTCTGGATACAAGTATACCTCATGAGGAACCCCTGATGCCTTCAGCTTTTCCTCTAAAGCTTTAGCAGTCTGAAATGCCGAAGTTTGATAGCCAAATCAATACACAAACATGCATGCATATACAGACTTGAATGAAGTACTTGGCAGAGCTTCCTTTATTTACAGACCAATTCATTCACTTATCGCATACATTCTGTTCTATCAACTTAAACATGTATATATCAAGGTCAATTTCAATCTTGGTGCTTAAACTAGCATATATTCTACATCATAAGAACCTTCCTTGAAGTCAGCCACCATTTTTAACCACACAACGAAGATTGCCAGCCGTGGCTGGCTAGGTTAACACTCACAAGAAGCGATTTTACATCACAAATAGATTACATGGATTTTAGCTGCTGCTTTTTTTTTAGGTACATACATGGATTTTATCTGGCTGATGCAAATAGAGAAAAAGTGATTCATACAGTTCGGGAAAATCTCTCAAGTTCGACCCAGAAAATAGTTAAGTGGTGTTCATACCCCATAGGAGCATCTGCAGGAAGAAGTAGGCCAGCGATTGGGAATCTTTTGTTTAATACTAGAAACTTCACAAACAGATTGGTGATGGATAATCCTAGTTGCTATCGAAAAAAAATGGTTAATCCTAGTCAACTAATATGTTCTAGATGAAGTAGGTGAATGGATGGGGCTTTTCTGTTTTGTTTTGATGGTCCACAAACATTGTGGTGGAGATTCAAAAAAACATATGAGAATTTCGTGTAGCTTGCCTACACAGAGGCAGACTTTTGGATTCACCACCTCTCATTTGACCCAGTGGTAATCTACTTATAGTTTGCAGAAAGTTCATGCCAGAGGCCGAGACTGAGAGGCATGTTTGCATCTAGTTATGGTTTCAGAAAGCACATACATACCTGTTGCTTGTTTGTATACAGGCGCGGGTCACAGAGCAAACAGATGCAGCTAATAAACTTCCGGATCCAGCACCTCTAATTCGATCTCATGGCAATCTAATCATGGTTCACATAATGCTCTGAAAGCTTAAACTTGCTGCTTTCGGCACATCAACCAAAAATAACGCTGCACCAAATGATTACCAAATTGCAATTGCAATCCATATGACCCTTGCCAAGTTTGCAGTACTTTATTTTGTGCAGGCAGACTAGTGAACTTTTCATGCCCTTATTTTATTATTTTTTTTTATAAGTTCTTATTTCAATATTTCCATAGAAAATAATGACAAGCTAAATCCCATCTATGAAAACTAATTTTAATGTAAGAAAGGTAAAACTACCGAATGAAGAACAACTTAAGGCATTTTTTTATCTCGCTGTCCTCCTAGCTGGCTAACACACACCCTTCCAAACTCTTCTAAATTATAAAGAAAAAAATTAAGTCATGCAAGAATTCAACACCAAGAGACGTTAGCAATTAAGCTAGATGGAACTTACATGAGGCTAGCAAATTTCGCCCATTGCAAATATTTATGAAATGGAACATGAAAGATGAGTTAGACGAATGACACCTCCTTCCAAAAGACAATCGAATGGCAAAGAAATCCGAAGGCAAATCTATTGGAGAATGATGCCAAAATTACAAGACTACATTTCGTACACCTAAGCTCAATTTCATACCAAGATTATAAGTTATATTTGCAGCAACATGCAACAGTTTTTTGTTTTTCATATTGCTTTCAAACAAGGAATCTCTGTCACCGACCTTCAGACCATTCCCCACTTGCGAACTTAGATCTCTAAACAATGCTCACAACTTTCTCACATCATTCAGAGACTATCCGATGTGTAGAATTTTCAACCTTTGCTATAAAACAAGGGCCACTTCATATGCAGTTTGTGACATAACCACACATTATCATAATTCTTAGCCATGGGCATCTTTAATGACAAAAGCCAAGGAAATTAAGCTCCAAAAAATATAATGCAACATGATGAAAGACAACATTTTAATAGTGATACTGAAAGTTAACAAGAATTATTCAACTAATACCTTCACATCTGAAAAGCCTTCAAAATTGTCGCGCTCCCCAAAATGGGCCTGCACAGGTGCCTTAGCATGGGTAGGATCTGCAAGCTCTGATGAAGGAACTCCACAGAAGGCTGCAACAGCGTCAACCCCAGGGACCAAAACAGAACTTGCAATGGTGAGAGCACTACCCATGCAGAATCCTGCTACCCCCACCTGTTGGAAAAAAGGTATAAATATTATTAGACAATGAATGGCCAAAATCAAGTCATTTTATAACTCTTAACATTTTATCAATGTACCCTTATGTCAAGAATTGAATTATTTGGTAAAGTATTTGACGAAATATGAAAGTACAGAGGTTAAAATCCTAAGAGATCACCTTACTTCTATTCGGGTTGTAAAGGCTTTGCATTGACATGTAAGCTTGTTAGAATTAACCATTAAATAAAATTGAATTTGACTGGAGAGTAACGCACTAAAAAATTTGCGATAGAGCTTATTCTTCCAACCTTGCTAATTTGTCAACTATGCCTTCAAAAAGTTATTGTTAAGATCTAAAAATGCAACAGGCAAAGAGCTCGCACTTTGTTTCTCCATGAGAGGTAAACCTCAAGATATAACAATTCAAATCTCAAGAATATATAAGAAAAATAACTCAAAATACCAAGAAATAAAAATAAAAGACAATAGAAGATTAAGAAATAACCAAAAAGAGGTTAAAAACAACATCATGAAGACATCCATATTGAAGTAAATACAAGGTCTATTACTGTTCGAACTTCGAAGCAATGTGAAGTGTTATACAAGAAAACTTGGGTTTGATACAATTCGTTTGTAGAACAGAGTAATCTAGTCAACATGTTCAAACTTCTTATGAGTTAACATTTCCATGGCAACAAGTGAGAAATACATTACCGAACAAAAAAAAATACACCTTCTGTGAACCATTAGCCTTGAGCCAGTTAACTGAAGCCTGAATGTCCTTCACAGCACCTTGCCAGTCAAGACCATTCATCAAAAGCTGTGCTTCTGTAGCATCTAAACCAACCTTTCCACGATACAAGCTGAAAGTAAAAAGAGAACATAAAAAACAGCCAAAACTGTTACCCTCAATCTTTAAGTCCAAAAGATGTCTAATTAAATGTGTAACAAGTAATGATATCTTACTCAGGTATAAGTGCTTTATAGCCAGGATCAAACTGGGAAATTTTCAGAGCGTGGTTCTTGACCTCGAAATCAATACCCCACCACTCCTGAACCACAACAATGCCAGGGGCATTTTCTTTGCCAACCACGTATGCATCAAATGTCTGGTTGATCTCACACACACCCCAAAGTAAATAAAAAAGTGTTAGCATTCTTTTGATTTCCATGAAATACCTCATATGAGTACATCGAAGGGTAATATGCATGAATGAACACAGAAACGAAAAAGGTACAGTTGGTGTCTCACCATCTTTCAAAAAGATAGTGGGTTAAATGAAAATCAGATGCAGTTTCAGAGATAGTATGTAAAGTTAATCAAGCAGTTTCAAATAGCCTAATAGAATTTTATGGCCTGTTTGGAGTGGTCCTAGTGGAATGCAGTCTCACTAACTGATCTCCCATTGTGTTCTTCATCCATAATCTTTTCTTAAACAAATACAAATTTTATGATCTACTTTTGAGTTGGAGATGGAAATACACTCTTAGGAGCAAGTGCCATCAGCCAACAACCGCCAGGGCAAAAATCTTACATTTCTTCATGTTTTCCTCTCCGTCTCTGCCTTTACACTCTTGTTTTCTGTTGCTAGATTACAAGTTTCATATTTATTCATGTGAAATGGAAAAGAATGCATCTTTCATCCACACATCCCCTTATTTCTCCAATTAAACATACCCGGGTCATTCAAAAAATTTTGTTTAGCTGCAATTAAAGCTCACTATTGACAACATTATTTCTCATTTTTTTATTTTGCTAACTGAGTGACCAAAAAAAAATTGCTAATTGATTAGGCTGATTCTTGGAGTAGGCGATAAGCAACACATTTCTAATCAAATTCAAAAGTATATATGGTTCTGTTTGGGCCATATTCTTGGACCAACAGGTTTTTTTAATCAAAGTACGGTCTCTCACTAATTTCTTGACGGGACGTGGATGGCTTGCCAATCGCAAGACAACACATGGCATATCTTAGCAAGGAAATTTGTCTCCCAAGCTCCCCTGAGCCGAAGCTAAGGAGCTAGCAACCGTCGGGCTGAGTAAATGCACGACGGGGACCAATGTGAACAGCTGACCCCGAGGATTAATTATCATTGGGACACGTGCCTTGTGCATCGTGCTGACGTGATAGGCTATCATTGTCACCTCATTAGCAAGAGACTCACATTGAGCTGCCAAAAAGACAAGGCATGGCCCTTACTAGCGGCAAATAGCCCACGGGTGCATCCACTTAAATGCTTGGCATGTAGCCTCAAATACTCGGCGATAGGCTGCGAGTTTTTGCCGTAGAGCACTTGATGTTCGGGATGACTCGGTGTCTATGGGGCAGGGGGCCATAAATGCTTGGCCTCTCCCGAGCATCCAGCCCTGACTCTGTCCCATCAGTGAGCATTAATGAGGCATGACGGGGAGCACTTATTGCATTGCTCGATGACCGTAGGCTGTCAAGTCTAAGTTGGGTACTCGAGTGGACGGCGGGTCATCATATTTGAAGGTATAAATACCCAATGAAATAGAATTCAGATATGCATACTGAATTAGGTTTGCACAGTAAACTTATCCTCTCAGGTTTGAGCCCCGACTGACTTCAGCTTCGGAGGGATAAGCTAGGAACACTCCCGGCCCCTTTCTGACTTCGTTATGTGTTTCAGGAATCTCATTCAAGTTCACCTGGGACAGGCTATCTCAAACAATTGCAGGAAATCACCCGTGCATTTCTAATCACACACACACAACACTCACAGAGTCACAAGCACTCACTCCCTCTCTCTCAAACTCACTATCATAGACAATCGAAACAAATCCATGACGCCATTGTCTCATTATCTTGAAAAGAACAACAAATCACATGTAGTAAGCTTGTAAAAGAACAGAAAAGAAGCAAAGGATGAGAAATAAAAGGGAAGAACAAATTAGACTCACAATGTCGTCTCTCTGAATCTGAATTTTCTTGAACTGGGTAGAGTCCGCCATGGAACGAACTTGATTAAGCCGAGAACCGGTGGAGGAAAGAGAAAGCGGTCGTGCGAGGCCGAACACTGTGGACTTGGGGAAAGTTTTGGTGAAGTTTCTGGAACAATAAGACACCATAGCTTCCACTCACTGTACCAGCTAAAGGTTTTATAACTGCAGAGGATGAGTCTTTTTCTGACGTTGATGAAAGTACCCTTGGCATCATACGGTGTCGTATACGTAACTTGGTGATCTACCACATTAGTAAATATTGGGCTCGTTTGGTAGACGTATTATGAAGGGATTAAATATTGGATTGCACTATTTTTTATTTAATCGGGTCTAATACTTTGTTTGGTAAACAAATTTGATACCGTATTAATTTCAAAAACGTATATTAATTGTATACTTATCGTATATTTTTTATACGTTAGACCTGTATTATAGAGGTATTTTAATACTACCAAAATGGGTGGTATTATAATCCAACTCAAACGTATTATTTTACACATTTACTATTATAACCCCCCAACTGATAAAATTAAATTGTCATCAATGTAACAAACACTGATTGATGATATTTTTGTTAATTCAACATTAATACGATAAAATAATTCTTTAATCAAACAACTGATTGAATTAAATAATTACTATCCAACGTTTATTTTGTGTATTACCAAATTCTAGATAAAATTACGTATTATTCTAATACCCTATTTAGTCTTGTATTTTGTCTTTCCGTATTGTATTAAACCGAATTATTTTATTTAATCCATCTATTTCTAATACGGCAACCAAACGAGCCCATTGGGTATAACGATTATATCATATTAATAATGCTAACGTGGTGTAATTATTCAATAAAAAAATTATAAAATGGATAAAATATGGCTCATTTCTTATTATGAATGTGGTTATGTATTACATGACTTGATAGTTATGAATTTTTATAAGGTTCACTTGCTAACTTGTTTATATATTAGTGAACTGTTATACCAATTAACACTGTTGACGTAATATAACGGTTATATCCAATATTTTTTTGTCCGGGTGATGATGTCCATACACCTATTACCTCAACAAAAACTTAAACGTATGGGTCGGGTGACTGCAATTTAGAGTTTAACTAGTTATTAGTACGTGTGATGCACAAAATTTATAATTATTTTTTATAGCAATCATGATTCCACCCATTACAACCCTAGTTCTACCTCAAACTAATATTATTAAAAATTTATTTACTATAAATTGATGTTTTAAAAATTTTATTTATTGCTATTGGGGTCCTCGAGTGTCGCCCTTGTGTTGCACTATTGCATGGGCCTGGTGCACTCCACCATAAAGATAATTGAAAAAAAGAGTATTTTTAATCCTTAAAATATGTATTTTTATCTATTTAGTCTTAATTGTATCAATTTTGTCAATTTGATCCTTAAAATATTCAATTCGTGTCATTTTGGTCTCAACATAGATGAACTGTTAAATTTTTTTATGGAATGATCACATGTTGGGCGTGTGATACCGTTTAAAAAAATGACACGTGATCACTTCCATAAAAAAATTGACAGATTGTTTGATTAGAGATTAAAGTGACACAAATTGAATTTTTTAAGAATAAAATTGATACAATAAGAATTAAACTGATAAAAAATACATATTTTAAAGACCAAAAATGATATTAACTAAAAAAAAATAAAAATTTGTGGTATCTGACTTATTATGTTAATAGAACTATGCATTTCAGTTCTATTTATGGTACTGTTTTCTTTGGTAATACAGTTGGGTATCCCATGTTTGTGTTATGCTGTCTTTAAAATCAAGTTAACCCTTTGAAAGAAGACTTTGGGTTGGTATGCCACACACACCTGCACCTGAACTCTTACTCCAACTCCTCCAACGTTTCATCAGACACTCGAACCAAACCAAACAAATTCATTCCCTCCTAATCACCGACGGTCACCTCCTCTTGAACTCCCACACTTCACCAAGATTCAAATGGATGAACACACTCCTCTACAATACTCTCATTAGAGCCTACCTCAACTTTGGTCAACCGCACAGAACCATACTCCTCTTCACACATATGCTTGCCCATCAAGCACCACCCAACAGCCACACCTTCCCTTCCCTCATAAAAGCAGCCTCTTCTTCACCCTCTTTGGCTTCACTTATAGGCAAACCCCTCCATACCCATGTCTTCAAACGGGGTGTATCAAACGACCCATTTGTGCAAACGTGCCTTGTTGTCTTGTATGCTGGACAGGGTGACCTTAAAAATGCACGTATTATGTTTGATGAAATATCTGAACTATGTATTGTATCTTATAACGCGATGCTCGATGCTTTTGGGAAAAATGGGGACATGGGTTCTGCTGTTTTGCTCTTTGAACGTATGCGGGTGAGAGATGTTTTGTCATGGACAAGTATTATAAATGGCTATGCAAGGAGTGAGTGTTTTAAGGAGGCAATTGAGTTTTTTGAAAAGATGATGATGCATGAAGATGTAATGGATGGTTTTGTAAAACCAAATGAAGCTACATTTGTTTGTTTGCTTTCTTCCTGTGCTAATTTGGATGGTGGAAGAGCCTTATATCAGGGGAAGGAAGTACATGGGTATATGATTAAGAATGAGATTGAATTGACTGTTTTTATGGGAACAGCGCTGATTGCTTTTTACGGAAAAATGGGTTGTCTGGGATATAGTATGGGTGTATTCAACAATATGGTGGTCAAGGAGGTGTGCACTTGGAATGCAATGATTTCTTCGCTTGCTTTGAATGGTGGGGAGAAGCAGGCTTTAGGCATGTTTGAGAAGATGAAGGCAGGAGGCTTGAGGCCAAATGAGATTACTTTTGTTGCCGTTCTGGCTGCTTGTGCTCGTGCCAAACTCCTGGAGTTGGGTTTGGAATTGTTTAAATCAATGTCCTGTGTATTTAAGGTTGTTCCAAGGATGGAGCATTATGGATGTGTGGTTGATCTCTTGGGCCGAGCTGGGCTTTTGAGGGAAGCAAATGAGTTAGTGAGAAGGATGCCTTTTGAGCCTGATGCCTCTGTCTTGGGGGCTCTTTTGGGTGCCTGTAGGGTTCATGGATCCATTGAGTTGGGTAATGAAGTGGGGAGAAGGCTGCTTGGCATGCAACCACGACATTGTGGGCGATACGTGCTGCTTTCAAGCATTTATGCTGGTGCGCAGGAATGGGACCATGCTGCTGCCTTGAGGAGAGCAATGATGAATGCTAAAATTCAGAAAATTCCAGCCTATAGTATGATTGGCTTAATGTAAAGATTTGTTGGTCGTTTCTATTCCAGCTCTGAATGGCCAGGGTGATTAAACTTTGGAGAAGTGCACTAATTTTTTTATCTGTCATTGTGTGACTTCTGTGATTGACAAAATCTGATATCAACTCCATCATTCAAAGCACAGAATCATTAAAATCAAGTGGACTGTGTACTTATGGGTGCCTGGGAAAGCTGAGGAACAGCAATGAGATGGGTGGGATAATGGTAGGTTGAAGCTCCTAGTATGAAGAGGACAGCTACAAACTCTAAAGCAACTGTGAAGGTAACTTCCGCGGCCATCAAGTGGATGGTTCATTTATGAATTAGGTCTAGGACTTGTGGTTTTAGAATTGTGCCTGCTTTAATCGTGCATAATTTCTTAGGGTACGTTTGGTAACGTTTTCATTTTTATATTTTTTTTATAAAAAAATAGAATTTTTTTTGTTTTTAACTAAAAATATAAAACATGTTTGGTAGACATTTATATTTAAAAAAAAAAATTTCTGAGGCATCTGGGGTTGCTGGTGTAATTATTTTTTCAAATTCTATCATTTGTTTTCTATAGGCACACTTGTAATCTTTCTGGTAGTGTGAGAGCAAAGAAAGGTATGTCTTCTTCTTCCTTGCCCCTAATTCAGACCGAGTTCTTTTCTTGCAACTGTAAAATTTTATGCAATATGTTATAAATTATGATTTTGGTTCAACCAATATAAAGTTGTGAATTTGTGATGCTAATTGATTTTGCTGGTTGTCTATTAATAATAGCTATCGTAAACACTCATTGAACCTATCTTCAGTTTTGGTTACTTCTTCAATAATTGTTATAATACATTAAGCAACAATTAAGTAGCTTTGATGGATACTTTTGTTGATAAATTAGATTTAATCGAAAATTCAAGTAATATGTGGAGTTCAGGAGGCTTATGCTCTCCTGCTCCGGCATCCGTACAAGTAAAGTGACTTGACCACTCTCTGTCTATACTATTTCTAGATACAAGACTTGTGAAAGACTAGACCTGGAAGTTACACTCTGTAGAACTCTTGGAATTTCGTAACTACTCCTCAACTCACCACCTTTCTCCTTCTCCCTCTCGCACTCCCCTTAAAGAGATACCCATAGCAAATCTCATGACAGACCCTTTGCTCTCAGACACCACACCACTACATTCTTCACTTTTTTAAATTCAGCAACCAACACAATAACGTAAGCCAAAAACTGAATAGCCACAATGCTCACCAGAAAAAAACCCTAAACTCAGTTCACCCACTTGCCAGCAAATAAAGGAGTGAAGGACAAGGACAAGAATATCTGTGTTAGACCCCACGCAATAATGTCATTGTCGTGTTCACAGGTGACCATGCCCATGTCTTTCATGGCTTGATCGACCATAAGCTAGAGATTCTAAAAGCAATTGACTACAAGAGAGGCCGATGATGGTCATACTTGAAGATGAACCTGAAATTGAGAAATTAATACCCATGTGGCAAACTCTAGTAAAACACATCTTTGAACAGCTTTTTTACTTGAGGGTAGCAATTGGTTTAATAGTCATTCGCACCATTGTTGGTCTTTGAGATCGTGGATTCGAACTTATCGTCCCCTTCATGTAATAGTGTCTAAACAAAAAAATGAAAAAGAAAAAGAAAAAAGAGCAGCTCTTTACTTAACCTATGATATTGTACAAATATTCTTCAGGAAAGTGGAGACATCATTCCTTATGTCATCTCTTCTATATTGTTTTCTTGAAAGAGCCTTTCGTGCTAGATTTGATGGCTGCCAAAATAATAGTGATGGTGAAACAAATTTATATAATAAAACAGAGTTTCTTGCTTTATGAAAATAAAATGAAATAGATTGTTTGGTCCAATAGTATTTCTCGTTTTGTGAAAGCTTTGCCGGGTTCAACTACCTCCTCCCCCAAATTTTTTTTTTTTTAATTTTTTAACTACAATAACTCATATCTATTTATATTTACATTTGAACCACCGTAAACATTTTAATTGTCTATTTACATATTAATTACAATAAAAATTTTAACCATTCGGTTATTTTTTCAAGAAGAAACTACTTCATACAGAGTATCCTGATCCAAAGTATATTTCTGAACGAGTAATGTTATGAGCATATTTTAAAACGGGTTAATTAGCCCCTCCAACTAGGGATCACATAAATTTGACGTGTCTTACTTTTATCAATTTTTATTGTCTAAAAATAACTATTGAAGTTAATTACAAAATATCAAAACTTAAAACCTAAAGGATTGAGTTGCAAACTATCCAAAGTTAAAAGAGACATTTTGTAATTAACCCTTTAAAAATTATAGAGGTAAAGTGATTATAAGGCAAATCATTGAAGTAAAAGAGAATTATTCGTTATTTTACTTATCATACAACGACTGCTTCAAAAGAAAATTGTACAAGTACTCAATGCACCGTTTGTCTTCATTCATAAAAAATATTAGTAAATTTGAATAAAAAATTTTGACGTTTTGAAATTTGCTTCAAGATTCAAAGTCTATTATCGTTTAATTAATAGTAAGTTTGTTGAATGAAATTCATAGCAAGAAAGAAACAGAAGGGAAAAGAGTGACAGTAGAGTAGTGAGGAAGATAACCATAGAAGAAGTAATCATATACAACATGGCATGTAAAAAAGAAGTACAATGTGCATGAGGTTTTCGTCATTTAGAGATATGAGAATGGTTAGATACTTATGGGTGACCCGTCAAGGACATGGATCGATATAAGTTTTGTTAAACACGATACGAATCAAAATAAACACAAATTATATATATGAGATGAATCTAACACGACACAAAACTAGATGACATAAATCTAACTCTACATGATTTCAATAGATCGAGCATAAGTTGAATAAATTTTAATACGATACAATTTATACGACTTAAAAATGCAAGATAACGATCCGTTACAAAAGATAGTATAGAGGATGGATTTATTAAAAAGCATTAATATCAACTTACGAGGTTTTGTAATGCTGGAGATGTAGACAATAGCGATTGTAATTAAGTTCAATAAATTTTAACACGATACAATTTAAAAATACAAGATGACAACCCGTTATAGAGGATAGTATAGAGGATGGATTTATTAAAGCATTAATGTCAACTTACCATAACCTTAGGGCTCGACGAAATAGAAAGTATCGACATTAAGAAATTTCTTGGGGTTAGCAGTGAGAGAAAGAACCCGACATTTATTTTTTCATGAATATTCGTAGTTGAGATTACTAAAAAAAGGACCAACCTCATCGTGGTGATTAGAGGACACCTCTGATTGGTCATTACTAATGTGACACGTTCCCCCCAATTATATGATCAACGGGATCAATTTGACTAGAGAGCGGGGCTATTCTTCTTTCGAGGAGATAAAGTCGCCCCTTCTACTGACCAAACCTTCAGTAATGTTGGAGATGCAAACAATGGCGGCTATAAATTAAATAAATTTTAACATGATACAATTTATATGATTTAAAAATGTAAGATGACGACCCGTTACAAATGATGGATTTATTAAAGCAATAGTGTCAACTTACGGAAGGTTAGTGTTGAAGATGCAAATAATAGAGACTATATATTGAATAAATTTTAACACGATACAATCATACGATTTAAAAACGCACGATGACGAGCAGGCGGATAGATTTATTAAAGTATTTTATTTTGACCGCAGATGTTGGAGATGAAGACAATGGCGGCTTAGTGTGATTTCAGATCTTATCTTAGACTGTAATCCAAAGTGAGATGTTTGTTATATTTAAATATTAGTATTGATAATATTTACAAATGTCAGTGGAGCCCCAACAAGTATTTTTAGCTAGCAAATTTTAGATTGTTCTCGTGAATTTTAAGATTTGATGGGGAAAGGAAGCGTGACAGGTTTTAATATTGTAATACAGTCTGACGAAGCACTCCAATTACAATTAATTTAATTTATTTTTAAATATTAAATTTTGTAATCTAATAATTACTACAACATTATTGCTAACATATAAAAAAAAACAAGTTTTAGAGGCACAAATCATGATTTTGAAATCTTGGGGGTGGGATTTTTCTTTTTCTTTTTTTTTTTTGGCGTTTTGTGTTTGGTGTGGGGGGCGGTGGGTTCAGAGGTGATTGATTCCCTTGACTACTTGTGCTTGGTCGGGACAGCTGAGCGACAGCTTCTTAAGGAGGGATATTTTTTTTTAAAATTTTTTTTAATACAGCTATTCATTGATGTGCAGCCTCTAGTTTAAACCTAAGAGATCTGCTAGATCTGCCTTTCCTAATCTTATGACAGTATTTTGTTTATCATCATGTGTAAAAATCACAAAAAGTGTACTTTTTACCTCGTGTTTTAAATACCCGAAACTCATATTGAGAGAGGATGGTATTGATACCTCGATTTCATCCGACCTCATACAAATACACAATATACACAATATGTAATATTTCACTAATGATACACTGATTAAATTTTGGGACCAAATTTAGAGCCAAAATAACATGACAATTGAGTTGAACTTCTTTATTTGGTGTCATGTCATTTGGACCCCAATAAAGACCCCAAATGATATGTTGCCATGTCATTTGGGCTCTAAATTTGGTCCCAAAATTTAGTCAGTGTAGCATTACTCGTAATATTTATATAATAGTTATTGTCTGTACCTGAAGGCACATAATAATAAAAAATTGTAAACAATAAACATATTTGTATTCATATCCAAAATCAAATAAAAAACATAGGGAGAGATAAATGAATTTAAGTATCGGTTGTAGTGGGGGTGAGAGGAGGTGGTGGTAGGAGACGGTGATGGTTGTGGTGCGTGGCAATGACTGTGGTGGCAGCGGCGGCGATGTCATTGGTGGCATCACGGCGGCGACGGTGGTGGTGGCTGTGGTGGCGGCGGTGGTGGTGATGGTGGTGGTGGTGGCGACGATAGCGGTGGTGGTGGCGACGGCGGTGGTGGCAGTAGTGGCGATGGTGGCAGTGGTGGTGGTGGCGGCGGTGACGACGGAGGTGGTGGTGGTGACGGTGGTGACGACGGTGGTGGCGGTGGTGGTGGTAGAGGTAGTGGTGGGGCGGTTTCAAACATTATTTTTTTTTATTTTAAAGTACTTATGAGAAATAATTTCTAAAAGTACTTTTAAAAAATTCCTCCAAACACATCCTTAAGAGCCTATTTTTCCTATTAAATTTAGGGTGTTAATATTAGTCGTTAGATTAACTTTAAAATAAAATTTAAAACGATCTGAACCGCGAAAAACAAAAGTCATTTTGTTTATCTTTTGAAATTTGAATTGTAAACTACTTTATTATATAGACTAGTTATTGTCTGTGCCTGAATGCACATAATAATAAAAAATGGTAAACAATAAACATATTTGTATTCATATTCAAAATTAAATCACAAACATAGATGAGAGATAAATAAATTTAAGCATTGGTCGTAGTTGGGGTGAAAAATGGTAGTGGTAGGAGACGGTGATGGTTGTGGTGGGTGGTAATGACCGTGGTGGCAGTGGTGGTGGTGGCGGTGACGGCAGTGGTGGTGACGGTGGTGGCGGCGACGACGATAACGGTGGCGGTGGTGGCAATGGTGGTGGTAGAGGTAGTGGTGGGACGGTTTCAAATACTAATTTTTTTTTTTTTTAAGTACTTATGAAAAATAATTTCTAAAAATATTTTTAAAATGTCACTCCAAATACACCTTTATGGGTATATTTTTGCTATTAAATTTAGGGTGTTAATATTAGCCGTTAAATTAACTTTAAAGTAAAATTTAAAGCGATCTGAACCGCGAAAAGCAAAAGTCATTTTGTTTATCTTTTTGAAATTTGAATTGTAAACTACTTTATTATATAGATGGGTGGAAGAGAATAAAAAGTGAAGAAGAGAATTGGGGAAGAAAGGGATGACCCACACATCACCCGTGCTCGAACCCTAGTATATACGGGGGTGAATTTAGAGTGGGGGTAGTAGGGGCAAGTGCCCCCACTGTAATTTTTAAAACATGTTGGGTATATTTAGAATTCCAAAAAATTTAAGACATTGCACCTAGTGGAATATTATAAAAGTTCATGGGTAAGTTTGTATTTTACAAACAAGGTGTGCCATCTTTTGTCTTTGAAACAAAATTTTGATTAATTATAAACAAATCTGAATAGACGGTCGGACTAGGGGATACGCTAACACGAGTCAATTTGGATCACATTCAATTCTTTTTTCTAAGGACGACAAAATATTTTTTTATTTAGATAAATCTGAGAAACTATTTTTTTTGATATTTTATAGTTGATCTCTAATTGAAATAACCGATTTAAATATTTATGATCGATTTCAAGAACCTCAAAAATTATAATTTAACCTCAAAAAATATAACTTTAATCTTAAAAGTTGTAACATTACGCATAAAAGTTTACAATTTTTATAGAATGTGATTTTTTTTTTTTTTGTAAAAAAATCCAAAAATTTATATCACAATCCACAAGACTTATAAACTCCACCACCGTAACCCTTTGATATCAAAGTTGAATTCTAACTCTAAATATCATCCATAAACATGATATAAAATTAACAAATAATTTAAGTTGCCCCTACAACCAAAAAAGTCTGACTCCGCCCCTAGTGTGTGTGTATATATATATATATATATGTGTGTGTATATATATATATATATATGTGTGTGTGTGTGTTAATTAGTGAATGAAAGGTCCTTTTTGTTTTTTTTTTGACACCTAACGTAATGCATGAGATAATTGGAGCCATTTTCTTGACTCCCCTAATGCCCACTTTCACCATTCCTCCCAAAAGGCTGTGGGGCACGTTAAAACTGTTTTTTTATAGTTTAATGGTTAATAGTGTTTGAGTCAGTTTATACGTACCTCAATTAATGTCATTTTCAATTTGATCAAAAATAAGTCATCCACGTCGGAACCAAGTTATTCATAAGAGATAAATCTGTCATAGTCTAACCCTAAAGAATTGTCAAAATTCGAACTTAAAACGTTTGAATTTACGACTCACCTTTATTTCTTACAACCACTTTGTAAAATATACATATTTAGTTTTGTCCGATGAATAATCACGACAAGAAATTAAGGGTTAGTCAATTGATCGTCGTCTCCGCTATTGACTATGAGTTCGTCCTTTGTCACCTGCTCCTTATAATAGGGAATTGCTGAAAAGAAAATAACAATAACCATGACCAAATCCGCTATAAATATCCACGACAAGAAGGCATAAACTCAACACTTCCTACAAATGGCGAAACCAGCCACTCTCCCTCTTCAAGAACAAAACCTTCGTAAAAACACCATACCACGAGCTGTGGAACTCATCATTCTCTTTCTTCTCCTCTCATTCCTTGTTTATCGTCACCTCCATCTCAGAGACCATGGCTGGGCTTGGGTTCTTGCGTTTTGCTGCGAGTCATGGTTCACTTTCATCTGGATTCTCACAGTGAGCAACAAATGGAATCAAATATATGTCAAAACATACCCAGAACGCCTCTTGCAGTGGTATCAGAAAACTTCTCTCTCTCTCTCTCTCTCTCTCCACTTTGCAACCCTTATCTAAGCTTGTTACTTGTTTACCATATGTATAACATCTAGGGGGGTTCAAATGAATCAAGTGAAGAATATTCAGGAACTGCTCGGGAATACGATGACTTGGCTCTTTGAATTTTTTCAGCACAACTTAATTAGCTTAACTTGTCTAATTAAACTCACCAAGCTTCTGACTTGCGTTCGAGTTTAAACTCAAGTATAAATATGTACGTTCACCACCTGAAGAGTCCGGATCATCATCTGTACTCTATTCTTCAAAATAATTCCGTTTCACATCAAAATGACATCGTTCTATTTAATAAAATGATATCGTTTTAATGTGAAACGATGTAATTTTGAAGAATAATACCCCTACTGTTAAAAAACTAACAGTAGCAAAGGATCTGAATTTTAAGATTGAACTCGAGCTCGATTTATTTATAATATGAACAACTATTAAAGTGTTTTACTCTGATTCAACTAAGATCATAGTTCCATTCATTTGTAAGATAACATTCATGAATTTAACAAATCGTCCGGTCTTTTTTCTTTGATCTTATTCCAACTAGGAAACCTGCTCATGAGCTTCCCCCGGTGGACATGTTCGTTACCACGGCCGATGCCGACCTAGAACCGCCGATTATCACTGTCAACACTGTACTCTCCTTGTTAGCCGTGGATTACCCAGCCAACAAGCTAGCTTGCTACGTGTCCGACGATGGTTGTTCTCCTCTCACCTTCTTCGCTCTCGTTGAAGCATCTAAGTTTGCTAAGCTTTGGGTTCCATTTTGTAAGAAGCATAACATTCCTGTTAGAGCTCCATTTCGATACTTTAATGGTGAACCCTCATCATCGTCCAAAGACAGTTCATTGGAGTTCCAACAAGAGTGGAAAAAGATTAAGGTAAGTTAAAGACTCACACCAATCTCAATTTCATTCTTGTTCTACCATGTTAAACCGTTAAAGGGTGTAACTTAAGTATTTATACTTTAACAAATTTGACATATTTCATATGGAAACGATTGTTTTCATCTTTTTTGTAGGATGAATACGAACTGCTTTGCCAAAAGATTGAAGAAGCAACGCAAAGATCTGTGCCATGGGACTTTACAGGGGAATTTGCAGCATTTTCACATGTAGAGCGCAGGAACCATCCTACTATAATAAAGGTAGTCCATTATTTACAAGACGAGAGAGTTCATTTTTTATTCTCGATTTATTTATTCTCAATAGTAATATGTCCACCTTATATTTGTGGAATTATGGCAACTTTCTTTTTTTCTGATTATACAAAAATAGGAAATAACATATTGTTCTTTTACTCATAAGACATTTTCTTAGTCGTCGTAATTTTATCTTTCATCTATTTGGTCCTGTCAATGGATCGGATTTTGATCCGAACCTAAATCTGATTAGTCGGATACGAATTAATATTTTTTTTATCGATAATCTGAATCCGATGTTTTATATTTCACGGATTCAAATTTGGATATATATCCGATCTGATTATGATCCGATTCAAATTATTTATATATTTTTATATAAATTTTAAAAATTCTAAATGATTATTTAAAAAAATTTAGGTATAATTTCTTAAAATTTAGTTAATTAAGTTATTCGGATCGGATTTTTGGATTGTTAACGGATTCGGATATAAACCACGAAAATAAAATTCGTTGGATTATCGGATTGGATCAGAATCGGACTTTTGAAATAAATTCAGATTCGGATCAGTCAGAATCCAATCTAAACCCGATTCGTTGATAGACTTGCATTTACCCCTTTGACGGTAATCAAAAAAGTAAAGAAAAAAAAATTAATTTTAAATAAAATAATAAAAAATAAAATAAAATGATATGATGACATTATAGTTTAACATAAAATATGAGCCTTAAAATCACACCATGACGAAACACGATTCATGTTGCTGACCTTAAAAATATTAAAACAAGATTTTGTTGAGTTGAACTCAGATAGAATCTAATTATTTTTCTAATAAGATTGAAATGGGAAATGGTATTCTAGGAAGTAGAAACACACCTGGACAAGAACATAAGTCTATAAATTGAAACACTTATTGATTGTCGTTTGCATTTTGTCTTTAATTTTTGGATGTCACTTTCTGGAAAATATGGTGAATCATAATAATATTAAATGCATTTGAGCTACACAAAAGTCAAATAAATATTAGAAAATAATTTCAATAATTGTCGTTTAATTTACTTATCTAAATTGCTGAGCTATGTAACAAGGTTGAATCATAAATCCAGACGTCCTGAGTTTAAATCTTAACAATTTATTGGGGTCAGACCATGAGAGATTTATCTCTCATAAATTCCCTAATCCTGGAGTAGATAATATGCATTTGACCAGATAGAAGAGGGGATTAGTCGAGGTGCACGTAAGTTAATCTAAACACCTCTGACCATTGAAAAAAAAAAGTAATTGCTGAGCAATATACTAACCATTTCAAATTAAAACAAAGTAATATGGGAATTAGGACAAAGGTTATGATAAACTATCGAGCTTAGTAAAGAAAGAGATCATGGGTCAGAATAACATGCCTACCCTATTGGGAAAAAAAAAAAGAAAAAAAAGAAAGAGACATCTCTGATTTAATTCTGGGAATTAGTTTATTTTAAAATAAGAATAAAATTGTCTATCACTTATCTCTCTTAAACACCATAATAAATGATAATCTTGGTACATTAGATACGAATTTGTTTTCATACGTTGTTCAAACTTATCAATCCCGTTTAATATTATTTTGAGATAATGTTTTTTTAGGTTATATTGGAGAACAAGGAAGGTCTTCCCAATGGTTTGCCTCATCTGGTCTACATCTCCAGAGAGAAGCTTCCAAAGCATCCACATCATTTCAAAGCTGGTGCCATGAATGTTCTGGTCAGAGATTCCTATATCACACAAAAGTCTAATTAACCCATAATATTTTATTCTCTATGCATGGAAATACAATAAATGTTATAGTTGATTTTTCGCACTATAAAAAAAGTTATAATTAAATTGGTCGAGTTATGACTTAAATTGAAGTTGAGAACAATCCCGACTTTATTGAACCGAACCTTGATCTATTTGAGTCATAACTTGAGATCCCATCTAAATCTTAACTGTTTTATTTTTTCACGTACAAGATCGATTATGGTACTGTAGACCTATCCTCGTCTCTAATTAATTAATCATCTGGGTGAATAATTAATTTTATGATTTGTATGTGATTGTGAACAGATCAGAGTGTCTGGAGTGATGACAAATGCTCCTTTCATGCTGAATGTAGACTGTGATATGTATGCCAACAATCCCCAGATGGTTCTTCATGCTATGTGCATGTTGCTTGGTGTCAAGAATGAAAGGGACTGTGGCTTTGTTCAATATCCACAGTGTTTCTATGATGGACTCAAGGATGACCCATTTGGAAATCAGATGGTGGTTTTGTTTGAGGTGAGTGTGAAATTTAGTAACCTTGAAGCATGCAAAAATTTTCTTTTTAATTCTACCCTCGAGAACATTTCCCGGTTTAAGTCAGAATTATTTTATCTACCCTTCTTAAAAAAAAATTACAATTTTCAACTCAAAATTTTTTGTAGCTAGCGAATAGTACTCTGCATCTTTTTTATTTTTCTATTTTTTTTTCTCCAACATTTTGATTTACTGATTGAAACGTATACTTAATTAATGGATGAAAGAGAGAAGAGAGAAGAGAGAAAATTATTGGAGTATTTTAGAGAGAGAACAAAAAAGTTATAATTTGTATGAAAGTATAAAAGTTAGTGTAACAAGTTATTTTATTAAATTTTTACTTTGTACTTTGACCATTTATTTTAACAAAAATCCTAACCGAGACACTTTAGTCCATAACCATAAAATTTTGAAAAAATATAAGGGGGTGTAAAGTATTCCTTGGTTAAAGTGCAAGGGTGTAAAAAGTAATTTACTCTCCTCTCTATAAATTAATTTTGTGATTAATTGCACTCTTATCCTTGAAATTTCATTTCCTGCTTCTTCAAGTCTAAGATTTTATTTAGCAACTTTGCCCTCTAACTTTTGACTTAATATCAGTTCAGTCCAATTGATAATAGTAGTTAATAATATGGAAACTTTCTGTTTGATTAACTTATTAAACCACCTTTTTTGTTGTGTCTAATCCAGTATATGCTGAGTGGAATCGCGGGGATTCAAGGACCTTTTTATGCAGGAACAGGGTGTTTTCATAGAAGAAAAGTTATATATGGTTTATCACCAAATGACACTGTAACCAACGGTATGTGAATCAACTTCAACTATGTGACAAAATTCTAAGAGTACTTTTTACATGTTTTTCTCTCATAGCATTTGCTAGCTACCCTAACTTTAGTTCAAGCTAAAATTGTTTGTTTCGAACTTTGTATATTAAACCTTTTTACGTGGTTTAAGTTGGATTCAAACTTGAACCAAAAACTTTAGCTCAAGCTAAAATGGTTTGTTTTGAACTTTGTATATTAAACCTTTTTTTTTTGGCCAGTCGATGTGGAATAGCTTTTGCCTCTCAAACATGTGAGTTCCTTCAATTGGTAGAAAAAAATTATTCATATTTTGAAAAGATCGATTCCCATACTCAATTATACAACATAATATTTCGGATGATGAACACTTGTCACGGCAATTGGTCCAACCACTCAGTGTGCATAGTTAATGCTCAATTTTTAGTATTGTCTTCAGGCATAGGATTATTGCTAGTACTGGAATAACGGAGATAGTAACGTGATTGAAGATTACAGTGTTGTTTTCTTCTTATCAGGAGAATTGGGCGATGAGAATTTGCAGAAAACATTTGGAAAGTCAATGAAATTCTCCAAATCAGCAGCTCAGGTTATATCAGGATACAATGTCGTAAATACTGAGATTAGAGGTGGTCTTTCAAGTTCTATTGAGGCAGCACACCAAGTTGCAAGTTGTGGCTATGAACATGGTACCAGCTGGGGTGAAAAGGTGATAGACATTTTTTTAGTCTCCCCCTCGATGACCGTTAATAAATCGTATCATATTAAATTTGTATTGTGTCTTTATACCCAATTAATTTATCGTGCATATAGGTAGGTTGATGTTAGTATCATATCGGATTCAGGTTATATGACTCGTCCACATGAAATGATTAGTAGTTCACCACATAAAAAACCTAGCTATATATGGAATTTTTATTATTTGTGATGAACTTTGAATTAACCTCAAGGGATAGCTCAAGTGATAATAGGGATAACCTGTAAACGCAGATGTCCTGAGTTTGAATCTTAACAACACCTTTGGACCAGGTTATGAGAGTATCTCTCATGAATATTCTAGTTCTGACGTGAATGATCTATCTTTGACTTGACTGGAGATGAGATTAATCGAGGCGTGCGTAAACTGGACCGAACACCCTTCACCGTTGAACCAAATAAGAAAGAAAGATGAACTTTGAGTCCACAATCATTCTCTTTCCTTAACGGTTATAAGTAAGTGGTTTTTGGCATATTACTGCAGATTGGTTTGATATATGGATCGGCAACAGAAGATGTCCTAACTGGGCTTATTATCCATGGGAGACGTTGGAAATCTACCTATTTAACACCCCAACCTCCTGCTTTTCTTGGAAGCGCGCCCTCAAGTGGGCCCACCACATTGATCCAGCAAAAGAGATGGTCCACTGGGCTTCTCGAAATTCTTTTAAGCCCAAAAAGCCCAATACTTGTAATCTCCAAAGGCAAGCTCCACTTCCGGCAATTCCTAAGCTACATGTGGCTTCTGGTGTGGGGTCTACGATCCATTCCTGAGCTATGTTACGCTGCTCTGCCGGCTTACTGTATTCTCACCAACTCACACTTCTTACCCAAGGCGAGGACAAATCATAACCCTCTTGTTTTACTGTCCGCTACCTACCTACTCATGATTATTTGAACATGCTGGATGAGCCAAGCCAAAATAATCATACCATTATATGCTACACATGTGTATTATTGCTTTACATTTTGTACATGCAGGTCCAAGAACCAGTCATACTCATACCCTTTGTCCTCTTTCTCATCTACAATATATACTCGGCATCGGAGTACCTACGAGCAGACTTGTCAATCCGAGCATGGTGGAACAACCACAAAATGTGGAGAGTCATATCTATGACATCATGGTTGTTTGGATTTCTAAGTGCTATACTCAAACTCCTAGGATTATCCGAGACTATGTTTGAAGTTACAAAGAAAGACCAAACCATCGGTGCCAATGACACCAATGCTAATGCAGGAAGGTTCACATTTGACGAGTCCCCGATTTTTGTGCCCGGCACCACCATTTTGTTGGTGAACTTGGCCGCGTTGGCCCTCATGTTGTTAGGGTTCCGATCGACGACTCGTGGTGGAGATGGGTCAGGGGTAGGGGAGATCATATGCAGTGTGTGGGTGATACTATGCTTCTGGTCATTTTTTAAAGGACTGTTTGGGAGAGGAAAATATGGAATTCCATTATCTGTTATATGTAAGTCAGGGACTCTAGCACTATTGTTTGTGCAGTTCTGCAAATGGACCTCAATGGGTTGAGAATTGGGTCATAAAGTTAAGAATATTTCTGTTTGTATTGATGAAAACTTTGTTATTAACATTGAACTTTTGTGGGATATTGTTATGAAGCCTCATGGTCAAAGTATTGAGATGAAGCATACCAAAATGTACTCTTTGTCCGACCAATTTAACTAAGTTCAGAGCATTCGATGTCATGGAGGAAGTAAATGGATCAATATATCCCACATATACACGTATTAGATTGTGTTCGGTATACATAAGTGCGCATATCTCGTGTTTTGTTATTCGATAATATAACAACGATCATTTTACATTACCATAATATTGAATATGTAACAATTTGATCAAAACTTTCCTAATTTCCAATTCATTACTTACTTTGTTATTGAAGTATTAGTTGGTTTAGAGGTATGGGATTGTAGCCCATAAGGAATCCTTAGCATTAGGATTAGCATTAGCATTAGTTTATTCTTGTTTTAAAACCTTGGTTGTAAGCATTGGCAGTAGCTTTCGGTTTTAAGAATTCCTTAGTTTTTGACGTTGGGCTTCATCGTCTTCATTGGCGAATTTGGGATTAGTGTAATTTGATCTTAAACAATTATAACTTTATCTTTAAAAAGTGTAATTTGACCTCAAAAGATAGTAACTTTCATTAAAATATTAATTTTTTTTACGTAATAGTTTTAAGCAAAAAAATAATTTTATTTACATGTAAATACTCTTAAGTCCATCCAACGGTCTCAAATATACTCATTCAACGATCACCAATATTTCTCTCAAGTTGAATGAAGATCTGCAATATATGCTTGTCCGAATATGGGCCATCTCAAGTTGAATGTTTTTGAAAAATACCTCGGGGGCATAAAACAATTGTGTATAATTGAGGCACCTAAAGAAGTCACGTGTCCCAATCAACCGAACAAATGACTGAAGTGTTTGGCTGAATATGCCGAGCTGTTAATATGATTGAATTGGAAATGAGGCCGAGTAGAGGTTGCAAGTAGTCTTTTGTATGGAGATCCTTCGGTGAATGAGATAGATAGGTTATCTCGAGAAATCAGGAGTTGAGCTGAACTGATAAGAAGATTGTTTAAATTATAGGTGAAGATTATCAGCATGTCCTAATAAATAGGCAAACGAGAAAGAAGTTTGAGAGAAATCTTAGCATCTAAAAAAATTTGGCTGAAAATTAGGTGTGTGACCTAGTATAGCTAATAACGAAAATCTTGAAGAGAAGTTGTCACACAATGCAATAAATATCGGGTGATGCTTGAGTCAAAAGGGTGCACTTCATTTCCGGCCGTAAAAGATAATCCAAATCCTCAAGGAGAGTAGGATAATCCAAACCCTCAAGGATAATAGGGACGCATCCTCCATCGTCTGGTAGCCAAAGGCTTTACCCAACAACTCGGGGTGGATTATGATGATACATTTAGCCTAATGGTAAACCATCACCATTTGTACTGTCTTATATCTAGCTGGCTATTTCTCATGCTTGGCCTGCTAACCAAATTGATATCCAAAATGTCTTTATCTAAAGAAATTTGTCTGAAGAAGTTTACGTGAAACAACCGCCTGATTTTGTTCATCCAAAAGACCCAAATCATGTGTGTAATTTGAATAAGGCACTATATGGGCTCAAATAGGCAAACGGGTCTGGTTCTCACGACTCAGCTCTAAACTGGTTGAATTGGGTTCGTATTTGATGATGTACAAAATTGTCTTTGGCAAGATCAACAGTCAAGTATGAATAGTGATGCAATTAATGAGTAACTAGCAAGTAATTAATGGCAATCAAGGGCAATCAATGAATCAAAATCACAAACAGGGAATCAACACAGGGATTTATAGTGGTTCGGTCTCGGATGACCTACGTCCACTCTCTGGAATGGCAGCGATGACCGGTGTTCTTTATTGATGAATAAGGGTACTCCGGAGAGTTACAGTGTATGGAGAGAGAGAGAGAGAGCAAGTATGTTGGAGATGTTTCCAGTGTATTCAATGTCTTCTGTCCTTCTTTACCCTTGAGAGGGCTTACATTATATAGCAATGGTGAGGCGGTAAGGCGGTGCCGTGAGGAAGAGGTCTTCCACTATTTTGGTTAGTGCAATCATGGTAGGAGTAGACCTCTTTGGTAAGCACAAGTAAGGTAAGAGTAGATCTTCGCATCCCGTCATTCTCTCCCTCGTGTTCCTATTCAATCGGAGGAGATTCCTGACTTGGATTGGACTTTAGGCTTGGACCTTGAGTTGGAGTAGGAGTACTAGAGTACCAAGGCAAGGGAGCACCATGGGGGTAGGCGCCCAATGGTGGTCATCCCATTGGTGTCTTCTTAGGCCTTGACCTTCTAGTGCATTCTTCCTTGGGATATCATGGTATGAGGAGAGGGTAAGTGAGGAGTTGAGATGATGAGTGGGGAGCTCAACCAAGGGGTCGGCGCCCATAGTCGGCGCCCTTAGTCGGCGTCCATAGTCGGCGCCCTTAGTCGGCGCCCATAGTCGGCGCCCATAGGGCTCCCATAGTCGGCGCCCATAGTCGGCGCCCTTAGTCGACGTCCATAGTTGGCGCCCATAGTCGGCGTCCATAGTCGGCGCCCATAGGGCTCCCATAGTCGGCGCCCATAGTCGGCGCCCTTAGTCGGCGTCCATAGTCGGCGCCCATAGTCGGCGTCCATAGTCGGCGCCCATAGTCGGCGCCCATAGTCGGCGCCCATAGTCGGCGCCCTTAGTCGGCGTCCATAGTCGGCGCCCATAGTCGGCGCCCATAGTCGGCGCCCATAGTTGGCGCCCATAGGACTTCGACTGTCCCTCGACTCTTTCGCCTCTTCTCCGTTCTCCTTAGATGGGTGACCCGACTTGATAGGTTTTGGAGACTTGGATTAATCCCAGGGCCCATTGGTATTCGGGCCTTTCTCGACTTATCTTCATTGGGCTTAGCCCAGTTGAATTTGGACTCGTCATTTGCCCCCCATGCTCCAAGCCTCTGACTTTCTCGAGAGGAAGGGGTTGAGGGCATGTGCTTCGATTTCACTTGAGTGAGCAGAAATTTTCTTGTTTCTCATGGTGCTTCTAGTCGTCAGTTTCCTATTCCTGCTGATGGGAGATTCTATGGATGATCCATGAGCTTCTTGAGGGCGTGGCATGAAGGCTGGCAAGGTGCTTTGGGCGACGCCAGGAAACTGGGTAGGCAGCTTGGGCGACACCTTGAGTCTTGCTATGTAGGTGCCTCTCTAGTGTTTAGCCATTGGCTGACCTTGTCTCTGATTACAGACGTCCTGTTGATAGGGCGATGATGGAGACTCCTTGTACTTTTTGGGTGGTGTCTTCTCCTCCTCCCAAGAGGGCGAGATTTGATGCCCCCAGAGCTTCTCAGTTAAGGTCCGATGGCTAGATTGCTTCCTGGGAGAAGGGACCCGGTGGTGCCCCCAGTCTTTCCTAGACTGTGGCTCATGTGTGTACCAGAGCTAGCTGTTGTACTGCTGTAGGGGTTGAGACTCCAGTGCGGTCTTTGCAGACGGCCTGAATTTCAAAGGTGTGCCTGGCAAAAACAATGTTATTCCAAACATTAAAATATCTTAACATGATTACCTGGAGAGAGGTAGACTGTTTGCATGAGAGCAAAGTCAGAGTTGTGGACGTCCTATGAGAGAGGGCCGCATGAGCTGAGGCCGAGCTAGGTATAGCGTCGGTGGATGGCTGCCGTGGCAGAGGCTTGTAAGGTGACTACTTGCGCGAGAGCAAAGTCATAGAGGTCGAGCTACGTATAGTCTCGGGAGATGGCTGCCGTAGCAGAGGCTGACTACTTGCGCGAGAGCAGAGTCATAGAGGCCGAGCTACTTATAGTCTCGGGAGATGGCTGCCGTAGCAGAGGCTGACTACTTGCGCGAGAGCAGAGTCATAGAGGCCGAGCTACGTATAGTCTCGGGAGATGGCTGTCGTAGCAAAGGCTGACTACTTGCGCGAGAGCAGAGTCATAGAGGCCGAGCTACGTATAGTCTCGGGAGATGGCTGCCGTAGCAGAGGCTTACAAGGTGTGTCCCGCACTCCTCTTTGGCTTTGTACTTGATTTTCTTTCTTTATACTTTTGCATTTGAATGCCTATAGGTGGCTGCTGCTTTGCCCTGCTTATAGATACGCTGAAGATCAAGGAGGCAGTCTATGTCCAGGCAGCGGAGAGGCGGGCACATGAGACTGCTGAAGAGCAGTTAAGGTTTGAGCGACAGGCACGAGAGGATGCCGCATAGCTTGCACGGCAGGCACGAGAGGATGCCGTGAAACTGTTAAGGCTCGAGCGGCAGGCACGAGAGGATGCCGCTGAGAAGTTGAGGCTAGCGCATGAAAGGGCTGCTCAACTTGAGGCTGACCTTCGAGTAGCACTTGAGAGAGCTACTAGGCCAGAGGCTCACTCCATAGAGATGGAGGAGATTGGAGAGATGATGCTGAGGAGCTGGGCGCTTGAGATTGAGCGCCTGGTGCTGGGCGCCTGAGATTGGGCACCTGAGGCAGGGTGCCTGCTGCTGGACGCCTGAGATTGGGCACTTGAGGCAGGGTGCTTGCTGCTGGACACCTGAGAGTGGGCGCCTGCTGCTGAGTGCCTAGTGAGAGGGGGCGAGACCCCTCGTTGGCATCGTGGGGGCGCCCAAGGTGGAGAGGGCTAGGCCCATTGTCTAGGCGGCATCATGGGAGGCGCCCAAGGTGGAGAGGGCGAGACCCCTCGTCGGCATCATGGGGCACCCAAGGTGGAGAGGGTGAGACCCCTTGTTGGCATTATGGAGGGCGCCCAAGGTGGAGAGGGTGAGACCCCTCGTCTGGGCGACTGCTCTGCTGGGAGCTGTTTGTAAATTTTAGGAAAGCAAAATAATTCTGGACACAATAATCTTGACAGAATTTTATTTCATAAAATGACAAATAACAAAGTAAATCAACTAATAAAGGATAGATAAAATCTTTAGGTGCTTGGTGTCCCGTAGGTGGGCCAAGACTTCCTTGGTGAAGTTGGAGTCACCTCGGCCTAGCCCTTAGGCGATCATCTGGATTTCTCCGAGGGGTTGCTGGAGTTTTCTATCATCCTGGTCCCGACCAGGTGGCGGGACTTGTCCTCTGCCAGCAACGTACTGCCTCAAGTGGCCACACTGTATGAGCTCTTCGATCTCCCTTTTAAGATCAAAGCAGTCGTCAGTGTCGTGGCCATGGTCGCAGTGGAAGCGACAGTACCTGCTGGGATTTCTGTGATTTGGGGCGGACTTCATTTTTTCGGGCCAACGGAGTGCGGGGTCATCCTGTATCTGAAACAGGATGTGTTCCACCGAGGCATTGAGTGGCGTGAGAACTTGCTGCTCTCTCAGAGGTGGAGGACCAAGACGGTCCTTGACAGAGATTCTCTCTGTCCTATTTCTTTTGTTCTCTGCTTCTCTCATGTCTTCGCGGGTATCCTTTCTTTTCTCACTCCCGTATGAGGACTCACCTCGTCTGGCCTTGGTGACATCCTCGACGTTTATGTACTTTTGTGCCCTTGACAGCAGCTCGGGCATACTGGAGGGCGGTTTTTTGAGTATGGAGAACATGAAACTGGAGGAGCGAAGTCCAGCGATAAAAGCGGCTAAGGCCACCTTATCATTCGGCTCCTCAATCTGGAGGACCTCTTCGTTGAAGCGGGCAAGGTAGCCCCTGAGGCTTTCATCCCTGTCCTGCTTGATAGTGAGCAGGTGGGTTACTGGTTTCTGATGGCGACGTCCCCCAATGAAGTGGGAAACGAATGACCTGCTCAGCTCTGCAAAAGAGTGGATGGAGGAAGGCTTGATTTTGGAGAACCACTGGCGGGCGGACCCCTTGAGGGTGGTAGGGAAAGCTCTACACATGATCTCCTCAGGCACGTTGTGGAGTTGCATGAGGGACTTATAGGTGTCCAAGTGGTCTAGAGGGTCTTTGGCGCCATCGAAGACCTCGATGGTAGGCATCTTGAACTTCGAGGGCAGAGGGTAATTTACTATATCAGCAATAAAAGGAGTGTCGGTACGTCTTACCAGGTAGTCCAAGGTCTCCGGCGCCTGTGCCTTGATAGCATTGAGGGCATCACCCAGTTGGTTTTGCACATCTCTAATCTTCTCGTCCCACTGATTAGGGACATCCTTGGTCAGGTATTGGCTTTCGTGGTTTCCATATTGACTCTCTCCTGCGTCCTCCTGAGCAGGCACATGCAAAGGGGGAACGCGTGAACTCCCTGCGTGTTGAGGAGGGACTGCCGGACGAGGGGATCCTTGGCGTGGCCCTGGAGTATTATGGTGAGGGACCCCATGGTGGGGGGTAGTCTGGCGTCCAGAAGGGACAGGTTGTTCCTCTCCTAGTGGAGGGAGTGGGGCTCCTCCTTGGGAGAGCATGAGTTGGATGATCTGCTGGTTCTGGCTCACCAGCAGCTGCATGGTCTGGAGGAGTTGTTGTTGTCCAGTGGCGGGAGTAACAGTAGTAGAAGGTTCCCCAGGTACGATGGGAGGAGCCTCTTCCCGGTGAGCCTGATTGTTTTCTCCGGGTTGTTGAGACCTTGATCTCGTGGTGATTGCCATGGATTCAATGAGTACAGAAATAGAGTAATAGGAAATTTGTCGTTCCCACAGACGGCGCCAAACTGATGATGCACAAAATTGTCTTTGGCAAGATCAACAGTCAAGTATGAATAGTGATGCAATTAATGAGTAACTAGCAAGTAATTAATGGCAATCAAGGGCAATCAATGAATCAAAATCACAAACAGGGAATCAACACAGGGATTTATAGTGGTTCGGTCTCGGATGACCTACGTCCACTCTCTGGAATGGCAGCGATGGCCGGTGTTCTTTATTGATGAATAAGGGTACTCCGGAGAGTTACAGTGTATGGAGAGAGAGAGAGAGAGCAAGTATGTTGGAGATGTTTCCAGTGTATTCAATGTCTTCCGTCCTTCTTTACCCTTGAGAGGGCTTACATTATATAGCAATGGTGAGGCGGTGAGGCGGTGCCGTGAGGAAGAGGTCTTCCACTATTTTGGTAAGTGCAATCATGGTAGGAGTAGACCTCTTTGGTAAGCACAAGTAAGGTAAGAGTAGATCTTCGCATCCCGTCATTCTCTCCCTCGTGTTCCTATTCAATCGGAGGAGATTCCTGACTTGGATTGGACTTTAGGCTTGGACCTTGAGTTGGAGTAGGAGTACTGGAGTACCAAGGCAAGGGAGCACCATGGGGGTAGGCGCCCAGTAGTCGGCGCCCCATGGTTGGCGCCCAATGGTGGTCATCCCATTGGTGTCTTCTTAGGCCTTGACCTTCTAGTGCATTCTTCCTTGGGATATCATGGTATGAGGAGAGGGTAAGTGAGGAGTTGAGATGATGAGTGGGGAGCTCAACCAAGGGGTCGGCGCCCTTAGTTGGCGCCCATAGTCGGCGCCCTTAGTCGGCGTCCATAGTCGGCGCCCATAGTCGGCGTCCATAGTCGGCGCCCATAGGGCTCCCATAGTCGGCGCCCATAGTCGGCGCCCTTAGTCGGCGTCCATAGTCGGCGCCCATAGTCGGCGTCCATAGTCGGCGCCCTTAGTCGGCGCCCATAGTCGGCGCCCATAGGGCTCCCATAGTCGGCGCCCATAGTCGGCGCCCATAGGACTTCGACTGTCCCTCGACTCTTTCGCCTCTTCTCCGTTCTCCTTAGATGGGTGACCCGACTTGATAGGTTTTGGAGACTTGGATTAATCCCAGGGCCCATTGGTATTCGGGCCTTTCTCGACTTATCTTCATTGGGCTTAGCCCAGTTGAATTTGGACTCGTCAGTATTCACTATTTCTTCTTAAAAGAAATTTCGGAATATTCCACAAATTATCTCATTCTTTCAATTATTGTCTTATCCACCCCAAGGGTCATTTTAATCGTAAAAACTACCTAAAGAAAATATTCAAATGTAGAATAATGAAAGAAACCCTAAACTATTAATAAAAGAACTAGACAACTCATTCCTTCTAAACGGTCAATGGATCATTGTTGTTGTCACAACCGACGACTAGGCGAATTCACCATAGGTAAATAACTATCGATAACTTCATTTACTTGTTACCTTTATTTTGTATTATGTTCAATACAATTTAATCGAGTCACTTTAACCCTATTTCCAATCATTTCCTTTACTTAAACATTTCTTTTAACACTTAACATACGTTAAAGTATTATACGAACCAATTGCCCGAGTTTAACTAAAGTAGGCTTCAATCCTCGATAAATTATCAAAAATCTAAATTAATTAGAAAATAGACACCTTGAGCTTTCAAAGGACTGGTCATGGGCTCTAAATGGTATCCCGATGAACGCATTACAATCGTTTCTTTCGCTGGGTATCAAATCTGTCCATGCAAAATGGTTCTGTATTTTTCGTCATTTACAAACAGAAACCTGTATCGACACAATAATAATCTGGTGTTCTAACCTATACCATTAGAACGAGTTTTGAATCTAGTTTCCTACACTTCAAACGATACACAAATCCGAGATTCCTAAAAAAAATTATCATTGTTTTCCTATCGTCTACCTAGTTGTCTGTCCAAAACTAGGAATCACCCATCAACTTTCTATTATCTTGTAATCTAAGTCACTTACTGATAGAATATTTTAACTAAAATAGTGTTTTTCATGTGTGGAAACTCAATCCCACATCGACTAAATATCTAAAAGTACTTCCGTCTATATATATATATACTAAATATCTAAAAGTACTTCCGTCTATATATATATATATATATATACTAGTGTTATCTAACCTTTGAATTAAAGAGAGATCTTGGGACTCTTACGTGCGCAGGGGTGGGACTAGTGGAGAAGATTATTTAAGTTATTATCCAATTAAATATAGAAGTAATTACAGCCGATTAAACACATATATTATTTGTATATATATATATATATATATTCAGTATAGAGATACACAATCTGATATCAACTATCTTCTTACTATATAAGTTCTGAGCAATATTCAAAGGTGTGTGTCAAGTTTCTACTTCATTCGATTGTGCAGATCTGAGTGAAGCAACAATCAATAGGTTGGGCTTTTGTATCTTGGGGACGACACGTTACTGCCATCTGCGTTGTGATTCTTTCATAAAAAGGCGTGAATCATCTTAAGAGAGCGACCTAGTTCGCGCCTCATCCTGCCATTCACTTTATTTGCATCCAATTTTCCAACACTTACTCATACAATTTTTCAAGACAACTGCAAGAGACTATTTAACATCTAAAATTTTTTTGCCCGTCGCTCGTCCCTTGCCAAACCACCCCTCTTATTCTTTCCTTGACTTTTGGCCGCTCTCCCTTTTGTTTTCCTATGTTTTTGCCCGTTTGTTATTCACACAACACATCATATAAAAACTCATGCATGTAAAGCACATGCCTCCACCGATTAATGCCACCTCTCCACCCACTTGTCTTTCCCTTATGAAGCTGACCATTAAACACACGAGTACACACCACTTTACCCTATATAGGTTTGTTATTTCAACAGGATATCTCATATATGAAGATACGGTACAACGCAAATTATTTTGAGAAAAATATTGGTGGTCGTCAGATGAATTTATTTGAGACCATCGAACGGACTTCTTTAAACCTGCTCTATTTTATATTATAGATTATAGATATAATGTTGTTCCTTTCCTTTGACTTCATCTACCAACTTAATTGAAATCTAATAAAAACTATTAGGACTAAATCATGATAACTATGCATCTTAGTCACCAAATAATTCATATAATCATAATCTACTCTATTAGAACATTTCTAACCTTGACTCAAATTTAAATTTAAGTAAAAAAACGCAAAAAACTTGTTCCAATCTTTGACTCAAACTTATACCAAATCAAGGGAGACTCTTTTTTTATTCAAATTAAGGGAGATTCAAATATTTACCCAAATCTTTAATGGTGAGATTTCACCATCTTTAAAGATCTAATAATCATCTTTATTCACTTTTAAATTTGAGTTTGCTTACATTTAAATTTTGGTTTATCTTTATTTAAATTTGAGTTTATCCATTGGAGCTCTTTGTATCAAGTCAAGCTTTTTACTCACATGTTAATTTAAATTTGAGTAAAAATTTAAGTCATAGTTAGAGATGATATATTTCATATCTCTCTTTTGACCCATCATAAACATCTCATAGTGAAAGATCAAAATTTTATTTTAATACCAAATTAATTCATTATAGTTTCAATTATTGCAATTTAACTCCGGTATCACTTCATTTATTTTTTTTCCCAACAAAACTTTAATACTTTAATATACCATTTAGCATGCTTCTAACTACTTCCGAAACTATATTTTGACCCCCAAGTGTAAGAGAGAGAGAGAGAGAGAGAGAACTTTGGACAAAAAATGGAAAGTTGTTCATGTGATACATGCAAGCTGCCATCACTCTAGCGACGCTGGTAGCCAAATTTTGGCTATAAATAGCCATGGTCGGTGGCCGGACAACACAGAAAAGAAAAGAAAAAGGAGGGAGAAAGGAAGAGAGAGAGAGAGGAAGGAAAAGAGAGGGAGAAAGGAAGAAAAATATCAAAATTTTGTCAGCCTAGAATATCGTCGTTACGATAAAAAATTTGGGTAAGCTTTTTGAATTACGATTTAGTAACTTTATAGGTTCAAATCACTTAAATTTGGTTTTCGTTAAATATTTTCAGATTAAATTCAGGTATCGTTATTTTTTGTTTAGTTACTCCAAAAGTTATTTTTAGTTTAGTTAAGCCATTATTATCTATTTTTATTTTAAAATATTAGTCCATTTCGTTTTGTCACAATACATGGTATCGGTTCAAGGTAGCGTCAGAGATAAGGTTTCTTTTATCTTTTACTGTCATAAATGTATTTCATGCATATTTGGGGGTTCTATATCAAACCTATTTTAATTATATAATACTTCAATAGTAGTTTGCATTATCCATGAGGTTGGATTTAGGTTTTTACCAATAAATCGTGGTTTATGCACATGTGATATTTTTGAATCAAAACCCTAATTATCTTGTGGAACAAAGTTGTACATAAAATGTTTTTGATTTTATTCAGACATATTTATTTAATATTTGACTTTCTATTTGTTGTTGGATCTGAATACGATAACTCTGTTTATGGGTTTTAATTAAATTGCCTTAAATACACACAATTAATGATAGAGGGTCTAGATAGAGGGTTAGTAGACATATGGTACTTGTGAAGATTCAAAGAATTCCTATTAGTTCTTAGGTTTATTAATTAGTAATATCAGTTGTCGTTGTTAGCCTGTGTGGTACCATAGAATTTTCGGTATTGGTGTTCCCAGAAAAGTAAGAAGGGCATCGAGTTTCTTAGGGTGCAAGACACCAAAGTTTTCTCCGAATACGATTCATGCGTGGACCAGAAAATTGATGAATTGTGATTATTGATATGTGTTGCATTCCTGTGATTCTTAATTTAACTATTTCTGCTCTTATTTGTTATTTGATTATATTTATATATTCTTTTAAAACCTTAATAGTTATTGATAAAAAGTTATCCTATCGAGTTAGTGAGCTCACCCCTATGTAACATTTTTCAGAAGCAGAAAGGAATATGGGGGAGTAAGCTGGAGAGACTGCAAATAGAAGCTATTACTACTATTTCTCTTTATGTTATACCGGAATGTTTATCTGATTATATTTTGATCATGCTATGTTCGAGAATCTAACCTGAGGGGACATTTCTGAGATTAAGGCAGATCATGACACGTGGCATCGACATTACAGGCGTCTTCCTCCACGATGAGGACACGTGGTCTCGGCGCGGAGGATACTGTCCTCCATATCTAGGACACGCGTCCTCGGACACGACATACCCTCGATAAATAAGGGACACTGCAGTTCTCCTACCCAACTACGTGCCCTCGGCACCGAGAGTACACTCATCACAAGGTCATCATTTTCCCTCGGCACCGAGGGGTACTGACTAGAGCTGTGGCCCTGCCTCATGATTTCTACTCCTGGAAAAGTTACTGACGACTGTCCTGTCTAGACTAGACTAGGAATCATGAGGGCGCTCTGCACAAGGGAGTCAGGGCGTCAGGGCTAACAGGACATCCCTCCAAGGAGAGCGGGACACGTGGCAAAAAGTGCTTGATTAGGGGCAGGCAGACGAGAGCGTCCCTTTTGATATACGGCAATTGCAAGCAAGCATTTAATAAATCCCCGACTGATGGGATGTCTGCAACGACACAAGAAACCAAGAAGTGATGGGTATTAAACGCTCCAACGCCGGGGCATTTAATGACTCATCCTCGGAAGAAGAACATTAAATGCTCTGGGAACCGAGCATTCAATATTCTTGCATAAAAGGAAGAGCTTTGATTGCTCGGGGATCTGAGCAGTTAATAATGGGGTCCTCCCCATACGGAATAGGGAGTACACTGCCCCACCTCTGAACGCTACCTACTTTCTAGACTATCAGCAATGATCAGTCCGGGTGGGTATAAATAATTTCCAAAAATACATTGCAAAGGTACGCAAGAACAACTCTCAAGAACAAACAGTGTTCTCTCATTCCCCACTCTCAAAAAATTGACTTGATCGTTGGAGGGGATACGTCGGAGAACACTCCGGCACCCTTTCTGACCTGTTTTCTGTGTACCAGGAACCCATCCAGGCCCGTCAGAAGCATCGATCGACCATAACAACAATTCATCACCACTCCTTAGGCCCCATTTGGCTATCTCAACCTTTTCCTTGCTGTGGAATATACAACCTCCCAGGCCGGAACCCATCCAGGCCCGTCAGAAGCATCGATCGACCATAACAGCAATTCATCACCACTCCTTAAGCCCCCTTTGGCTCTCTCAACCTTTTCCTTGCTGTGGAATATACAACCTCCTAGGCCGGAACCGTTGCAGACCCGTCAGAAGGATCGAGAGACCCATAGAAACAATTCATCACCACTCCATCAGGCTCTTTGGCCCTCTCAACCCTTTCCTTGCTGCGGGGTCATCGACGTGCGCAACCTGTGCGAGTTCAAAAGGGAGATATCTGCCTTCCATAACCATTGTGCGAAAATTTGCGCACACAATTTGGCGCCGTTTGTGGGAAATCGATTCAAACTTTCTGAAGCGCAGTGACCATGGTGAATACTCGCCAGAAAGGCAAGGGCCACCAGTAGAAGAATGCCGATTTGCCGGCACGTACTATGTCAAGGACGAAAGACCCTATCGACAACGTCAACAAAGGTCTTTCTACCTACTCGAAAGAGCACACCAATCCAACTAGCATGGGCATCAGATCTGGAAAATTCACCCCATTGGCCCGCCAACTGACTGAAGTGATCGAGGAAAAATTTGAAGACCGACTGCGGCAGTTGGAAGAAGACAACGTAAACGTCCTCAACCGTCTTGAGGAGTTTGACCTCTCCGGCGGAGGATCCCGAGACTTGGAGAGGTCCCGTGAACCCTCCATCAGGGTAGTTGGACCGGAGGATTTGAGGAATCGCTTGAGCAGCAGGGCGGGAAGCTCCAGGGCCCCAAAGCACTCAACGGCTCGCGGGCAAGCCCCTGGGATCCCGGCCAAGAGACCTAGGTCTCTGGCTTGGGATGACCTCCGCAGGAGTCTGTCTGGGCGAGGAGGCGTAGAAGAATCCGAAGAGGATTCTACCCTCTCCACCCGACATCCTGGAGCGGGAGAAATAGATGACCGCCACCGGAAAAGTGGAGTACGTCCCGTACGGGATGAGGACCTCAGGGTTCGATTGCATTCCACAAGGGAAAGAACCATCCGGGGGAAGGATGCAGACGACGAGGTTATTCAATCACCTTTCATAAGAAGTATTACGGAAATGGAAGTACCAAAGAATTTCGTGGTGCCAAGATTCAAGGTGTACGATGGGCGTTCTGACCTAGAAGCCCACCTCAGACAATACAAACAGATGATGTCCCTCTACCATACCAATCGTCGACTGCTGTGCCGGGTGTTCTCAATGAGCTTGGGAGACTCTGCCATGAAATGGTTCGAAACCATCCCCCCCGGTACCATAGGGTCTTGGAGGGAATTAACCGATCAATTTTCCGCCAGGTTTATCACGGGGAGTAGGCGCCCCAAAGATGTCGGTTCTTTACTAACCTTGAAGTGGAAGGAAGGAGAAACGCTCCACTAGTACGCAACACGATATTGGGAGGAAGTAAACGAGGTGGAAGGATGTTCTGAGGTGATGGCAGCAGCCTCCTTCAGGCTGGGCCTATCACGAGACTCCGACCTCTACAGGTCCTTGACCAAGAAGACGCCAACGGATATGGGGGAACTTATGTCCCGAATAAACAAGTATTCCCGGATAGAGGATGAGGTAATGGGGACCAAGGGAAAAGCTCTCGTCCCCAAGAGGAAGGAAAGAGAGAGGGAGGCAGCCCCTCCCCAGAGGGGACTTGGGCCCCCGTCGGGATGATCTTTCAAAGGGGTTCACACCCTGTTCAAGGAGCCCATTTACAAGCTCCTTCGTAAGATTCAGGGGGAATCTTTCTTCAAATGGCCCCCCAAGATGCAGGGTGATCCCTCCACCCGGAACCAGAGAGCAAGGTGCTCATATCACCAGGATTTTGGGCACCGCACCGAAGATTGCAGGGTCTATAAGTCTTTTTTGGAGAAGCTGGTGCAAGAGGGGCACTTGAAGGAATACATCGAGGGCCCGACTCCTATGGAGGATCAGGGGGCGAACGACCAAATCATCGCCCGAGGCAATTTAATCGATGTCATCCACGTCTGCCCTCTGGAACGCCTAACATCCAGAACCCTCAAATTCGACCTCAAGAGAGTGGCGTTTACAAGAAGGGTAGATGAAACAGACGGAGGGCGATCAGACAAGAAGCCCCGGACTAGCAAAAGAGACATCACGTTCTCCGACGCCGACCTTGCCGGCGTGGTCCTCCCCCATGAAGATGCCTTGGTGCTGACCTTGAAGATCGGCAGCTTTGACGTCAAAAGGGTGTTGATAGACTCCGGGAGTTCTTCCGAGATGATGTACCTTGAAGTCCTGAAACGCATGGGACTCAGTTGCTCGGATCTTACCAAAGTCAGCACGTCCCTCGTCGGATTTAACGGCTCGTACGCCGTACCCTTGGGGAAAATCACGATGTCGGTTATCATCAGGCCAGTTACGATTAGCACGGAGTTTGTGGTGATCGACTCCGATTCGCCCTACAACATCATCATGGGACGAGCCTGGTTGCATGCGTTGGGGGCAGTACACTCGACTTATCACCAGAAGTTGAAGTTCCCCACCCCAGAGGGGATTAAGGAAATCCGGGGAGACCAAGCGTCCGCCAAAAGTTGTTTTTATTCTGCAGTAAGGGCAGGGGTCGCCGGCAAGGAGAAAGAGCGGGACCCCGATGAGGTCTTAAACAAATAACAATTACAGTCCGGGCGGCTAGGGGTCGATGAACCACGGGTGGACCCAGCAGATCGGTCGGTGGAGGATCTCCACAAAATATTCCTGGCAGACGGAGATGAGGATAGGTACTTCTTAGTCGGCTCCTCTATGCCGGCTGCTAAACAAGAAGCGATGACGGATTTTTTGAGGAAAAACGTGGATGTGTTTGCTTGGAAGGCCACCGACATGAAATGAATAAGTCCCGATGTCATAACTCATAGGCTTCACATCGACCCCGCTCATAAGCCGGTGAAGCAAAAACCCCGGCGGGCGGCCCCGCACCACGCCCAGGCGGTAAATGACAAGGTGGACAAGCTCCTGGAGGCTGACACCATCCGAGAAGTCCAGTTCCCGGAATGGTTATCTAACACGATTTGTGCGAAAAAGAAGGAAGATAAATGGCGCGTTTGCGTGGATTTTACTGATCTAAACAAAGCCTGCCCCAAGGACGACTTCCCTCTTCCAAAAGTGGACCAACTAGTGGACGCCACAGCAGGGCATCGGCGCATGTCTTTCCTCGACGCCAGGGCGGGTTACCACCAGATCCCCCTCCATCCTGAAGACCAGGAGAAGACCGCCTTTATCACCCCAAGAGGGGTTTACTGCTACAAAGTTATGCCTTTTGGCCTAAAGAACGCGGGAGCCACGTACGAAAGGCTCATGAACCGAATATTCAAAGAGCAGATTGGGAACACCATGGAGGTATATATTGACGACATGTTGGTAAAAACCAGGGATGAAAGTGATCATCTCACGGACCTAGGGATCACCTTCTCTACCCTCCGAACATACGGGCTGAAACTGAACGCGGCTAAGTGCGTCTTCGGAGTAGGATCTGGAAAATTCCTTGGGTACCTCGTTAGCCGTCGTGGGGTGGAGGCGAATCCGGAACAAATACAGGCCATCATGAATGTACGAAGTCCCCGAACGGTCCGCGAAGTCCAAAAACTTATAGGGATGTTGGCCGCGTTGAACCGATTCATCTCCCGCTCGTCGGACAAATGCAGGCCCTTCTTTGAAGCCATCAAGAGGTCTGGAAAGGACACCTGGGATCAAGAATGCGAGGGTGCACTTGGCGGAATCAAGGAGTACCTCCAGGTCCTCCCGACTTTGTCTGTCCCAACGAGAGGAGAAGTGCTGTTCTTGTATTTAGCCGTGTCTGAGTTCGCGGTTAGTGGGGTGTTGATCCATGAACACGAGCGGAGATAGAAATCGGTGTACTACGTAAGCAAGGCGCTGCTGAGCGCCGAGACCAGGTACCTCCCCCTGGAGAAGTTGGTGTTGGCGTTAATCACGGCCGCAAGGAAATTGAGGCATTACTTCCAAGCACACCCGGTCACAGTCTTGACCGATCAACCACTGAAAGCGATTCTGAGAAGGGCGGACCTCTCAGGAAGAATAGCCAAATGGGCGGTGGAGCTAGGAGAGCACGAAATACATTTTAAATCTCGTACTACCATCAAGGGACAAGTACTGGCTGACTTCATAGCCGAGTTTTCCAGGGAATCGCGTCTGTCGGGGGAACATTCCCCCCTCGAAAAGGTACCCTCGGCAAATAGTCAAGATCCCTGGAGCCTGTGTGTGGACGGATCCTCTAACAGCCGAGGTTCCGGAATCAGAGTTCTGCTAGTTTCCCCAGAAGGGAGGATCACGGAGCAGGCTGTGTGACTGGGTTTCAAGGCGTCTAACAATGAAGCAGAATACGAAGCCCTGATCTCTGGGCTCAAACTCGCTGACGCAGCGGGGGCGGCCGAACTCACTGTGCAATGCGATTCCATGCTAGTGGTTAACCAAGTCAATGGAGAATTTGAGGCAAGGGACTCTCGGATGAAGGCTTACCATGGTAAAGCGATGGCTCTGCTCCAAAAATTCAGGAAAGTGGAGGTTAAGCAAGTTCCTCAAGACAGAAACGCTCACGCCGATGCCCTAGCATGCTTAGCCTCGGCATTGGACTCTGATGCCACACGAAGGATCACAGTGGAATATCTTCCCAACTCGAGCATAGATGAGACATGTCGGGTAGCAACCATCCAAGAGGGTGAGGGATCGCCCAACTGGATTGATCTGTTGCTCAAGTTCATCCTTTCCAGGGAACTCCCTGAATGCCCCCAAAGATGCCAGGAAGATAAGGTTGAAGGCCCCGAGGTTTTGGGTCTCTCCCGATCGAATGTTGTATCGAAAGTTGTTCTCTGGACCCCATCTTCTGTGCGTTCACGAGGATAAGATTGAACCCCTCCTGTATGAAGTCCACGAAGGTATATGTGGGGGGCACTCAGGCAGACGGTCCATGGCCCACCGTATCATGTGCCAAGGGTATTGGTGGTCACAAATGCAAAAGGACACACAAGCCTACGTCCGAAAATGCGACCAATGCCAGAGGTTTGCCCCAATCATCCGAAAACCGGCCGGGGACTTGCATCCATTGACTAGTCCTTGGCCATTTGTTCAGTGGGGGCTTGACCTAGTCGGACCCCTCCCAACGGCTCCCGGGAACACGAGGTTCTTGATTGTGGGAAGTGATTACTTCACCAAATGGGTAGAAGCAGAGCCTCTCGCCCATATCCGAGACACAGATACCAAGAAGTTTGTCTGGAAGAACATAGTCACAAGGTTTGGAGTCCCCCGTGCACTCGTATCAGACAACGGGACACAATTCAACAGCAGGCCGTTTAAGTCTTTTTGCGAGCATCTGGGGATCCAAAATTACTACTTCACACCCGCGTATCCACAGGCCAACGGACAGGCGGAGTCATCAAACAAGACTATCATCAATGGAATTAAGAAGAGGTTAGAAAAGGCCAAGGGGAAGTGGGTGGAAGAGCTCTTAAACGTTCTCTAGGCATACAGGACTACCCCGCGAAGATCAACTGGGGAGACGCCTTACGCTCTCGCTTACGGAGTAGAGGTTGTCATCCCTCTGGAGGTAGGCCTCCCTACTATAAGAACGCAAGCCTTCGACACTGGAGACAACGACCGCCAGCTCGGCTTGGACATGGACCTCGCGAAAGAAAGAAGAGAAGTGGCAGCCTTAAGACTGGCTAAGTACCAAGAAGGGATATCCAAACTTTACAACAGAAGAACCAGGCCCCGGGAATTCCAAACCAGTGATCTCGTGCTCAGGAGGGTGGTAACAAACACCCGAAACCCTGCAGATGGAAAGATGGGACCTAACTGGGAAGGACCATACAAGGTCACATCGATAGGGGGTTCCGGATCATATAAACTAGAAGACCTGGAAGGGAACGCTGTAATTCACCCTTGGAATGTAATAAATTTGAAGAAATACTACATTTAAGAATGAGCACTGTTATGATGAATGAATAATCATGGAAAGGGCATGGCCCTGGAAGCAGTCTCTAAGGACTTCGGCTTCCAAATGAAAAACATGAGCGAGCCTCCTGGAAAGAGTATGGCCCTGGAAGCAGTCTCTAAGGACTTCGGCTTCCAAATGAAAAACAGGAGCGAGCCTCCTGGAAAGGGCATGGCCCTGGAAGCAGTCTCTAAGAACTTCGGCTTCCAAATGAAAAACAGGAGATAGCCTCCTGGAAAGGGCATGGCCCTGAAAACAGTCTCTAGGGACTTCAGCTTCCGAATAAAGACAGGAGCTAGCCTCCTGAAACTAGCCTGACCCATAAGCCGTGACACGGGAATCCCTGCCTTTAGTTTATATGCAGGGGCATTCCCCCTGAATGGAATATGACCCTTGCAGAAGGGCGCGCTTCGACCACTGCTCGACAAGAATTGTCTCCAGGAGCCTACTCGAATGTCGAAATCGACCCGAGGTATGCTTGCACAAGTACATGGGTGAGGTAAACTAAGATCGGTGTTAATAGAGAAGATCCGTCCACAGGGCGCCAGACAGGGAAGAAGCTAACCAGAGTGAAGGTTGCGTTAACTCGGCGTGATCTCCCCTCGAATGGATACCCTCGGTGCCACTATTTGCCAAAGTGGTCAGCCAAGGAGACTCTAAGATCGAGATACGTGAACCCTATTATAGCTCCTTAACCCCGAGGGTCAGCCCTTCGAAAACGATGGGAGTTCAGAGTTAAAAGATGGGAGTTACTTGTCAAAAACGCAAAACAGCGACAGGATATTACAGGCAAAAATGAAAGAAAATGCATTGATAAGGCAAAAAGTGTTTCCATTCCAAAAGAAAGGGGTTTTGTGTCCCCGAGCTACAACTAAAGAAAAAGAAATAAAGAGGGGCTTTGCGTCCCTGAGCGAAAGGAAAGTACAAAAGGAAAGAAGACTCAAGTCCCGGCTGCTGGAGGTGGAGGACTGAAGATTTCACCCCCATCGGGAAGATGGGTCTCGCTGTAGAGCTCTTCTACACTTGGAGAAGAAGCAGCATTTGGAGCATCAACGGTGGGCTCAAGCAGGACAGGAACTGGAGAATCAGCCTCAGGAGGGGCAACTGCAACAGGGCCGGGGCCGCAGCGGTAGAAGGCTCCCCCGTGACTTGAGCTTGGGTATGGGAAGCGTCTTCTGCTGCCGTCTCCTCCATAGCACACAACATGTCCTCCGACGGCACATACTTGTGCATTTGGAACAGAGGGGAATCAGGAGGGACACCCGCTGCTTGGAGCGCCTCGTCCCAGCCCTTCTTAAAGAACTCCCTCTTGTTCTCCTCCAGGGCGGGAATGACGTCATCAGCAATCTCCTCCTTAAGCTGCTCCACCGTCCTATAGTTGGCCTCCATCTCCGACCGGACCTTGTCCAGCTCTTGAGTGAGAGCCGAGCAAGTTTGCTCCGACTCCTCGACCTTGGCTTCCACCGAAGACAGTCGCTGGGTAGCCTCGGTGATCTTCCGCTCGGCGTCAGCAAGGGCTGCGCTTAGCTTTTCAGCGCTAACCCTCGCCGCCTCACCATCCCTCAGCAGCTGCTCAATCTGAGCCGCCTGGGAAGAGAGTGTCTTATCTCTGGCTGCGACGTCTTCCCGGGCGGCGGCCAGGGAAGTCTCGACTTCAGCCTTTAGCCTCTCAGACTCTTGAAGGCTTTGCCTCTGATCATGGTACCGCTCGGCAATGATCGAGACTTGCTGGGCGGTCTGTCGAAGAAAAAGGGGTTAAGTCATGCGAGCAGAGGAAAAGAAACAACAAAGACAAGTGTGGGACTTACCACCAAAGAGCTCTGGATGATGGAACGGAAGTGGTGGTTGGTCGGGCGGGTGCGATGTTCTTCCATGTCTGCCCTGAAATGGAGCGTTTCGCTCACAGCATAGGCAACTAAAGGGGAGCAGACGATAGAGTCGTCAACCCGGATTGGCCTGTCCTCTCTATCCCGAGCTCGGGGGCGCCACTCCTCTGCGATGGATGACTGCGCAGGAGGAAAAGTGGGAGTTGCTGGTCGTTGTTGCTGGACACCCTTTCCCCGGCCCGCTCCGTCGGGCCGATGTCTGACCCTTCTCTCCTCCTCTTGAGGAGGGTCTCTATCACGAACAAAACCCCGACTGGTGGCCCGTGGAGGTACCGACGGGGTGGAAGTAGCAATAGGTGGCGGAGCAGTAGTCAATGGCGGAGGAATGATGGACCTTCCAGAAGATGGGGTCGCGGCGCTGGGGGATCCCCGACCCCTCATAGCAGTAACGACAGCCCTTCGGTTCAGATAACTTAGGTTGAGATGGGGCTGGCACGTCATTGCAACTTCGAGCATTTCTTCCACGTCCAAGTTCTGGAGTATGTCGAAATCAGGCCAAGTATCCCTCCCTGCCGTGCTGGCCTCGGCTTGAACTGCGGAAAGGGGCTCTCTGACCTCGGTTCTTCCTCTCTCAACTCTGGCCACCCCTTCTACCTCAGCCTCAGTAGCCCTTTCAGGGTCGTTCTCTAAATTCTGCTCTAAGTCTTGCTCGGGGGCCTCAGTGAAAAAGTTGGACCACCGGGAGGGGTCGTAGGGCTGTGGAAGCTGAGAAAAATTCTTGTATCCTGACGTGAAGTCCAGGAGTATGTGGGCAACACGACCACGACCGTCGCCGACGTATCCCCAGACGGTTACAAGGTCGAGAAAATTCACCAAGTGTCGCGGTGGTGGAGCGGTCTCACGAGTAGAAACGTCTGCATAAGAAGAAGACTGTAAGGTGCAAATCGATAAAAAATTAAAAAAAAAAAAAAAGAGAAAAGCCAAGAGAGGGAGCCGACGTACTCGTTGTTCGCCACTCCTTGGGGCAAGACAAGCCGTCGTACTCGGGGCCGATCCCCCTCTCCCAGGCTCCGCTAAAGACTAGCAGGTCGTCCTTGAATCCCTTGTCGGAATCAAGGAGGTGAGTGACCTGGTACATTGAAGGGTCCCGGGCTTTGAGATAGAAGGTCTGTTAGGGCATCACCCTCATAAGGGCGTAACAAAAGAGGACATCCTCGAGACCCAGGTTGACCCCGAGGCGCCTATTGAGCTCCAGCACCCCCATGATTATCCTAAGGGTGTTAAGGGCACATTGCCCTGGGAAGAGACGGAATCTGGAAAGAAACCGAAGCAATAAAGGGGGAAGGGGGAATCTAATCCCGCCCTCCATGATGGCCTTGGTATAAAAGGGCATGGCGCCCTCGGAACCAGCGTTACGGCGGTGGACTTGGGGGTCGAATTCATCAACATTGACATTCCGAGGAATATCGTAGTGAGTTTTGAAATTCGTTATTTGTTGGATACCCTTGACCTCATACTTCCTCGGCTTAGAGGTTCCAACCTCCTGGGCCTCGGCAGCAGGTTGGCGTCTTCTCGGCATGGCTTAGGGAAAGGAGAATGGGGGTTCTTAGTGTCCTTTCGGAAAAAGCCCTAGTCAACTACTGAATTCCAAAGGTCTAAAAACGAAGATCCTAAAAGGTCCTACCAGGCTTGGAAGCAACGAAAGAAAGAACGGTGGTCAGGGAAATGACCAAACACCAGAGAAGAAGAAACGAGAGAAACAGACTCACCAGGAAGATGGAAAGACGAATGGGAAACTCGAGAGCAGCTTTTCTCCTTCAAAAGCGTGATTAAGGGCAGGATTCTGGGATTCTTCAGGCAGAGGGGAGAAGGTTGCAGTAGTTCAGGCACCAACTCCGATAATTCTCCGGCGCAATCTCAGGGAAGCTCTGAACAAAAGTCTAGAATTCGAAAGTGACGAAGTGAGGGTGAAGGCCTGTTTATATAGGGTCTCTGGCGCCATCATTAGTGCACGAAGCACAAGGACAGGCGCATTGAATGCGCACGATCTCCGAAAGGCGGAAAAACGGCTGAAGCATTGATGTGACAGTTGTGGCAGTTGAGCCCTTTCACTTTCTGACGACACGACTACCCCAAGTAAGAAGATCAAAGGGCTGGGGGGCAGTTGAGGGGACATTTCTGAGATTAAGGCAGATCATGACACGTGGCATCGGCATTACAGGCGTCTTCCTCCACGATGAGGACACGTGGTCTCGGCGCGGAGGATACTGTCCTCCATATCTAGGACACGCGTCCTCGGACACGACATACCCTCGATAAATAAGGGACACTGCAGTTCTCCTACCCAACTACGTGCCCTCGGCACCGAGAGTACACTCATCACAAGGTCATCATTTTCCCTCGGCACCGAGGGGTACTGACTAGAGCTGTGGCCCTGCCTCATGATTTCTACTCCTGGAAAAGTTACTGACGACTGTTCTGTCTAGACTAGACTAGGAATCATGAGGGCGCTCTGCACAAGGGAGTCAGGGCGTCAGGGCTAACAGGACATCCCTCCAAGGAGAGCGGGACACGTGGCAAAAAGTGCTTGATTAGGGGCAGGCAGACGAGAGCGTCCCTTTTGATATACGGCAATTGCAAGCAAGCATTTAATAAATCCCCGACTGATGGGATGTCTGCAACGACACAAGAAACCAAGAAGTGATGGGTATTAAACGCTCCAACGCCGGGGCATTTAATGACTCATCCTCGGAAGAAGAACATTAAATGCTCTGGGAACCGAGCATTCAATATTCTTGCATAAAAGGAAGAGCTTTGATTGCTCGGGGATCCGAGCAGTTAATAATGGGGTCCTCCCAATACGGAATAGGGAGCACACTGCCCCACCTCTGAACGCTACCCACTTTCTAGACTATCAGCAATGATGAGTCCGGGTGGGTATAAATAATTTCCAAAAATACATTGTAAAGGTACGCAAGAACAACTCTCAAGAACAAACAGTGTTCTCTCCTTCCCCACTCTCAAAAAACTGACTTGATGGTTGGAGGGGATACGCCGGAGAACACTCCGGCACCCTTTATGACTTGTTTTCTGTGTACCAGGAACCCATCCAGGCCCGTCAGAAGCATCGATCGACAATAATAAGAATATAAGAAAAGTTATTATGTGTTATAGATGATTTATTCTTTAATTATGCCCAATTGTTTTTTTTTTTTTAAAAGTCGGGGCCTGGCATTTAATTTGGTCCCCCTTATAGTTTTTTGGTTTTTTTTTTTTTTTGGTTCGTAGGTGGTTGATGATGCTGTACATCGAGATTACTCATGCACTAGAAGGTTGGATCGTCCGGTTCCTTGTTGTTTACCGTACTGAGGACTAAAATCTTCTTAAACATGGCAAGATTTTTTCATCTCTTTATGTAGAAGTCTATGGTATTGGGAAAAAAAATTATTATCGTACCGGTATTAAAAGTTTTGTGATCTATTTTTATAATTTTTAATTATTATTTATAATTTTTCAGGTTATTTACAACATTTAAAAATTATTTACAACTTTTGAGATTATTTGTGATCAATTCTAAAATTTATTTTTAACATCGATCTTAAGTAACCTACAAAAATTATAATTTAAATCATAAAAGTTGTCGTATAACTTCAAAAGTTGTAAAAAAAATTATCATAAACAAACCTAAAAACTTACATCTTCATCCACAATATTTATAAAATTTGATGGTATGATACCGAAATTTTTTGTTCGGTACCGTAGACGACTTCCTCAGTCTAAGGTACTTCCGTGTCGAATGAATGACATTATCAAAATGCACTATAAATACTCATAACAAGGTTCATAAACTAATAATTTCTGTCAATGGCAAATCCATCTTCTCTTCCTCTTCAAGAACGAAAGCCTCGTAAAAACACCATTCCACGAGTTGCGGAGCTTATCATCCTCTTCCTTCTCTTTTCTCTCCTTGTTTACCGTCTGTTCCATATCAGAGACCATGGCTGTCCTTGGGTTCTTGCCTTTTGCTGTGAGTCATGGTTCACTTTCAACTGGATTCTCTCACTAAACAATAAGTGGAACCAAGTGTATTACAAAACATACCCAGAACGCCTCTTGCACTGGTATCCAAAAACTTCCCTCTCTCTCTCTCTCTCTCTCTCTCTCTCTCTACTTTGCAACCCTTATCTAAGCTAGCAAGCTCTTTACTTGTTTGACATATGTATAACACCTAGTGGTACAACTGAATCGAATTGAACGGAGCATCAACTGTTCAGGACAGATACGAGATGGGATTTAAATATCTTAATCTTGGCTCTTTAAGTTTTTTTTACAAGTTCGAATAGGGTTTTGCTCGATTGATTAAGCAAACCAAACTTGAGGTTGTATAAATATGTGTGTACACGAACTGAATAACTTATTTAAGCTTAGTTCATTGGTTAAACCAGCATTAAAATTGAGCTTGAGGTCAAGTTCGGTTCGTTCACTAAATAAACGACTATGAACGTGCTTTAACCTGAGTTGACTCTAGTATTTTTAGCTCGATTGATAACATTCTTGAAACTTGACAATCATATTATTCTTATTTGTTTCTTTCTTAAAATAGGAAACCTGCTCATGAGCTTCCCTCGGTGGACATGTTCGTCAGAACGGCCGACCCCGTCCTTGAACCGCCGATTATCACCGTGAACACCGTACTATCCTTGTTAGCAGTTGATTACCCGGCGAACAAGTTGGCTTGCTATGTCTCCGACGATGGTTGTTCCCCTCTCACCTTCTATGCTCTCGTCGAAGCAGCTAAGTTTGCTAAGCTTTGGGTTCCATTTTGTAAGAAGTTCAACATTGCTGTTAGAGCTCCATTTCGATACTTTAATGGCGAGTCCTTATGGTCCGAAGATAGTTCATCGGACTTCCGAGACGAATGGAAAAAGATAAAGGTGAGCTAAGAACTCTTACACTAATCTCACACTGTTGAGTGAATAGCATATCTCACTCCTCCAATCAAGGGGATTGATTCACACGTGACCATTGCATCCTATACCAAGGATTTGATTCCTACAATCTTGTATTTTGTTTTAATTCTTTTCATGTATAAATGTTCTAGAATAGTCTTCTCATACTGTATATACTTGTGTACCCATCATCAATGTATTCATCATCAATAAAATATTCAAGACTAGAAAGTCTTCTTCCTTTCATGGTATGAGAGCCTTTATGCGTCTCTCACCCTCTGTAATTCATTGCTTCTATAAAGTTGTTCTTCACCCTCTGCATTTTCTTTCATAAAGCTGGTTATTGATTTCTTCAAGAAATCTTTGTTGCGTTGTAGTTGCAGCAAGTAGCCTATTACTTTTGTTCCCACCGTTTGACACCAAACCAGCACGTACTTTCCCACCTCTGGCACCATTCAAGCATATAGTCAGCACATACTTCTTCCTTGTTCCTTATTGCAACACCTCTTATTTATTTATTTTTTCTCTTCAAACTAGCACTATGTTGTCTTCTACTCCATCATCTCCTTTGTCTCTTTCCTTGGGAAATATTATTAATCACATCTCCATTAAATTAGATGAGACCAATTACCTTCTTTGGCGCAATCAATTATTATAGAGTAATATACTAAAAATTTATTTTTTTGTAGTAAAATCCGTTTTATTAATTAATAGAAGTTTGTTCTTTTCATTTTATTGACAATCTATATGGACAAAATGTTTGTATTATATTTAATATATGGTATGCATGCGTGTCTTATATTTTATATTGTTGATAATCTGGTGTGTTTAATTCAGCTTATGCACAAAAGACCAGATTATTGGATCCTTGTATAATATGAGTATTGGTTCACAATCTTAGATGAAATTGGACACACCATCAGTATGATTGTAGTGTAATATTTTGGCATAGTCTGTCATTACTGTAGGAGACTGTTTGATGTCTCGGATTATTGCACTAGTACACTTGTGTATTGAACAGACCCATGTTGAGGTTATTATTTTTTACTGATTCAATAAAATAATAAATACCTCATGATTATTATGATTGTTTATGTTTTTAATCCTAAAATATTTAATTGTCATGTGCATATAATGTTTGTCACTTTAATTCATCAAAGAGTGAGATTCATATTGAGTCAATAAGCTTGATGAATTGGGAGACGGTGTTATTTGTATGGTGGAAATTAATTATTAAAGGAAACCACGTCCTAATATTTAAATGGGTTGATGATGTCCTCTTAAAGAAGCTCATAAGTTTTGTCCATGTCAAGTCTTGCAGGTGGATTTAATTATCCGACACGACAAATAAGTTGAGTGGTAAGGTCTCAAGGAATAAAAGAAGTTAATTAACTATAATTGTCATGAATTTATTTAATTGATGGACATCTGTAATCTTAAACGCGAGGATATTATTAAGCATATAATAATAAGAAGCTCGAATATAATTTTGAGATAAGACTCAGGAGATCAATAATAAATTTTTAGTGGAGTGACTTATTATTAATGGGTTATAGGATGTTTGTTCTGAGTTGAACATAGGAATCCTAGGCCCATTGGAAGCCCGATCCTTATTTCTCCTTAGAGTTTCTGTCGTAGCCTATATATAAACGTCTAGGCTCTCTAATTGAGCATCTATTATTTACTTATATTTTTTGGAGAGAGACTAAAACGGAGAGCAGGAATTCGGAGGTTTTGGCAACCCACACTGCATCCGGATTCTGACGTTGGGGGATATACGACAGAAGGCCGCGAGGTTTATCGAGCTGTCTTCCGCGTTTGTTTTTAGGTTTTGGGTTCATCCTAAGACTAGATCAACCCCGAGCGATCTCGAAGGTAAACCCTAATTCAGCCCTGTAGGGTTTTAAAGTAAAATTTTTGGTATTCGATACATACGCGCTACCAATGGTTCTTGGGATTTCCGTTCCAACAAATTCATCCCCATTTTGATTGTCAAAGATCTTTACAGATATGTTGATGAATCCATTACCTCTCCATTTGCAAGCAGTGAAAGCAAAGATGGAACCATAACCCTAATCTAGAATTTGTCTCATGGTTCAAGTTGGATCAATTTGTCCTAAGTTGTATCAATACAACTCTCACTCAAGGCATTCTCGCACAAGTTGTGGGACTCTCCATTGCATGTCAAGTGTAGGATAGTTGCTTCAACTTTAAAAGAATCACTCTCATATTGACTATTTTTAACCTCTTGTTTTTGTATCAATATATTGAGTATATCTTGTATCTCTTTAATATCTTGACTTGTTTGGGCATTGAAAGCTAGTTGACTTTGCATAAATTCGTTAAGAATATTCTCCAAATTCTTTTCTTGTAGGTCATGGTAGGGTGGATATTGGGGAGGGTCTTGTGGTGATGTGACATATATAGGTAACTGATAATGTTCATTCCCCCAACCAAAATTGGGATAAAAAGTTTCAAAACAATGGTCGGGGTAAGGTTGAGACGAATTAGGTAAGACAATTGTCTCATTCCTCAAAATTTTTCGAGCAGTTGGAATTAAAGGGCAAACCTCAATGGGATGCCCATACACATCACAAAACACACACAGTTCCTCCATCGGGGAAAATCTTCACACCACATTAAAAGAAATATAAAATATAAAAATAAAAATTATGAAATATCGAACCTGAGGAAAAATAAAACAAATAATTAACAATAAATAATAAAAAAAAAGGACGAGATTACCGGATCTGTGACGAATCTCAAATCAAGCAAACCTCAATAGATGGCGATGTGTTCTTTGCCTTCAAACAATTCCCCGGCAACGGCGCCAAAAACTTGCTTCAACTTTAAAAGTGTAAACCCAAGCGCAGGTTGAGCAAAGTAATATAATCTCGGAAGTCCGAGGTCGATCCCACGAGGAATTGTAACAAGGAACAATCACACAAACAACAAAAATAATTTGAAAGGAAAAAGATTTATTTGGAAAATTGTTGATTGGAGAAAAATGATTTTGGTAATTGAAATAGTAATAAATAAAATACTAGAGCATCAGGTACTCCCTCTCAACTTCATACAGTAATAGTTAAATACTCAAAGCTTGACTTGAAAGAAGAATTAAATGTCAGTTAATCCAATTAACAAATCAAGTGATAAATCCAAAAGTTATAATCAAACGACTACCAGGAACCTGAATAATCATTCAATCATATTATTCTATGAAATAATGTTAATCCTTCCAGCGTGGAATAACCAGTGATTTACACGCAGGGAAACTCAAGCAATCGATGTACGTGGCACAACAACTCAAGAATTTATACAGCATAAACACTTTGCTAAAATATTAGGAATTAAATTAACACAGTTTCATAAATCCTTAAGTACAAGAGTCAATAAAAATACCGTACTCCGTTGAGAGATTTTCCCCTAGCCCTAGCTTAGCCTTCTAGCCAGACATGGTAAAGGATTCAGAAAAATAGACTAAAAACAAAGAGAATAAAGATAGATCCTTTACAAAGTCCTAGGTTTGTATTTATAAATTACATTCCCCAGAGATTGCATCCCACTAGGATTCTAAATTCGGCAGCAGAGGTTTGACACGCGTCCGGACGCGACTCTCTCAACCGTCCGGACGCGCCTTCCAGAATGGTCCTTGCTTCGTTTGTCAACTTTCTGCCAATCGCGTCCGGACGCGTATACTTCCTCCGTCCGGACGCGTGTTCCAGTGTGATCCGTCCTGAGCTATGCTTCCTTTCTTCTCATAGCTTCACTCCAATTGTGCACTATTAACCTGCAAAACAACACAACTCATCTTTTATTCTCATAGCCTTAATCTTCAATTAAATCATCATAAATATCACACTTTCACAATAAAATGATTAATATTACCTCTGACAAATGTAAATATTAGACCTGAATCATACCCCCCCACTTAAACCTTGCTAGTCCCTAGTAAGGCAAGCAAATAAAAACAGAATACTAACAAAAACAAAAGACATAACCATTTTCGTAGGCTTCACGATTGCATTTAGCATATGCAACAAGCCTTTAAACCCCTAGGTTTCCCCTAGTGGACGAGTATAGTCTCGTGAGGGTTTCCAGAGATGATACCCACAAACATCACCTTGTGCTCAAACATCTGAATAACACTTGTACAATATAAGTTGCTACCACATTATTGAAATTCTAAAACACAAACTTTTTTATAAGCATATGCAAAACAACATATAGAACTATGCGGTATATCGCTGTATGCACTTATCATATTCTCATATAAACTCGTGTGTAGTGTGAATTAACTATACCAAGTCAGTAATTTATCCGGTAATCACCTCTACAACTATCAACTATTCGTCTCAATGCCAAATCTCACTAGATAATTCACTCATAAAAGATTCTCTCAGATTATAGTGATTATTCCCTCAAATATCACATGTGAGAAGAAGATATTTAAGTCAAAACAAAATAATGCTCACATGTCTATTAAAAAAACGTAATCCAAAAGAAAAAGATTTGACATAGTCTCATGAAAGGAAATCAACACACAATAAACAAATAATCACTATTCTCTTCCTTATTCACACAAGTCATGCATCCTCAATACACTCTTGAGATCAGATAAGACTTTATTTAAGGTTGTAATGGGGCCTTGGGATTAGGGTTTTGAAACGAAGGATATTCAGGAATTCAAAAGACTATCCCGAGAGAACATGTACATTACACAACCAAACTTCTTTCCATAGCCTTTCACTCTCCATCCTCTAGAAGCACAATTTACATCACTTGCTCATATTTTTTTTCTCTTTTCAAACACATGCTTGCTATTTTTTTTCTCTTTTTTTTTTTTCAATCTGTTTTTTTCACTGCTAGACATATTGTCTTTCTTTTTTTTTTTCAACTTTTTTTTTTCTTTTCTTTTTTTCAGCAAGACATCTAATGCAAATATTCACAAGTATGTAAAACTCTTTTTTTTTTTTTTTTTTTCTTTTTTTAACCAACATCTCCCAAATTACATAAACAATAAAAGTTCAATCTCAGGATAACCAAGGGTAAAAGATATTATTTTTTCTCATTGGCTTGGTTATTATATGTTGGGTATAAGAAATAAAATTTTGCTTTAAAGGCTCAATCATGGCTTCTAGGGATAATAATATTCAAAAAATAAGGTTTAGGCTCAAATAATGACAAAGATGGCCTAAAATCATATCTCAAGAGCTTTTGATAACACACTTCTCATGCAAATAATTCAAAGTCAAGCAATCATTCACAATATTGGTGTTAACCAAAACAAAAATAATGAGACTATTGAAGGAGATTAGCTGAATAAAAATATTTTTTATTGAGTAAATGTAAATAACCCTCCAAGAAAGATTGGAACAAAAACTCACTAGGGTTTTTATTCATCTCCACTATATGTTTCAAGTTCTCAAGGTAAAATACCTAACAAATTTTCAACTTGGTAAAGTCTAAAGTGCACAAATTTTGAGTTTTTATAAGAACATGATATGAGATACAAAAATATAGAATAAAGTTCTATGTGATGCTTAAACAGTTGCAAATTTAAAGCTAAGCAAATTATTTCTATATTGTGGTATCAAATTATGCATAAAAATATTATTTAAATATTTAATAACCAACAAATTTTTTTTTATATTTTTTTTTTAGCAAAGTAAACTAAAAAAAAAAATAAACTAGGAATTTTCACAATACAAAGCATACTCATACCCCCCCAACCTATATCCAACATTGTCCTCAATGTAAAAATAAATATCTTATTGCTCAATAAAAATAATGAATAAAGATAAAAGGGATAGGAATACCTGGTGCTGCAACAACGCTAAAACCTAAAAATAAAATACTCAACAAACAAAAAAACTATAAATTGAAACAAATAAAAATGAAACTGAAATTAAACAAAAAATATAAAATAAAATAAAATCTAACTACTATGTACAAATAAAAATAAAAGCTCACGTTCAATCCGGTTTAAAGTCAGATTTGAATATGTGACCATTCAATTTTATTGGCTTAAAAATGTGGTGTTGAAGTAACTCCTTTAATCGAATTATCCACTCATATATCCAATATATCTTTTGAACATGCAAGAAAAGGGAGATATTTACATTTTTATGCAAATCTAATAATGAGATAAAAAATAGATCTTTATCAATTATAGCACACAATTCAACTTTCATACCCTCACCAAGATTAGATATGTGAATCTCATTACTACTTGTTGATAATGAAAGGTCTTTGGGCTCATTAGCCTCTTGTGGAATAATAATGTCACTTAATTCTTCATTATCAAGAGTATTAATGTATTCATCCTCAGTTTGTAGTTCAGGAAAAGAATCACTATCATATTGACTATTTTTAACCTCTTGTTTTTGTATCAATATATTGAGTATATCTTGTATCTCTTTAATATCTTGACTTGTTTGGGCATTGAAAGCTAGTTGACTTTGCATAAATTCGTTAAGAATATTCTCCAAATTCTCTTCTTGTAGGTCATGGTAGGGTGGATATTGGGGAGGGTCTTGTGGTGATGTGACATATATAGGTAACTGATAATGTTCATTCCCCCAACCAAAATTGGGATAAAAAGTTTCAAAACAATGGTCGGGGTAAGGTTGAGACGAATTAGGTAAGACAATTGTCTCATTCCTCAAAATTTTTCGAGCAGTTGGAATTAAAGGGCAAACCTCAATGGGATGCCCATACACATCACAAAACACACACAGTTCCTCCATCGGGGAAAATCTTCACACCACATTAAAAGAAATATAAAATATAAAAATAAAAATTATGAAATATCGAACCTGAGGAAAAATAAAACAAATAATTAACAATAAATAATAAAAAAAAAGGACGAGATTACCGGATCTGTGACGAATCTCAAATCAAGCAAACCTCAATAGATGGCGATGTGTTCTTTGCCTTCAAACAATTCCCCGGCAACGGCGCCAAAAACTTGCTTCAACTTTAAAAGTGTAAACCCAAGCGCAGGTTGAGCAAAGTAATATAATCTCGGAAGTCCGAGGTCGATCCCACGAGGAATTGTAACAAGGAACAATCACACAAACAACAAAAATAATTTGAAAGGAAAAAGATTTATTTGGAAAATTGTTGATTGGAGAAAAATGATTTTGGTAATTGAAATAGTAATAAATAAAATACTAGAGCATCAGGTACTCCCTCTCAACTTCATACAGTAATAGTTAAATACTCAAAGCTTGACTTGAAAGAAGAATTAAATGTCAGTTAATCCAATTAACAAATCAAGTGATAAATCCAAAAGTTATAATCAAACGACTACCAGGAACCTGAATAATCATTCAATCATATTATTCTATGAAATAATGTTAATCCTTCCAGCGTGGAATAACCAGTGATTTACACGCAGGGAAACTCAAGCAATCGATGTACGTGGCACAACAACTCAAGAATTTATACAGCATAAACACTTTGCTAAAATATTAGGAATTAAATTAACACAGTTTCATAAATCCTTAAGTACAAGAGTCAATAAAAATACCGTACTCCGTTGAGAGATTTTCCCCTAGCCCTAGCTTAGCCTTCTAGCCAGACATGGTAAAGGATTCAGAAAAAAAGACTAAAAACAAAGAGAATAAAGATAGATCCTTTACAAAGTCCTAGGTTTGTATTTATAAATTACATTCCCCAGAGATTGCATCCCACTAGGATTCTAAATTCGGCAGTAGAGGTTTGACACGCGTCCGGACGCGACTCTCTCAACCGTCCGGACGCGCCTTCCAGAATGGTCCTTGCTTCGTTTGTCAACTTTCTGCCAATCGCGTCCGGACGCGTATACTTCCTCCGTCCGGACGCGTGTTCCAGTGTGATCCGTCCTGAGCTATGCTTCCTTTCTTCTCATAGCTTCACTCCAATTGTGCACTATTAACCTGCAAAACAACACAACTCATCTTTTATTCTCATAGCCTTAATCTTCAATTAAATCATCATAAATATCACACTTTCACAATAAAATGATTAATATTACCTCTGACAAATGTAAATATTAGACCTGAATCAATAGTCTTCATTCAATGTTTCACGAACAAAGTCAAGCATGGTTTGATCTTCTACAAAATGAGATTCAATCAATTGATAAAGGTACGTTGTCAATTTCATATTACCTTAATCGGCTTAAACATATTTCCAATTCGTTGGCTGCAATAAATCATCAAGTTCTTGATAAGGAACTTGTCATTCATACTCTTAATGGTCTTGGAAAAGAATACGACTCTTTTGTGGTGATGATGGAAAATTGACAACCATCACCTACTTTTGACGAAATCAAATCCCGATTATTCAACCATGAACAACGTTTGAAACGCTCATCTCGCTCCATGTAGTCTATTCCATCCATGGGTGATACCACTCTTATTGCTACACATGTATCTAACCAAAATCAAAAAATTTTAGGACATGGACGTGGTGATTATTTTGCTAATTGTGGATGTGGTGAGCACTCAAATGGTCGTGGACGAGGGTATGCTCAACCTTCTAACTCTCATATTCAAAATCATGGCCGTGGTCAAAATTTTCAAGGAAATCGCTACATGGGAAAATGTCATATTTGTCATGCACAAGGACAGAGTGCGTTCAAATGTTGATTTTGATTTGATCAAGTTTATACTTCCAGACTCGTACAACAGTCCTTTGTAGCTATGAATATTAACAATGCAAGCTCTTCCCCAGTTGCCACTATAACAAAAATCGTTTTTTGCGACGATTTTTTTCGTCGCTAAATTAAAAAAAATCGTCGCCAATTATTTTTTGCGACGTTTTTTTTTCGTCGCATGTTCGTCGCAACAGCCTCGTCGCAGAAAGTATTTTGCGACGCAAATTTATTTTCATCGCAAAAAAAAAAAATTGCGACGAAAAAAAAACGTCGCAAAAACTTAAAAAAAAACGTAGCTAAAATCTATTCCACCTGCGTAAAAAAATAAAATTTTAATTAACTTTTCGCAACGAAAAAAAATCGTCGCAAATAATTTTTACATAAATAAAAAAGTAAAATAATAATTTAATTAATTTTTGGCGACGTAAAAAAATCGTCGCTAATTATTTTTTACATAAAATAAAAAAATGTAAATAATAATTTAATTAATTTTTAGCGACGTAAAAAAAAAGTCGCAAATAGTTGATTATATAAATAAAAATGAAAAAAAAATATAATTTAATTAATTTTAGCGACGTAAAAAATTCGTCGCTAATAATTTTTTACATAAATAAAAATGAAAAAAATAATAATGTAATTAATTTTTAGCGACGTAAAAAAATCATCGCAAATAAGGTTTTAAAAAAATAATTGAATAAATACATTTGCGACGTTTAAAAATCGTCGCTAAAAAGATTGTTCCTCCAATATTTCGCGACAATTGTAATTTCGTCGCAAAAAAGTTCATTTTTTTTTAAAAATAATTCCAAAAAAATGATATTCCAATAAAAAAATGTACCTGTATACAAATAATACATGTGTTCAATAAAAAACTAACACAATTAATACATTTCACATCTTTTCCATTCAACATACATTTTTTTTTTTTTTTTTTTGGAAAAAGAAAAATTTTATTGATATAAACCAAAATTACAAGAATCAAAGTAATCAAAAGGCTTTAACAAAACAGAAAAGCCACAGTTGGCTTTAATCTTTCAAAAATAAAATTCCAACAAAATTCTTCTTCATATGTCAAAACTGCCCAGCAACATATGCAGCAATCTGCATCAGTCACCAATTCAAAGCTCCAATCATCTCCCAGCACAGCAGCATAGCATCACCATAGCACAACATCACCATAGCTCAGCAGCACCATAGTTCAACAACTCATCAATGTAAAATAGCAAAGCAGCACAACATTGCAGCACAGCAGGAGCATTGCAACACAACAAACAACACCTCTCAGCAGCAACTAAGCACTTTACCTCCTCCCAACCTTGGATTCATATAACAAAACTAACATTTTCTTTATGGGGGTGTAGTGAATCTTGTCATGGTGTAAAATGTTTACTTCTTGTAATTATTAATATTTTCTCAAGCAAACTGTGCCCTGAAAGATAGCAAGCAAAGATAGTCCTAATCATCATAGACAAACAGATTTAATTTTTCATCTGCAGAAGGGCAAGGACAAGAAATACTTGGCACTTTTAAGTAGAATAGGACAGTAAAAATTCTAACTAGTAAATAGAAAAAACTACATTGCATAGAATCTCAACAATGTACAAACAATCAATGCCTTGTCCAAGTCTTCCTCAGTGACCAATGGAACCAAAGCACAAAAGTTGGCATGGAATTGTAAGAGACCATTGTTAGCTTTTCTACTCTCCAACTCTACATTTGTTTGGTCAGAGTTTACAGCATATACAAGACCTAGGTTTTGTATTGGTCAGTGTCTATGGAGCAATGAGATAGGAATTTACTTACAGGGGAAATAACTGGGGATATAGGAACCGCCCAAACCCAAATGAATTACAGGAAATCATTGAACATTATGCATGATTTCTATACTTTTCTTTGGCCAACATAACCAATAGTCAAACAGAAGGGGAATGCTAGCTATAGTTTGTAACAGTCTCAGACAATAAAAAGCACCAGTGGTTCTGTTTTCCAACTAAGCATCGTTTTATAAGGCATGTGACATCCAAAAGCCTTTCTATAAATACCACCTTCAAGCATCACTATTAGTGGAAACTGCCAAGATGATTAGGAACGAAAGAAAATTAAAATTATGAACACAACTGGAAAATCATTATACACTTGATTAGAAAGATAAAAACAACTTATTGCTATAATGACATAAAACCATACGCAAGTTATGTAGGCACGTGCTATTTCCACATTTTTGGAATGACATTCCCTTCAAAATGGTGTACATGCTGATTTTTTATGGTTCTGAGTGATATTTTCCTTATAAATTCAAGGATGTTACAAGTGAAGACTATTTTCAAATGCTAGAGATGACATAGAATTATGTTAGTATTCAGAAAACTGAAAAAGAAACTGCAGAATATATAAAGAACCCACCATCCTAACCCACAAATAACAAGTGATTCAAGTGTAATTAAGGCCTATATACTAACATTGGCTAGAAAAGAAGGGAACGAAATTAAAGCACCAACAAAACAATAAATACAGGAACATTCAGCAAAATATATCATATCCATACCTCACTGGTAGATGTAAAAGCAACTATACACAGAAGTAGTCTTTAATGTGAAAATACAGAAATGGCAAATATCTCATCGAAGGTGCATATTTTTCTACTCTACAGGACATGTTATTGCAGTTTGAAAGGATAAGAACCAATTCAGTAGATAGCCAATATTAGGTCCAGTAAACACCCCCTTTCAACACAAGTCGATTTTATGCGGCCTACTTAAATTCATCTATGGGAAAAGATCCACATCCACAAAAAAATTACCTGATTGGATGATGTTGAGCTTCCAGCAGTTAAGAACTCAATGACTTTCTGAACATTGTTCAATATAACTTTATCTTCCTCTGTTATTGTGGGTAGAAGTCCTGCAGGCCTAATTGGTCCAAAGGAAGGAACCATGCTGAAAACTGGGGTGATATTTCCTATCCCTAAAACTGCCATCATTTGCACTAATTGATCCCTTGTAACAACATCAATGCCTTTAACAATCTGCATACATGTCAAGACAAAGTTAACCATATTGGACTAAAAATATTGCAAACAAACTTTTTTTTCTTACATCATCCTTTTTTTTTTGAAAAAATGAGAAATTTTATTCCAAAAAAGATGAATTTACAAGAAGCAAAGCAAACAAAACTTTAACAAAAGAAAACTAAGCCACAGTTGGCTTTAAACCTTCAATATTAAAAAATCAATAAAATCTTCATTTTGAGTCAAAAACTGCACAGCACATCTCCAATACTCTGCCTTAATTTCCACTCCAGAACACCAATGCAAGACAGCAACAATGCAGCTCATCAACAAAAAGCATCAAAGTTGTTGTAGCAACTTAATACCTCAGCACAGTACCACAGGTAGCAAATCAGCACATTCCAGCAGGCAGCACCAGCTTCCAGATCAGACCATTCAGAACAACAAGCAAGAGCTAGGTTGATTTTGGCAGCTTCTTTCTTTGTATCAGTTGCAATCCATCCAGTAATGCCCTAAATTCAGCAACCATGTTAGAGCATTCCTCATAAAAAAAAAAGAAGCTGCCAAAATCAACCTCCCCCTCAAAATATCTTATTCTTGTTCTGCCCTGAAATACTGGACACCCTAAATAGGTAAAAGGACAAACCTTAATAGGGATACCAGCCATGTTAGATAAAACACTTCTTCTTTCCATGGAAATGAAAACAAACTCGAGCCTCACCAGTGAAGCATTTAATAAAACTCAAACTTTCCAATCATCCCATAACAACAGCATAAAACTCTCACAGCAGTAAAATCAATATCAGAAATACAGCAAAATTTATATACTGCAATTCAGTCATTACTCCAGTATGTCGTGTATAATGATGAGAATAATGCTCTTCAAACTATTGAAAAACCATTGTGATTTAACCATTGTGATTTAAGTGTTCACACATAATACCTGACCATATTAAAAAATGATTGCTCCTCTGACAAAAACTCCATAGCAAAAATCTTAAAACAAAAAAAATCAAGTACACAAAAAAGAATCAAGAAACAAATTCATCCGGCAAAAATTCTGTTAGAAGAAGTTAAGAAAGCAAAATAAAGTTTCAGAATAATTTATGGGAGAAGTAGCTTATTACCAAATTTCAATTGCATTAAGGAGCCGACGACACATCCCTTGACGCCTATACATGTGACGAGTCCCAATGAATGGCATCTCTGCTAATTGACTCCCATGTATCCTGTTTTTGAATGTAGCAGAACTTGTAACCGTCTGAAAAATTATTAATTAATTACAAAGGCACCCGAATTTAATATCTTACATCTGCACCTGCACCTGCAAATAATATAAGGTGCTTCCAACCACCATGTATGCTGATGTTAAAATATCTTTGCCACTAACACCACTCTTAAAAAAATCCACAGGATGTATGCCTTACAGCCTTTTATGGACAAAGTAAGATATGGATAGAACATCATGGACTTTTAGGGTGGGTGCAATCATACAACCACCAATATGCATCATCATGGATGAAGTAAAACAACAACATTTTAAAATTAAGTTTAGTGTTTTAAAAGAGCATGCTATAAGGATGGGAAAAAACATCAGAACAAGCAGGCAACCCCATGTTTGAAAGAATAACTGCACCTGCAGTACTCCGTTAAATCTACTTTATATGGAAAAAAAGACTCCTGTGTTGCTAGAAGAATAAATTCTAATTCCTAAAATTGTATCCTTCAATAATTTCCAACTTCAATGGATAATAAATCTCCCAAATTTTTTAATCACAAAGTTCATTTACACCACAAATTTGGTTATGCTGCATGATGTTAACAGTTGTAACTCAAGTTCTAATCAGGAGGAGGGGATTGTAGTATCAAAATTGTCAACTAACAAATGCCAACAAGTTTTTAAAGATTTCAGCTTCATCTGTCAACATATATGCAGTGCTTCAATCAGTATAGTTCTACAGTGCTTACCCACAGTTGTAGAGAACATTATGAATCATACTGATCCCACTTCTCTCGTCAATAACTGGCAGAAAGCACTCATCCATAATAGACAATGCAACGGCTAACTTGGAGTTACATTCAACCTTTAGGGGAGCACCAATAAGCGAATTATCACAAATAACATCACAATGTTGAAGAAGAGTCCATGAAAATCCTTCTTCCAGTTCATGTTTGGTGCCCAGAAGAACCTGTAGTCGCTCAAAAAGCTATTGAGCAACAGATGGTCAATGCATTTTAGTGCGTCATGAGTAACAAATTATATTTCTTCTATAAGAGAAGCGTATTTAAGCTAGTCACTTAAAAATTAGATCTCTCGCATTATTCCTGCTGGCAGTTCCTCCCACAAAAAGATGGATGTTTGGAATTGACATCTATAGCATCCTTCCCCTGGATGCACAATTGGTGGACTGCAGTAGGCAAAATTTGTTAATTATCAAGCAAAAACTACCCTTTTAAAGTGAAACATAGAAAGCAACAGAGAAAGTTATGACTACCCACACAATTTGAAATTTGATGAAGATCAAGGTACATACATTTTTCCTCACACAAACGGCATGAAAGCAGTTCATTCACACATGTATCATGATTATCATCCTTCTGAGAAATGCTCCCATCAATTGTCCCGCAGAATTTGCATGAACTGTAGCGACATCGCCAATAACCACAAGGGAACTTCTACAAATACCAAGAGAAAAATGAAAATGTCATCTACAAGAGTAAAGTACTTTGGCCAAGTCGTCAACTTTGTCTAGATGGACAAACGATATGAACATAAACATTGACTTCAAAAATAAAAACTTCACAGCGATTGGAGGTTGCATAATTTATTTGACTGTATTTCTTAATATGTAAATTTCACAGCGATCAAATATAATTGCGTTCTTGGGAAAGGACAGACCCAGACTTTGTCTAGGGCATCATTGATTGCAAACCCAAAAGGCAACAAAAAAAGGTGGGCTTTGAAAGAAGGTCTACTAATTTAAAAAGCCTATTTCATGACTGTTGCAGTACATCTAAATGAATAAGCCTCAAGAATGCTGGTGAGTGGCAATGCAAAAAGACTCACCCTTGGTACAATCCACAAATAAAGAATGATAAGACATCATGCACAATGTTTGCCATGTGCACAATAACAAGTACAAAGACAATTGAAACCACTTTTGAGAGAAAGAGAAAAACCATCTTCAAGCAAAGGGGAACCATTTTGTTTCTCGCGCAGCATAGCTGTTCTCTGGGCAGCTCTCTCATTAAGATCACATATTAATTCTTCTCTCAAGGATAGGGTTGGGGCAGATTTATGCAGAATGCTTGATTCTCCAACATCAATATTGATTAACCATCAAAAGTGCTATCTTATTATATTTAATAATTGGTTAATTGCATATTATTTGTGATTAAATGTGTTAAATTCTTTGATTTTCTAGTTTGATACTTTTTCTAGCTGTTTGGTTTATTTTGCAGGTAAATTGGTTGATTTAAAGTAATAATGGATAATGCAAGTGAAGCAATCACTAGAGGAAGAATCACAATTGATAAGGATTGAAGAGTCAAGATTGAGATAGGAAGACTTGAAGATAAATCATCATTTTAATCCTTATAAGAGTCCAAGTTAGAAGAAAACTCATTTAAAGTTGGATTAAGAAAGTTTCCTAGAAGATAAGGATTTGACACGTCTTCAGTATTTCAGTCATAACTTTTGACTCCGATATCGGATTGACCTGATATTTGCGGTGTTGGAAAGAAGACTTCAAGGGCTACAGAAGTGTATTTGACGAAAATTTCGTGATTCAGTCTCTAAATATGCGAAATTCAAGCTCGAAGTCTGGACATATTTTGTACCCGCGGGCCCCAAGATTTATGCACGAGATTTAACCTTACAAGACATCTTTTTGGGAAAGGAATTCCTTTCAACCTGTACTTAGGATTTATTTTACTATAAATAGAGGCTCTCATCTATTGAGAGAGGAGAATTAGATTAGGATTTATTTTATTTATTCTTTTTTTCCATCTTTTTATTTTTAGTTCGTCATGTCTGGCTAAAAGGCTAAGCTAGGGCTAAGGGAAAAACCTCTCAGTGAAGTACGGTATTCTCATTAACTTTGTACTTAATGATTTATGATATTGTGTTAATCTAATTTCTGACCTTTTAGTAAAGTTTTTATTCTGTAAAAACTCCTGAGTTGTTGTGCCACGTACATCGATTGCTTGAGTTTCCCTGCGAATAAATAACTGGTTATTCCACGTTTGAAGTGTTAGCATTGTTTCATAAAATAATATGATTAATTTATTATTCAGGTTTCTGAATAATCCTTTGATCATAACTTTTGGTTTCATGACTTGATTTGTTATTTGGGTTAACCGACATTTAATTCCTGTTTCAAATTAAGCCTCAAGTCTTTTATTATTACCGTATGAAATTGAGAGGGAGTACCTGATGCTCTAGTATTTTTATTACTGATTTTAATTATTAAAGTCAATTGTTTTCAATCAAAACTCCTCAAACAAACTTTCTCTTTTTAATTTGTTTTGTGTTTCTTGTTTTCATAATTCCCTGTGGTTCGACCTCGGATTCCCGAGAAATTTATTACTTCGCACAACCTGCACTTGGGTGATCAATTCTAAAGTTGTAGCAAGTTTTTGAATACCATCTTTCCTTTTTGGATCTTTACTGGGCATGCCCTTTTTCTGAGCCAACATTTTCAAATTTCTTTGTGCAGAAGACATATAGCTGTTAAGAGTAAGATCCAGTCCTTTGAGGACCCTTAAAAACTCTTGAGACATTTTCTTGCAGAACCACCAGATCCATTGGAGCAGAAACTGAAGCTAACCCCGCAGATGCAGTGACCAATGTTTTGGAAGAAGCACCTTCTGTATTTGTGTGATCATTTTCAGCATTTTCTTTCTCAAAATGTTCTGAAAAAAGTCAAAAAACACCAAAATTTGCAATAGCATTCTGTGGCAGTATACCCACCATCATAGCAGTATACCCACCATCTGTGGCAGTATACCCACCAGCAGCTTCAACAGACCCAAAAAACATAGCAGAAAGACATAGCAGTTTTCAATCCTAATCAGTAAATCCAGCACCACAGCAGTTTATGTTGTGTTTTATCAGCCCACTGTAAAAGAGGCAACTGGCAGAAAATTTCAGCAAAATATTCCAACATCAAACCAGAACAGATTTTCAGTAAAATCTTCCAACATCAAACCAGAAAATTTTCAGCAAAATACCCATCACAGTCTAAGTTCACAGAAACAAAGAAACATATAACAGATTTTCACCCTAAACCTATGTTTCAAACAAATCAACCTTGATCTTTCAGGGACAAAAGCACCAGGCCATTAGAGACTTCGCAACATGAGGTGTCATAATATTATATTCGTAATTATAGCAAAAAAAAAGATGTCGTGTCAAAAGGAAGATCTTTGGACAGTTGCTGGGATATTCTGAGTTTATTCATCAGTATACCTTTGATATCTTTGAGTCTATCTTGGCTTGGACATAAATTAAACTTTGTTACATCACATGCTGCACTGCCAGTGTCCTGATTAGCAACATCTTCAGCACAGTTCTCGTGGCCTGATGAAGGGGAAGGGGCCAAAAACACAGAAAAAAGATTGCGATAAAAGGACACGCCCAGTAAAGTCCACAATTTCAAAGGAAACATAATGAGACATGAGAGCAACCTCTATCCACCCTTTAATGGACACCAAAATAGAACTCCTGTAATCATCGCCAGCCAGATCATGCACTTTAGCCTGCCATGAAAACCCCAAAAAAAAAAAAAAATGTATTCAACAAAGCTATAGCAAATACTTCTACCTATAAATGTGTGTGGAGAGACAAATGAAATAGTCGGGATTAAATTGTTTTACAAAATATAAAACAAACAGAGAAATAACACAGAAACGTACTAAAACAAGGTGTACAAAATTGCATAGTGGAACATAAACTCACCTTCAAAAGCATAAATATAGCAAAGGCCCGTAATTTCTGAAACCCCTAGCAATGCAACACTGTGCACCAATTATCCTTTCTAGACAACACACATTAAGATACAAAGAAGACTGATGTGATGACCGAATTTTCAGAAGCAACTATACAAAATATAGGACATTTTTCAGCATAAGTGTTGATTTGGCCAAAGTGAACTATCTCATGCAACCATATGCGAGAATGTAATACATTTATTTATACTGACGACTAATATGCAACTTCTGTACAACTAACATGTGTGAGCTACAATTTTGATTGCTCGTACGATCGAGGGAAAAAAACTAATTGAGCTATATGTTCTTATGTCTCACCTATCAATGTGGAGAAGTAATCTTGCAGTTGTTCTATGAATATGCTGCGTAAGATCTGGTACAGCATCCACCTGATAAAAAGCACATCCGTTTTTTCAAACCTAAGAACTTGTGAAGAGGCAACAAGAGGAGCCAGAAATATTATTGCAGCCAGAAAAGTTCTAATGAAACAGTAATTAAGAGAAGATAAATGCTTACAGAACCCCAAACGGTCAGCCCACCCAAAAACTTCCTGCAGACCAGTCGAAAGCAGCAACCAACTGAGCAAAGCACTTTCAAACAAATCAACAGTTACACCATATAGCCAAACAATTAACCCTTATCGTCAAAAACCACTTAAAAGGCAAACCCCTCAAATCACATATTAAAACAACAATCACACATCTAAACAAGATGGAATAATACAATATCTTTAAATACATAACCAAAAGATAATTCGTCAGCCACTTGAATGAAGAAGTCCATAATTCATATGTTACAAAAAAGAAAAAAAATACATTAATAAATTATCAATCAAAGTTTTAAAAAACATACATGTTTTCTAATTCTTAAGTGTTGAAATTTTTAGTTTTTTTCTCAAACTCTCAACCCGTCCCTTAGCTCCAAGTTTTATTTTTTATACTACTTAAGTGTTGAAATTAAAACGATAGCACAAAGATACTAACCTAGACTCAGGTGGAATGTCTGCATTAGTTGAGGTGTCATGCAGAGCACGTTCCATTTGAAGTTGCATCTGCAAAAGTTGTTGCATCATCTGTTGCTGCGCGTCTTCAAACTTCTGTTGCGCATCTTCAAACTTCTCTAACTTCTCTTTCGTTTCATCACGTTCCTTCTGAAGAGAATCAACAGTTGCTTGCAACTCTTTTATCACATCCGCTTGTTGTCGATACTCTGCAGTGGAACTGAATGACTAACTAGAGGATGTAGGTTTCGGGCCATATCTAAATCCTTTCTTATATCCAGGTCGACTGCCAAGGACTGTGCATGCAATTTCATCTTGTGTCAATGGCTCTACACCCTCTTCTAAGTTCTGTGTGGACAATTCTTTCATTCGGTCCTCCAAATTATGAATGTATTTAAATCCAATTAGTGAGTGTATCATAAAAATTTATTAAAAAAAAACATAATTTTCTACAATTTGAAATACTTACATATCTTGACTCTGCCTCAGCAGAAACCCACTCACCCTTCTTGTTCACATGAGAATCGTGAAAAAAATCAACAATGTGGGGTGGCTCATCAGTCGTAGGGTCCCTCTGTTACAGTTAATCAAAATATCAATATTCAAATTTATGAATTTCCTATTTATTAAATTTTAGGAAGCAAATGCTAAAGTATAACACCCTTTCATATAGGGCAGACTGAAAGGACTTTGAACCCATCGAGTGGTTGTACTGCAGTTTGGCACGATTTTCCGCATTTTTCTGAGATTTTTCCTATATACGAAGAACATAATTAGTACACAATTGGGAACAAAAAATGGATATTAATTTGCATAGCTAATAAAAGTTACCTGAAATTTCGGATCCTTGTAAAGCGTTTCAATTATGTACTCCCAATCCTCCTGACTCACATCACCATATGGCTTGCTCTTTGGGTCAACACCGGACTCAACCAAATCCTTGTAGTGCATATGCATATGGTATCGGTGGTCCCTGTACCTCGCAGCAAATTTTTTTTCGATGGCCTTCCTGACACCAACTTTTTCATGATACTCTCTAATGTTAAACTTTGTCTACAACAAAATATAAATATACAAATTAATTACAACATGTTGTAACACTCTACACAAATAAATATATTGTTGAAACCAAACAAATATATTCACTAACCAATAACCGTGCAATGAGTGGTGCCTTCTCCTCTTCTGTTAGTTGCTTCCATTTGTGCACATTTCTGATAGGGGCAAACGTCCTCGCCAGGAAGTCAATCTCTGTCAAAACCTTCGAAGAATTTACACCCACTGGAACGCCGACTGCATCAGGAATGAAAACATCAAGGGGGCCGTGAGCTACACGAAGACGCTCAACATTTTTCCCTCTAGACGGTCATCGACCTCGTTTCTTGGTGGTAGATGCTGTTGTGCAAACATTAATAATAGATGTTAGCCCACCATATTAAGAAAAATATGTTTAGAAAGTAAAGTATGTATCAAACCTGTACTGCTACCCTCAGTGCCTGCAACAGGCTGTGATGTAGGTGTATCAGATGATACAACCTTAACATGTGTACTCGAGGAACTTGGACCCCTAGTAGGTGCCTCAAAGGATGCAACCTTACTAGCTGTTGGGGTGGCTCGGCGACCTGGTCCCATATATATAAAACACCTGCCATATAGAAATATATAAATTATATCTACAATATTCAAGTATACCAATTATATAAGTCATAATTTATTAATTACCATGAAAATATCTTAATAATTCATCTACATATCTGACTCTTCATCAGAATCAAAATGGGAATGCACATCATCTTCTTCTTCTGAATCGACATACTCCACTTGTTTATCATCAATGTCATCACATATGAAATCATCAATATTATTGTCTTCTCTACTTCCCCACTGGACAATCCGGTTTCGAGGAATGATTTCTGGATCAAGATCAGTCCTATGAAGTTGACCTATTTCGTTATCTTCGACCACTACTGGAACAACCTCTGTTGATTCATCCTGTTGGAATGGGTCACTTGGACCATACAATCCATTTTCACTAACTTCTACATCTTCCAACTCAGGAACATCCCGTATTCCTCGATGATGTATGTGTTGCACAACTTGCCAATCCCTACCTAATTTTATATCATTAACATAAAATACTTGTTTCACCTAATTAGGTAGGACAAAAGGGTCATTTTGATACCATCTACTTTTCACATTAATGCTTGTAAAATGAGCATCAGTCTGAATTATGTTATCTTGTGATGCATCCAAGTCTTTTACCATCAATGTCTTTGCACATAGTTGTTGAAAAAAATTCCCCAGCTCAAACAAAGTGGTACAAATTTTCTTGTCCAAGTGGAATAAGTCGTTGTAGAAGAACATGACAATCGTGACTTTTCAGCCCTGATACCTTACCATCCTTCGTGCTCACAGACCTCGATATATTTGCTGCAGATCCATTCGGATACTTAACTGATTTCAAAAATTCACAGAACTCTTGTCTTTCTTTTTGAGACAAAGTGTACCACGCAGTTGGTTTTACATATGCCTCCCCGTTCTTTTGGAGGTGCAATTCTTTTATGATATTTAGGTCCTCCAAATCCAGACGAGCTTTATATGTGTCCTTATTCTTGCCATCAATACTCAACAACGTGCCAAGCAAATTATCACATATATTCTTCTCTATGTGCATGACATCAAGGTTGTGTCGAATCTTAAGCACATACCAATACGGTAACTCAAAAAAAATGCTCTTCTTTGTCCAATTAAGTTCCTCAGATGACCGCTTTCTTTTTCGATTGTTTGGATGTTTCCCGAATTGCACATTTGGTAAACACTCCAATTGGTATAAAATCTCTTGCCCCGATAACTCACAAGGTTTTGATTTTTTCTCAATCTTACCATTAAATAACTTACTTCGTCGCCAGCTGTGATCTTGCGGCAACTAACGACGATGGCCTGTGTAGCCTATTTTGCTTCTCAATGGCTGTGATAATGCATCAAAATTACAAATGGGGCATGCCTTGTAACCTTTTGTACTCCATCCAGATATGTTACCATAAGCAGGAAAATCATTTATGGTCCACATAATAGTTGCACGCATTTGAAATGTCTGTTTGGTACATGCATCAAAAGTGACAACATCATCCCACAATTCTTTCAACTCATCAATTAACGGGCGCAAGTATACATCAATCTCCTTCCCGGGTGCCTGTGGTCCTGGAATAAGCAATGACATCATGAAGAATAGATTGCTCATACATTTCCAGGGAGGCAGGTTGTAAGGCATCAAGATCACAGGCCACATACTATAAGAGTTGTTCATGTTGCCAAAAGGGTTAAAACCATCGGTGGCCAATCCAAGCCTAACATTACGAGCATCCCGAGCGAAATCAGGATATTGCTTATCAAAGTCTTTCCATTCTTCAGAATCACCAGGATGCCTTGAAAAATTCTCGTCGTCCACTCGCTTCTCTTGGTGCCACCTCATATCTATAGCCGTCTTCCTCGACATAAACAATCTCTGTAACATCGGTTTCAAGGGAAAGTATCGCAAGATCTTATGAGGTATCTTCTTACCCTTACCATCAATGAGTTGATATCTTGACTCCCCACATACTGTACACTTATCTAATTTTTCATTCTCCTTCCAAAATAGCATACAATCGTACCTACATGCATGAATGGACTCGTATCCCAATCCCAAAGCACGTAAGAATTTTTTAGCATCATAGAGAGACGTTGGAAGAATATGACCTTCAGGTAAAAGGTCTACCAATAGCTCTAACATCAATGTTAAAGACTTATTGCTCCACTTGCTCAATACCTTCAAATGAAGCAACTTAACCAAGAACGACAACAGTGTATATTTTTTGCAACCAGGATACAAAACACATTGAGCATCATTCAATAATTTTTCAAAATTTGAACTTCTTCACTATCAACACCCTCACATGTTTCTCCAACACGAACACCCCCTAAATCATTATCCATGAACATTCCCCTACCAACATCTTCCAACATTTCGGATATTTTGTCTCGATCATCATCTTCACTGTCGGTCATATCATCCTCGACACTATCAACATCATCATCATCATCATCTTCAAAGAATTGGGTGACATTCGTAGGAAAGGGTTCCCCATGGTGTACCCACGTCGTGTAAGAGGTCATGATCCCTTTCACGTACAAATGATTTTTCACAGTCTCATCATCATGTCATTCTGCATTCATGCAATTCCTACATGGACATCGAATTTTTCCATCTCGACTCGAACGTTCCATGGCAAAATTGACAAAATATTTGACCCCATCAATGTATTTCGAATCCAACTTATGCCTAGTCGTCATCCAACTCTTGTCCATAATTGATAGCCTACAAAATCACATATTTATCAATGTCATGTACCAAGCATCATGCAAAATATGTCGTCGACTCCTTCCTATTTTGGTAGGTGGCCCTATCCCATTCAAGAATGCACATTCTATATCATAGGAAGCATCTGTTACCGCTTCGTACATCTCTAACTGAAATTCGGCAGCATCTCCCCATAGTTCTCCAAGTACACGACATAGACTAGGTGTCGTTGCTACACCAGTCTAGTATGTACACAGAGAACAATGGGACCTGCCACATAGAATATCCAAGAGATGTAACAATTTAAGCGGTGAGATACTAACTACAATATAGACTTGTGCATTCCCAAACTGTCCGAAATTGGACAATTCAAGAAATCTCCACCGGCAAAGAATACTCTATGTCCGATGTTGATTCTTGAACGGGTACTAAGGTTTCATGCAGACATGCATAGAATTGTAACCTTAATTTATATTAAGGTTTCAATAAATCACTGAAATGCATAACTCGCCCATTCCCATAAATAAAACAAAGCATCAAAGAAACTAGACATATATGATAATACTACTGAAATAAGTCATTGGCTAGCAGATGTAGTCTGTGTATTCAAAATGAGGAAATTCAAAAATTTATTGTTTGTTACTTGTTCTTTTGCCTCCGCAATGGAGGAGGGTGTCTGCTTTTATGGGTTTTGGAATAGTTTCAGGGGAGTCTCCAATGTGTAGATGTTTGAGACTGATGAAAGGTTTTAAAGCTCCAACTATGAGTCATGCTTTGGTGAGGGGAGTCTCTATGTTGATTTTTTGGGATATATGATGGCAGGTTTATATGATCAAGCCTGGTAGGATAGATGATCTCAGGGGTAAGGAATTACTTCAGGGCGTGAAGGTTGAATGGAAGGCTTTGCTGGATGGCTTCAATCTGATTATGTAGCATGGTTTGGAGGGGCATCAGATTTTGATTGAATCTGATTCTCAGGTTTTAGTTCAAATGGTATTTGGTAACGTAGTGGTTCCTTGGAGACTACAAAGCATTATGAAGCATATTTGGAATCTGCTTGTCAGAATGCAGTATCAGTAGTAGGGCAAGACTTAGCCAAAGAGAGTGCAAAACTGCATGGGGAACTGGTAGGATAGTGGGGCTTTATCAGAACAATCTGATAAGATAGGGTAGCTGCAGTTATGGGTTTTGAGGTGATACTTGTTGAGAATCCTATATGCAGGCTTTTAAGATAGGGTAGCTGCCAGCTCTTGTATGTAGAATGTTTTGATTGCTTTGATTCTTGTAATTCATTCATTCGTGGAATAAAATTTTATATTTAAAAAAAAAAAAGAGTTCAAACACATAATTTATTATCAAGAGGCAAAACAGTATGACAAAACCAAGAGAAAACAGAGAAAAAAATGCAGCATTGCCACCCAATCCAAAGGCTTATAATTGGTTTAAAATACCTGAAGGATGTCGGCCCAAAGAGTGAGGCTGTGGGATGTGTTTGGTGTGAGATTATCAACAATCTGCAGAAACAGCAAAGAAATTGCACATTTCACTCAAACACTATATACACTAAAAGACCAAAACAAGAATGCCACAAATAAAAATTAGATGATTGTAAACTCAAACAAACTAGATGATACGCTGCTACAACCGATCATTAATCATACGTAATTTCTCATTGATGTCCTTGAGATAGTCGGGGTTTTGACTTGCCATAATTACAACAAAAGAGAGCCAAATAATCAACAATCAAAGCACTTGAACCAAATCTATACAAATTTAATTAACCCGCTAAATTCCAAGTCACAATACCCAAAGCCCAATATAATGCCCAGCAACCAGCAAAATTCAAGTGAATCAAAGCCCACAAAGAAAACAAATTTTCAAAACTAGTCGGTTGACGGTTGGTATATCACCTCCACTTAAAATAAACTACGCAAAATTTTACCAACCAGCTGCATTTCTGAACCAAAATCAGCAAATAATAATAATAGTCCAAGTTCAGCAAACACCATGTAAACACATTCAGCAAAATTCAGCAAAATTTGATCTTAAGATCAGGCAAACACTTTTTTTTTTTTTTTAAATAGAAAATTTATTTCCAAAAAGAAAGATTTACAAGAAGCAAAGAACAAGCAGTTCTAAAAAGTATGAAAAATAGTTTTAATCCTTCAAGATGGATTAAACCATTTCTAATTACAGTTTGAGAAAAAATCTAAGTCTGAAAATCTGCTACTCTGTCCAGTGCAGACTAACCCATGCTCCAGCTCAGTGCTGTTGCAGAGACAGTCCATTGCAGAGTGAAGAGTGTCAAGACTCTCAGCTCCCCGCTCCAAAGAAGCAAACAGACAGATCCTGCACACTGTCACCTAGGCAATCTGCATACCCCAGCTCCAAGCACCAGAACAATTTCATACCAAAACAATTTTTCATATCAAGATTTTGAAAACCCAACTCAATATCATCCAGCAAACCAAGATTCCGAAAACCAAATTCAGTCAAACAAAGATCCAGCAAACCAAAAATCAAAAGGAACAAATGGAGGCGGCAGTAACCCATACACGCATCGTCCAGCAAAAATCCTAATTCAATTCAATTCAATTAATGTAAGAATCCTAATTCAATTCAAACCAAAGCCCATGATGATCCAGCAAAAAACCAAACAGAACAGAGACATATATATACATACACACATACAATGATATATATACATAGCAGAGAGATAGAGATTATGTACATAGCCGTTGATACCTATTTTGATCGATTCAGATATGAGCTCTGCGTATGGAGAAGAGAAAACAAAACACAGAACCGCAAGTCGATTTGGGGCAAAATTGCCCTAAAAAATTTGATTTCTTGTTACCCACTTATCGGAAAACTCGTCCGATTCACCAATTTTATGCAAAAGCAGCCGACTTCATCGATCGATCGTGGCTTCAAGGATGCTTGATGAAGGCTAAGAGAAATAGGAGGCGGCAGTGGATTCAAGTCGATCGACAGAAAGAGGAGGCGGCAGTGACTTCAAGTGGAGGAGGAGGCGACGATCCAACGAGGGAGAAGTGGAGAGAGCAATGGAGGATAGGGCTTCGTTGGATTTGGGGATGGGGCTTTACTGGGTTTGAGGTTTTCAGAGCAATGGAGGTGGGTTCACTGGTGGTGGTACTCCGGTGGCTTCGGTGGCAGTGGCGATTCACCGGTGGAGATGGCGATTAGGGTTAAGGATTTGGGAGTTGGGCGAGGCAGGGAGAGGCAGAGAGTTGGCGCGAGGGAGATGTGCTTCCATACTCATATTTTTTCTACAAAGTAAAAATTAATTTAATAAACATAATAATAAAATGGATTAATTGCAGTGCTTAATAAAAATAATAAAAATATAAATAAAAATAAAAATATATTTTTTAAACAATAATAATGTCAGTGCTTAATAAATAGTTACAAATAATTAATATTTTATTTCTATAATTGTAACGCCCCAAAACACCCCCTGGACGGCATTACATTCTAAAACATTCATATCATGAGAGCACTAAAATGTATAACCATCAAAGAAGAAACATTCTTAATTTTTAACAAAATTTGGGCAGAGTCTCCTTTGTACAGGAAGCTCCACCCAAAAATCACAACCTGTGCAATTCTATTAACTTGACCACACAGGGTCCATTTAACCATCCAATAACAATAACATTTCTATTTACCATCTATACTATCCTTAACATTATCCCAAAAGAGATAGGCTAAGCAATGGCCTTTACATTCCCAAAATCAAATAATGTAGCGCAGCGGAAATAACAAAAGGAAACTAGACTTTACAAGGTTCAAAATGAATATCCTAGTCTAGAACAAAAGAAAGTGTCGCTCTAGACGTCCACCTCGGGATCCACACTCCCGTCCAGGGGAGTCTCCCAAGTAGCGGGCTCCTCGACCCCTACGTCCTCCTCTTGTAGGTAATCTGAAAAATGTTAGCGGTAGGGGGTGAGCACAAAGCTCTGTAGAACAATTCTCTCAAACCCATACAAGGTTTAGAAAAGCATTTAAAACGGTCGGTCTCATTTCACAAATATTATACATAACTTTTGAAGGAAAAGCAGGACATTTTCAATAGATCTCAAGTTTACGGAACAACGGTAATTGAATGAGTAAAATAAACCACTATACATTTATCAAACAATTTCCAAATATAATCCAGTCCTCCATTCACAATTTCCAACAATTCTTTCGGTGGGTGGCATACTTTAGGGTAACCTCCACCCCCCAGTTTAGGTCATCTTTGATTCTCAAGCATCCTTACAAGGAACCTCTTGAGAATGGGTGAGCATCCTTACAAGGAACCTCTCACAAATCATTTCATGGCTTCCCAAGCATCCTTACAAGGAACCTCTTGGGAAGGGGGTGAGCATCCTTACAAGGAACCTCTCACAATTCACTTCATGGCTTCCCAAGCATCCTTACAAGGAACCTCTTGGGAAGGGGTGAGCATCCTTACAAGGAACCTCTCACAATTCACTTCATGGCTTCCCGAGCATCCTTACAAGGAACCTCTTGGGAAGGGGTGAGCATCCTTACAAGGAACCTCTCACAATTCACTTCATGGCTTCCCAAGCATCCTTACAAGGAACCTCTTGGGAAGGGGTGAGCATCCTTACAAGGAACCTCTCACTCATGCTCATCCAAACACCATACAAGAAATACCATACCAACAATTTTCTCAAATAACAAACAATTCCACAAATCCCCCAATTCATCACAATTTCCCCAAATCCGCAATTCTCACAAGTGATATTTCGATAGAGCAATTTAAGAAAACATATACGAGAGATCATTCACAATATCATTTTAATTCCCAACACCAAGCACTAGAGTTTTTAAAACCAAGATTGAGGGAATATAGAGAGAAAAATCCATATTTCTCAAAAACTAGGATTGAGAGTAAAAACAAGAGATTTAGTAGTTACCCAACCATAACATTGTTTAAAACATGATAATATTTGCATAGACATCAAGAATCAAAAGGTTTCCTAACATACATCTAGGATTTTAAGTCAAAAGATACGTATACACACACACACACACATATATATATATATATAGCCCTAGCCTCAATGAACAAGAGTGAGAGAAAACCCCTACCTCTCCCTTAGTTTGGTGTGAAGACCTTGAGGATTTGATCTACTTTGAGGTGAGAATCCCCTTCCTTCTAAGCCAAGCTATAAATCCAAGACCCAACCTTCAAAACCTTCTTGTTCTCCTTCCTTTTCCTCTTAATTTCCTCCTCCTAGGGTTTCAAGAGATTTGGGTGAGATTGGGTGAAGAAGGGAAGAAAAGGAAATGGGTATAGAAGTGGAATCTTGAGAAATCTAGGGTTTTGATCTTCAAGAATGGTGTAAATCTCCCTCTATATTTTTGTTTTTCTCTCCCTTTCTCTCTTTCTAAGGCTACCTAGGGTTTGGAGTGGTGAAATGGGGCTTAGAGAGAAGACATTATGTATTTATAGTGGAGGAAGAGCCGGCATTCGCGAAACAGAAATTTTTGGATTTTTACACTAACCTTCCGGAAGGTTTGTGTCGTTCTTCCGGAAGGTTTTGCTCACTGGAAGGTTTTTTTCATCGACCTTCCGGAAGGTTTTATCGTCCTTCCGGAAGGTTTTGCTCACTGGAAGGTTTTTGTCATCCACCTTCCGGAAGGTTTTATCGTTCTTCCGGAAGGTTTTGCTCACTGGAACTTCTAACGCATTTTTGACCTATTTAGAGGTCGAATTGGAAAATTTTCATGAGATACACTTTTGTAGCCCTAGATGTCTACTATTTACTGTCAAAATTTCAGGTCATTTGGAATTAAGAATAAAAATTTATGGCCAAAATACTAGAAGGTGTCCAAGATACTTTTTACTCAACTTCACTCTAGAGCGTATTTTAACTCCGGAATCATTTCTAACCTCTTATACAAGTCATATCACCTCTCCCAATGTTTTTCAACCTCCCGGATTCAATGGAGACCTTATTTTGGCCTCAAAGTATTTGGAATCTTGTCTAATCACCATTTCCAAGTTTAAACGTCTTCGAACTTAACTTAGAAAATCAACATGCATCTCTAGTATTCTTTTCCTACTATTACCATCCATATGATTTATTCTTACATCATTATCTATATATATGAATCACTAAAAAAATACTTTACTATATAATTATAAACATGCGGGGGTTTACAATCCACCCCCCTTAAAGAAAGTTTCGTCCTCGAAACTTACCTCAAGTAGCGAATAAATACGGATATTTCTCTCGCATCCCCAGCTCCGGTTCCCAAGTAGCTTCTTCCGCTCCATGATGTTGCCATAACACTTTCACCAATTTGATGACTTTATTGCGAAGCACCTTTTCCTTGGCATCGAGAATCTTCACCGGTTGTTCTTCATATGTCGCTCCATCTTGAATTTCTATATCTTCCAAGTCCGCGACCGGCGTTGTTTCCGATTGACACTTCCTCAGCATCGACATGTGGAACACGTCGTGCACCCCGGACAACTGAGCCGGTAACTGAAGTTGATAGGCTGCTTTGCCCACAACTTTGATCACTTCAAATGGCCCGGTATATCTTGGCGCTAATTTTCCCTTCTTGCCGAATCTAAACACTACCTTCTTGGGTGACACTTTGAGAAACACATAATCTCCCACTTTTAATTCCAAGGATCTTCTTATGTGGTCCGCATAGCTCTTCTGTCTACTTTGAGCCGTGCGTAGCCTCTCCCGGATGAGTTGAATCCTCTCTGTAGTTTCCCCATTGTGGTCCTTACTCCGTTAATTCGCTGCGCACTCTGATATAAATTACAATCCACCAAAGGTTACAGTTGAAACCTAACCAGACTTGTCCTCCCATCTTAGCTTCCAAATCCATGTACAAATTACGAAATAATTTAAGAAAAATTAACATAATATCATCGAAAATACCATTTTAGTGGTCACTACCAATCACTAGAGTTTTGAATTCATGGGCAAATAAATAATCAAGCTTTGGAAATCAAGAATAAAAGAACAAGCAAGGTTTGAAATGAATAACAAACGAATCTCAAATTTTTTTTTTTTTTTTTTTTTGGAATCCAAAATAAAGGAACAATCAAGTCTCGAATTCCATAACAAACTCATATCAAGCTTTGGAATCAAAATAAGAAACAATCAAAGCTTGAAATCAAAAACAAAGTAACAATCGAGTCTTGGAGTCAATAACAGATGCATATCAAGCTTTGTAACCAAGAACTAAAGAGTACCAAGTTTTGAACTCAAGGACAAGGAGAAATCAAGTATTGAAATCAAGAGCAATTGAATGTCAAGTCTTGAAATCAAGAACCAATGAATATCAAGTATTGCATATCAGGAATAAATGAATCACAAGGGTTAGAATCAATAACAAATGAATATTAAATTTGGCTATCAAGAACCAATGGATCATCAAGCCTGGGGAAATTAAAAACAAAGGAACAACCAAATCTTGAAATCAAAAACCAAAGGATGTCAACTATTGAATATCAAGAATACATGAATTACAATAGTTAGAATCAATCAAATGAATATCGAATTTGACTATCAAGAGCAAATGAATATTAAGCTTGGAAATCAAGAATAAAAGGTTATCAAGCTTAGATCTCAAGAACAATTGAATATTAAGGTTAGAATTCAATAACAAATGAATAACAAGTTTTGATCTCAAGAACCATTGAAGATTAAGGTTTGAATTCAATAACCAATGAATAACAAGTTTTGATCTCAAGGACAATTGAATATCAAGGTTAGAATTCAATGACAAATGAATATCAAGTTTAGATCTCAAGAACAAGGAAGGAGTCAAGAGAAAACCCACTTTTCCTTGAAAGTTAAGGTTTCGAAGGCATACAACGAGAATTAGGGGTTACCCAAGCATAATATAGTTAAAACAAGGTAAGATTTAAGGTTTGGAATCAAGAACAAATGAGAAATCAAGAGAAAAAAACACATCTCCTGTGTAAACTAGGGTTGTGAAGGCATAAGATAAGATTTAGAGTTTGCCCAACCATAATACATTTTGGAACAAGGTGGTATTATCCAGAATGGCAAGACATGATGATTCCCTAGCAATTAGATATAAATTAAAGTCAAAGATTACATATAAATAAACCCTACTGGTATCCCCTTGTTTTCTCGTAGGCAAGTTAAGATATATAGTAAGTTCTAGCTTCTCGGACCCCAATCCCAATTCCATAGCGTCCACAGTACGTAGAAAAGAATAAGTCGCATAAGAATCCAATATAATTCGGGCCCAAAAATTGTAGAGAAGAGCCACCACGACGTTGGAGGCACTTTCCTTCGGTTGAGTCAAAGCAAACACCCTTCCTTGATTGGCGCCGCCGGGGGCTTGAGTTTGTAACGGTCTCTGTGGTGGTAGTGGCTGTCGTAGCGGTGGTCTATTTGCATTCACTCGCCCAGTTGCTTGGTTGGTCTTGGTAGAAAATAATGGACAATTATCTATGAAGTGCCCAACACCTCCACAGGCAAAACATCGGCGTGCATCCGTGCCTATTCTCTTTGGTACGCCTCCCGCTTCTCGAGCTATCTGAGGTCTCTGCTGTGCTGGCCTTTGTAGAGATGGCTTGTTTGCTGGTACTTGCTCGGTTGCTTGCTTGGTCATTAGGGGAAACGAGGGGAATCTATGTTTGAAGTGCCCATACTCTCCGCATGCAAAGCATTGGCACGGGTCCATGCCTGCTCTCGTTTGAGTAACTCCATCTTCTCCAACTGTCTGAAGTCTTTGTTCAACCGCGTCCATGTCCACGTCCACGTCCACGTTCACGAGATATTGTATTCTCGAATTCATAGTGTAACCAGCTTCTCACGAATGGAAGGCCTCAAATCTTGTTTAAAGCGTTTAGCCCTCCTTGCCTCAGTGACCACAAACTTGATTGCGTAGCGAGACAACTCATCTAATTCGAACAAATAATTAACCCTTAACCTAAATATACAATGAATCTAACCTATCTGATAAACACTTAACTTCAAACAAATGCAAGCCTACGGTTCTTCAACCTAGTCCTACCTTTCTAGTGGTAATCCATAACCTACAGCTCCCATGTAAGACCTAAAGCCTAAGCTCTGATACCAAATCTGTAACGCCCCAAAACACCCCCTGGACGGCATTACATTCTAAAACATTCATATCATGAGAGCACTAAAATGTATAACCATCAAAGAAGAAACATTCTTAATTTTTAACAAAATTTGGGCAGAGTCTCCTTTGTACAGGAAGCTCCACCCAAAAATCACAACCTGTGCAATTCTATTAACTTGACCACACAGGGTCCATTTAACCATCCAATAACAATAACATTTCTATTTACCATCTATACTATCCTTAACATTATCCCAAAAGAGATAGGCTAAGCAATGGCCTTTACATTCCCAAAATCAAATAATGTAGCGCAGCGGAAATAACAAAAGGAAACTAGACTTTACAAGGTTCAAAATGAATATCCTAGTCTAGAACAAAAGAAAGTGTCGCTCTAGACGTCCACCTCGGGATCCACACTCCCGTCCAGGGGAGTCTCCCAAGTAGCGGGCTCCTCGACCCCTACGTCCTCCTCTTGTAGGTAATCTGAAAAATGTTAGCGGTAGGGGGTGAGCACAAAGCTCTGTAGAACAATTCTCTCAAACCCATACAAGGTTTAGAAAAGCATTTAAAACGGTCGGTCTCATTTCACAAATATTATACATAACTTTTGAAGGAAAAGCAGGACATTTTCAATAGATCTCAAGTTTACGGAACAACGGTAATTGAATGAGTAAAATAAACCACTATACATTTATCAAACAATTTCCAAATATAATCCAGTCCTCCATTCACAATTTCCAACAATTCTTTCGGTGGGTGGCATACTTTAGGGTAACCTCCACCCCCCAGTTTAGGTCATCTTTGATTCTCAAGCATCCTTACAAGGAACCTCTTGAGAATGGGTGAGCATCCTTACAAGGAACCTCTCACAAATCATTTCATGGCTTCCCAAGCATCCTTACAAGGAACCTCTTGGGAAGGGGGTGAGCATCCTTACAAGGAACCTCTCACAATTCACTTCATGGCTTCCCAAGCATCCTTACAAGGAACCTCTTGGGAAGGGGTGAGCATCCTTACAAGGAACCTCTCACAATTCACTTCATGGCTTCCCGAGCATCCTTACAAGGAACCTCTTGGGAAGGGGTGAGCATCCTTACAAGGAACCTCTCACAATTCACTTCATGGCTTCCCAAGCATCCTTACAAGGAACCTCTTGGGAAGGGGTGAGCATCCTTACAAGGAACCTCTCACTCATGCTCATCCAAACACCATACAAGAAATACCATACCAACAATTTTCTCAAATAACAAACAATTCCACAAATCCCCCAATTCATCACAATTTCCCCAAATCCGCAATTCTCACAAGTGATATTTCGATAGAGCAATTTAAGAAAACATATACGAGAGATCATTCACAATATCATTTTAATTCCCAACACCAAGCACTAGAGTTTTTAAAACCAAGATTGAGGGAATATAGAGAGAAAAATCCATATTTCTCAAAAACTAGGATTGAGAGTAAAAACAAGAGATTTAGTAGTTACCCAACCATAACATTGTTTAAAACATGATAATATTTGCATAGACATCAAGAATCAAAAGGTTTCCTAACATACATCTAGGATTTTAAGTCAAAAGATACGTATACACACACACACACACATATATATATATATATAGCCCTAGCCTCAATGAACAAGAGTGAGAGAAAACCCCTACCTCTCCCTTAGTTTGGTGTGAAGACCTTGAGGATTTGATCTACTTTGAGGTGAGAATCCCCTTCCTTCTAAGCCAAGCTATAAATCCAAGACCCAACCTTCAAAACCTTCTTGTTCTCCTTCCTTTTCCTCTTAATTTCCTCCTCCTAGGGTTTCAAGAGATTTGGGTGAGATTGGGTGAAGAAGGGAAGAAAAGGAAATGGGTATAGAAGTGGAATCTTGAGAAATCTAGGGTTTTGATCTTCAAGAATGGTGTAAATCTCCCTCTATATTTTTGTTTTTCTCTCCCTTTCTCTCTTTCTAAGGCTACCTAGGGTTTGGAGTGGTGAAATGGGGCTTAGAGAGAAGACATTATGTATTTATAGTGGAGGAAGAGCCGGCATTCGCGAAACAGAAATTTTTGGATTTTTACACTAACCTTCCGGAAGGTTTGTGTCGTTCTTCCGGAAGGTTTTGCTCACTGGAAGGTTTTTTTCATCGACCTTCCGGAAGGTTTTATCGTCCTTCCGGAAGGTTTTGCTCACTGGAAGGTTTTTGTCATCCACCTTCCGGAAGGTTTTATCGTTCTTCCGGAAGGTTTTGCTCACTGGAACTTCTAACGCATTTTTGACCTATTTAGAGGTCGAATTGGAAAATTTTCATGAGATACACTTTTGTAGCCCTAGATGTCTACTATTTACTGTCAAAATTTCAGGTCATTTGGAATTAAGAATAAAAATTTATGGCCAAAATACTAGAAGGTGTCCAAGATACTTTTTACTCAACTTCACTCTAGAGCGTATTTTAACTCCGGAATCATTTCTAACCTCTTATACAAGTCATATCACCTCTCCCAATGTTTTTCAACCTCCCGGATTCAATGGAGACCTTATTTTGGCCTCAAAGTATTTGGAATCTTGTCTAATCACCATTTCCAAGTTTAAACGTCTTCGAACTTAACTTAGAAAATCAACATGCATCTCTAGTATTCTTTTCCTACTATTACCATCCATATGATTTATTCTTACATCATTATCTATATATATGAATCACTAAAAAAATACTTTACTATATAATTATAAACATGCGGGGGTTTACAATAATACTAGTTAAATATGTTAATTTCATCGAGCAGTTGAAGAGTTTCATCAAGCAGTTGATTAGGCCTAGCAATCGTGTCGAGTTGAACGATTTCGTGTCGGGTGGAACGGGTTTGTGTCAAAAAACCCTTCATCCATACCACATTCATTTATATAAACGAGTTCAACTATTACGCTCATACACGAATCGTTTAATAGACGAGTTATCCGATACAACACGTGTGTTACCCGCTAAATAAAAGAATAGGTTAAAGTATTTCGAGTCCACACGAAAAATCATCAGCTTGTTACACATTACACATGTTCGACCTGTTTACTATAACAATAAATCATGGCTGAGCAAAAAAATAAAGACAAAAAATAAACATTAAATGACTACTAATTTTGAATGAGTCTAAGAGATAAGAGGTGTGAGATGAGCCAGAAGTTGAGAGACCTAACTTTTTAAAAAAAAAATTATAGTACCACTGTTAACAGGTTAAACGGGTTGAAACGAGTTTATGGATTAAACACGAAACTGGTTCATTTATTTTACGGGTCTACCGAGTTAACTCGTTAATCACCCGAACCCGTTAAGACTACACCAAAACCCGCTAAATTCGTGTTGGGTTCGTGTCGATTTCACGAGTCGTGTCTAAAATTGTCAGGCTTACAATTGATAGGCTTACGTGATTTCATTGAGCAGTTGAGGAGTTGGGGTCGTGTTGTGATTCCATGACTTGGCTATGTGACAGGGGGAGCTGAACAACAGGGAAGGTGGACATAGGAGGCGGTTGAGTCGAGTAAATAGAAAAACACAGTGAGAGAGAGAGAGAGAGAGAGAGAGCACTTACGGATTAATTAAATTATTACTTTTTAAAATTTTTTATTTACAAAATAAATTTATTTGCGACGTTTTTTTAACGTCGCGAAAATTAATCAAATTATTTTTTTATTTAATTTGTCAATTCCCGCCATTTCTCCCGCCAAAAACAATTAGCAGGGAATTGCCTTTTCGCGACGTTTTTCAAAAACGTCGCAAATAATTTTTTACTTGAATAAAAATTTAAAAAATAACAATTTAAAAAAATTTATGGGCGTCGCTAAAAATTAATTAAATTTTTATTTTTTAAAATTTTATTTAAGTTAAAAAATTATTTGCGACGTTTTTAAAAAATGTCGCGAAAAATTAATTAAATTGTTATTTTTAATTTTTTTATTTACGTTAAAAAATTTTTTGGGCGACGGTTTTTAAAAACGTCGCGAAAAATTAATTAAATTGTTATTTTTTAATTTTTTTATTTACGTAAAAAATTTATTTGCGACGTTTTATAAAAACGTCGCTAAAATTTAATTAAATAGTTATTTTTAAATTTTTTTATTTAAGAAAAAAGTTTATTTGCGACATTTTTAAAAAACGTCGCCAAAAATTAATTAAATTATTTTTTTTAATTTTTTTATTTACGTAAAAAAATTATTGGCGACTGTTTTTAAAAACGTCGCGCAAAATTAATTAAATTGTTATTTTTTAATTTTTTTATTTACATAAAAAAATTTGTTGGCGACGTTTTTGAAAAACGTCGCGAAAAATAAATTAAATTATTATTTTTTTATTTTTTTATTTACGTAAAAAAATTTATTGGCGACGTTTTTTTGCGATGTTTTTTAAAAACGTCGCAAAAAATTAATTAAATTGTTATTTTACTTTAATTTGCCAGTTCCCGCCATTTCTCCCGCCAAAAAAAAAAAACCAAGTACGAGGGAATCGCCTTTTCGCGACGTTTTTACAAAAAATGTCGCAAATAATGCCAAAATATAAATATAAATTTTATTTTACTTTAAATTTTAGATTATTTATTTTTGCGACGAAACGAAACTATTTGCGACAAATAATTTTTGTCGTAAAAATTGCCAATTCCGGCCATTTCATCCGCCAAAAACCAATTTGGAGGGAATCGCCTTTTCGCGACGTTTTTAAAAAAACGTCGCAAAAAAATTTCCAAAATAGAAATTTGCGACAAAATTATAAAATCGTCGCTAATAGTAAACTTTTTGTGACAAATTTAAAATCGTCGCAAAAAATGTTTTTTGTTGTAGTGTGCGCAATCCCCATATTCTCCATTTCCATATGATCTATTTTGGTACCCAGATACTAGTGCAACTAGTCATATGACAAGAAACATGTCTATTCTCCAACAACCAATAGACTACTCTGGTTTAGATACAATTATGGTTGGAAATGGTGCGGGTCTTCCTATTTCTCCTATTGGTAATATCTATTTTCACAATTTTGATTCTAAACTCCACCTTCGAGATGTATTGTGTGTTCATGCTATTAAGAAGAATCTATTATCTATGGCACAATTCACTAAGGACAATAATTGTTCATTTCATTTCTTTCCATGGAATTATTGTGTTAAGGATTTGGCAACGGGGAAAGTTCTTCTTATAGGACCAGTTAAGGATAATCTTTATTCACTCCTTCTCTCATCCAGAAGTCTCCAAGAGAAAGATTGTCTCGTTTCCACAAGATCAGTATTCATCAGTGCAAAGACTACCTCTAAAGTCTATCATAATCGCTTAGGGCATGCAGGATTTAAGTCTATTGCTTCTCTTTCTTCAAATAAATGTTTAGATGTTTCTGGTACTTTGAATAAAAGTTTTGTCTGTCCTGCTTGTCAATTGGGAAAGAGTAAGGAATTACCTTTTGATTTATATACTCGTCATTCTTCGCACCCACTCTATCTGATTCATTGTCATATTTGGGGGCCAACACCAGTTTCTTCTACTTCAGACTACCTCTATTATATCATATTTATTGATGATTTTTGTCGATATAAGTGGCTTTACCCTATGAAAGCTAAAACTGACAATCCAAATTGTTTTCTTACATTTAAAAGGATGATGAAAAATTTATTATCAATCAAGATCAAATATTTTCAAAGTGATGGTGCTTTAGAGTTAACGAGTGAGTGTTCAAAACTGTACTTGATGAATGTGGTATTATTCCACGGATTTCATGTCCCCACACTTAACAGCAGAATGATGTTTCTAAGCGTAAGCATTGACATATTACTGAGGTTGGCTTATCTTTGATGTTTCAAAGTTCTGATCCCAAGCGATTTTGGTTAAAAGCTTTCAACACTGCAGTTTTCCTTATCAATCGTTTAACAACGCTAGTATTGAACTCTAGCTCTCCTCATGAAATTTTATTTCATGCAAAACCAGATTACAACATACTTCGCACTTTTGGATGTGCTTGTTATCCATATTTGGGGACTTACAAGGCAGATAAGTTAAGCCCAAAGTCAATCTGGTGTGCATTCTTGGGGTGTAGTGGTCATCACAAGGGATATCGTTGCTTGGATATAGTCATTGGTCGAGTTTATATTTCCCGTCATATTGTCTTTGATAAGTTCAATTTTATTTTTGCAGACTCAACTTCTACTCTGCCAATGTTGGAATCTCAACAACAATGGGTTTCGTTACTGATTCCCTTTCAGCCGACTCTGCTTGTTTCTAGCAAGACGATTCCAACCACCTATTCATCCATCCCAATAGATTCCACACCACATGGATCTCCATAAGCCTCTTCTACCGACGTACCACCTGCCTATTTTCTACCTGCTTTGGCTGAGAATGAATCTGATCCTGTTGAGACCTCTGCGGTACCTCTGACAACTCCTACACCACCACCTCCATCTATTTTCACTCACCCGATGGTTACATGATTTAAGGATGGCATTGTTAAAACCAAACAAAGGTCTTTCATGACGACCAAGCATCCTCTTCTAGCTGCCTTGCTTGCATCAGTGACATCCTCTGATCGGATAGAACCTTCTACCTATCGAGAGGCCTCTAAAGATTCAAAATGGTATGTTGCCATGCAAGATGAATTTAATTCTCTTCTTTCCAATGCCACATGGTCTCTTGTCCCTCGTCATGGTACTATGAATATAGTTGGCTCCAAGTGGGTTTACAAAACTGAGGAAAAATCTGATGGTTCGGTGGAGCAATACAAAGCACTTTTAGTTGCCAAAGGCTATAATCAACAAGAAGGTATAGACTTTACAGAAACCTTTAGTCCAGTGGTGAAGACTGCTACTGTTCACACAGTTCTCTCTCTGACTCTTTCTCGTGATTAGTCTATTCGTCAATTGGAAGTGAAGAAAGCATTTCTTCATGGAATACTGTTTGAGGAAGTTTATGTGGAACAGTCGCCTGGCTTGCATGACCCTTCTCGTCCTATACATGTATGTCGTCTTCATAAGGCTATTCGTGGTCTTAAGCAAGCTCCACGCACTTGGTTTCAATGCTTTAGTGGTTTTCTTCATCAATATGGCTTTACTTGCTGTCGAGTAGATTCCTCCATGTTTGTATTTCATTTGTCGGTTGGCGCTATGGTTCTTCTTTATGTGGATGCATGATATCATCTTAACTGACAGTTCTCCCTCGTTTCTTCGATCCTTTATTGATATGCTCAGTACTCAGTTTGCCATGAAAGATCTAAGGGATCTTCATTATTTCTTGGGTATTGAAGCAAAACGCACTGCTACAGGGCTTCATCTTTCTCAATCCAAGTATGCACTTACCCTGCTATATATCACGTGCAAGTATGCTTGAAGTGAAACTGTGTCCCACACCTGCCACACCCGATTCGAAGCTATCTTAAAATGAAGGTGATCCCTCGTCAAACCCATCCTTTACTATTCATCATTGTCATTCATGGGGTGTAACGGACGTTGCATAACAGAAATGAAAATCGAAAGGGTGAATTTTTTTTATTCACACCCATTTTCAACATTTAAATAAATCACACATTTGAAGTCTAGAATCATTCAAATATATAATGGATTGAGTATAGATTTTGTTGTATTAAGCACTTGATTTAACATGTTAAACAAATTTATTTTATTTTTTAAGTCGCTAATATAGAGAAATACTCACCATTTCTCATTCTTTTATTATTTTCATGGGCCTATATTCAATCTGAAAATATTTCTATATATGCATGATGGGCATATATACCGAAATTTTTTTTTTTTTGGGGGGGGGGGGGGGGGGGGGGGGGGGGAATTCAGTTCATTTTTTATACCCAAGAAAAATTAAAATTGTAATATGGGGAGCTGTTAGCTTTTTACAGCTTGTTATGGTCGTTACAGCCCATTACGAGGCTGTTACGATTGCATAACTATTGTTAGAGTTGTGAATTTTTTTCGTAGCCATTACTTCATTCAATAACAGGATTGGAAGGATCCGATCCCGTTACATAGTGGCATTTCAAGTGTAAACACATGATGATCTTGATCTTTTTTTTAGGATGAATACGAAAAGCTTTGCCAAAAGATTGAAGACGCAGCGCAAACATCTGTGCCATGGGACCTTACGGGGGAATTTGCAGCATTTTCTGATACAGAGAGCAGAAACCATCCGACTGTAATAAAGGTAGAGTGCACTATTCCCTTGACACATATATACAGCACCCGGGGTAGCTTAATTGTTTTCGAAATCAGATATCGTCCCAATTTCATTCATTATATTTTTCTCGACTTTTCTTAATGATAATTCATCCATTGTATATCGGTGTGAAGGGTATAGTTAGTTTCATTCAAATCCATGACCAATAATATGTAGTTTGTGAGAAATAGAAGAAAATATTGTTGGATGAGTGATCTAAATTTCAATAAGGTTGAAATGGGCATTAGTATTCTAGAAAGCACGAACACACACCCTCGACAAGATTAGAATTTTATTCAAGACCGCAATTCACAAACTACAACGTTTTTCATTTCATTCTAGAGTTTGGATGTCACCCTTTTTCTCTAAAATTTGCTAGAAAATTGTCCCAACTATAGAGGTTTGTGTCTAGTTGAAATTTTTTATGTGGTACATAAAATTAACTTTTAGAAATCATATAAAAAATAGTTCTCTCTTGTATGTATTATAGTTATTGATATTGAACATGTTAAAATCAACTTTTATTGGCCAAAAAAGAGAGATACAATATTGAAAAATTACTTTTCGAGATCATAATTTTACCACTATGTGTGTGTGTGTACAACTTGTTAATGCCTTTACTCACTATCTGTATATATGTATTAATAATGAAAATCGGACTTAATTACTCAACTATTAAATTGATTGTAGATCTCAAAAAATACTGGGACCCACTATCAATCCAATGGTTGAGTAATTAAGTTAGTAAATTAGGTCCAAATTACATTTCTCTATATGTATATATGTACGTGAACTTAATGGTTGAGTGACTTTCTTTTTACTTATTTGATATAATGTTTTTTAGGTTATATGGGAGAACAAGGAAGATCTTCCCAATGGTTTGCCTCATCTGGTCTACATCTCCAGAGAGAAGCTTCCAAAGCATCCGCATCATTTCAAAGCTGGTGCCATGAATGTTCTGGTCAGAAATTCCTATATCACAGAATAATCTGTTTGAAATTCCGAACCTTGATCTATTTGAGTCATAACTTGAGATCCGATCTAAATCCTAATTGTTTTATTTTTTTATGGACAAGATCGAATAGGATACTGTGGACTTATCCTCGTCCCTAATTAATTAATCGTTTGGATTAATAATTAACTTTATGATTTGTATGTGATTGTGAACAGACTAGAGTGTCAGGAGTGATGACAAATGCTCCTTTCATGCTGAATGTAGACTGTGATATGTATGCCAACAATCCCCAGATGGTTCTTCATGCTATGTGCATGTTGCTTGGTGTCAAGAATGAAAGGGACAGTGGCTTTGTTCAATATACACAATGCTTCTATGATGGACTCAAGGATGACCCATTTGGAAATCAGTTGGTGGTTTCTTTTGAGGTGCGTGTGAAATTTAGTCAAATGATATCCGCACTTAATTTGGAAATTTAATTAGATACTGAATTCCTTATAATCATTGGGATTGGAGGTCACTAATTCGAACTTATTAAATTGGTCTAGCTGTTAATCTAATTATGGCCCAAGCCCATTAAAATTGTACTACAATGGTTTTTGGCATATTGCAGGTTGGTTGGATATATGGTTCGGCAACAGAAGATGTCCTAACTGGGCTTATTATCCATGGGAGGGGTTGGAAATCTACCTTTTTAACACCCGAACCACCTGCTTTTCTTGGAAGTGCGCCCTCGACTGGGCCCACCACATTGATCCAGCAGAAGAGATGGTCCACTGGGCTTCTGGAAATTCTGCTTAGCCCAAAAAACCCAATATTTACGACCTTCAATAGTGAGCTCCAGTTTAGGCAATGCCTGGCCTACGTGTGGATGCAGATGTGGGCTCTACGATCCATTCCGGAGATTTGTTACGCTGCTCTGCCGGCTTATTGCATTATCACCAACTCTCACTTCTTGCCCAAGGTGAGGACAAATCATAACCCTCTAATTTAAAAAAAATGTTCAATTTAAAATTCTTAGTAGAGATGGAAGGAGTGGTTATACATAGATCACATTGGTGAATTTAATTAGGGGAAATCATGTTTTGTATTAAATAATTCAAAGAATTGTGAGAATTAAAAATTTAAGAAATAAAAACTTCACAAGCCCGTAATTAAAAGGCCATAAATCCCAAAATCTCCTTGATCCAAGATCGTCAAAAGGACTTGAATCTCTGAATTTTTAATGAACAATGAAGGGAAGTTCAAATGATGCCACTAGTTCAACTAACTCGTGATCGGTCATCATAGTTTGCAACATAAAAGTTTAAAGTGTTTGAAATTTTGCAAACTTTGTTGAATTCAAACTCATCAGCGATCATCTCAATGATTAATTTAACAGTGAAATCTTGTCAAAAGATTGTGTAAATTCTTTACTTGGTCAAACCCGAATATTGATAGAAAAAATTAGCTAATTCCATAGGTTTAATTCATCCCATCTAGACCAAGAATGCATTAGTCCTATCAAGTTGTAGACCAAATAAGTTAGACAATTTGGCTTTATAGGGATACCCTCGTTGGATAGTATTAGAGTTATCGGTGCCACCACTAAAAGAAATTGAAGAAAAATGTATAACAATGATCTAATCATTGCTTTATTATTTGAACATGTTAGTTGGGCCAAAGCTAAGATAATTGTGACATTATATGATTCAAAAATATAATTATTTAACATTTCGTACATGCAGGTTTACGAACCAATCAAACTTATACATGTCGCTCTCTTTCTTATTTACAACATATATACTTTATCAGAATACATACGAGCAGGCTTGTCAATCCAAGCATGGTGGAACAATCAAAAAATGTCGAGAATCATATCAATGACATCATGGTTCTTTGGATTTCTAAGTGGTACACTCAAACTCCTAGGATTATCCGAGACTATGTTTGAAATTACAAAGAAAGACCAAACCACCGGTGCCCATGACACCTATGCTAATGCAGGAAGGTTCACATTTGATGAGTCCCCGATCTTCGTGCCCGGCACCACCATTTTGTTGGTGAACTTGGCCGCGTTGGCCCTCAAGTTGTTAGGGTTCCGATCGACGACTCGTGGTGAAGATGGGTCTGGGGTAGGAGAGATCATATGTAGTGTGTTTGTGGTGCTATGCTTCTGGTCATTTTTTAGAGGACTGTTTGGGAGAGGAAAATATGGGATTCCATTCTCTATTATATGTAAGTCAGGGGCTCTAGCACTGTTGTTTGTACACTTCTGCAAATGGACCTCAATGGGTTGAGAATTTGGGTCCAAAAGTTAGAATAATTCTATGGGTAAATTACACCCAAACCCCCTCAGGTTTGTCACTTAATCAACTAGACCCCCTCACATTTGGAATATTACATCTACACCCCCTATGGCTGACGACTACTTGACGGTGGAAACGGAACCAATGAAAAGACCTAAAATGCCCCTAGATATTGCTGAATACCTTGACAATTACTGAACTACCCCTCTACCTGAGTATATAATCTTTCCCGCTTTTTACACCCGCCAACACTGTAGGCCTCACTCTCTCAACTGGAAGAACTCTTCCAGTGCTGTTCTTGGCGTCTGGCATTCCCAAGTGGATCCAAGATTACTAGGAGGTGGAAGATTCCAAGGTGGTGAAAGGTACACATCTTGATTCGGGTTTTTAAAGAAAAATTAGGGGCATTGATGTTTGGGGGCAAGGTGAGGGGAGGGTTTTTGTCTTCTGGATATTTCCACTATTTGATAGCATTCATCATATATATATAATGTATATGTATATGTATATATTATTTGTATGATAGACATCTTTGGATGTGCAAATTTCTTTTCTTCTGGATTCAAGTTTTTTGGGTTTCCAACAGAAACATCGAAGAGGGTTTGGGTGTTGGTTAGTTTTGTCTCTACATATATGTTTTCTTTTCTCTTCAAAGCTGAATATTTCTGGAATTTTTTTGGGGGGTTTCTGTATGAAGACTGCTTTGGTGGGTCTCTAAGATTGAGTATCCACTTAGAGAAACCGAGTCTTTTTATATTTAGAGAAGTTTCCCTGGTCAAACATCTTGATTCTATCCCGCATTTTGTACATGGAGTATAACCTCTTCCCCTGCAACTCGGGCAAGGCAACTCTCTGATATACTGTTTATGTTTCGATTTTTTGAGGGGTTCTAGATTGGGATATACTGTTTTCTGATATACTATTTGAAAAGTCTGTACTAATTAGGTCTACATTTTTTGAAAACTATACTGATTATGTTTCGGTTTTTTGAAAACTTTGTTACTGAATATGGCATGCATTTTTTTTTTGGATATGGATGTCTGGTTACTGGATATGGCATATATTGGATGTCTGGTTCTGCATTTTTTTTGGCTCCCATCAATATATTGGATGTCTGGTTATTGGATATGGCATGCATTTTTTTTTGGATATGGATGTCTGGTTACTGGGTATGACATATATTTGATGTCTGGTTACTGGATATGGATGAAGGAATTGCATTGTTTTTTGGCTCCCAGCAACAAGTCATGTGGCTTTGCACTCCAAATGATTTGAACGAATTAATAGTGGGCAAAACAAAAGGGTAATATGGGAATTATAATTGTGTATTAGATGACAAGAGGATTTTTTAACAGATCTTTAACAGACTGACGGCAGGGGGGGTTCTCTGTTACGAGTGCACAAACTTTAGGGGGTGTAGATGTAATATTTTAAATGTGAGGGGGTCTAGTTGATTAAGTGACAAACCTGAGGAGGTTTGAGTGTAATTTACCCTAATTCTATTTGTATTGGTGAAAACTTGTACTACATTTCCACAATTCAGTTGTTTGAAATCCTTTGGCCAATTCAAAAAGTCTCCCCCCTATGCCACCAAAATAGAATAGTGACAACTAGAATCAGTGGGATTAGGTTTTTCCTTCGCATAATTGATCAGGGGTATTCATGATTTATTATAATATTTCATGACCAATTATAAAGTTATCTCAAAAAAATGTAACTTGACCTTAAAAAATAATAACTTTTGATACGATACCGATTTTTTTTTTTTTTTCGACACTGTAGAATTACCCTACCTTTTTGCACAACAAAGTTGGTCGAGTTTTTGTGTTTCTTTATAGTAGTTGAGTTGGTTTCATTAGTTTTATCTGATTTAGGCAGCAATAAAACAAAAATGAAAATCCCCAGCATGTGCTAGTCCAGATATGGGCGATCTCAAGTTGAATGTTTTCGAAAAAGACCTCGGGGGCATAAAACAATTGTGTATGATTGAGGCCCTTAAAGAAGTCATGTGTCCCAATCAACCGAATAAATGACTGAAGTGTCAGCCGAATATGCCATGCTGTTAATATGACCGAATTGGAAATAAGACTGAGTAGAGCTCGCAAATAGTTTTTTGTATGAAGATCATTCGGTAAATGAGATGGTTAAGCCATACCAAGAAATTAGGGATGGAGCTGAATTGATAAGAACGTTCCCTGAATCACAAGTGAACGTTAACAGTACGCCATAACAAATAGGCATATGAGAAAGAAGTTTGAGAGAAATCCTAGCATCTAAAGGAGTCTAACTGAAAATTAGGTGTGCCACCTACTATAGTCAATAGCGAAAATCTTGGCAAAAAAGTTGTCGTCCAACGCTATAAATAGCCAAAGGTGTGCATTTTTTTTTCAACAATTCTCTTTGCTTACTTTCAGAACCCTTATGACTTAGACATCGAGTGGCTCCAACCGACAAAAGGTACAAGATTTTTTCCTCTTATAATCTCTGTTTGGATGACAAAAATCTTTGTAGGAATGGTAATCGAATTCCCAGATCCATGGATTAACATGTTTGGGTAATAAAAGAACCAGTGATCTAAATTCGGGATGGGATCACAATTGAAACCAAATTCTCAATAACAATTAAGAACCTTAAACCCATGATCAATTATGGTAATCCCATACCCAATTTGATTAAGTGTTTTCAAAAATAAATAAAATTCCCAAAATCAAGCTTCCTAAAATTAAGCTCAATTCTAAACCCAATCTCCGTTTCTAAAGTCATCATCCATCCAAAAATAAAATTCCCAAAATTAAGCTCAATTCTAAACCCAATCTCCCTTTCTAAAGTCATCATCCTTCCAAAAATAAAATTCACTATTAAAAATAGACTACTTCAATTATAAAAATCGAAACGTTCTTTATTTAGAGTGAGATACCTATTCCTCATTAGAATTATTTTCATTCCAACGAGACAATGGTATTATGATAATTTTGATGATACACAAAATAGGTTTATGCACGATCAACAGTCGAGTGTATGATTCAGGATAATTAATGAAGCAATCAATAAAACAATTAATGAAGGAGACAAATATTGGATCAACACATGGATGTATAGTGGTTCGGTAAGGGTGACATACTCTACTTGGAAGGCGGCTACAGTTGTCAGAGATCTTTATTAATAAAGTGGATGGTGGAGGAGAGAGAAAAAGAGCAAAAATACCCTCAAGGTAATGTGAGGTATCTCTGTGTGAGATGTAGAGGTGAGCAAAAGGTGTGTCCCCTAATGTGTAGAGGTTTATAATTTATAGGCACAGAGCCTTAGTTGAGATGGTGGCGTGAAGGGATAGGTGACAAGTCATTCGAAGTGGATAGCTACAAATGAGGATTGGTACAATTCAAGATAATCTTGATCTTGGAGAGTGACTATATCGGTAATTACTCTCCACGTGCGCTAATCATTTTAGACTCCTTGAACCTTAGACTGGGTTGAATCTATGAGTTGGACTTAACCCGCTTTATAGTTGATTTGAGTTTACTGTATGAACTGGGCCTGAGTCAGTAAGATCTGGGTTCGTCAAATTTGAATAACAAGATTTTAATAGAATTTAATTCAAAAATTCTTTAAAAATATTAACATGATAGTATGTGATTATGATTGATTGTAGGAATTTGGAAAGCAGCATGATTCTTATCTGTATGATTGACTGGGTGTCATTATTTTATTAAAATATCAGTGTTCAAATCGGCCCTTATTACATTTCAATATTCTAATAACTTCATTTTTTTATACTTGAAGATGACAAGCAATTGAGAAATATCCTAAACATGTGTTTGAACACCTCTTTCCTTAACCTATGATAATGTCATTCCTTATGTCATCTGTTTTACATTGTTTTTCTTGTGGTGTGTTTGGTATGATGGGTGAAAAATGGGAATGATTGAGAAGTAAGAAAATTCCAAGAAAAGGAAAAGAGGGTGGAAAATGTATCATTTTCACCCACCATTTTTAATCACCCCAAAAATGGGCGAAAAGTCTACGAAAGAAGCGGCTGGTAAATTTTTTTTCATTTTTCTTCTCATACCACATAAAATAATAAAAAAATTATTCCTCCTATTTTTTCATCCTCTATACCAAACAAAAGGAAGAAAAAATAATTTTTTTTCCTCTAAGGATAAAAAGTATATCCCTTATAATTTGCATCCCTCATTTTTTTATCAGTCCTACTAAACAGACCATCAATTTATTATTATACCCTATGTGTCCCACTTTGTTGTTTCATTTTCCGCCCAGTTTTGGACCAAAACAAAATGGCGGGCAAAAGGGATTTTGTTTCCACTTGCTTTTCCAGTCCATCCAATTTTTCTTTGATACAAAGCAAAGGAAACTCTTTCTTTCCTCATTTTTCATCCACCCAATTTTCCTTCATACCAAACAAACCATTAATGTTGATAGTTTTTTCCCCCATCGAGTAATATTGGTAGCTACACACTTTGGTAAAATGTCATTTTTTTTTATTTCCATTAACGTCGATATTTTTTTCTCAATGATCCAAAATCATCCGAGTTAAGAGTGAATATAAAACATCTTCATCTTCTTTTATTAATAATATAGATATAATGGGCATCATCTTTTTCCACGAAGCAAGAGGAAATTTTAGTAGCTGACAAAAGTGTGTCAAACTAATCAAGCTATTGGATGGACCTTTTGCCTTCAATTCATAGAACGTGTTAGGAAATTTCAAGATTCAAACTCCATCATAGTTTATCAATTATTGAATGAAATTTAGAACAAGAAAGAAACAGAAGGAAATTAAGTGCCTCTCTCTAAAGAGGGTGAGTAGAGTAGAGAGGAAGAAACCCATCAAGTGGACTAATCACACACGACTTGTTCTCTCCTCCTTATACTCATCACGTTTAGATCCCAATAAAAAATTCTATTGCTATAATCAAGGTATTTTTGTTATTACGAGCTTCGAGGAAAGTGTAATATACATAGTTTTACCTCGGGTGCAGAAAAACTGTTCTTAACATTTGAACCTCTAATGTCTAGATCTAGATCACAATAGAGTTTTTTATTATTACATCAAGGTGTTTTGTCATTATAAAGTCTGAGAATAGTCAGATGTGAATAGCTTTACTTTGTTCGCGAAATGTAATTAGATTGAATACATTTAAAATTCTAAAAATTAAGGAGTCCTAACTAATACTGAAACTAATCACTGTCACGTGGTGTCGTCATCCAATTAAAAGATTAGAAATAGGTAAAGTAAACCCCACTATTTTCATAACTATCAGTAACCACCACATTCAATCAGTAACACATAGGATTAGTGAGATCCACTTTAATTATTTGTTGTCTTCTGATTAGATGGTGACACTATATAATAATAATAACATAGTGTCACCGTTGCAATAAATATTTTCTCGAACCTCCTACGCAAGCAGCTGTGTGGCAGTTGTATATGCAGACAAGAATAAATTGTCTGCGGATTAATTAAACACACGTCCAATTCTTTGTTCAATATTGGACGATTGTTATGACACCTAACGTATTGCATGACATAACTATTGGAGCTATTTTGTTTTTTTTTTTTAGTTCAGTGGTCAGAGATATCCGAATCAATTTACGTTTTCATCAATCTGATCAAAGATAAGTCTTCTCATCGAAATTAGAGTATTAATGAAGGATAAATCTCTCAGAGTCTGACCCTAAGAGATTATCAAGCTTCGAATTCATACTCCCATACGTAATCCAAATATTAGTCCAAACAAAATATAATAACAACCTTGTAAAATGATTGATTAATTATTACCACATTTATGGATTAAAATGAAATTAATTGTTTAATTCTATTCCAAAATATACACAAACAATGCAAAAATCCTTGGATAAATTACACTTTAACCCCTCAACTATGACATTTTTTTTATATTCTCCTCTTAATTATCATATTTTTTACATTGCACCGTCAATTATGTAATTAGTTTCACATCGCTCTAATTATCAATGTCCATAACAAATTTAATGGAAAGTTATTTCATTTTACTCTCAAACTGTGTGAATTTTTTCACTTTACCCCAATAAATTTCCATCCAATAAGATAGTGGACGTTTGTATTTGAGATAATGTGAAATAATTCAAGTAGTTGAGCGGACAATGTAAAGAATTTAAGAATTAAAGAGTTAAAGCGAAATCGAGTCTAAAATTTTAAAAAAAAGGGTCGAATTATATTGTCCAAAATTCTTCTCTTATACGGAAAGATGGAGGTAACTACGATGATAATCTCTAATGGGGTGTTTAGTAGGATTAATGAAAAAATGGGACGATGAAAAAGGAGAGTGATATATTTTTTTATTTTTTAAGGGAGGAATTTGATAGGTGCAAAAAAAAATTAAGAATAATAATTATTATTATTATTTGTTTAGTAGAATGGAAAAGCGGATATTTTCATAACTTCTGTAAATTACCTTTTGGTTGGAATTCATTTGTGTATATAGTTGGATAATGGTCCAGGTCCAATGAGTCGTCAAATCTCTGTTCTTCGTACAATAAATGGGAAAAATGGGTGGCTCAAATTAATTTTTCCATTCGTACAGATATTAATCAGGGTCCACTCAAGCTTCTGTACTCTTCCTTTATTATCGGAATTAATATCGTTAATGTTGAATTTTAAATTATATAAAACTTATCAGAATTATTCTTGAAACTGTAAATTAAAGTGCTATCTATTTTTATTAAAATTAAAAAAAAATTATTTTTTTTAAATCAAAAAATTTAATTCTTTATAAATTACACCGAATTTTTTTTTAATCTATCTATATATATATATATATATATTCCCTCCCACTTTTCTTTTTTTTTTTTAAATTTTTAATTATTTAATTGTCACTTAACCAATTATGTTCTAACACATGTCTCATGTAACTATCTCTCTATCCTACTAATTAACTATGGCTCATTCAAGTTTTTTTAAAAAGATGAGCCACTAATTTAAATTTTTCTAGAAACATACTTTTACCATCATAACTTTACATAATTATTTTATTACCCTAACTTTTTTTATAATTTTTTATCTATCTTTTTAAATAGTATGATAACAATTCTATAATATAAAACAGAGTAGACTTCAATAAGTTCATCCGACTGTCTCAAATAGATTCATCTGATGGTCACTAACATCTCTCTAAAAAACATTCGCATTGTATCGTATTTTCATGTACGAGTTACACTTAATAAAAATAAAAAATAAAAAAAAAAGTAAACGGAGAGAGAAAGAGACGTGTGCAATTTTCGTACATAGCACGGGCCAACAGTAGTTTATTGGATCTTTGCAGAGAAAAAGGCCAAACATCATACCTCCAAAGTGACAGGGCCAAACAGAACAAAAACAGAGACTTACTTATTTAGGATTATTTTTTTGAATATTCACGAATCGTGACCACAATGCAACTCTGTCCATGAGAAGTCTAGTTGTTTTCATATCGACCTTACGAAATAAAGAAAAAAATTCATTGGTTTCTTTCAATGACACTAGTTTGGAAATAAATAAATAAAAGCATATTATTAATTTGTGTGGACTCATTCTCCAGAAGGAAATAAGTGAAATGTTGCGAATAATGACAAAGAAAATGTTGGACCATTTATTATGACTCGTTCTATTTTTATAATTTTTAAGAATCATTTATAATTTTCTAGCGTTATTTACAATATTTGAATATTATTTATAAGTTTTATGAGTCATTTCCAATTTTTAAAGTTACTTGTAATTGTCATTAAAATTTATTTTTGTGATCGATCTCAAATGACCATAAAAGTTATAAATAGTTGTAATATAATTTCAGAAGTTATAAATTTTTTTTATGGTAAACAAATTTAAAAATTTGTATCTCAACCCACAATATTTATAAAATTTGATTGAATGGCACAAATTTTTTTTATTCTAGTCGGCTGTCTCAGTCTAAGTTACTTCCGTGTCAAATCTATTTCATTGGCAATTAATAAAATATACGTGTGTAGGCTTGTCCAAATTCGAATGAATGACCATGACGAAAATCCACTATAAATACCATAATAAGGGTTAATAAACTAATAATCATTTCTGCCAATGGCAAATCCATCTTCTCTTCCTCTTCAAGAACAAAAGCCTCGTAAAAACACCATACCACGAGTTGCAGAGCTTATCATCCTCTTCCTTCTCTTATCTCTCCTTGTTTACCGTCTGCTCCATCTCGGAGACCATGGCTGGCCTTGGGTTCTTGCCTTTTGCTGTGAGTCCTGGTTCACTTTAACCTGGATTCTCTCTCTAAACAACAAGTGGAACCAAGTGTATAACACAACTTACCCAGAACGCCTCTTGAAATGGTATACAAATACTTCTCTCTCTCTCTCTCTCTACTTTGCAACCCTTATCTAAGCTCTTTACTTGTTTGGCATATGTATAACACCTAGTAGTACAACTGAATCGAATTGAACTGACCATCAACTGTTCAGATTCGTGATGAGATTTAAATATCTTAATCTTATCTCTTCAATTTAATTTTTGTCGGCAACTTGAGGTTTAATCTGAATCGACTCTAGTATTTTCATAAATAGTTCGATTAATTTGCAGTACTCATAGTTGACACTTGACAATCATATTATTTTTATTTGTTTCTTTCTCAAAATAGGAAACCTGCTCATGAGCTTCCCTCGGTGGACATGTTCGTCACAACGGCTGACCCAGTCCTTGAACCGCCGATTATCACCGTGAACACCGTACTATCCTTGTTAGCAGTTGATTACCCGGCGAACAAGTTGGCTTGTTATGTCTCCGACGATGGTTGTTCCCCTCTCACCTTCTTTGCTCTCGTCGAAGCAGCTAAGTTTGCTAAGCTTTGGGTTCCATTTTGTAAGAAGTTCAACATTGCTGTTAGAGCTCCATTTCGATACTTTAATGGCGAGTCCTCATGGTCCGAAGATAGCTCATTGGAGTTCCGAGACGAATGGAAAAAGATAAAGGTGAGCTAAGAACTCTCACACAATCATGGGGTGTAACGGATGTTACATAATTCACGCCCCTTTACAGACAAATAAGTTTTTTTACAGTTTTTTATGGTCGTTTCTGCCCATTACGAAGCAGTACGCTTGCATAACTATTGTTATAGTCATGAATTTTTTTTTTGCCATTACATCACTCAGTAATGGGAACGGATCGTTTCAATCCGATTCCATTACACTGTAGTGTTTAGAAGTGTAAACACATGTATGATCTTGACTTTTTTGTTAGGATGAATACGAAAAGCTTTGCCAAAAGATTGAAGAGGCCTCGCAAACATCTGTGCCATGGGACCTAACGGGGGATTTTGCAGCATTTTCTCATACAGAGCGCAGAAACCATCCAACTATAATAAAGGTAGAATGTACTATTCCCTTGACACATATATACAACACCCAGGGTAGCTTAATTGTTTTTAGAAATCAGATATCGTTCCGATTTCATTCACTATATTTTTCTCGATTTTTCTCAATGATAATTCATAAGTTGTTGATGTGTAATTTGTGAGAAATTGAAAAAAATAGCATTGGATGAGATCTAAATGTCAATAAGGTTGAAGTGGGCAATGGTATTCTAGAAAGTACGGACACACACCCTCGAAAAGACTAGAATTTTATTGAAGACCACAATCCACAAATTACAACGTTTGAGTGAGTCATTTTCATTTCATATTCTAGAGTTTGGATGTCACCCTTTCTCTAAAATTTGCTAGAAAATTGTCCCAACTACATGTCTTTGTGTCCAATTTGAAATTTTAAAACATCATGGGTCTTTTCAATAATTGACAAAGTTTTGAAATTTATTTATATATCTCCTTCGATCCCTTGTGTATTGGGTAAGAACTTTTCTTTGAGTTGTTCAAACTTATCAACCCCATTTCATACGGCACCAAGTGAACAATTATAAAATTATTAAGGTTGTTATTTTTCAAACAAAGAGACAAAATTTCTTTCAAATTATCTACTCTAAACTTACGTAACATTTTGAAATTTTTTGCTGGATCACGTTATCAATTGAATAAGACATAAGGATTCTAGAGTTAACTATTTATTTGGCTCCTAAATTATATTATTTACGTCAATCAAGTCTTTAAATTATATTTTGTGTCAATTTAGCCTCTAAGCTATACCATTTGTGTCAATGTGGTCCTTCTGTCCAAACTCGTGGTTAACTTTGACGGAATTCCTCACGTGCGCATCATGTGAATTTGGGATTGGGGTATAGTTTAGGGGTCACGTTGAGGAATTCCGTCAAACTTAACGACGATTTTGGACAGAAGGGTCACATTGACACAAATATTATAATTCATGGACTAAATTGATACAAAACATAGTTTAGGGGCTTGATTGACCTAAATGGGATAGTTCAGGGGTCAAATATATAGTGAACTCAATATTCTAATATCACCACCATCAAGACAATTAATATGAAGACCACAATATTGGAAGAGCATATAAACATACGTACATATGTACACAGCCCACATATATATTTATGTGGTACATAAAATTAATTTTTAGAAATCGTATCAAAAATAGTTATCTCTTGTATGTATTATAGTTATTGATTGTGAACATATTAAAATCGACTTTTATCGGCCAAAAAAGAGAGATACAATATTGAAAAATTATTTTTTGATATCGTCATTTTACCACCTTGTGTGTGTTTGTGTGTTCGTATATGTATATATGTACAAGTTATTAATGCTTTTACGGATTGACTGTATGTATGTATGTATGTGTATATATATATCAATAATGTTAGATGAACCTACTTTGTCGTCTTAATTTATCACAACCATTGGATTGATTGTTGATGTCAATAAATACTGGGACCCACTATCAATCCGATGGTAGAATAATTAAGTTAACAAATTACGTTCAAATTGCATTGCTCTATATGTATATATGTTCGTGAACTAAATTCTTTTTTTGTAAGTCGGACTTTCTTTTTACTTATTCGAGATAATGTTTTTTTAGGTTATATGGGAGAACAAGGAAGATCTTCCCAATGATTTGCCTCATCTGGTCTACATCTCCAGAGAGAAGCTTCCAAAGCATCCGCATCATTTCAAAGCTGGTGCCATGAATGTTCTGGTCAGAAATTCCTATATCACAGAATAATCTGTTTGAAATTCCGAACATTGATCTATTTGAGTCATAACTAGAGATCCGATCTAAATCCTAACTGTTTTATTTTTTCACGTACAAGGTCGAATATGGTACCGTGGACTTATCCTCGTCCCTAATTAATTAATCGTCTGGGTTAATAATTAACTTGATGATTTGTACGTGATTGTGAACAGACCAGAGTGTCAGGAGTGATGACAAATGCTCCTTTCATGCTGAATGTAGACTGTGATATGTATGCCAACAATCCCCAGATGGTTCTTCATGCTATGTGCATGTTGCTTGGTGTCAAGAATGAAAGGGACAGTGGCTTTGTTCAATATCCACAAAGCTTCTATGATGGACTCAAGGATGACCCATTTGGAAATCAGATGGTGACTTTGTTTGAGGTGAGTGTGAAATTTAGTCAAATGATATCCGCACTTAATTGGCACTCGCTAGATTAATTGTGAGTTTTAATGTTAGATAAAATTCATTATTAATCAAACAAATGTAAGTGACTAGACTTATAGGTTTATTCGAGATGGTTAACCATATCTTGAAGGAGTGGAAGTCATCGGTTAGAACCTCATATTTGATAGTTGTAATAATATTAGTAATAAACAAATGAACGACCTACTATTCTGTAAAATAACACTAATATGGACAATTTCAATTTGATTGACCTATTAAGCACATTTTTTCTTTATGTCTAATTCAGTATGCGGCTCGTGGAATCTCGGGGATACAAGGACCTTTTTATTCCGGAACAGGATGTTTTCACAGAAGAAAAGTTATATACGGTTTATCACCTGATAGCACAGTAACCAAAGGTATGTGAATCAGCTCTAATTGTTGAATAAAATGCTCAGATCAACTACTCTTTTTAAGATCAAAAGTCTCATCGTATAAATTTTTTGGTATCATCTTGAATGTTACTATTTTTTTAGATCAAATTATACATTTTAAAAATAAAGTTATAACTACTTGAGGTTATTCATGGTCGATCATGAAATGTTGTGATCAATCATCAATACCCCTTAATTAGTTATAACTTGACCGTTCAAAGTTAATAACTTGGTCTTTACGAAAGAACACAAATCAACGAAAAGTTACTCAAAACGCTGAGTAGGTCTTACTTTAATTTAGGTTGAAAGTCGACTAAAATTATTATTATTAAATTTTTTTTTTTTTTTTTTGGTTATTAGGAGAACTGGGTGATGAGAGTTTGCAGAATACATTTGGAAAGTCGACGAAATTCTCCAAATCAGCAGCCCAGATTGTATCAGAATCCAATGTAAAGACCCAGAATCCAAGTGGTCTTTCGAGTTCCCTTGAGGCAGCATATCAAGTTGCAAGTTGTGCCTATGAACATGGTACCAGCTGGGGTGAAAAGGTACCACACATTTTATCCTTCATCTCCGCCTCATATTTGGGTCGGGTCTGATTGGATTCATTGTCATGTATAGCCAATCGGTTCATTTATTAAATGGATCAAGCTGTTATTCTAATTATGGCCCAAGCCCATTAAAATTGTACTATAATGGTTTTTTGCATATTACAGATTGGTTTGATATACGGATCGGCAACAGAAGATGTCCTAACTGGGCTTACTATCCATGGGAGAGGTTGGAAATCTACCTATTTAACACCCGAACCTCCTGCTTTTCTTGGAAGTGCTCCCTCGAGTTGGCCCACCACATTGATCCAGCAGAAGAGATGGTCCACTGGGCTTCTGGAAATTCTTTTAAGCCCAAAAAGCCCAATATTTGTTCTCTCCAGAGGCAAGCTCCACTTCCGGCAATGTCTGGCCTACGTGTGGCTTCAGATGTGGGCTGTACGATCGATTCCAGAGCTTTGTTACGCTGCTCTGCCGGCTTATTGTATTATCACCAACTCACACTTCTTGCCCAAGGTGAGGACAAATCATAACCCTCTAGTTTTAAAAAAAAGTTCAATTTAAATTACCTAGTTGGTATTAAATAATTCAAAGAATTGTGAGAATTAGAAATTTAAGGAGGACAAATCTCAAGCCCGTCGTAATTAGAAGACCATAAATCCCAAAATCCCGTTGTTCTACGATCGTCAAAGAAATTTGAATCTCTGAATTTTTAATGAACAACGAAGGTAAGTTTAAATGGAACCACTAGCTCAACCAACTCGTGATCGGCCATGGTAGTTTACATTATAAAAGATCAAAGTATTTGAAACTTTACAAACTTTGTTGAATTCGAATCTAATTATTCCTAAAACCTTTAAAAAAATGTGAACAATCAATGAAATCTCGTCAAAAAATTGTGTAAATTCTTTTCTTGGTCAAAATCGAATATTGGTAAAAAAAAAATAGCTAATTCCACAGGTTTAATTCATCCCATCTAGACCAAGAATGCATTAGTCCTATCAAGTTGTAGACCAAATAAGTTAGACAATTTGGCTTTATAGGGATACCCTCGTTGGATAGTATTAGAGTTATCGGTGTCAGCACGAAAAGAATTTGAAAAAAAATGTATAACAATGATCTAATCATTGCTTTATTATTTGAACATGTCAGTTGGGCCAAAGCTGTTGTCATTATATGATTCAAAAATATATTATTACTTAACATTTTGTACATGCAGGTCCATGAACCGGCTACACTTATACCAGTCGCTCTCTTTCTCATTTATTACACATACACTCTATCAGAGTACCTACGAGCAGGCCTGTCAATCCAAACATGGTGGAACAATCAGAAAATGTCGAGAATCATACCAATGACATCATGGTTCTTTGGATTTCTAAGTGGTATACTCAAGTTGTTAGGATTATCCGAGACTATGTTTGAAGTTACAAAAAAAGACCAAGGTGCCGATGACACCAATGCTAATGCAGGAAGATTCACATTTGATGAGTCCCCGGTTTTTGTGCCCGGCACCACCATTTTGCTAGTGAACTTGGCCGCGTTGGCGCTCGGGTTGTTAGGGTTCCGATCGACAACTCGTGGCGGAGATGGGACAGGGGTAGGGGAGATATTATGCAGTGTGTGGTTGGTGATATGCTTCTGGTCATTTTTTAGAGGGCTATTTGGGAGAGGAAAATATGGGATTCCATTCTCTGTTATATGTAAGTCAGGGGCTCTAGCACTATTGTTTGTGCAGTTCTGCAAATGGACCTCAATGGGTTGAGAATTTGGATTAAGTTAGAATATTTCTATTTGTATTGGTGAAAACTTGTACTACACTACCACAATTTACTTGTTTGTAATCCCAATTGAACTTGAATTAGCCAATTCAAAAAGTCTCCTTCGTATAGTTATATTTTGGGGCGTAACATTGTGATTGTTCTCTCGACTGACCGATAAAAACAAGTTTAAGAAGCATTTTCTATTAAATATCGACTTGAGTTTTTTTGCACCATATTTTGATATGTCTTTTCTTCGATCCGGAATTTTCAACCAATCCTCAACTCCTCGAATACAATGGAGGCTTCCCCCTCTATGTCATCCAAATTATAATTTTGGTCATTATATATTTAAATACTACATACTACTTGAACTGGGTTCAGTTTAACTCACTCAAATTATAATGAATGACTACTCTGTAGATAGGTCTTGGAATAGATTGAATTTCAAACTAGGTCTTTGTCAATATGTATAACAAACTTAGTTTCAAATCCAATTTGTATATCAAAATTCTAGTCTATAATCGAATTTTATACGAATTAATTTCATCCTATTTGAAATTCTACTCAATTTGAATCAATTAAATTCCAACAAAATTTAATAACATAATCAAAAAATTTCACCAAACAAAAGATGAATTTCAACTTAATTTAATAAATTCATGACTCTATTGCAAGGGTTTTTTTTATATTTACTCCCAAATTTATCAAAAAATGAATGAAAAATATAAAATCGTACATTGCAGATATTTTAGAAAACCAACTCATAATCTGATTTTTGACCCCAAAAAAAAAAACTCATAATCTGATGCTTTCGATTAAAAACTGTTGTTGACTTGGTTGCGAAATTCAACTATGCATCTATTTGGACATAAAATATTAAATTCTAGGAATATTCAATGTATCGACACCTGACATATTAGATGCATTGAAAAGGTGCCACGTGGCAGAATTTGAAGAAATGCGGAAAATGATCAGTCACAATCATATTTAAAAAGAAAGAGATAATTAAATAGAAGTTACATGTCACTAACCGTCAGCAGTAGCAAAACCGTCGAAGACAAATGACTATAAAAGGGCATAAAGTGGAGAATATAAGATACACTCAAACCCTCAAAAGACCTATGATTTGGACATTATTAAAAGTAGTTTTAGATTAATTTTAGAAAACAGTTAGTGTTATAATCAAAGTTATTTATTCGGTCATTCTATAATCGAAGTCATTTCGATTGAATTAATAAAGGAATCTTCTTTTTTTAGTTTTTTGCAATGTATGATTGTTCAGTGTTTTTTTATTCAAGAAAGTTCTGAAATAAGACATTTAAACATCTTATAAACAATCGCCTAAAAAATGTCTGTCGATTGGGATATCTCTGTCGATCCTACCAGATTTTGGAGCAACAACATTTCAAATCGTTATTTATCTTTAAATTTTTACATTTATTTTTTAATTTTAAAATTCACCCTTTATTGGTGCAATTTTAAGATGCAATCAACTCTAAACCACGTGTATTGAGTTTATCAAATTGTTTTAAACATCGACTATTGAAACTCTATCATCCTTGACTAACAATTTAATCACTGAAACCACCCCAACCAACCCTAAATGAAGTGAAAATGATGTTGTGTGGTTATATGAAATGAGGTGGCATATTAATAATCATTGAATAATTAGTAAAAATTTATAAGACACATCGATCTAACCATACATGTTGATTTTGCGTAGATAATTATAATAAACCTTTTAGTAAGCTTAGTAAATTTTTAATGCGACTGTGATACCATGACATGTGTATCACCAACTAATTTCAACCGATAAAACGGGACTGTTAAACCTAATTTGGTTTTTAATAGTTACTTGAATAACGAGATTCACTGGTTTTATTTATGATTTTTACAATTGGTTGGTAATTCAATACATTAATGATAACGTGATCTCACTGTTGCATTAAATATTTTTGTTTTGGATGGAAAAAATATGTAAATATATGACAACAATTAGTGGTTTCCAAATCCTCCCCAAAATATTTCCCTACAATTTTACTTAAGATAGATCACCTTCTTTATGTACTTGGGAGACTAACTAATCATTAGTAGACCACGGCCCGATACTGATAGTATGAAATACTGACCACACCGAGGAACAGGCCCTAAAGCGAAGGACGGGAACGAGCAGAATCAATGTGTTCTAATTTCTGGCCTTGTTGTAAGAATAAAATTAAGTTTTTAAAACTTTTCATTGAATATCCACTTTAATTGAGTTTAAATATTTTAATTACGTGTTGAATTTTCAGTTACATATTTTTATCTAATTTATTGTGTATATTAAAGAATAAAAATTAATCATCTTAAAAATAGTTTTAAAGACTATGTGTGTAAGTTACTAACCTAATGGGTATATAAGTGGCTTTGAGATAGCTTTTGGCCTGGAACGAAATCAACAAGCCAGAAACTTTCCAATTGCCTATTTCAATTCTTTTATACTTGGCTTACTTTTCCAATTATCATATATTATTTTATTTTTGGGCAACTTCGAATCGAGTCAGGTTCACTCCTTCCTTCCAATGGGCGTGACCATTGAGGAGGTGTTGCTGCTAGTATCTGGGTTTGATCTTGGAGTCGCTGGTGTCCGTCTGTACCCTCACGCGGGGAGGCTCAGCTGCTTTAGGACAGTGTTCACACGACTCTCGGACTCGCAGGCCAGCTCTTTCTAATTTGTAGTATTTATTTTATTCTATTCTAAATTGATTGTTATTTTATAATTATTTGCATATTCTTGTTAGTTTGTGATCGAGATATTATTTTGTTAAGTAAAATTATGCTAATTTCCCCAACAATCTAAAGCAGCTGAAATATAAATACTTAAATACTCCCACCTGAAGGAACATATAATGCTAAAAAATGAGGCAGGAGGAACGTTACAAATCCCATTAGGTCAAAACACATTCATTTGCCATGAGTGAAAAACATCCACAAACTTTTCATCTTTTGCAGCAAATTCATCAGTGCAGACTTCATAGATCCAACATATATAACACCCCAGTTGTAAAGCGAACACAAAAACTCCGTATGGCTTGAGAGAGAGAGACAGAGATGCTACTTCTGTAAGCAATTGCCGCTATTATTGCATTGAGAAACTATGTTTTTTAGTAGCCGAAGAATGTACTATCTAAAAGTTCCATCCAATACAAATATGCTCATTCACATAAATAATTGTGTGCTTATGTAGTTCAGTTTTTTGGGTATAAAGAAGTAAGATATGATTCTGGAGATAATAAACTTCCAACAATTGCTCAAGCTATGATTCTGGCGATACTATGCAATTGTAAGGATAATGAACATTTGACAATACTGGAAGGGCATCGCTATTTGTACCATTTTACACCGAGTAATGCAGTGAGTCCGAAACTTGTGATTGCTGGCTAATCACCATCATCAAGAATAGGCAACTGGAGGTCTTATTTGCCTTGAATACGTATGGCATGCATATAACCAACCGGCCATAACCATTCGGGAGGCAAATAAAAGGCCCGTTTCAAAACATAGATCGCCTAACGATTTACCAGAATCCGGTGAGGAAATTCGCAGGAACGAAATATAAAGGAATAGATCTAAGAAATACAAGAACCGGCCACCGGTGACAATAAGAAAATATTGAGTATTAACTTTAGTCCAGAACATCTTCACTGTCACATGTGTCTTTATGCTAAGAGAAGGATCATGATACATGTTTTAGGTTATTATAATTTAGATATGTCCTTGTCATATATAAAGTTCAGATTTTGTTGAATAAAAGATTGAGTTGGAAATTTTTTTTAAAAAAATATACATAAAAAAACACATCATTCGTACAACTCATAACCACAACCACAACCACATGAAATTAGAAGAAAGTTACCCAGATAAGGAACCTTCTAGTTGTACTGTTACAACTCATGGTATTCTTTAGCATCCTATCGTACCATGTTTCTATCTCACATGAAGTCCATGAACATGTTTATAAAAGTTGGATCCATCAAGCTATAGTATTGGAATTTGTTCTTTTATATTGATCATATAATTTAGTCTAGATAAATATTAAAAAAAAAAAACGACTGAAGTAGTAAACTTAGGTTACTTCAACTTCCTATTTGGATTAATTAATATATATTAGCTTTCCAGTCTTTGTAACAATTACACTTGTTTCGTATATATCTACCGTTATTACAAAGCAACGATCGGATCTAACGTTAAATGCTAAGCAAAGAAAAGGAAGTGAGCTAGAAAAGTTGAGTGGTACTTGAGTAGTGTCAACTTGATCTCATGTTGGATATAAAATTACTTGCTCTTCCAAGTGATTATGTGTGAACCCATCTAGTTTACTGTCATTGTTAGTGTCAAAACTAGAGGTGGCAATCTTAACCCATTACCCATTAATACGTCCAATTCGTCCATAAATAAATGGGTTGGGTACCTATATTAATTAATATGGTTTTAAATGGGTTGGGTAATATGATTCATTTTAATTAAGCGGGTTAATATGGATTACAAATGAGTACCCATTTGGTTGAATATTTATCTTTTTATTAAATAACACAAGTAATAAAATTAAATAAATATACTAATATACCAAAAAATACACACACTATTACACCAAAAAATACACACATATACACTAATACACCAAAACATACACACATTAGTACACCAAAAACACACGCACTAATACACCACACATGATCCACGGGTCGACCTATGACCCACAGATCGACCCACGTCCCAGGAGCTAACTAATCCATGGGTCGACCCACGTCCCATGAGCTAACTCAATCCATGGGTCAACCCACGACACATGGGTTGATCCATGACTCATGGGTCAACCTACGATAACACTGTACGCTTAAACATAATATAAAGAAAAAAATCAAAATAATTTTTAAAATTTTTTTTTTTTAAAAAAAACCGTTAACACTGTACGCTTAAACATAATACAAGAAAAAAATTCAAAATAATTTTTTTTTAAAAAAATTTAAAAAAAAAACCGGTGACACCGTACGTTTAAACATAATACAATAAAAAAATTCAAAATAATTTTAAAAAAAAAAATTAAAAAAAAACTGGTGACACCGCACGTTTAAACATAATACAAGAAAAAAATTCAAAATAATTTTAAAAAAATCGGTAACAACGTACGCTTAAACATAATACCAAAAAAAATTCAAAATAATTTTTTTTTTAAAAAAAATTAAAAAAAAACCGTTGCAACATACGTTTAAACATAATACAAGGAAAAAATTCATAATAATTTAAAAAAAAAAAAAAAACCAGTGACACCGTACGTTTAAACATAATACAAGGAAAAATTCAAAATAATTTTAAAAAAAATTAAAAAAAAAATCGGTAACACCATACGCTTAAACATAATACAAAGAAAAAATTCAAAATAATTTTTTAAAAAAAAAAATCGGTGACACCATACATTTAAACATAATACAAGGAAAAAATTCAAAATAATTTTTAAAAAAAAATTAAAAAAAAAAAACCAGTGACACCGTATGTTTAAACATAATACAAGGAAAAAATTCAAAATAATTTTTAAAAATAAAATAAAAAAAAACGGTAACACCGTACCCTTAATGCATTAATTTGTGTGTGCTTTTGTGTATTAGTGTGTGTGTATATTTGTATTTTGGTGTACTACTAATGTGTGTATGTGTTTGTGTTTTGGTGTATTAATGTGTCTATTAAGAATTTTATTATTTTATGGGTTAATCGGTTTAACCCAACCCGTTATAAACTCAACCCATTATAACCCATTTACTAGGTGAGTGAATAATGGATTAGATTTATTTTAGCCCAATTCAATTTAACCTAATTCATAACCAACCCAACCCACCCATTTGCCACCCCTAGTCAAAACCAAGCAGTGTGATAAAAATCAGCCTATTAATTTTCTCATCAGATAAAATATTGCACTTCTCGCCATGGGCTTACATGAAGCACTATTAACTTTACAATAGAAATTGCTTAAGTGACTGACACTTGATGGATTGCAACATGATTTCATTTGATCGTGTGTGAGGTCCTACTCTTGGTGTTATTTATAAGTCCTCAAATTTGTCTAATGCTTGGTTCCATATAAAACTTCGTTAAAGAATATTAAAATAAACAAGAAAATTGGTTTCTGTGATATTTATGGTCAATGGACAGTTACTAATTGTGGGTTTTTAATATTTTGAAGTGCTATAATTTATTTTATGGATTATTTAAAATTGTAACTGATAAGTTACAATTATTGTCTAAACGGTAGTCATTAAATTTGGAATTTTTGACTCATTTAATTACTAATATACATTTATAACTAGTGGACTCAAATAGTTCAAAACATGGTCAAGTCTTTGTTCAAAGAAGTTTCTACAGTATTTTAGTACTTTAATGATGCTTAGACCACAAGAGTAAAAATATATTGAGTTAAATCTGTATTGCTAAATTAGACTAATTACTATTGAAGCTCATACAGTGTACCATCATGGTTGTTTTACATCACTTCTGGGAAAGTAATTATTTTTGTTAATTCTATTTGGATTAATGGAAATATTTGATTTTGAAATGTATTATTTTAAATGATGATTTACCATGGGAAGAAATTGTTGATGTGGAGTCACGTGCAATTTTAGACTTAGATAGTAGAACATTAATTTAAAATGTCGAAAGCCAAATAATATCTAGTATGTTGGATGGTGAATAATATATGAATTTCTGAATGCCACAAATATTGATTCTAGGATTTCTTTGAAACATGTAAATCTTATCACCCAATTGAGCTACTAGATTAAAAAAAAAGGCTTATCAAAAAAAACTGGTGTGACATAAGAGTTGGGCAACAAAATCGAGCTATGAACATTGGTGAATGTTTCATAACACCGTGAGTGTAATTCACTTGAAAAAAAAATTCAGAGATTTATTGGGTGCTTGGTAAGAAGTGCTGTAGCACCAAATTAGCTTAGTGCACTAACGTGATTTTAGAAACCCAATAAGGAGTGTTATTTATGAATTGAATTTGTTTGACCAAGCTACGACATCTGACCTATTTTGGTGATTAGAAATTCAACATGCATTTATTCTCTAGTTAGTGAGATTATGTAAAAGTTTTTACAAAGTTGAGAGATAGAATATACTCTTGTTGGGTCATGACATGCTATAAGCTACTTCTGCTAGCTTTACTGCTTGATACTGGTATGATTATAACACACGAACTATATGTGTTGGCAATAGAGCATTGTGATGCAAATGCTATTTTATGAACTACAAGTTGAAGAAATTACTTAGCTCAAATTTTAAATAAAGAGCTAAAGCATTAGTAACTCTCATGGAAAGAAACAAAAAATTGGAAATGTCGAGGTATAATTAAAAAGATATCTTTTGGATTCGCAATTTGAATTTTCTTAATGAGATGGTTTCGTTATATGTCCGTTTGTAATGAGGATTGCAATGATCTATTGAGATCTTTACTGACTATGCTGGCATTTAAAATCTTCTCAGACAAATACATTTTATTGTAGTGTTTATCTTTGATGTTTGAAAGGCAGGTCTGGTCAAATATCAAATAGAGGAATTAATAAGGCGTGCACGTCCGAGCGAGACATTCATCTGTGAAGAATGATCATTCTATATTGAAATTACAAATCTCAGTCAAACAAAGTTCACAAGTAATTATAGAGCTTTCGAGGAAAGCCATGAGACATGAATATATAAAAGATGATCTATTTCATCAACAAGCTTTCGAGGAAAGCCTTGCTTTTGAGAAAAACTGTCTCAAGAACTGTCGAGGGGGATGTGCTTAAGGCCGCAAGGGAGTCACCTAGGGAGGTAACCCAACTTCTGTGATTGGGGACCCCATGAAGGAAATTCAATGGGTAGAAACAATCCATACTGCGTGACTCATTAGCACCGTTGTTGAGAAAATATCTTAAGAGGAGATATTTTCATGCTCATCCCTATGGCAGAAGTGCATATGTAGTGTGACGGTAAGGAGGGTTTTACCCTGAATGAGACCGAGGCAGGAACACTCCTGCAGGGTATTGTGCACATGTACCCTTGGAGGGCTCACCTAAGTGAGAGTAGTCGTGAGGCCGCGACTATGAAAATTGGGCTATTCTCTAGAAACTCTCATGAGAATCAAGATCAAGTGCAAGGCCATTAATAGCACTGACCCGCGAATTTTGACCAATATCGGTACTATGTGTGTGACATGTTGAACTCTGGTTCAAAGGATTTAGTTCAAGCTTTTGGTTACTATGATCTTTCAGAGGAAAACTGTCAACACTAAGTGAGGTTCAAGTCCGGAAGACACGTACACCTATTGCACAGTATAATAGTTGTCCATATTTTCTATATTAAAGTATATACAAAATATTTGAGATACATTGAAGTTTTAAAAACTTATGGGGGATTGTAAGAATAAAATTAAGTTTTTAACACTTTTCATTGAATATCCAGTTTAATTGAGTTTAAATATTTTAATTACGTGTTGAATTTTCAATTACATATTTTTATCTAATTTATTATGTATATTAAAGAATAAAAATTAATCATCTTAAAAATAGTTTGAAAGGCTATGTGTGTAAGTTACTAACCTAATGGGTATATAAGTGGCTTTGAGATAGCTTTTGGCCTGGAACGAAATCAACAAGCCAGAAACTTTCCAATTGCCTATTTCAATTCTTTTTATATTTGGCCTACTTTTCCAATTATAATATATTATTTTATTTTTGGGCAACTTCGATTCGAGTCAGGTTCACTCCTTCTTTCCAATGAGCGTGACTATTGAGGAGGTGCTGCTGCGAGCGTTTGAGTTTGATCTTGGAGTCGCTGGTGTCCGTTAGTACCCTCACACGGAGAGGCTCAACTATTTTATGACAGTGTTCACACGACTTTCGGACTCGCAGGCCGGCTCTTTCTAATTTGTAGTATTTATTTTATTTTATTCTAAATTGATTGTTATTTTATATTTATTTGCATATTCTTGTTAGTTTGTAATCTAGATATTATTTTGTTAAGTAAAATTATGTATAATTATGCTAATTTTTCCAACAGTACCGACCATCCAATGGACCATAAACGGTCACTATGTCCAGGGACTGCGCCCCTCCTCCCAGCAAGGTACATCTCACGCCTATGGACCACTATTATTTTATTAAAATATCAGTGTTCAAATCAGCTCTTACTGCATTTCAATATTCTAATAACTTCATGATTTCGTTCACTTTTATACTTGAAGAAGAAGACAAGCAATTGAGAAATATCCTAAACACGTGTTTGAACAGCTCTTTCCTTAACCTATGATATTGTCATTCCTTATGTCATCTGTTTTACATTGTTTTTTTTTTATGGTGTGTTTGGTATGATGGGTGAAAAATAGGAATGATTGAAAAGTATGAGGAATGAACTTTTCATCTATAAAGAAAGGAAATATAATTTCTCTCCCTTGTCGTTTGGTATGATGGATAAAAAATTAAAAGGATGAACTTTCTACTGTTTGGTATTAGAGGGGAAAAGAATGGAATGGAATGGAAAAAATAATTATAGATCTTACTTATAGATTTATGATTGGAATTAGGAAAAATGACTACTGAACTTTTGACCAAAACAACAAATATTAAAATTATGATGTGAGCAAAATAACTATGAATATTGTAATCTAAAATTAGAGATCAAGCATGCAAATAGTGGTTAGATCATTAAAATATAACATGCGATTTAAATGAATACATGCGATTTATATAAACAAAATAAATTCGATTTGGAAAGAGCTGGTCTGCGAGTCCGAGAGGCATATGATCACTGTCCTAAAGCAGCTGAGCCTCCCCACATGAGGGTACTGACGGACACCAGCAAGTCCAAGATCCAACCCAAACGCTCGCAGCAGCACTTTCTCAATGGTCACGTCCACTGGAAGGTTGAAGTGAACCTGACTCGAATCGAGTTGCCCAAAAACAAAATAATAGATGATAATTGAAAAAGTAGGCAAAGTATAAAAAACTTGAAAACAAGCAATTGGAAGGAAGCTGGATTCTTGATTTTCGTTGCCCAAAAGATATCTCCAAGCCATTTATATAGTCACTGTGTTAACGAACACATGATGGCTTTTAATGTCTTTCAATATTTTTTTTTCCTTTTTGACCGTTTGGCCTTATACATGTGTAACCTGACTTTTCATTCTTTTTTATTGTTTGCCTTAAATAGCCATAAACTAATTTTAAGATCAATAATTATTATTCTTGAATATACACACTAAATAGGATCAAAAAATTTGCAACTAAAATTCACAATCTAAACATAATTAAAATGGAAATTCAATAAAAGTTTTAAAAACTTAATTTTATTTTTACAATCCCCCACAAGTTTTTGAAACTTCAATGTATCTCAAATATTTTGTATACACTTTAATGTAGAAAATATGGGCAACTATTATACTGTGCAAAAGGTGTAGGTGTCTTCCGAACTTGAACCTCACTTAGTGTTGACAGTCTTCCTCCGAATGATCATAGTAACCAAAGGCTTCAACTAGACCCTTTGAACCAGAGTTCAACATGTCACACACACAGTACCGATATTGGTCAAGATTTGCAGGTCAGTGCTATTAATGGTTTTGCACTTGATGTTGATTCTCATAAGAGTTTCTAGTGAATAGCCCAATTCTCATAGTCGCGGCCTCACGACTACTCTCACTTAGGTGAGCCCTCCAAGAGTACATGTGCACAATACCCTGCAGGAGTGTTCATGCCTCGGTCTTATTCAAGGTAAAACACTTCCTTACCGTCACGCTACATATGCACTTCTGCCATAGGGATGAGCAGGAAAATATCTCATCTTGGATATTTCCTAAATCACAGTGCTAATGAGTCACGCAGTATGAATTAGTTCTACCCATTGAACTTCTCTCATGGGGTCCCCAATCACAGAAGTTGGGTTACCTCCCTAGGTGACTCCCTTGTGGGCTTAAGCTCATCCCCCTCGACAATTCTGAGATAGCTTTCCTCGAAAGTCCTTTAGTTAGCTGATCAGCTATATTTAGCTCAGACTTCACAAAGTCTAATGAAATTATGCTTTTACTCAACATTTTCTTTATTGATTTATATCTCACTTGTATATGTCTATTCATCTTTTTATTATTATGATTCTGCTTCACAAGCTCAATCACTGCCTTACTATCACAATGTAATGAAATGGTAGGTATGGATTTTTTCACTAGAGGTATCTCTAGTAATAAATTCTTTATCCACTCAGCCTCAGTACACATGGTATCTAAGGCTATAAGTTCTGACTACATAGTACTTCTTGATATTAGGGTTTGTTTTTTAGATCCCCAAGATATGGCTGCTCCTCCTAACAAAAAGACATAGTAAGTAGTGGATTTTATATCTAAACTATCGGTGATCCAATTTGCATCACTAAAGCTCTCAACTACACTAGGAAATCCACTATAACATAAAGAGTAATCTAAGGTTCCTTTAAGATACTTAAAAACTCTCTCTAAGGCAACCCAATGCTCTTTAATCGGACTATGCGTATATCTACTTAGTCTCCCTACGGCATACGAGATATCAAGTCTAGACTTATTTGCTATGTATAATAAAGATCCAATCATTTGTGAGTACTTCAATTGTGAAATCGGTTCTCCTTTATTTTTCTTCAAATGTACATGAGGATCATATAATGTTGATACAGACTTACTATCATAAAAACCAAACTTTTTCAACATTTTCTCTATGGTACTAGACTGACTTAGAGATATTTCATTAGATGTTTTTTCTATTTTCATTCCCAATACTACATAGGCTTCTCCCAAGTCTTTCATATCAAACTTAGTAGATAAATAAGATTTAACATCATTAACAATCTCCAAGTTTGTCCCAAAAATTAGTATATCATCTACATAGAGACATAAAATCACACAACCAACATCACTATCCTTGTAGTATAAACATTTATCACTTCCACTAATTTGAAAACCATACTCTAGAATTACTTTATCAAACTTCTCATGCCACTGTTTGGGAGCTTGTTTAAGGTCATATAAAGACTTCACTAACTTACAAACCTTATGTTCTTGTCCTTTTACCATAAACCCCTCAGGTTGTTCTATATATATCTCTTCATCTAAATCCCCATTTAGAAAAGCGGTCTTGACATCCATTTGATGTATTACTAAGTTATGGATAGATGCTAGGGCTAGTAGTATTCTAATGGTAGTAATACTAGTCACAGACGAGTGTGTATCAAAATAATCTATCCCTTTCTTTTGAGTAAATCATTTAGCCACCAATCTAGCTTTATATTTATCTATACTACCATCAGGTTTTAGTTTCTTCTTAAATATCCACTTACACCCAATAGCTTTGCTTCCAGGAGGCAATTCTACTATCTCCCAAGTATTATTAAGTAATATAGATTCAATTTCACTATTAATAGCCTCCTTCCAAAAAGGTGCATCTATAGAAGACATAGCTTATTTATCGTTGGCCCTCCTTCTACTAGAAAAGTAAAAAATCATTCTCCTAAGTCCTTCTCTATTCTTGGTCTTTTACTTCTCCTTAACTCTACATGTTGTTCTATATTTTTCTCTATGGGAGCAATAGAACTAGTAAAAGGTTGATCACTAGTTGAAGGTGTTTCTCTTACTTGACTAGGCATTGTATTTTTAAGAGGAAAAATATCTTCAAAAAATGTAGCATCTCTAAATTCAATTATAGTATTGTTTGAAATTCCACTAATTTCCGAGTTAATAACTAAGAATCTATTAGCGCTACTATTTTGGGCATATCCTACAAAGACAGTATCTCCGGTCTTAGGACCTATTTTCTTTCTCTTTGGTTCGGGAATAGCTAACTTAGGTAAACACCCCCACATTTTCATGATGCTAAGGTTAGGAACTCTTCCCTTCCATATCTCATATGAAGTTTTCTCATTATCTTTAACATATACTCTATTCAAGATGAAACAAGCACTAAGTATAGCTTCCCCCCACAAATTATCAGATAAGCCGGAACTAGTCAACATTGAATTTACCATATCCATTAAGGTTCTATTCTTTCTTTCAGCTACCCCATTTGATTGAGGAGAATAAGGAGGAGTCACTTCATGTATTATTCCATGTTCTTCACAAAATGTACTAAGATCAGTTAGAGTATATTCACCTCCTCTATCGGACCTTAGTCTTTTTACTTTTCTCTCTAACTGATTTTCAACCTCATTTTTATATATCTTAAACTTATTAAATACTTCATCTTTGTTTTTGATAAGATAAATATAACAATATTTAGAACAATCATCTATAAAAGTCACAAAATATTTATTTTCGGCTCTTGTTGGCGGTCTACCAGAATCACATATATCACTATGTATAAGTTCTAAAAGTTGGGTATTCCTTTCTACGCTTTTATGAGGTTTTCTAGTTTGTTTGGCTTGTACACAAATTTCACACTTATGTTTAAAATCTACATGAGATTTGGGAATAAGACTGAGATCCATCATCCTTTTGATTTTCTTTAGACTTATGTGTCCTAATCTTCCATGACATACATTGCAAGATTTAACATTGAAAACTTGATGAGAAATTTCATTAACTTCCGAAAGTACATTCAATTTAAATAAACTATCACAAATATATCATTTGCCAACAAATATATCATTCCTAGTTATCACAACTTTATTTGACTCCATTACAACCTTATAACCTTGTTGGACTAAGGACGAGCCACTAACTAAATTTCTTCTAACTTCAGGAACATGTCGCACTCCTTTCAAGATCAATGTCTTCACAGATGTCATCTTTAACTCTATGTCTCCAATTCCAAGTACTTGTGCGACGAAATCATTTCCTAGCGTTACACTTCCTCCATTTGATTTTTGATAAAATTTAAATATATCACGATCAAAGCAAACATGTATATTAGCCCCAGAGTCTAACCACCGATCTTATTTTTATAGGTAAAATTAACTAGGGAACGATTATACCTAAAGAAGGGTTCGGCAGAATTATCTCCACCCACTAGAACATTGACTTCGGCTCTTGGACCTCTTTGATTTGGCTTGGGCTTTGGCTTATACGGTTCAGTCTTCTTGTAGTAGCAATCCTTAGCCAAGTGATTGGTTCGTCCACAAACAAAGCAAGGCGTCCTCTTTCTCCCTAAGCCCTTGAACTTATTGTTATTATTGTTTTGATGGTTTTGTTTTTTATCATTATTAGGACGACCATTAAACCCCATATTCTTAAAATTTCTTCCCCTAGGTTGGAAATTATTATGGTTGTTGTTACTATTTTCCACTAAGTTTTCCTTAAGGGGTCTCTCATTTTGTGAGTTTGTACCAACCCTATGCTTCTCTTCAACCCTAAGCGCATTTATAGTTTAGGTTAAGGTTAACTCTCCTTGCTTATGTCTAAGGGTCTTAGCAAAATTATCCCAAGAAGGTGGAAGTTTGTCAATTAAGCTTGAAACTTTAAAATCTTCACTAAATGTAGTTCCACCCTTTTCAATTTTTCTCAAAAATTCTTGATATTCATGAATTTGATCACCAACGAGTTTATTCTCCACCATTTTATAATTATTGAAATTAGAGATCATAAACCGTTTAATTCCAGCATCAACAATCCCATACTCGGCCTCTAAAGTGTTCCAAAGCTCTTTAGCAGTTGTCATAGTATTATGGTAGACATCATAAAGATGGTCAGAAAGAGTACTAAGAATCCTATTATGACAGTGATATTCAATTTGTTCAGGGGTATACCATGAAAAGAACTCTTGATTAGGTTGAGGCTCTTCTATAGCAGAAATTAAGTCTAGTACAATCAACCAATAACGAACTTGTTTTTGCCACCTACGAAAATTTTGACCACTAAATTTTTCGGGTTTGACACTATTAGCTTTTTCTAGTCTAGTCATCCTTAATTTAGAATTCAAGGGCAAAGAAATAATAAGAGATATGCAATGAACCTGTATTGAATTTAAATGTCAACTGTCAAAACTCTATTTGTAACGAAATTAAGAAAGGTGTTTAAATTATTATAATAGCTCTTGAAACTTTAATTTTATTTTTTTTCCAAAGCAAGTAGCTATATTTTTTTTATTAAAGCAAGTAGCTACTGGTTTTTTTTTTTATTGTTGTAGATCCCTTTAGATAGATTCTGTTACTATTCAAAAAAAAATTCCAACAAAACTGTTTTTTTTTTCAGGAAATTGTTTTCCAGAAAAATTCAAAAAATAGTTTTTTTCCAGAAAACTGGTTTTTTTTTTCCCCGGAAAACAGAAACAGTTTTTTTTTCAGAAAAACAGTAACCGTTTTTTTTCTCCAAAAACAGAAAAACAGTAACAATTTTTTTTTTAGAAAACAATAACAGTTTTTTTTCCATAAAACTGTTACTATTTTTGTTTCCAGAAAAAAAAAACGTTTTTTTTTTTCCAACAACAAAAAATCAACTGCTTTAGATTGTAAAAAATAATTATAGATCTTACTTATAGATTTATGATTGGAATTAGGAAAAATGGCCACTAAACTTTTGACCAAAGCAACAAATATTAAAATTATGATGTGAGCAAAATAACTATGAGTGTTTTAATCTAAAATTAGAGATCAAGCATGCAAATAGTGGTTAGATCATTAAAATATAACATGCGATTTAAATGAATTAATGCAATTTATATAAACAAAATAAATTCGATTTGGAAAGAGCTGGTCTGCGAGTCTGAGAGGCGTCTGATCACTATCCTCAAGCAACTGAGCCTCCCCACGTGAGGGTACTGACGGACACCAGCGACTCCAAGATCCAACCCAGACGCTCGCAGCAGTACCTTCTCAATGGTCACGTCCACTGGAAGGTTGAAGTGAACGTAACTCGAATCGAGTTGCCCAAAAACAAAATAATATATAATAATTGAAAAAGTAAGCAAAGTATAAAAAACTTGAAAACAAGCAATTGGAAGGAAGTTGGAGTCTTGATTTTCGTGGCCCAAAAGATATCTCCAAGTTATTTATATAGTCACTGTGTTAACGTACACATGATGGCTTTTAATGTCTTTCAATATTATTTTTTTCCTTTTTAACCATTTGGCCTTATACATGTGTAACCTGACTTTTCATTCCTTTTTTATTGTTTGCCTTAAATAGCCATAAACTAATTTTAAGATCAATAATTATTATTCTTGAATATACACACTAAATAGAATCAAAAAATTTGCAACTGAAATTCACAATTTAAACATAATTAAAATGGAAATTCAATAAAAGTTTTAAAAACTTAATTTTATTTTTACATGGAATATCAAACACATTCATAGCCTGTTTGATTTGGTGGAAGTGGGTGGATGAAAAATGGTAGATGAAAAATGACATTTTTCTTTGTTTGGTACCAAAAGAAAATTCAAGGGAAAGAAAAAAGTGAGTGGAAAATATATCCTTTCTGCCCACCATTTTTAATCACCCCAAAAATGGGCGAAAAGTGGGCGAAAGAAGCGGCTGGTGTAACAATTCTTTGAAATTACCATTTTAACTATTTAAAGTGACAGATTTTAGAGTGTGTGGCCCACCTTTTTCTTGTCATTTTCTATGTACGAGTGGGGTTCATGAAAATTACATTAAATATCTCCCATATAGAAGGGATTGTCATTTTTTATTCATTTTTCTTCTCATACCACAAAAAATAATAAAAATTTTATTCCTCCTATTTTTTCATCATTTATACCAAACAAAAGGAAGGGAAAATAATTTTTTTCCCTCAAAGAATGGAAAGTATATCCCTTATAATTTTCATCCCTCATTTTTTTTATCTTTCCTACCAAACAAACCATCAACTTATTATTATATATGTGTCCCACTTTGTTGTTCCTTTTTCCGCCCAGTTTTGGACCAAAACAAAATGGCGGGCGAAAGGGATTTTGTTTCCACTTGCTTTTCTATTCCAACCAATTTTCCTTTTGATAGAAAGCAAAGGAAACTCTTTCTTTTCTCATTTTTCATCCACCCAATTTTCCTTCATCCCAAACAAACCATTAATGTTGATAGTTTTTTTCCCCCATCGAGTAATATTGGTAGCTACAAACTTTGGTAAAATGTCAATTTTTTTTTTTTATTTTCATTAACGTCGATAGTTTTTTCTCAGCGATTCAAAATCGTCCAAGTTAAAAGTGAATATTAAACATCTTCATCTCTTTTTATTAATAATATAGATATAATGACCGCGTCAAAAAAATATACACTCTTGGACAAAATGGGCATCATCTTTTTCCATGAAGCAAGAGGAAATTTTAGTAGCTGACAAAAGTGTGTCAAACTAATCAAGCAATTGGATGGACCTTTTGCCTTCAATTCATAGAAGGGGTTAGGAAATTTCAAGATTCAAACTCCATCATAGTTTATCAATTATTGAATGAAATTTAGAACAAGAAAGAAACAGAAGGAAATTAAGTGCATCTCTCTAAAGAGAGGGTAAGTAGAGTAAAGAGGAAGAAACCCATCAAGTGGACTAATCACACACGACTTGTTCTCTCCTTATACTCATCACGTTTAGATCCCAATAAAAAATTCTATTGCTATATCAAGGTACATTTGTTATTACGATCTCCGAGGACTAGAAATAGGTAAAGTGAATCCCACTATTTTCATAACTAACAATAACCACCACATTTAATCAGCAACACATATAATTAGTGAGATTCACTTTACTTATTTGTTGTCTTTTGATTAAATGGTAACACTTTATGATAATAATGACATAGTGTCACCGTTTCAATGAATATTTTCTCGGATCTCCTACGCAAGCAGGTGTGTGGCAGTTTTATATGTCGACATGAATATATTGTCTGTTGATTAATTAAACAAACGTCCAATTCTTTGTTCAATATTGGACGATTGTTACGACACCTAACGTATTGCATGACATAACTATTGGAGCTATTTTGTCTTTTTTTTTTGTTTTTTAGTTCAGTGGTCAGAGATATCCGGCTCAATTTACGTTTTCATCAATCTGATCAAAGATAGGTCTTCTCGTCGAAATTAGAGTATTAATGAAGGATAAATCTCTCAAGGTCTGACCTTAAGGGGTTATCAAGCTTCGAATTCATACTGTCATACATAATCCAAATATTAGTCCAAACAAAATATAATAACAACCTTGTAAAATGATTGATTAATTATTACCACATTTATGGATTAAAATGAAATTAATTGTTTTATTCTATTCCAAAATATACACAAACAATGCAAAAATCCTTGGATAAATTACAGTTTAACCCCTCAACTATGACATTTTTTTTATATTCTCCTCTTAATTATCATATTTTTTACATTGCACTATCAATTATGTAATTAGTTTCACATTGCCCTAATTATTAATGTCCATGACAAATTTAATGGAAAGTTATTTCATTTTACTCTCAAACTGTGTGAATTTTTTCACTTTACCTCGATAAATTTCCATCCAATAAAATAGTGAATGTTTGCGTTTGAGATAATATGAAAAAATAATTCAAGTAGTTAAGAGAATAATGTAAAAAATTTAAGAATTAAAAAGTTAAAGTGAATTGAGGATGGAGATAACTACGAGGATAATCTCTGAGGAAGATGAAAAGTGAGAGTGATATTTTTTTTATTCTTTAAGGGAGAATTTTTATTTTTCTTTTCTCTCATTTGAATTTGATTGGTGCAATAAAAAATAAGAATAAAAATTATTATTATTTTTTGTTTGATAGAACGAGAATAAAAAAAAATGGGTGGCTCAAATTAATTTTCCCATTCCTACAGTCTGCAGATATTAATAAGGGTCCCATTCAAGCTTCTGTACTCTTCTTTTATTATCGGAATTAATGTTGAATTTTAAATTATATAAAACTTATCAGAATTGTTCTTGAAACTGTAAATTACAGTGCTATTATTTTTATTAAAATTAAAAAAAATATTTTTATTAAAATTAAAAAAAATATTTTTTTTAAATCAAAAAATTTAATTCTTTATAAATTACACCGATTTTTTTTTAATCTATCTATATATATCTATATAATAAAGTAGTTTACAATTCAAATCTCAAAAGATAAACAAAATGACTTTTGTTATTCGCGGTTGAGATCACTTTAAATTTTACTTTAAAGTTAATCTAACGGCTAATAGTAACACCCTAAATTTAATAGAAAAAATAGGATCATAAGGGTGTGTTTGGAGTGACTTTTTAAAAGTATTTCTAGAAATTATTTCTCATAAATACTTTAAAAAAAAATAGTGTTTGAAACCGCTCCACCACTATCTCTACCACCACCATCGCCACCGCCACTACCACCACCACCGCCACTACTACCACCGCCACTGCCACCATCATCGTCGTAGCCGCCACCACCATCACCATCACTACCACCGCCACCACTACCGCCACCACCGCCACCACCACGGCCTCCACCATCGCCACCACCACGGCCTCCACCACCGCCACCGCCACCACCGCCGTCACCACCACCACCACCACCGCCACCACCACCACCGCCATCGCTGTCGTCGCCGCCACCACCACAACCATCACCGTCTCCTACAACCACCACTGCCGCCCACCACCTCTCACCCCTACTACAAACCGATACTTAAATTATTTTATCTTTTCTAAATAACATGTTTATTGTTTACTATTTTTTATTACTCTGTGCCTTCAGGTACAGACAATTACTAGTATATATATATTCCCTCCCACTTTTCTTTTCTTTTTTCTTTTTTTAATTATTTAATTATCACTTAACCAATTATGTTATTACACATGTCGCATGTAACTATCTCTCTATCCTACTAATTAACTATCATTCATTCAAGTTTTTTTAAAAGATGAGCCACTAATTTAAATTTTTCTAGAAACATACTTTTACCCTCATAACTTTACATAATTATTTTATCACCTTAAATTTTTTAAAATTTTTTATCTATCTTTTTAAATAGTATGATGACAATTCTATAATATAAAATAGGGACAGACTTCAATAAGTCTATACGACGGTCTCAAATAGATTCATCTAACGGTCACTAACATCTCTCTCAAAATTATTCGTATTGTACCGTATTTTCAAGTGCAGGTTACACTTAATAAAAATAAATAAAGGAAAAAGTAAACGGAGAGAGAAGGAGACGTGTGCAATTTTTGTCCATAGCACGGGCCAACACTAGTTTATTGGATCTGTGCAGAGAAAAAGGCCAAACATCATATCTCTCCAAAGTGACAGGGCCAAACAAAACAAAAACAGAGACCTACTTGTTTAGGATTATTTTTTAGAATATTCACGAATCGTGACCACAATGCACCTCTGTCCATGAGAAGTCAACCTTACGAAAAAAGAAAAATCAATTGGTTTCTTTCAATGACACTAGTTTGGAAATAAATAAATAAAAGCATATTATTAATTTGTGTGGACTCATTCTCCATAAGGAAATAAGTGAAATGTTGAGAATAATGACAAAGAAAATGTTGGACCATTTATTATGACTCGTTCTATTTTTTATAATTTTTAAGGATCATTTATAATTTTTTAGCGTTATTTACAATATTTGAATATTATTTATAACTTTTATGGGTCATTTCCAATTTTTAAAGTTACTTGTAATCGTCATTAAAATTTATTTTTGGGATTGATCTCGAATGACTTATAAAAGTTTTAAATAACCCACAAAAATTATAATTAGAAGTATAAAAGTTGTAATATAATTTCAGAAATTATAAAAAAAATTTATGGTAAACAAATCTAAAAATTTATATCTCAACCCACAATATTTATAAAATTTGGTTGAATGGCACAAAATTTTTTTATTCTAGTCGACTGTCTCAGTCCAAGGTACTTCCGTGTCAAATCTATTTCATTGGCAATTAATAAAATATAGGTGTGTAGGCTTGTCCAAATTCGAATGAATGACAATGACGAAAATCCACTATAAATACCCATAATAAGGGTTAATATACTAATAATCATTTCTGCCAATGGCAAATCCATCTTCTCTTCCTCTTCAAGAACAAAAGCCTCGTAAAAACACCATACCACGAGTTGCAGAGCTTATCATCCTCTTCCTTCTCTTATCTCTCCTTGTTTACCGTCTGTTACATCTCGGAGACCATGGTTGGCCTTGGGTTCTTGCCTTTTGCTGTGAGTCCTGGTTCACTTTAACCTGGATTCTCTCTGTAAACAATAAGTGGAATCAAGTGTATACCAAAACTTACCCAGAACGCCTCTTGAACTGGTATACAAATACTTTTCTCTCTCTCTCTCTCTCTCTCTCTCTCTCTCTACTTGTTTGGCATATGTATAACACCTAGTGGTACAACTGAATCGAATTGAACTGACCATCAACTTTTCAGATTCGTGCTGAGATTTAAATATCTTAATCTTATCTCTTCAATTTTTTGTCGGCAACTTGATATTGAGTCTTGTAATGCACCAACTTCACTTCTTTTTCAAGTTTAAATAGGATTTTGTTCTTTTGATTAAACAAATCAAACTTGAGGTTTTTAAATATGTGTGTTCACGAACTGAACAACTTATTCAAACTTAGTTCATTGGTTAAACCGGCATTAAAATTGAACTCAGATGGCAAGTTCGGTTCGTTCACTAAATGGACAACTGTAAAGGAGCTTTAATCTGAATCGACTCTAGTATTTTCATAAATAGTTCGATTAATTTGCAGTACTCATAGTTGTTTTTTTTTCGGAAGGTACAGTACTCATACTCATAGTTGACACTTGACAATCATATTATTTTTATTTGTTTCTTTCTCAAAATAGGAAACCTGCTCATGAGCTTCCCTCGGTGGACATGTTCGTCACAACGGCTGACCCAGTCCTTGAACCGCCGATTATCACCGTGAACACCGTACTATCCTTGTTAGCAGTTGATTACCCGGCGAACAAGTTGGCTTGTTATGTCTCTGACGATGGTTGTTCCCCTCTCACCTTCTTTGCTCTCGTCGAAGCAGCTAAGTTTGCTAAGCTTTGGGTTCCATTTTGTAAGAAGTTCAACATTGCTGTTAGAGCTCCATTTCGATACTTTAATGGCGAGTCCTCATGGTCCGAAGATAGTTCATTGGAGTTCCGAGGCGAATGGAAAAAGATAAAGGTGAGCTAAGAACTCTCACACAATCATGGGGTGTAACGGATGTTACATAATTCACGCCCCTTTACAGACAAATAAGTTTTTTTACAGTTTTTTTGGTCGTTACTGCCCATTACGAGGCAGTACGCTTGCATAACTATTGTTATATTCATGAATTTTTTTTTTGCCATTACATCACTCAGTAATGGGAACGGATCGTTTCAATCCGATTCCATTACACAGTAATGTTTAGAAGTGTAAACACATGTATTATCTTATTTTTTGTCAGGATGAATACGAAAAGCTTTGCCAAAAGATTGAAGAGGCATCGCAAACATCTGTGCCATGGGACCTAACAGGGGATTTTGCAGCATTTTCTCATACAGAGCGCAGAAACCATCCAACTATAATAAAGGTAGAATGCACTATTCCCTTGACACATATATACAACACTCAGGGTTGCTTAATTGTTTTTAGAAATCAGATATCGTTCCGATTTCATTCACTATATTTTTCTCGATTTTTCTCAATGATAATTCATCCGTTCTTGATGTGTAATTTGTGACAAATTGAAGAAAATAGCATTGGATGAGATCTAAATGTCAATAAGGTTAAAATGGGCAATGGTATTCTAGAAAATACGAACGCACACCCTCGACAAGACTAGAATTTTATTGAAGACCGCAATCCACAAATTACAACGTTTGAGTGAGTCATTTTCATTTCATATTCTAGAGTTTGGATGTCACCCTTTCTCTAAAATTTGCTGGAAAATTGTCATACATGTCTTTGTGTCCAATTTGAAATTTTAAAACATCATGGGTCTTTTCAATAATTGACAAAGTTTTGAAATTTATTTTTATATCTCCTTCGATCTCTTGTGCATTGGGTAAGAACTTTTCTTTGAGTTGTTCAAACTTATCAACCCCATTTCATACGGCACCAAGTGAACAATTATAAAATTATTAAGGTTGTTATTATTCAAACAAAGGGACAAAATTTCTTGCAAAGTATCTACTCTAAACTAACGTAACATTTTGATTTTTTTTGCTGGAGTACGTTATCAATTGAATAAGACATAAGGATTCTAGAGTTAACTATTTATTTGGCTCCTAAATTATATTATTTACGTCAATCAAGTCTTTAAATTATATTTTGTGTCAATTTAACCTCTAAGTTATACCATTTATGTCAATGTGGTCTTTCTGTCCAAACTCATGGTTAACTTTGACGGAATTCCTCATGTGCACATCATGTGAATTTGGGATTAGGGTATAGTTTAGGGGTCACGTACTATACACGTGAGGAATTCCGTCAAACTTAACGACGATTTTGGACAGAAGGGTCACATTGACACAAATATTATAATTCATGGACTAAATTGATACAAAACATAGTTTAGGGGCTTGATTGACCTAAATGGGATAGTTCAGGGGTCAAATATATAGTGAACTCAATATTCTAATATCACCACCATCAAGACAATTAATATGAAGACCACAATATTGGAAGAGCATATAAACATACGTACATATGTACACAACCCACATATATTTATGTGGTACATAAAATTAATTTTTAGAAATCGTATCAAAAATAGTTCTCTCTTGTATGTATTATAGTTATTGATTGTGAACATATTAAAATCGACTTTTATCGGCCAAAAAAGAGAGATACAATATTGAAAAATTATTTTTTGATATCGTCATTTTACCACCTTGTGTGTGTTTGTGTGTTCGTATATGTATATATGTACAAGTTATTAATGCTTTTACGGATTGACTGTATGTATGTATGTATGTGTATATATATATCAATAATGTTAGATGAACCTACTTTGTCGTCTTAATTTATCACAACCATTGGATTGATTGTTGATGTCAATAAATATTGGGACCCACTATCAATCCGATGGTTGAATAATTAAGTTAACAAATTACGTTCAAATTGCATTGCTCTATATGTATATATGTTCGTGAACTAAATTCTTTTTTTGTAAGTCGGACTTTCTTTTTACTTATTCGAGATAATGTTTTTTAGGTTATATGGGAGAACAAGGAAGATCTTCCCAATGATTTGCCTCATCTGGTCTACATCTCCAGAGAGAAGCTTCCAAAGCATCCGCATCATTTCAAAGCTGGTGCCATGAATGTTCTGGTCAGAAATTCCTATATCACAGAATAATCTGTTTGAAATTCCGAACATTGATCTATTTGAGTCATAACTTGAGATTCGATCTAAATCCTAACTGTTTTATTTTTTCACGTACAAGGTCGAATATGGTATCGTGGACTTATCCTCGTCCCTAATTAATTAATCGTCTGGGTTAATAATTAACTTGATGATTTGTATGTGATTGTGAACAGACCAGAGTGTCAGGAGTGATGACAAATGCTCCTTTCATGCTGAATGTAGACTGTGATATGTATGCCAACAATCCCCAGATGGTTCTTCATGCTATGTGCATGTTGCTTGGTGTCCAGAATGAAAGGGACAGTGGCTTTGTTCAATATCCACAACGCTTCTATGATGGACTCAAGGATGACCCATTTGGAAATCAGATGGTGGCTTTGTTTGAGGTGAGTGAAATTTAGTAAAATGATATCCGCACTTAATTGGAACTCGCTAGATTAATTGTGAGTTCTAATGTTAGATAAAATTCATTATTAATCAAACAAATGTAAGTGACTAGACTTATAGGTTTACTCGAGATGGTTAACCATATCTTGAAGGAGTGGAAGTCATCGGTTTGAACCTCATATTTGATAGTTGTAATAATATTAGTAATAACCAAATGAACAACCCTGACTTTTTATTATTCTGTAAAATAACACTAATATGGACAATTTCAATTTGATTAACCTATTAAGCACATTTTTTCTTTATGTCTAATTCAGTATGCGGCTCGTGGAATCTCGGGGATACAAGGACCTTTTTATTCCGGAACAGGATGTTTTCACAGAAGAAAAGTTATATACGGTTTATCACCTGATAGCACAGTAACCAAAGGTATGTGAATCAGCTCTAACTGTTGAATAAAATGCTCAGATCAACTACTCTTTCTAAGATCAAAAGTCTCATCGTATAAATTTTTTGGTATCATCTTGAAAGTTACTATTTTTTTACATCAAATTATACATTTTAAAAATAAAGTTATAACTACTTAAGGTTATTCATGGTCGATCATGAAATGTTGTGATCAATCATCAATACCTCCTAATTAGTTATAACTTGACCGTTCAAAGTTAATAACTTGGTCTTTACGAAAGAACACAAATCAACGAAAAGTTACTCAAAACGCTGAGTAGGTCTTACTTTAATTTAGGTCGAAAGTCGACTAAAATTATTATTTTTTTATTTTATTTTTATTTTTGGTTATTAGGAGAACTGGGTGATGAGAGTTTGCAGAATACATTTGGCAAGTCGACGAAATTCTCCAAATCAGCAGCCCAGATTGTATCAGAATCCAATGTAAAGACCCAGAATCCAAGTGGTCTTTCGAGTTCCCTTGAGGCAGCATATCAAGTTGCAAGTTGTGGCTATGAACAGGGTACCAGCTGGGGTGAAAAGGTAACACGCATTTTATCCTTCATCTCTGCCTCATATTTGGGTCGGGTCTGATTGGATTCATGATAAATTTCGTGTCATGTATAGCCAATCGGATCATTTATTAAATGGATCATGCTGTTAATCTAATTATGGCCCAAGCCCATTAAAATTGTACTATAATCGTTTTTGGCATATTACAGATTGGTTTGATATACGGATCGGCAACAGAAGATGTCCTAACTGGGCTTACTATCCATGGGAGAGGTTGGAAATCTACCTATTTAACACCCGAACCTCCTGCTTTTCTTGGAAGCGCTCCCTCGAGCTGGCCCACCACATTGATCCAGCAGAAGAGATGGTCCACTGGGCTTCTGGAAATTCTTTTAAGCCCAAAAAGCCCAATATTTGTTCTCTGCAAAGGCAAGCTCCACTTCCGGCAATGTCTGGCCTACTTGTGGCTTCAGATGTGGGCTGTACGATCGATTCCAGAGCTTTGTTACGCTGCTCTGCCGGCTTATTGTATTATCACCAACTCACACTTCTTGCCCAAGGTGAGGACAAATCATAACCCTCTAGTTTTAAAAAAAAGTTCAATTTAAAGTACCTTGTTGGTATTAAATAATTCAAAGAGTTGTGAGAATTAGAAATTTAAAGAGGAAAATTTTCTCAAGCCAGTCATAATTAGAAGACCATAAATCCGAAAATCTCTCTGCTCCACGATTGTCAAAGAGACTTGAACCTCTAAATTTTTAATGAACAACGAAGAGAAATTCAAATGGTACCACTAGTTCAACCAACTCGTGATCGGTCATGGTAGTTTGCATCATAAAAGATCGAAGTGTTTGAAACTTTACAAACTTTGTTGAATTCGAATCTAATTATTTAGTTTTTCAATGATTAATTTTTTCCCCTAAAAAGGGGAAAGAAAGAGTTTGTCTCAAAATGTTCCTGACACCTTAAAAAAATGTGAACAATCAGTGAAATCTTGTCAAAAGATTGTGTAAATTCTTTTCTTGGTCAAAGTCGAATATTGGTAAAAAAAAATAGCTAATTCCATAGGTTTAATTCATCCCATCTAGACCAAGAATGCATTAGTCCTATCAAATTGTAGACCAAATAAGTTAGACAATTTGGCTTTATAGGGATACCCTCGTTGGATAGTATTAGAGTTATCGGTGCCACCACGAAAAGAAATTGAAGAAAAATGTATAACAATGATCTAATCATTGCTTTATTATTTGAACATGTTAGTTGGGCCAAAGCTGTTGTCTTTATATGATTCAAAAATATATTATTACTTAACATTTTGTATATGCAGGTCCATGAACCGGCTACACTTATACCTGTCGCTCTCTTTCTCATTTATTACATATACACTCTATCAGAGTACCTACGAGCAGGCCTGTCAATCCAAACATGGTGGAACAATCAGAAAATGTCGAGAATCATACCAATGACATCATGGTTCTTTGGATTTCTAAGTGGCATACTCAAGTTCTTAGGATTATCCGAGACTGTGTTTGAAGTTACAAAAAAAGACCAAGGTGCCGATGACACCAATGCTAATGCAGGAAGATTCACATTTGATGAGTCCCCAGTTTTTGTGCCCGGCACCACCATTTTGCTAGTGAACTTGGCCGCGTTGGCGCTCTGGTTGTTAGGGTTCCGATCGACGACTCGTGGCGGAGATGGGTCAGGGGTAGGGGAGATATTATGCAGTGTGTGGTTGGTGATATGCTTCTGGTCATTTTTTAGAGGGCTATTTGGGAGAGGAAAATATGGGATTCCATTCTCTGTTATATGTAAGTCAGGGGCTCTAGCACTGTTGTTTGTGCAGTGCTGCAAATGGACCTCAATGGGTTGAGAATTTGGATTAAGTTAGAATATTTCTATTTGTATTGGTGAAAACTTGTACTACACTACCACAATTTACTTGTTTGTAATCCCAATTGAACTTGAATTAGCCAATTCAAAAAGTCTCCTTCGTATAGTTATGTTTTGGAGCGTAACATTGTGATTGTTCTCTCGACTAACCGATAAAAACTAGTTTAAGAAACATTTTCTATTAATATCGGCTTGGGTTTTTTCGCACCATACTTTGATATGCCTTTTCTTCGATCCAGAATTTTCAACCAATCCTTGACTCCTCGAATACAATGGAGGCTTCCCCCTCTATGTCATCCAAATTATAATTTGGGTCATTATATATTTAAATACTACATACTACTTGAACTGGGTTTAGTTTAACCCACTCAAATTATAATGAATGACTACTCTGTAAATAAGTTTTTGAATAGATTGAATTTCAAACTAGGTCTTTGTCAATCTGTATAAAAAACTTAGTTTCACATCCAATTTGTATATCAAAATTCTAGTCTATAATCGAATTTTATACGAATTAATTTCATCCCATTTGAAATTCCACTCGATTTGAATCAATTAAATTCCAACAAAATTTAATAACATAATCAACAAATTTCACCAAACAAAAGTTGAATTTCAACTTAATTTAATAAATTCATGACTCTATTGCAAGGGTTTTTTTAATATATACTCCCAAATTTATCAAAAAATGAATGAAAAATATAAAATCGTACATTGCAGATATTTTAGAAAACCAACTCATAATCTGATTTTTTACCCCAAAAAAAAAAACTCATTATCTGATGCTTTCGATTAAAAAATGTTGTTGACTTTGTTGCGAAATTCAACTGTGCATCTATTTGGACATAAAATAGTAAATTCTAGGAATATTAAATGTATCGATACCTGACATATTAGATGCATTGAAAAGGTGCCACGTGGTAAAATTTGAAGAAATGCGAGAAATGATCAGTCACAGTCATATTTAAAAAGAAAGAGATAATTAACTAGAAGTTACCTAGGGGTGTTCAAATTTTTGATTGGCCGCAATTTCCTACCCTACCCGACCCTACCCTACCCTATTAAACAGCTAACTGCAAAAATCGAGTAGGAATGCGGAAGAGTTTTTGGTCTTCCGATTAAATCAGGTAGGAATGCGAAATACCCATCAATTTCTACATTCCTACCCCTCCCTACCCGCATTAATTAATATATATATATATATATATAAACTAAAAAAACCCTAACGGCTTGGCAGTCCATATCTGGAGGGGTGGTCATTTGCAGAAATACTGTTTGATGAAACCAGGGAACACTCATCTATCATGAAGGAGTCATTACTTAGAGGTTGTTCATTGCATAAAATATGTTCTGTAGCATTCCTTTTCATAAAGAATATTGAATTAGAGTTATGGTTACCACTTAATTTGTTCTCCTCTCTTTTGTTTTCTTTCTCGGCTGCTGATATAGACTCCACTGGTTTGTCATAGTTAGCTGATGCGCCCCTCATAATGTTGCTTTACTAAACAAGTATTTGTTTTAAATAAGTTTATGTAGAAGTTTGATTCTTTCCAACAACTTCAATTCACAATTAAATTGGTCAAACGTTTGTTTAATGGGCTGAAAGAAAGAAAAAATATGTTTCATGTAAATTTGGGAAGACAGTCTTAAGACATGCAGATTCTGACAGATATACACACTCATCAAGATGACTGGTAGGTTTTAGTGTTATTGATTTATTGTGCTGTTAAATTGGTGTATGTTATTTAATTAAATTGTTAAAATAATCCAAAAATTAATAGTTACAGAACTGTTTTCCCGATTTCCTACCCGATTAATCGAGTAGGAATACCACACCTGATCAGGTAGGGTAGGACAAGAAAAAATTCTTCCGCAAAGTATCGAGGAGGAAGACGGAAGACTATATTTTCTACCCGTAGAGTAGGGTGAACACCCCTAAAGTTATCCGTCAGTAACCGTCAACAGTAGCAAAACTGTCAAAAACAAATGACTATAAAAGGGCGTGAAGTGGAGAATATAAAGATACACTCAAACCCTCAAAAGACCCATGATTTGGACATTATTAAAAGTAGTTTTAGATTAATTTTACAAAACAGTTAGTGGTATAATCAAGGTTATTTATTCAGTCCTTCTATAATCGAAGTCATTTCGATTGAATTAATAAATGAATCTTCTTTTATTAGTTTTTCGTGATTGTTCATTGTTTTTTTATTCAATAAAGTTCTGAATAAGGCATTTGAACATCTTACAAACAATCACCTAAAAACTATATGTCGATTGGAATATCTCTGTCGATCTTAACAGATTTTGAAGCAACAGCATTTCAAATCGTTATTTATCTTTAAATTTTTACATTTATTTCTTAATTTTAAAATTCACTCTTTATTGGTGCAATTTTAAGACGCAATCAACTCTAAACCACGTGTATTGAGTTAATCAAATTGTTTTAAACATCGACTATTGAAATTCTATCATCCTTGACTAACAATTTAATCACTGAAACCACCCCAACCAACCCTAAATGAAGTGAAAATGATGTTGTGTGGTTATATGAAAATGAGGTGGCATATTAATAATCATTGAATAATTAGTAAAAGTTAATAGGACACATCGATCTAACCATAGTGTTGATTTTGTGTAGATAATTATAGTAAACCTTTTAGTAAGCTTAGTAAATTTTTAATGCGACTGTGATACCATGACATGTGTATCACCAACTAATTTCAACCGATAAAACGGGACTCTTAAACCCAATTTGGTTTTTAATAGTTACTTGAATAACGAAATTCACTAATTCTATTTATGATTTTTACAATTGGTTGGTGATTCGATACATTAATGATAACGTGATCTTACCGTTGCATTAAATATTTTTGTTTTGGATGGAAAAATATGTAAATATATGACAACAATTAGTGGTATCCAAATCCTCCCCAAAATATTTCCCTACAATTTTACTTAAGATGGATCACCTTCTTTATATACTTGGGAGAGTAACTAATCATTAGTTGACCACGGCCGATAGTATGGAATACTGACCACAACGAGGAAGAGGCCCTAAAGCAAAAGACGGGAACAAGCAGAATCAATGTGTTCCAATTTCTAGCCTTGCACCAACCATCTAATGGACCATAAACGGCCATGATGTCCAGGGGACTGCGCCCCCCCCCTCCCTCCCTCCCAACAAGCCCCCCCCCCCTCCCTCCCTCCCTCCCTCCCAACAAGGTACATCTCGCGCCTATGGGTCACTATAACTATCTAAGAAGACACTCAAAACTAGAAGGAAAAACAAACCCACCCAATAAACTGCCAAGTTATAAGTCCTATAACACAGGAGCGGGATTCTCTAAAAAACCAAGGTCGTGGGTGTCCAAGATGGCCCACTTGGAGACTTGGGATCTCAGTAGGAAATGTGAAGGTTGCGGCCAATAGGCAAAAAAGAATCAACTAGTTTAGTTCTAATCTGAGTAAGCTCATAATAAGTAATACCCTAACCTTGGGAACTGGGCCGACAATCCTCCGTTTGCGTATAAAGTCATGGTGAGTGATCTATCTCGAGTGAATTGTAAGAAAGCGTATTGAAGGGTATCTTCTTACTAACTATTATCCTTAATACGAGACACATCCACAAATTAAGACAAAACTAACATTGATCCAAAAAATATAAAAATAAAATAAATTAAAGACCCTAACTAATGTAACGAGACTAATGTTTGTTGTCTACATATGAAATACCTATAGTACCCCTCTTCTGTTCTTATCTTAACTACCTAAAATTATCCATAATTACAAATTGTTACTTACGTCTAATTTATGATATAATTTATAGACTTAATTATTTATAACAATTAAATTAATTAAGACTCGTAATTAATTTAATAATTATAAAAAATTAGATCAAGTCCAAATAACATTTTCAATAATTTCTCATAATTTATTATATGTAAACAATTCTCATCTCTCTCTCCCTCTCTCTTCTAATTTCACTTTAAAAATGCGCCATAGTCTAGTCTCTGACGTGTCACCATTTTATTCGATTAATGTCTAGAAACGGATCCTTGACTTTTGCCATGTTTCTGCTCTCGGCAAATAGAAACCGCGCATGTGTGACATGTGCCATGAAGATATCATGTAGCACCAATTTCCGTGACCTCTTTGGTTCTTCTAGCATAGCCACTCACACCACACAAACGCCCCCCAGTGTCGCCACTATAAATAGAGAAAGAGAGAGAGAGAGACTCAGTGCTTGGACTCCAAGTCTCATGTTCTCTCACATTTTTCACTTCTACTACTACCACTGAGTTTCTGTGTGCGAACATAATCGGGGAGAGAGAGAGAGAGAAGAGTTGTGTGTGATCTTGTTGGAAATGCATGTGATTTTCTCCAGAAAGTGAAAAATTTCTCGGGAAAGAGAGAGAAGGATTTAGATACGTTCGATCGATTGGTCCGTACGATACGGAGGATGGCGAATCTGCCTGAATCGTGGTTTGTGGACCCCACCGGAGCAGGACTGAGCTTGAACGCAGGGGAAACGAACCCTAGGCCCATAGACGTGAACTTGTGCACTCCGGAGCAGTTGGTTGTACTGCTTCGTCTGCCTCATTACCGAGAGCAGGCTCTATCAGCTCTCAGGAAGGTGCAGGTACATCTGCATGTATATGCCTATTTATTTTCAGCTTTTCTGCCTTGCTTTGGTGGCTATGTGATTTTATGGGAGAGAAGGTGAGAAAAGATATGAATCGAACGAAGTTATGTTTTTGAATTATGTTTTTTTAATTCAGAAATAAAATACAGTTATTTATGAATTTATTTATCTTACACCGAGTTGATGATTCGCGGTTGATACTTCTGCATGTTGCTCTTGGGAGTTGAAGATAGTTTTCGAATTGATGTGATTAAGATTGGTGCTTGATTTTAATGATCAAGTTGATGAGAACATCCTCTTAAAACTAATATAAAACTGTTATAGAAGTTGTAATGTAAGCATCTATATATGCGAGTAGATTTTAGGCCAAACACGTCCAAGTTTTATATGATCAGAATGAGATTTCAATACGAGATCTCATGCTGCGACCAACTGCTGTAAAAGCTTAGAGAAGGTTGACCGGAAACATTTATCTACTTCAAGTTTCAACACATCATGTCAACTTTGACTCGTTTATCATATGTGCTGCTTTGGTGGTGGCAAAAACAGCATAATAGAAATATCACGTTTTTGTTGGTTACCCAGGGCCAGAAAAAAAAAATACCACACACAAGATATAAACAAAGAGGAATTCTTTATTTCTCTCTGGAAATAGAATACAAGAATTTATACAAAACTCTCTCTTGAGATTTCTCCCGAATCTCTCTCTCTCTCTGTTTCTTCCTCACTGCCTTGAGCATATTTATGGCCTTCACTAAGCTTCCTACTTATAGGAGCTTTCTGGCCAAATTAGTCAACAAAGGAGGGAATACAATTCAAACTTTTCCAGCCGTCCAGCCGCCGGCTGCAGTCCACAATGGTGGGCTAGTCATCAAAGGTGGCTTCTAGAATGGTAGGCTACTGGGTATCCTCCTAGGATGGTGCTGGAACCTTCAAATCTCCCCCTCCAGAACCATCAGAAGAGAATGTCGTAATCAGACATTCATCCCGGCTATGTCTCTGCACAGCTCAAGCTTATCCCGAGTAACAACCTTTGTCATCATGTCTGCTGGATTCTCCTTTGTATGGATCTTCACTAGTTTCAATAACTGTTGCTCCATCACTTCGCGTATCCAATGATAGCGAATATCAATATGCTTTGTCCGGGAATGATACATTGAGTTCTTGCTCAAGTCCAGAGCACTTTGACTATCACAATGCACCTTGTATTCCTTCTGCTGAATACCTAGTTCTTGAAGAAACCGCTTTAACCACAACATTTCTTTACCAGCTTCCGCTGCAGCAATATACTCTGCCTCTGTCGTGGATAAAGCTATGCACTTCTGCAACCTTGACTGCCATGACACAGCTCCCCCTGCAAAAGTGTAAAGAAATCCTGATGTAGATTTTCTACCATCAAGATCGCCTGCCATATCTGAATCTGTATAGCCTTCCAAAACTGGTTCAACTCCCCCGTAACACAAGCATATCTTCGATGTACCCTTAAGGTATCTGAGAATCCACTTGACCGCTTCCCAGTGTTCTTTCCCTGGATTTGAAAGAAATCTGCTCACCATGCCCACTGCATCTGGCCTTGTACACACCATTGCATACATTAGACTCCCAACTGCTGAAGAGTAAGGAATCATTGCCATATCTTCTATCTCCTTCTTTGATGAGGGACAGGAATTCTTGCTCAACTTGAAATGATTAGCCAGTGGGATGCTGACTGGCTTGGCAGTATCCATGTTGAACCTCTGGATCACCCGTTCAACGTATTTCTCCTGTGATAGCCACAATTTCTTGGTTTTCCTATCACGAGCAATCTGCATGCCTAATATCTGCTGAGCTGGGCCTAAGTCCTTCATATCAAAGGACTTGGACAGTTCCTTCTTTAATTGGCTAATCTTCATTGCATCCTTTCCGACGATCAGCATGTCGTCAACATAAAGTAGGAGTGCAATGAAGTTGCCATCCGAGAATCTCTGAATATAAACACACTGATCTGCAGCAGTCCTCTTGTAGCCTTGACCCACCATGAATGAGTCAAATTTCTTATACCACTGTCTGGGCGCTTGCTTGAGGCCGTACAGACTCTTCTTCAACTTGCAGACCAGATTTTCCTTTCTTGGAACTTCGAAACCTTCCGGCTGTTCCATATAGATTTCTTCATTCAGATCTCCATGAAGAAATGCAGTTTTCACGTCCATTTGTTCAAGCTCCAAGTTTAAACTTGCTACTAATCCGAGAATTACTCGAATTGAGGTCATCTTAACGACTGGTGAGAAGATCTCGTCAAAGTCAATTCCTTTCTTCTGTTGGAATCCTTTAACGACCAATCGAGCCTTATATTTCACCAATTTTCCACTGTCGTCTTTCTTTAGCTTGAACACCCATTTATTCCTCAGTGCTTTCTTGCCTTTTGGAAGTTTCACAAGCTCATAGGTTTGATTTTTCTGCAGGGAATCCATCTCATCCTGCATGGCTTGCATCCACTTGTCTTTATCCGTATGAACTTGTGCCTCTTGGAAGCTCTCCGGCTCCCCCTCATCAGTAAGCAGAATATAGTCTGACTCCGGATATCTACTCGACGGAATGCGTCCTCTTTCGGATCTTTGTGATTGAGGCTCATCAGCTATATGAGGTACACCATCCTCTGGTTGTTGTGATGGTCCTGCAACATCTGGTGGAGGGGATTGTTGCTCCCCCTGCTCAACACCTTCATCATCATCTTGTTCTGCTTCTGTAGCTTCATCCTGCACTCCATCATTATCTGTGGCGAACTGTAATGGTGCAGGGTCTGGAACAATGTCCTGTGCACTGGAACTAGAACTGCTGGACTTTGTGGGATTTTCAAAGTCCTCATATGCCTGGTTTTCATGGAACACCACGTCTCTGCTCCTGATGATCCTTTTGGCCTTTGGGTCCCACAATCTGTATCCAAATTCTTCATCCCCGTAGCCAATAAAGATGCACGGAGTGGTCTTGACATCAAGTTTATGCCTCTGCTCCTTGGATACATGTGCAAATGCTTTGCACCCAAATATTCTTAAGTGAAAATAGGAGGGATTCTTACCAGACCACACCTTCTCCGGAATATCAAAATTCAACGGTACTGATGGTGATCTGTTTATCAGATAACAGGCGGCACGAACAGCTTCACCCCAGAATGGCTTCGGCAGCTTTGCCATACTAAGCATGCATCTGACTCTTTCCACAATGGTTCGATTCATCCTCTCCGCTACTCCATTGTGCTGTGGGGTACGTGGAACAGTCTTCTCATGTCTGATACCATAATTTCCACAGTATGCTTCAAACTCTCTGGAAGTATATTCGCCTCCATTGTCTGTTCGGAGACATTTCAGCTTCGCTCCTGTTTCCCGCTCTACCATGGCATGGAATCTTTTGAAGCATTCGAGTACTTGATCCTTTGTCTTTAGGAAGTACACCCATACCTTCCGTGAAGCATCATCAATAAAGGTCAGAAAATATCTGTTGCCGCCTAATGATTCCACCTCTAGGGGACCACAAATATCAGAGTGTACCAAGCTTAACAACTCTGATCTCCTCTTCATAGAGGAACTGAACGAGACTCGATGTTGTTTACCAAACAAGCAATGATTACAAGGATTTAGTGCAACATCCTTGTCAACTGTGATGAGATTCTTCTTTGCTAAGGTAAACAAGCCCTTCTCCCCCATGTGACCGAGTCTCTGGTGCCACAGATTTGGTGAAGCCTCATTTTCAATCGCATTGAGGCTGTCTGAGCAAATCTTCACATGGGTCTTGTAGAGCGTGCCACAAATATGTCCTCGGGCGACAACCATGGCACCTTTCGTGAGCTTCCATGTGCCATTGCCGAAGTGGTTATCGTAGCCCTGTTTGTCAAGGGCTATCCCGGAAAGTAGATTTAGCCGAAGGTCGGGCACGTGTCGGACATCCTTCAATACCAGTGTACAACCAACATTTGTTTTTATCTGAATATCACCAATTCCCACGATCTTGGAAGAACTGGTGTTTCCCATTCTCACCGTACCAAAGTCTCCAGCTTTGTACGTCGAGAAGAAATCGCTGTGAGAAGTGGCGTGGTATGAGGCTGCAGTATCTACCACCCACTCAGCGTCATGGTTTGAACAATGAAGGCATGTCTCCTCATTGACAGAAAGAATGGCCACGTCTTCTGCGAGAGTGACTAGCGTCTCTCCGTCTTGTTTCTTCGGCTGATTACTGCCTTGGCCTTGCTCTCGTAGCAACTTGCGGCAGTTCTTCTTCATGTGGCCTTGCATGCCACAATGGTAACACTTGTATGTAGGTCTACCTCCGTCATTTGATCTCCCTGGATCTTGTGACCTTCTTCTACTCTGACTCCTTCCTTTACCCCTACCTCTGTTACCTCCTTGTTGTCTGCCTCTACTCTCAGTGACGAGGGCATTTGACTGATCAATGCCAACATCCTTTCTCCTGGTCTCCTCATTGAACAGGGCATCCTTAACCATTGACATGGTAAGTTTGTCTCCTGGAGCCGAATTGCTGAGAGAGACTACCAGCGTCTCCCAGCTGTCTGGTAGAGAACCGAGAAGCAAGAGAGCTTGAAATTCATCCCCAAAATTCAACTCTACTGATGATAATTGATTTACCAGACTCTGGAACTCACTAGTGTGCTCGGCAATTGAAGTTCCACTTTTTAACTTCAGATTCACAAACCGCCTTATCAAAAGGGCTTTATTCTGAGTAGTCTTGGCCTGGTACATATCTTCCAACTTCCTCCAAAGGACATATGCATCAGTCTCTTGTGAAACATGGTGGAATACACTGTGGTCAATCCATTGCCTGATTTGACCGATGGTTTTTCTGTTCAGCTTCTTCCACTCCGTTTCTTTTGTCGGATCTGGATTTACACCTTTTACCTCCAAGGGATCGTACAAGTCTTTACAACTTAGAAGATCTTCCATCCGAGGTCTCCAAATTGTATAATTAGAGGCAGTGAGTTTGATCATAGCTCCCGACGTTGATTCCTTCATGGACATATTGAGTTTTTAGGCTCTAAATGTCTCGATCAAAAAATTCGGGGCTGAATTTTGCAAAACGGAATGCACCGTTACGTCCGGAACGGTTGAAATAGCTGGGAAAGAGTCCTGGTTCACCAAAAACGGAGCCAAAATGAGGTCAGAACTGGCTCGGAAAGTTTTTGGTATCTTAACGGAATATTCTTTGACGGAGTGGAATATTCCGTCGTCTTCAACCTTTCTCCGGTCACCGGCCGGCGAACTTTTCCGGCGAACTTTTCGGGCAGAATGTTCAGCGAGCTCCGGCGAGCTCTGACAGCAATTCCGGCGGCCGGCGAATTTTCCGGCGAACTTCCGGCGAGGACCGTGAGAGAGCGTCCGACGTCGGAATGATGCGAGGCCAATGGGGTTCCACTCGTTTCGACGAGAGGAATCCAACGGTGCGCTCAGAATTTGATTTCGAGTTCGTTTAGAACCCGTACGAGCCAAAAACAGTGGGCTGAAAATTTTTCCGGCGACCCCAACCAAAGCTCTGATACCACTTGTTGGTTACCCAGGGCCAGAAAAAAAAAATACCACACACAAGATATAAACAAAGAGGAATTCTTTATTTCTCTCTGGAAATAGAATACAAGAATTTATACAAAACTCTCTCTTGAGATTTCTCCCGAATCTCTCTCTCTCTCTGTTTCTTCCTCACTGCCTTGAGCATATTTATGGCCTTCACTAAGCTTCCTACTTATAGGAGCTTTCTGGCCAAATTAGTCAACAAAGGAGGGAATACAATTCAAACTTTTCCAGCCGTCCAGCCGCCGGCTGCAGTCCACAATGGTGGGCTAGTCATCAAAGGTGGCTTCTAGAATGGTAGGCTACTGGGTATCCTCCTAGGATGGTGCTGGAACCTTCAGTTTTGTACTTAAATCTTAATTTGGATCAAAAAAAAAAAAATACCTAAACCTTAATTGCTTTGCTGAATGGACAATATTTTCTGCATCTGCAATACCATTTCTTCCCCATTGAATGTTATTATATCTACTCCGAGTTTTGGATTCATTATATGTTATACAGTAGATGATATAGGTGGAAACTCTTCACCTCAAGTTATTATTTTTATTTTAATTCCAAACAATTGATAAAACAGGTTATTTCTAATTTTCCACATTAAAGGTTCCAACTTGGTAAGCCGCTTTAAGATGTATCTTTAGTATAGCTTCTAAAAACGTTTTTGAAATGAAAAGGAAAATGCTTATAATTGTCTTCCTTTGTTAACCATATTTGAGACATTCCGTTCCCTTCCCTCTGATCTTTTTTGAGGACCTAGTGAAGCATTTAGTTGTTACATGACCTTAGCAAGCTCATGTATAGCCCATCATTTCTGCCTTTTGTATTTTATGCCAAGAGTTTCTAAGTCATGTAATGAGAGAAAATGACTGCAAAATTTGCACAAAAGAGAGCAAAAAGATCTATTCCAGGCAATCTAGGCAACTTTTTCCCTAATGTATAACGCACTGAAGCCTCTTGTTTGGTGTGACAAAATGAAATGACTATCTAAATGTTTTATTTGATGGGGTCCATAGGGCTAATGTTGTTGCTATCGTTAGGCATCTTGTTCTGAGGAATTTGGAGTATTACCACTGATGATTAACTGTCAATGCAGTCATTATTGTTGTTTGTCGTAGAAATTTGGGGTATCACTGATGGTAATCCTTACTATTGTCATCATTTTTTATGTTTAGAGGAATTTTATGTGTTCTTACGAGTTACAACCAATATTAAATTCCGTTATAGCTAATGTTGTCATTCCTGTCATTTGGAATCTTGTTCCGGGTGTGGGTGTTATACCATTGCTGTAAAACCAGTCCTGGCAAACAAAATATTTAACAGGTTTTTGCACATGGAGTTGATAGTTTTCATTTGTTGAATGTGACAGCAAAAACTTTTATCGTTGCTATGTGTACTTCTAATATGGGGGCTCGCTTTTCGTACCGATGTGTTGCTTGCAGGGCGTTTGTCTGATGAGCATTACATTCTTTATCATGGTAGAATATGTTTCTTAAATGAATCTGTTGGTGGTTATATAGGATCAAATTGTAAGATACTTTGGAATAAAGAAGACTATACGGGATACTGTAGCGTAATTATAAATTCATTAGGTTTGAGCAAAATTGGAAAAAGGGTCGAGGGCAGTAAATGGAAACTAAAGAAGAGAAACTAAATAGAAATCATGGTTTTAAAGAAAAGGAAGTAACTGAAAAAGGAAAATGGTTGGATTACAAGAGCTTTGTTTGGATTTAACAACTCATAGAAAATGCATTTAAGTTTGAGAAATTGTGGTAGATAATGCTCCAGGTATTACATTACATGTTATTGTTGATCTTAATTATCAGAAGATGCTCCTTTACTAGAAAAGTAACTCTTTGTGGCAATATTTGAATTCCTAGGATTGAACATTTATGCAACGAATAGATAACCCTGTCATTGCAAATATTCTAATTGAATATGCAGCATTGCTTGTGGAAGTTAATATTTATTAGGTTTCTGGTAATGTCTTCTCGTGGATCGCGACTTAAAGGGATCTGTTTTCTTTTGGAGTTAGAAACTTTGAGTGCCTGGTGTATAACTGTCAAAGTATCATTTCAGTACCAAAAATAATGTTGTTTATAGGCCAATAGACAAGTGTATGTTAGGACTTCATTTATAAAAAATTAAAATTTTAATGATGTACAGTTTAACCTTGCGTTCGTCAATACAACACAACTCTTAACAAAGCATGTCGAGGACCCTAATCTACCCATTGAACGAAAAGGCGTAAATGTAAAGAGTTATTTTTCACAAAGTGGATAATACCAAACAATCAAGTATCTGGTGACACTCATGAGTTTAAGGACTGATTCATGGATCATTGAGCATATGAAAATTGCATATGATCTGCCTTATTCCTTCCACCTTTTATCTGTTATTCTATAGTTTGAGTATAGAATAATACAACAGTTATAATGTTTTTCCTCATACTTGTGCTATCTTTGGTTGCATAAACTGATTTCTTTGTTCCAGGTGCCTCATTTTTCTTCTCTTATATTGTTTGTTTCAAAGTCTGAACACGTGCTTGTTTCTTTATTGATTTAGCAAAGAGGAGCATGTCTAGGATTGCATCAAACATTGTGGAATTCTTTCGAGACAGTTTATATACTCTTACAGGTATGCCCTTGTCCCTCGACTCTTCGAGATGCTTCTTCTAATTAATGATTTCCAATAAATCTCTCTAATCATGGATAATGTTAGTCCTCTTATCATTAAGATTCTACCTTTTGGTCTAGTCCATTGGAAAGGAAAAAAATATTGTTTTTGTTCTATTAATTATTATGAGATTAGCTTAGATAATTTATGTAGTGGAAGGATTGAAATACAGAAACAGGTTTATTAAGTTTGAAAAACTTACAAGGATTTTTAGATAGCTTCCCTGGTGTATTTGATGTATGCACAAATATAGTGTCACCTTTTCTCTTCTTTTTTTTTTGTGATAAAAAAATTTTGCATGATCTCACTTCGAAGTTAGAAACTAGACTCTTGTTACGAAAATTGAAATTCACTTAAACCGTTCTCTTCCTTCATTGTTCATTGCTCTGATTCATCCTTACTGTGAATGCTAAAATCTTTTCTATATTTCAGGAAGTGACGGCTATATACACACTCCTATCACCCTCAAAGCTCAGTATGAAAGATTGTGGCAGAGTTTGTAATGCCATTGCTCTACTGCAGGTCAATTCATAATTAAAATCTTGTCGTTCATCCCTCTTATATTATGTCACAAGACTCACAACGTTCTTGTTCTTACTTCTTCCTTATATACCCATTATTTCATTTAATTTGGATAACTAAGACACATACGCCAGCGTGTTGGTTAGAAGTAAGCACAAGAACGTTGGTCTACAAGAAGGAAATTTTGTTTGGTCTACAAGAAGAAACAGACCAAGTTTTCTCAAATTTTTTTTTGCCTGTCCGAAAAAAATAAATAATAATACCATGGTCCATTAGATGAGTTGAGTTTATCTATGATTTTTATGAATTTGTTTGAGATTATTTGGTGCTTCGTTCGATTTTTTCTTTTATTTTTGGGAAAATAGGGTTGTATTTTTAGATTTGCAATTTCCAACTTTTTCGAGAGATTTTTCGCTTGGAATAGACACTATGGATGCCGATTTTGAATGCCTAAGGTTGCGTAGTGATTTGAAGTTTTTTTTTTTTTGAGTTTTATGGCTTCAAGAGAGGCGGTAGACATTTTTTCGTTCCGTTTTGAACTTCAGTAGTGATTTTGCCCATTTTTTGTGATGTTCAAGTTTGATTAAATGCAAGTTTGAGATAAATAGCGGTGTTTCTTGTTGTGTTTGGTTTTTTGAACTGTTTGGCATATATCAGACCTTTAAGAAGAAGTAAAAATCAATTTAAAGATGTCAGAATCTAGCACTGTCTCTTGGATACAGTCAAAAAGTGTTGCAAGTCAAATTAGGATTCAGACTAAAAATATCGACCTACATATTACTACAATGAAGCCTGATGGCCATAATTACCTTGCCTGGTCGTAGTCAACTATGTTGTTTGTAGGATGGGTTACTTGACCGGAAAAGTTGAGGAACCAAAGACTGATGATCCACTTTATGATAAGTGGGAAGCTGAGAATTCAATTTTATGTCTTGGCTACTATACTCTATGCAACCATAGATTAGCAATGGCTACTTGTTTTTACATATTGCCAAGGAGGACTGGGAGGTAGTCTAAGATAGCCAACATGGCACAAAGTGTATGAGTTGAAATGTCATAGTCACAATACTAAGCAGAATGATTGCTCTTTGGCAGCTTATCAAGAAATGTATCACTATTAGAGACTTGACATAGTGTGTGCTAAATATGCCTCAAAACTACAGAAGTTGATTGAACAGAAGAGGATTATTGAATTTCTTCTTGGCTTGAATCTTGAGTTTGATCAAATTAGGATTCAAATCCTAAGGAAGAACCTCTGCCTTCCCTACACTAGGTATATGTTTATGTTTATGTTTAGTCGGAAGAGAGAAAGCGAGAGATCATGCTTTATTCTATGCCCCACGAGGGTTCAGGCCTTGTTACCGCTACTTCTCAAAATAACTAGTTGGGAAATAAGAAACTTGAGAGAAGACGTGTAAATTATATTGCATTGGGTGACAAAGATAAGTTGTATTGTTATTATTGCCATAAGTCGAGACATAATAGAGAGACTTGCTGGAGATTACATGGTTGTCCATAGTTTGGAGCTAAAAGAGGACGCTCTGGAGAAATAGATAGATCTCGAGCCGATCTTACTACTGCAGTGTAGACTCTTCACATGATATTGCTTCATCCTCTACAGTAGAAATAATGATTTTTACCAAGGAGGAAGTAGAGAATATACGTTGCCTTATGTCAAGATTGGAAAACCTACCACTGCATCAATTTCTTTTACCCATTTAGGTAACCTCCCTACAGTATGAGTACATCGTGTAATATTCCTTCTTGGCCCTGGATTAGTTATTCAAGTGCCTCTGAGCATATGACTGGACTACCCATTTTGTTATCATCTTATATTGCTTGTTCAAGAAAACAGTAGCTTAAAATAGTTTATGGTTACTTATCTTCTATAGCTGGCAAAGATTCTATTCCGGTCACTTCTTTTCTATCTCTCTCATCTGTTTTAAATGCTCCTAATCTTTCTACCAATATTCTTTCTATCAGTGGCATTACCAGGAAATTAAACTCTAGCGTAACATTATTTCCTTCAAATTGTGTCTTTCAGGACCTTTTTACAAGGAAGATGATTAGCATTGGTGAGGAGAGAGATGGTCTTTATTTTTTGAATTCTAAGGAACCAAATGGCACTACCATTACACAAGCTTATAAGTCAAAAAGATATGATATGTTTGACAAGATTAGGCTACTACATCGGAAATTCGGACATCCTTCATTTCTTTTGTTGTAAAAATTATTTCCTTCTTTGTTTTCTAAGTTGAATGTCTTTCAATTTCGTTATGAAGTACGTGAATTTGTGTCTTTCTTATGAGTTTCAATAAAAGTATTTCACATTTTTCATTCTTCATACTAATATTTGGGGACCTTCCCGGATTACTTGTTTTTTCTGGTTTTAGATGGTTTGTGACATTTATTAATGATTTTTCTTGTACTACTTGGGTTTATTTATTAAAAGAAAGAAAATACGAAGTATTCTCTTGTCTCCAGATAGTCCACAAGATGGTAGTTACCCAATTTCGTACTAAATACAAGTCGTTTGTTCTGATAATGAGGATGAGTATGTTTATAGGGAACGCTGATTCTATTTTGCTGAGCATGCTCTTATGTACCAAACAACTTGTATTGATATGCCTTAATTGAATAGGGTTACAGAGGGGAAGAATCACCATCTATTTTAAGTTGCAAAAGCCTTGGTGTTTTCTATGACTGTTCCAAAGTTATATTGGATAGATATCATACTTACCTCAACATATCTTATCAATAGAATACCTTCTCCACTTCTAAACTTTTGGTCACCAATTAAGGTATTATCTTCTTTTTCTTCCTCTTCTTCCCCTTCTTTCTCAAATTGTTCTTTAGTTCCTCCTCAGGCGTTTAGGTGTGGTTGTTTTGTCCTTGTTCCTCCTCGACTCTAAAGTAAGTTAGATCTTAAAGCATCCAAATGCATCTTTCTTGGTTATTCGCCCACACAAAAGGATTAAAAATGTTTTTATCCTCATTTGAGTTAAAAAAAAAATTTCTATGAATGTCACCTTTTTTGAAATGGTAACCTATTTCTCCCAGACTTCTCTTTAGGGGGAGAATCTAAGTGAAGATAAGTTTGGATTTGTTCTCCCATCTACCTCACCAGTGTCTTTCTTTTCATTAGAACAAGAGTAGGAAAATAATGAGGAACATTAGCAAGTACAAGAACAATATCAACAAAAAAAAAAAGAATTACAAAGATTTGCATGCGATAGAGATCCCAAATAGGTATATTCAAGAAGATAAAAGGATCAGACCATATCAAATCCATCGCCTTGTCAAATGGTTTCCTCGGGATCAGGTAATCCTGCTTTTGATTTTGAGTTTGATATTCATATTGCTCTTTATAAAGGTGTTTAAGCTTGTTCTCTACATCCCATAGCTAGTTTTGTATCTTTTCACTACCTCTCACCCTCTTATCGAGCTTTTACATCTCATTTGTCCTTTGTGTTTGTTCCTAGTAATTCACACGATGCACTTGATGATTCCAAGTGGAAGAAAGTTATGTGTGAAGAGATGAATGCACTTCGGAAAAATAATACATGGGAACTAGTTGAGTTACTTGAAGCGAAAAAACCAGTTGGGTGTAAATGGTTGTTTACATGGAAACATAGGGTCGATGGCTCAGTGTAAAGATACAAGGATAGATTGGTGGCCAAGGGCTTCACACAGATTTATGGGATTGACTATCAGGAAATATTTGAACCTGTGGTAAAGATGAATTCCATTTTGTCTTGCTGTCCTTGACTACAAATCAAAGTTGGTCTCTTCAACAACTTGATGTGAAAAATGTGTTTCTACATGAAGACCTAAGGGAGGAAGTATATATGGATGTTCCACCTGGATTTGAACTTACCACAGATAGTAGCAAAGTATGTCGACTGAAAAAATTATTGTATGGGTTGATGCAGTCTTCAAGAGCATAGTTTGAGAGATTCACCCAAGCTATGTTGAGTTATAGTTATCATCAGACCCATGGTAATCATACTTTGTTTGTTAAATACTCTTCTACGAAAATTTGACTGCATTCATCGTGTATATTGATGATACTGTACTTACTTGCGATGATGTATTGGTGATGGTGAAATTAAAGGCATATTTGGCTTAAAAATTCGAGATAAAAGATTCGAGAAGTTGGAAGTATTTCTTGGGCATTGATCTAGATGGGGTATATTCATTTCATAGTGAAAGTATGTGCTTAATCTACTTAAGGAGACACGTATGCTAGGGTGTAAGCCTGTTGGTATCCAATTGAGCAGAATCATAAGTTGGGAGAGAATGTTGACGATACTCATGTAGATAAAGGTCGATACCAGAGACTGAAACTAGTGGGCAAACTCATTTATCTGTCTCATACTCATTTCGATATAGTCTATGCAGTCAGTGTGACAAGTCAGTTTATGTACTCACCTCGTGGTGAGCCTCATATGGAGGCAGTTCATCAAATTCTGAAACTAGCACCCGATAAAGGGATATTTTTTTTTTTATAACCATGATCATCTGTAAGTGGAAGCCTATTCAAATACTAATTGGGATGGATCGGTTATAGACAAGAGATCAACATCTAGATATTGTACCTTTGTACGAGGAAATTTGGTACCCTGATGTAGCAAAAACAGTTGATTGTGGCCAGATCTAATGCAAAGGCAAAATTTAGAGCTATGGCTCATGGTATTTTGTGAATTGTTGTGGTTGAAATTCCTAGTAGAGGAACTTTGTTTTAATTCTAAGTAACCAGTAAGATTGTACTGTGATAATAAGACAATTAGGATTGCTCACAATCCGGTTCAGTATGACAAAACCACGCATGTTGGACAAAACCACGCATGTTGAGGTTGACAGACAATTCATCAAAGAAAAATTGAGTTGGCTTTAATTGTACTCCGTTTGTGAAGACTAGGGATCAATTTGAAGATATCTTGACAAAGGGAGTATTTAGTAAAGTGTTTCATTCAATCCTTTGTAGGCTGGGCATCTGTGATATCTTTGCACCAGCTTAAGGAGGAGTGTTAGAAGCTCTTCAGCTTTTTGTTTTTATTATGAAGAGTACTTTTGTCAGTTTAATATTTAAAACTATAAATATAAGTGACGATGGGAGATAACCCCAACTATTTTCTCTTTTTCTCAGCAGTCCTTCTTTTCTTCCTTTTTTCTTATCTTTTTTTCCCTTTCTCTTTACATTAATTCAACTGGACGCCTGAAAATCACTTTGGATTGTTAAGATATTCCCATGTTAGGATTTCATTGGCCTTTTCCTACACTCTTTTCGTGGAATTCAATCTAGAATGTGTCATTCTTATTATAGAACTACACCCCGAAAGGTCAAGACTACTTGCAGCTAGGTTTGGTTTGTGCTTCTATCTTAGTAAGATTACTATGGCATTGTTTGTTATTTTTGTGAAAAAAATGGAAAAAGAAAATTACATTTTAACCTTTGATGATTAGAACATAGAGCCTTTTTATTGTGAAGTCCAAAGTATGGCAATGCGAGGATAACATAAAATCTGAAGTGCGTTGTTGGATAATTTATAAGTGCAGAAACACCTCATCTTCTTTCAAGTACCTCTATCTGGCCTCTCTCTACCATAGTTCCCTAATTCACCAAATTAGATAGGCACCTACGTGAACATCTGAATCTGAGGTCAGAGCGAATCCATATCAATCCGCAGTCTTAATTAGTCAAACCCATGGATTCTCTACATGGTCATATTCTATTAAATCAAATTTTGCCACTTCACTTTTTTTAAAAATTGAAACATTTAGTGTATTATGTGCTGCAACGCCCATTATCACATCCTGTCAACAAAAGGAGCACGAATGAACAGACCTGTAGCAACACTTGTCAACAAATGAACCTATGGCCTCTTGATGCCATATTAAAAACCTGATGTACCACCCAACTTTTCCGATGCGTAAGGCAATCAATAATGATCTTACACATTATACATAAACCTGCCTACACTTGCTATGTAACTTGTAAACTAGGAAAGCACATAAAAACTATCTGATGAATACAAAACATAGTATATTTGAAAGCAGTTAATTTCAAATAAGGCAAACTTCACTTTACTCACCTGTGGTTAGAGCCCTCTACACTTCATCCCCTCGCTTTTAAAAGTAACCTCATAACTTTCATGAGATTTTTGTAGTTCACACCTAACTCCATTGATGGCACTTTGCCACTACCAAAGAGATTTATGCTTATAAGATTAATTGGACAATGAAGTTGAAACATAAAACAAATATATAATGGTTTTTTGATGAACTGAGTATAGGTTACAAGACTATTGTCTACAGATCCTTTATACAGAATACATAGGACAACCTGCTATTCCCCAGTGATATTGGATTCATCCGGCTAGGTCGGCGTTTGAATGCGCTCTTACTCTTTTCTCTGCGTACAATGAGTATTTAACCATTTTTCTAATTTATTGAACAAATATTAATAATACAATAAAAGGAGGAGAGAAATAGGAGCGAGGAATTGGAAGTGTGTGGAATCAGTTGAATTGGCATACTGGTTGGAGAGAAGGAAGAAGATGGAAAAAGGGCAGAAGAAAAGGAGGGGCATTTTTTTGTCCTTTTTCAAACATTACCAAGACTTAATTGTTTTTTTGCATTGAAATTTGACTTTGGCACAAAATTAGACATGTTTGAGCGTAGTTTCTATCCAATAGGATTGAAATTATGGAGGCGTTTAGTCCACAGACCACATTAAGGTTATATAGTTATTTTCGAAGGTGATAGGGAGTTATATGCTTAGGGGCCAAACCACGGGAGGTTATATAAAATCCTTTCTAAAATTTTAAATAGACACTTTCATCCTCCTTTATCTGAGTTTTTCTCAAAACAGAGTTCTCACTGTAACAATCCGGCACCCACTCACACTTTAAAGTGGGGAATTGGCCACTTAGCTCTCTAGACAAGATAAGCCACTACATTGCTTCTTTGGTCTTGCCACATATCACCACCATTTTATCTCTAGTTTCTCTATTCAAAACCAAGCCATAATTGGACTCTCTTGTTTTTCTCTATACCAAAACTAACCTTCTCTGAAACAGTTCAAATCTCGACTACATGTATGAATATGTGCATATGTACTTATGTTTGAGAATGTTGACATATATGTATATGAGGTATATATGTACATAAAAAAGAACTCACTGTCCTAGGATATTTGACAACTAAACCTTGCGGAGGCTTGGTGACTTGAGACAGAAATAAAATAGGCTTCAGGCGAGTGGTGGAAGCAGGCTAAATAAAAACACGTTATGTAGCGATGGGAATTGTAATGTGTGAGGTTAAGTTGTGGTTGGGAGGTCTCTGGTAGAGAGTGATCTGAGGAGAGTGGCGATGGAGGTGGTGGCAGAGGGGTTGGCAGCCAAGTGTTGATTGGTTATTAGGAGTTTTGGCGAGCTAGAGAAGCTGAGGCAGCATGGTGGGATGAGAGAGGTTGGTCTAGAGGTTTTTCGGAATGTTAAAAACTTTAACCAAGAGCAAACTTATCATATATGTGATTGTCTATTTTAGGACACGCATAATAGTCATGTACATAAAAAGATGAGCAATTTTACTGTGAATTTAACTGCTATACCATTTTTTGCCTCTCTTACCCTGCAGGGCATGGCTGCTGATCCATGTACAAGGATGGAACTCATCAGGGGTATTCTCCTTCATTCTTTGAGATCACGCTGAACTTCAAGTAACATATTCGTTGCTTATCATTACAAATCAAATTAAATGAGATAAGTGTGTCTGTGCAAACATGCAGGGAGTTTTGTATCATGTTTTCATGTGATGTCACTGTAGATGTCACTCCTTTATGTCTGTTTATAATAGTATCGTAGGAGATGAATTTCATTCCATTTTGGACTACTTCTATTCGTTGTGGATGCAGATTCTATTGTTGATTAGGCATCAACCTCAGAAACTGTGGTTTCCAATGTTTTAGAAAAATGTCAAGATGCTATTTGTATCAACATTTTGAATCTCGCATATTACTTTTTTCATTCCTATCACTTTGGAAAAAATAAATACAAATCCCGTCCATTCAAATAGTAATTATAGAAGAAGTGAGGGTTTCTGCCACACTTCCATGTTATATTTTTGTGACTTGTTACTCCCCTCTTGGGGGTCAATCTGTTTTTTATTCAAGTTTTTTTTTAAATCTCCCTAGCCATATATCAAAAACTTAAGGTGTAGGAGTGTGAAAAAAGAAATGGTTTAACCTTCCTGTAATGGTTTCAAAGTGACCCCTATTTTGTTGCAATATGAGGTTTTGGTATTTCTGTGGAGTTCAACCTCATAAGGAATTTTCTTATTGTTATTATCATTAGTTGGAAAGATTGTTAGTTACTTGATTTTAGCAATGTGATGACTCTTCGAACTGGATTTCATCCCTTGCAGCCAAGATACCAGTTTACTTGTATCCTTTACTCAATACCACCGAGAAGGCGAAGCCTTTCGAGCATTTGAGGATCACCGGCTTGGCTGTTCTTAGTGCCCTAGTGAAGGTGCTGGTCCTCCTTAATATAATACTGAATATTCTGTGTCACCCTGACTCCTTTGGTACACTACTTTCTTCTACTAATTTTGTTTTACTCCAAAATTATTTATATCTTATGAGTACATAATTGCTCAGGCAACTTAGTGGAGGGAAGTTCTTATCCATATACATTTTGATTTCAAACCTTCTACTGCAAATCCCGTAGAAAATCTGGACACTTGGAGTTTCTGTCTAGTGCTCCCATGGCGCATGCCCATGCCCTTTGCAAGAACCTGCTTATTAATTGATCTTTGGCTTCTGAAAGTAACTAATCTATATAGCTTCAACATGGCTGTTTTTGCCATTTTTACACCCTTTTTGGCTGAATAAGGCAAGCGAATGTTAATAGTAGTGTATGAAGGAAAATTACCCTCTAGATCTGGCTTCCAGGTTCATATTTTATTTTATTACTCAACTTAAAATGCAATGTTCGGCATGCATGAAGTGCATAGTAACCAACTTGCCACCAAGGAAGGACAAATGTTTTGAGTTTGTGCAACATCTCTTCTTGAATTTTTTTTCCACTTATATAAAAAGAAGATATTTATTGATTGACATTTATCCATGTGAGAATGATATGGGGTTCTGAGCATAGGTATTAATACTATATCATGTAGAGCGAACAAATTAACTTTGACTTTTGTACTCCACATGATATAGTAGTAATACCTATGCTCAGAACCCCATACTCTGTTAAAGTTTCGGCTGGTAATCAGCAAATTTGGTCTGTTGAATTTGAATTCTTCAGTTATGTTTTGGATCTTCAATTTTATGCAGGTTGATGATTTACATAGCCCACAAGTTATCCATTTTTGTCTAGAAACAGAAGTGTTTCCTATTTGCCTACGCTGCATGGATGTGGGCCAGGAAGATTCACAAACAGTGAGTTCCACATAATACTGATTTATGCAAATAAATGATATTTCCAGTTATTAGATCTTTGTTTTTTAAGAAGATTGAGTTCGATGCAAGAACTCTTGGAAAATGAGATATAACATTAGAAGAGATTAATTAACTCTGAGCGCTTCAAAAAGCTAGGAGTGGCTGTCGATATCGGTGGGAGATACTTTGCAGATGAGATTTTAGGTTCTCTGTCCCCCCTCCCCCTCTTTTATTTTCACTCCCTCTCTGCATCTCTTTGTGTGTTCTTTACAAGGCTCTTCATCGGCCTTGAAAGGTTGAAATGTTAACTTGCTATTATTCCAATGTGATGCCACCAATGACATCTTATGTTATAACACCTCTTCCTTACAAAATTAGTACAGCATGAGGTAGCTTAAAAAACTTGAGTTGCTTGGGAAGAGATATAAATTTGTGGTAATGTGCTGTGCTGGCACCTTTATATCTTGTTCTCTCGTGTCTCATGAAAGGAAAAACTTTCTAATATTGGATAGGCATCACTAGAGAAAATCAAAACAATAATTGTTGGCTGGGCTAAATACCAACTTTTCACTGCAATAGATATGGAACGAGTATACGATTCAAACAACGGGAAAGCTCCTATAGTAGCAGAGAAACAAATTATTTTCTGGCAAACAATTTTTGCAATTTGCTCTTACACTTCCTTACAGGTTTTTCTGACTCTGTTGAATGACATGGCCTGAGAATATGATTTGGCTACACAGGTGGCAACCTATATAGTTTCAAGGATTCTGATGCAAAAGGAAGGCCTAAAGTACTGCTGTGATTCTGCGGATCGGTTTTTTGCAGTGGCAAAAGTTTTGGCTGGCATGATAGAAAAAGTTGGCGAAAATCCCTGTCCATTGCTGCTGAGCCACATTATTAGATGTTACCTTAAACTATCAGAGGAGCCAAAGTCAGTCACATAAATTTTGACTCTGCTTCACTAGATTGATTGTTCAGATTGTTTTTTGAAGTACTGGTTAAGCATTCCTTGAATTGTTCTTGATACTTGGTTTTGATATGCAGGGCCTGTCATGCATTAAACCGTTGCTTGCCAAACAAGTTAAAAGACCGCTCCTTACTTCAAGTTCTTCATGTAAGTCCATCATCTTCTCTTAACTTCCTTGGTGAACAGTGCATGTTTTTGCACAGTTTAGGCGTAGCAAGTTGTGCATAAACCCTTACAGACAGATGGAACTTGCATCCACATACAATTTGGTTTGCGGGTTTTCCAAATTTCCTCGATGTCAGAACTTGTTGGTACTTCCTCCCTCCCTCTATAACAGTTGAACACCACAGAATCTCTAATAGTGGCATGCATAAGAGGGCAAGTTTGGAAGCTTACCAACTTTTATTAGTTTTTATTGAAATGCTTTTTTTTACATGAGCATCTCCAATGCATTTATCTATCCAAATACGTTAGATTTGGAAATCAAATCCATTCTGAACGACTTATTTAAGGTAAATTTTAACAAATGACTTGAATTTTCAGTTTAATTTCATCAAATAATCATGCAATTTGATTATATATCTATATATGTGACTAGTTCAAATTACATTCTCATCAAATATAGGTATCTCCAATCTGAATCCATTAAATATAATATCACGAATTCGGATTTAGACATGGGTTATCAATTAGCATACCAATTCACGTCCAACTAATTAGATTCGGATCAAAATTCTATCCATTGACTGGTCTAGTTTTCGAGAAATTCCTATGATGACTTCTTGTTTCTGTGCCATGTTGTTTCTGTCAGAATTTGAAGGTCCTTAAGGATTACTTACATCATGTTCAAGTTATCTAATGCCACTTTATGTTTGCAGGGCCACCCAGGAGCCATGTCAATGCTGGCAGAGTTATTTTTCAAAGTACAGAGTGTCAAGTGGCATAAACCACCGGAGGGGGATTCAAGCTCATGAACATACCCTAGACGAGGTGCAACTATGTCACTTACGCTAGCAGGTTATATGTACACATGATTTGTTCACAACACAGTTCAGGAAGAATCCTAATTGTTATGTGTAACTAATACTGTGTCACTTACTGGATAAAAACATACAGCTTGTTGTAAGCCTGTAACTTGTGCATCATCCTCTACATTTATAGTGGAGAAACAAAACAGTAAGAACTAATTAAAGTCTTCCTTGTAATGCATTTTCTTTCAATTTTACTCAATGTTATGTCATATCTCGTATATCATACATACATGGAGGATTCACTTATGTTTGTCTTACTCCCTTGGTTTAGGTATGGTTAGTGCCCGAAGGAACATTTGGGCGATGTAGTGTTTGGCATGAAATGCTATCTTATTTTGGTTACCTCAGATCATGACCAGATCCAACCCCCCACACCCCCCCCCCCCCCCCCCCCCCCCACCCCCCCGACTCCCCCCACCCCCAGCCTATGACATGTTGTTCATGTTATGGTCTAAGCTTTATTGTTGATGCATGACATTCTAAGCTGCTTGACACTCTTTTTGGATATAGTCAAAGGAAAACCCAGATCCTGTATAGGCCTACGAGCAAACAATGGCACTATCCATAGAATAGCTAGTAGAAATGGTAAAGCAATTCAACATTTAGTGGCTGGTCCATCTTTGAGATAGTTCAGCGTTATATTAATCTTGAGAAATTTCTCATAACAAATTGGAATATTGATTACGGGAAAAGCTATGGTACTGTCGGCGGTACCATACTAAAAATTACAAATTTTTTGAAGTATAAGTTATAATTTTAAAAAACATAGCCGATCATTAAAAATTGGGATCAATACGAAGATTTTCATGATTGATCATGAATATCTGTGATCGATCGATCACAATTTTTCTTTCAACAGTTATAACTTCTCTTTTTAAAATTATAAATTTACTTATAAAAAATAATAAGCAATACGGTACCGAATATTTTTTTTTTTTTTGGTACCGTAGAATTTCCCAATTGATGACTATCAAATGTTAGGCCCTAGAGTATATGTCCTTATTGAAATGATAAAAAGTACAATAAACATATAAAATGTTGCTGAGAAAGGATGTGCAATTTTGCTTTTTGGGTAATCATGTATGTGCAAGTTATTGCAACTGAAGTGTGCTTTCGTTATACTGGATACTACTACCACCAGAGGAAAAATTAATAAGCCATTGGGATTTTCGTGCAACTATTAGTCCCACAATACATGCTGTAAATACAATGAACATGAGTACATATCCGAACCCTGGAAAAAACAAACTGGGTCTCAATCTTGGGTAGAAGAATTAAGACTATCTAATTTTGTGGGAACTGAAAGATTGCTTTCAAGCATGAAAGAAAGATCATGCATCTGTGAAAGCAGCGTCTCTACATCATCCTTTGGCCGTGTGGTTGTACTGAAAATGTCTATACTCCCAGCAGCTTCTCCAGCTTCACCTCCAGCCTCGGTTTTGGCATCAGCAATCCTAAACATGTACAAAGAGATGCAAGAAAAAGTTCTTAAGCCTGAATACGGTAGGCCCTAACGGTTCCATTTCCTAATGCAAGGAGTTTAAACTTCAATTAAAAGAGGAGTTCATCTCAGTTATGGATGATGGGACTATATCTCTACCTAGGAAACACTAATATGGATACAAGATATGGACATGATACGGATACAACGATACATAAAAAACTCAAAAAATAAGATACAGATATGTCGACTTTAACGAAGTATCCGTGCTTCATAGATTTCTACCCTTTTCTTAAATTCACCTATGAATAGAAACCATACTTTGGGAGGTTTATTAAAAAAGGGTGAATTATTCCGTATCCCTTTGTAGTTTAAGGCAGCCATGCAACAAGGAAATTAGTCCTACTATAAGTATTACAGGGCATAGAATGTTTCAAGACCTAGAGGATCTATACACATTTGCACCTGTAAGAATGGCATTTTACTTCTTAAAATAGTCTACAAGAATAGCTCATCACCTTAATCACTGTAATCCAATTTGGCATGCCAGCAAATTTAACTGCTTAGGAAATTAATAAAAGTGACTTTTCGTGAGAAAGTCTACGCACCTGTTTGATGCAGTAACTTCTGGCAGGATATCAGTCTCCCCTGCAGATCCATTTTGATTGCTAAGTGAACCAGAAAAGGGATCTGGTTGCAAAAAGTTACCAAAATCCATATCTTCGAAGTTGTTGGTTGAGCTGAAAAAGCTTCTTTCTGAAGCCTGTTCATTAACAGCTGCACTTTCATTACCGCCTTGTGTCCAAGCACTTGTAGAAGAATCCTGAGCAATACTTGAGCTTGCAAAATCATTCCATTCATCGAATGAATCATTGTCTTCATTAATCGTTTTATTGTTGGGTGCATTCATGTTGTTGGCTTGCCAATGATCATCCTGAAGCCAACCAACACTTGTAGAAGAAGCTTTGTTTGTATCATCAAGCCCTGGATCTTCCTTAGCTTTAACAATGTCATCAAACTGCTCAGCCTGTAGAATCCAATCATTAGTCACAGAAGGGAGGGATGAATCATCCTTCAGTGTTATTGTCGCATCAATTTGATCATCCTGCTGAGACACCATAGGGGGAATATTCGATTGATCATCTTGAATCCAATCATTACTCACAGAAGGAGAAGGGGTGGAATCTTCCTTCAATTTTCCATCTTTGAAGTCTTTTGTCCGTCCGGACACCAAGCCCCTGTGGGTGGAAACATCAACTGTGGAACCTACAAAAGGGTCAACTGACTTGGCACTCTCATGTTGATTTCCAGAATTCGCAGAATGAAAATCTGCCTCCCATCCAGAAAATGTATCACCACTCTCATCTTCAGAAGACCAGATAGCTGTCTCAGAAGGTTGAACATTCTGAAATACACTAAGATTATCTAGACCTACAAATGCTTTACTGTGTGTACTCTCAATCTGTTTGTTTATTCCTGGCAGTTCTTGAGATGCATTGAGCACAGTATCACCTCTCGGACCTGAAAAGAAGTTATCCAGGTCAACTCCAGTAAAATTTGAAGAGGTGTTGCTCGGTTGCAGGGTCGGCTTTGTGACAGTAATCTCCGGTTTGTTCCACTCAGCGGGCCATGCAATTTTCAAATCTAAGAGTTCAGACAATGAAATATCCTCTTTTGGTGTACTCTGCCTTCTGTTAAATTCATTTTCTTCTTCAGATGGTCCAACCTTTTCCTGGAAATGAATATGGTTATTTTAATAAGCAGTTATTCACTAGAAATTTCAGAATATTGAAAAACAAAAGAGGAAACCAGATGACAGAACAAAAGAATGTGTTTGACGTTCAAAGTGTCACATATAGCTTCCCAAATTAGAATGAGGCAGAACAATCCATGCTGCACTTTTTGATGCACCTCCATCCCTAGAAATTGCACATGTCAACCAGTTACCTCTACAATCTCAGGAAACTAAATTTTAAGTAACAATTTTATCACCCACCAATATATACCAACTCTTCCTTGTATCACCAAAAATTGCAATCCAAAGAACAAACCCAGTTGACACTATACCATATACCGAAAACTGAAATCGTTACCCAATCAAAACGCCAAAAGTCAATTCAAAGACATAAGGAATGTCCAAACTCACAAAGCTCACCCCTAAAACTTTTTCCCTATACAATCAACCATCTCTAAAACTTTTCCAAGCAACCCACCAGCTAAAAACTCCCAACCAAGAACTTATAAAGCAAGATCAAAAGTAAGCAAACATGGTTCCTTGCAATTAATGTTAACCACACATATCAAGAAAGCATTTCATACCGCTCCATTTCAACAACTCATAATCAAAACAACCCCTAAACTCTGATTTTTACCAAATGATTTAACCCAATGCAGCCCTTGGCCATACAATGCAACCCAATACAACCCTTGGGCCTCATTATTAGACAAAATTAGTACACATAAACCATTCCAACGAAATAGTATAAATCTATCAATACGTGTGTGTGTGTGTGTGTGTATGTGTTTGTGTGAGATTGAGAGAGAGGGAGCGTGTGTATGTAGACAATTATATATAGATATGTTTTCAATATGCGTGTGTAAACACTGACCGATCCTTCTAGGTCGAGTGATTCGAGCAACCACCGATACCCAAATGTGGAATTGAAGGAGATGGGTTCAGGAGCGACGTCGTTTTGATGCTGTTTACCGCAGTATACGCATATCACTGACTGTAAGCCTCTGAGGAGTCTCCCTTTGCAATGCTTGCACCGAAGGTACGGCGGCGAAGGGTCATACGCAGCGATGGAAGCTCCAAGGGAAGGGAGGGCTGGCAGGGTCGGGTCTTCCGGGTCGTAGTCGGAGAGTCCGGCTTGGTTTCGGAGGGAGATCTGGACTTGCCGGATCAGATCCGTCGGGACATCGAACGCCATTTCGAAATCTTGTTACATCAATCGAATTTGGGTCTCTCTCTCTATGGGGTATGTGTGTCTCTGTGTGTGTGTTGTTTCAGTGACCGAGGAAGGAGGGGGTACGGGAGGAGGTCAGGGGGTTAGGTGCTCTACAGTTCTACTGCTCTTTTTTTTTAATGGGATTAAGATTTAGGATAATTTCATTTTATACCCTAAAAGATATTTTGATTTTCAATTTATACTCTCAAACATTAAAAATTTTAATTTATCCCTTCAATGTTATGAATTGGTAAGAATGTGGATCTCACCCAAACTGTTGTTCAGTTTTTTATCATAAATTGAAGCAGATAGATTGCAAGTGCTTCAGACATGAGAATGAGGTGCATTCATCACTGCAAATTTTTGTATGCGATTAATTTGACATCATTTTATGTATTAAAAATAGGTTTTATTAATCAAATAAAAGTTAAGTCTATCATGTGTAACTCATCTGAGGCGCCAACAGTTTGTGAAAACATAAGTCTATGACTAAAGCACTTGCAGCTCACGTGCTTCAATTTATGACAAAACACTGAACGATAGTCTCAACAAGGTCCACACTATTACCAATTCAAATATTGGGGGTATAAATTAAAATATTTAATGTTTGAGGGTATAAATTAAAAATTAAAATATCTTTTGGGGTATAAAATGACATTATCCCTTAAGATTCTTTCAATATATTTTAAAATTTACTTTTAATAAATTACAAATTCTAGCGAAGAACCTACTTATTAGAGTCCACTTGAATGAACGGTGCATAACTTACAAAAAAACAAAAAACAAAAATATATTAGAAGGGTTGTTACTCATTTAATGGCAATAGAGATGCTTAAATTGTTTTGCCACGTTAAGGGAATGGCCAATTTTTTTGTGAATAATTTAATTTGAGAATCAATTGACAATAAATCCGAATTATCTATTAGAATAATATTATTATGGCATAATTTATTGACCTAATTTATTATGACTTTTAGATTGACTGTGCATTCTATCAAACATTAGAATTTGGTGTTGATCCAATGGTTCTACTGAAACCACATCATTATATCAATAAATTATATTAAATTTTTAAGTTTATTTTTATAACAATCAAAATAGAAAAGTGAGCACTTGAAAGTCATTTTTCTCTACTTCCTAGAGTTTTCCAAATTTTAACTCACTTTCCGGAAAAAAAAAAAATATAACTTACTTTTATTGCACTAAATGATTTCATCACATCAAATTTCTTTAACTTGTCATTATCAAAGGATTAACAGTTGCTTTAATGACTATCGCAATCTATCATTGGACGTTTAGATCATGAATTCGAAACTCGTCGCCCCTCTCATGTAAAAGTTCAAAATAGTGATAAAAAAAACTTATCATAACCACTCCCACTATTATTATCCTTGTAACTTTTTTTTTTTTTTGCCATGTAAACACTAATTTGAAATATTATTGAACCCATTAATAAATCATTTTTTTAGGGTTAATTGCACTAGAAGTCCCTAAAATATAGAGTTCATCTCATTTTGGTCTCTAATATTTTAATTACACCATTTTGGTCCTTAAAATATTGGATATGTTTCTATGTGGTTCCTCAAGCAGACAATATCTGAATTACTATATTTTTTTATCATAAACTTATCACATGATACCTAAATATGGGCGAAAAATAATTTTGAGAGCTCTTGACCAAAATACGGGTTGAAATTTAATCAAGAGTTATCTAATTTATTTATTTTTCATATTATGTATCGTATTATAAGTTTATAATAAAAAAATATTAACAATTTAAGCTATGTCTGTTTGGTAGACCTCATAAAAATATATTTAATAATTCAAAAATTAAAATGATACAATTGAAATATTGAGGACTAATGTTTTTGTGAGTTTGTCTCTATTGTCGGTGTCCACCCTTAGTTCCCCTTTTTGACTCTCTGATCTCCTTTGCTCCTACCAGTCCAAGACTGTAGAGACAGACCTCGATATAGATACATAGTTTTGAGAGAGAGAGAGAGAGTGTGTGATGGCTCTGAATCAGGCTGGATCATGCAGTCTGGGAGTGTTAAAGGCAGGGTTAGGGTTGATGGCACTGTGCTTGGCCGGATACATAGTGGGTCCACCTTTGTATTGGCATATCGTTGAAGGCTTGGCCGCTGTGAGCCGCTCTTCTTCCTCTGTTTCTTGCCCACCTTGCAATTGTGATTGTTCTTCACAGCCTTTGCTAACTATTCCCCAAGGTATCTCTCTCCAGATATTCTAGATCTCTTTCATTTTACTGTCTCAATTTGTCTTAATTTAGCATTTGATCCATCTGGGTATGAACTTTAAGCATTCATTTATCCTTTTTAATTGAAAATAGTTCCAGATTTCGATGTTGAACCATTTCCCAAGCTACATTAAAGAGCAAGTCGAACTTTAATCTATATAACTGTACTAGTTTTTATTTAAGATATGTGTATATGCTTTGAATGGTTGTGGCTGGAGATAGCAGGTTGGCCTTGCACCCTTCTCCTGTATCTGTATGTCTCCCAGTCCTACTTCTTTCAACGGTCATGGGGTGTCCGGGCTACTTTACGTTTACCTTCATTAATCCCCTCCCCAGGTCGTGTTTTGGCAGCCTTCATGGTGGGGGCTGGTGGGGGCCAAGGGATTGACAAGATTCGAACTCGGGATGTTGTCCCTATTATCAATTGAGTTACCTTGGGTTACCCAGTTGGGAGATGGTATTAAGAATTCAATATATAAACCTTGCGCATATGGGTTTTCAATGAAGAAGAACTCTTAGTGGAACATCCGTAGATCCATATATACATTTTAGGCTTATAAAGTTTTCAAGTTCAGGTTTCCAATGGTCTTTCCTTTTTAGTTTCTACATTTTTCTAGATCTTATTTTTTTGGCAATTCAATCGATACCAAGTTGTGCAATAATTTACCTCTGCCTTTTTTTCACATCAGTTCATCTAAAGGCACTCAAACCCCATCTTGCCTAAGGAACATAACCAAGAGTATGTATGTTAACAAACTTCTGCCATATCTTATTCTTATGCTTTATCATATCATTTTATCCTATAGACGCATTAGGGAAAAAAGGGGAAAGAAAGAATAGCAAAGAGCATTATTGTAGAAACTATCATAAAAATTATTTAACAAAGAGAAAAAAAAAATCATTGAGATGAAATGTTCATTAAGAACGAAGAGACGGCAGTACATTTAAGTTTCTGAAAAGAACATCTTTTTATTCTGAATTTGTCAGTCAATTGTTTTGATAAATAGTAGAGTGGATTTTTTTGGTCTTGCCATCTCTTCGTTGTGATTTGGCATCTCTCTAGTCAGTCAATTTTTCCAATGCATGTATCGGAAATTTCTGGTTGTTTTTTGTGACCTGACCTTTACTGGGCACATAGACGAGGACTCAAACTGCCTTAAATACATTATTTTTGTTTCAATCTTTTGTGTAAAGGAAAAATGGATGGAAAGGGATGACAAGTGATTTTGATTTGTGTGTTTATCAGAGGATTAGGCAGTTTACCCCGTTCCGTTTAGATGTCTGCTTGTTCTGTAAGTCCTTTGCTTATATTAGAGAACTTACTCCCCAGCCATTTATAGGAATTTCTCCCAGAAGCATTTGCTGGAGTATAAAAGCTGTAACATCATTAACAGCTCAAGATTGCATGTATTCTAGCTCTTCTGCTTGTAACATAAAATCAATTTTGTCAATTGAGTCCACCAAAAGTAGTTCTGTTTCAAGCTTGGGAACTGAACCTAGTACTCTTCGTCTGTGATTTAACATCTTCTGTTGAGGATTGCGTATATTGATACATGTATAGGATGGAGATCTGATTGACAAATAATTTAACATAAATTTATCTTCCAATTTTTCAACGAATTTAAAAAGTACAGCCCAATTTAGTCTGCACTAATGGGGATCTTGGAGGGGAAAGCGGTATGTACCTAACAGTTGGCATTAGTTGCACAAAGGGACTGCCTTCATATTCAAACCCACAACATCGAGTTTATTGGGCCGAATTTTAATCATTAAACAGTGGTCCCCTTGTCCCATTTTTTGATGAGTGTGCCTCCAATTACTACATATATGTTCCTGAAAATTTTCCAATAGTATATTTTTGTTAATATCTTAGGCTTCTTGTGTCAAATGTGGCAAGCTAAGTTTGTCATGCTTGCTGTTTGCATATGGAGATTAGTTAAAACTAAATCTTGATAATGTCTTTCTTACATTTACTTTCAAACTATTTTGGTGGTCAAATATGTGCTTACTTTGGTTGTTTTATATGTTTCTTGCAGGGCTAAGAAATACTTCCTTAGCAGGTTAGTATGATAGCAAAAAATTTCCTATATGTTTCTTTTGTTTGTGATTTCACAAACAATATTTTCTTTGTGAAGCCTTAACATGTTATCTTTATTTATGTTGGAATAAAGGGAAAATTAAGTGAAAGAGACATCCGTATTGTTACATTCGTTGTGTCTTAGTCGAGCCAACGAAAGTGATTGAGTCTGTATACCCTGGTGTAGGTGGTTTTGTCAAGTTCTGGGTGTTCCAATATTAGCAGCTGATGACATGTTCTCCGAAATAATTCATGTCGCCTTTCACGTTTCTCTTTTATATTTCCATGTTACCCACCAAGTGAAATTGATTTTTAAAAAAAAAATTGTTTGGAATGTGAGTTCAGCCAATTTCTTTTACTTGCTTTTCTAAGTGGTCCCAACATTTTTGGGGCTACTATAGCATCTGAAATCATTAACATTGAGTATCAGGGTAAGAATATCAAAACAGGACTAATTGGCAGCTTTTTTTTTAATCCCCCTAGGGTAGAGATTTCAAGGGAATGACATGCTTTCAAATTTTGGATCATCCATCGTGTTGTTTCACTGTTTTGCAAGGATTTATTTGGTCTTCGTGAATAAAAGATGGATGTGTTCCTCCTAAATGTTATGTTCAAGAATTATGGGGACCTCTATTGTTTCATTCTAATTCTTAAACCTTGTAAATTTTCTTTGTTCGGTTGTCATCACACAGATTGTGCGAAACATGATCCAGAAGTCACTGACGAAACAGAAAATAATTTCACAGAACTTTTGTCTGAGGAACTAAAGCTTAGGGAAGCCGAAGCTTTGGAAAGTCAGCAGCGTGCCGACATGGCACTGCTTGAGGCCAAGAAGATGACATCCCAGTATCAGAAGGAGGCAGACAAGTGCAATTCGGGAATGGAAACATGTGAAGAAGCGAGGGAAAAGGCTGAAGCAACTTTATTGGCACAAAAGAGACTGTCTGCGATGTGGGAGCTGAGAGCTCGTCAGAGAGGGTGGAAAGAAGGGGCTGCCAAATCTAGTACTCAATCTCGATGAAATATACAGTCTGCATGAAATCCAGACTACCTCATATGGAACCATCTCAATTAGGTATTGTAATCTGGTCTCAGCTCAAAGTGGGCATGACTCGAACTTGAGCATCTTGATTGAATCATCAATCCAAATCGTAGAAGTTTTATTTTCTGTTGTGGCCCGTTGGAAGCAACTGATCTGTACAAAAAGCAGTCTTACCACTTTATTTTTTCATTTTTTCATTTTTGGTTAATTGAAGTTGTAAGACTCTTTAAAAGTACAGATTGTGATCAAATGACCATTCTAATGCCTATATAGAACATTGTCACCTGTGTTGTACCATATCATTGATTGCCTGAATCATGATCAGAGAAACATATGGTTAAGATTATTGACAGAAACATACTGGCCATTTGTTCATCTTTCTCCAGTCGATAGTCCAGCTTATTCGCAGTGGAACAGGCAGGTTGAGTCGGAATGTTCTGCATACAAATGACTGAACAAGTTCCAGATCATTCAAGGAGTAGAAACTCAGTTGAGTAGAACCCTCATTTTTCTCTCACTTCTTTTCTTAAACCCAGTTTCAACATGCCCCATTTCACTCTTAACAGATTTGGACAGAACACTGAGAAGCGGTTTGGATGGTATCTTATGGGACTCTGTTTGAACTTGATTTCACCTCTTTTTATCACTTCTTTCCGTTATTTTTCTATGAACTCGACGAGCTTGTGGTGGTTGTTTGTTTATCAACAAGAAAGGGTCTACAATTTATATAGAGCTTTTAACACATTCTTCACGTGTGACTCCTACTCAAACGTGAAAGAGATACAGCCGTACTAAACAATCAACCAAAGTTTCATACTGAAGACACTCTGTCATAGTAAACATCAAATATTAATCGTGTAATATTTATATTTTAAATATAATTTATTTTTACTTTTTTTTCTTTAATTATACAATTTAAAATTAAATTGAAGAGAGAACTACGACATAGAGAATAGAGAAATGGGTGTGAATTAATGAGATTAATTAACATTAAAGAGTGTATTGATTGAGTTGTCTGATCTTAGTTAGAAGGGAAATTTGACAAGCTACATTTGCCATTTTTCCTACCAAAATCTAACAGCTATTCGACTTTGGAATAATGTCAAAAGCTATTACATAGTTAAAAGGACAATATAACAAAGTTGATAATAATAGGGCTACAACAAGATCTGGTTTCAGATTTATTGAGTGTAGTTTTCATGACTATTCTTATGTTATCCTGCACTCCTGCCTCATGGATAAAATTGTTGCATTCTGCCAAGAGACTGTTTGATTAGAGTCCCTCGACATCGAGCAATGTTATTGGGACCTAATTTACTGACATAATTTGCTGACCTAATTCATTATGACCTTTGGATTCACTGTAGACCTCATCAAACATTGAAACTTGGTGTTGATCCAATGATTCCTATGAAGCCACATCATTATGTCAGCAAATTAGGTCAGATTTTTAGGTCCAAATAGTATTACTCTCTGACAATAAACAATGCTACATGGTTCACTGAAAATTTTATTAATGACAAACCAGTCAATACAAGTCTTTGAAGCAAAAAGTGCATGTCAAAACTCATTTCCAACACCGGTTGTAAAGTGAGCATTAACTAAATGCTTGGCATCAAATCTACACACGATTCATACAGGTACATAATAACAAAAAGTTTGACTGTGCTAACTTCAAATGGATTCCTATTGACTAACATGTCACCAGTAAGTTACATTTAATACACACCACAGCACAGCAAAAGAAAGCATTACGTGGTGAAGCTTTAGATGACTGCACCTTGAAGCACATCGCACTGAAGTGGAAGGCGTACACTGAGATCATCCAAGTTGGCACTACCACATATGCTCAGCCCATGCTCATTAGCGAGATGCAATAAGCATATAAAACATAAATGTGGAGACAGATCCTGAAGTGATGCAGCTGCTTTGCAGTCATTTGGAAAGGTGGCCAAGACATCCCTAAATGATACTGTATCTTCCTGCGCCTTTTCATAAAATAAATACTCCAATATTAGAATTTGCAATTCATATGAGAGAGGAATGACCCATCCTAGACATAACACTTGATCATCCTTCACTTCGTATATATTATATCCAGTAGACTAGTAAAGCCATAACAGCAACAAGTTATACTAAAAATCTACACGATCAGTAGAAAAAAAGAAAAAGAAAAAGAAAAAATTCATTCACAGAAAACAGTCTTCTCATAATTATCAAGGTTTTATCGACAAAATACTGTTTATCTGTGGAGCCACTATATCTCCAATTTCACTTATTTTGCCCTTCTCCAATGTTACTCTTCAATCTTCATACTCTAGACTCCGTAACAATGCACCTATACAATATATTTGCTTTTCACTAATAGCAGCTCAGCTTCAACCAAATCACAAAGAGCCATTGCTGCAGCTTCTTAGGGAGGAAATCCTGCATTCTCCAAAAGTAGTCTTCCCAAAATTCTCATCTTAACACTCTATATTCAAAATGTTGTGATCTTATCTGTCGTGCAATTTAACTCATAAAACTTTTATGACACCATTTCAATTATATAATGCCTCCTGTTTTTCACTTGTATCTTTAATTCATTTACCCAATAATGCAGCTGGCAAACACCTCTTCAGTGAGGAAGGCGGGCACAGGTTGATTACTAATCTCCCAGAAAGGCAATCATCCTGACAGAGTCAATCACGGTGTAGATTAAGCAATCACCATGGAACCAGAAATCAAAAGACCAGAATTCAAGATCCTCGTGTCTGTTTATCAACTCAATTCAAGTCAACCGTAAATGCTTAATCAGTTGAAAAAATTAGCCATACGGGTCTACAACTTCATACAGTAACAGACAATGCCCTTCGTTGAGAAGAAATAAATCGGGGCCAGGAAGTTTCAAACATACTCCTGAAGTCTGAAATGTGTATGTATTGCTACACGATAGAAAAGAATTGTATGCTCGGACTTCAATCCTCTCAAGGCAGAAAAAAAAAACTTCCATTTTAGTCCAAATAGCACACAACCTCAACAAGATAGGAACTTCTTTCTTCAACACACCAGGGAATGTATATTAGCAGGAAAAATATCCAAAATTACAAATGGTTGCCACAAGGGGAGGGGGGTGGGGAACTTACTTGGACAAGCATTTGGTTTGAATTTTGTATATGGCTCCATAGAGTCTCTTTCAGTGCCTGAACATCAACTTGTTTGGACGTTTTGTCATACTGCACTTCAATCTTATTTACCTGTATTGGGTAGAGGAAGCAAAAAATATGGAAAACTGTACATTTCAATGCATACTAGAGCTGTTTAATTTAACAAATACAATCAAAGTAAATAACAAAAATATTGCCACATTCTGTTCTAATCAGTTCACAACAAATGATAGAAGAATGAAAAATAGAAAAGAACTTTTATTTTGAAACATTGACAGTCTTTATTAAGACTTCAAAAGCCTCAAATGTTCAATTAAAAGAGAAGTATAAATATTTGGGGTTTGATTTTCTTTCTTCAGAACAAGTGATTGAAAAGTGAATCATGAACTTCTTTTCTTTTATTTCAATTTCTCGGCAACCATAAAACATACAATTCAAGAAAATTCGTACCCGCATTACCTCGTTAAATTCTTGAACACATGAAGGCACAAATAGAACATCAAAAACAAGCACAATCTGAATTAATAGACCCAAAGCACCCAACTAAGCATCAGATTGAGACACAATGGGATTCGATGACTGAATTAAACCAACCTGACGAGGCTGAGAGACAAGTGTGCTCGAGTCCTCCACATCACTATAAGAATTTCCATCATCGTATTGGCCATCAAACCCACCATCATCCCAAGACGGCAATGGTCCACAATCATCTCTCTGTTGACTTGATTCATCTGACAACAAAAGCAAGCTTGATAATCCACATTATAACATCATATCAAATATGACAACCCTGGACTTATTCATCAGAGCAAAACTAACCAAAAAATGATAACAGTATGACGATACATATTCCTCCCGAAAAGAGGTGCAAGACACATAAATAATATACCACCTCAGAAACCAGAAGGGTAATACTAAGAAAATGCCCAGCATCAAAATACTGTGACACAATACATGTAGACAAAAGCCAACTTCTTCTGTTGGCTCCTTCAAGACTAATTAGAAAAATGTTTATTTGCATCAAACATGTAAGAGAACTCCAAAATGACGAAGAAAATAGCTCATAAATAATGCAACTAGCAGAAGTTCTGAATATTACAGGGAATATTTTGATGCAAATAAACAAAACAAAAAAAACCAAACTAGACTATTTTGTCAATATAAAAGGACCATCAATGAACATTTTTGGGAATTAGTTGGTCCCTGTTTGAAAACGGATAATTTTTTTTACATTTACTTATATCACACTGTCAACCTGCTGTATCCAAAATCATAGTTTAGCACAAGATATTTCACACTTAATTTTCAAAAATGACCGCAAATACCTTTTCCCCTTCACAAAAAATGTAGAACTATTTCGGAAAATTTTCGAACCAGTTTAAAATATTGAGCCAACAATGGAAAGTTCAGAAGCATACGTCTGTTGCCTCTTTAAGACTGGATATCCACTTAATATTTACTTGGCTTTATTATCTATTTCTCTAAAGGCAGCTGATTTTATCTGTTATTACAAAGTACAAACTTCATCCTCCTTTTAGACTCGTGATTTAAAGTTTCAAAATATATGCCAAATTGGATGTCTGTTTCATCTCTTCATTTTATACCTATTGGAAAGATCAAACAAAATGCAATCTTTCATTGCATACCAACACTTTCACCAGTGGATTGTTTGAAAAGCTCGGGATAATGTTATCGTTTTCAGAAGTCCAGGTTTCATCTGTCTACACGAAATATGCACACTACCCAATCATCAAATGCTTCGTATGGAAATCATAACCAGAAGCTACAAACTTTAAGCAGCAATATTTTTGGTACTCCTAACATGAACAGCAAGTCAAATGTGACTATGCGAATGAGAAACTAGCCTAAAGAAATCAAATTTGTTCTATACGAGTTAAGACCTGAAATGCTACGTAGCACCTCTTATACACACGAAAACAAAATATTTTGAATATTAGCTGTTCAAGTAATTTCACCTGAGGATTTTCTTCCTCTCCTCCCAAGGCACTGGCACAAGAACAAAGATCGTGAAAAACTACATTTAACATATAAGATAAACAACAGCAGGCTATATTGTCTGTATTAAATGCTGAAATTCTTTACCATAACATTAGGCAGAAGAAATAACTTGACAAGGTCCTCCAGCTGATAATGGCAATCTTCCGGAAGTGTTGTATTACAAGGTGTTCTATTTGCAGGCAGTAGTAGTGACTTGGGATTCTTAGGAGGAGCAAAGATATCTGGCATATCATTGTCCAAGGCTTTTGTAAAATCAATATCACGATCTCCTTGTTTCCTGCTCAGTGGTTTCTTAGTCGTTAACGGTGATCCATTTTCTTTGGAAGCCTCCTCTGAACCAATAAAACAGATTCTACATCACATAACACAATGGTTGATTCCTTCGATAAGAGTGCAGATTGACGATACAACCGCAATTAGCCTGTAAAATCTTACCTCTGGCTTTCCGATACTTCCAATGATCAGGACCTGCCCAGTTGTTTTGTTTTGAAGAAAACCCCAAACTTAAAAACAAATAGCCATCAACTTTATCAAATCTGTCATCCACATCAGGTTCGTGGAAAGTAAATCCTTCATTGTCCTGCTAAAGTCAACCAAACTATGTCAGCAAACTTCATTTTTTGTTCTTCTTAGGAAGGCAAATAATTATTAAATTACAAATATGAAAACCAAAACCACATCTATGGGAATTGGTTTGGCTCAAATGCTGAACAACTCCAGGGACCACTGCCATCGATCGGCAGTGGGCACCAACTTTTCGGGCCATCATTGAAACAATGGCAGAAGGGGATGCTGGATTTTTTCCAGTGGACCAAAAATGGAACCACCTTTGACTTCAATTGGATAGCATATATAACACACCTCATGATTATTCGGAATAGTTGGATCCAACTCACAATTGTCCTCATCAACCACACTTGTTTGGTCATCATGATCAAAGGCCCAAGTCCCACAGTTCTCAAAGGCATCACCATCCAACCCAGTGTTATAGTCAGATGCTTCACAAACTTGCTCGGCTGATTTCTGGCAAGAAGAAAATGCATCTAATGGTCGTTGACTATCTTCATCAAATTGATTTACTATCTCCCTAAGACTGGGTGAAATTTTATCCTTCCTAGGCATGTTCAGCATCATCTGTTCAATGCTTTCTGTGAAAGAGAAAAACAAAGGGAATGATAATGCCTTCTGGATAAATGCAATTGACCATTCAAGCATGCAACAGAAAACATAAACCAAAGTCACTAAACCTATACTATTAATAAAAAGAGAGCAGGGATTTGGTGTACACTTAGTGGGACCGCAAAATACAAGTGGTCTTCTCTTAGGCAGTTTCAATTTTGAAGTCATTTAAGTGTGTAGTCTCCTTATCTATCTCAACATCCACTACCCATACACTTACTTCTCCCTTACTATATTCTCTAATTCTCATGCACATGTCAAACATTCCTCATCTCTCTCCACCGCTTCACATTCCTCCTCCGCCTCTCTCTTCCTCTCAATGTATAGCGCTTGTGCTGACAAAAGCAACATACCTTTGGCAAAAGAAATATCAATTGCCTCTGCTCTATCATGCTGAACTGCACATGACATGCACTTCCCTGGCACTTCCAGAGAATCAAAGAGGACCCGACAGCCACCATATACTCCAAGATTATTCAACAAGAGACCCTTGGCCCCACCTTCATCAAACTGTGCAGATGTCTGATGATACAGAGGATCCACCGCAAATGCAACTGACAAATGAAAGATATGTTGTTTTAGCGTTGTGGTTAACCCTGATACAGTACTAGCCAATAAATGATGCACTACTGACCATCAAACTTCTTGACATTAAGAGCCTCAAAGGATGATTCCAAAGTTGATAAAGGAGACAACTGCATTTGCAAACTTTCATCAGTTCGGAGTTTGCGCTATTCTCATAGTTTCTGTATGTTCAGAATGTATCAGAGACAAAACTATCTTACCTTCTTCTCTTGCTCTTTCTTTGAATAGCCTTCCTCTTCCCCACTGTTTACCCTAGCATCCTCCACCATACCATCTGTCAAAACAGCACAACATCAAAATACTGACAAAGAGGGGAAATGAATCCCATATGCAACAAAATGCTGCAATCCAAAACTTAAAAGGCAAAATGATCATAAGAAACAAAGATATAGCACAAGATGATAAAAAGAAGAGCAGAGTAAAGGGCATACGAAACATAGAGAAATGAGTGAATTTCCAATCTCATCCAGACTATTGCAATTAAAACTGCTGCCCTACTGATAGATATGGAACAAAATTGCTAAACTCCCACTAATATTTGTCAAAGATTGAGTATTTAAAGGACAACATAATAAATTTACCCAGATCGGAGATCTATGAAAACCAGGCAGCGTGTAAGTGACAAACACAATGTTTTCATTTATCATTAGTTTTATATTCTATTCCATACACTTGTCCAGCTCAAGTTCACTTAATTTGGATCAATTTTCTAGTGAATAAAAACCACAAGTTAGGTGCTCAATAGCAAAACATATTAGAATACATTTTTCTTTTCTCTATGAACGAAGGGGCCAAAGATAGGTATTGTCGCTTTTTTTCCCCAAATTTTTGCAACCTCCGAAGGGTTAGTATAGCAAACAGTGAATAGCCTCTTGGATATTAATTATCGATTACCACATATAAATAGTCTGTACAGTTTGAAAAAGTTTTTCCTTGACCCTTCAGCCTTGCAAAATCAATAATTAATTAAGCACCAAAAATGTTTCCACGAAATGCGATTAACTAAAAAAATTGCATTTGCAGACAAGAGTTAAAACATTAAAGAAAGAGTTGCTAATGAACTGAGTGTTAGTGGTAATAACAACATAACCTTGTTCATTTTCTTGGCCAACTCGGTTAATCCCTCCAAGGACCTTATATGCCTCTGAATGCACTGAATCCACCCTCATTGAGTAAATCTTGACTCCAGCTTCAAGAGTGCAACTTGCCTGCACTCAAAAGTGCAAATAATATATATCAATGTGCCCAAATTGCATAAATGTGTGAGAGTGTGTTGGACAATTGGTGCTATAAAGTTCAAACAGCATTGATATCAATTTCAAGTATGTCCTAGAACTTATTTTCATGTTCATGGTCATGGCCCATGCCTTGAAGTCTCAATAAAGCAGCCAAAAGCATATTTACATGTCATGTTCTTTCCAAGTTGAACCACAAAGGGAGTGATCATGATTTGAGTCTCCGTGACAGGTGATCCCACCACACAAAAATAGTATCACTAAATTTTAATCAAATTAACTAAAACTGGAATAAAAGAAGAAAATTTTGTTCTTCATTGGTGGGTGTGACTGTTCCTTATAAAACAAAGCACACAAATTGCATTGCCCTTTCAAATTTGACAAAGACCCATAAAGGAAGACAAGTTTGATCATGGCAATTAACAACTATTATCTTCGCTAATAACTGCAATACTAATCATGTGGCCTAATTAAGTCACACGAAAGTCATGAAAGGAATTAAAAGACTCAAGGTTGACCACAAAACAACAAATAGTGAAACAAATACAAAATATCCACGAGTATTAGGTCTGAGGCATCTGGTCAAAAGTAGGAAGCAAAAAGTAACTACTTTACAAACAATTTAACAAAAAAAATTCAACCACAACAAGAGAAATATTCATGACAAAGTAGAAAACTTCAAACAAAGGAGAACCATCCCGATCAAAAGTGGACGCAAAAACAACAAGACTAATTAATAAGCTTGGAGATAATGTCACCTCATATCTCAGCCCATTGTTGTGTTATGAACAAAGAGAGAATGTTTTTCAAATAAGTCCTACGCAAACTCCTCACATTTCATATGCAAAAACTGCATCCACGCGTGCAAAATAGGCTTTTTAAAATTTAAAGAGCCAACCATGCTAGCCTAAATTGTGAAGCATCAGAATCAAGTGACCAGAAATTGTCTCATTCCAATAAGTAGGGTTGATTGCCCACCTCATCATTTTTTCTTATTCCATGCTACGTAAAATATTAGCTATGTTAGTAACCAGTACGTGATGCTCCTATTTTAAGGCTAACTGTTAAATCTCTTCATGATTACCAGTTCCATTCAAAATAATCAATTAGAATAACCTCTGTTTCCCTTGTACCCCTTATTAAGATATAATAATCCAGAGTTTGTTGTTTATATCATTAAGAATTTCATAAGAATTAAGCTTCATACCATTTTTTGTGGTTTGTGCAATTGATGTGCTTGGCTCATAAGAAATACAACTAGCATAATAAGGCATAAGGCTAGTGCCTCACGGGATTGCACACAACTTAAGACCTCTCGTGGAAAGAAGCCTCAAGACCTTATTGTCACTCCTCCACGTAGATATACATTTTTCAGGTTGTGCCTTTAACAATACGTGCCGGGTCAAATTCACATTGAAACCCTTGAGATTGAGTCCACTGCATTAACCATGTTTAAACTAGAAGGATGGTTAAGCAATGAAAGTATTAAGTCCATTTCATATTTTATTCCTCTTCAACAAGAAACTTACATGAGATCAACATGGAATATATCCCTTACTGCCATATTTATTCACTCTTGTACTTGCAACCAATAAATTATACGAAACTTTTTGAGCATTCAAATTACCATGAAGCAACAGACTAGAAGTACAAACACATGAAGAATTGAAGATTGTTCTTCCACTTCTCTAGAATGGTAAGACTTTCTAGGAGATCCCCACAAGATTAGAAAGTAATAAGTTTCCTGGGGAATCATTATGTTAGTTGCAAAGCCTCAATCAAAGTGTAAAGCATATCTAGACCTCAAATAGCAAGCACAATGCTAACATTAGACCATAAGGAAGGGAACAAAACAGGCAATGCAGGTGTGCTGAATTGCATTCCAATAAGCATATAGTTAATTAAGGCATAAAGCCGACCATTTCCATATAGCTAAGACAAGTACTATTCACCAAAAGTTAATAATTTTCCCCTACTTCAACTAATAACATGCGTCTACCTTCTGAAAATTGGTCTCCACGTCATCTTCTTCTTCAATTTTGACGATGTCACAAAGATGATCTATCAGACCGAGCTCCCATGTATTCTTCTGATTAATTTTCTGCATCCCACAAAATCCAAACCAACAAAATTACCAACAATTCTAGAAAATCAACATATAAAGGAATGGATTTATATATCTTAAGGGGAGAGTAGACACATTTTCGCTGGCGAGTTTGATGCAATTCTGGAACAACTCAAGAATCTGTTGTTTGCCAAGATACGGGTCCGCCAGAGGAGGATGGGTAGTAGCGGTTGTTTTCCGGCGTATAGCGGCGGCGCGTGCTGCACGTGCCTGAGCGCGCTCGAGTTTGTCATCATTGGAGCCTAAAAAGAACGGACTCGTTGGAGAGAACGGGGCTCTCTGCTTCTGCGTCGTTGTTGGGTTAGGGCTTTGGGCTTCAGCCATTGATAACAGTTCGATTGGACCTTATGGTTTCACACCCTCTGCACTCTCACTACTATGTCTGTATCTATATCTGGTATTTGTATAGATCGAAGAAGAAGAAGAAAAGAGATAGAGGGGGGGGGGGGGGGGGGTCAAGGTTCGTGAATCGAAGCGAATCTGATGTAGGTTGTACTTGTACAGAATGAAGTGGGAAAAAAAGAGAGAGAAACGATTCTCCCTCCTTTGAGTTTGAATTTGAGGGTCAAGTTATGGTGTATGCCACATACATGTAACTTGATGGAGCCTTTATCATAGCCGTTGATTATTTTGATCCAAAAAGAGAGATGTGATGTATTGAGTACATGGGTTTTATTACATTTTTTTTTTTGGTAGTGCTATTGGAACTGATTTTTGGACCTAAATAAGTGACCTGGTAATGTGACAGTTGTAGTGTCCTTACCAACTCAGCAACTTAAGTCACCTAATTTCTTAAAAAAAAACTTAAAAAATCAGCAACTTACAAAATTCAGAAGCCCTCTTTTCACTTTCTCTCTCCCCCGAACCCAGTACACTTTCTTCTCCATCAAGGGTGAGATCGTTCCCTTTTCCTCTCTTTGTCGGACTTTAGTCGAAGCAGCCACAGTTCTTGAAATTCGACAAACCTTAAGCCTTTTTCCTATTTGGACTTTCCCAAAATACCCACAGCGTTTTTTTCCGTTGTCTCTCCTCGTAACCAGTAAACCATTTCATTCTTCATCTTCCTTAGTAATCATCGTCTGAGATCAATGCCGGCCACACCGATGAAGTTGTTTTTCCTCCTCGTCTTCATCTTCGTCAATGTTCTTCCCTTTTTTTCCTTTCTCTCTCCTCACAAGTCTAACTGTTCTCTTGGCTGGAGTGCCTGCCCATTGTCCAACACCATATCAACAGCCCTATGAATTACGGATGAAATTTTTTTTGGAAATGATTTGTTGATGAAAATGGGGACCATGGTTTGTGTGCTTGAAAATTGGGTATTTTGGGAGGAAAGGTCTATGTTGGAGTCTCAAAATTGGTTTTACTTACAAACTGTTTGATGAATTGTCTATATAAGATTCTGTTGTTTTGGACATTGTAAAATCTATTGTAAATTGTTTTAGAATTAATGGGTTGCTGTTTGGGAAGAAAATCGATGTAAATTTTTATAATTGATGGAGAATTGATGTATTATCATATTGAACAAAACCTTGGCAGTAGTTACATTGTTTAATTTTGTTGATTTTGGTTTTTCTTGATGGATTATTATCAAATCATCAAACCACTACAGCATGGTTCCATTGCCAAATCCTTCGGTTTGTTTAGCACTTCAACTTGCAAGCCATTTATGGGCAATTATTGGCTTCTTGTCAAATGAAATAGGTGTATGCCATACAGTTAGATCTTGATGAGAAAAATAACCAAGAGATAAAATTAAGCAAATATTCAAACCACAATAATAACTCGATAGGTTGTATCAAACAAAATAATGCATTATCAAAAGGCGAAATTCAACCCTTAAATTGTATTACAAATATCCAAAGTATCCAAAAGAATATCCAAAGTATCCAAAAGTATTACAACAATACAACATTGGTAACGCAAATGGACACAAAATACTAACTACAGTCTTTTTCTTGCACAACTAGGTAATTTTTTTCTTGCATAACAATGCAAATCAATGTCACCATGGCAATAGAAATCACGTCAGATGGACTGGGTAACACAAAGTGGACACAAAATACTACAATATTTCTCTTGCAAAACTAGACGATCTTCCTCTTTTTCGTACCTGCCATAGAAAAAAAAAATAGTACAATGAATGGTTGATTCAAGTTTAAGAACAAACACTCAAGTTTTGAATAAAAAGACAAAAATTCTTAAATTTCTCTCTAACTCATCAAATATACTTGCCATTAGACGTTGACGTTTAAGATGTAATTGGCAACTCCGAAATGTCTACCATTTATTTGGAGCTAGAACAAGGCACAAGGTGGTGCATACCCTATTCACCATCCCAAGAAAGATAGGTTATGGTAAACAAGAATAAGAAATTTCATAAATTGAAATTATAGTACAACCATTAAAAAAAAGAACTTATATAATGAATCTTAGATTGCTAACCATGAAATGATTTCCAAGACCTCTCTGAGTGACCCCCCATAACAAGGTCATATTGTTCTATCACAGAAAAAAAAAACAGTAGATTAATACAATAAAAAAAAACTACAATGTTAACAAGATAATAATAGATACAATTTTCATAACTCACATTACAAAATTGCAAATATGAGCATTGACCATCACTTATACCAACATTAATCGTTTGTGTAATCTGCGAATCCTACATGTTTAGAGTTAAAAAATTAAGACAGATCACAATAATAAATAACATCCAAATATTATAATTATAATTTGGATGTTGATGTTATACTGTCATCACAATACTTTCTTGTGTTCTATGTACATCAATCGCTTCACTTGTGGGTTGACCATCAACAAGCCCAATGACATCACTTTCACTCGGTCGGCAATCCTACAAAAAATAAAATAATGAAAGGAAATAATTACTACATTATTATTTTAAAAATTGTCATTTTAGTCACACCTTTTCTCCTTTAGTGGTATGATTTCCATGTGATAATGTCTTCTTTTTCGTTTTCTTTTTTTTCCTTGTAACTTGCTCAACTTTTGATTGCTTCATTTTGAATGGTGGACGGCATTTGCTTCTAACTGCTAATGGAGCAAGTATATTCCTATCATTTGATATATCATTTCTGCCAACAATCGAGCTGGGACTTGGTTGATAACTTCCACTGCCTCCTTCGTTTTGTTGTAGTTTCTTCTTTAGACCATGTATACAATCCATCACAAACGTGCACTTATCTTCATATTCTGTCGCCAAGCTTGCCAACTCGCTAAAAACATTGCACATTTTATCAAATCGTTTTGCTTCAGGTGTGGCACTCAAACAATTATAACTGATTTTAATCTTTGTGTGACATATTTTCATATCCTTCCTCCATCTCCGTATGATGTACTTATCAGGAAGTGAGTAAATATTTATACGGACTAAAACTGCCACTGCATGCTTGCATAATATTCCTCTATACTCAAACAAGCAACAATTGCACTTTACTTCAAAATCTTTTTCATTGAACAAAACCTTGAAATTTGCACTCTTTCTTTTCTCCTCAATCATAATATCCTCAGATACGTTGTATTTAGAAATCAAACCTTCCACTTTGACCGAAGTCAAATCACAATACACATGTCAATTCGCTTTAGAACTCCTTAAATTTTGAGATAGTGTAAACTCTTTAAACCTGTTTCTCCATGTCATAATGAGTTACATAAGGGACTTGCGAAGATAAAGACTTACATTCTTCCTGGTTCTTCTTTTACACCTTACTCTTCGATGCATTTTCATATTGTTCGACAAATTATTTCAAGGTAGTCTTAGAGTTGACATAGCCATCAAATAATGAGTTCATACTCTCACTTCATTGTGTGGTAGACATTCCCGCCCAAAAAATGGTTTTCACAAAAATCGGCACCCAACGACGCCTCTTATTGTATAACCCACTCAACCAATCATTATTATGTAGCATGTACTTTTCAATCATTCCATTCAAACTTTCTTCAAATTCAGTACAACTTAATGAATCATAAACGACCCTCTGCAAGAAATATTTGATGGATTCATACTGCTCATAGCCTCTCAACTTTTCAGGCAAATTCTTCATGATGTGTCATAAGCACCACCTATGATTAACATTAGGAAAAACAATCTCAACTGCTTTTTGCATGGCTTTGTCTTCATTAGTAATTATGGCATGTGGAGATTTCCAAGACATACATCCAAGTCACGATTGAAACAACAAAGTAAATGTATCTATGACAAAGTCAATTGCCCGTGGGCATGTCATACTTATTTGTCAAATATATAGTATCAAATGTAATAACATCACCAAATTCTTGATATGATGTCTTACTCCTCACATCAGCCCAAAACACATTCCTTAACCGACCCTCATCATCCAAATCCATTGTATAAAAGAAATTTGCATTTTCAGCTTGCATCTTTAAGAAATACTTTTGTATTGCAGAGGCATCTCCTTCCCCAAGCCGTAACCACCTTATTTTCTCAATATAGTTTCTATAATCCTTCTCTAAGAAAGATATATTTTCATGCCCCCCCAGCTTCAACCACAAATGAGGTAAATTTTTTATTTAGTCTAATCCCGCTCGATTGTTCAATTCAAACTTTCTTTTCACATGTGGTCTCATCACTCGATTGCATCGAAAAAATCAAGCTTTGCTTGGACTCAACTCATGGTTATGATCAAGCATGACAGTGTTCAGTCGCTACTTTCCATCAGCACACAAAATTGCAAGGACCTTAGTCTTACAACCTACTTTTATGCTTGGATGCGGCTTCAATGGATTTTTGGAAGTGGACTTTGACTTGCCTGATCGATAACAAACAATAGTCACGTATTTCAACTCACCATCATCTCCTTTTGTTGATGATCTTATCTTCACTGGGAACCCTAACCGCTTATCATAACTGTGTAATACTCAAACAACTGTTTATAACTTTCGAACATCATCCCAACCTTAGGCTCGTCTACATCAACTACATTCATCATTTCAGTCACAACATTTTCTTTTATCAACTGCAAACTATTTGAAGATTCACCTTCCATTGCAATAAAATTTTACTGCAACCCGTGCTTTGTTGATTAACCAGAATTTTGTCTAACGCAAAATATGCTTGAACACCACAACAAAAGAAATTTATTTATGCTCCAAAATAACCAGCAAAAGGAAATAATTTTTTTTTTTTGTGTTTGACAAATCTATAAATCAAACCTTTGTTTGTGTGTATATATATATATATATATATCAAAATAAATAACTAGAAATATAACAATCTAAAACAAATTGAATCAACCTCCAATTACTACCCAAAAAAAAAATAAAATGAAATCCACGTTCTGTTGAGCCAACTATGGTGGAGTCAATTTCGACAGATGTTCGGGACAATGTGTACTTCGGCGAAGAGATGAAGATGGAAGAGAACGACTATGACTTCGGCGAAGAGATGTAGCCAACTGGACAACGTGTAATCCGGTGAAGAGATAAAGGGAGAGGATAATCGCTACAGCTACGACATCGAGTAGAATAGGTATTTCAGGTGCTTGTGGCTAGTGTCAATTTCAGGTGGGTTTTCTCTATAGAAGGAAGCTCGTCGTTCATGTGGCCGACATCGATTGGAGATTGTGTCACAGTGGCAGGCGATTGGCGTACTATGTCGAAGTTTAAGAGGAGGAGAAATTTTAGGGCTTTGGGAAGAAGGTGTAATGGGTTTGGGGAGAGAGAATATGAAAAGAGGGCTTCTCAATTTTGTAAGTTGTTGATTTTTTAAGTTTTTTTTTTTAAAGAAATTATGTGGCTTAAGTTGTTGAGTTGGTAAGGACACTTCAGCTGCCACATCACCAGATTACTTATTTAGGTCCAAAAATCAGGTTCCAATAGTATTACCTTTTTTTTTAGTTCAACGGTCAGGAATTTTTAGGCCAACTTACAAACACTTCGACTAATTCCCTCTCCGATTCGATCAAAGATAAGTTATCTACGCTAATGTATTTATAAATAATAAATTTCCTATAATCTGACTCCAAAAAATTGTTAAGAATCAAATTTAAGACGTTTGGATTTACTTACCACTTAAACTATCATCGAGTTAGTTTTATTACATTTGTGGGTCAGCCCATCAATTTCCATAGAGATGTTATTGCACACCGTTGTTTAGATCAACATCTCTATTATTTACCCTATTGATCTAGTCCATCAGCTCAGCCTATTTTGGCCCAATAAGTTGGACTGTCAACTTGATCCATAATTCGGCCCATCAATTGGTCAATTTTTTTTTATTTTTATTGAATTTCTAAGTCATCTGCAAAAAGATAATCAATAAATAGAGCTTTAAATATTTCATTCTATCCATCAAAATCTCTCCAACTCTCAAACCTTTATCTATTGCTATGACCTTATGACCAATGGAGGACTTGGGTGCTTCCACCGGCACCAATGCAAAAGCCTTCGGCAGAGTCCCATTGTCATCTCTAATCACGTCCTTCTACTACTTCTACATATATGTTGGAACCGGTAATGTTGATCATGCCCTGAATTGATGGTTGTAGGCAAAATATTTTATAATTTTTTTTCGCTTATAAATTTACTATTTAATGCCCATACCTGAAAGCCCTCTAACAAAAAATAATTCCCGACTTAAAAAATGAGAATTGATTAAAAAAAGTTAACCCATCTATGAAATGTAAAGAACTTACAACCCATCAAATTTTTTTTTTTCTCATTCTTCTCTTCTCAGGGAAAATCTGGATATGCATGTCATAGAAGCCCCTTACTAATCTAAAAGGGGGGCGAGAGGTAAAAGTAGTTAGTTGAAGGCGTAGATAATAAATGAACTTGTTCTGACATGAGACAGAAGGAGCTACAATGAGGAGATTTATCGGTGTGATCATTAATGAGCAGGGTACTATCACTTGAAAAGTAGATAAAAAATCAATAATCATAAGGATGGGAATTTCCAATTGACTATCATCAATGGAAACAATACTTCTACATATATGTTGGAACCGACAATGTTGATCATGCCCTAAATTGATGGTTGTAGGCAAAATATTTTATAATTTTTTTTCGCTTATAAATTTACTATTTAATGCCCATACCTGAAAGCCCTCTAACAAAAAATAATTCCCGACTTAAAAAATGAGAATTGATTAAAAAAGGTTAACCCATCTATGAAATGTAAAGAACTTACAACCCATCAAATTTTTTTTTTTTTTGTTCTTTTCTCATTCTTCTCTTCTCAAGGAAAATCTGGATATGCATGTCATAGAAGCCCCTTACTAATCTAAAAGGGGGGCGAGAGGTAAAAGTAGTTAGTTGAAGGCGTAGATAATAAATGAACTTGTTCTGACATGAGACAGAAGGAGCTACAATGAGGAGATTTATCGGTGTGATCATTAATGAGCAGGGTACTATCACTTGAAAAGTAGATAAAAAATCAATAATCATAAGGATGGGAATTTCCAATTGACTATCATCAATGGAAACAATGTCTACCTGGAAAAATAATAATAAGATTGCATAATGGGACAACAGATTTTCGTACCATAAAGAAATACAAAAATAATAGTCTCAATAAAGAAGTACAATAGTTACAATCACAACAATAATAGTGAATCATGTCACAACTACATCATTATGTCAATTTTTTAGATCCCAAGAGCTTTACTTCAAAATTTTTCATGGCATCACATAAACTATAAACAAAAAGAAAGAAAGAAAGAAAGGGCAGATCACTAACCTTATATTAAATTAAAATTGAAGAATTCAAAAAGAAGCCAAGTGGTTAGTGATGTATAAGTCAAGCTGCTTAATGATGAGTCTCAACTCTTTCACATTTTTTTCTCAAAAAAAAAAAAATTTAACCTGATTGCAGACAACAATCTTTCATCCGCTGTCGAGAACTGTAACTATAGCTTTTAGAAATCTCCAACCTCAAACCGCGCAGTTAAAACCTGTCCTCGTACATCATTTCCAAAGGAAGGTTGTTGCATCTTTTCTGTTCTTTAACTCCCCGTCTCGGCCTCTAAGTGAATAGAATATGGAAAATACTATATAATCCAAATTTGCATCCCAAATGAAAGGGTCCCAATAGATGAATAGGTCCTATCAACTTTTTTAAATGAGACCCACTGATCAAATAACCCCCTTTCATTTGAGATGCAAATTTGGGTTGTAGATTTGAGTTACATAACATTGCTCAGAGAATATATACAATGGACCAGGGCAAACCATGTTACATGGTGATATGTTGGTTCCAACCAATAGAAGAAAACATGAGGCCCGAGTAAGATTTGACCTCCCTTTCCCCAAGGAGGTCGGTCCAACCCTGGGACTCAAGTTTCCCCAACTGTGGGATGGTTGCATAACTTACTCTGGCTGCTTTGAGTGTTGCTGTGCATGTCCAGAAATAAATGTATGACAGTATTCATTTCGGGGTATCAAATAATGCATCCAGATCATAGGTACCAACCACACCATCAATCAACAGCCGCATGGCTGCTCCATGTGAGAACTTTCTTGCAAATACAAAACAAGGAGCAAGCGAAGAATTAGTACGGCATAACTCTGTCCGATTCTCAGATTTGTAGTCAATATGTTTGATATCCTGCCAGATAGAAAGACGAGGGCATAAGACAAGGATTGGCATGGAATTGAGGGTCCCAAGACTGAATAGATTTTAAATAGCAAGTAACCTTCTTCAACTATCATAAAAAACATCTGAAGACTGTAACAAGCTAAAATAGTTCATTTGTGTGCCCATACATGGTTTCACTGTAAGAGAAAAAACAAGCAAGATAGTATGACAATGACCTCAGGATGTACAGAAATTATACCGACTGCAGTAAAACGACAGAGGGAACTTTCTGAGAAAAAGAAAAAGGGGGGCAAGTAACTGGGCAAAGTGACGGAATACTGTACAGGAATCATTACTTCAATTGTACAAAGGCACGAACAACATGAAATCCCTTCACCACGCACAGAGAATAGTTACTGATCATAATGGCATTGTAAGCATTTTCTGTTTCTTTTGATAAGTATGCGTACAAGTAATGTAAATCCCTGTATCTATGCCCCCACCGCCCTCCACCTCCCAAATTCTTTTCAGTAGAGTGTGGATCAAAGTCTCCTACCCATTTGAATTTTCCGGTACACATGCTTGTTTTTTTGCTAGCCCCACGTGCGAGCCCGGTTCCTGTATTTAGTACCACCCAAGGTTGTTTTATATACTTGAGGGTCACTCCACTAAGTTGGATGCTCTAACAATACATTCTTGTCTACACTAGTTCTTTCAGCTACAATCCCAGGATATCAGAATTCTGTGTCAGTTCAAACTGATGCATATCTTCGGATTCAGAAAACCCACCTCCAAACACAGGACAAAAATACAGTGCTTTACTAACTTGATGAGGTGTTATTTGATTATAGGACCTGTCTTTGCTCCACCACATATCGCCCTCACTTCCTTCTTCAGGAATGGGTTGTGCCAATTTCTTCCCAATATGATCTGCAGAGTGAGTTCATCTATTGTCGGATGCAGTTGCTTCTGCTTCTCACACCTCTTCCTCTTCTTTGTGTAGCAGATTTGGCGGTGCAATTGGTTCTCAGATAGCAGATTTACTTTGAAAGTCTTTCAAAATCATAGATTGTTAAGTTACTTCTATTCCAAGGATTTCTTCATTGATTTGGTATATCCATCAATTCTTCATTGTGAATTGATCCTCTAATCAATAACTCAACAAAGCCCAATACCAGCTAAACTTTTGGGTTAAAAGAGGAGTGACCACAACCAAACAGGGCATGGGCATCTCTGTCCCAGCAGTATCCAAGTGCAGCAAGGAACTAATACTTGGAGGAGTGGATGGATCAATTATATTCTACCGAACCCTTTGTTCTTCATTTCCAGCTCAACGGTAGGTTCAATTTGGTCAGACACCCACTGAAAGCAAACTAAGAATGATTTCAGTCAACTCTGCTGTGCTTTTTTCCCCCAGGTTATTTGGGATTTCCAAAACTAAAGGGCAAATTAGGGTGGAGATCGGAAGTAGTCATTCTGCTGATCTTTTTTATGTAGTCAAGATATTTGTTTATCCCTTCCCCAGAGCCGCCTTCACGTCTATGATTATGGACGCGAAATATTATTTGATGTTTAGATGGAAAATTACCTTTCAGTCAGTTTACAATCAAGAAGCTCAAAAGTACAAATGCAAGTCCTAGTAGAGAGAGGCAAGTTGCCTTCTTATAACTAGCCCAAGTAGTCCAAGATCAAACATCACCGCACACACACACAACCCCCCCCCCCCCTCTCCCCTCACGGGGGCAGCAGTCCTAGTATATGCAACAAATACCCACGCCATCTCTAGATGCAATTCAGGTTCATGCATATCAGCAGAGTCACATATGGAACATTTTCCTATGACTGTGGCCCATGCATTGATTCTCAAGCATATAAATTGAATTAAGAACAATGCTCACCTTTATTTTGTTAATTTGTTGCCGCCCAGCATTTGCATAGTTAAAAGTAACCGGGTGCCAAGCTTTTGTATCCATTTTCACGCCAGACTGATTCCACAAAGAGTAGGTCAATGTTCGCCGTTCAAGTTCATCTTCAAGTCCCCTCAACTTGTTGTGAAACAGAAACAAAATGAAGAAAAATGAGCCGATGAAACACTAAGCTTGATACACACAACCACAAAAAAGAAAAGAAAAGAACAATATAGCAGATATTTCTAATCAGCATTATCGAATGAATGGTCAAGGTCAGGTGAGTGAAAGAAATGACAAAAATTGGTATTTATATTGATGAAGGCAACATCATTTACTAACTATGAAACTAGGGATATAACCAAAGAATTTCTTCAATAATGAGACAGTTGAAAAAAAAATCAGTTATTGCTTACTGTAAGTAATGTCTGAACAAAGTGTTCATCTGGAATACAGTTGTGTTCAGTCTGTTTCTGTATTACAATTCAAAATTAGCACAAATCAGTCAATTGATTGGAAGAGAGAGATCATGCTTATTTTTGTGCAAAGTTCCACACCATAAAGAATAATGTAAAAAATTAGGGACATCTATTTCAATTTTCATCAGTAAACAAGGAATAATGTTCACTTACCAGAGACACATTTCCCTTACTTAAGTCTAAAAGTGGCCGCCGCTGAAAGATGAATAACATTCAAAACTATCAGTTGAAACCTCCAACAAAAGTATAACATGGTAAAAAATCTGCCAAGCTTCAAATTCAGCAAGCTAGTATTGATTAGTAAGTCAGCGACAAGTTGCATTTACAATTATCAAGAGTTCCAAGAGAAGCAGTTTGTAACCTCAATAGACAAATAGGCAGAACCAGTTAGGGTCTCCATGTATACCTTGCAAAATTTCTTGAAGAGAGAAAGAACAACATCATCATCGACAACCACTTCTGCATGTCTTCTGATCAAAGCGATCCACTGAAATCACATCACCAGAACCCCACAGGAAGATGAGACATGGATTGCAATCCAACTAAAAGTGCTCATGATATCCTAATTGAATATAACTACTGTTACAAACTGATTGCTAGAATATTAAGGGACATTCTGATTTCCGAGTTAAAAACACATAAATACTGCAAAGAACAGCCTCCTGCACCTAGGCATTAAATCCCAAGCTGGCATTACTTTCTAAATATGAATCCTTTTCTAAGGCCAGATGCCACAGTCAAACTATCCAAAGCTATTGTTTAGTTTTGATCGCACAAGAGAGGAGGGAGAATGGGTGTCCTGATATCATTTTGCAAGTGTAGGCATAGAAGTCATGAAACCCAAGTGTTCCAACGTAAAAAGACCATATATAATGTAACAGCACCTATCAAGTCAGAGCACATTAAAACACAAGGATGTTAATGATTTGTTATCCACAATTGTCATGACTAGTCTAGATGGATGTATGGCCTTTTGTAATGTCTATCCAACATCCACTTCAGAATTTTTTACCTAAGTTCAAATATAAAACACAATTATGAAGGAAGGCAAAGGAAAACCTGGGATCCTTTCCTCCATTTGGCCTCTGGTATGCCAGGTGACATCTTTGGGTTGTAACGCAATTCTTTTACATCAAGAAAGCTGTCAGACAGAAATTTCACAAAACTCATCAGATGCACAAGACACTGCAAATAAATGCAAAATGTCAATCAATATTTTTAGTGATATGTTAAACTTTGAGAGACTGATTGGCCATTATGTGTACCTGTCAACAAAGCTTCTTGGAGAAGACATCAGGTAGCTGTATACATAACTGAAGTTGTACAAGGGCACGCAACTGTACAATAAGCAACTTACAAATTACATCTTAAGTTTAGATTGAGCTTAATCAACAATCCATTTCACGAGATGAAAGAAGTTAAAAAGGGGGTAAAGCCCAAGTCCAAGAGTGGATGAATGCAAATCTTGAGTTATCTTTCAAGACATTGATTAATCCAAAAAAAAAAAAAGACAGAAAGAAAAGAAAAGAGATTTTTTATATCCACTTTATCCTCCCTAATTAAAATATCCTAAGTTTATCCCGCACATTATTCTATATGCTAGTGCTTCTCATTGTGGGGATCACCAAGTGGTCTCGAAAGTTGCAATCCCTCACACTGAGGATTTCCGAACCTCTTATTGCTACAAAGATTGGGATATAACATTCAAGGACTAATAAAACAAAGAAGATATTCTAGATGAGTACCGGATGTCTTATAAAGATACTCCAACATCAAGGAGATAACTAGATGGCTGTCATACATTGTGGCTTCGTTGCAAACGAAGCTAAAATGTGAGTGCAAAAAAGTTTATAAATCAAGATGGAAAATAAAACTTAAATGATAAGGTGGATTTACTATTCTAAAAATACGTCAATAGTAATTGAAAAAAGACAAACTAATTAGCCACTTGAGATTTATCAATAAGGCCACATTGCTTGGTGCACTCATAATACTGTCGGGCATACAGCTGTAAGGTTAAAAGTTCAAATTAGAGAGAGTCCCTTCTGTGCAAATACATCAAATGTTAGGATATTATCTGATCCACCCCTCCCAGCACTCTAGATTAATGGAATCAACTGGGTAATGACCCCTTAGATAAATCAACCAGTAATCCGCTGTTAGAAGTCCATGCTCCAATTCCCCACTATATTTCCAAGTAAACTAATCTTAATAAGTTACAAATTTTTTAGATAGTACCATGTATTAGTTGATTAAAGAGGGGCCGGATATGACACGGAAACAAAGTAGAGAACAGCAAAAAAATATGCACAAAACCCAAAATTGACCAATAAACCCAGGAAATGTGAAACATCACCAAATTTAAACAGAGAACTTGGATTCCCAAAAGTGGAAAATCAAGGGGTCAAACAGACGATTCAAGATGTAACAATCAGACTAGTTAGACAATTTCAAATTCCTGGTGACTTTAGATGTCGTCAAAAAAATGTACTGACTAGTCTAGTAATCAAAAAACACAATTAGGGAAAAGAAAAATTGAGGAAGAAGAATGATTGGGTATTCCATGAAAAACACTGAAGCAAAATTGATGAAATAATAGGGATTTCGAAGACTGTAGAACAGACAAATGAAGCCAAGAAACCTGTCGGAGAGAAGAACGAATCTCTGATTGGCTGGATTATCAAGAGCTGCTTCAAATAACGACGTTTCTGCTTCTATCATACTCGGTTCTCCCCAAGCCACCTGCAACAAAATTGCGGTCGATGGATAATCAGCGTCAATTTACTAAATCAAGAACAAAGCTCAAGAATGGGCAAAAGCCAAGCTGAAGCAATGTTAACGGTCACGAGATTGAATTAGTACCCGAATGCTGTTTCTCAACTGTCGACCGTAAAAGAAAGTTGACCTCGTAGTCGACTTATCAAACACAAAACCGGGCTTTGAATGTACATAAATTGAGAAATTCGCAACATCGCCATTCTGTGAGCTCAACAACGCCATAACAAACAATTATTCAAAACCTCTTTCTTTCACTACATATGTGTGTAGTGAGTAAAACAACAGAAAATTTGAGAAATTCCTGTACCTGGAAGAAGCTGTGCCAGAGGAAATCGAGAGGAAGGTTTTCGCGAACGAGGAAGAGAAAGGCGATCTTAGGAGAGCCTTCGAAGTGATTTATATATCTACGATGCCTAGCAGGTTGAAGTTTGGAAAGAGAATGGAGTCTGAGAAGAGCGAACAAGCAGAGGAACGCCGAGAGCAAGATCACGAGCTTCAAGCCGAACAAGAACAGGCGGTGTCTCAAGGACGAAGAAGCTGGTCTCCTCTTCATCATTGCTTCTTCTTCTGAATCTCCTGCTCCTGCACACACACACACACAGTCGATACAAACTACAGAGTTGGCGAGGGTTCGAGAACGGCACGCAATTACAGCTCCAAATTGTACGTTCCGTATTCGCTTCCTTCGCCGTTCACACCACGAAATCGTTCCTCTCTCATTCAATGTACTCCTTGCTCTCTCTCTCTCTCTCTCCCTATGTCTAAAACCCTCTCTTTCTCTCTCTAAAACCTCTGTATACAATGCCTCTCAAATCGACTGTGTGTGTGTGTGTGTGTGTGTGTGTGTGTGTGAGAGTGAGAGAGAGAGAAACACGTTATTAGTTTGAGACATACATAAAATGCCACAAAATGAGATTAATAGTTGATTTTCGGATTTTCCCAAGTCTAGTCACCCGCAATCATCGGTTCAATCGAGTAAAATATTTAATTTTTTTATTAAATAATAATAATATATAAAATAAACGTAATACAAAAATTTTACCGTGTTCGTTTGTTTAGCAGGAAATGGTAAAAAATACAAGAAAGATAAATTTTTTAAAATTTTTACGTGTTTGGTTAGCATGAAAATGAAAATGATAGAAAAAATAATTTTCTTTCATCATTGAATTTTCTCACAAATAACTAACTTTTTTTCTTGTAAAAAACACAAGGAAATGCAAAAAAGTTGTGATCTATAACTAACTTCTCATTTTACCCTTATTTTTGTTAAAATATTTTATTGGTTATTAATTTTAAAAAAATTTGGTATGAATTTAATTAATCACATAATTTGGCTCAAAGACCTTTGTGTTGGTGATTGTCTTAGAATTAGGTTTGCCACTTTTTAAAAAAAATTTAACTTTCAATTGTAATTACATTTTTTTTTCTTTTTTAGACTGATTTAATATAATTAAGGGTAATTTAGACAATTACTAAAAAAATCTTATGACTTTACTTTCTTTCAAATAATATAATGAAATTGTTTTAAAACTTTCCCATAAATTTTTCATTCTAACCAAATACATTCATGAAAATATATTTTTTATCATTTTCTTTTATTTCACTTTACTTTCTATCATTTTCACTTTCCATCATTTTTTTCTTCCCACATTTTTCTTCCTAATAACCATTTGATTACAAAAGAGGTAAAATAAAATAGTACTAGACATTTGGTGAAAAGTTCATTGGGGGGTTTTCTCCCTCAGTTGATAGATTGTCAAGTTTGTCGTATTCTTTATTAGAGTGATATGAAACAAAATTTGATATTTTATGGTATAATTTAAAAAAAATTATAGTTAAAGATGCAAAGTAAAACAAAAAAAATAATTCAAAAGAATAAAGTGTAATTTACTCTTTTATTATTGATAAGAATGTATATAAATTTATAGTATAAAACAGGATATGCTTCGATAAATGATAAATCCATTTGACGATCTCAAATAGACTCTCCAACGCCCACGAACATCTCTATTAAAACCATTCACTAGAGGTGATAATCAAGCCAAACTCGATGAGCATCACCATGCTCAGGCTCGACTCGACATTTTGGAAAGTTGTTCAAGCTCGGCTTGAGCTCGAACATCAAGCTTATTTTTTAGCTCGAGCTCGGCTTGACTGAAAAATGAAAAGTTCAAGCTTGGCTTGATTAGACTCGTTTTCAGTTGATAAGCTCGAATCCGAGCACTAGCTCGTATGAAGTTTGATCCAAGAATTCAAATTTAGGCTTGCAAACATACTTGAATTTTAACAAATTCAACACCACTTAACACAACATAACAAATTCATAATCAGCTTCTCCATGGACATCACCCAACAATTAACACCACTTACAGATATAATCAACACAACATGCACTGATGCACATCACCAACTAGAAGAATTGTATATAAACAACCAGATTAAACAACCAGCCACATGATACTAATCACAAAAATTCAAAAGAGAAGCTGTCAAGTGCCAACAAAAAAATTAAAAAAGTTGTCAAGTGCCAAAAAAAAAATAGTTTGTTTCACAAAAAAAAGCCAAGTGCCCTCGTAGTAGAGCCTACAATGAAAAAACCATAACCAAGAATTAGTATTTTGTCGGCATACAAATTAAAGGCAAGACAAAAATTATTTTATTATTGATACCTTCAAAAAAATGATTCAAAATTTGTTTTCCTCAACGCTACCTCCATTTCAACAACTTGTAAATAAGAAGCATCACAAACAGTTTATGTTCAATCATCCTAAAAGGATATTCATGCACTATAATCATTTTTGTTAAAATTTCCAAACTTTCGAAGTCTTTTTCTTGGATCTTTTTTGGAGTGGTTCATTTTCAGAAGGCTCTTTGATTGTAGCAGCATCGTTAACACTAGCTTCATGATTTTCCACCAACATTTACAGTACTGGGGGGCACAGATTCTTTTGATAATAAACATAGATATATACACAACAGACGAAGGTGAAGTATACCTGTTTTGCCATACTACAAGCCTTATTAGATGAATTCAGAATCTCATAGTAATAGACTAAGAAATTGAGGGCTAGCCCCAACCTTATTGGATGAGTAGACTGAGAAAATGAGGGCTTCAGAAGATGAGAGGCAAATGATGAGAGCTTTAGATGATGAAGACTTCAAACGATGGATGAGGGCTGATTGATTGGAAAACGTTGTTGTTTCCTAACCTCTAAACATCACCCTCACCCTCAATGTGTGTATGGCTTATAGGAATGGGGGAGTGTCACTCTCCCTCCGGATGATGCACTCTCCCTCGGAATGATGCAAAAAATTAGGCAACAACGGAATGGTCGTGGATGGAATTGTGGAATGAACAAAATGTGATGAAAATGAAATGCGGTGTATGCACAAAAATGCTCCCCAATCGCAAGGAGTCTTTCGTGTGTTGGTATTTTACTTGGTGATATTCCAAGGTCGTCTCCTCAGGGAAGGAAAGAGAGTTGTGTGAAAGTGATTTTGGTGAACAAAAGAGAAAATGTAAAATCTTTTGTTTGAGTTTTGTGTTTGGTTTGTAAATGAAAATGCAAATAAAGCAAGTGTTGGCTAATCCAAATGGTTCATTCCAATGGGAATACCAAATCAACTCAAAGCCTTCCTCCGATTGAGCATGAATGAACGATTGATTCGGGGGAAGCTAGGGACGAGATTGGTGAGTATCTAAGCATAAACCGTGACTAGGCCTACGGAATATCAAAGGCTCACCAACTCATCCACTCTCAACCCCGTCAAACTGAACCATTTGACTCTAAAGGGAGGAATGAAGAAGAGTTGAAAATGGTATTCCCAAGAGGAATTTTCCCTTGGATTAACCAACTTAAATCCTAGCTACTCATATTAAAAATGCATAAAGGAAAGACAAGCATAATGTAAATGAAAGACATTGTATAGAAATGAAGCTTTAAAGCATGAAACTAAACTTGAAGCAAGAAATCTAAAGCTATGAACAAAAACATTCAATACCCATTTTAAGCTAAAAATGAAGAACTTGAAAGCATAAATGGTGAAATGAAGACCATGTAATTAACTTGCAATATACTTGAAATAAAGGAGATTACAATGTAAGAAATGAAGATTACAAGAGGAATGTAGCTTACAGCAATGACATGGATGAAGAAAATGCAAAAACGAAGTTACTATTCATCATCTTCAACCTTGGAGCTTTCTACATCTACTCCTAAGCTTAGGTAGCCAACTCACTAATACAATGTGTGTGTAATGCTGAATATAATGGTGTGTGGAAGACTTCCAATTTCGTGCATGAGGTTCCCCCTTAGCTGTGTGCAGACCTCCCATCATAGGGGGCTGAGTTGAAAGCATTGGCAGGCTAGCCTGCAACTCCCCTGGCAGCCCACTTCCCTCTCTCTTTCATTCAATGCCAAGCCTCCAAAGTCTTCAAAATGTGTAAGAGATGCCTGTAAATGTGTAAGGAAATGTTGGGCTAGGCGTGGGAGAAGTGTAGGTGGGACCCCCAAGCAAGTGGAGCAAGAAAGAAGTCGTTCTGGGCACTTATGGACGACCTACCGGTAGTTATTGGCTACTGGAGTGATAACTACCGGTAGTCATTTGCTACTGGAGTGCTAACTACCGGTAGGTCTTTCCGGTAGTTGTCTGCTCTGGACCAGTTGTCGTAGAATTGACATAACTTTTGATCCAACTATCCGATTGAGCTGAAATTTGGACACAATATAGAAGACATCCAGATCTACAACTTTCATGTTTTGAACTTTTCCTGATTCTGAGTAGATCATGGCCAAAATGGAGGAAAACCAAGGTAGTGCTTCCAAATGATGTGGCTGCTGATGCCCTTGTTCCCAAGCACCAATGCCTTATTGATTTCTTCACTTTTAAGCCTCCAATTCGTCATGTATTGTGTCTATGCCTTCACCACACATCCATCATAGTTGCAAGGTTATAAAATACATGATTTAAGGTATAAAAACATGCAACATCAAAATATCAACATTATTGACAATTTTGGCTAACACTAAGTATTTAAATGCAAAAGTTGAGTTATAATGCATGTAATGAGCCCTTCAAATATGCAATATTATGCGTTCATCAAGGGCTTCAAACGATGAGAGGCAAACGAGAGATGACGAGTTGAGGGCTTCAGGCTTGAGAGTTGTAGACGACGCCTTCAGATTGGGTTTGAGTGTATTAAGGTTAGACAGGTTAATATACATGTTGTCCTCACCGTTGGATCTAAGTAGATGTTTGGAATAGACGATTATAATTGGACCGCTAAAAATAATAGTAAAACTAGATAAAAAATAACAAGCTTAATCAAGCCATTCGAGCTGCTCAAACTCGGGCTCGAGCTCGTCTCGTTTATAAACAAGCTTAAAATTATGTTCATATTCGGTTTGTTTAAAATATTTGAACGAGCCCAAAACGAGCCGAACTCGAGTCGAACTTGAGTAACTCAATTCAATTAACAACCCTACCAATCACATTGCAACGTACTTTTAGACACATGTTACCCCCAGTAAATTACAAAGCTCAACGTCTACTTGGCTTCGTCCACTATCACAAAGATACCAAATGCACATTTGACACACAACGCTTGAATATCGATGCTGCTGCACAACTTGCTAATTGAACTGAACGAATATTCAATATAGGATTCGAAGACACGGGTATTTTCAGTCTGCTACTCATATCAATGGTTCTTATATAAAATCAACGGGGGACCATTCGCATTCAAACCCCCCCCCCCCCCCTCCCCCCCCCCCCCCCCCCAAAACCATTTTACAAGCTTTCAGCAGAATACATCTGCTGCACATCTACATCAGCCTATTGATGATGAGGTGAAAGAATCGATGTTGATAATACGATGCATTAATTGGAATTTTTCATCAAATAAGCTACTATGCATCCCAACGCAGCACCAGCGACAACCTGAACAAAATAGACAAATTAAAATCGATACAAACAAGTCATATCTGAACTGAATTTAACATCTCAAGGTCAAGACTTAAGAGAGCAAGATGCTTATCTAACCACCATCTACTCTTCAAAACCACTATAACTGCTTTTTTTACAAATAAGATCATCATCTACATCATGTCCAGCAACAATGTATTTTTTTGGGAGCATGTATAAAACTCCACTATTTTTTGTAAACAAGAAAAGGCTAAACATGCACTAGCAGTCATAAGGCATGGCCATAAAGAAAGATGGGAATCTAATGACATGTTATGAGTGCCACAATAATGATAATTCATGTTCCATTTTCCAATTATTAGAAATCACAGAGTGATTGTGCTCTGATTTTGTGGAAATCCTCTCTAGGATGGCAACAGCAGTTGTAATATTTCTCTCCTCACATAACAAACTGCAGAAACCATATCTGGCTATTGCTGGAAATATGTCTGATGGAGAATACATGTATGGGAAAAGTTACAATACTTTAAGCTCCATTAAATCTGAAATTTCTCTGATGCTAAGCTTTCTGCTGAAATAGTGATTACAAGAAGTTTTGGAAGTCAAGCATTGCTTGAGGTCAGTCTAGCATTCTTCCAACACAAGATTCCCATCACATAGTGATTGTTGATGTCACAAGTTAGGTATCAGACTACACATATTCCAATGCAAAATATTCTGTCCTATGACGTCCCATTTGTATGACTGGCAACTGCCATTTTTTGAGAGGTTCCACTGACTCGTGAATAGTGACACTAATCCATATAATCAAGTTGAACAGTTGCAGCAAACGAGGTTTTGATGTGTAGATGTTACAGACATAATAACTTACAGTAGAATAAGTAATGGACATCTAATTATTTAAAACGGGAACATTCAGAGTCCAACAAACCTGGAGTGGAGTATGCCCAAGTGAATCGCGCAAAGGTCTAGCACTAGATAAAGGGTGTTCAGGAGGAAATTCACACACAATTTGGTTCAACAACTGCAATTGAAATAGACACAAGAATGCATTAGCATTAGAAGCTTTACACACCTACCTACTCAAATAGACAGCACAAATGCTCATGAAAAAAACCATCGACTCAACTGCAATGGGTGGAACACTCAACCTCCCTCCCCCCCAAAAAACGAAAGTAAAGAAATGGTCAGAGAAGGGAAAAAAATTGCAATCAGCAAACTTGTTATAGCCCACCTGAGTTCATATTTTATCATGCAGTAGAAATAAAGGAAAGAAATGGAAAACTAAAATGCAAAGTCTTGAGAGAACTTCCAGGAACACTATCCCAACCCCAATCGATACCAGAAAATTTAAGGCTGTGAAAATGCCTGTTTTCAATTGCAGTAGTGCCACTACCAGGTCAAAGAGAAAAGTAAATGCAATTCTGCATTTTGTTGTATGTTATCTTTAACGCATATCTGCTGTGAGCCTGAAAGTATTACAATATTTGATTAGTGTGTCCTTGATAGCTTACTGCTTAGTCTTCTTTCTCTATTTCTTTGCTTGAGAATTACAATCTGTGTAATGGAGTTACAAGAACAGATATGCTTAAGGTTCCAACATTTTATTTTGCTTTTGAAAAGTGTCTAAGATGAAAATCAGAATACATATCTATATAGGTCGATTGATAACTCAAATCAAACTGTCTTTCAAGATAAAGAAAGCATGCAGCAGACAAAGGTCGACCAAGGTTCCTTTAATGTGGCAGGCAATCTTACTTCAGCTTGCCGACCAGCATGAAGTCTGACTCCAGAGGCATCATACATCACCTGCACATAATTCAAAAAGTAGTGAATGTCTGGCCTTATTCTCTTGAACTCCGTGGATATAAATCATCCAGCTTTATTCAAGAAAAAATAAACAAATTTCTCCACAGGGTTTGATCGATTTCAGCATTAAAGAGACCCAAGGCAAAAAAGTCAAAAGCAGTAACACAAAAACAGAGAGGTTTTGAAAATGAAACAGATAAGATAGGCATTATTTGTATTGATGTTCTATAACTGAGTTGACTAATCAGTTGACAACCCCCTCTTCCCCCTCCCCCCAAAACAAAAGCCCCTATCTTCTGTTCTGAATCAATGAGAAGCTCCAAGATAGCACAAGAATACCCAAACAGCTAGTTTGGCTCACACATGTTCACATCTTTACAAAGTACTAGACCATATCTCTAAAACTTCTAAGCATGATTAATACACCAATAAAATGGGGATCTGTTTGAAAAAAACTAATATTTAAAAAGGCATAGTTGCAAAATCAGATGACAAAGCAATGTTCCACTTAAATGCTGTTAAACCGATTGTTAACCCGGTTTCTTGATCCCTTTTTTAAATGCTCATCAAGCCTCAAGTGAAGAGTCATGATTTGTGAGGACCAAATATGCCAACAACTCAAAGTCCATAAAAGACTTTAAGGGAGAGGAAATAGGGTACCCTAAAAATGACATTGTCTGACTCAAACAGCATGCAAAAATGCCAAAAACCTTTCCATCAGGGAAATGCGCAAAGGATTCCCAGGAGCATGCTGGTTCAAGTTACTAAGGGGAAAAAGGGGTAAAATGTGGTTAAAGAGTACATACCACACAGGCCAAGACAACTGCTATGGCAAAACTTGGTCCTCCTGTTCCCTCTTGTAGACCAATTGCTACTGCTAGAGCCATCACAGTTGCAGAATGGGATGACGGCATTCCACCAGAATCAATCATTCTTTTAGAATCCCATCGCTTTTCCTTATACCTGAGCATCTAGGAGAAACATATTGATAAGTGAGCTAGTATGTCACTAAGATGTTCACGCTCATGATGTGATCCAGTTCCATCAGCCTTTAAACAACTCATTGTGAATCAATCAAATTCAAGTCAGATAGAATAGTGATGCAGCAAAAGGCACAGAATTTTGACGCAAAGAACGTGATAGAAGCCAAAAGAGCAAATGAAAACTTCATTTGAATTAACACCCATTAAATAACAGAAATCTATCCATATATAGATAGCAATGTAGTGGGGCTATATGAACTCCAAAACTCCATTCTCAATTTCCTGGATTTTACATTTTTTGAATTTTTTGAATCTGACTTGGCTTCAAGTGATTGGTTTTTGAACAATTTCTTGAATTACTTAATCTTTTATTTAGCAGAGACAATATTCCCAACTTCCCCCGCTTCCCAGTCAAACCCATTAATCATGTTTATCTCTTCCTCTCCTTGCATGCAATTTCCACATTTTTTAATATTGTTTGCATCTCATATGCACAATCTGCATCACACCCCATCTATTTACAAAGCAAATCTCGCTCTCTATAAAACAAGGCAACAGAGGTGGGCTTAGGAGCATCGACGATTTCTGAGAGCTACAACATGATAACCATTTACCCATGCCTCACAAATTCTTCTCTTTCTCTCACCTTTGTCCTCCATTATTAACTGGGTTTGTTCTCTCTTCTTCACACTTTCCTTGATTTTTTTTTTAGAAATCAAATTTCACATGATCTCTCTGTGTTGTTCTGCAAGTTTGAGAACAGTAGAACAAAAGAGGAGAAGTTGATTGTTTTGAGTGAATCTGGGCTTTGTAAAAAAAAAGCTTAATGCCACAAGATTTAACAAATAAAAGGCTACTTGCATAAAAAAACTACTTCTAAACTAGCTAGAATCCTATGTGCCAAGGATTCTTAAGAAACTTATAATACCAGTAACAACAAAAGGCATGAATGGTGAGGGTTTCTTTTCTTATTTTTATCGAAGATCAAATTCAATAAGTTTGTTTTTCGAAATTTTGTGTGCAGTTGCTCTAGGGGTTGGTAGGACAGGTTGGCAAAGTGAGGGTGTGAGCATTGAGGTGGGAGACTACGGGATGGAGGTGGAGGTCATGTGGTAGAGCCATATAGGTGGATGAACACATGTAAATGTTAATTGTCTATGTAGCCCCGGTGCATTTAAAACCATATGATGGTAATGTAAGTGAAGTTTGGAACTTCCTTTAATTTAGTTTATAGAGTTTAAGACACCTGTGAGTGTGAGCAAAGTAATAATAACCCCAATGTCAGCCCTTGCACAATCCTCCATCTGTGTAAGGGGTACTGGCATGATCCGCATTTAGTTAACATTGCCAGGGCATAATATAATACCAATAATTTGGCTCTCTTATATAAAAGGGAATAAGATCGACAAATTTAGAAGAATAACGACGACATATTGAGAGTAATTCTGAGATGAACTTGTACATGTTTGTGGATAGTCCCTATATCAATAGCCAAAAACAATTAGGACCTGAATGGTTCATGCCAATACCAAGTAAATGAGGTATCCCCCACCGATACATTGGCCACTTGAATACTGTGGACATGGGCCCCATACTCTGTAGACTCTTAGTGAATAACGGCTTTTATTTAATGATGAAGAGTTAAAAAAATGATGGTACAACATTGTTATTGAAAAAACCTAGCCACAAGTACTTAAATACACATTTTAAATGTCTATGGCGACCTCAATCTTCACAGGTTCTTCCAAATGATATGTTGTCCATCAGTTGCATTTAATCAAGATAATAGTTACTGCTTTTTCCTTTTCATGAATACTTCACAAAACGATTCACCAATTCCACCAAAGCCTCCAGATAAAAATCAATCCGATGTTTCTTTATTCAAACAACCTTCACAACCTTTTAGCGAGGAAATCTCTGATTCTATTCTTGGAAAAAAATGTGATTTTTTATGAGGAAGAACCGGCTATATACTTTACAAAGGAGATGCCATCTTTTATTTCCCCTTAGATGTCACTTCCTCTATCAAATCAAAGAGCGGCTATTCACCATCAGGAAAGATAGTAAGCCAAAGAAAGGAAGAACTGGAAGTGCGCCTATGGCAAGCCCTCCTTAGAAGCGATAAGGGAGTTTATAAGATCTAGATGGGCATTGAAGGTTATTTTGAAGTAGGGCCGATTGATCCAAGACACATACTTATCAGATTTCAACAACAAGAAGATTATGTGAAAATCTGGTTGAAGGATGCTACCTAAATAGAGGACTATCTCTTTCGCTTCTTTAAATGGTTTCCAAGATTTGTACCAAGCATTGAATCTTCGATAGTTCCGATGTGGATATCTTTACTAGGTTTGCCCCACTTGCAGTTGATAGTTAGCCCAGTAGGAAGGGTTTTGGCTTTTGATCAAGCTACTCTTATTCTTTCAAAGCCGGGGTAGCAAGGGTTTGTGTAGAGGTTAGCCTTGTAGCAATAAAACCGTCCATAATATGATTAGGTGGTGAGGATGCTAGATGGCAAAGGATTATCTATGAGAAGAACAAGAAATATTGTAAGTCTTGTAGGAAACAAGGTCATGGCGAGGAGGAGTGCAGAAAGAAGAAATCAGTGTCTTTGGTGAAAAAGGATGGAACCACAACAATCACAGATGTGAGAGAAAAGGCGAAAGAGAACATGAACCAGCGAAAAGGAAAAAGGGAATTCAATATTGATACAGGGTGCAGTAGGAAATCATGGGTGCAATAGGAAATCATGGGACACATTCATATCTGGAACAACTAAAAGAACAAGAATGCTCAAGGCATTCCAATCGGCTCTAACAATGAAAAGGAGCGTGGATCTAACAGTCGAAGGAGAATGGCGATGGGAGTAAGGAGATTGGTACATCTTTGACTACTAAGAGGGTAGGAGATCAAGCAATGGGGCCAAATACAAAGGAAATAGAGCAAGATAATCCAGGTCAATCCATACTACTGGGGTTCGGTTATTCACAGGAAATCTCAGAGGTAATTACTAAAATGATTCTGATGGGGAGTTACAAATTAGCAATCCTCACAAGGTTATGGGAAATTCAAATTATGAGAAAGTTTTGAACATGGGTTTGCTAATGGAAGATCTATTCCTCATTACATCTCTTTGGCGCAATTATTAGCGAATAACTTGGACAGAAAAAGTGGAGGGAGGTAACAAGATTATAAAATTAGATATGATGAAAGCTTATGATCGATTGGAATGGAATTCCTTGTTTGCTGTCTTGAAGTCCTTTGGTTTCTCTGAGAAGTTTATAATTTTGATTTCAAATTGCATGATAAATCAATTTATTTTCTATTTCTTTTAATGGAGAACGAATTGGTTTTTTTCCTACATCTCGTGGTCTTCGTCAGGAGGATCCATTATCACCTTCTCTTTTCATTATTGTTGGAGAGGTTCTCAGGAGAGACATTTCTGAATTCTATAGAAGATGATTGGTTAAGAATTTTCACTTGGGCTGAGGAAGCATTCCAGTCACTCACCTTCTTTTTGCCGATGATACGTTACTTTTTCTTCGTAGAAATAAGAGGTCATTTTTAAATATTTTGAAGTCAGTGGCAATGTATGAAGACTCTATCTATACAGAAAGTGAACAAACTAAAGAGTTATATGTATTTGCTGTCTAAATTTCCACATGTTAGGAATAGTAGGTTAACTGCTATGTTTGATATTCCTTGTAGATCAGATCCTATTCTTTATTTGGGATGTCCATTGATTAGAGGGAGAGCCAAGGATATATTTTACCATGAGATTATTCAGAAGTTCAGATCCAGGGTGGAATGGTGGTTTGCAAAACTCCTTCCTAATGCTAGCCGATTGGTGTAGATAAAATCAGTTTTAAATGCAATCCCTACACGTCTGTTGGCATGTTTAAATTTGCCAAAGGGAGTTCTGAAGATTCTGCATTCTATTATGTCTTCTTTTGTGTGGTCTAACAAAAAGGATGTAAGAAAACATCATTGGGTTACTTGGAATGATGTCACCTTGCCATTGGAAGAAGGAGATATGGTATAAGAAATTTCATGGATGTAGCTTCAGCTTTTAGAATGAGGCAGTTGTTGGATATTTTGAAAGGACATTCATTATAGGCGAAGGTATTTGCAGCGAAATTTTTAAGGAATGAACATCTAATTCGCTTGTCAATGAATGCAAAACTGAGGACATTCAAATTTTTGTTTCCTCGGTTTGAACAGGTACTGGGTTTCTCTAAGAAACTACTGGGTGATGTAACAACGGTGGATTTTTGGTGTGACAATTGGTTGGCCAGTGGTTCTATGATATTAAGGGTGGATGCAAGGCCAACCTATTTTCCAAAAGTCACTGATTTATTAATTGGTATCATATGGTAGTTGGATGTAGTGAGGAATTTAGTGAATGAACAGTTAATGGAGGAGATATTGAATTCAACGGTTGTTGTGTCATGTAGAGAAGATCTTATTAGCTCTTACTTGGACTTTAACAAGTTCAGGCTCTTTTTCTATTCATTCGGCTTCGGATTCAGAACAAGAGGAAAAATTGATGTAGTGACAACAGCTATATGAAAGCAAGATGCTTCGCCTTCAGCAAAATTTCATGTGTGGAAGATGCTAAGGCAGGCCATTCCAAGTGATGACAGGTTAAGAGGGATTGGAGTGGTTGTATCAAGTCGGTGTGTATTGTATAAACAGATGAAGAAAATTTTCAACATTTATTTGTGGAGTGTAGATATATTTCATGGATATGGACAAAAGCTTCGACTGCTATGGGTTTTTCTTTGGTGAACAGAGAAGAACCATTGGTGAGATTTATGAAAATAGTAAGAACATAAAAAAGACAACTGCTAGCACATATTCTTATAAGAAGCTTTTCTTTATTCTTTTTACTGGTAAATATGGAAAGAGAGGGGTAGAATGGTGTTTGAGGGTAAGCGGCTTTCTCCAGGTAATATACTTACCAAAATTTTTAACTCTTTATAGATGTTAGCTAAGGTTAGCTGTAAGGGGTGACTTACAGGACCAATTAGTGTTGTGGCATTTGAATATCCAAGCTCCTTCTCCAACTGTGATTAAGGACAACTGGGTAAGATGTAGTCCTCCTCCAGTAGGTTGGCCTAAAATAAATATTGATGGGGCATCCGAGTGATAATGCAAAAACAAGAGGGTCAAGTTTTAGTGGTGGCTTCGAATTCCTATGGTTGTTTTACTAATCTGTAAGCAGAATGTTTGGCCTTATTGAATGCTTTGGAGATCATCAAGGATCTTGGTTTTATAGATTATGATTTTATTATAGAGTCAGATTCTAAAATCCTAGTTGATATGATCAATCAAGGGATATCTCCTAATTGGAAGCAATGGTACAGGTGACCGAAAATTATAGAAATCCTTCAAGGTATTAATTTTTTTATGGGTCATGACGTCTTGTTTATCGAGAAGGCAATATGGTGGTAGATTTTTCAGCCAATAAAGGCGTATGGGAAGGAGGGTTTTGGAAGTCTTTTGAATACTCTGAAATTCCATTCCAAGGAAGTCTGCTTATTTTCCAAGATTCTCTCCAATATAGGAATCTACGCAAAGGAATGTGAGAGATTAATGGGAATACCAAAGGAACCGAAATTAGTGGATGTTCTTCTTCCAATTCGTAAAAGGGCATTGAAGATTTTCTTGCTGTTGGTTTTATTTAATTTGTAAGCTGCATGCAATTTTAATTTTATTTTCTTATTCTTTCAAATGATTCATTTAAGGGGTAAGGCTCATTACATCCCCCCCTAACAAGCACTTAGGGCTAAAGACTGCAAAATTTATGCTGGTTCTTGGGAAATTGTAAATTATACCTTGTTGGAAGTAAAATTCTTACTGTTCTTCCCATGAAATAATCCAATATTTGGCTTTCAATAATTCTAACATCATACATGTTAAACAAACTTGTAACTGTTAAGATTTATGTAATTGTAAGGAATATGCCTATGGGTTCGTCGCAAAAGGCCTAAACACATCAATGATAGAATTAAATAAAATAAATGATGGAATTTAAGAAGGAGATCGTACGGACCAGGTGGTAAAAAGCTTGAGGAATTGTGCGATTGCAAAGGCGAGAAATGCGGTGATCAGAGGGAGGTTCGACGGGAGCAGTGAAGCCGGAGAGGACGACAACGACGTCGTCGTTCGGTTGCTGGACGACGCATCGCCTGCAGTGATCACCTCGTCCATCAATCGCGTCGAACTCGAATAAAGCAATTCCTTACGTGATTGATCCCAACTGCAAATTAGTGGTCACTGTTCTCTCCTCTTTGTTCTTTCCTCTTTGCGTGCCCTTTACTTTCTCCCTCTCTCTCTCTCTCTCTCTCTCTTCCTTTTGTCTGCCTCTCTCTTCTTTTTGTCTGCCTCTGTTGCATGAGCCAAGTGACGTTGGGACCCATTAACGACGCTGAAGCGGGTGGGACCCAATTTTTCTTCTCGACATTAATTTTTTTTTTTCAACGGTAAGAGAGTGTTTGGTAGGTTTACTCACACTTTGTCAAGATTAAGAATATTTTATGACGTAATTTCATTGAATCGCTGAGATTCATATATTTGAATTTATGACTCATTCTAATACCACTTTAAGTGTCTTTTGAATTTAATATTTTTATATTACAATCTAAATTATTTGAATTGATTTTATATTATTCCAAAACCAAATGTTAAAAATAATTGTCATTGAATTTTGATACGAATGAAATAAGATCATACAATTAGGAACAAATTTACACAAATTTTTAATCAAGTTATAGCAGAAATTTACAGTCGAGATGCTGTGAAATCAATCATAATAATTATTTGAGTAATATAATAAACACGATAATTGAGATGAGCATAAATGTTAAAGGAAAATGCTATTTGAACCTAATTTGGAGATCTTATTTAGAGACCTAATGATGTACAACCATTAGATTGGTTGTGGGCTCCATCTAACATTGGAACTCACAACTAATCCAATGGTTACATTGAAACCACATCATTAGGTCCATAAATAAAGTCCCAAAATAAGGTCCCTTTAGCATTGCTCAATGTTAAAAGTATGGCGAAAGGCAATAAAACATAATTTTTTAAAAACAAATTAATGAATTTTTTAATCTTATGTGTTTTTTTTTTCCGGGAGGGCAAAGTAAAAAATGATGGTTAGTTTTCTTAGTAAGTACTTAAGAAGAGAGAGAATGGGCAAGTAAAAAAATTATATGAGTAAATTATATTTTATCCCCTTAAATTATTAGTTTTGTTTAACTTTACACTCTCAACTATAAAATTTCTCACATTATACTTTATTTCATATCACATATATAAAAATCGACCAGAAAAATAATTTAGAGCTTATGAAAAACAAAGTCATGAATGAATATTTTTCTTGATTTTTGATCCTCATATGTATAATAAACAATTATTTATTGGTGGTACAGACCACTCACATGTGCATTTACCGTCAAAAAATTGACAATCGTTATTTATTGGAATGATATGAAATAAAATTGATACTTTAAGATACAATCTGCAAAATTTTATGGTTGAGAGTATGAATTTACCCTTCACATTATTCAACCCCGCGCCATAACAAAAAGCATCAACCCCCAAACCACCCAAATCTTTTCTCTACACAGCAAACCCTGTTTGCAACTCTTTTCATTTACAATGCCTCCTAGCTTCTACCTGATGCGCCACCTCCTACCACCACTAAAGCTTCATGGAAGCCTAAAACGTAGATTGAAGAAACTCAAAGTAACAATATATTTTATAGATGTGACCTTCCATCAACTTCAGACAGTAATGGTGGAGATGAACCACTATGTTTGCTGGGGAATGGCGTATTCCTTCGCGACTGGCGTTTTGTGGGGACGAGGACAGGTTCCTCCTTGTACTCTTCGCTAGCTGCATCACTATCACTGTCATCTCCACCCTTGAAGACTGGGTGGATGTATGCACTTTGAAGGTAATCTTTCAAGTTCAGGTTTGGCTCCTTCGTGCGTTCCAGAGTATCTTTCATCATCGCTTCCTGAAAGGATAACCCACAATAGTGAGGAGACCAATGAAACTTACACCCAAATATCCCAATGAAAAAAATGAACAGAGAACAAATTTGGATATGATCAATGAGCAGGTTAACAAAGTAAGTTGTTTTCGCGCAATAATGTAAAATCACGACTTTGTGTGTTCGAATACAAGGGCAGCCAATCTGCGCAAATTATAACAAAGCTTAGTTCAGCACCCAATCCATCCTTACCAGACCAGCGATCTGATTAACGGGGACCAAACTGAATAACGACCTTTTAATGACAATAATAAAACAATAAAGCGACAGAAATGATAACTAAAGAGAGATATAACACACCTGCAATGGATATCTAACAAAAGCTGGTTCATAACGACCTTTGCAGAACATATGGAACGAGATGGTCAGCACCGGGAGTGTGATCAGCAATGGAGTTGACTGAGAAGCTGCTTTTGTACTTAACAGTCCCATTAGAAGCAGCTGTGAGACAATCAATGCAGCTATGATCCGCCCATGGACATCAGGCCAGAATGCTGCAGCACTCTCGTACTCCTGATTGTAGACATTTATAATCTACATGTTGATTCAAAAATGCTATTAGAGCAAATTTTCCTCCAGAAACCCAACATAACACCGAAGGTTTCTAGTGGAATGACACACTCAAACAATGTCAGATCAACCCTGCAAAGTAAAGGACACACTCACAGACACCGATGGATTTGTCAATACAATCAAGTCCTATCCGATTGGGCACATACAATCCAAAAGTAGCAATAGGAAAAAATACTGCAGTCAAGATGGTCACTCATTTATTAATATAAAGACAAACAAAACTCTATTAGAACAAGGATGTGATAATACAAGGCCACCATTACAATAGCAATTTCAATGGGCATATGTGATATATCACATTGCAAATTACCTGAAGAGTAACGATCGTTTCAACACACAGCAAAAACAGGTGAAAAGACATTTTAGTGAAGGCAAAGCCGAAGTAGGTGTACATTGTTTCCATGTGAGTAGCAGCAATCCCACATATCCATGTTGTGAACAAATATCTCAGTTGTGCCGAGCAATGGAAATGATATCATTACAATCACAGGGGAAACTAAGATGCCATTGGGTATAAATATATCTATTGTACCTCTCTTTCTCTCTCTCAATCTTTACCATTCTGTCCACAAGTTCACTATTGCAACATATATTTCTCGCCCCTTTATCTCTTTCCACCACCAGTTCATCCTCAGCACTGTCCATCTCCAGAAATATAAGTTGTGACATGCTCTCTGTCTTTCAAACTGTATGCTTATAATGTCATTTTGGTCCCCTTTTTTCTCCCACTTTTTCTTTATCCCAATAGTATTTCTGCTAAAAATTTGTCCATCTTTACACCAAAGTTTAACTATTCTGATCAAAAGTTTCTGATGGATTCTAATTTGGGCATTTTCTATGTTTTATCCTGGACATTTATTTGATATCGATTGTGGTTGGTAAATCGAGATTATTCATGCTATATGGGGAAGTCCAGGGGTAGAGAAGACAGGGTGGAGATGTGAAAGGAGGTTGTCTAGGTCAAGCATGGTCAGGAAATGGCTCCTGTCCTCTACCCCATCAATTGTCGCCTCTACATGCAAATGAGATATAAGATATAAGCCATACATTGCAATTTGCAGATTAATAGGTACTACCCTATGTCACTAGCCCTAATATCACAAATGCAGATGACATTTACCTGATGGCGATAAACCACATATGCCAGGCCAAAGAATACTATTATGAAAGGAAGTAAAATTGGGGACACAACAGCATAAACAAGGCCAAGCAGAAAATAAAGCTGTATTTGAGGTTCTCCTGTGTTGAAACCAAGGCTTCCCGGATCCATTGCCTCTTCCCTATCCTTCTCAGTCTTCACCATGAAGAAATTTTTCAAGTGATAGATTATCAGTGGTCTCAGCCTCAGAATCTCCCCTGCAACTCCAGCCCATCCATCCACCATTATGTAGGTTATAAAGAAGGTCGCTTTCATGGGGATAGAGACACCAATTGTCTTTGGGATACTGAAAAGGAAAAAAAGATAACTCATTGCTCTGTAAAACAAAAGCATACAATCAAAGATCATTGATAAATGAATTTGTGACAACCCACCAGGTTCAATCTGTTAAGACCCCTATTTCCAGTTTATGTCATGAACATCATAGTTAAATCCCTTTTAGAGAACTAATGGTTTTCAAAGCCATTTTGTCCGACACATAAAATGGCCAATCTGAACTAAAAATCTTGATATTTTATTTTGATACAGGAACAAATTAAGGCCGCCTATTTCATTGCCTCAAAAAGTGAGAACTAAAGGTGCATTCTGCTTTCTAAGCCTCATAGAGAGTCATATCTTTAAGTACTATCACAGGGAAAGAATAAAAGAATACCTAAATTCGCACTCATTTTCGCAGTAGCAAAAACGATAGCATGAAGCCAAACCAGACAGTAGAATAATACAAGATACGTTTTGAAGCAGTGATATCTCCCTTAGGTTGCATGAAGCAATACCTCACCATTTTCTATTTTTTAAGTCAAGTTGACCAAAATGTTAAGAGCACCCAACCCAAAGCCAATTGGCAATGGGTGGAGTGGGCCCTCAAATATATAGACCAATATTGGTGGTCATTTTTCGATGTGGGATACAAGCTCTTTTAATACCCTCCCTCACGTGGACCCAGGCTCGCATGTGGGATCAACAAACAACCATGCATACCAAAAAACTATTGTTCCCGATACCAACACATCAACCAATTTTGTGTCAGTGCATGCATGAATCATGATTAACTCGTTTGTCTTAAGATGTGAAGGGCCTCACGGTCAACTCTTTTTAGTTTGGAACTTATTCGAGATATAAGGGGAAGTCATATCTAAGCCTCAAAAAAGTGAGACTTAGATATCTTAAGGGGAAGTAACACTTTCCCATGAACTTTGTAACTTCTGACAGGGAAGGATTATGGTACAATATCTTAATTTGTAGTTGATCTCAACTCGAGGTAGGGGGAAGAGGGATCACCACACCAAGATTATCAACACAATCACATTCCATTCTATAGGAAGAGGGATCTCATTCTATGGGCTTGTAAGTAGGATCTAACAATGGATATGGCAAAAGATGGAGGTGAAAGATGAAGATCATGTAACCTACAACAGAGGAGCTTATTGCAAAGACAAACGCTATTCCAAAGATGCATTAATTCCCTAACATGCCCAGCACTCCCCATAGGATAAGACACAATGATACTCATATCATGAAGTAAAGAACGAACCCACAACATCTCATACGCAATATAAGTCATGGCTTAGTATTCAGCCTTTGCACTCGGACGTGCAACTACATTCTGTTTCTTACTGTGTCAAGTAACAAGATTAACACCAATAAATATACAACAACCCGATGTAGATCGTCTATCAATATGACTGCTTGCCCAATTAGCATCAGAAAAACCAGTAATAGTCATGGAGGATGAAGGACAATATAATAATTCTTTGCCCGATGCTCCATTCAGACATTAAAAAATACGACAAATTGCCTCCCAATGAGGCTTACGAGGAGCATGCATGAACTAACTAACCACATAAACAACATAGGTAATATCAAGACGTATAACTGTAACATAAATCAGCTTACCAACCAACCTCCGATAACTTCTTACATCATCAAAAACTTCACCAGTCTCACCATCTAGCTTAACTGTAGAGTTCATAGAAGTATCAACTGGTCGTGCACCAAGAGTACCAGTTTCAGCCAATAAATACAATACATACTTTCGCTGGCACAAATTGATACTTTCTTTTGACCGAGCAACCTCAATCCCAAAAGAAGAAGACCTAAGTCTTTGATATGAAATTACTTTTCCAAATGAATCTTGAAGTGGGCTAGACCATCTGAGTCATTATCACTAATAATAATGTTATCAACATACACAATAAGAATAATAACACCAGCAGAAGAACGACGAATAAAAAATGAATGGTCTGAGGTAGAGCGTTGACAACCATACTCAAGTGCAATAGTACTATACTTTGTCAAACCAAGCACATGGTGATTGTTTTAGACCATATAGTGCTTTCTTCATATGACACACTAATTGTTCCTTACCAGATACAACATAACCTAGAGGTTGTACCATATATACCTCCTTCTGTGGGACTCAATGTAAAAATCCATTCTTGATGTTCACCTGATATAAAGGCGAGCAAATAGGGAAAAAAAGTCTCAGTAGAATCAGGTGATGGCTTGGTTGTGGAGCTAGAGCATATGGAACAACTTGTCTATGTTGGGAACACTGATAAACCTGTAATGGAGGAGTAGTAATTGGGGAGGAAGGAGATATACAGTTTGGTACAATAGGCAACATATGCTCCGCTTGAATGGGAAAAACTAAATCGGGTGACCGAGTATGTCCCAACTCATAAAAGAATGAGGACGATTCAAAGAAGGTAACATCAGCACTAACATAATATCGGCGAGAAACATGATCATAGTAGCGCTAACCTTTTTGAGTATGAGAATATCTCAAAAGGCTCACTTGACTGAGCGAGGATAAAACTTATCCCAACTCGGACCAAGAATATGAACAAATACAACACAACCAAAGACACGAGTACTGAGACCAATAAGGATAGAGCAATGAGAAAGGAGACTTATAGTCCATATTAGGGGAAGACATGTGATTAATAAGATAAACTGAACTAAGAACCACATTAGCCCAATATGGTTTTGACACATGCATGTTAAACATTATGATGCGAGTAATATCTGATAAATGACGGTACTTACGTTCAACAACACCATTTTGTAGGGAGGTATCTGGACAAGTGGTTTGATGGATAATGTTACAGTCAGAGCAAAATTTTTTTATAAACAATTAAGTATTCTCAAGGGCATGTCAGACCAAATAACTTTGATACATACATCAAACTAAACCAGGATCTCAGTGTAAAAGGTGGTAAAGACCTTGGTAATTCAGATCAATCTTTCATAAAAAATAACCAAGTTATACGCGATAAATTATCAAAAAAGATTACAAAATACTGAAAACTAAAAAGACTTTTGACTCTTGCAAGGCCCTAAACGTCTGTATGAACAACATGAAAAGGAATAGACTGATGACTTGAAGAAATAGGAGGAAAGAAACTGCGGTGATGCTTGCTTAATTAACAAGCCTCACGTTCTAACACAGAAGAAGAACTAAAACCGGGGATAACTTAACGCAACGTTTGCAAGGAGGGATGGCCTAGTCAAAAGTGCCACTAAAGAGGGGACACAGTAGCACTCAAGGCATGAATAGGACCACCAACATCCAAGTAATAAAAGTCATTGTGCTCATACCCTACACCAATCACCTTTTTGTCTTGAGGTCCTAAAAAATACGAGAAGATGGAGAAAATGTTACTGAACGCTGTAAGGACTTAGTTAACTGACTCACAGATAACAAGTTAAAGGAAAAACTAAGAACAAACAGACCAAAGTTTAATAACTTAGACTAAGTCACTGTGCAGGCCATTCCTATGTACGGGTCGAAAAGAATCATTAACTGGTAGTACAATACATGAGTTAGATGAACAAAAATTAGAAAATATGGAAGAAATATGAAACCACAAGGGGCTAGCCTAGTGGTAGTTCAGCCACCTCATAAAGCTCTCATAAGGGATATGTTAGGGGTTCGAATATCCCACGAAGCGTAGTCCCTTGGGATCACTGCCCATGGATTTACCCCTTTGTGTGGAGAGGCGGTTTTGTACAAGGTTCAACATTAGTCCGATACGTGAGCAGGGAATACCGTAGTTATCTATTGGGACAGTTGAGATATATAAAAAAAAAATAAAAAATATGGAAGAAATATCAAACATATGAGCACTAGTTCCCGAATCAATGACCCAAAATCTATGAAGAAGGTTGTACAGTACAAGGTTACTGCCATTAGCAAGACTAATAGTTGGAACAGATAAACATATGGAAAATGAAGATAACAACTGGATGAGTTGTTGAAGCTGAGAAGCTAAGAAGAAAGATCACATGAAAAATCAGTTATAGATGCAATTGGAACATTGGTAGAGGTCTGATGTAGTCAAGAACCTAAAGTATCATTAGAAGCCTGATTAACATATGTTGGTCTCTCATACTTATCCCAACAGTAGTTCTCAATATGTCCCATGTAACCACAATAAATACACTTTCACTCATAGCCATGACCACGACCAAAACGACTACCATTACTATCCTTCAAAGTCACCTTAAGAAATCCACAATTGATTATGCACCAAAAACTTGCAACAAACATCAACAACCAACCCCAAATAGAACCAAACAACGCAAATAACAATCAAACCACTGAGAAAGAAGGCAAAACTAAGCTAAAAACCGTATGAACAGAACGAAATTGGTGAAGACAACCCCTGAACGAACCAAACAAAGCAAATAACAATCAAACCATTGAGAAAGAAGGCAAAATTGAGCTAAAAATCGTCTGAACAGAACGAAATTGGTGAAGACAACCCCTGAACGAGTGAACCAAGCCTTAAATTAGATAGAATAGGTATAAGCGAGGTTGATAGCCACTGAACCAACCTAAAAATCCATGGAACAGATGTTAGAACACCTTGAACCCTCCAGTTGCAATGGTGTGGGGCGTCAGAGGCTGTTGTCCTGTGGCCAACTGTGCTGAAACTCACTGAACCAGACCTAAAAAACACACGAAAACAACATTTCATCACTGTTTGGGAGTGGTCCGGTCCAGAACAGAAAGAGAGAGGAAGGGTACGACTTGAGTAGCTTCGTCTTCCTTAATATGTCGTTTGAACTAAAACCAAACCCTAGCCACCACTATTCACAACGACGACGAGCTCACTCAATCAACAAATACTCCGGTGATTCGAAAGCAACTTCTATAGAAGATAACGATTCAAATACCCATCTCTAACCTAACAACGGTGCAAACAATCAAGAAATCAACAACTGTAATCGACAAATTGGCAACGACACTACCTGACTCCAACAACTATGCCAACTAAACGAACAGAGAGTAACCCAAGAAAAAAGAAAATGATTTTTGCTAATTAGAATCAAGCAACACAACCTCTGCAACAACTACCATTCAACTCAACGATGCACTACATCTGTCCTCAACGGCAATTACAGAGCTCTGTATCACCCTTCTAGAGCTCTATGTTCAGACCATCACAACCTCAACACACTCAGATTCTTGGACCTGGAAAACATGAGACAAGGAATGGAGAAAATAGAAAAAAAAAAAAAAAGGAAAATATGGATAAAAGCAAACCCTAACAACTTGCTCTAATACCAAGTTGAATCTCACATAATCAGGTATTAGGGTTTGGATTTAGAAGAGAGAGAAGGAAGAAAGAGAAGAGAGTGAAAGAGATTGAAGAAATAATGTGTATAGGCTAGTGTTTCTCTACACCTTCTTATTTACAACAAATGAGTAAATTACAACATAAACTACTAATAATAAATAAGAATTCTAACAATTTTAACATAATCTGTCCTTTAAATATATTCTTAAATGTGCACAGGCAAAAAAAAAAACATATTTCCTTGCTTATTTGTAGGGAAGCATCTGTGTACATCAACAATTACAACAAATAGAATGGAAACTAATAACTATGTTTTTCTATACTGTGTAAAAATTATCACTTTTTAAGGATTTCTAGAAAATTCAAAGAAATCCTCGCAACATATCCTGGTCTTCATTAGTGCATACAACAAAATCCCTATCAATATTTGGAAGTGATTTTCAATAAGTAGTTGCTTGACAAGTATGTTTTGAAGAGCTCAAATGTCATACAACAAAGGTATTGGAGAAATATTGGTCATATGCCTTCCTACAAAAGCTTCAGTAAGTTTGATCCAAACGAAAAAATGAGTCAATGGTGCAACTAATAACAGGAACTCTAAGAATTGCATATGCCTTTTAAAACTATAGCAGTTTGTGCAATCAATGTCAGGAACTAGAGTTACTCTTCATTGATTAGGGTTTCTTAATATTACTGCAAAAGTCATGTATGCATTTTAGTTCGAAACAGAGTTAATTCAAAGTTATTTTTCACTTCAATTTTTACATAAATACTATGCGAAGAGCTCTCATTAAAAAATTAAAGTACAACAAAGGTTGGTTTATATATTTGAGTGGTCACTCCAGCCATTGCTAATTAGTTTTTTGGCTATACGCTCTAATATGGCATCAGAGTTGGGTCTTGGGTAGTTGGTGGGTCAAGTCCCTCATCCAGTTGAATTCCCCGATGTGTTTATTTGTCTGTTTCCAATAAGTTCCAGTTTATTTGTTTGCTAGTTCCAATTTGGTTTATTAGCCTTAATGGGAGCCCAAGTCGTTCATGAGGAAGGGTGTGAAGAGAGTTTGTATCCCACATTGGTACATCTAAGCTTGGTTTATATACTTGACAGGTTAGTCTACCCATTGCCTACATAACCCAAGGTTAAATGAGCTCAAATTTAGTGATATTGCCAAGACTTTTTTAGTGGAACACAAATGCATCTTAGGCAGCCATTCTACTGGCCTTAATGCAACCATGGGAATACCAATTCTGCTATAAAGAATAGAAGAGATTAATAAAGATAAATAATGAACAATAGTTGAGCATCATAAATGATTTTAAAGAACTATGCAGCTTCTAATGATATAAGATAATAAGATAGTTTTAAGATCATGATGACACCTTAGCCAAGTTTTCAAACTTATCCAAAGATTATACATAAAACAAAAGCTTCCATTAATCTACAATAATGGCTATAACATATTGATAGATTCTCTATAGCTCATCTGTCATGTATAAAATAATAAGGAACAGTGGATGTTCAAGAACATACTCATTTGCAGACTGGTGGATAAAATTATTTAGTTGTTGAAATGCAGTTCCAGCGATGATACTCCCAAGAAACACATTGATGAACTGGAAAATATAATATCTAGTTGCAGATCTCCTCTCAAGAGCTGATATGGAGCTCAACCCTTCGAATTTAGACATTAGCATCAATATCGAGGGTAGAAAGATGAGAAAAATCTTCAAGGCAATTCCTGGAAGAAAACCTTGGATGAATGACTTGATGAATTTCCTGCATGAAGAACAGTGCTTCAGCATATGCAGGTGCCAGGAAGTTAGAAAGATAAAAAGAAATGGAAGCACATAGTTATGCAAGGTTCAGAGCCACCATGAATGATACCGTCTCAGTAACATAACACTATTGCCAAAAGAATCCAAGGAAAGATTACATGACACTGCACTTCCCTACTAAGTTAAAAACAGACTTGGCCTAAAATCCATAGGGAAATTCCGTAAAATTGGACGGATGTCACCTCAGAAATAAGATAACATAAGCAACTGACTTTTCTGTCATAAGAAAACAGGTTTTTCGAACACAGAAGTCAGTTATTGAATCAATAGATACTACATTACACCACCACGGAAATAAGATAACAATAGCATCTGATTTGTACGGCATAAGTAAACAGATTCTCTAAACAGAGTGAAAATTAATTCTATCAGAAGAACATTAGAAAATCTTCAGGTGCTGGTGGCATCTCTCCCATAATGTTGTGAAGAAAAGGGAAACAATTCAAAAAATCAATGTCAATAAAGCAACAAAATAGCATATTTACCACACATCTTTTCTCAATTAACAGGTCCCAACACTGTCTAATGACCATTGTATAATTATAAAGAAAAGGAAAGGAGTATCTAGTGAACTCGAGTTTTGACGACGCATCGAATAGGAAGAAGATGAAGAAGACAAAGAAAGAAACTCACAACTCAATTAGAGGCTTTAAAAAGGGAGCTGTCTTCTCTATTCCATCTATGTTAGCAAGGGACTGTACAAATGCAATGGGAATCATGAAGAAAAAGGTAAGGAAAAAGAACACAACAGCAATGATAAGCCTTCTGATTGAGAGTGAAACATAGGGGATCGCCAAGTTATCCCAGTAAACATCACGGGGCTCTGGGGCCCATTCAGTTAACCATACGGTTGGATTTCTCGATTGTTGAGTTTGTGCACAAACAGCAGCCCCCCATCGTGATTTGAAGGAAACAAATGCAGCTGGCATGATCAATTTAGTGCTGCTGGCCATCTTATCTTTCTCCACAGATATCTGACATTCACATTCAGAAGAATCATAGTGAGCGAGAACTTTATGCCACCACAATATATGTAAAAGAAGAAGAAGAAAACAACAAATAAAAAATAATTTATAATTAAGGATCAAAATTTCGTTTAGGTGCATTGTTTCGGTCATGTGAAAAATGGAAACGTTTCGACCTGTTTCGAAAACAGAATGAAAAAAATAAAAAAATTAAGAATTATTTTTTCAAAACATTGATTGAAATATACCAAAATATCTTGAAATACTTTGAAACATTCTGAAATAATTATGCAAATGCATTGAAATATAACAAAACATTATGGAACACCTTGAAGTATTAAAATTTCGATTCTATTACTGATTTGTTTCGGTCTCCTTGGAAACATAAACGTTTCGAATGTTTTGAAACGATATTTTGATCCTTGTTTATAATGCACCATTCAATCCAAATAAGCAACTTGAGATGCAGTCATGTAGAAGAACATTGTTTTTGATCTGCACAAAAGAATATATATATATATATAAAAAGCAACAAATTTTAACAAGGAAAACGAGCAGGAATGCTCCTTCCAAATGCAATAATCGTACACAAGGAGACTTTGTCCTTTCAAAATGCTGATCGAATATGACTATAACTAGAGGCTTTTGGCACACTATAAAATTTCGATTCTATTACTGATTTGTTTCGGTCTCCTTGGAAACAGAAACGTTTCGAATGTTTTGAAACGATATTTTGATCCTTGTTTATAATGCACCATTCAATCCAAATAAGCAACTTGAGATGCAGTCATGTAGAAGAACATTGTTTTTGATCTGCACAAAAGAATATATATATATATATATATATATATAAAAAGCAACAAATTTTAACAAGGAAAACGAGCAGGAATGCTCCTTCCAAATGCAATAATCGTACACAAGGAGACTTTGTCCTTTCAAAATGCTGATCGAATATGACTATAACTAGAGGCTTTTGGCACACTCCTAGGTGACAATAAGAATACCATTGCTGATCTGGAACTTGAACACCAAGGAAAAGATAGAGATTTCCCAAATCATTTATTTTTTCAGTCATGTAAAGAGATTTCCAAAATTATTTAATTTTATTAAAAGGTGAGCATAGCTAGACTGCTATAGGCTCCAATATCATCAACTTAGGAGACTTGAGTAAAAGACAAAGATAGAGCTTCAAAGAATAGAAGCAATTTACAAGAAGGTCTAGTTCAATACTAACTTCTTTTGATAGTCTTTCGATCTCCGATGTATAGAAATCAATTGCATCCACCTTCTCCCCCGAAATGCCAAGAAAACCAGTCTGCTTAACGAAAAACATTTTCCTGAGATTATGTTAGTAATTAAATGTAAGAAATAGCATGAAGAAATTTCCCTCTAAAGTAAGTATAGAAAGCTAAGCATAAAACATAACAGATGATCCTGACAAAATATACCTTCGTTGTTGGCTTTCTAAATTGATTTCTAGAATATTTCAGTTGATAATAATCAAGCCAGTTCTGGTTTTTCTTCTTCTCATTGACTAGTGTTGATAGTTGGTTGGCATTGTATACAACCTGCATGCAAATCTCTAAGTACGATAATAACATACAGAAATCTTATTCTGTAAGTGCATGATCTGTTCATAACTGGCTACATAAGTGCATGCAGTACGAGAGTTAACATAATAGGATAATATAAATGTTCAGTTCACTGTATAGTCATTAAACCTTGAAAAAATGAAAGAAATTCGAGATATTAGCTGTGCAATAAAATCGAGCTCAACAATCTAATGGTTTCAATCAATGAAAATTTGAAAATGCCGTTATGATCTCGACAACTTTCTGTAAAACCAGTTTATAAGCACCAGCTTTCGGAGATATCATCTACTGTCCTTGGGGTGGATCCTGTATTCTAGACCTCAAAGGTTCAAATAGGGTATCCAAAATACACGAGGGTCTCCTTGGGGGGGCAGGGTCAGATAGATGTATGTGGCCTTACCTAATGCGGGTTGGGGTCACATGCCTTTCCTGGTGTTCAAACAGCATGATTTCTTGTAAGAAAGCTGTCTGACAGAGAGTGAATCTACTAGTAAGACTGGAGAGAAAGAAGCCTTCTTTATATCCTAGCTACTTCTTATACAACGAATTGACGAGAAAGATTTCTAACTTAAAAGAAATTTACCAATAACAGTTTGTATTTTTCTCTGAATCTCTTCTAAATCAGGGCGTAGTGTTTTAAGATGTGCAATTCCATCACCAATTAACTAGCAAGCAGAAAAAGGTTTTCCAGCTTGAAACGCCTGCCGGTTAGCTAAGATGAATCATAAATAACCCTGTAACACGTTGTACATTGACTACTTCTGTATACATTTGAAACCACTTAGAACTCTGCTCTTTTCCTTTCAATTTAACTCATGTTGGATTTATCTGGTTAACTTAAGAAATTCATACCACAAAAAGGAGCTCGACAGATAACAGTTTTTGGAAATTTTGAGCAATAAAACTTGTTTCCTCAAACTAAAGTCTCTCTCTCTCTCTCTCGATGGACTGGTACAAGCAAGCATGCAAGCTGTGTACACATATTGATAAGAAAACCTTCAGCGATTAATGAGATGTATGAATCAATTTCAATAGTAATAGCAATTTATAAATGAAGCTTTGAAAAATAAAGAGCTGTAGCAAAATGAAACCTGATGAGTGAGATAATGATCTGGATGGTTGACCAGGAAAAAATGCTCCACAAGTTCACTAACTGATTCATCAGGATCTGGCGGCACATTTCTGACAAGTACCTATGCACAGTCACATACAGGTTCACATGTTAGTAGTAGGACTCATTGAATTGAAAGGATATTCTGAAAGCAAGCAATTCACCAGCATAAGAAATCATCAAGCCAGTTTTCTAATGGAAAAAATTATGCACTATCAATATTCCACAAGGCATAAGAAAAGAGACAAAATGATAAACCACCACTAAAAATCCACCTTAGGAAATGGAACTTATTTCTGAAGGTAAGAGTGTAAGGTTCAACAAAGATTGGCAAGAAGATCAAACTTAAACCAAAGAAAAGAAAAGGAATGTACTAGCAAAATTTCATAATATAATAGCACACACAACAATAGATAGTTATGAAAATTAAGCATTAAAGTATTACCAATACTTCAATGCTTAATTCAAATACTTAATTCATTCTAGAACTGCAACTCTATCAGTATGTTACTTCCACATGCAGTGATGCATATTTAAACCCTTGAGAGATTCAAATACTTTCATTTAAAGGATACTCCATGGCTTGAAATAAAGATAGAGGATACTCAGCGCTGGCCCTAGGCAAAGGCCAATAAGGCTGGCGCCTGGGGCCCCAATTTAATGTAGATATTTGGGGTCCAAAAAAAAAATTTAGGGCTTCTAATTTTAAGACACTTTTGGGTACAAAGTGCGAACCAAATAAGAAATTGATACAAAAATAACGAGTTTATATTTAGCCTTTGTAGATACGGGTGATCTATGAAGCATATTGGATACCATATTGGATACGACACTGGTTGGATACTTGAGAATACTACGTTAAGGTCGATATATCCGTATTGGATCCCATATTGGATACGACACTCGTCGAATATGTATCGGATACACACCAAACGTATCCAATAATAAATACAATATATGGATACTTCACGGGTACTTCTATATGCAGAGAAGTATGTGTAATTTTTAGTTTTAATCTTTACCACATTCCTTTGATTTCATATAAAATGTAATACATTAACAAAAATTCATATGACTTGAAAGACACGTGGGTGTTTTCCAAATATTATCTATTATCACATGTGTAAAGAGTTTAAATGAGTTTATTACTCTATAACCTTAGCAACAAATATTTCTAAACAAACAATATAGTTAAATGTTGGTTCTTATTCTTTTAATTAATCACGTTCACTTTGTAGATGTACCACAGTGAGATGATAGGTAACTTTATGAAAAAAAATAATTTATTAATGTTATTTATTATTGTTAAATAATCTCTAAAAATTATAGCTATCAAATCATTACATAATAGTAAAAATATAAAATATATATTTATTGACGTATTACGACTGTACACATATCATATTTTTTGGGGTTTGTCATATCGCCGTATCCGTATCCGTATCCGTATCCATGCTTCCTAACGGGTGATAAACAAATGAACTTGATAGGTCTCCCACATACACGGGTCAACATAAATCTAACTAAACACAAAATAAATCTGCTAAGCATGACTTTTATATAGTACAAATTCGACTATACAAGATTATAAATGGAAGGAGTATAAATTGAGTCAATTCCGATACGACACAACTGAATAAATATTTTTTTATTACCTTTATTTTTTCTATCTTACTGAAAAGATGAGTTATCTTAACACACAATACCATATGTTAAGTGAGACTTTTGTCACGTTCTGCCTCCTTGAAAATTCCAAACAACTTTAGGATGAGTTCTTTACCTTGAAGGAATATTCTAGAGGATCCTAAAAATTATTTAAACAAGGAACATTCTAGAATATTCAAGGAATATAAGGATAAGTATAAGAAAGACCTAAAATGTTCTTATACATATTAGAAGACTAGATATTTACACAAAAGATTCTAGAAACACCATAAATGTATAATATTTAGCAATATCATAGTCATTTATGGTAAGATGAAAGACTTATATATAGGTGGGGATTTCCATTTGAAAGAATCAAGCAACCAAGTCTTAGCTTAAATTTGAGGTCCTTTTTGTATGTGTCGGAGTTTTTACTTAATTATTTTTTCTTACAACACACAAAAAACCCAGTTAAAAAAAAAAAGTTGGTTGGAGTAGTTTACTATTCAAAATCCTAATAACATTCATCATTTGGAAAATTAGTTTACTATATTAATAAATTTCAATTATATTTCTCTATATTTTTAACTGATAGCAGACTTTATTATATTTTAATTATAATTTTATTAGAAAATAATATTTTAATTTTTGAAATTGGGTAAAAAAATAAAAAATTACAGAATTACCCTTGAGGTGACAACACCTCTCATGGTAGCTTACTGGCAGATTGGGGAGGTCTCTTGGTGCATGGCTTCCACAAAGATGCTTGGAAAGCTTGACTCAACATTCTAGGGATATAAGAAGGGAAGAAATCGGTTAGAAGAGAGAGAAAGAGAAGGGAGAAGCTAGAGAGAGAAACCTTCATTCTTGGATTTTCGATTTTCTTGTAGAAGTGAATTCAAGCACTAAGAGATATATTTCTAGACTAATTAGAATGCTAGGAACATATTTATGTAATTAGTTTTTGATTTGGATAACTATATATGCATGAATTAGAGTTTAAAAATTTCGGGTTTAAGAGTTTCATGAAATGGGTTGAGTTTGGGATTGATTTGAGCTAATTAATTATTATGGTTGTATTTATGGGAGGTCAAGGAGGAGTTGGGTGGTGTTTTTTAAGCTTGACATGACCGAAGATGAAGTTTCGGCCATGGTGAAAATCGATCTCCATGGTTGATGTGTTTAAGCTTCGAATGAGGGTCTTACCTAGCTAATTTGGACCTTAAGAATCCATCAATGGCCTCAAAAATGAGTTTAGAGGTCGTTTGGGTGATCAAAATCGAAGTTGCAGGTTTGGCCCTATTTTGAAAACCTTATTTTTTTGTTAACTTTGACTAATAATTTGATGGGCTTAAAGGGTGATTCGAGGGTGGTGTAACCTATGTGGTTTGATAGAGGAACATGTGATGAGTGTTGATTAACCCTAAAATAATGCGTCAATGAATTAGATTATAAAGTTAATTGCTTGCGTAAATTAGGATAAAATGATTAAGTTAAAGAATATTAGGGTTAATGCATAAATTGGACATTTTGCAGGGTTTCATGCAGAAATACGAAAATTCAAGAGGATTAAAGTGTGCAAGCTAAATAAGGAAGGGGTGCGAGTGCAATTACCAAACTATTACATCAAAGCAACGGGCTGCCAAACATGCAAAATTCAGAGGAATGCTACCGTTCGGACGGTGGTGGCAGCGTCCGGACGGTGCTACAACCACCTTACTTCTCTCCTCTCCCCATTGGTCCAATTAAGCAACAAATCACCCTATTAGCTAGCTAGGATGTCTACCGCCTCAAGCCTCCTTCCGGTGCCTATAAATACCCTACTTCAGCCATTTTTCAGGAGGAATGGAGGAGAGCTCAGTCCAAACAAGAGGGAAGGAAAGAGAGAAAGGAAGGAATAGTGAGACCCTGCCAGAATTTTCTATACTTCTACATTTTTGTTCTCCTTTCTACCTGGAGGGTTGAACCTCTCCCACTTTTGTGTCATAGCTGGGCAGTGTTTCAGCTATTCCTCGTGGAAGGACTTTTTGTATTTTATTTTCGATTGTAATGAGATTATATCATTCCTTTTGCTCGTCTATAACAATGAGGCGTGAGTAATCCGTTTATACTCTTTGGTGAAGGGTAAATACATGTGTAATATTGTTTATGTTACGGAAATGCTGATGTTTTACTTATACTTTAATGTTTATACATCCCTTAATTGATGGATAGTTATATTTATAATATGCTCATGGTTATGAACACCGAGCAGAGCTTAATGCTATATACCATACTATCTATAATTATTACGCACTTCATGCATGATACAGTGATGTATGCAATTGGGTTTTATGTAACAGTTGGGAGATTGGTTATAGACGGGTTAAATCTTGCCATAACCAATGCTTTTGATTCAATGCATAAACCGGAACTCCGTCACCATTGAATCATCAACCTACCAATTAAATAACTGAAGTAAACCTTTTGAATGGTTCACCTTCTGGTTTACTAGGGTTATTTAATTAATGCATGGTACAAAGACCTTCCGCCTAACCTAAACAGTCGTTGTGTTATGGTTCAATATACATCAAATCTACCGATTAACTTTCCAGTAAAATGGGAGTTAATTGTTGTAAGGTGGCATTTCCGTAAACAAACAATATAATGCATGTTTGATCCCCGAACTGAAGAGTATCTTTTTTATCATTGTCTTTCAAAGTTTTAATTAAGTATTTATTTGATAGTACACTGCATTCACGACAATTTTACCATTTCTGTTTTGAATCCTAACAGTTAGCTCCCTGGGAGTTCGACCTCGGACCTAAACTGAGAAATATTGTAATTTGACCACTTGTACTTGGGTGTATGACATAATTTAGGTTAGATCAAGTGTCTAGGTTCAAAAAACAAGAGAAAAAATAATACACAAAAAGGAGAAATAAGATGTGAAACAGGGGTGGTTGAAACAGAATTTGGGATCCTAGAGTTTGGGTCAACTATTAAAATGAAGAAGATCAAGTGGTGGGGAGGGACCACTGGTCATCCCGACGGCGAGTGAGGGTGCTTTTGGTGTTTGATTGACCTCTAATGGATCCCAACAGTTCCGTAACGTCCATATGGAGGTCCTAGTAAAATTTCAGGTCAATCCGATACCCGAATCAGTATGTGATGTAAAATGTTTGTTTTTCCCTTTAAGGTCAATTCAACCCAATTTTTTTTGGTGATTTTGGCCGAACAAATTTTATATTCACTCTTAAATAGTTATTTAGAGTTTGTGTATGAAATTTTATTGAAAAATTACACTGTTTTTATTTTTGGCAGTTTCAAATCGAAATACCGCGGGAGGTAGGATTTCTCCATTTCGAAATAGGCGATACTTTTTAAATTTGTTTCTAAATTATTTCATATGTTATTTATGATCGTATAACATGTTTTGAATTATATGATTGGTTGTTTCATTATTGAATTAGGATTTGGACCCGGATTGGGGTTTTGAGTGCGGTTTGGATTGAGTGGCTGAGGGTTTACGCTCCAGGTTGAGACTGTAGTTGGTTTTCATTGAGTTCGTAAATGCTTGGGTGGCCCTGTTGGTCTTTGAACTTGGATACCGAATTGAATTAGGGAGTATATCTTCCTTGGGGTGCAAAGTCCCCTAAATGATTGGTTTGTGTGGTTCGTATCGACACTGAATGGTCTATTAGGATTATTTGCTCTTCGGTTTAGCACTGTATTGATGTTGTGATTGTATTACTGTTTTCAACTTAACTGTTTTCGCACAACATTTACTGTTCTATTACTTATGTATAAAATGAACTATTTTGATGCCCAATCATGTCAAATTATGTATTTTCAAACTCGTTTACGTGGCATTGAGGTACTCTACTGAGCTGTTGATACTCACCCTACATTATTTTTCTCTTTTCAGATTAGGCATTGGAGGGGAAGTCTGCAAATATTCGAACTGCTGATTTTTCATGGTTTTCATTCCAAGTGCTCAATAGTGTTTTTAAGGCATGTAAATTATAATAAGCTTGATGTACATATGTGGATTGTAACAAGTCTATGGCTGAGTCGTACCATTACTGTATATAGTATGTTTATCTATTGAGATTAATTGCAAACACTCGTTATGTTTATGGAATTGGATCAGGATTTTACAATTGGTATCAGAGCTTACTCCTTATTTGGAGACTGTATCATTTAGTACCTATGAAGGCTATTAGCACTTTGAATATTATGAAAATGAAATGGATCGGGGCGTTACACTTTGAGTTCAACGCAATCACTTTGTTTGGTACTATTGAATTCATTATTTACGGTTTCTAATTTTTCTTCTATACTTTTTATTGCCGCATTGATTTTTTTCTTCTATACTTTTTTATTGCCGCATTGATATATTGATGAAATAGTTGCAAGTTACTTTGTCAATTCAGTCCACAAATTTCAAGTCAACCGATTGGGCAATTCCTTTTTATTTAGGCTACTATTTTGAAATTTGGTCATTTTTTTTTGTGCTAATTATTTATTTATTTTTAGTTGAGTTGTTTGATGATTCTTTTCTATACGATTTTTTGGGAGTTTTTAACGGAATGAATAATGCCACTTTTGGAACTTGACTTGGTTAGTGTTTAATGGAATGAATAATGTCAACGATTTGTATAATGATCTGATTTTTGCCAACACTATGTCTAAACCCTTTTTTTTATCCTTTCCTTTTTTAATTTTAAGTTTAGTTAAAGGCTTTCAACGCAAGGATTTTATTGATATTGGTTGCGACAAAATTTCATATTCTAGATTTTTGAATTTTTGCATTAGTGCCAAATGATTACTTCAATTATTTGGAATGTAGTATCACTACAAAGTGTGGGATCCTAACCAATTCTTTTGTTCTTCATGCATTCATATATTCATTAAAATTGATCACTTATTTATATCAAGTTGGTCAAAAAACTAAATTTGTTAATGCCTTCGTATCATAGATTTATCCAAGTTGAAATCAAAAATTACATTTTAGAGGGTAAAAGTTTCTATTTACCCATGTTAATAGATTTATCAAAGTTAATAGATTATTTTATTTATTGTTTGGTTTTCCTTCCTACTTAGTCTGTTGCATTAATATAACCATTTGTTATGGTATCCCTACAGCTGTTTTATTTTTATGGATCTAGCTACTCAAATAATTTTAACTATGACCAAGTGAAATTTTTAAAACCCTTTTGAAGTGTTGGATGTTAGTTCTCTTTTCTTATGTTATATGGTATCTATTTTGGATTATGTCATTCTGGTGTATTACACGCAGGATGCTAATATCTACATATGCCACATTACTGCTTAACACTGGTCTATATCATGTTGTAGCGAATCAATTGGAGTAACTTGAGTTGTATCAGTATTATCTCAGTTGATGTTTAAGTGTTAGGAGTTAGGATTGTACTTTTTCCATGAATACCAGCCAATTTGATAGATAAGTTTCTTCCATTTGTATGCTCGATTTGATTGCTGATGAAATAGGGGAAACAAAATTTTGGGCCCATAGCTATGGTTATGTAATAGTTTAATTGTCAGGTAAAGGGCCAAGTAAGGGGTTGGGATTTTTATATTTTGGGTTAGTGAAAGAGTTTGTTATGAAGATTGATGGTGTGATAATTGTTGTGTTTTTATAGGTGACAAACTGCTGGTGATATGAGAAAATGTGCTGCATTGTTGGCCATCACATTTGTCAATTCATTTCTTTGATTATTTCTCTCATGTAGCTGTTCCAATGAAATACAACCCAAAAGACGAAAAATCAATCAAGGCAGTGATGGCAAAGCATCACTCTCTTTGTGTGTGTCTTTGTATTAAGTTTTATTTTTTAACTTTCAGTTTTCGTTGGTGCAGAGGCCAAGCTTATGCAGATTACTTGGTTAAGTATAGGAAGCAATGGGATGGAAAAACATCTCAAAGAATTGTTGGAAATACACTTTGAGAAGCTGCAGCTGCAACTGTGGAAAATTATGGGCTTCCCATATCCACCGATGAATTTTGGGTACAATCAAATTAGGAATACACCATTGCTTGGTTTAGCTGATCGTAATAGCATTCATTGATTTGAAAATTGGCTTTTGTGTAAATTAGTATCATGATCCCTTTTTGTTGTCATTGTGGTGGTGTACTTGATTTATTAACTTTTTTTTTGTGTTTTGCGGTTGTGGATGTACAGAAAAGGTTGATAGTACATTTTGGGCTGCTCTGAGCAGAGAATTGGTATGGATGTATTGGATGTGAATTGAATTGTTGAAGGGTTAGGATTTAATTCCTTTTGAACTTGGGTGTTTTTTAATGGGCTCACTTAGTGAACTCTTCTTAGTTGTCCTGTAAAAAAAATTCTGGATTGCTACCATTTCCATTTGTTTGTGTTTCCCAGTTGTAGATGCATAGAGGAGAGAAATCCATCAAGTCAATTTCAAGCTCTGTTATCTTCGGGATAATCCTTTATCAATATTTTATTTATTCTTTACTGCACATGATTATAACGTTGGCATTATTATTGGTGTTTTATTTGTTATGGTGATTACGGTAATGTTTGGGAGGTAAGATTTGGGTGGTGGCAATTAGGTTTTTACATATTTTTTTAAGCTATTGCTGGAGTTACAATTTTTTCTGAGAATAAAATTTGTAGCCTAAGTTTTACATTCTACTGCATGTTACCTTATGTGTAATTTGTTAGTTTGTGATTAAAATTGCAGTGCAAAATGCAGTGTTGGTATTTCTCTATGAATGTGCTAACGTTAAAAATGGTGATTAAAAAAGGTGGTATGGATTAAAAAATGCAGTGTTAGTACTTCTATATGATGGAATTTGATTTATTTGTAACATGCAAACTCTATGTTCTATTGATTTCTGCAAACTCTTTCCCTGTGATTGTGATTGACAGAGATTAGTGCTGCTTTTTTAAAAGTTCTTGATGCAGGAGACTCAAAATGTGGGGTACAATGAAGCATTTTCATTAATTTTGGGTGGCATGTAATTGGTTGAGTTTCCCAGCCTAATTTTGATGACAAATCTTTTTGCAGAGGTAGTGATTGGTATAACAAATGATGTTTCTGGAAGTTTGATGAGTCATCGGAAGACTAAAATTGCCTGCTAATTAGTGGTGTAAGTGCACTCATGCATCACTCATGTGAATTGAAATTTGATGAATTTCTTTGCTAACCTGCTTAGTTGCTTCCGAGTAGTTAATTTTGTGGGAAGATTGAAGGATGTTATTTTAAGGATAATGGTTTATTATATGAAGTTGATTTTTTTTAAGCAAATTGTTCCTTAAAAGTTGAAATTCTGTATATAGGTTAACATTTTTCTCTGTCATGTTTTTGGAGAAAATTATGTCCGAATTTATTGGTCCAATATTCATTCGAAATTAAAAACATACAAAAATCCAACTCGAATGGGTATTCAACTTTTAATTGTCGATTTGTTTTGTTACATAGTGCCTTTAGACACGTGCACATATCTATTTAATCAATACAAGATAAGGTAGCAATGCAAAACCTGTCTTGATTCAAACAAATCAAGAGTCAACAACTTTAGCAAATAAATTTCAAAAAGATAAGACTAAGCCCTATAACTTTGAATGAACTTAATTTCTCTCATATAAGTTAGAATTCCAATCAATTAAGGACTGACCGAAAGTAAAGTTAAAAAACCAAACTATGGATATACAAATATTAGCTTAATGAGACAAAAAGTTGATCATACCGTAAACTGATCTGGGCGTCGATGTTCTGATAATAGAAAATGCAACCTCATTGAGGCAACGGTCTCGTACTCATTTTTCAACACATAGCATGTCCAGAATGTAAAGGCATAAGCCATTACTAAGTGGGTCCAGAATCTGCAATATAAAAAAACAAAAATATCCAATGAGCAAAAAGGTGAGATACAACTGAAGCAGGAGAGTAACAACATAAGTTTTGATTAGTTGATAAAGGAAGGAGACAAATCGTAAATCATCCAACAGCTAGCCTCAGCACCTTAAGTGGTGTGCTCTAATTCCTTAATGTTCAACCCCGTACACGCGATCTTTTGATAGTGTTAGGAATTTTATTGTAAGTGACTAATTCCGTGAAGTCTTTGTAAATCTCATCTTAATTCCATGGTCAAAGATACTTCAAAGTTTAAAGCTCAACGTGGAAGGATGGAGTTCAAGCTTCAATGACAAATCAAGAAGATTTTCACTGCACCTTCAATGTTTAGGACAAAGGTAATGACCTAGAGATCTAGAACCCTTGGTTTATTTATAGACTTAGGATGTTTAGGAAATGGTAATTGGAATTAGAAATGCCAAATCTTGTTTGGATCCTTTTTTATTCCAGTAAAAACTGTCCTTTGATCTCTCTTTGACTCCTTGAGCGGTGGTTCACGAATTTGTGTTTACTTGGTCCCAAAGATAAACTCTATTGCAAGCCTTCCTGAACTAGAGTAAGCCTATTTTCAGCATTTTAACATCTAGAGAGCTAAGGAAACACCTTAGATCCCTAAATTCCAAAGGCCATCCTTCTTGAATCTTCTTTTCAACCTCACACATTGAAGAAGGAGATTTAGCTTGGAGATCAACAAAACTCATTATGGAAGAGTGTGCAAACCAAGGATCTTGGGCGCATCCTAGAAGATCGTTTGAAGAGCCTAAAAGGTCTACTGCGGTTGATTTGTTCAAGTGGATTAGGCTAGAAGGAGATAATTGCACTAGAAAGGAGTATCTAATCATGTACTAGTTTTTTTTTTAACAACATGTACAAGTTGAAGTATTAAGTCTTGAGTACTTATAATTTGACTTTGAGTTTAATGGATTAGGCTAGGTACACCCCGAGTAGTTCCCTGGTTTTTCCCTCGTGGGTTTCCGCATAAACAAATTATTTGTGTTTATCGCTTTATTTTACATATAAACTATCAATTGCACACATGTGCACCATATGTTTGAATGAATGATTACTTATTTTTCAATTCATTAAAAAGGGGTTTATAGATCATTGGCTTCGGGTGAGGGATCATGGTCGTGGTGAATTTGAGTGTTGATCAAATCAATTGTTAAATCTTTACATCAATTCACATGACGGGGTTTTTGGGTTCAAAAAATGGGTTTAACTTCTTAATTGATCAATTAATTGGTAATTGTGGTGAGTTATGTTTAAAATTGGTGTTTGTTGTTCAATCGTGAATTTTTAATAAACCTAGTCACCCCCTCCTCTAGGTTGTGTCTAGTGATCCCACATGTATAAATCACGAGGGATAATCCTATCCGCGTTATGTGTTTTCCCCAAATAGTTTTTTAAGTGCACGTGAATGGATTTAGTCTGATCGAAAAGACCATGGTTATTGCAATTTTGCGGAAATTTTGGGCATAAATAACCTATTGTTCTGAAATGTGAAGTTTAGTCTCTCTATCATTTTTCTTATTTCTTAATGGTGTATTGAGTGAACAAACTCAATATTAACTTAAACCATTCAAGGGAAGTCGAAGTTAGATGGAAAAAGCACTTGTGGACAAAGCAAAAATAACACTCAAAAAGCAAAAGCAATAATTATGCTTCATTTCCAACCTCACACACAATACAGCATAAATGTAAATCACTACCCTGGAAGTATCTGAACTATTTTTAGCAGACAGAAGGTGCATTATAATTAACAATGAAATTAAATGCAATTCTATCAGCTAATATTTAACCCATGTACTTTATTGACACCACATTGACTTTGAAATATTTTATGGGCTTGGGGGCTGGTGCCACATAGTCTCTCTAGCCTTGTCTTCCCTCCTTTTCCTTATTTTCTGTAACCCTTAATGCCTTGTGATAGTATGTGAAGTGGATAGGATAGGAGGCAAAATAGACTAAATGTCAAAAGTAGTTTATTGTAGGAACTAGGAAGTAGATGAGTATCAAATAAGTACCAGTCATGCTAGAAAGATGCAGTGATCAAATAAACAACAATTAATTTTTGTAACCAGCTAGATGAAAGTATCTTTTAAGAAAGAATTCAACCATCCTTTTCAGGGTCGCCATAGTAATGGATGCTTACTGGAAACTTTTGCAAACTTTTGCACGTTTCAAGCATTCACATGACTAGCAGTAAAAATGTTATTTTCATTTAATGGTTATTGGCAACATTCCACTTGTTTTACTTAAAAATATGGGGATTAGAAAAAGAAAAAGTAGAAAGAATGTCAAGGAAAATTAACAGTATCGATTCACACAGGCAATGAAATAAAAGAATAACTCTATACAAAGAGTCAAGCATAAAGATGGCTTACTACGTACCTATGTGATCCAGTTGGAATATTGGAAATAGAAAGCTTGTCAATATCACTATAAGTTAAATCAGAATGCACTAAAGTCCGATTGGTCCAATTAACCGGCACCATGATTGTGAAAGCAACAAACGCAATAGGAACGAATATTTTAAGTCTGCATTGAGGGAAGGAAGAAAGAAAAAAATAAGGAGATAAAATCAGTCTAAAATAACGATAATAAAAGCAGCAGCAGCATCAACAACAGCAACAATAAATAATCTTAAACAACTCATATATATTCAATCAAAATGGTTATTCTCCAAACACTAAACAGTATTTGATGCCAGTAGAGATGCTAAACAAGACATTCAAACCTCAAAACCTTGAAATATTCACCAAATTCACATAAAGGATTATTGGTTCTGCTGAAGTTTTAACTATTTGTGGATTTCGAGGTTTCTAAAATATAACCGTATTAAGTTTTTCTATAAAATTTGGACACATTTCAAGTTTTGCACAACGTGTTTTATAACTTGCCAACACCCTAAATTTAAATGAAACACTGATTAGCGGTGACAATGTTATCTTATGAATATCTCCGATCTTCACAACTGAGTGTAATATAATAACAATTTGAAGATCCAGTAAAGGTGCTAAGCAGGGTTTCAGTGAAATGGAAAAGAAAATGCTATCCAACATATGTACTGACCTTTGGAATTTATTGACCTCAACAGATTTTTCCTTAAAAATTTTCTGACAATGACATGCTGGTAGACAGATACAGCAAATGTCGAAAACTTGACCTCGTTAATGAGCCAGTTTCAGCAGAATTGGTGTTAGAGGAGTTTTTATGAACCAATCATGACTATGCCCACAGACTAATGCATACCTTATTATTTATTTCTGGTTCCATATGGGTCTCGTTTATCAGTTCCAGACCGCAACATTTGCATTTTAAGTAGGCAACTACCTTGGTCATAGCACCCTGCATCTTGGTACTTCCCTATGTTATGAATCCACCAATCAGTTTTTTGTTTTTTTTTTCTGGCGGTAATGGATCTTTAACTACCTTGACTTTAACTATAGGCTATATCAATGTCATTAAACTTATTTCATAAGAAAGAAATTTATCGAAAGCAGGAGAGAATGATAAAAGAGGCAAACAAAAAATTGAATATATCAAAGCAATAATAAGAAGGATACCAAAAGGGGAACAAAATTCTACCAGAGCATACCCTGTCTGATAAATCCTCAAGTAAACAGCAGAATCCAATCCTGCATGGTCAATAAGCTCAGGTTCTGGCATTTGCAATGCAGCAGGCATCCAATTCAGAAACCTCACATATGACCGGAAATCCAAATTGACAAACTTGTGGACAAATGCACCGGATTGCAATGGACTGTTTCTTAAACCCTTTAGATACCATTTTGGAAAGTAAACCCTATCATTTAACGGCTGAATTCGAAGAATGGCAAATGCCACAAAGAAAGCAAACGCACTGAGAATATTGATAGCTGCCGCCACCCCTATATCAGTAAGAGTGGCCATATATCAGCTTCAGGAAGATGTGTCCTTCCCTGTAAAAGAAGAACACTAGTAAATTATACGTTGAGTCAATTTCACTCGGATTAACTATGAATTACTGATTCGTACACACACCCTTCTTCACAAGGGGGTGGCCTCGTATAATACACAATACTGAACAGCAGTTTGAAATATGCTCTAAACCAACATTGCTACAGCCTCTAAATGTTCCAGTAAGTAAGGGAATGTCCCTTCAATCAAACATAACAGGTGCTCCAATCGGCAACAATGAAACAATACAACACTGACACTGCAAAATTGACGAAAAATTGAAAACTCCAAGCAGACCCAACTTAGGCCAACTTTTACGTGGCTCTCAGTCTAAAATGTTCAACAGCTTACAACCACAAGGGAAAGAATCATCATCCCACACACGACACCCCTCCCCGTTCAATTTCTGCGTTATATACTTCATGTTTTATATCATGTCTCACTCCATATCCACTGTTCTCAAGATCAATTAACTTTCTGCCATACAAATAACCTAAGAACATTGGCCTCACGAAAGAAACCAAATCCTTCAAGTAAATCAAACCCGTGAAAGTACTAATATATTTACATCGATTATAGCAAAATGTATACAATCAAAGTATTTGAAGTTCCAATCTGCACAACATGTGAGAGGAAAACGATGATGTTTTCGGACTCCAAACAATCTTTTAGGAACCCAAAGGCACTGTCTTTGCAGTCTCTTGGAGTTAAATATATACTCTTTCATCAATTAGAAAAACAAGTAGTTAAAAAACAAGGAATTGTTGTCAGAGTTATAATGGGCACTCGGGCCAAGATTAACCAGAAATCCAAATTCATGTAAGCATTAATTTTTAATCTAACACAGAAAAACAAACCAAAAAGTTCAACAAACATCAACAAAACTGCATAAAATTTGCGGATGAACTTTGATATTCATACTCAAAAGACATGAACAGAGAGAGAGAGAGAAACAAACCCAAAATATTCAAAACGAAGTGGAACTCTATCCAAGGTTAAACAAATCGAACCCTTTTGAAACTAAGTTAAATCTTGATCTTTTGTGTCCACTTTAAACCGTTTTCTTGAGAATCTGAGATAAGAATGATAGATCAGTAGGTGAAGAGAGAGTTCAGAATCCAAAACGGTGCAGAAACTAAACGACGAAGATTAGAATGTAAGTGGCTGATGAATGAGAAAGATTGGATTGGGGGTCAAAGAAACATTTTAAAAAGGACTAAAGAGTCTAAGATACTGAGATCATGGTTGAATTTCACCTGGGTCTGCCGTTTTAAATTGTTTTCGTTTCTTTCAAAAAGGTGTCGGCAAATAGGAATGTGCTTCGTAAGGGGTAACGGCTACTTTTATGATTCGAGAGAATTTTTTAAGTCCAGCACTCATACCCGCTTTATTATGTTAGGGATCCCAAATAAAATAGTAAATTATATATATCCCGTTAAATTATGAGTTTTGTATCAATTTAGTCCTTAAATTTTTTTTTTATCAATTGAACCCTTAAATTCTCTAATTGTGTCAATTGAGCCTTTTCGTTTGCTTCTATTATAAGTGTGTCACTTACTTGATTATATGAATAAAAAAACAAGGACTCAATTACCACAATTAGAGAGTTCAGAAACTTAATTGACATAAAGACTATAATTTGAGGGTCATATGTTTAGTTTGTTCCAACCATTTATATCACGTGAATGGTACACTTCAGTATCTTTGTGTTAAAAAATTTAACAGAGGCAGAAAGAAGAACTCAATTGACATAATTAAAGAGTTCAATGACTCAATTGACATAAAAAAAATAACTTAATTGATACAAGGGTCATATATATAATTTACTCCATTTAATTTCAAATTAAGTGGGTTTTATTTTTGAGCAATGCTATTAGAACCTAATTTGTTGACTTAATTCACTATGATCTTTGTATTGACGGTACCCACTTATTCGAAGGTTCCAATTCATTTGAATTCAATTGGAATCCCAAAACTTAGAATTCACAATATTTCGCATTTTTCAAATTTTTGTAGGATCCACATCTGCCTTATGAAACTCATGCCCCTAATTATACCTCAATGCATACAAATGATGCTAAGTTCTCAATGATTATATTGAATTAGATCACTATTGTATAATTTTTAGGGGTGGTTTATTGGTTGAACTTTGATTTTTGATAATTTAGAGGTCTCAAGTTTAATTTCTTTCCATAACCCCAAAGAGCTAGCCGCCCTTGTCCATTTCAGGATATGCTCTAATTCAGCTCAAGCCACAGCAGACAGTCTCTAAATTTGAGAGAGTTATCGACGTAAGCCTGAAAATTCTGTAGCCAAAAAAAAACAAAAAAAAAATTCATATAGTATTGCTAATAAAATAATATATATGTGTGTACATTAGAAATTTTATTTATTTCAAAAAGTCCACAGTTATTTGGGATCTAAAATTTAGAGTCCTTAGCATTTCTCCTGAAAAATAATGCTAGACTGGTTAAAAAAAGAGACTAAAAATAAGGGATAAATAATGTGACGCTGCAATAACGTTGTTTTTTGTCTCACTTTTATTTATTCAATATTAATGATCTACTTACCATGTCTGTTGTCATATCATTTTGGCTTTATTTATGCATTCCAAATAAATTTATCAAATCTTGTATATTAAATGATGTAAAAAAAAAAAAATCTTATGTATTGAATATTTGGCGAGAGTGAATGGAACCCACTAATTTAATCATCTACACTGATTTGATAAACAATTCGATAAGCATAATAATGCTCATTTTTAAGTCAATGTAATATTTGGAAGTTGATTTATGGCAATGATATTATTACCTCGTGGGCACATTTTTAATTTGGTAAAATTAAATGGACACTTAGGTAATTATGAGAAAAAGATAACCAGATAATGTGACAGGCAATTACAGTTATTTAATATTAAATGTTTGTTCATAACGCATTCAGCGTATCTACTAATTAACACCTCAGGTCAAAAGTAACGCATCCAAAGTCAATAAAATGTCTATTGATTTGGACATCATCTATGTCTGTTTGGCATCTCTTAATAAAATAAATCACAGTTGGATACGGATTATTTTACCAAATTACTGTCTCTAACTTTGTTGTCTATGAATAGTAATTTTTAAACTTGTATTGAAAATATGCCAAAAATATCATTTTGACCAGGTAGTTCAAGTGATAACAGAGACGATATGTAAATTCAGATGTCCTAAGTTCAAAACTTGACAATCCCTTGAGACTTGACTATGAGAAATTTATATCTCATGAATACCCTAATCTCAACTTGGATGACCTGTCTTTGACCGAATTGAAAAAGAGATTAGTCGAGATGCCCATACATCCCTAATTGTTGGAAAAAAAAAAAATCACCTTTGGTCGATTCAAGAGTCAAGACAGAATGTTCTTGACCCAAGTTATTTTTTTTCCTATTCCGCCCCAGGAGGATTCAAATCTCCTTCAATATAATCTTTTAATGTAAATCACTCTTATGATAATTCAATGAAACAATGGTTTAACGTCCTGTCGTTGAAGAAAATTTAGGAAAAGCAAAAACAAAAGGAATTACTGGAGCAAGCATTGCAGCGCCTCACAATCGTGTTAACAAATCACAACAGTACAATGGTACAGAAGCAGTTCATGATCAACATTTTCTATTATACTGCATCAGTGATCAGCCTCATCCAATATAAGAATACATAAATTATTACAAATTCCATGAGGAGATCGAATTCGATTCTGCAATTCAGACATGGACATTTTGTAACAGCCCTGCAAGATATTGTGCTAGTGGCAGCAAAACCGCCAGTGCCTTTAATATTTAATTAGAGAACTGTTTCTGAATCACAAACCAAAAGAGCGAATCTGGGGATCAGTTCTTTTGATGAACAGCAATTCGGTGAATGTCCATATCCTTCAACATAACTGAACGGCCACATGAATCGCAGGGGGCAGTTCGGGACCCACAAAGACTCTCATGCTCTGTCAATCCTCTTAACCGGTCTCGCACATCTGCAGCAGAAGTCCCAGCTTGAACCATGTCACCACAGAACCGGCATGTAATTAGGCGCAAGGGGCAATCTGACGACTGGTGTTGCACCTGGCCAATAAATAGGTATGAAAAGCATAAAAACGAGGCAATCATATAAAGATTCTACAACTGCAATGAAATGCTAGAAATGTGAAAGTTTCCAAGCTATTCAACACCAAAGTTCATCCAAATGCTTTTAACCTTTCCAGAAATTTTGAAAGTATACGGTTATCTAAATTATCAACAGACGAACTGAAGCCAAATTTGATAGGGTTATCCATGCTTAGTCCTTAACATCTAAAGGTTTTAGCCTGTTTGGTCCCCATTAATTGAGAGTGCTAGAAAGGGTATTACAGTGTATGAGCTAAACTTTGGCGTCATAAGTCTTTATGTAACATAAAGGGGGTCTTTAGCCAGTTGGGTTCTGTTCATCAAGGGTGATGGGAAAAGAATACATAGTATGGACCTAAAATTTGGCACTATCTGAACAAAATGATTTCTCTTAGTATCATAATTTCATGGTTATTAGACCGGAACTGCACCAGGCAAATGGTCCCCAACCAGTGCTCTACCAACAACTAGTAGATAAATTCATGAAAACTGACAGCAAGAGGAATGCTCTGCCCATTTGATTCAGAATTTGTGGAGGATCACGACTCACTCTGCAACTCACCCAAAATATATAACAGATATTCTTTGCCTTTTTTCTAAAGGTAAAGGAATCCAAAATAACCGTCCAAAAAACATGCAATGGCCAACAAAACTTGGGAATTTGATGATTCATGGTTAGAACTTACCCCCCTTGGCCCCTTAGGCCAACAGTGACCAGACAGCCAGAAGCACAGGATTACCAATGTAAATTAAGGACATGAACTAATTAAGAAAGAAGTGCAGAGAGCATAGTGCTTACCATCTGTTCCTTCTCAAAGACACTTCCACAGGGACAGTGAAGTGGCTCATGGAACACTTTCATGTGCTTCTCAATCTCTCCTTTTTGAAAAGCTTGCCCACATTTATTGCAGTGGACATGGTTCTTGGCCTCCTCAATCCGAAGAACAACCCCACAATCAGCATGCTGGCAGATGACATTGTGTCTTCTGCAATAGGCCTCATGCAAAGCTATGGTCCTAGAAGGTATATAATGCTTGCAATTCATGCACTCTACAGTATCCACCTCCATAGATGATGAGGAAGACACAGCTTGCTGACCCAGCTTACGGTCGGAGTTATTTTCAATATTTACTGATAACTGGTATTTTGTGGTTCCTTTGAAGCCATATAAACCAATACTATAAGTACCTGCTCCCAAGCTCTGGTCCTTAGAGCTAAGAACCAGAGTCTTTGAACCCATATCATGAGAAGACCATTCATGCTGGTGCCTGCTTGGGAATAAAAGAGGATGCCTAGAGATATACAAATCAATATCTCCATCATGTGTCTCTGATTCTATTTTTACCTCAATATTGGCATCTCCTGAAGAAATTTTCCTCCAGGTATTGTCATCTATTGAAAACTTGTAGTAGATATAATGCCCCTCCTCAACCTTTCCAGGTTCTGACTTCCCAAACGTGAGAGGTGTCAGTACATGCTGATTTGTTTTTTCGGAAGTTGAATCAGAACCCATAATGTCAACCTCAATATCTGTTTCGAGGACAGATACGCTTGAAGAAGGTTTTAACTCAAGAACACGCAAATGATAAGACAGTGCACCGTGATTGACTGTAAGCACATCATCTTGAGAAATAGTTGCATGTTGGCGAAGGCTGGTTTCAAGGACAGCCTTGTGATTGGGTATGTCTGAAAAGCCAAATTCTTCTGGTTGAAGCTTTGCATAAGTTCCTTTCGGCAGCCAAACATATCGCACTTCGACTAAAGATGTGTCAGGAGTGCCGACAGGGAATAAGTTGCCCCATATATGAGGAGGAAGCCCAACAGAACCTTCCTCGGCAGTGAATTCCAGGACACCAGCATGTGTTGTTCCGTAATTTTTCCCTTCAACAGCCTTCATATCTGAAGGAGCCTCTTGCTGAACTACTGACAACCGAAAGTGCAAGGGTCCTTTGTCAAAAGCACCTTGTTCAGACAACTCCGTGAAGCATGACGGTGGTAATTTGATCTTATCTCCCATACCCTGATAACGTACAGCTTCTAAAACGCGATAAAACACAATTCCTCTCCCAGCAAGTAGGTTTTCTTCCATTTGTTCGTTCGCCTGAAAAGAAAATTCAAAGTCCTCATGAGTAATTTTAAATGCTGACATTTAGTCATGAATGGAAAGTACAATCACAAAATAATGAAAAGGGCAAGAAGGAGAAGAGATAACATTATTTAGGACAAAAACTATCACTATAGTACGCAGTTCAGGCAACAGGAACAATGGACTTCCCTAGCAGAGAAAAGAGACTTCATTGTAGCTGAAAGAAATAGGAGGACAAAATCGATGGACAAAGAGAAGGACATAATCGCAGATATAAAGCAGAAAGGAGGTTCACCTAGAAACTAGCAAGTACTGATCCCAAGTAATTAAGACTTCAGGTTTGGGGTCTGGTAGTGTTCCACAGATTGAAAATGTGAACCAAAAAAAGGGTTAAAAAGAAGTTTTTATGATCACTGGAAATCAAGATGACTTCAACAGAGAGAAATTATTTGCACTAACATAAATGGCAGGATAGCAGGTTGAATACAAAGAAACATTGCTTAAGTTGCATGCTCATGCGTTGCATTTTCTACTGACCCAGTGAAGCATTTCATACTACAGAACAAGCTTTTCTTGTGGACATTACTAAAAGTTTTTCCCAAGGGATTAAATTGATTTCGGGTTAACCATAGACACGTTTTTAAAGTGATTCTATAACTAACTGCCATGCCAACCATTTGCCTTGAAGCTGATATTGGCTTGGTGAAGGCTCACTTAGGCGAGAAGTCCCCATATTTCCTATACTAGCCATCATATCCGACACTGCCACATCCTTTCCATTCGACTCTTGTTTTCCATCCCAAGACCTCTTCCGGTTTTTGAGGGTTGAAACCATTAGACAAAAGAATGAAATCTCACTGGGTACTTCAATCCAGCCTAAACTGACCATCAGATCAGACCATAAAAAACTGTCTAAGGCAAGAACTAAACCATAGAGTGTCTTGGTTTCTTTCTGAAAATTCTCTCATTTTATTTTGAGTTTCTTGTCTAAGACTTCATATAAAGATTAATAATAACATGATTGGTTTTTCACGAATTGAATTTTTTAAGTCATATCAGAAAGAACATCATATCACATCCTTTTCCTCTCTCTAAAATAAGTATGTTGGCTCCTCCTCCTACTTCATGCTCAAATTTGCAAAGCTCATTCACATTCAAATTTTATAAGGGGTACAAAGAACATTCATGACATTCGATCAAGGCAGAGACATGCTGAACAGGTGGTTAAGATGGTTGGAAAGAAGACTCAGTTGCAGACCGAGCAGGGGAAGATATCCCCTGCTTCAGCCTTTGCCTTTATGAAGCATGTATAGGCTCTGTTGCCGACTTGCTGGCGTGGCAGTTTATTATTTGGTTACCGTAAAGTTGTGGGTTTCTGGTTAATCCATGAACACTTTAATCTCTTTTCCTAACAAGTGAACTCAATTCCACAAGTGTACAGAAAGAGATGTTTAGGACTAATGTCGCAAGTTCCTATTTCATATGCTATTAAGCTATCTACATATTAGAAACAAATCCTCAAGTGCTTAAGCCCAAATCCCATATCAGAAATAAATCATCAAATGCATTGCTAATAAAATTATTAAACATTTATATATTCCTTACACAGTTTACCAACATTTCCCCGAGAAAGCTACATGGAGACCAAGGGGGGCATGGCATCCTGAGTTTTCAGAACTTTTTAGCAACCCCATAAAGTACCAATATTACAGTATGAACCCTATCAATCAATGATTTGATTTCATCCCAAACAATTTAACAGGTTCAATTCCACGGATTCAACAACAACAATACACATCATTCCAGATAGATTCACCAAAAAAAATCGCCTAATTTAATCAAAAGAAACAAATTCTTCCATATCATAAACAAATCATCAGTGCATAAGCCATAATTGACAAAAAACAAGTTAATCCAGAATTGATCAAAAAGTTAATTAAAACAGAATCGTTGGGAAAAAAATGACCTTAAGTTCGGCTTCGGCGGCATCGAGCCTTCGAGCCCTCTGTACGGCTTCAATGGCCTCTCGTTGACGAACAGCCTCTTGTTTGGCCTTCCTCTCTCTTTCCGATTTCAACCTGGCCCTCTCTTTCCTCTCCTTCTGTTCGCTCTCTAGCTTCTCTCTCGCTCTTCTTAGCTCAAAATCCATCTCTCCCTCTCTCTCTCTAAAACTTCTCAAATCTCAATCTCTCTCTGTCTCTCTCCCTCTATACGTATATATAGATTTTCGGAGAGTACTTGTCATTTGCTTGGTTGTCGGTTCAGTTTAAGAATCGGAATTGAAGTTTCCGTTGTCTTGATGAAGAAGGTTTGGTTTGGTACAGAGTGTCCTGGTTTTTTTTCTCAAGTACCCACCTAACTTGATATATGGCTTCGAGAAGGTTCTGGGCTTTTTGGTTTTTTGAGAGTGGGTCCAACTATTTTGATAGAATGCTTGATGGGGCCCACTGGCCCAAATGTATTCAATGACGCCCAACCAGCCTTTATTTCTTTTTGGGTCAACTGTAAAGGGCTGTTGATTTTGTGAGAAAATGAGGCCCAACCAGCCTTTATAACTCAAAACCTGTTGGTGCTTAACAAGGAGGGTGGCAATCGTATCGGATCGGGACATGTTCGTGTTATGTTATTTTTGGTTTGTATTGAGCCCTAATCAACCCGTTTAACAAATAGTATTGTGTTGTGTCGTGTCAACATATTTATTTTCGTGTCGTATTTTTTTTGACCCATATAATTCATGAATAAAAAATTTAACGCTCAGTTTTATCTCTAAAATTCTATTATCACTTAATCGAACCTATGCTCATATTTTATCTTTAAACTAAAAATTAACTTAATAAATATAATAATAAAAATGAGTAAAATTTTTTTTTTTTTTTTTGTATAAGAATTAGGCCACTACTTGATAAAATATAAAAAATTGACATTTTATTCTTATAATACTACTTAGTCGTGTTAATCGTGTCAATTTTGTGTTCGTGTTTAACGTTAACCCAACTCATTTATTATTCGTGTTAATGGATTGTATCATATACAAATTCGTGTCGAGAAATGACTAATTCTAACCCACTAATTTTGTATCGATTTCGAATCGAATTTTCGTGTTGTGTCAGAAATTATTACCCCTATAATAACAACCATAACTGTGAAACTATTAAACCAAGTTCTTTTTTTGGTGCTTCGGAAAGTATATTAAAACATTAAACAGAGTTCCTTACAAAAGCAATATTAGCCATATCTGCTAACAAAAGATTAGCCAACTGGGGAGGGGATCCTCCAGTTCAACAAAAATAACTGACTGTTGGACGCCAATGTTGGCCAAAAAATCAGCACATTAATTGCCTTCTCTGAGGGTATGGATTATGGGAATGTGATTCATCTCCATGAGTCTTCTGCATTGCGCAATAACATTCCTGTTGGGGTGGGTGGCCTCCGGATCTTTGGCCAGTAACTTGGCTGCTTCGAGGGAGTCAGTTTCCACTATAATTTGGGTGATGTTCCTCTTCTGCACGAGCTTCAAGCCTTTAAGAATTGCCCAAATCTCAGCCTGCAAACTTGTTGTCTCCTCCATTTTCCCATAGAAGCCCGCAATCCATTTTCCTTGGTCATTCCTGATAACTCCACCAACACCGGCTGGTCCAGGATTGCCTTTTGAGCATCCATATGTGTTTAGCTTGTTCCAACCTGCGTGGGGGAAAGACCATGCAATCAGACAGGGAGAACAATTCGTAGTCCCATTTGGAACTTTCTGAAATGCCTTGACAGTGTCCAAGGCTAAGAGCCACGCTTCCCTAGCCACAAGTCTGGGCAGAGTTTTAATATTAGCAATACACTCCCTATTTCTGTCTTTCCATATGCACCATGAGACACAAGCACACATGATGGGCCAATTAATGCCTTTCCATTCCTTGTTTTTACATAGTTTAAAATTCAAAAGGATCCAACTTCGAAGATCTCCAATCTGGACAGATTCCTCACCCTGGGGCAGGTTAAAAAACTCCCACACTCTTTGGGATTTCTGGCACTCGAAAATCACATGAAAGGTTGTTTCAACTAAGTGATGGCATCTAGCACAAGAGGCGTCACTAGCCATATTCCTCACAGTTCTAAGGTTATTTGTGAGAAGTCTATCATGCTGAACAAGCCATAAAAACTGATTTATCTTTTGTGGGACTTTCAATTCCCATATCCAGTTCCAGTGGAGATAAGGGGGTCCACTCGATCTGGATTGAGAAATAAGGTCAAAAACAGTTTTAGTAGAGAACTTACCATTGCTCGAGAGACCCCAACAAATCTTGTCCTGAAACTCAGTTGAAAGAGGACTAGGAGATTGTAAAATTTCCAGAATGAAAGAATGAGGAAGAAACATACCAGCCTCCTGGAGGTTCCAGTTGCCCCTACTGTCAATGAAATCAGCCACCTTTTTGTTGAGGTTAATGAAATCAGGATAGGTAGTGAGCTGCACTAGTGGGCATTTGCCCCACCACCAATCAGTCCAGAAGTTGACGTGTTTACCATCACCAATAAGCCATTTTGAACCCACATCCACAATATTTTTAGTCTTTCCAATAGCTTTCCAAGTTGATGAGCCAGCGGCTTTGAGATTCCAGTTAAGATTATCTTGTTCAACATATTTGCTGCTGACCACCTCTACCCAGAGAGCTTTTTCACTATTTTTAACTTTCCAACCCAGTTTAGTTAGAAGGGCAAGGTTATTGTCCCTACTCTTTCTCACACCTAACCCCCCATCCTTTCTGTATGAACAAACCATATTTCAATTAACAAGGTGGACTTTCTTTCTATCAGGTGTGTCCCCCCACAAAAAATTCCTATTGAGCTTATCAATCTGATCGCAGGTGGCTTGAGGCAACTAGTTAGTTTGCATTACATGATTCGAGATTGTTGAAGTAATTGCCTTCACGAGGGTGGTTCTACCAGCCAAGGAGAGGGACTTGGCTTTCCACCCACCGAGTTTATTTTGAATTTTCTCTATAACAAACTTGAAATGTTCTTTAGAGGATCTTTTGTGCAAAATAGGGACCCCTAAATACTTTCCTAGATCATCAGTGAGGGTAACGCCACATTTCTTACTAAGGAATAGGGCATGACTTTTGCTTACATTGGGAGAGAAGAAAACCTTAGATTTATTCAAACTAATTTTTTGACCTGACAATAAGCAAAATTCTTCAAGCACATCTTTGATCATAAGACAGTCACTTTCAGTGGCTCTTGAAAACAAGATAATATCATCAGCAAAAAATAAGTGCGTGATATGGGGTCCCTTTCTAGAAGCTTTCACCCCACACCATTTGCCTTCATGAAATTTTTCAAGGATAAGATGCCCCAGTCGTTCCATACATAGCACAAAGAGATAAGGGGATAGAGGGTCTCCTTGTCTCAAGCCTCTTTTGGCTTTAATTGGGTCCAGGGTGGAGCCATTCCAAAGAATGGAAAGGGAGGATCCTGTGACACAACTTATAATGATGTCAACCCAGGATTTGGGAAAATTGAAGTCAAGAAGAGTATTATAAAGGAAGAGCCAGTTAACTCTATCATAGGCTTTCTCAGTCAATTTTGATAACCATTCCCCCACATTTCCCTTTTTTCCTCTTTAGAGAATGGATAATTTCTTGAGTAATAATGACATTATCAACAATCTGCCTACCTGGGATGAAACTGCATTGGTTCGGGCTGATTAACTTATCCAAAAAGGGTCTAATTCGACTCACCAACAGTTTAGTCAGAATCTTGTTACATTACACAAACTTATAGGTCTGAATTGAGTGACCTGTGTGGGATTTTCAATTTTAGGTATGAGGGTCACCCAGGTCTTGTTCAGTTCTGCTGGACATTCTCTTTTATCAATTATCTCCTTCATAAGATTACAGACATAATCACCAACAATGTCCCAATAATTTTGAAAAAACAAGGCTTGGAGACCATCCGGTCCAGGGGCTTTCATAGGTTTCATGCTAAATATAACATTTTTAATCTCATTATTAAAAACAGGGGCTTCAAGGGCTCTTTTGACCTCATCACTCAGTTTCCTTTGGAATCTGGAAGCTCTTTGAGGATGGGGGGCAATGTTTTCAGTCCCAAACAGGTTAAGGAAAAAATCCTGGACAGTTCTAGCTAGCTCCTCCATATTAGTTAACCAATTCCCTTCCGAATTTTTGAGTGTTTGTGGTCTACTTTTTTTCCTTCTAGTTATAGTGGAAACATGGAAGAAGTTAGTGTTCCTATTCCCACACTTAATCCATTTCGACCTTGATTTTTGATACCATAAGACCTCTCCTGTTCTAGGATTTGGTTATATTCATGTTGGAGTTTTTCTTCAAGTCTTGTCAGATTATGGGAAAAATGAGAATCCTGAGCTTTCTGAATTCCCTCTAACCTAGCTAAAATTCTTTTTTTTCTTCTAAACAGGTTTCCAAAGGTATTTCTATTCCATTCATTAGCAATATTCTTAAACTTAGCAGAGTCTTACATTGTATATTAAACCAAGTTCAAAGCCCAGAAAACGTACCCTTGTGATATTCGAAATATGAAAAATTTCATCACCACCCCTTTTTACTAACGTAATTACCATAATTTGTAATATTTAAAACTTTACAAACACTTCTTTTATTTTACTGTCTGTGTGTGTGTGTGTGTGTTTTTTTTGTAGGGGAGAGATTGGGGGGTGGGGGGGTTGATGTGTGATTGATCTGAGATTGTAAGGAAGGTGGCGATAAAGGGCGAAGGCAATGCAGCAAGGAGCCAAGGCGGGTGATTATTTAGTATATAAACTTATTCATATGTAAATTAATATATTCCAAATTAAGAATTTTTTTTTTGTATGAATGAAACCATAATTATGCCTCTATTTTCTCATGAGTAGGATGTGGTGTGTCCATTAAGAGGAAAACCAATGTCATTTGTGAGTTGGATTACATTATAATAATTATAAACATTAAATGTACAATGTAAGACATCAATTTAATGATAAATAACTGTAACCAGTTGTAACTTTTAGATAAAAAATAGTAAAATTGACCCAGCTAATAATCACACGTGCGCTTCTTTTGGTAATAAACATTTGCTTCTACTAATAAATAAATCGAGCTTTATTTTTCACAATTAGTTTTGTGGGGTTGGGAGTGCATATGTGTCGAATCTGGTTGACGACTAGGCTGTTTGAGCCCGATTCATTCATTGTGCAAGAACTAAAAATCGTGACAAGCTTCAAACATTTTATTGAATTCTCGGCTCTTAAATTTTTATTCAAATTCAGGACTAACTTTAATTGTCTCATCTCATGAAATAAAATTAATGCAAACATGTGTTTTGAGCTTAAACTCGTGTTCAAAATCTAACTTTTTCTCTCGTGTATGATGAGTATTGACGATTATGATCCTCTACCTTAGTACATCATTTATCAACAAAAACAATAATTCTGAAATACTAAAAATTACATCCTTTTCTCTCTACTAAAATACAAAGCAATATATAAAACATGTGATATTAAGTTTGTGTTCAAAAGCCTAGACGAGCAAAAAAAACTTTTTTTTTTTTTTTGGTTACAGGGTGTCTAGGTTTACGTCGACTACTCACTCAAACTCCGAGATTGACCGTAGCTCGAGCTAGTTTAAAGATATGTCATCTGAAGAACAAAGATAACTAACTCATACGAGATGTGAGAAATATCGAACCTTAGCAAAAAAACATTACTCAAGCTCGGATTGTTTCATAAATAAACGAGATTTAGATTGAGTTGGTCTGAAATTACTCAGCTTGATTCATTAATTTGCAGCCTCAACAGAGAAGCAATGCAGGGAGGTTCCAAATTGAAAGGTATTGAAACCATTTTTCATGAAATTCTTGTAAGCAAAAGAGCACATGTCTAACAAAAAAAGAATGAAGAATAAATATTCCCATCCACCCCCGAGGCGGGCGATTATATCTTTATTTCCACGACAAGTAATAATATGATTTTAACAATCAGTGTTGGAACTCACTATCAATTTGTCAATAAATTATTGCATAATATAGACATGAGTTGACACGGTCGACACCCCTACCTAGAGGTCTTAATTTCACGTCACATTGTATGATTCTGAACAACTATGTGCATTTAGAGTTTCTGCTCGTAACTATAAGTCTAAACGACACTTAATTGAAACATTTTTTTTGTTGGTTTTTTTTCAAAAAAAAAAGAAAAGAAAGAAGCAATAGCATGTGTTTGATGAATAAAAACATTTCAATCCCACTCAGTCAGTCATGTTGAATAGTAGTGTCTTGTTCCATACCCATCTTCTTCCCCACAAGTTGATTATAAGCCTTCTCAGCTGCTCTGTTCAAAGCAATCAACTTCTTAGCACTGTATTTGCCTCTTCCCAAAAACTCATTGTCCACATAAACTTCGATCTCCCCTGTTTGCTTCCATAAATCAACAAATCGTATTTGGGATCCTTTTTTCTGGCAAATTTCGTAAAGCCTCGTCACTGGGTGCGTTTGGATCGTCGCTGGCGTTATGATTGGTTGTAACAAATTCTTCACGACCTGCACTCAACACACAATCATATCCGTTGATTAGGAGAAAATGTTAAAATGGGTTTAACACACCACGTGACACTACCATGCATGGACGGAATTGTGTAAGGGACAAGGGGGGCATGTTTTTGAAAAATCTTATAATCGTCCTCTAGATTTTCAAAAAAACATACATTTTCCCTTGTGCTTTTAAAAAATTCTGTACATTTAGGGCTCGTTTGGTTGCCGTATTAAAAATGGATGGATTAGATATAGTAATCCAGTCTAATACAATACGGAAAGACAAAAGGCAAGATTAAATAGGATATTAAAATAATACGTATTTTTATCAAGTGTTTGGTAATACACAATATAAGTGTTGGATAATAGTTATTTAATACAATCGGTTGTTTGGTTAGAGAATTATTTCATCGTATTAATGTTGAATTAACAAAAATATCCTCAATCAGTGTTTGTTATATTGATGACAACTTGATTTTTTCAGTTAGGGGGTTATAATAGTAAATGTGTAGAATAATATATTTGAGTTAGATTATAATACCACCTCTCTTGGTGGTATTAAAAAACCTCCATAATACAGAGCTATCGTATAAAAAATATACGATAAGTATACGATAAGTATACGTTTTTGAAATTAATACGGTATTAAATTTGCTTACCAAACAAAGTATTAGCCCCGATTAAATAAAAAATAGTACAATCCAATATTTAATCCCCTCATAATACGTCTACCAAACGAGCCCTTAGTATTTCAATTATTGTATTCAAAAAGCTTAATGACTTAATTTGAGAATTTATTATATTTTATTACTAATATACACCACATGACACTGTCCTATTGTGTGTTAAACCCACCAAAAAATTTCTCATTGATTAGAGCTTCTTTCTAAGTTTTTGCTAACGTGGGTGTTTTTATATGTTGAAACTTATAAAACTTGGGTAAGACTATAGAACGGGGAGTTATTTTTCTACATTGTATCGAACGTAAAGTAAAGTTTACAATTTAATCTAATGAGATTATAACAAAATAGAATTATTTAGGATTGATCTAACAATATAGGATTAATCCTAAGATATTAAGCTCGATCTTAAATATTTTAAGTCGATCTATTTAAATCTAATTTTAAAAAATATATACAATTAAATTTAAATTAAATATTACTAAGATGTGAAAAGACAAAAAAACCTTCCAGGTGGTATCAATGGAGAAGCTGCTGTCGATGAAAATGGCCCCAATTGTAGACTCAACAATGTCAGCTAGGACCTTCGGTGCATCAATCAACCCGGTGGAATGCAAAGGATATTCCATAATTCTGTCCATAAATTCTCGAATCTACACATGGCATTGTTAAATAATCAGTAAATCTTTTTTTTTTTTTAACAAGCAATTAATCAGTAAATCAAATAAGCATTTTCGTACCCAACGAGTCAAGCATATATAATTTCATGCAATACGTTTTTCTTTAATATTTGATGAAAATTTCTCTAGAATTAAATTCTCCGTTGACCGCCAACCATAAAAAGTGGCAAATATTAATCGCGTGACATGACGTGGTATTTAGTTAAAAGACAAAATTACCTTGTTTTCTAGACATAACCATATATGTATATTATATTTTATATCTTAAAAGATTTTTAAATTATATTTTCTAGACAAAATTATTTATTTTATACTTTTAAAAATTAAATTTTTTATATTGTATCTTCAATGTATTAAAAGTATTGTAAAATGATCATTTCATTAGTTTTTGTTATTCATTCTGTCACATTAATAGGGTGATTTTTAACATAATAAATAACAGAAACTAATGGAAATGTCAAATTGTAATACTTTCAATACATTGAGAATGAAATATATGAAATATAATCTTTAAGGGTGCAAAGTAAAATTTTTCAAATCTTTCGGGGTGCAAGATAAAATTCTTCCTAAGACCTTTCCCCCAACCCCAACTAAGGGTATAGCAAATCCCAACAACCAACCTCCATAGGCTTTGGTCAAAGTCAATGTCATTTTCTATATATTTGTTGATTTTTGTCCATACCTTATTCATATCTTGTCCCCCACAATTCTCAACCCCACTCCAACTTTTTTTTAAAGTCTTGAACTCCGATTTTTTCTCACAAAAAGGCTAAATTATACCACTTAGAATTAAAAATCCGTGTTTAATCGATACATATCACACATATTTCATACCTCTAGACCAATACATACGCCATGTAACACTTCACCAATTTTATAAATGACCATTGATATGTCTATTACTTACCGACTATCAAGAACACAATATTTTATTTATCAAAAAAAAAATAGAATAAAATATTTTGTACAAACAAAAGAACATCCTTACCGGACGACGGTTTGAGCTTCACCAACCCCTTTTCGTCTACCAGATATGATCAAAATAAACAAGGGTATATTTTTTTATTTCTTTTAATTTTAAATTGTTTGTCGAAAAATTGAGAAGAAATATATATGTTGCAAAGTTTTCAAAATGAAAAACAGAAAATATTTAATTTTAAAAAAACAAATATACCAAAAAAAAAAGAGAGAAATAAAAACTTGTCAAACATTTATTACTCACTTGTCCGTCTAGAAGAGGTTTCCGGTGACGTAGAAACTTATGCAACCCATGTTTCACCGCCACACGCGCGAGCTTCTCGGTATCAACATTGGCGGCGCGCAACCGAGTCAGCTTACCCGGTGGCAACTCAGGGTGGAGGAAATAATGTTCCTTTGCTATCAAAAGATTGAGCACTGAGTCACCCACGTACTCTAATCTCTCGTACGACGAGGACTCCTCTTCTGTGTACGAAACGTGCGTGAAGGCTTGTTGTAACAAGCTTGGATCTTTGAACTTGTAGCCTATGATCTCCTCTACCTGTTCAAGACTCGGTGGTGACTCAGTCATTGACTCGGGGTCGTCTTCTTTTTCTTCCTCCTCCTGTAATGAAAGGTATTGTAATGGCAGAATGACTTGTTCGTCGTTGTCTTCCATGGCCATCAGGCAAAACAAGGCGTAAAACCTAGACACACAACATAGGTGGACTTTGTAGAATTTGAGTTTTTATAGGTGTATGTGGGGGGCCTGTGGGACCCATGATATATATCACACACACACACATATAAATATATATATGGAGGTGTGTGTATGTATGTGGATAAGATTTTGAACAATAATTTTTTTGTCTTGTACTGAAAAATAATTTTAATTTATTATAATTAAAATTTAGAGTTAATTGCACGAGAAGTCCCAAAATATGAAATTTGTCTCATTTTGGTCCCCAATATTTTAATTACAGCATTTTTGTCCCTGAAGTATTGAATATATTATTATATGGTCCTTCAAGTAGATAGCGTCCAGATTGCTAATGATTTTTTTATCATAAATTTGTTACATGATACTTACATATGGACAAAAAAATAATTTGGATAACTTTTGACCAAATTTTTACTTCAATTTTGGTTAAATAGCTACCCAAATTACACAATTTTGATAATGAATTATTATAATTTTGGTCAAAAACTACTCATATTACACATTTTTTGTCAAGAGCTATCCAAATTTTGTTTAAGAGCTATCAAAATTATTATTTTTCCATATTTAGGTATTATGTAACAAATTTATGATAAAAAATCGTTAACAATCTGGACGTTGTCTGCTTGAGGGACCATATAGAAACATATTCAATATTTGAGGGACTAAAATGATGCAATTGAAATATTGGGACTAAAATGAGACAAACTCCATACTTTGAAGACTTTCAATACAATTAACCCTAAAATTTATGAAAATAGTATAGCAAAATAAAATAAGAGAAATTTTCTATACATAGTGAAAAAAAAGTATGGTATATATATATATATATATATAGTCGGACCCACACCCATATATAAAATATGAGTAATTGTGCCCTAGAGTTTCTTGTTCTAGAAGAATATGAAATAATTGGTTGGAGATGTTTAAGAGGTAGATAGAAGTTGAATTTTTGTGAGACTTTATATATTATCAATTTGCTTGTTCATATATACTTAAATTTTTTTTTTAATAATTTGATTAATTTTTGGTTGCGTATTGAGTTATAAATCCTTGAAATCACACGGAGTCAAGGCATGACCATTTATTATATGCTTATAATTAATTTTTGACACGAGAAATTTTATTACTGAATAACGATTACTCGTGTTATTTATGTGAGGATATAACAATCTTACAGAATATTTACTTGTAATAGGTAGAAAGTGTTGGACTTGGTATAAGATCTTATGTGTGGAGGTTTGATTAATTTCCATAATTGGATAAGTTATTGTAAGATAGGGTGAGATGGCCAATGATGGGTGTGTGAGATGTAGCTGTCATTTTTCATCATTTGAAGAGAAAAACAAGAAAGAAAGAGATTCACCATCCATGGAACTCGTTTAGTATGCCATTAAAATTCTACAGCTATGATAAAAGCATTAATTTGAACCTTAAATTTTATTTAACAACTAAGACAAATTTTTTTTTTAAAAGTTACGACGATACCCGAGGATATAATTGTTGGTGAATTACAATAAATAGAGAAACAATTACCAAAAAAAAAAAATGAAAATACAAATAAAATAATTCAGATTGAGACATAAGTACCCCGTTCTCCTGAGAAAATATTCAATACAACGGTGATACCATGTCAGCAATGCTGACATCGTATCACCCATCAATAATAAAATCTCAAATGAGTAAAGTGAATACCATTTTTGTAGTTATTTGTTTACATGAAAGAAGAGTGAGTAGTTATTGGTTGACATGGACAGTTAATTATTGGTTTATGTGGGGTTTGTTTCGTTATTTATTTACACATTATTGATTGGTGATACCACGTGACAATGCTGACTTGCTATCACCGTTGTAATAAATATTTTTTCCGCTCCCCCAGCTCTTTTGATTTGTCTCATACAAGATAAATTCGATAGAATAACATGACAGTTTTGTCGTATGACTTTAACCAATTATGTTGTGAAGTATATTGCAATGTGTTGGATGGTGTTAAAAAATTCAAATACACATTTTAAAAGTCCTATTTACAAGTTTTTAGAACTTTCTAGAATTCATGTATTCAACTAACGTATATATACATAAAGTACAAATATATGACTATATATAACAATAATGATTAATTTATGAATATAAATCATTCATGAATGTACATGAATAAGTTTATATATATAATTTGTATATGTATTTAATAAATATGATTCATAGATATATAAATAATAAATACAAATTAGGGCTACCGTAGTCGTACTCATATTTAATTATTTTTAGTTTTTTTTTTTTGATTTTTGATGCGAATAAAATTAGTATTAGTTGGCTCATGGACCATGAATGGGATTATTAGTTGGTTCATGGACCATACGTTATAGCTAGTCAACACTTTCGGCCGTACGCCATTCACAGACCCAGTCTCAGCCTTGACGATAAAGAAACAGAGTCGGCCGGTTCAATTAAATAGTGACGGTGGCATGGGCCATTGAATTTCCACCAGCCTCACTGATTTTCAGTTCATGTACCTACTTACCTTGTCATCCAAGCCAAAAAATAAAAAATAAAAAACAAAAAACTATAGACATTGGGGGCTAGCATGTGCCATAGAAAGTTACTTGGTACCATCAACATAATCGTTCATTAGCCAAACAACTTCTTCTTGGTGAAGATGTTCAAGAATAGAAATGAACGATGTAGCCTATGTCGCTGATATTTCCCAACACTTAAAATGTACTTAAATATCTTTTGACCTAAGAAAATATCTATCTTAGGGAAACTTAGAATGAGTACAACTAGGAAAGTTTTCTTCGTGAGGCTCTTTCCTTTTGCCTGTACATAATTGTGAAGTTTGATGAAATGTTAGCATCTTTTAGTAGCAATATCGAATAGCTGCAGGTGATATTAAAATAAAATTGACACTAGTTTATTCCTTTTACATAACAGGTTGCTACAAAGTTCCCAGCAAATGTCTTTGTGCATCGTCCTACATTGCTTAAATATATAGTACTTTCTAAGGTTTAGATGATGTGCATGAATTCTTTTACATCTTTTTACATGAATCTGCATGAGATTTTACTCCCTTGTCCTAAAATCTTGTACCCTCCTGTGAGTAGGACCTTGGTCCATTGTGCAAGTTAAATCATGTAAAATTGCTTAACAACACTCACATTTAATTGTCAAGAAAATAACCATTTCATCTTGCGTTTTTTTTTAAATACACCAGAAAATCATTTTAACATATTTTTCACTTTATTATAGTAACAAGCACATGCATGTCTAGTGCTGATTGTAGAGACGAAAAGGGAAACTGTAGTGTAAGATTTTATCCAACCCAAAATAGATCTGTAGTGCATACAAATTCTAATCAATCGAGTTTTCAAAGGAACAACAGGGGTGTATTTATATTATCAATTTCATTTTTAAACTTTACATTTTAGCACAACTATTTGTGCCTAATAAATCCAGCATAGTATAGTTCATTCAACAAAGTTGTCCTCTTCTATTAGAGCTCACCAAACATCTTCTAAAACTGGCGAAAGAGAAGGCAAGTCTTTCTTGTTCTTATAATTTCTATTTTATTTCTTCCTACAGTGCTTTCAATTATTTATCATTTGTCAACCACATTGGTTTCAATTTTCTGGTTAGATAAGTTCATGGCAGGATTTAACACAATATCTTTGAAGCTGAAGGAAATGTATCAGGTCTTTTAACTCATTGATTTTTAGTAACTCATTGATTTTGTTGGATGAATGATCGGAACATGCATGTACAACTGTTCATGTTGATGAAATTTCTATCTTGGCATTGATGATGCTATTTCTTATTGGTGCCATTGAGATTTCCCACGGTTGTTGCATCAAGCTTCTACACTTCGCATGTTCTTTCTATGCTCCATTTTGAGTTGATTGCAATGTTTATGATCTTGGAACAGATGATCACACTTGGAGGAGATGCAGAACTTGAGCTGGTGGACTCTTTGGATCCTTTCTCTGAAGGTGTTGTTTTCAGTGTTAGGCCACCTAAGAAGAGCTGGAAGAATATTGCAAATTTATCTGGTGGTGAAAAGGTATTCTCTCAAAAACATCGATTGCTTTCATATATTTTTCCTCTTACTGTTGGCTCTAAAAATAATTTGCCCACTATTATTTCCATCATTACTACTTTTTGACCAGTGATGTTTGCTTGTTGCGTTCAGACTCTCAGCTCATTATCACTTGTTTTTGCACTCCACCACTACAAACCCACACCGCTTTATGTAATGGATGTGATCGATGCATTTTTGTTCTCTTCTGATTTTTTTTCTCTTTTGCTGCTCGTTGTGAAAATGTAGAAAAGAACTCTCTCACTTACTGGCAATTGAGTACAAAAGCTGGTTTTGGCTCGTTTTTCTAATTCTCACACAAAATTTCATATTCTCAAATTAAGAAATTGATGCGAGTCATGTGACAGGCTTCCTATTTACTTGCAGTATAATGTTGGACAGTGATAAATGAAGCTTTAACTGGGAATTGACCTTTTATGCATTATTTGCTTAATCTGGACTCAAGAAATTATTTGCGGTAAAGCTTATGATACTCTGGTGACTTAATTAAAGCTTCTATCAATGTGGTATTTGTCTATATTTTCTTGTAGTTAATCACTGTACATTTGATGACTTGTGGTTACTTGCTGTTGCAGAATAGCCGGATTGGTGAAGGCACTGGAACTGATGTGAAGGAATCAAAACCCATATCCCATGAGCTTGCTTCAGCTCTAAATGATGGCCTCTACTTTTATGAGCAGGTTTATTTATTTATTTATTTTTAAAAAGGAGAGAATTTTATTCCAAAATTGTAGAATTTACAAGAAACAAAGAACAAGATGTTCTAAAAGTATGAGAGTTGGCTTTAATCCTTCAATGGATTAAACCAATTCTAATTACAGTATGAAATCCACAATGCTGTCTTCTGCAAACAGGCCAATGCAGTCCAATACAGTCCAATGAAATCCAGCACAATGCAGACCCCAGGAATGGACCAGTCAGTCCAATGCAGCAGCAGAATGCAAAGAAAGCAGGCACAGTCCATGCAGTTCAATGCATCAGACCTTAGCAGAACCTTGCAACCCATCACCTTTTGAATCAGCACCATGCAGAACATTACCATCCAGCTCCCTACCAAGTAGAGCTTCCAGATTCTGCAATCTGGAAGACAGCATTCATTTTTCTACCTCATCACCTTTTGAGCAGGTTTATAGGCATGTTTTCAAATCAGGAATTTTCAGCCTCATCCTCCATTCATTTGGGTTTATCTTTGGTTCTACACCTCCTGACAAGGACCGTCAAGTTTGTTCTTTGATTCTTGTGATTGTTTCTTTTATCAATAAAATTTTCCTTTTCTTTGTCTTATTAAATATTTGAATGGTGTGATTATAACTCAATATGGATGAAATCAAATTTTTTTTTGCGGCTGCTATTTCATAGCTCAAATGCAGCTGTGTATGCATCCACAGTCCGTGTCAATTAGGTCCACTCCATGGTTCTAAAATTTGAGTTCTTGTTGACACCCGATCATGTTTATGTTGTTACTGATTCATAAACTTCTCTGTAAATACAGGTGAGAGTGTACACCACATATATATACATAAAAGAATTTTTTGTTTAGCTAGACTTTTGTTTGCACATGTTCGAGGGCATTGGACTTTAGACTTGCAGGTATATTTCATTATACTTGAATTTTTTGTTCGAGGGTTGGTGTATATATGTACTTAGTAATGTGAACAATTACTCAGCTATATCTCAAATAAGGATAACAAAAATCGCAAGAAATATGTAATGCACGAAGTACTTGCTGTGTCTTCATTCAGTTGGAGTCTTAAGGATTATGACAGTGTATTGCCATGGACAAGTGGACTATGGCTGTAGCCATAAGTGCATGACATCTACCAAGTTAATGTGATGTTTTCATTTAGTCCATAAAATATAGTCAAGAAAATTTTTGGGGACATTCCTTCATTATTATGCTGATCTGCCTGTTATAGTGAGGTCACTGAGTGTCCTCATTACATGTATGGTCACATTTATTTTTAGTTTGAGAGAAAAAAAAAAAGAAGAGTGATCAAACATTCTCAGTGTTTAACTAAATTGGTATTGCACAGGAAGGAATTGCAAGATTGTGGAGAGGCACAAATGCAAGTTTGGCATTGGTCATACCTTCCGTAAGTCTTGTTCTTGGCAACTATCTGTCTCTCATGTATATAGTTTCTTTTAGGGCAAAGCCCATATGAGGTGCATACGAGATTTGGTTTGTGACCTTTTTTCATGAGATTCACTGATTTTCAACCAGGTGGGGATCTATTTGCCTTGTTATGACATTTTCCTCAATCATATTGAAGAATTCACTTCAGAGAATGCTCCAAATATGACACCATATGTCCCCTTAGTTGCAGGTTCCTTGGCACGCTCAATAGCTTGTATCACTTGTTATCCCATTGAGCTTGCTAGAACTCGTATGCAGGTATTATGTTTTATACCGATATTTTAGTCTCGCATGCATTTTACTCATACATAGATGACTGAATAAATGCAGCACTCAAGCTTTCATGGCATTTTATACTATAAGATCCATAGCCATATATAAGTAATTGTGGAATTCCGGATTATTAGCTCAGTTTTTCCTTATTAATTAGTAGTTATTTACTTGCTTGTTTTAATATATTCTGTTGAGCTGTTATTCCTAGTCTTGTGGTCCAGATCCTAATTTATAGGATCTTAGTTAGGTTATATATATTCATTAGGTTGTATGTATCTTTAATGGAATAAGAGAAACAATAATTCTCCCTTTCTTCTTCTCTTCAGTCCACGAAATCTCACATGGTATCAGAGCAGTACAAACTCTGAATCAATCATGACAAAATATGGGAACACGACGTCCCATTCTTCTCACCCTAATTCGGGTAATTCTACCATCGGAGGAAGTGAATCCGTTGCCCCTCTCATCACCAGCCACAAACTGAATGGGCACAACTATCTCCAGTGGTCACAGTCCGTCATGATGTTCGTTTGTGGAAAAGGGAAAGATGACCATCTCACCGGCGATGTGAAAATTCCAGAGGAAAAAGATCCCGAGTACAAGACTTTGAAGGCTGCGAATCACATGGTGATGTCATGGCTTATCAACTCGATGCAAAACGAAATAGGAGAAAATTTTCTCTTATTTACTACGGCGAAGGAAATATGGGATGCGGCGAGAGAAACGTATTCTAGCACAGAGAATGCAGCCGAGCTCTTTGGAATTGAAGCCACCCTTCATGACCTAAGGCAGGGAGATCAAAGCGTGACCCAGTACTTCAACACTCTCTCTCGATACTGGCAACAACTTGACATGTTCGAGGTACATACATGGAAGTGTGCAGATGATGCTACCTCTTACAAGAAAATTGTGGAGCAGAAGCGAACGTTCAAGTTTCTTCACGGACTAAACAAAGAACTTGATCAGGTCAAGTCTAGAGTGTTGGGAATACGGCCTGTTCCAAGTATTCGCGAAGTGTTTTCTGAGGTACGCCGGGAAGAGAGCCGAAGGAAAGTGATGTTAGGAGCCTCGTCAACAGATTTTCTGATTGAAGGCTCAGCTCTGGTGTCACGAGGACTACCGCAATCAAGTGTTGATAATCGCGAGCGGCAATCTCGTCCATGGTGTGATCATTGCAGGAAACCGGGACATCTCAGAGAAACATGCTGGAAAATCCACGGGAAACCAGCCGACTGGAAGCCAAAGCGTGGACCGGCTGATCGAGACCATCGGGCCAACTCAGCTACAACCGCCGAACAGAGTAGCTCGATTGACTCAAGCCCCTTTAGCACAGCTCAGATCGATGCCCTGCAGAAATTGTTTGCCCGGTATAGTGCTCAATCCGAAACCCCTACTCGAAGCACCAGTCTCACTGTTCAAAAGGATACAAATCCTACCGTGTTTGCTGCCCATAAAAACAGCTCTGAGCCCTGGATTGTTGACTCAGGAGCTTCTGATCATATGACTGGTAATGCCTCTCTTCTCACTGATTATAGGCCTAGCACCGAATTGTCAAAGGTTCGCATTGCAGACAGAACTGCCTCCAAAATAGCAGGAACAGGCTCAATTAGACTCACTAAGGACATTGTCCTTACTGCAGTTCTTCATGTCCCCAACTTAGACTGCAATTTGATTTCAATTAGCCAATTGGCTCGAGATCTAAAGTGTGTGACTAAATTTTTTCCAAACTTGTGTGAATTTCAGGATTTGGAATCGGGGAGGACGATTGGCAGTGCTGAGATGTGTTCCGGTCTCTACCTCTTCAGCAACACTCCATCACCTGCTACTAGTTGTGTGTCCGCCAAAAGTCAGCCAAGTTTCAATTCCAATTCTCGTCTTTCAAGTTGTAGGTCGAGTGTCAATAAAGATAGTGAAGTAATGCTGTGGCACTATCGTTTAGGTCATCCAAATTTCTTGTACCTTGAAAAACTGCTTCCTCAATTATTCATAAATAAAAGTTCGAAATATTTTCAATGCGAAATTTGTCAACTTGCCAAGCATACTCGTGCAATATATCCGAGTGTTCCTTACAAACCATCTCAACCATTTACAATGATTCATAGTGATGTATGGGGACCATCAAGGGTTAGTAATATAACACATGCTCGGTGGTTTGTGTCCTTCGTTGATGATCACACTCGTCTTACTTGGATATATCTCATGAAAGAAAAATCTGAAGTGGCTCTCATATTTCAAAATTTTTATTCTATGGTACAAACCCAATTCCAAACCAAAATCCGTGTATTTAAGACGGATAATGCCAAAGAATATTTCAAAGCCACTCTTGGGTCTCATCTCCTAGAGCGTGGCATAGTTCACATCAGTTCGTGTGTTGACACCCCACAACAAAATGGGGTGGCCGAGAGGAAAAATAGGCATTTGTTAGAAGTCGCTCGTTGTATCATGTTTTCAAGATCCGTTCCTAAATGTTTTTGGGGCGAAGCCGTTCTTACCGCAGCATATTTAATCAATCGAATGCCTTCTAGAGTCCTCCACTTTCAAAGCCCGCTCAAGTCTCTATTAGATATATTCCCTCACACTCGATTCCTCTCTACGAGCCTCCCTTCAAGGATCTTCGGTTGCTCAGTGTTTGTGCACATTCAGCAACAGTTTCGTAGCAAATTAGATCCTCGGTCCCTTAAGTGCATCTTCCTTGGGTATTCATCGAACAAAAAGGGATATAAATGCTATTCTCCTATCACTAAACGGTTTTATCACTCCATGGATGTAACTTTTTTCGAAGATCAGCCTTACTATTCTCCCAAATCCGACCTTCAGGGGGAGACATCCGTGGAATCTCATCTTTGGGACATTGTACAAACTGATGAGTCCAGCTCGTTAGGTGAATCTGCGCCTGTTTCCGTGCCAACCCCACAAACTCCATCACCGTGTGCCAACTCTCAAATTCCTACACCTCAAGCCGACACTTCTCCAGATTCTGATCCGGTTGTCTACTCTAGGCGTAACCGACCGGAACACACACCTCAAGCCGCTCCAGATTCTGATCCGGTTCCTTATCCCAACGAGTTTCCCTCGAGTACGGATACTCTAGTCACTCTTGAACCTGAGGCCTCTCCTCCCATTGCCTTGAGGAAAGGAGTTCGGTCCTGTACAAATCACCCTATCCAACGGTTTGTATCATATGGAGGATTGTCTACTTCTTATCAAGCTTTTATCTCGGCTATGAACTCTGTGCAAATTCCAAACTCCATTCATGAAGCATTCAAGCATCCGGGCTGGAAACAAGCTGTGAATGCCGAGATTGACGCATTGGAAAAGAATGATACATGGGTCATCACAGATCTGCCAAAGGGAAAGAAAACAGTGGGCTGCAAGTGGATCTTCAATGTGAAACATAAACCGGATGGCAGTGTTGATCGATTGAAGGCTCGTCTCGTTGCCAAAGGCTTCACTCAGTCCTACGACATCGACTATGAAGAAACCTTTGCCCCAGTTGCTAAACTTAACACCATTAGAGTGTTGTTCTCTCTCGCGGTTAACCTAGACTGGCCCCTCGTGCAACTCGACGTTAAGAATGCTTTTCTTAACGGATTCCTAGATGAAGAGGTCTATATGGAGATACCTCCTGGGTTTGAAACCAGCTGCACCACCAACAAAGTGTGTAAGCTTCAAAAATCCCTCTATGGTCTTAAACAATCTCCAAGAGCGTGGTTCGACAGATTTACCAAGACTGTTCAAGGTCAGGGTTTCACACAATGTCAAGCTGATCATACTCTCTTTGTAAAGAAGTCACCCAATAACAAAGTGGCCATCTTAATCGTCTATGTGGATGACATCATTCTTACCGGAGATTATGCAGAAGAGTTAGCAAAGTTGAAACAACTCCTATCCGATGTGTTTGAGATTAAAGACTTGGGTAAGCCAAAGTACTTCCTTGGTGTGGAAGTAGCAAGGTCTAAGCGTGGAATATGTCTATCACAAAGGAAGTACACTCTAGACTTGTTGGAAGAAACCGGGATGCTGGGGTGTAAGCCAGCCAATAACCCCATGGACTCGAATAAGAAAATTGGGGTGGATTTGACAAGTGTTCCAGCAGATAAAGGTAGATATCAGCGCCTTGTGGGACGCCTTATATACCTTTCTCACACCCGACCGGATATCAGCTTTGCGGTCAACTCAGCAAGCAAGTTCATGAACTGCCCAACTGAAGAAAATATGGAGAGTCTCTATCGCATCTTAAGGTATTTGAAGATGACACCGGGCAAAGGTCTTCTGTTCCAGAAGAGTGATAATCGGGGCATAGAAGTGTTCTCAGATGCAGACTGGGCAGGAGATCTGGTGGATAGGCGGTCAACATCAGGCTATTGCACGTATGTTTGGGGAAATTTGGTTACATGGAGGAGTAAGAAACAGTCTGTTGTGTCGAGGAGCAGCGCAGAAGCTGAGTTCAGAGCCTTAGCACTGGGCATCTGTGAAGGAATCTGGGTGAGGAAGGTCCTCGGAGAAATTGGAGTGAAGTGTCATGGGTCAATCACTATGCGCTGTGACAATCAGGCAGCAATTAGCATAGCAAAGAACCCCGTTCATCATGACCGCACCAAACACATTGAAATTGATCGGCATTTCATCTCCGAGAAGATTGAAAGTGAAGTCGTGCAACTCGTGTACACTCCAACCCGTCAACAGACAGCGGATATCTTCACCAAGCCACTTCCAAGAGTTAACTTTGAAGACTTGAGGTGCAAGCTAGGCATGTATGATATATACAACCTAGCTTGAGGGGGAGTGTGGAATTCCGGATTATTAGCTCAGTTTTTCCTTATTAATTAGTAGTTATTTACTTGCTTGTTTTAATATATTCTGTTGAGCTGTTATTCCTAGTCTTGTGGTCCAGATCCTAATTTATAGGATCTTAGTTAGGTTATATATATTCATTAGGTTGTATGTATCTTTAATGGAATAAGAGAAACAATAATTCTCCCTTTCTTCTTCTCTTCAGTCCACGAAATCTCACAGTAATATAGCCTTTTTCACGGGATTTTCTTTTTGCATTGCCATTGAATTTACGCAACATGTTTACACCTGAACATTGTTGCTGGAAAATCAGTTCTGCTAAAATTTGCCTTTGGCTTCAATGTTTTATACAGGCATTTAAAGAAATTCGAACTGATATGAAGCCTCCAGGTGTGTGGAAGACATTGGCTGCGATCATCTCCCCTGTCAAGAGCACAAACAACCTCCAAAACTGTGAGTTTACTCATGGGTTTATTATGTAGGCTTATATATGGATGTGAATGGCCTAACTTACTGCATATGCTTATGTGAATATGCATATAACTTATTTACCCAAAAAAAAAAATTGCATATAACTTGATTTGATGGCCTGTGCCTCTTCTCTTTTCCTGAAGCTGAGTGGTTGATCCAATGCACCTCTGATGAAAATTGTTTTGGTTTTTTCTGGGGCATTATAATATTCTTCCCAAGATCTACTGTTTAATAGACTATATTTTTAAGCACAAAGCTAGTTTTATAGCTTATACTAAATGTCATTTGGATCACGAAAAAGAAATTTACACTAGCAAGAAGTTTCCTGTGAGAGGAATATGATGAAGTCCTTTATCTCATGACTGACATATAACAACATATATTTTGTCTAGCAGCCCCAATCACAATCCACGCATGTTGGATATTGGAAAGGCATTCCTTTTTGGTTCCAAAAATTGTACATGTATAGTGAAATTTTGATTTCTCCTTTTTAAATATATTTTCTTTCATTAGATTTTCAATTGCTTAGAATCATTTTACGTGTATAGGTCCTACTCCTTTATTTGGTGGTTTTTCATCCTTAAAACTTACATGTATCAACACACTTCTTCAGACTTATCTATTTCTGACGTTTTCTTATACATTTTCTCACACTTACATGAAAATGTGATTGCTTGCTTTTATTTGTTTACATTTTCCCATGTCCCACATTTTTTTTATCATGGTTATTGACTTTCTTTTGCTAACATCCAGCCACTCAACTAATAAACTGCATCATATGTCCTATAGGTCATTTCAAAAATGAAAAGATGCACGGCTTACAATTTGTCATCTCTGTTCAATTTGTTGACAAGAACTTTGGTGTATTTAGTGGCAAGACAGACTGCCCTATCCTGAACTTTGGACCTTTCAAATTCTTTACTTTCGTGTGTACTATTTGCGTTTCCAGCCTATCATTCTCTTACGATTCACATCACTTGTCCTTCAGCTTAAATTCAAATACAGACAAGGGGCAAGATGATAGCTTCAATGTAATAAACAAACTGAGAATGAAGATGAACTAGGGATGTTCCATGTTTCTATGCACAACCTTTTTGCCCATCTCCCCACCATATTTTATAATATATAATACTATAACTAGGCCCCTCTTGGTTACCCACACAGGTCAAAGGCTCAAATGAGAGAACCTGTGACATTGTAGGGCATGATAAACCCAGAGGACTAGACTGCATAATTAAAAGAGCAAATTGTGTTCATTTTCCTGAAGAGGTTGTTAGCTGGCAGTGAAGATTATGCTCTCCTTCACTAGTTTTTTTTCTCTAGGTCTCCTTAACATTTTTTTTTCTTCTTTGGCATGTGTTTTATTCACTTGTATTTTCTGTCTTGTCTTTTAAATTTTGTTCATCAAGTATTGTTTTTGTCTTTCCAAAATCATTTATTATTCAGAAAATCTACTTGTTGCCTCCACACTTCCTTTTGTGCACTAGAGCCAGGGTCTTCGAAAATTTAGTTCTAATGGATTCTACGATTTTTGGCTGTAAAAGTGTGGTACATTTGTTATGCTGGTGTATGCTTTATGGCAGTTTTACAAACTTAGCTCTTACACTTCTCTCTTTTCTTTTCTCACCTGTTACACCTTGGAAAATCTGGGGGTGGGGGTGGGTTTTAGTTGTCCTGAAGTTCTATTAGTACATATTATCTTGTATTTGCTATGAGGATCCATCTGTCAGTGCCAGATTTTTTAGATCTTTTCTGCTTAGGGGTGGCTTACTGTGTGACCCTTCCAGGCAACAGAGCAGTGTGAAACACCAGATTTACCTGTAGAAAAACTATGAACATAGTCAATTCATTTCAAAGGCTGATATTGGTTGCACCACTCATTGTGATTATAATGAGTAGATGAGGCAGAGATGCAATTCTTTTGCATCATGTTATTAGCCTATTAGGTTTGATGCTGCTTAGTTATGCACACCTAGGGTGGTGCACATTCAACTTTAAGGGTGTGTCTAGCCCAACACTACATTGAGTTACTGTTTCTACCAGCTTATAATCCCTTAGTTCACGCTCTCCATAGTAGTTAAAAGTCCAGAAAGGGTCATTATCCAGTATACTCATGAGCTATGGCTAACATTTATCTAAACACGTCCATGCTTCACAGTTTCTGTACACATCCATGCTTCACAGTTTCTGTAACCTAAAATGACAAATAAAGGGGTCTGTCTGTCAGGTTGGTGTAATTGGGAATCTTGTCCACTCATCCCTGAACATTAAGAAAGAAGTTCTTGTTGCTGGAGCTCTACAACCTGTCATTGGATTACTTAGGTATAGTTTCATACAATGATTCTTGCTTACTTTTGTTTTCAGGGTTTCATTTATTCCTAGACTCCTAGTTTGCTGCAAGTTGTCGATGAATTTCTCTTGGTAGAATTTAAGTTTTGCATTGGCTTGCCCCTTCTCAATTCTTTACCTTTTATAGTTTTTGATCTTGTTGAGTCTGTTACAGTTCCTGCTGTTCAGAGAGCCAAAGGGAAGCTGCTCTGCTACTTGGGCAATTTGCTGCAACAGATTCAGATTGCAAGGTTGATTAAGAGATTTGTTTTTCCAAAATAAAGTAGCTGGGTCATTTTTTACTTAAGTATTATAAATTTTTAAGAGACCACTCTACCTTTTACTCCTTTTGTGGCATGTCCCTTCTACTAAATAGTAGAGTAATGTTTATGTAGGTGCACATAGTCCAAAGAGGTGCTGTGCCGCCATTGATTGAGATGCTTCAGTCACCAGATGCTCAGATAAGGGAAATGTCAGCTTTTGCACTGGGGAGGTTGGCACAGGTTATCTGAAGAATCAAAACTCCCGTCGTCTTATATTGCAGAATTCAGATATTTGTTTTTTTCACTTCGCTGTTCAACACTGTTTTAGCTGCTGCATAACGTACATCACCCCAGGTCACTGAAGCATGTTATCCACCTGTATCTTTTTGGCTTATCTTTCTGTTGACCAATCACTATCCTATTACTTTTCGAATTAAGTTTTAAGTTGGTAGGACCCCATTCACCAAGAAATGGAGTTAAACTGGAGTTTAAGTTTTCCTTTTTAAGGTGTACAGTGGGTGCTCATGGTATGTGATGGGCCAAGCCCAAGGGCCCAACTCATGTTACAAGTCCAAGGGGCCAACTCCAAAAGATCCAGTAAATTCAGCCCAATATGGTCAACCCGGTCAAGCTCTTGATGCCCAGACATCCGCACCTCAAGCTCTTGATGCCCAGACATCCCAGGTTGCACCTCAAGCTCATTAGGGAACTACTCCATTAAGGGAGCATCCGGACCGCTTAGAAAAAGTCAACATCCCCTCATCATTTGGCCAAGACCTTTGGAGAGCACTCCCCTGCCGGTTGAGGAGAGGAGAGGTCGCCAAGGAGAGGAGGGGTCGCCAAGCTGTTTAAAGCCATTAAGTTGCTACAATCCGTTATGACCGTCAAACTACCCATTCAATTACTACACAAACAACTATAAATTGTAAGCTCTCCCATCACTTGGGGGGCATCTCAAAAAGATCAAGCTCATCTCTCTTCCCTCTTGTAATTCTCTACTCTCCCAACACACCGGAGTTAATAAAATACCGGTGAACTTAGCCATTGAAAGTGGACGTAGGTCATGTTGACCGAACCACTATAAACCTTGTAATCTCTTTCTCTACTTATTTTACTGCATTTTATATTATTTACTTGACTGTGGTGTACAAACCAATTTTTGCATCATCAGTTTGGCGCCGTCTGTGGGAACGACAAAATTCTCACCTAAATATTTTCTTTGCTGAACCACATCCATGAATCAGCCTGAAAACAATCCAGCACGAGAGGAAGAGGTTGTTCCTCCACCTACCAATCCCATCCCTAATGCACAGCAAATACTGGACACAATGCAACAACTTGTTGCCCAGAACCAACAGATTCTGCAGTTGATGCTCGGGCAACAAGGAGGTGCGCAGCCTGGACCTCAAGTCAGAGGAGCTCCATGCCCTGGGCATCAGGGAGTTCCCCACCTAGGTGCTCCCCATCTAGGCGCTTCACCTCTAGGAGCTCCATTGGGCGCCCCACACAGGGGGGCCCTCCAAGAAGGATCTCCACCTCCTCCAGCTCCTGCTCCCCATGGTGGAGACCCTCACTTCCAAGAGAAGGAGGGTGAAAACCAAAGTATAGCGCATGGGAGCTATTTTCGTGATAATTCTAGAGGACCTCCTCCCAATCACTGGGACAAAAAAATTAAGGAGGTGCAAAATCAATTGGGTGACATCTTCAATGCCATGAAGGCACGGGAGCCCGAGACAGTGGACTACCTCGTAAGTCGAACCGACACACCTTTCAAACCTGACGTGGTGAATTACCCACTTCCTCAGAAATTCAAGATGCCATCCGTCGAGACCTTTAACGGTACGAAGGATCCACTGGACCACCTTGAAACTTTTAAGACCTTGATGCAACTGCACAACGTCCCCAACGAAATCATGTGCAGGGTTTTCCCAACCACCTTGAAGGGATCTGCTCGACAATGGTTCGCCAAGCTCTCCCCAGCCTCCATTGGCTCATTTGCTGAGTTGAGCAGGTCCTTCGTGTCGCACTTTATTGGAGGACGTCGGCACCAGAAGCCTGCCACCCACCTGCTCAGCATAAAGCAGGACCGAGATGAGAGCTTAAGGAGGTACCTCACTCGTTTTAACGAGGAGGTCCTTCAGGTTGAGGAGTCCGATGAAAAGGTTAGCATGACCGCCTTCTTGGGAGGCCTCCGGTCATCAAGCTTCCTCTTCTCAGTGATGAAGCGACCACCAAAGAGCATGCCAGAACTAGTGGCAAAAGCTCAAAAATATATAAATGCTGAAGAAATCAACAGGTCCAGGCGAGTCTCATGGATCGCCAAAAACTTGACCTGTCTCTGCACTGTTCTCAAACAGGCAATATATCTCCAGCTGAGCAGGCTCTCTCACGAGACGCCAAAAAAGCTTGGCCTACTTCTGCACTGTTCTTAAGCAGGCAGCCTATCTCCAGCTTAGCGGCTCTCTCGCGGGTCGCCAAAAAAGCTTGGCATATATCTGCTCTGCTCTTAAGCAGGCAGCCTACCTTTGTACTGCTCTCAAGCAGGCAGCCTACCTACCTCTGCACTGTTCTCAAACAGGCAGCCTATATATCCAGCTTAGCGGCTCTCTCGCGAGTCGCCAAAAGCTTAGCCTCTGCACTGTTCTCAAACAAACAGCCTATACCTCAAGCTTAAGGACTCTCTCATGGGTCCCCAAAAGCTCGGTCTCAAAAGGTGTATCTCTCTCACGAGCAATCCTCAGACTCTGTCTTTGCTCTCACGCAAGCAGTATGCCTCTCTTTCCAGGTAAACATGTTAGATATTTTAATGTTTGGAATAACATTATTTTTGTCATCTCTAGGCAGGATCTTGAAACTTAGGTCGTCTGCAAACAAAGGGACTACATTAAATCAGCGTACCCAGCTGTCTTGCCGCCCAAACCAGCTGCCTGGCCGCTCAGATCAACGTACCAAGCTGCCTAGCCGACCTGGTCGCCCAGACCATCCCAGGCGCCCAGACACTCTCCGGCGCCCCAGGTCTCCTCCTCAGGCGCCCAGACCTCCTCCTCAGGTGCCCAGACCATCCCTGGCGCCCAGGCCATCACACCAGGCACCCAGGCCTGGCACCCAGACACTCTTAGGCGCCCAGACCTCCTCCTCGGGCGCCCAGCCCTTCAAGTGCTCTCAGGCACCCAACTTCGCGCCCAAGGCAGCCCAGGCTCGCCCAAGGCCTCGCGCCAGCTGAGCTCGCCCAAATCACTTCCACCATGAGCAAAGTGCTCGCCCAAGTCACCTCCATCATCTAGTGCCCTTCAAGAAAAAAAAAAAAAAAGAGTGAAAGAAGGAGTTTATATAGCTAATGGAGTTCCACAGGTGAGAGGAGCCTACTAAAAGGGAGAAAATTGTCAATTAAAAGGAGTTTCAAAAAAGTTCACTCGGAGGAGTCGGATCATCACCACCAAAAGTGTTCGGCGTACTCTGCCTTTTGACTCCAGAACTAAACTCGCCCAAAGAAGCCCCCGACCTCGCCAAAACTCCTCGAATTAGCACCCAAAATGCGCCCAGGCAGTCCGCGCGCCCAGGCAGCGCGCCCAGGCAGTCCGTGCGCCCAGGCTGCCCAGCGCAGCAGGCCGCTCGCCCAAGGTGCTCGAAACGGGGCTTATAATATATCAAATCGAAACTCTCGGTGAGCCCTACAAAACTCACTGCCTATGGCAGTGATTGATGCTGTAAAAAGTCCAAAAAAGGCTCAGAAACAGCTGTTTTGGCCTCCCGAAGTTTTTTCAAAAAAAAAAAAAAAAAAATTATTTATTCCTGCTCGCCCAGGACACTCTCTGCTCGCCCAAGACGCAGTGTGCTCGCCCAAAAGCTGTCTGCTCGCCCAAAACCATGCGCCCAACTCTTTGCTCGAAGTTTTGACCGTAACTCTTGCTCCGTTACTCGAAAATGAGGCTTATAATATATCAAATTGAAGCTCTCGGCGAGCCCTACAAGACTCATAGCCTATGACTGTGACTGATGTTGTTAAAAGCTCAAAAAAGGCCTGGAAGCACATGTTTTGGCCTCCCGAAGTTTTTTTTAGTTATGCCGGGCAATCGAAAATTCAAGTTTAACCGAATGCCCTCCTCTCCAAATTCCATTGGACACAGGGCATTGGGGGGCAAATGATGGGCCAAGCCCAAGGGCCCAACTCATGTTACAAGCCCAAGGGGCCAACTCCAAAAGATCCAGTAAATCCAGCCCAATATGGTCAACCCGGTCAAGCTCTTGATGCCCAGACATCCGCACCTCAAGCTCTTGATGCCCAGACATCCCAGGCTGCACCTCAAGCTCATTAGGGAACTACTCCACTAAGGGAGCATCCGGACCGCTTAGAAAAAGTCAACATCCCCTCATCATTTGGCCAAGACCTTTGGAGAGCACTCCCCTGCCGGTTGAGGAGAGGAGAGGTCGCCAAGGAGAGGAGGGGTCGCCAAGCTGTTTAAAGTCATTAAGTTGCTACAATCTGTTATGACCGTCAAACTACCCATTCAATTACTACACAAACAACTATAAATTGTAAGCTCTCCCATCACTTGGGGGGCATCTCAAAAAGATCAAGCTCATCTCTCTTCCCTCTTGTAATTCTCTACTCTCCCAACACACCGGAGTTAATAAAATACCGGTGAACTTAGCCATTGAAAGTGGACGTTGGTCATGTTGACCGAACCACTATAAACCTTGTCTTCTCTTTCTCTACTTATTTTACTGCATTTTATATTATTTACTTGACTGTGGTGTACAAACCAATTTTTGCATCATCAGTATGAATGTAGTCTCTTTAGAATTATCTGTTGCACTTTCTTTCACCATGACAAGAAATTTTACAGAAAGCATCTGCGTGTTTCTCTGTCACACCCATACATCCACAAACACTCAATTGGTAGTAGTTTGTCAGACCTATGTCTTGCCTGTATTGCTGAATATGTTTCATTATTAGGATACACACAACCAAGCTGGTATTGCCCATAGTGGCGGTATAACTCCACTACTGAAGCTTCTTGATTCCAAACATGGATCCCTGCAACATAATGCTGCTTTTGCTCTTTATGGTCTTGCAGATAATGAGGTATTGCTATTCTGATTTGCTTACTTTAAGGTGTCATTTTTTAATTTAGCTTGCTGTTGTTCTTTTCTAATCATTCCAACTTACTCTAAGTTCCTTTGGTAGGATAATGTTGCAGACCTTATCAGGGTTGGAGGTGTTCAGAAACTTCAGGATGGAGAGTTCATTGTGCAAGTATTATTCTTGTTGATTCTTATAGTCATTGTTTTTATTCAAATAAAACCAAGGTTTTTAAAATTAGGATCCTACTTTCGATCGATGGGGAAGGCTGTAGGATTGGGATTGTAGGATCAGATCAAGAATCGTAAGATCTTACAATTTGAAAAAAATGAGACAAAAATATGCAATCTTAGTATATATGTTGATTGACGTGTTGTAAAAAAATATAATATTTAGAATGGCTAACATTGTTTTTCCAGTATACTCATGAGCCAGGAAGCTAAGAAGTTTTGTTCATCTCGTGTAGATTCATCATGTGGTATCACGTTTATGTGCATCAATTCACAAAGCTACCATGTTGAGATTTGATCTCATATCTGGTTTTCTATGTATTGATATTTTGAGCTTGGAGATGGTATTTCAAGGCATGGAGCTGGACTGCTGGAGCTGTTCAAGTTTAAGAGACATTAAATGTAATTAGAGATTGGTTTAAATCCTCTTGAAGGATTAAAGCCATTTTTTCAATTTTTCGAACTTCTTGTTCTTTGATTCTTGTAATTCATTCTTTTTGGAAATAAAATTTTGTTTTTTTAAAAAAGATGTGAAATGTATTTATTGTGTTAGTTTTTTATTGAACACAGGTATTATTGGTGTACATGTCAAAAATTTTATTGGAATATCATTTTTTATGAATTATTTTTAAAAAAAAAATAAACTTTTTTGCGACGAAATTAAAATCGTCGCGAAAAATTGAAGGAACAATTTTTTTCGTGACGATTTTTATACGTCGCAAATGTATTTATTCAATTATTTTTTATATTTTTTATTTATGTTAAAAATTATTTGCGACTTTTTTTTTACGTCACGAAAAATTAATTTAATTATTATTTTTTACATTTTTACTTTTGTAAACAATTATTCGCGACGATTTTTTTACGTCTCAAAAAATTAATTAAATTATTATTTTTTACATTTTTATTTATGAAAAACTTATTTGCGACGATTTTTTTACGTCGCAAAAAATTAATTAAATAATTATTTTTTACATTTTTATTTATGTAAAAAATTATTCGCGACGATTATTTTACGTCGCAAAAAATTAATTAAATTATTTTTTTTTACATTTTTATTTATGTAAAAATTTATTAGCGACGATTTTTTTACGTCGCAAAAATTAATTTAATTATTATATTTTTATTTTGTTACGCTGGTGGAATAGATTTTAGCTACGTTTTTTTTAATTTTTGGCGACGTTTTTTTTTCGTCGCAAATTTTTTTTTTGCGATGAAAATAATTGTGCGTCGCAAAATACTTTCTACGACGAGGCTATTGCGACGAAGACGCGACGAAAAACAAACTTCGTGAAAAGTAATTTGCGACGATTTTTTTGAATTTAGCGACGAAAAAAAACGTCGCAAAAAACGATTTTTGTTGTAGTGGTGGTAGCAGTCGTGAGTGGCAATGGTGATGGTGGTGGTGGGCTTGAGTGACGATGATGGGACGACGACGGTGGTGGTGAGCGGTGATAATGGTGGTGGTGGGCGACGATGAGTGCTTCTAGGTGATAGTGTGATGGGTGGTGGTAAATGGCGGCGGTGGTAAGTGTGGTAGGGTAGGTGACAGGGGTAGCTACAGTGGTGAGCGATGACAGGTGGTGGTGGTTGGTGGTGGTAGGTGTGGTAGGGTAGGTGACAGTGGCTGGTGGCGATGGTGGGCGACGATGGGTGGTGGTGGGTGTTGACGGTGGACGATGGTGGTAATGAGATGATTGTGGTAATGGTAATAAATATAAGAATAAGATGACGATGGTGGTGGGTGATGGCCATGGACGACAATGATAGCAGTCGGTGGTGGGTGGCGATGGTGGTGGTTATGGCGGTGGCGGTGGGGTGGGGGTGGAGGTGGGGTAGTGGCGATGGTGGTGATAGTTGTGATGGTCATGAGGTGGGGGTGGTAGGGGTGATGGTGGGATAGTAGCGGTGGTGGTAAGGTGCGACAGCGGTGGTGATGAAGGTAGGGTGCAGCAGCGGTGGTGGTGGGGCGGTGGAAATGTTGGTGGCGGTGGGACGATGGTGATAGTGGTTGTGATGATGATGGGGTGGTGGTGGTGGTGGGGTAATGGAAGTGGTGGTAAAGTGGTGGCAGCGGCGATGGTGGCGGTGGTGGGTATGGTTTGGTGGCGGCGGTGGTGGGATGGTGGTGGTGGGGGTGGTGGTAGTGGTGATGGTGGTGGAGCGGTGGTGGTGGTGGTGGTAGAGGTAGTGGTGGAACGGTTCCAAATACTATTTTTTTTTTTAAAGTACTTATGAGAAATAATTCCCAGAAGTACTTTTAAAAAATCATTTCAAACACACCCTTATGTTCCGTTTGGTACGATGGAAAAGTGGAAGGATGGAAAGTTGGAAGGATGGAAAGTTGGAGGGATAAATAAAACATCATGTTTGATAAGGAAGGAAAGTATGAAGAATGAAAAAGTGGATGAATTGACTTTCCTTCCAACTCACTAAAATCAATCCCTCCAAAATCGGAAGGAAAGTGGATGGAAAGTTAATTATTTGTGTTGAGATATATCTTATTTGTCTATATATCTTTTAATATATACATATATTATATATACATTAATTTCATATATTAATACAATGATAAAATATGTATTTATATATATATATTTTAAAAAAAATTTAAAAATAATTTAAAAATAAAAAATACAAATACAAAAAATAATAAAAAATAATAATAATAAACTGGTCTACTCGTAACTCGACACGATACAATTAATTAAATGAGT